>CM076673.1:81390955-82748455 GCA_038501925.1 Xenopus petersii | reverse complement strand
AAGCCGAGCCGAGACCAGGGAGCTTGGCATTAGTTCTGGTTTAGGGTGCCGACCGTGACATTATCACGGGCCATAAAAGATGGACGAAGAAGGTCGAGCTGCCGCTGCTACTTCCACCACTGAGGCGCTACTTACCACGCTGTTACAGCGCCTGGAAGAACATGAGCAGAGGCAAGATTACCTGATGCAAGGTTTCCACAATTTGACCCGTCGACTGGATGCTTCTGTTCAGTCTCCAGCTCCAGTAGTCACCCCTCCTGTGGCCACTCCTGTGGGTTTTTCTGCTCCTTTGGGTAATGTATCAAAAACCCATGAACCCAAAATTGTGTTTCCCGATAAATTCAATGGGGACAGGTCAAATTTTTTTGTGTTCCAAGAGGCATGTAAATTATACCTCAGCTTTTTCCCCCATTCATTCACTACTGGCGAGGAAAAAGTGAGGTTCGTAATAACTTTATTACAGAGTGATCCCCAAGTTTGGGCTCTCAGATTGCCCCTCTCAGATCCGGCCCGTTTTTCCCTTGATTCATGTTTTTAAAACGATGGCGGTACTTTATGATGACCCGGATCGTGCATCTTCTGCCGACTCCTCGATTCATAAATTGCACCAGGGGAAACCGGATGCGGAGGTGTATTGCACCGAGTTCCGCCGGTGGGCAGTAGAGACTGGGTGGAACGATATGGCGCTTCGTAGCCAGTTCCGTATTGGGCTGTCTGACTCGGTCAAAGCCTGGTAAATTACCCTTTACCCTCCAACCTGGATGATCTCATGTCACTTGCCATCCAGGTAGATAGGAGGCAGAGGGAAAGAAGGGGTGAAAGGGGTTCTCCTATGCATTCTGGGTTTACCAATGTGAAGTATAACTTTTCTAATGTGGTGTCCAATGTTAAGTCCCCTAACCCTTCCATGGTTCAACCTCAGGAGGAACCCATGCAATTGGGTATATCCCATCTAACCTCTGAGGAAAAAGCCTGCAGGCGTTCCCTTGGTCTTTGCATTTACTGTGGGGAAAAGGGTCATTTCCTGAATTTATGTCCTAAGAGGCCGGGAAACTTCCAAGCCTAAATGGAGAAGGGGAGCTCCATTTGGGTGCAGAAGTTTCCTCTCCCCAGTCTACCTCTAGGATTTTGATACCTGTTAAACTCACCTGGCCTACGGGTTCTGTCAGGGTGTCCGCTTTTGTGGATTCAGGGGCGGAGGGGAATTTTCTGGATGCTACCTTTGCGGCAAAATTTGGTATTCCCTTAATCCCCCTGATTCCTCCTATGAGGATTTTGGCAGTTGATAAAAAACCTTTGGGTTCAGGCCTGGTAACTAAAAAGTCTGTGTCTCTTTCCATGTACTCTGATAACCATCACAGTGAGAAGTTAGCCCTTTTTATCATTGAGGGTGCGTCTTCTCCTCTTATTTTGGGGTTACCTTGGCTCCAGACCCATAATCCTCATATTGACTGGGTATGGGGGAAGATCCTGCAATGGGGTCTTAAGTGTGGGGGTTCATGTATTCATGAGGTGGCAACTACTTCTTTAGAAGGTTTACCTGCAGCATATGCTGAATATGCTGACGTGTTTTCCAAGAAAGCTGCAGAAACCCTACCTCCACACAGGCAATATGATTGCCCTATAGATCTAATTCCTGGGTCTATTCCCCCTCGGGGTAGAACATACCCTCTTTCCTTGCCGGAGGCCCAGGCAATGAAAGAATATATTAAGGACAACCTTGAGAGAGGGTTCATTAGGCCTTCTAGTTCCCCTGCGGGGGCAGGTTTCTTCTTTGTTGGGAAGAAGGATGGTGGTCTACGCCCCTGTATAGATTATAGGGGTCTCAATAAGATCACCATAAAAAAACGCTATCCCCTCCCGTTAATTTCTGAATTGTTTGACCAGGTTAAGGGTGCCAAGATCTATTCTAAGATAGATCTTAGGGGCGCCTATAATCTCATACGCATTAGGGAGGGGGATGAGTGGAAAACTGCATTTAACACCAGAGACGGCCACTACGAATATCTTGTAATGCCCTTTGGTCTCTGTAACGCACCCGCCGTGTTCCAAGAATTTGTCAACAACATCTTTCGGGACCTGCTGGGGATATTCGTAGTGGTCTATCTTGACGATATTTTGATTTTTTCCTCTAATTTGGGTGAACATAGAAATCATGTTCAGCAAGTCTTGTACAGACTCAGGGAGAATAATCTTTATGCAAAACTGGAAAAATGCACCTTTGAGGTTACTTCCGTTCAATTTCTAGGGTTTAATATTTCCAGCAAGGGTCTTGAAATGGATCCAGGCAAGGTGAGAGCTGTACTGGATTGGACCTAACCCCAATCATTACGTGCTACCCAAAGGTTCCTGGGGTTTGCAAATTACTATCGTCAATTTATTAAGAATTTTTCCATTATTGTGGCACCCATCACTGAGTTAACAAAAAAAGGTGCTGACCCCAGCATTTGGCCTCCTGAAGAAACTGTACAAGCTTTTGAATTCCTCAAAAAGGAATTCAGTTCTGCCCCAATCCTTCGTCACCCCGACACTGCGCTTCCCTTTATTGGAGGTTGACGCCTCTGAGGTAGGAGCTGGGGTAGTCCTTTCTCAAAGGCACCCGACTACCAACAAATTACATCCCTGTGCTTTCTTCTCCAGGAAGTTTTCACCCGCAGAGGTGAATTATGATATAGGTAACGGAATTGTTGGCAGTCAAATGGGCCTTTGAGGAATGGCGGCATCTTCTAGAAGGTGCTAAAACGACCATAAAAACTTACTGTATATTGAATCAGCAATATATAGGCAACGCCTAAATCCTAGGCAAGCCCGGTGGGCTTTGTTCTTTTCCAATTTCTTGTTAACTTTTCGGCCTGGTTCCAAAAATACCAAGGCGGATGCACTATCTAGGAGTTTTGGATCCTTTTCCTCTGACTCTAGCGAGTGTACTCCCATCATTCCCAGGGAAATACTTGTTGCGACCTTGAAGTCTGAACTCTCTTCCTTGTTGTCCCCTTTACAGTCATCTGCTCCTGCTGATACCCCATCTGGTAAATGGTTCGTTCCTGAGGAGCTTAGGGAACAAGTGTTAAGAGAGGTTCATGATTCTAAAGTGGCAGGTCATCCAGGTATTGCAAAAACCATTTCTCTTTTATCAAGTCATGTCTGGTGGTCTTCCTTCAAACAGGATACTAAAACATTTGTCAATTCCTGTCCAGTTTGCCAAAGGTCTAAGTCATCTCATCTTCTGTCCCAGGGTCTATTAAACCCTTTACCCATCCCAGAGAAACCATGGTCTCACACTTCCATGGATTTTATTGTGGAATTACCTCCTTCTCGGGGTAAGACAGTGATTTGGGTGGTGGTCGATAGGTTCAGTAAAAACATCTCCCTTCTGCTAAAACCCTGGCTGACTTATTCATTACTCATATTTTTAAATTCCATGGTTTTCCTGAAAATATTGTTTCTGACAGGGGGGTTCAGTTTGTTTCAAGATTCTGGCGTGCTTTTTGTTCCTTGGTGGATACCGAATTGTCCTTTTCCTCTGCCTATCACCCCCAAACTAACGGTCAAACCGAAAGGGTGAACCAGTCCCTTGAGCAGTATCTCAGATGCTATGTGTCCGATAACCAGTCCACATGGTCTGAATTGCTACACTGGGCAGAATTTGCATACAATAATTCTACAAATTCCACCTCAGGAGAGTCTCCTTTCTTTGTTGTCTATGGTTTGCACCCCAAAGTGTTTTCTCTTTCTGACTCTAATTCCCCTGTACCCTCTGCCAATTCTTCTGTCCTGAAATTTTCCGAAATTTGGTCTCAAGTCCATAATTCGTTATCCACAGCTTCCCTAGCTCAGAAAAAAGCTGCTGACAAATCCCGTAGGGAAGCACCCCAGTACAAGGTGGGAGATTTGGTATGGTTATCAACTAAGAATATCAAGTTAAAGGTTCCCTCTCCTAAACTGGGTCCTAGGTTCATTGGTCCATACCCCATCATTGCAATAATTAATCCATCTTCTGTCCGTCTTCAGTTACCTCCTAATTTCAAAATTTCTAACTCCTTCCATGTCTCTCTTTTGAAGCCTGCCAATAATTCTCGTCATCTGTCTGTTCCTCCCCCAGTGTTGGTTGAAGGTCAGCCTGAGTATGAGATCCAGGAGTTCTTCGACTCCCGCCTCGTGAGGGGTAAGTTGCAATATCTTACCAGGTGGAAGGGCTTCGGTCCTAAGGAGAACTCTTGGGTCTCAGTTGATGACATCAAGGCTGACCGCCTCAGGAAGCAATTCCACTCCAAATTTCCTGGTAAACCTGGGGGTCCAGTGGCCCCCCCTAGAGAGGGGGTAATGTAAAGAACTTACCTGGTGGTCTAGTGGGGGGACGGCAGGGACGCCTGCCGCCCCCTCGACGGGGACGCCCGTCACGCCGCGCTGCTCCGGTGCCGGCTTCTTAGTGCGCGCATGCGCACTATGATTTAAAGGCGCAGGCGCGCTGACGTAATGACGTCAGCGCGAGAGGCGCCAAATTCAAATAGTATTTAAAGGGCATTTCCTCAGTTTATCATTGCCCGTGATAGGATTTGTTCCTGGTGCTTTTGAGCTTGTGCTATATTCTGTATCCTGTTTGATTCCTGTTTTTGACCCCTGCCTGGCTATTTGACTACTCTGATTTCTGGATTCTGACCCTTGCCTGACTACTGACTACCGCTTCTGATTAACCCTCTGATTGACTTCCTGGTTTGACCCTTGCATGCCTGATAACGTTTATTCTCTGCCTGCCTCGACCCGGCCTGTTCGGACTACTCCTTTGCCTAACGCCTTGTACTGCGATCTTCTGTCCGAAGACTTTGTTTGACTACAGTCGTGCCCCTTTGCTTGCCAGAACTCCTCGCCTTGCTCCCCTCGAAAAGTCCAGGTGGCATCTGAGTACGCTGAGGGCTCCTCCCGAAGCCAAAGGCGGTCACACTACTGGTGAAGCCGAGCCGAGACCAGGGAGCTTGGCATTAGTTCTGGTTTAGGGTGCCGACCGTGACACTACCACTGACATCAGACTAACTGGCCTATAGTTTTGAGGCTGAGAACGGGATCCTTTTTTGAATAGAGGCACCACATTAGCAATTCGCCAGTCTCTCGGCACTATGCCAGATCTCAATGAATCCTGAAAAATTAAGTAAAGAGGTTTGGCAATCACAGAGCTAAGCTCGCTAATTACCCTGGGATGAATACCATCTGGCCCTGGACCTTTGTTAATCTTAACATGTTCTAGTCTCTTCTGAATTTCATCATATGTGAACCTTGCATCATTAGTTGTATTACTAGAATTGGGACTGTTAAGAAGGAAACCTTCACTTACTGATTCCTCATTTGTGTAGACAGATGAAAATATGAATTCAGAATCTTTGCTTTTATTTTGTTTTCCATCAACCAGCTGACCCCCCTCTGATAGTAAGGGACCCACCCCTTCCTGCTTCATTTTTTTACTATTAACATATATAAAAAATAATTTTTTTACTGCTTGCTGCAATATCCTTTTCTATAGCAATTTTAGCTTGCCTTATAGCTTCTTTGCATGATTTATTGGCCTCCTTGTACCTTATAAATGATTCGGCTGTACCAGCTAATTTGAAAGCTTTAAAAGCACGTGTTTTCTTACCCACCTCAACACCAACGCTTCTATTGAACCAAAAAGGTTTTGCTTTGCAACGACGTTCCTTGCTTACAAGTGGAATATACTGACAAGTATATTTATTAAGCAGCATTTTAAAGACTTCCCATTTTTGTTCTGTGTTTAACCCTGAGAAAAGCATTTCCCACTTAATATGTTGCAGAGATGCCCTTATACTGTCAAAGTTTGCACGTCTGAAATTTAGTGTTTTAGTTACTCCCTTATAGAATTGCTTCTGCAACAGAATCTCAAAGGAGACCATGTTATGATCACTATTCCCTAAATGCTCACCCACACAAATGTTAGAGATGAGTTCAGTATTGTTATACATATTGTATTGTTATAAATATATATATATATATATATATATATATATATATATATATATATATATATATATATATATATATATATATATATATATATATAGTTATTACAAGGTCCAAAAGAGAGTTATTCCTAGTAGGTTCTTGAACGAGCTGGAATAAAAAGTTGTCATTCAGCATATTTACAAACCTACTTGCTTTTTCTGTCTTAGCAACCCCATTACCCCAGTCAATGTCTGGATAATTGAAGTCACCCATAGCAACAACTTGACCCAGCTGTGAAGCCGCTTGTATCTGCAAGAGTAGCTGGGCTTCATACTCGACACTTATACGAGGTGGTTTATAGCATACACCAATGATAATTCTTTTTGTTACCTTTTGCCCAGTCAAAATCTCTACCCAGAGTGATTCTACACCCTCACCAGTGCCAGCTATTGTTATTTCTTTAGCGCATGGCTTTAATTCAGGCTTTACATACAAACACACTCCTCCACCCTTTTTAATCCCTCTGTCCCTCCTTAAAAGGGTGTAACCATTTAAATTCACAATCCAGTCACATGTTTCATCCCACCAGGTCTCAGTGATACCAATTATATCATAATTTTTAGAGCATGCAATTAATTCCAAGTCTCCCATTTTACCTGACAAACTCCGTGCATTTGCCAGCATACAGCGGAGGTTACTACTTTTACTTTTGAAATTTGTATTACTTAGTGAAGAATTATACGTTAAGTTAGTATTATTCTGTTTTCCTTGTAACAGAGGGACCTCCTTAGCTGGTAAACTGTATGCCGCCCTCACTCCTCCCCCATGACCCCTTACTAACGTCTTCCCTAGCTTCCCCATAATTCTTTATCTCACCCACCCCCCTCTTGCCTAGTTTAAACTCTCCTCCAACCTCTTAGCCATTCTTTCCCCTAGCACCGCGGACCCCCTTCCATTGAGGTGCAAACCGTCACGACTGTATAGGTTGTACCCCAACTAAAAATCAGCCCAGTGCTCTAGGAACCCAAACCCTTCCTTCCTGCACCAAGACTTGAGCCACGCATTTAGCTCCCTAAACTCCCGCTGTTTTCCTAAACTTGCACGTGGCACAGGCAAAATTTCAGAAAAGATGACATTGGAAGACCTTTCCTTGATCTTAGAGCCTTGATCCCTGAAATCACTCTTTAAGGTCTTCCATGTACCATTTATTTTGTCATTAGTATCGATATGCACTAAGACAGCTGGGTCATGCCCAGCCCCACCCAATAATTTGTCTATCCGATTAACCACATGCCGAACCCTGGCATCAGGTAGACAGCAAACTGTTCGGTTGTAGCGATCCGGACGACAAATTACCCTATCCAATTGCCAATCCAGAGTTCACACTCCCATCATCTTCACACAATCTGGCAAATTTGTTGCGATGTATAATCTCCGGATCAGCCTCCATTTTCCTTTTGCCCACCTTAGATTTTCTAACTGTCACCCAGCTAGCTGCCTCAATATCCTGCTGCTGTTTTGTTCCCCCCAAACTATCTGACCCCGCTAGGTCCTGCTCAGTGAGCAAAAGACTCCTTTCAAGATTGTCAATCGACCGCAATGTTGCAATTTGTTGGTCTAGTGCTCTAACGTGAGCCTCCAAAGTGGCAATTTGCTCACAACCACCACAGAGGTAAGCATTTTGGATCTCTTGTTCCAAATCTGCATACATATGGCAGACTGTGCACTGAGTCAGACCTTCAATCTTGCTAGCACTCATTATCCCAGTTACAGTTCAAAACAGGAAAAAATAAAAATAAAAATGAGGGTTTAGAACAAACTTTTGACCTAGTTTGAACCTCCTTTAGTTTTGAACTCCGGTGTTTATAACTCACTTACAGATCACCCACATAACTCCGGTGTTTATAACTCACTTACAGATCACCCGCATAACTCCGGTGTTTATAACTCCACTTACAGATCCCCCACTTAACGAGCAAACACTTAAGAGAAGCTAACACTAGAGCAAGCTCCACTGGATTTCCAGGGGTTCTATTTATACAGTCTGTTCAGGTGCAACTAATCAAACCCCACCCCCTCAAACGGAGGGAAAACTGCAAAGTAAAGCAGGGTGTGACAAACTTGCTTGTAAGCACACTAGCACACCAAACTTTGCTGTTTAGCACCCAAGACAGAAAAAAAAAAAAACCTTTAAAAAATTAAACCACAGTAGTTAAATATAAACCTTAATATAAAATAGCAGTTAATAAATACTTATCCCTTTCAGATGATTTGTTTGCTTTAAGTTGCTTTATCCAGTCAGCAGACTGATTCAAACAGACTCATTGGAGTGCCAGGGGTTCTATTTATACAGTCTGTTCAGGTGCAACTAATCAAACCCCACCCCCTCAAACGGAGGGAAAACTGCAACGTAAAGCAGGTTGTAACAAACTTGCTGTAAGCACACTAGCACACCAAACTTTGCTGTTTAGCACCCAAGACAGAAAAAAAAAAAAACCTTTAAAAAATAAAACCACAGTAGTTAAATATAAACCTTCATATAAAATAGCAGTTAATAAATACTTATCCCTTTCAGATGATTTGTTTGCTTTAAGTTGCCTTATCCAGTCAGCAGACTGATTTATATATATGTATGTATGTGTATATATATATGAATGTATGTATGTATGTATGTATGTATATATATATATATGTGTAATGTGTGTGTGTATATATATATATATATATATATATATATATATATATATATATGTGTGTGTGTATGTGTATATATATATATATATATATATATATATATATATATATATATATATATATATATATATACAGTGAAGAAGTAAACCGGCACTCACGATAATGACATATATTGTGCCTGGGTGCAGTCCTTGTAGAAGATTGGATGTAGAGAAGGAAATGAAGATCGCACTCGCAGGTGGGCAATCGCTGACGTTTCGGCTGATACAACAGCCTTTCTCAAAGTGAAAAATGGTGCAAACAAACAAAATAAATACCAGATGTGGCGGGAAAACAAAAAAGCAACTGTAAGCAGAGGGAAGTGACGTGATAAAGACATCATAAATGACAGTATGACATTACATAATACGAAAAAGACAAAATTTGTTGCGTGAATTATACTGAAACAATTATAACAAAATCAATGTAATCGAAAAATAAAAAATAAATAAAAAATAAAAAATTGAGGTATATTAATTATAGCCGCCTTTGCCGCGATCTGGGCCTTCTACATCGAGCAGAATATCCATTACCAAGTATTACTATTCTCCCTGGGTCACAAACTCTGTGTCAATCCAAAATGAAACGTAAGTGTAACATTAAAGGAAAAAGAATTAAGAGACACTGTATCGCACCTAATGTCCATGCGAATTCGGATGCATCTCATTACGGTAGTAAAGTGGGAATCAAAATATAGTAAGACAGAGTGGGGGAAGGAGTTAGAGTAAAGTGTTGGGTGAATACTTATAGGGATTAAAAGTGAAGAGTGGAATAGAAAAATTGCCAAAAGAAAAAAATATAGAAATAGGAATAAAGAATGAAAATAGAAAAAACGAAAATAAAAATAAAGTATAAGTACAAGCTAGAATAATTAAAAAATAGAAATGAGGCAAAATCAGCAAAAGGGGAGAAAGTAAATGGACCGAAATAGTGGATTGTTTGCTCACCGGTCTATGTATATGCGCTGAGATGGTTGTCCACTGTGAGCAGTAGGACATGAAGTCAGCAGTGGTACGGGGGCATTGGCTTATCAAAACGAAGTCATCGGATCGATGTCGCCCCTCATGGAGTGTATCACTCTTCATCGCCTCCGGTATTGTCTTCGATTTATGGTCTCCACGAGCCATCAGTCATATAAGCTCAGATAGGGTGGCGGTAGATTTCCAATGCGAAACCGTCACATTAGTATAACCCCCTTGGAGTTGTATTGCTCCTCACCGCCTCTGGTATCATCTTGGCATTCTCGGTTTATACGAGTGGAGGGCATTCTGTGAAGGTGGCATCAGTAATCGATGTCACAGGCGATCAGTCAGAGCAGAATATGAAGCTCTGATTACTTTGATATCCACAGTCGACTTCCAACATCGTTGACGCTGCCAGCAGGTGTTCAATGAGAGTGTTAATCACAATCTCAATGATCACATGTGCAGCTTACAGTGTAATGAGAGTTTGATTATTAAAGATAGATCGCCGGGAAGTCATTATATCAGTTATGAGTCTCTCTTAGGGGGAATTCCACTCTTAATTTTAATTTGCTGGTTCCGATCATCGCTGTAATTGTTTCAGAGCTGGATTGGAACAAAGTCATTTGGTAGATCTCTGAGGTATCTCAAAGGAAAATACACCGTGGGTAATCAAGCCGGGGTGGTGTTGCGATGGTCAAGTGGCGCTGTCGCTTAATTATTAATTGTGATCTGGCAATGATGAGCGCTGGAAACATGGTCCACCAATGATACTCAAAACGTCAGGGAGCTTAATAGTCCGTGGCTGGACACATCGTGCTCAGTAAAAAATGAAAAAAATGATTATTATTTATATAATGTAGGTTCTGGGTTGAATGTATGTTTTACTACCTTTGCCTTTGCCCCCCCCCCCAAAAAGCAACTATGTAAATGTGATGATTTTGCAGTACCTGAAATGACAGACCATATGGGGGGGGGTCTTCATTTTGGGGCCTCTATATGCCACGTACTTAGGTAAACCTATACATATTGGGCATCAAACTGTTCAGAGGACCCCAGGCTTTCATATTTGGGGTGATGTATCTTCATACCCAATAGTTTGTGGGAAATACGATGCTGCAGGTTGGAAGTTTTGAGGTGAGTTTTGGAAATGTCACCAAAGTTGCCAAATTTAGGAAAGGTTTGCGGCTTAGTGCTTTAGAGTAGAAAGACATGCATACCCAATTTGGATTCGGGGGAATGTGCACTTTACATAAATATATGGCTTTTTGGGTTAAATTCCCCCCCCCCCAAACTATGTAAATGTGTTGATTTTGCAGTACCTGAAATGACAGACCATATGGGGTCTTCATTTTGGGGCCCCTATATGCCACGTGCTTAGGTAAACCTATACATATTAGACATGAAACTGTTCAGAGGAACCCAGGCTTTCATATTTGGGGTGATTTGTCTTGATACCTACAAGTATGTGGGAAATACGATGCTGCAAGGTGGAAGTTTTGAGGTAATTTTTGGAAATGTCACCAAAAGCGCCAAATTTAGGAAAGGTTTGGTACTTTGGAGTAGAAAGTCATGCATACCCATTTTGGATTTGAGGTAATGTGTACTTTCCGAAAATGTATGTTTTTCTGGGGTGAACGTACTTTTTTCTACCTTTGCCCCCCCCTCAAAACTATGTAATTGTGTTGATTTTGCGGTACCTGAAATGACAGACCATATGGGGGTCTTCATTATGGGGCCCCTAAATGCCACGTGCATAGGTAACGTATGTGTTTAGAAAACGGATCCGCACACACACTGGTTAAACATGTTTGGTGGCTAAATAAAAGGGGATACTCCCCAACTTCATTAACCAGTGTGTGTGCGGATCCATTTCCTATACACATACTTTGCTAAGGGACCCGGCCGGGTCAACGGAAGAAACGCACCACCAGTTGCAGGATTGGTGAACTACAGGTGTGCGGTAGGAGAAATTACATTGTATTTAAGATGTATACATTTTAGGCATCATACTGTTCAGATTAGATTTCAAAATTCAAATTCTGAAATTCACCGGTGTGCATGCACCCAGACCGACACAATAGATCCAGGTGCAAGCAAAGAAGGAAGGCATGTGTAAAATCCTAGTTTCTGAAGCATAACCACAATATTTACCACTGCAGGGTAATTTTTTTGTTACGTTCTTTTAACTTTTTTAAAAAATTTTTTATTTTAGATTCCACATGCGATTCCTTTGTCTGCTATATGTATTTGGACTGCACTGACTTGTATGGTTCCCTGTAAGCTGCTAGATACTGGAGCTGGGTAGATTTTTCTTTTCTGAAGAAGTATACATGGCATGGACATTCCGAGCATCGTGAGTACCCCTTGATTCCTATCTGACTGATTAGAGTAATAGAATTTTATTTTCCAACTTTTTATTTACAATTTTTTTAATCAACTTTTTATTTACCATTTTAATAGAGTTGTAACATTCTTATTTTAGTTTCTCCAGTGTATATTTTTAGTAGAATTCAGTAGTGAATATGTACTGTGCTCAAGTTGTATTAGATAGGGAGAATAGTAAAGAAAAAGAGGGGGGGGGGGAGAGATAAGGATTGAGGAAAAGGGTTCGGTGGCGGGAAAGGAAGAACTCTCACTATATAGTTTATTCTTACAAAGCTGTCTAAATAAAATATTATATATAATAATATATATATATATATATATATATATATATAATCAAACACTTTACTGAATCTATACAGTACTTGCATTATGTCTTATATATCACACCGGTAATCTTCAGAGCAAGTTAGGTGATTTATAAAGGTGTGTAAAATTATGTATGTTTGTAACTTTATATAGCACTACTTGTATAACATATGGGGCATATCTACAAGGGCTGTGGAGTCAGTACATAAATCCTTCGACTACTCAGTTTATGGTACCTCTGACTCCTCTGTTTTTAAGAACAGTAGCACCAAAAACTGAAAGTAATTAAAATGGGATACTGTTGCTTTGCCCTGGTAAAACTGGTGTGTTTGTTTCAGAAAGACTACAATGATTTATAATAAACAAGCTGCTGTGTAACCAGGAGGTCTAAAGGTGGCCATAGATGCAAAGATCCGCTCGTTTGGCGATGTTGCCAAACGAGCGGATCTTTCCCCGATATGCCATTAACAGGCATGGCTATATCGGGGGTAATCTGATTGTTCGGCCGAACGATCAGATTACGATGTGCCATGATCTCCGGCGGGATCGGTCGGGTCAAAATCAAACCTGACCGATCGACCAAACGACCGATCTCCGCCGGACGAAAGAAGTCGGCACATGCCACACACGATCCGAAAATCGTACGAATCCTCGATTATTACGATCGGATCTGTGTGTCTATGGCCACCTTAAGGCTCTAAATTACCCTAGCAACCATGCATTGATTTGAATAAGAGACTGGAATATGAATAGGACACCGCCTGAATGGAAATATGAATAATAAAAAGTAGCAGCAACAATAAATGTGTAGCTTTACAGAACAATTGCACCCCCCCATTTGAAAGTCGGGAAGAATCACAAGAAAGAAAATCACAAAGGCAAATAATTTAAAAACTATAAAAAAAATAAATGAAAACCAATTGAAACATTGCTTAGAATTGGTCATTCTATAACATACTAAAAGTTAATGTAAAGGTGAACCACCCTTTTAAATAAATTGACATAACCTACTTAGGGGCAGATGTATTAAGGGTCGAATATTGAGAGTTAATTAACCCTCGATATTCGACTGGCGAATTAAAATCCTTCGACTTCTAATATCGAAGTCAAAGGATTTTGCGCAATTCGTTCGATCGAAGGAATCATCGAAGGATTTTAATCCATCGATCGAAGGATTATCCTTCGACCAAAAAAAGATAACCAAGCCTGTGGGGGGACCTTCCCTATAGGCTAACATTGACTTCGGTAGCTTTTAGGTGACGAACTAGGGGGTCAAAGTTTTTTCTTAAAGAGACAGTACTTCGACTATCGAGTGGTCGAATAGTCAAACGATTTTTAGGTTCAATCGTTCGATTCAAAGTCGTAGTCAAAGGTCGAAGTAGCCAAAAAAACATTTTTTCTTCTATTCCTTCACTCGAACTTAGTGAATGGGCCCCTTAGTGTCTACTAAAGCCAGTATAATATTATCCTGCATTAAAAATGGCATTTACTCAGGGATTGCAAACATACTTTTGCCTCTTTGTAGGTCCCATGTAAGGCCTCACCTTGAATATGCAGTGCAGTTTTGAAAGAATATTCATGAACTGGAGAAAGTGGAGAGATGTACAGCTAAACATTAATACATAACATGATATAATGAATGCCCTCATTAGTTGAACTACATGCTGCTATTATTTGAAACAAGCTATTATTATTTTGAACACTGCTATTATTTTGAATAAGTCTCAATGATTCAATTACACAAAATCAGCAGCGTGACTGTTAGGACTGTTGGTTTTCTATAAGTACTAAATTATTTGCCATGTAGAAATATAATTTCTACCAAAAACGGTTTGATTGATCATGTTATTGAGTGTGTATCTACTGTATATATAGATATATCTATATAGCTATATAGACCAGCACAACAATGTTTTGGTCCTCATGAGGACTTACCTCAAGTATATACAAATACAATGTAATTTCAACTTTAAATACCATTGTCCATACAAACAAACAAATCCGTGCTCATTACACAACAATCCATAATTATGTGATATCCAATCAGTGACTTTTAAAGTGAATTTCAATTTTTACCACTCCATAAATATCATAATCAGTGGGTAACCAGGCTAGGTTCTCTCTTGCACTGATTAGATCTAAAAGATCGAAACAGATTGTCTGCAAGTTTGGATATATGGCTCTGAGCTATTTGTCTGTATCTGTGCTATAAAACCAGCAGTTTTGTTTTTAAAGTAGAAGGAAAGCTCCAAGACAGTTTATTGCCAATAGAATAGCCACAATAGTGCAAGCTAGAACGCTATATTTATTCTGCAGAATGCTTTACCATACCTGAGTAAACAGCTCTAGACACTCTCTCTGTTTGTTTAGGATAGAAGCTGCCATATAAGCTTGGTGTGACATCACTTCCTGCCTGAGTCTCTCCCTGCTCACCAACAGCTCTGAGCTCAGATTACAGCAGGGATGGGAGGAGGGAGGGGGAGAGAAGCAAACTGAGCATGCTCAAGGCCGTGCCCTGGAGGTTTAAGCTGAAAACAGGAAGTCTGATACAGAAGCCCATGTGTACACAATAAAAGCAAAGAAATGTGGTGTTTCTTTTGACAGAGGACTCAGAGCAGCATTACTTTGAGGGTTTACTGGTGTATTTATATAGACCTTTCTGATAAAGCTTACTTAATGTTAGCCTTTCCTTCTCCTTTAAGTCTTTATGTTGCTTGCATTAAAGGAAAACTATACCCCCAAAATGAATACTTAAGCAACAGATTGTTCATATCAAATTAAGTGACATATGAACGACTTACCAAACTGGAATATATATTTAAGTAAAAACTGTCCTTTGTGTTAGGGATGCACCGAATCCACTTTTTTTGGATTCGGCCGAACCCTCGAATCCTTCGCAAAAGATTTGGCCGAATACCGAACCGAATCCGGGTGGAAAGGGGAAACCATTTTTTACTTCTTTGTTTTCTGACAAAAAGTCACACAATTTCCCTCCCCGCCCCTAATTTACATATGCAAATTTGGATTCGGTTTGGCCGGGCAGAAGGATTTGGCTGAATCCGAATCCTGCCCGAATCCTTAACCGAATCCTGGATTCCTAGTTTGTTTGCACAGTGAAACGTATGATCCCAGGGGGCGGCCCTTATTTTTAAATATTCTATTTAGGACTACCCAATGGCACATACTACTAAAAAAGTATAATATTATGAAAATGGTTTATTAACATGAAGCAGGGTTTTACATATCGGCTCTTTTTTGCAATATCTTTTTATAGAGACCTACATTGTTTGGGAGGTATGGTTTTCCTTTAAAATGTGATTGTGCTGTTCCAAATGTATACATAAGATGTCACCAGTGTACTTTAAAAGCTCATAATCCATTCTTTTAAAATCCTATAAAGCAGGGGTTCCCAACCTTTTTTACTCGTGAGCCACATTTAAATGTAAAAAGACTGACAGCAACACAAGCAGGAAAAAGTCCATGGGGATGTCAAATAAGGGCTGTGATTGGCGGTTTGGTAGCCTCTATATGGACTGACAGCATACATGAGGCTCTGTTTGGCAGTAAACCTGATTTTTATGCAACCAAAACTTGCCAGGAATTCAAATATAAGCATCTGGTTTGAGGTCACTGGGAGCAACATCCAAGGGTTTGGTGAGCAACATGTTGCTCGTGAGCTTCTGGTTGGGGACCACTGCTATAAAGAAAAAGAATCGTGTGTAACTATTTTGTATCCACTAAGTGTGTATATGTGTGTGTGTGTGTATGTATGTATATATATATATATATATATATATATATATATATATATATATATATATATATATATATATATAATTTTTTTCACACTGCACACACCACAGAGATACTTCCATAACTTCTTACTCATTACTCAAACTTAGACATTGAATTAGTATACATATATAGTTATGCTATACAACCTTATCATTCCCCCTTTTGGTCACACCCATGACCAAAACTAAAATGAAACCATTTTATATACTCACCTAAATGCAAATAACCGTATTGAGACTACTATGCTTTGAAGAGGGGCTAGGCCTGTCTTCAAAACCAAGAACTCATTCATGACTAGCAGAATTAACATAACTACATGCTGGAGAATTCTCAATCCACCACAATTTGGTTAATTGCCTAAATAAACCGAATTGGAGAAACTGCACACCTCACAAGACCAAAACAGCATGTCCTGGTGCCCGGTGGTAGAGGAATTGGCAACCTCTAAACCTAGGTACGTAGAATTCACCGGCACACAGGAATCAAGTTAGCAGGGCAAGCCCATGCAATTTTATTAATGCAGTGCAAAGTTCGGGGCACGCCCCTTTATCAAGCGCTTGACAAAGGGGCATGCCCCGAAAAGTTGCACTGCATTAATAAAATTGCAAGGGCTTGCCCTGGTAACTTGATTCCTGTGTGCCGGTTGAATTTCTACGTAATTGCCTAACTAAACTAATCACTTAAGTTTAAAAGAATCGACATGTAATATAACATATCTAATTCTCCAGATCCCCAAAAGATTCCATTCTATATATTTAGAAATATTGCATTTAGCAAAATGAAGTCTCTTAATCCAAGCTCCAGTGTTGTTGAATAAAGATGGTTCAAACTAAGTCATAGTAAAAGCATCCGCAACTTATTTTCCCAAGTGCAGTTCTTAGAAGTGATGAATCCTAGGGACAGGAACTTAGTATACTTGCATTTCCAAGATATAGAGGTGGACTTAGCTGGACTTAGAGAAAATTATCGGTTCAGGATAGAGAAATTCTTGATGTCAGTGCAACAGCGGAAAAAATTTCAAAAACAACTAAACATTTGAAAAACAACAAAACACCTGGGCCAGATGGTCTCTCTGCAGAATACTATATAATATGAACTTTCTCCTATTCTAACTAATCTTTATAACAAAATTCTGCAAGGCTCGCCGCTATGGCATGAAACCAATGTGGCAAGAATAATTTTAATTCCAAAAGAAGTCAGAGACCCTACAGATTGTACCTCATACCGACCCATATCACTGCTTAATCAAGATATAAAAATCCTGACTAAAATAATGGCAGACTACAGCTTATCCTCCCCAGAATCCTTACCGAACATCAAGTAGGTTTTCTTAAACATAGACAACCAGTGCAAGCCCTTCGCAAAATCCTCACGGTGGTGTACCATTGTAACCTAGAGAAAAGAAAACAAGGCATATTGTTAAATTTCGATGCAGATAAAGCCTTTGATCGGATCTCCCATATACATATCAGACGATTATTAAAATACCAACATGTTGCGATCCAAATGTTTAATCTCTTTAAAAACTTATACTTAGACCCATGCACATTTGTTACAGTAAACGGCCAAAACTCAGAAAGATTCATGATCAACAGAGGGACGCAACAAGGTTGCCCGCTCTCTGTTCAACCTGGCTATAGACCCCCTGCTAAGACATTTCTTAAAGAATCCGAACATTTCGGGTATTCCAATAAATCAAATTCATCTAAAAGTCACAGCTTTTGCAGATAATATTCTATTCTTTATACAAAACCCCAAATAGAAATTCCAACCATTCTATCAATTATACACAGATTTAAACAGATAGCAGGCTTTCAAATCAATGCTGGAAAATCTGAGGCACTCCAACTTTATAATACCAAGCCACAGAGTTGGTCTGCAGACTTCCCATTCAAACAGCACAACACCATATAACATATATAGGCATTAAAATACCAAAATATTATGTAACGACACTACTTGGGCAGACACCCAACCTTCAGTTGACCCCATTTGAGAAGGTTTTAGGGGGGAACTTCCCCTGTAAAGGTCTCATCTCACAATTGTATGGATTAATGAATATGCTACCGGAGGACCCTTTTCCCAAACATTCTTATATGCAATACTGGGAATCTGAATAGGATAGAGAACTGTCTCTGAATCAGTGGGGTAAAATTTGGGAGAATGCACGTAAAATAGTAGTTTGCACTCAACAAAAAGAGAGTGTGTACAAGACTATGATGAAGTGGTAACTTACACCAGACAGACTCTCCAGGATATAGCCACAAACCAGTCCTATGTGCTGGAGAGGCTGTCAACTTGGGGGCACACTTCACCATATTATGTGGACTTGCGCGAAACTGTCTGATTTTTGGTTAGAGGTTTCCAGGTTGATATCCTCGGTCATGAGGACTCCTACTACTATTGAGATGCCCAATCTACTGTTAGCCCTCCCAGTTCCGAAATTGTCGAATGCAGCCCAAAAATGGATCAACCAAGTAGCCACTGTAGCTCAGTTGGCTATTACTTCCAAACGGAAGTCGCCAACAGTCCCTACGATTCAGGAGGTCATCTCCAGACTCGATATAAATAGGAAGTTTGAGGAAATGACTGCTCGAATAACCGATACCCTGCAACAACACAATGATGTCTGGGGGAACTGGGAGTACTACAAAACCACAATAAATGATGTAACCTAGATTCCCCAATTTTGGATCTTTCAAATGGGTATGGTCATCCCATTAATGGTCTCCATATTTTATTTTGTTTTTTTTTTTTGTTTTTTTATTTATCATGTTATTGTGGTATTTTCCGCTATTGTCTTTTTTACCTTTCTCCTTTTTTTTTTTTTTTCTTTATGGTTCTTTCCTTATCTCTTCTCTCACTACTGTTACAGTATTGTGGTAATAGTCTCCGACTGTATTGTTTTAGTAACTGATGAGACTGTTGTATGAAGACAAGCGACATAATGTATCGATTACTTTACTTGTACTTTACTGTGAAAAACAATAAAAATTGTAAGTTACAAAAAGAAAAAAAAATACCAAAATATCATAAAGACACTTATAAACTAAATATCTGATCAATTATTGATAAGATACAACAAGAAACACACCAATGGAAACACCTTAACTTAACCTTTTTGGGCAGAATCCATTTCATCAAAATGTTTCCAAAATTATATGATAGACAACCTCTGGAAAGAGACAAATACAATACGATCTTCTGCACAAATATACCATATATTACAAACAACTATAAACATAGATATGGAAGATTCCCTTTTATTTAAATGAACAACGCTCACACTACACATCCACATTGGAGAAATAAAATCTCAAATACGCATAACTCAATTATTGCCAACCAGCAGATACTAAGAAATGGCCTTACAACTTCTCCACAACTCTCATTTAATGCTCGAAAAACGATTTAAAATGGGGACTCTCCCCCTCAGACAGGTGTATTCGATGCACAGCTCCCAAAAAGGATCTTTTACACATTCTCTGGTCATGCCCTCAAATACAAAACTTTTGGCTGGAAGTAACCTCCTATTGGATGCAGATAACACACAAAACAATCAACTAACAATGGAATGGGCACTATTTAGAATTGTTCAATATTATCCAAATTTAAATAAAGGGGAGAAACACTTGGCAGCTAGGTTGGTGGCAGCGTCTCGGAAAACAATTTTACATAAATGGCTTTCCACAGAGGCCCCATCTATCACGCTCACAAAACAGAAACTGCACCATGTTTTTCATATGGACTGGCTGGAAGCCACAACAAAAAAAGAACAACAAGCAGAGAAATTTATCTCCACTTGGACCATATACATTAACAGTTTCCCCCCACTACTTAGATACTTAACCACACATACCTTCATAAATACAACATGGTATGATATTGAAATTTTAAAAGGCAATTCACTGCTACAAGAAACAAAGAACTATGTTCAAAATTTGCTTAAAGGAACTAGAGCTACTACAAGTTCGCCCCTCCAGGAGTCACCGTACTAATAGGCTTTTGACATCTTATCTAAGGTAAAACAAACCTAACCTGATCTCGGAATTTGTTACATAACAATGTACAACTATGGATATGCAATATGTTAATTTGTTTTGTGTTTAATTTTCTTCCTTTTTCTCTAATTCTTTACTTCTCCCCACTAAACACATGTTATCTTGGCAACGATAATTATTATGCACCATTAACTGGACATATAGAGTGTCCAAGAAATGTATAACATGTTTTTGAAAACCAATAAAAATAACTTAAAAAAAAAAAAAAGTGTGGCAGTTTCCACTAGCTATAAATTTCTCCAAGCTTTTTCCTTTTCCTGTATAATTATATGTGATGTTTTCTGTCTGTAGTATATGAGCAGAAATGGGCAAAGCTACCATGGGTTGGCCTAATGCCACACACCCAACAATTAGTTATTAGTGATGGGCGAATTTATTCGCCAGGCGCGAATTCGCGGGGAATTTGCGCGATTCGCCGTCGGCAAATAAATTCGCGAAACGGCCGCAAAAATTCGCGGAAAAAATTCGCCGGCGTCAAAATTTTTTTTTCGAAAAAACGGACGCCGGCGCCAAAAACGGGCGCCGGCGTCGAAAAACGGGCGCCGGCGTCAAAAACGGGCCGTTTCGCGAATTTCGCGCGAAATTCGCGAATTTTCCGGCGAAACTGCACAAATTCGCCCATCACTATTAGTTATATTTGCTTACTCTGTTATTCTTTTTTGTAGTTATGTAAGGATTTGTTTCTTCATAAAAATGACTTTTGCTAGAAGACATATGAACAAAACTAAAAAACAGTAGTACTAAAATACAAATAAATGCTTGTCAAGTACACTTGCTCTTTTACAACTGGAAACATGTATCTATCGCTGTAACAGCTACATAATAAGTCATTTCTGAGTGTAAAGCTTGTAGCTGTTGAGGGAAATACAATCTCATTCTTGGGGCTGACCCAAACAGAATTTCATAGGTTCAGTTTGTAAGGGCCTCTTGGAGTTTTGCATATTGAGAACAAAGCAATAGAAGGCAGTTAACCCAAAGTTTTAATGTTTCTTCAGAATCTATGAAATGTTATTTTATAGAACACCACTATTCTGTTATATTTAGAGCAGACAGCATTTCAGACATCATCTGCCCTGTAAAATGTGTACCCCTGTCACTTTCAATGTAGGTAGGTAAAGAATACCTTCAGATTACTTCATTTAAAAGTTTCATAGCAGTTGCTTTTGTTGTAGCCTTAGCAACTGTCCACGCCTCATGCCATCCTGAGAACATGTCAATACATACCAGTACATATTCATATGTAGCTTTTGGCAGTTAAATGCAGTCTATTTGTAATTGCTGCAAGGGGTATTCTGGTTTATCAGAGTGCCATTTTGGAGATTTGACTTCCTGACCAGGGTTATGATGTAAACAGGTAACACAAGACAAGACATATTTTGCTGGAAACTCATTCTACAATACTTTAAAACAGAACAGTGCTCTACGCAGTCAGGTTGTGTTTTCCTTGATAACAGCAATGTACTGTTTCCACACTATACTGTGCCTTTGCGTAATATAGGTTAACCAGCCAGCTTAACACACTCCACATAAGACTCAGTAAAGAATACTCAGAATGCTCTGTGAGTTGAATAAACTTGAATGCTTTATCTTTGGGTTCTTATTTTATTATTTTGTAAAACTGTAAAACATAATAACATTGCATCACAACCTGTACAGCATATACACACATGTAAACACATATGTAACCAGGGGCCTGTGTAAAAGTGAATGATCCTAAGGAGTTCTGTCCCTCTGCTTGTGAGCAGTCTGTGTGTGTGCTCAAAATGGATTCTCCTCTACTTCCTGTGAACTTTAGTGGGAAGGCTTAACCTTGAATGACAAGTCTAATTAACATGTGGGCAGCTATCCTAAAATGGTCCACTAGGTGGCAGCACATAACAGCTAAACCAATACTAATGCATACAACCTAACATTACAATGCCATCAGATAAGGTATAAACAGCACACTCCCTGCCTGGCATATTTCAATATGTCACTATATAACTTACGGCTATGCAGAATACAATTCAAGTAATATCAGAAAGAAGAACATCTGAAACTGGCCTCATATACGTTTTGGCAGTCCCTTGTTTGACAATCTTTACTTCTACTTTCCTTACTCTTCCATCTCTACTTGGCAGAGTGTTGATGATGAGTCCCACAGGCCATTCATTCCTGCTTTCTTGACTGTCTTTCACTAACACAACATCACCCACTTGGATGTCTGGGCGATTTTTGGTCCACTTTCTGCGGCTTTGTAAGTACTCTCTTTTAAAATATTCATTAAAATATTCATCATTATTAAGAGATTATTGTAGCTTTTGACTGTGAGATCTCCTCTGAGTTGACTTTCTCTGGGAAACATTTCCAACCTCTACATTGTACTTTGCTTGGCTCTTTCTTGAAACTCTTAGCTACATGGATAAGTCTGGCAATAGTCTTACACAGTGACACCCAGTTAGAAAATCTCTCAGAGACATGTGAATGGACGAAGGCGTCAGAAGCTTTGGTGTTGAAGCTTGCAATTGTAGGTTTAATTTTAGGATCAGCTTCAGGCTCTATAAGTGGGTGTTTTTCTGCTGAATTGACTAACTCCTCTCTGTCTGTGTGGTAGAGGAAGGAAGGGCCTGAGAACCATATAGAATTCTGCAGATGAACAGTTTGTGTGGGCCTTGAGGCATAGTCTGCAGGATTTTGTTCTGTTGGCACATAAACCCACTGATCAGGGTGTGTTACTTGCCTGATTCTATTCACTCGGTTGGCAACATACAGGAAAAACCTTCTAGAGGTGTTGCAGATATATCCTAATACAGTTTTGCTATCTGTAAAGAATCGCACAGCATCTAAATCATTGCAAACATCAATTGTTTTCAAGTAGGCTACAGCACCTATCGCTGTGTTGGATGCATCTGAAAATACATACAGTTCTTTTCTACTTGCTGCTGACAAGGGAATAGACACATAACACCTGGCTTGCAAGGATTCCTTCCATTGAAGCCACTCATGTAGTTTTTCTTGTGGGAGTAATGCGTCCCAATCGCATTTCTTAGATGACAGTTCACGTACTAAGGCCTTACCTTTTATAGTTACAGGTGCTACAAACCCAAGAGGATCGTAAAGGCTGTTCACTGTAGACAGGATTCCTCTTCTAGTGAAAGGTTTCTCTTCTGAAGATACCTGATAAACAAAAGAGTCTCTTTCTAGCTCCCAGCTCAGTCCCAAACTTTTCTGAAGGGGCAGGGTGTCTGTACCCAGGCAAAGGTCCTTGAGGTCTTTAGCTCTGTCATCAGCAGGAAAGGCGTTCATGACCTGTGTGCTATTTGATGCAATTTTATGAAGTCTCAGATTAGACTCTGCCAGCATCTGTTTTGTCATGTTTAGAATGACAATCGCTATCTCAGGGGTGCTAGCAGATGCAAGTCCATCATGTACATAGAAGTGTCTCAACACAAAGTGTTTGGCATCTTGTCCAAATTGTTCTGCACTTGTCAGAGCTGCTTTACGCATGCAGTATATAGCAACAGCAGGAGAGGGACTGTTGCCAAAGCCATGGACCCTTATTCTGTATTCAACTACTTCTTTGTCTATGTCATGGTCCTTGTACCACAGAAAACGTAAATAATCTCGGTGGTCTTCTCTCACCAAGAAACAGTAAAACATCTGTTGCACATCTGCTGTAAAGGCAATAGGTTCTTTCCTAAAGCGTATGAGAACCCCTAACAATGTGTTGTTTAGGTCAGGGCCACTTAACAGTACATTATTTAAAGAGACACCTTCACACTTTGCACAGGAGTCAAATACAACTCTTATTTTTATTATTTTATTATTTGATCAGGTTTGTGTGGATGGTAAACGCCAAACATCGGCAGATACCAGTGTTCTTTACCTTGTTCCAGTGGTCTCGCAATCTCAGCGTGGTCATTGTCCAGCATGTTTTTAATGAATTCTGTTAAGTCTCTTTTCATTCCTGGCTTACCATGCAGAGTTCTGCGAAGAGAGGCGAGACGTATCATGGCTTGCTCTCTGTTGGAAGGTAATTTACATCTGGGTGTTTGAAAAGGCAATGGAGCGACCCAGCTGTGGCTGTCATCTTGATGGGTGTCTTTGTCCATGTTCTGAAGAAACGCTTGATCTTCTATGGATAGAGCTTGCTTGTCATCATCTTTTAATTTTTGAAACACTGTTGTTCCCAGCTTATCAGTCTCTGGATTAAAGCTGATGTCTTCTTGGCTGCACAAGGAAGAGTCACTGAAATGTGTTAGGTTATCAAAACTTTCTTTGACTATGAGCCTGTTCTGACATGGGTTCAATGAGGTGGTACGCCCATTCGGTAACACAGACATTCTGACGCTATTAGTCTGGTGTGTAGATCCCAGGCAAACATCTCCTACTATTACCCATCCTAATTCAAGTCTCTGTGCATAAGGGGCCATTAAAGGGACCGTTGATTTTCTCATGCACCTTGTGTACTTGTAAAATGTCTCTTCCTAAGAGTAAAAGTATGGAGGCCTCAGGATCAATAGCTGATATGAGGTTAGCAATTGAACGGAGATGGAGATGGTAATAAGCTACTTCTGGAGAAGGGATTTCTTCCTTGTCATCTGGTAACATGTCACATTCTATTAATGCAGGTAAAGGGAGCTGTGTTTTTCTGTCAAAGGATTCAACGATAAAGTTTGTGGCTCTTCTGCCTGCAGTTTCTGTAATGCCTGCACAAGTCTTTAAAGTGTATGGAGCTACAGTAGTTTTAATGTTGTTAATGTTAAAAAGTCTGACTTTGCAAGAGATTGGTTGCTTTGCTCATCGAGAACTGCGTACATTTTCACTGCTCGCTCTCTTTGTCCAGAGGGGAACACAGTCACTAAACATATTTAAGAGCATGATCAAAAGCTCTTACCTGTGCCACAGATTTCAGTGCACTTAGACATTACTGGAGGAGATGAGCTGTCACTAGGCTCCCTGCCGTGATCTGTCTCTGCTTGTACAGTCTCTGCTGGTGGCGCAGGTGAGTCAGGGTGTAAGGCTGCAATGTGTTTCTCACTGCCACATTCTGAGCACTTCACTGATATTTTACAGTCTCTGGCTATGTGTTTGGTGGATTCACAGCACTTGAAGCAGATGCCGTTCTGTCTGAGAAAATACATTCTTTCACCAATAGGTTTGCCTCTGAATCCTTTGCACTTTTTTAAAGGATGGGGCTTTCGGTGAATTGGACATTGTCTATCAGGGCTCTCTATACTGAATGAATGTATTGTGTGTGGACACAGAGGTCTTACCGTGGTATCTGGAAGGCCTTTCAGGTTTAGGCGGTTGATCACTGTCGCTGTAAAAGGCAAAGCTGGGTTCATTCTTCATCTGTGCTTGCTGCTGCACAAACCTGGAAAACACAAAGAAAGGGGGAAAATCTTCTTCTGTATCTGTTTTATACTTAGTTCCAACAGATGCCCACTTTAATTGCATGTGGTATGGTAGTTTCTCCACTATGGGATTAAGACCAATAGCATTGTCCAAGTATGTTAGACCTCTCAAATATCCTTCTTCTTTAGCACACTCTATCTCCAGAAGAAGATCTCCCAATTGTTCTAGTTTTTTGGTATCTTTGTTGGTCAGCTTGGGGAAGGCCTCTAACCTTTTTTGTAATGTTCACTGAATTACTTCAGGTGAGCCATATTTTTTCTCTAGTCTCTGCCAAGCCATATCAAGTCCTGTTGAAGGGTTAAACAAATGCATCCTACGCATACTTTTTGCATGTTCGGCCGACTCACTACCTAGCCATTTTATCATCAGGTCAAGCATCTCTGAGGCTGAAAGGTTCAAATCTCTGGTTGCATTCAGGAAGGAGGACTTCCAAGCCCAGTAATTTTCAAGGGAGTCATCAAACTTTATGAAGCTTGAGTTAACTGCTTCTTTGCGTAGCAGATATTTAGTGATATCTTGTATGCATTGTTGCTCAGGCGCACAATCTTTAGGCTGAGGCAATGGGAATCTCTGAATTCTGTCTCTAGGGTATTCTGCTGGATATTCTCTAGCTGGTTTGATGTCACTGGCGCTGTAGCGCTGCTTTGGTGTACTTGTAACTGCTGCCGGCTTAGGTACGTATGCTTCTGCTGGCTTAGGCCTGTATACTTCCACTGGCTCAGTTTTAATTGATCGTTCAGTAGTTGGCATACTAGTAACCCACTGAACATACTCGCTTGTACGTTCTGCAGAGGAAAGAGGTTTTTCTGGCACTTCTGGACCTTCATGGGTACCCTCACTCTCTGATGAATATGTTTCTAGGTAGGCCGCGGCTTCAGCTGCTGCTGCGGTGGCTTCTCTCTGACACTGCAGAATTTGCAGTTCTGCTTCTGCCATTTCTCGTTCTCTTTCTGCTTTTTCTAGTTCCATGCTAGCCTGCTTTTCTGCGATTTCTCGTTCTCTTTCTGCTTTTTCTCGTTTCATGCTAGCCTGCTTTTCTGCCATTTCTCGTTCTCTTTCTGCTTTTTCTCGTTTCATGCTAGCCTGCTTTTCTGCGATTGTTCTTTTCACACTAGCTTCTTTTTCTGCAAAGGCTAGCTGTACACGTGGGGCCTCTGCCTTCGCTCGTGCTTTGAGTGCTAGGGAACTTGCTGAAGACATCTTGCTAGACCTAGATGATTTTGACACATGTGACGATAACTCATCTTGCTGGGCGCTAGCTTTCTCCCTGCCATGCTGTCTCATGGGGGGCCCATCCTCAGGCATATACTTCTTCCCTGATCTCAGACTCATGTTTGGAATGCAGTCACTTCTGTATGCAGGTCTGCTGCAACCGTCTTTTTACTGTACTTTTTCCACACTATACTGTGCCTTTGCGTAATATAGGTTAACCAGCCAGCTTAACACACTCCACATAAGATTCAGCAAAGAATACTCAGAATGCTCTGTGAGTTGAATAAACTTGAATGCTTTATCCTTATATGGGTTCTTATTTTATTATTTTGTAAAACATAATAACATTGCATCACAACCTGTACAGCATATACACACATGTAAACACATACAGGAAACATATCATCTTACTTACAGACGGTTATGTAACCAGGGGCCTGTGTAAAAGTGAAAGATCCTAAGGAGTTCTGTCCCTCTGCTTGTGAGCAGTCTGTGTGTGCTCAAAATGGATTCTCCTCTACTTCCTGTGAACTTTAGTGGGAAGGCTTAACCAAACATCAACGTTTCGGGGGGGGGGACACCCACCCCCCCTTTATCCCCCCCCTTCATCCGATGAAGGGTGGGTGTTCCCGGGTGTTCCCCCCCGAAACGTTGATGTTTGGTGGCTGAATAAAAGGGGATATTCCCCGACTGCATTAATCGGTGTGTGTGCGGATCCGTTTCTTTTACACATTGGTTGCTAAGGGACCCTGCCGGGTCAACGGAAGGAATGCACCACCAGCTTGCAGGATTGGTGAACTACAGGTGTGCGGTAGGAGAATTACATTGTAATCCACTAGGTGGCAGCACATAACAGCTAAACCAATACTAATGCATACAACCTAACATTACAATGCCATCAGCACAAGCAATATCTTTCTGGATCTATACTATGTACCTTCACTTTTAACTTCCCAAAAAATCGTACTTTAAACATACATTAATTACCACTGCTAGAGATAAGAAAGAGAACAGAAGAAAAGTACCTCTATCTGTCAAGATAGTGTACTGTTAGGTGGAAACTTACAGTTCTCTTAAGGCGCTCTGTTTATTTGGTTTGGTTTGCTATCTTGACTAAAAAGCCAGCCTGCTTAACATACATCCATTATATTTTTTTCTCCTTGTCTAATGGGTAATATAATTTTGGGCATTGGGGTTTATAGCATTAATACTTGTAGAAAATACAAGATCTGTTCATTTTACTGTGAGTGCTTGACCTGTATCACACAGCCTGTGATCTTAAAACATATTATCTTAAGTCATTGGGGTAAATTTATCAAAGAGTGAAGTTCCGCCACTAGAGTGAAATTCCGCAGCTCTCCATTCATTTGTATGGGATTTTGAAAGGCATATTTATCAATGGGTGAAAGTGAAATTTCACCCTTTGATAAATACGCCTTTAAAAAAACCCATAGAAATTAATGGGAAGTGGCAGAATTTCACTCTAGTGGCGAAACGTCACTATTAACTTCACTCTTTGATAAATATACCCCCTTGTGTGCAGGGAGTATTGCATTTTGCTTTTACATTTGCTTTTACAGATAGGAGACCTCCATTGTGATAACTTAGAATGGTGTATAAAAAAGGAATGGGCTGGGCTGCATGTAGAGGAGGAAAGACGCACTAAAACAGTGCTCCGATCCGGAACCCACCAACAGCCCATAAGAAGTGCATCCTGAGGGCTGGGAAACTTACCTGCGAGTCCTCCTTACACTCCGCCGACTGCCCAGCATTGAAAGGTGAAGTTAAAATGGGCAGAAACCGCACACAAACGCCAAAGCTGAGGCACGCGCAAACAGAGGGTAAAATCCAAGATGGCGGCCGCAGGCACTCTGTAGTAGAAGCACAGCAGCAGCAAGGTGAGCAGCGCAGCCACAACATAAGAGCTCAAGCTGCGCATAAACTGGAACGCTTTGCACGAGAGCCCAGTGGTAGGGACAGCAGGGACAAAGCTAACCCCCCTGTCCTGGATGCGGCCAGTGAGACCATACAGGAGTCCCAAATTTCAGTGGAGCTGGGGGAGGGCAACAGGCAGCCCCACTAGAGACTGGAGACATAACAAATAGCTCTGCCTCTACCCAGCTGTAAAGTAACACCCTGGTTGAGATAGTATCCCTACTACACAGCAACCATGCCACCACTATTGGTTAAATGGATGAACTCCGTTCAGACTTAACTATACTTCTGCATGACATACAGAACATTGGAGAGAACGCACCCAAGAAGTTGAGAGACGGGTAGGCGAACTTGAGGACACAGTTAACCCTATCCATGAAGAGATACAGTCCATGGAACTAAGACTGGATAACATGGAGGCGAAAGCAGATGATTTGGAAAACAGGCTAAGACGCAACTATATTAGATTGCTTGGCCTACCAGAGAGAGCAGAGGGAGGACGCCCTGAGGTTTTCCTAGGGCAGTGGCTCCAGAGCACCTTTCCATCAATAACCTCACCTACATTTGCAATCGAAAGCGCCCATAAGGTGCCAGGCAGACCCCCTCCACCGGGAGCCCCACCAAGATCTATGACTGCACGACTCCTCATCTACAAAGACAAAATACTGCAGGAAGCACGAAACAAAGGGGACATCATGTATGAAAACTCCAGAATATCCATCTACCCGGACTACTCGATTGAAATCCGCAAACAACGTATGAAGTTCACAGAAGTTAAAAAAGGCTAATACAACTACAGCCACCATATGCAATGCTTTATCCAGCTAAACTGCGGGTGGTTGATAAAGGCCAAACCCACTTCTTTACAACGGCCAGAGAAGTGGACGCATGGCTGGAAAACAGACCTGGGAGATCTCCACGCAGATAAGTATAAGATGAAACCCAACACAGACATATTTTATGTTAATGTACTTGCAAAATAATACCTTAGGATGCACACATATATATATATCCTGTGAGGGTGCCGGCACGGGGCCACCACCCATAACCGACATTGAAGAGCATGTCTTTACCTATTGAGACTCTGGTCTTGTTACTTTTACTAATTCGAACAGTTCTGGGGAGTCAGAACCACTACAGGTTAGGGTTGATGGTGGATAGGGAGGGGGAAGGGGAAGTTAAACATGCTTACTGATCTTGTTTGCAAAGCACCAAGAGAGACTTTACATACCGTATGGACTACCATATCTGGTGCCAAAAAGGAAAACACTAAGATGTTGATGGTTGGAAGGGAAATGGGAAGTTACATTGCAGATCATATTTTGGCTGATTGTAAATGTATAGCATTAAGTTAATGTCTTGGAATGTTAGAGACCCAATAAAAAGGGGTCTGGTGAACAAGTTCCTGAGAAAACAGAACCCACAAATAATACTGCTTCAAGAGATGCATCTAGATGGGAGCAAACTCATAACACTAAAAAAAAAACGTGGGTAGCGGCAGCATACCATGCGCCTTATTCCAGCTACTCCAGAGGGGTATCTACCCTCATAGCAAAAATGTGTGCATACACCCTGCATAATGTAATATCTGACCCTGGGTAAGGTTTCTGATAATACACCTTTCTATTATGGGTAAGCAATGGACTATAACCAATATATACATCCCACCACCATTCATAGATACTATACTGTATACGGTAATGAGCAAAATCTCTACACTACCCATGGCCTCTATAATAATTATGGGGGACTTTAATAATGTAATCAACAAGGACCTGGGCAGACTACCAATACCCACCAGGTCTGATCAGTCACTATTGAAATGGGTAGATACGTTTCACTTAACAGACCTGTGGAGAGCCCGTAACGAAGGGGTTAAACAGTTCACTTGCTTTAGCTCTGCCCACAGCACCCTCTCTCGCATAGACCTAGCATTGGGGTCACCAGAGGTTGCACGTGCAACTATGGGAATTCAAATTCTAACCAGGGGAATCTCAGATCACTCTCCCATTAAGTCTAACTATTCAAGTCTGCCCTGAACCCCAGGACAATACATGGCGTCTGAGCCAACACTGGATAAACCATCCTGATCTGATAACACCTATAGCCTCCTCAATCACAGAATTCCTATCCATGAATGTAGGAACAGCTAATGATTCAATGGTCTGGGACACTTTTAAAGCATATATTAGGGGGGAGTACTCCATGCTAATACATACGACAGGTCAAGAAACCAGCCTTGTTACATATAGAGGGGAAACAACAGGAAGCGGAATTCAAATTCTAACCAGGGGAATCTCAGATCACTCTCCCATTAAGTCTAACTATTCAAGTCTGCCCTGAACCCCAGGACAATACATGGCGTCTGAGCCAACACTGGATAAACCATCCTGATCTGATAACACCTATAGCCTCCTCAATCACAGAATTCCTATCCATGAATGTAGGAACAGCTAATGATTCAATGGTCTGGGACACTTTTAAAGCATATATTAGGGGGGAGTACTCCATGCTAATACATACGACAGGTCAAGAAACCAGCCTTGTTACATATAGAGGGGAAACAACAGGAAGCGGAATCTAAAGAAGCCCAGTATGTAGCCAACCCAAATCCAGACACCATGGCTGCATGGCGAAATGCACAAGCAGCACTTCTCCTAGATCAAACCGAGGCAGTTAAGAAAAGTATCATAATCCAAAAAACAAATGTCCTTGAGTCAGGAGATAAATGTGGTAAATTACTAGCTTATCTCAGCAGGGATCCTACCAAACAAACAGCGATTCCTGCAATAGAAAAGAGACCAGGGATATCTACCACATTTATACTATAAAATACTACGCAGATCTATATGACTCGAAACTAGAATTTAACTATGAGGACATACTAAGGTACCTAGGGAAGGTAGACATGTCAACAGTAGATATACACGGTTGGCTACTATTAGACACACCTATATCAGCTCAAGAAATTGCAGAAGCCATTGATTCCTTTCCGAGAGGGAAAACACCAGGAGTAGACGGGCTCCCTATGGAATGGTATAGATCTTATCAAAAAGAGCTGGCCCCCAGTCTGGTTAAATTATTTAATGAAGTCAGAGAGGGCACCCCCCTGCCAGAATCAATGAACAAGGCCCTGATTATAGTCCTTCCAAAGCCAAATAAAGATCTCAAACAATGTACCTCCTATAGACCAATATCTTTAATAAATTGTGATGCCAAAATACTGGCGAAGGTTCTTGCCAGTCGCCTCATTACAGTTATTACGCAAATAATTGATCTAGACAAGTCACCCAGGATAGAAGGGCTCAAAATGGGAGGGATATCTGAAAAAAAATATCCATGTTTGCAGATGATACACTACTATACCTAGCTAATGCAGACCGAGATCTGGGGGCAGCACTTATTAATGTACACACCACATACTCTGGCCTAAAGGTTAACTGGAGTAAATCTGCACTATTCCCAATAGACCATCTGCCAGCTCCCCCACCGACATTACCACAAGGCCTGAATTGGACAGACCAATTTAAATATTTGGGCATCGACATCCATCTGGACCCGGGTAAATTTGTGGAACTAAATTTAATGCCCTTAACCCAGGGGTTGGAACAGAAAATCAAAATATGGACCCGTCTATCCACTATCCCTGATTGGGTGCATAAATCTGTTCAAAATGGTAATGTTACCCAAGTTTACATACATCTTTAGACAATCTCCAGTGAGGATACCAAATAGCTTATTTAAGAAACTTAGGAGTTCCCTCACACAGTTAATTTGGCACCCATCTACGCCAAAAATAGCCATGGTGAAACTTAAACTCCCAACTCAAGCAGGGGGACTGGCAGCTCCAAACCTTTTTATATGCTACCTGGCAGCAAGGCTGGCCATAGCAAAGTGGTGGACGACCCCATCTCTAGACAACCCTGCCACACGCCTAGAGGCGCAAACTATAGGGTCATATGAGGAACTTAAAAACCTCCTTTATAGAGGCTTTATACAGCAAAAGCAACACCACCCATGAGAGATATAGTGTGGGCATGTAATGCAGCTCTTGGTCTCCTTCCTAAACCTGCAGATCACTGCTCAGAGCTCACTCCCATCTGGTGTAACCCCAAACTACCACACATGCAAACCATACCAGACCCCCAGGCCTGGGCCACTTATGGCATCAAGTTTATTCGAGACATTATGGCAGAAGGTAAACTGATGGACTTTGAAACGCTAAAAACTAAGTATGACTTACCCAATAAAATGTTCTTCAGGTTTCTTCAGCTTCGGCACGCCACACAATCCCAATTTAAAGGGGGGCCAGTGACAACCGCACCCACCCAAATAGAAGTAAGGGCTCTAGCTGATACGCATGTGAAAAGCTTGTCAGGTTTTTATGCCATTCTAATGACTGCGGGAAATCCCCACTGCGTAAGTTATTAGAGAAATGGCAAAATGACATTCCTGAATTAGACACTGAGACATGGAAGGAGATTCAATCTTTGACCATATAGTAGCATCCAGAGATAAAATGATACAATATAAATTCCTACATAGAGCATATCTTACTCCAAGTGTACTGGCTAAAATGTCCCCATCCCAGGTTGATGAATGCCCCCATTGTCACCTCTCCCCAGCAAACTTTATCCACATGGTATGGTCATGCACTAAGATACAAAGGTTTTGGAGAGATGTAGCACAGTATATTTCCGACATGATGAATATTCCAATTGTAGTAGAGCCCCTTGGAATGCTGCTGAACCAAGTAACTGACCTAGCTCCAATAATAGCGGAGTGTCAGGGAGCCGAGAGCTCCCTCCAGGGAGGTAGTCAGGATCGAGGAGGAAGCCCTCTTGAGGGAGCAAGGTCGCGGTGTCCAAAGGGTTAAACAAATGAGTAGTCAGAATCCAGGCAAGAGTTTCACGGGCAGGCAGATAACAGCGAAGTCCAATGTCCAGGCAAAGGGTCAGGATAACAATCAGGAACAAGAATACAGCAATATCAAATGTCAGGGAACCCAGGATACACATAGGCAATGTTTCCTATACTTGGGTGCCATTCTGGCGTCTGGGTAGCGTTTTTATGTTTAAATTTGGCGCCATAGTGACGTCACCGACGTCCTGACGCTGGCGTCGATGCGCTGGCGTGTTTGCGCCGGCGCCGCTACCCACATGGCGGCCATGGGCGCCGCCATTTTGGGAGCGCCGCCGGAAGGGATAGACGCGCGCCCGGAGCTCCTGGAACTGCTCTGGGTGGCGTTCGTGACAGTACCCCCCCCCCACGGGGGGCCACTGGACCACCAAGACTGGGCTTCTGGGGAAACTAAGAGTGGAAATCCCTCACCAGACGAGGAGCGTGCACACCAGAGTGTCCTTCCCAGGAGCATTCTTCAGGGCCAAAGCCCTTCCACTTGATGAGGTACTGGAGAGAGCCCCTGGAAATTCTGGAGTCAAGGATCTTTTCCACCTCATATTCCTGTTGACCATCCACAGAGATAGTAGGAGGAGGAGACTGGTTCACAGAAAAGCGGTTGACATGAAGACATGAAACACGTTGGGAATTCGCATCTCAGGGGGAAGCTGAAGTCTGACAGCCACAGGATTGATCACCTCGGAGATGGAGAATGGACCCACAAACTTCGGACCCAACTTAGGAGATGGCACCTTCAACCGAATGTTCCTGGAAGACAACCAGACTTTATCACCAACCTTGTAGGGAGGAGAGGGTCTACGTCTACGATCTGCAAACGTCTTATGAACCAAAGCGCTCTTCTCCAAGTTCGACTTGGTTGCAGCCCAAATAGCTGACATGTGGGCCGCATGGTCATCAGCAGCCGGGACGTCAGACAACACAAAGTCCTGGGGAAAGGCTTGAGGATGCTGACCATACACCGACATGAACGGAGACCTTCCAGTGGAAGAGTGGCAGGCATTGTTATGAGCGAATTGCGCCCACGGGAGGAGATCAGACCAATCATCTTGGCAAAGGGACACATGGTTCCTCAAGAACTGCTCCAGAGCTTGGTTCACACGTTCAGCTGCCCCATTTGTCTTGGGATGATAAGCGGAGGAAAACTGGAGAGTAATACCCAGAAATTTGCACAGGGAACGCCAAAATTTAGCTGTAAACTGGGAACCTCTGTCAGAGACAATTTTCACAGGAAAACCATGCAGACTGAAAATATACTGGATGAAGAGCTGAGACAACTCCACAGCAGAGGGAAGCTTCCGCAGGGGAATGAAATGGGCCATCTTGCTAAAGCGGTCAATCAGAACCCAGATCACAGTGTTTCCACTAGAGGGGGGAAGTTCAACAATGAAGTCCATTGCTAAATGAGTCCATGGACGAGAAGGGATAGGCAATGGTTGTAATAACCCACTGGGGCGAGAATGGCTAGGTTTGGATGTGGCACAAACGGTACAGGCAGCAACAAAGTCTTTGACATCTTTACGAATAGTCGGCCACCAAACTAAACGTCTAAGGAGTTCAAGAGTTCTTTCAGGACCAGGGTGTCCTGCATGCTTGGAGCAGTGGGTTTGTTGAAGAATAGGAAGTCGTAACTCGGAGGGAACAAAAGCCATCCCAATGGGGGTATCCGGAGGAGCAGAAGACTGTCCAGCCAAGATTTGTTCGGCAAATTGGGTAAATAGAGATGCAATAATCTTGGTGGGGGGAATAATAGGTTCAAGTCTTTCTGGTAGATGATCACCCGGAATGAAACTTCTGGAGAGAGCATCGTCCTTCCGATTCTTGGAGCCAGGACGATAGGGCAGAACAAAGTTAAAGCGGGAGAAGAACAGGGCCCACCTGGTCTGACGAGGATTCAGTCTCTTGAGAGAATGTATGAACTCCAAGTTCTTATGATCAGTATAAATCGTGACCAGAATTGAAGAACCCTCTAGGAGGTGACGCCACTCTTCAAGAGCAAGCTTGACTGCAAGAAGTTCTTGATTCCCTACATCGTAATTCTGTTCTGCAGGAGAAAACTTTCTGGAGAAAAAGGCACAGGGGTGCAATTTCCCATCGGCAGAATGTCTCTGGGATAGAATAGCCCCAGCACCTACTTCAGATGCATCCACCTCAATGCAAAAGGGTAACTTAGGATCCGGATGACGGAGGACTGGGGCAGAAGAAAATGCGTCCTTTAGGGACTGAAAAGCTTCTACAGCAACTGGAGGCCAGGACCTGGGATTACCCCCTTTTCGGATGAGAGTAAGGATAGGTGCAATACGGGATGAGAACCCCCTGATGAATTGCCGGTAGTAGTTGGCAAATCCGATGAACCTTTGAATAGCCTTGGTGCTCAAGGGAAGGGGCCACTCTTGGATTGCTGACACCTTCATGGGATCCATCTCGAAACCTTCTGGGGAGATGATATAACCCTAAAACAGGAGTCTTAGACACCTCAAAGACACATTTCTCCAACTTGGCGAAGAGAGAGTTTTTCCTCAAACGAAAGAGTACTTCTTTCACCTGGGAGTGATGAGATACAAGGCCTTTCGAGAAGATCAGGATGTCATCCAGGTACACAACCACAGACTTTCCCAAGAGATCCCGGAAGATGTCATTCACAAGCTCTTGAAAGACAGCGGGGCATTACAGAGGCCAAAGGGCATCACGAGATATTCATAGTGCCCATCCCGAGTGTTGAATGCCGTCTTCCATTCGTCCCCTTCGCGGATGAGGTTGTACGCCCCACGGAGATCTAATTTAGTGAAAATCTTAGCCCCTTTCAATTGGTCAAAGAGTTCAGCAATCCGAGGCAACGGGTACCGGTTTTTAACAGTGATCTTATTAAGGCCCCGGTAGTCAATGCAAGGACGTAGGCCTCCATCCTTCTTTTCCACGAAGAAGAAACCTGCCCCGGCAGGAGAAGTAGAAGGGCGAATAAACCCCCGCTGGAGATTTTCCTGAATATAGTCTTTCATAGCGGAAGTCTCAGCCGGAGAAAGAGGATAGGTGCGACCCCTAGGGGGCATGGTTCCTGGCAGGAGATCGATAGGACAGTCATATGGTTGATGTGGAGGAAGGAATTCTGCGGACTTCTTACAGAATACATCAGAGAATTCCCTATAAAAGGAGGGTAGAGTCTTCAGACCAGACATAGAGCTATTCACCCTCTGGAGGGGTTCAGCAGGAAGACAGTGCTGCTGGCAAAATGGGCTCCAACGGGAAATCTGTCCTGCGGACCAATCAATGGTGGGATTATGCAGGCGCAGCCAAGGGAGACCCAAAACGACAGGAACGGATGGGCAGGAAATAATTAGGAACGATAGTCTTTCTTTATGCAGCATCCCAACCTGCACAGGTAATTCCCCAGTCGACATAGAGATAAATTCAGCCTCCAGGGGTCTGTCGTCAATGGCAGTGACACGAAGAGGAGTGGACAATGGGAATAAGGGAACCTCCATGTGTTTGGCAAAAAGAGCGTCCATGAAATTCCCAGCAGCTCCAGAGTCAATGAAAGCTGAGCTGACAATGGTCTTAGTGGCTAGACGAATCTGTAAAGGAAAGAGAAACCTGTGAGTGTTCCCTTGAGACTTCGGAGTAGTGCCCCCTACATGAGTTACCCTAGATATACCTCGGGGTAAAGAACTCGTGGGCTTCACCGGACAAGAGTTCGCAAAATGAGACTGTTCGCCACAATACAGACATAGGCCAGCCATTCGTCTACGGAGTCTTTCTTGTTCGGAGAGACGAGCCCTTCCAACTTGCATCGGTTCCTCCGGAGGAGAAGTAGAAGCTTGAGTAGCTGGAGTATGCAAGAGAGGTCTCTGGAATCGGGGTGCCAACAAGGGTTGAAATCTTTTACAACGCTCCCTCTCTACTTGATGCTCTCTGAGACGAGTGTCCACCTTAATGGATAGTGCAATCAGATCTTCCAGCAGATCAGGGAACTCCCTGGAGACAAGATCATCTTTAATGCGAATAGACAGACCTTGATAGAATACGGCCTTATAGGCATCGTCATTCCAGGAAGTCTCAGCCATCAAAGTTCTAAAGTCAATAGCATAGTCACTGACACTGCGGTTCCCCTGCCGGAGTTGCAGAAGACGAGATGGGGCATTGGTGACCCGACCCGGGGCATCAAACACAGTTCGAAATGCTTGAAGAAAAGCCTTGGCATCAAAAGTCAGTGGCGAATTCTTCTCCCAAAGAGATGTTGCCCACTCAAGCGGTTTGCCCACCAAACGAGACATCACATAGCCCACCTTGGAACGTTCATTGGGGAAGTGCGAGGGTTGAAACTCGAACTGGATCTGGCACTGTGTAGCGAAACCTCTGCAGGCCTGTGAGTCCCCACTGAAGTGAGGGGGAAGCGGAATACGAGGCTCACCAGAAGAGAAACCTGTGGTAGACGAGACGACCGCCGTGGGAGGATTTACAGCAGCTTGGGAAGCAGGAGGCGCTGGAGGCACTCGAGAGAGAAGGGTATCGAGTGCCTGCCCTATGCTATACTGCTGGGCTTCATATTCCTCCATGCGGGATGCTAGTCCGCGGATCGCTCGTCATGGCCCAAGTATAATGAAAGGGAGCCGGGAGCTCCCTCCAGGGAGGTAGTCAGGATCGAGGAGGAAGCCCTCTTGAGGGAGCAAGGTCGCATTGTCCAAAGGGTTAAACAAAGGAGTAGTCAGAATCCAGGCAAGAGTTTCACGGGCAGGCAGATAGCGAAGTCCAAAGTCCAGGCAAAGGGTCAGGATAACAATCAGGAACAAGAATACAGCAATATCAAATGTCAGGGAACCCAGGATACACATAGGCAATGTTTCCTATACTTGGGCACCATTCTGGCGTCTGGGTAGCATTTTTATGTTTGAATTTGGCGCCATAGTGACGTCGCCGACGTCCTGACGCTGGCGTGTTTGCGCCGGCGCCGCTACCCACGTGGCGGCCATGGGCGCCGCCATTTTGGGAGCGACGCCGGAAGGGATAGACGCGCCGCCGGGAGCTCCTGGAACTTCTCCGGGCGGTGTTCGTGACACGGAGAAAGCGTTGATCTCCATGTAATGATCACAAATACTTACTGATTGTAACCTTGTAAACCTGCTTATTGACCATGTTAATGTACTTTCTTTAAATAAAGCTTTGTTAAAAAAAAAAAAAAAAAACTACACATCTACAGAAACATTGGCATAACAATGACCTTGATATAGTTCAAGGGGTAGCCAACTCTAAAGTTGGCCAAACCTTTTGAAGGTTCTTTTGTTGACCAAAAGAGGAAATTTACTTGCTGTAGTTTTTATCCACTTGAAGTCCATACAGCAGCACATATGGGTTAACGTCCCCATTTCTTCTTATACGACAAGAACCAATAAAAAATAAGCGTCCATAACATACCCCCTGCTTCCAACAGATTGTGGTGTAACAAGAATACACAGACAACTGCACCAGTATTAGGGTGGCAATCTTGACCGGGTCCTCGGTAAGCTGACTGGGAGATTGGTATGTCGTTGAATGCGCATTTGGAGCAGTTTTCCGGATTGCGACAACTGTGCATGCGCCGAAATGGATGGAACTTGCCGATCTCCCAGTCAGCTTACCGAGGACCCAGAAGATGGATGCGTGGAACTCCACTGTCAGAATCTGCGCCAAGGGGTAAGTATAAAGTATTGGGCATTTCCCCAGGAGGCAGTTAGCCTGGGGGGAGGATGGAGCGGGGTCTACCTGGGGTGGGGGGTACGGGTTTCTTTATACAGGGTTGAATTCTCCTTTAAAGGGGCAATATCATGAAAATCTAATTGTACAGACGGACAGATATGATAAAAAATAATAACATTCTCAAATATATTTGTTTAACAAAATTGCTTACATTTTAAAATGAAAGAAAAAATATTAATTAGGAGTCTTTTTCTGAGAGCCAGTTCAAGCATTTGCTGAATGGGAGTGGCAACACCTGGCTGTGATGTCACAAAGCCAGTAGCAAAGTCCATCCCTCCCCTATGCTAAATGCAAAGCATCCTGCCTGCCCTGCCCTGAATCCTCCTCCTAACTTATTCTCCATGTATGTGCAAACCTGCTGATCTCAGCAGTCAGGTCTGTGCAATTTTCATGAGAAAATACAGAGAAATGGAATTTGGAAGTTTTTATTTGTAGAAAGGAAAGTGCATGCCTTCAAAACTATGACTGCAGTTCTGCAGATAGAGAACAGCATATATGCACTGATGCTATGCCAAGAAGAAACGGATCGGAGCATATGAGCTATTCTCTGCCTGCAAAGTAAACACAGCTAGAGAAAAGCCAATCAACAGCTCTAAGTTCCACTAGCAGTAGTTTTTTTATTTTCTCTGTCCCTGTTCCCTCCTTCTATCCCTGGTTCCTTCTTGGCAAAGTATCAACCATTTAGAAGAATTTTTTTAACTGTTAGTATGATCTAGCGAGTGATATTATGAGACAATTTGCATTCGGTTTTCATTTTTTATTAATTGTGGTTTTTCCGTTATTTAGCTTTTTATTCAGCAGCTCTCCAGTTTGCAATTTCAACAACCTAGTTGCTATAGTCCCGATTACCCTAGCAAACATGCACTGACCGGAATGTGAATAAAAGAAAGCCTGGATAGAAAGATGAGTAATACAAAGTAGCAAAAACAATACATTTGTAGTTTTACAGAGAACTTTTTTAGATGGGGTCAGTTACCCCCCACTTGAAAGCTGGAAAGAGTCAGAAGAAGATGGCAAATAATTCAAAAGCTATAAAAATGAAAAAATGAGGACCAATTGCAAAGTTGCTTAAAGTTATCAATTCTATAACATACTAAACTTTAATACAAAGGTGCTGCACTCCCTTTAACCCTTTCGCTGCCAGACGGTTTTGCCGATTTGGTACTTTTCTTGCCAGACCATTTTTGAATAATTTGCACTCTTTCCTGGGTGGGTCTTTAAGTTTAGTTTACAGAGAAAAGCCATATATATGCTAGAATTTTGGTGTATGTCCAATTCTGTCAAATATATATATTTAAAGTGTCTAAAAAAAATTCAAAAATCATGTTTCCCATAATACAAACATATATATCAGAAACACAATTTATTTTATGCATGAGAACACAGATTTGGAAAGTTCCATGTCTCCTGAATGTGCCAATACCAAAATATATATAGTTTTATGGAGATTTCTCACTTGTATAGGTCAAAATCTCCAAGCATTGGACTACAACATTTCCAAAGCACTACTGCTCCACAAAGCAGCATACTTCTGATTTCAAGGCCAAACATTCCACTAACATTAAGTTTACCCTAGAAAACCTACGCATTATTGGAAAGAACAGATTCTTACAAATCTAAAATGGTTGATTATCTTTCTATTCCAAACCACCATACTGCAAAGCTACACTAAAGTTTTTTATGACATTTCTGAATAACGACTACAAATATTTCAATTTATCTCACCCATTTTTTTACACAATGGTAAATCACCCTAAATATGAACACCAAGGGTCTACTGAACAGTTTGATGCCCAATATGCATAGATATAGAAAGCAGCTGGCATATGCAGACCCCATTCGATGGTAATTCGATGTCCGTGAACAACGTACACAATCTAATACAAAATTGATAAATTTATGTTTCATGAAAATGAGCCCAACATCCTATCTGCCTTGATCTATTGAATATAATTCTAAAATTATATACAGTTAAGGGATCTGTTATACAGAAATCTTAAAATTATGGCAATGCCATCTGCCATAGACTCAGTTTTATCCAAATGATGCAAATTTTTTAAATGGTTACATTTTCCCCAGTGATATCAAACAGTACATTGTAGTTGATACCAGCTAAAATATAATTAATCCTTGTTAAAAGCAAAACCAATTAAAAAACAAACAAATTAATCTACATTAAAAGTTACCTAGAGGTCGCGTTCATTTTTTTTCTGATAGTTCTGCTTTTGTAAGTAATTGTTATTTGAAGTTCCTAAACCTGACTATTTTGCCTACCTAACTATCTCTTCTTAATCTGTCAGTTAGAGTTTCTAATGCGAACAGTCTCCTGCTGTACAAAAATGGCAGCCCCCTCATAGAAGAAAATGGGGGTAAGAAAGGTAATATAAAAGCCTCACGCGAATACTTGTATGGCAAAATTATAAATAGTATTCAATGATAATGTTATGATTGATATAAAAAAAAGATTATTTTCTGGTGTCAGTATCTCTTTAAACTATGAAAAATCTACATTATTCAAAGATCCATTATCCAGAAAACTCCAGGTCCATACCTGTATTGATATACCAGGTTAAAAAAAAAAAACCTTCCCAGAAGCAACCCTTCCATTCTTCATGTAGTGTCAGTAATAGTACTGAGTATGGTGCACAAGACCCCACCCCTGTGCATTACAAAATATTTTGGGTTTAACATGACGGAAACTTTTTATTCATAAATCAGTACAGCTAAATGATCCATTGTTTTATAGAATAGTCTCATATAAGGCTAATGCCACTGTGTCAGCTGGATGCAGGCACGAGGTATATTTCAGCTCTGAAGTTTTCTGGATAAACGAACGTTGTTTCATTTCACTGTGTACTGTACAAACGTATATGGATGAAATGACAAAAAAACTCACTCTTGCCTCTTGACTTGACTCTTGAAATGCAAAGTTCTGTGTTTCACTGCTGAAGTCCACTGCAAGTGCCTGCACCTGACCAACACAGTGGTTCTGAGTGCAGCAAAGGAAAAAGGTTGATGCCAGCGTAGGGGCTGATTCTGGGCCCTGTGTGGCAATAACCTTATAGTGTAACACTTGGACCACCCTGAGCCACAATGAACAGTAATCAGTATGGGTTTTCAGAGCACCATAAATAAGAACCTCATTTAATTCTGCATTGATAGCTGCCCTGGGTTCAGAGTAGATACCAATAAAAAAAATTCAGCCTTGGGTAAAAATTATATCTTTACTTTATTTTTTCAGGCAAATCTTACAAAATACAGGTAATTTTTCCCATGTCAGGTTAAATAGACAGTTGGTTTCGCATTTTGCGATTTCTTTGCACAAACACACACACATAGATGCACAAACGGACAGTGAGACAGAGACAAGCACATGGACAGACACACACAGGCGCACATACTAGGACAGAAAGACAGAAACAACTACATACAGACACACCTGCCTCTCTCGTTATGTAAAGCCAGAAGCAGTAGCTCCATTTTGTTTTCACAGCTCTCTCCTGCTCTCTCTTGAACCCTCCCTTTAACTGGCAGCTCAAGTCCCTGACATCCATTAGGACTCCTGCTCTGTGCAGATCCGGCCCCTCCCATCTAGAGCCGTGTATCCAGACTCCAGCATTGTTGTTCAGTGGCTTTAAGAATACCCTCTCTGTTTTAGTCAGATCTGTGCAAAAATTCTGCCCTCTCCTTCTTCAACCCCCCCTCTCCCCAGACTGTGTGAAAAGTGTAAGTCCGTGCCTTGCTTCCCCTCAGCACATTTGCTTTTAGGTGATCACTGACACTTGCGACTCCTGAATGTGATAATCTGCTTTAATGACTATGAAGATTTGCCTTCATTCAGGTAATGGTACATCTTATATGTAATTCAAAAAACAACTGAACTTGCTGAGTAATTATTGAAGACGTTTCACTACTGATCCGAGCAGCTTCTTCAGTTCAACTGACTGGTATGGGAAATTCTCATGTGTATTGTAACGCTTCAAAGAGGTGACATCTGAAATTTACAGAGGTGTTGATTCTGTGATAGAATTACTAATGTGTCATGCAACTCTGTTACTTGTGAGAGTTGCATGAATGGATGTGTAAAGTGTAATGAAACCGCTGAGGTACAGATGTTAGAACAGCATTGTATGTAGCAGACAGGTGGAGTCAAAGGCCCCTGCCTCTGTTCAGGGATGGTTTCTCCACCTTGACATGAATCACCTCTTTCACACCTCATTGCTATCTTCTTCTTTTTTTAACAAAAAATTTTACTTTCTCTGAAAAGAATATATTGTAGTAGAGGGAAATCGTGGAGGAAGAGTTTGAAATTTTATCTGGAACCCTTCTTCTAAAAATTATAGCTCCCACCAGTTTGGACAGTGCTGTTCTTGTAAGCAAAAGTGTCTTGACACAGGTTTTTGCCTTTTCTACATCAAGATGTCCAATGTAGAACCCAAAAGATGTGCAGGCTACCAGGGCATATTATATAGGTTAGCATTAGAAGAGGTGTCCACAGATCAGGATCTAAACATAATAGCTCTCCTATTTGTAGTATGTTATTTGAAGGAGGATTGGCAAAGGAATTCAGCAGCTAGTCTCACCATTCTTCATGTATTTAATGATTTGGTCTCTATGTCTTTATCTGATTGAGTTAGCCAGTTCCTCAGTGTTCTTGATACAGCAGGAGCTGCAGTTAGTGGCTGCAACTAGGCTGAAGCTGTGGACTATACCTGTCTTAATAGTTTTATAGCCCTTTGTTCAATCAGGTCTTTAACTCTTTAACCGCCAAGCACGTACTGTGTACGTGCTGGCGGTTCAGGGCTCAGGCTGCCAAGAATGTACCTCGTAGGTTCTCCTGCAGCTGAGCCCTTCTCTCTGCATTGGCGGCTTTTGCAGCCGATGCAGAGAGTCAGGAAGCTTGACTTCCCCCTGGCAACGAGGCTGGGGGGCTGTCAAGTCGGATCTGCGACACGATTGTCGCAGATCCGACTTCAAAGTGGCAAATGGCGCTGCTGCTGCATTTTTCTTCCTGCACAGCCGCCCACACACTTCCTACTGCGCAGTGACTCTGCAGACACGCTGTCCTCCATCGGTTCAAGCGATCCTCCTGCTATAAAAACGGTAACGGTATTTTTACACACTTACGTGTACTTACACATACTTAAAGTACATTTATACACTTACACATTTTAGTAAAGATTGGTATTTTTTTATTTTAGCACACTTGGTCCCTTTAGTACACTTAGAGGCTTGCGACTTGTACTTTGGAGTACAAAGACATGCATACCCAATTTGGATTCGCGTGGAATGTGTACTTTCCAAAAATATATGGTTTTCTGGGGTGAATGTACTTTTTTCTACCTTTGCTCCACCCCAAAACTATGTATATGTGTTGATTTTGCAGTACCTGAAATGACAGACCATGTGGGGGTCTTCCTTTTGGGGCCCCTATATGCCACATGCTTGGGTACACCTATACATATTAGGCATCAAACTGTTCAGAGGACCCTAGGCTTTCATATTTGGGGTGATTTCTCTTGATACCTAAACGTATGTGGGTAATACGATGCTGCATGGTGGAAATTTTGAGGTGATTTTTGGAAATGTCACCAAATTTAGGAATGGTTTGCGGCTTGGTGCTTTGGAGTAGAAAGACATGCATACCTAATTTGGATTCAGGGGAATGTGTACTTTCTGAAAATATAAGGTTTTCTGGGGTGAACTTACTTTTTTCTAACTTTGCTGCCCCCCAAAACTATGTAAATGTGTTGATTTTGCAGTATCTGAAATGACAGACCAAATGGGGGTCTTCCTTTTGGGGCCCCTATATGCCATGTGCTTGGGTACACATATACATATTGGGCATCAAACTGTTCAGAGGACCCTATGCTTTCATATTTGGGGTGATTTATCTTGATGCTCAATATTATGTGGCACATACAATGCGGCAGGGTGGAAGCTTTGAGGTGATTTTTGGAAATGTCACCAAAATCGCCAAATTTAGAAATGTTTTGCAGCTTGGTGCTTTAGAGTATAAAGACATGCATACCCAATTTGGATTCAGGTGAATGTGTACTTTCCGAAAATATATGGTTTTCTGGGTGAACGTACTTTTTTTATACCTTTGCCGCCTCCCAAAACAATGTAAATGTGTTGATTTTGTAGTACCTGAAATGGCAGACCACATGCTTGGGTACACCTATACATATTGGGCATCAAACTGTTCAGGGGACCCCAGGCTTTCATATTTGGGGTGATTTATATTGATACATAATAGTATGTTGGAAATACAATGTTGCAGGTTTGAAGTTTTGAGGTGATTTTAGAAAATGGCACCAAAATTGCCAAATTTAGGAAGGGTTTGCAGCTTAGTGCTTTGGAATAGGAAGACATGCATACCCAATTTGGATTCGGGGAATGGGTACTTTCTGAAAATATATGGTTTTCTTGGGTGAACGTACTTTTTTCTTACTTTGCCCCCCCCCCAAACAATGTAAATGTGTTGATTTTGCAGTATCTGGAATTACAGAACTGATAGCTCAAATGAGGTGTTTACATTTTAGGGCCCCTATATACCACATGCTTAGGTAAACCTATACACATTAGGCATCAAACTGTTCAGTGGACCCCAGGCTTTCATATGGGGTGTTTTACATTGATACCTAATGATGTGTGGGAGATATAATGCTGGAGAAACTTTGATGTAATTTTTCAAAAAATTCACCAATATCTATAAAACATTATAACTTTAGGAAACAATTGCAACTTGGTAGTTTGGAGTACAAAGATATATTTACCCATTTTTGATTCACCAGAATCTGTTCTTTCTAATAATGGGCAGTTTTCTAGGGTAAACCTACGGTTAGCGGAATGTTTGGCCTTGAAATCAGAAGTATGCCATTTGGGAAGCGGTGCTTTGGAAATTTGGTAGTGTACTGCTTGTAGATTTTGAGCTATACAAGTGAGAAATCTCCATAAAACTATATATATTTGGTATTGCCGCGTTCAGGAGTCATAGACCTTTCCAAATCAGCTGTGTTCTCGTACATAAAAAAAATTATGTTTCTGATATATGTGATTGTTCTTTGTGAAACATGATTTTTTTCATTTTATTAGACACTTAGAAGCCTATATTTTATTTTACAGAATTACACCAAAATTCTTGCATATTTTGAAAGTTCAGGTTGTCCTGAAAAAAACAATATATTGTTTTCCTGGGTAAACTAAAAGACCACCCCAGGAAAGGCCATTAAAGGGGACCCTTCACCCAAAAAAATATTCAAAACCATATTTTATCACATTAGTCAAGCAAAATAAACTTTAATTACACTATATAAATGATTTGAATCTTATTTCCTTCAGTCTTGGAATTCATAATGATAGCAAGCAGGCAGCAGCCATTTTGTGGACACTGTTATTAAGACAAGCCTTGCATCATCTCAGAATCTTGTTTGTGCACCAGAATGGGGGACCTGATGTCCATCCCCATGCACTGGCTACACAATTAAACAGTAAAGACAACAGGGGAATGTGGGGAGAGCAGTGACATCTAGGAAGTGCTGAATGGAAAGTGAAAGTAATTGTCTGCCCGCCTCTATGCCCATGGCATAGAGGCGGGGCAGACAATATTTGATTGACAGCTGAGATTTTTAAATGAGCTTACAACAGCTATGAATGCTTTAATGAAAAATAGAAATTGGATTTCATGTTTAATTTGAAAATGACTTTATTATAGAGATTTTTGTGTCTGGGTGACAGGTCCACTTTAAAGTGGAATCTAAAAACTGCTTGGCAGTAGATGTTCAAGGACAAAACGGCTGGCAAGGAAAGGGTTAAAGGGGCTGCTTACCTTTGAGTTAACTTGATGTAGAGAGTGATATTCTCAGACAATTTGCAATTGGCCTTAATATTTTATTTTTTGTAGCATTTTAATTATTTTTATTATTTTTCTGCAGCTCTCCAATTAGGAATGTCAGTAGACATCTTGTTGCTAATTCAAATTACCTGAAGTGGTTTGGATTAGGGACTAATGTATGATTAGAAGTGGACCTGAATAGAAAAGCAAGTTTTAAAAATAACACAGTTGTATCCTTACAAAACAATAGATTTTTGGCTGCTGGGATCAGTGATCCCCATTTAAATTCTGGAAAGAGTCAGATTAATTTAAAAAACTATACAAAAAAAGAAGACCAAGTGAAAAGTTACTTAGATTTGGCCATTAGTAACATAGTTGAAGTTAACTTAAAATTAAACCCTGACCCATCTACAACAGAAATATTTCTCTTTGAAAGATGAGCTATAGCTTTGTCCACAACTGGTGTGGTTTACCAAGCATCAGCTTCCTCATCTGTTGGAAACAAGGATTTTAATCAATAAATTACTGTGGCTTCATCTGGATTCTTATATTCAAATTTAATTAGCTCTTTAATGAACACATGCTTTCTGTATCAATTTATTTTCCTTCATGAGCCACAATTTCACCTCTAATAGCTTTGATACATTTTAAGGAAACTTCCAACTTGAAAGACAGAGGTTCCATTATTTACTCTTGAGATGGATGAGACTTCTTTAAGATTCACATATTCTCATTCATCCATAGGAGTGTTACTTGAATCAGCTGAGGAAGTGTTATTATGAAGTCACTCTTTAAATTCCAAAAAGGTCTGCTGGAACATTGCCTTAAACATCTGCTTTTGTTGTGTTTAAAGTGGCCAGATAATCATTAGCCAAACAACATGGACAATGAATTTTATAGTCCCTGCTTACAAAGTGCCTTGTTTTGGAGGTTGTATTACCTTTAGTAGCATACATTTGACTGGACCTCTGCAATAAAACAACCACTGAATACTGTAATATTCAACGAGACAAAATTAGAATAGACAGGGAAGCAGACAGGCTTTATAATACCATAGGCTTTCACAGGCAGTTGCAGCCCTCTGGATATGTAATTCAATTAAATGACAGTGTGGCTAGTTGCTTACTTTTTATAATTCCCGGGTTGCAATGATGTCATTGCACATCTTTATGTATGCAGAAGCCAGTGCTAACATCACTGTACTTTACTGTGTATATGCTAACTGAATTCATGAAAGAGGGACACAAAGATCCACTGTGAGTAGCATGGCAAAAATGTTTGACCACACCCATTTTATGTCCACAACCTCAAATTACCACACCCATTTTACAAAATTTGCCAGGTTATGCAAGTTTATGGGAGTTTTATTGCCATGTTTTATGTGTTGTAACAGTTTTGCTAATGAAGGTGAAATTGCCCTTTAAGCTGCAAGCACCAGTTTCTCCAAGAGACTTGTGTATCTTAAATAATTACAATTGGATCTTTGCTTATCTTAAATTGTTAAAAATGTATCTAAGGTAATCTGTTGAGTGTTCTTTCTTCTCTGCCAAAAAGCCTTATTTTAATTAAATTTCAGAAACTTTGTATCTCTTAAATATGGGACTGCGGTCTATCTGTCAAAATTTAGACTTTCCTGCAAACAGGACAGCACATGCCTAACATGCCACTTCTGCCAGTTGGAGGATTTCCACTCCTGGTAACTCGCTATCTAAGACATTAGGGGGAATGTAATAAAACTTGCAAAGAAAAAAAAAATATTTGCACCAATAAGAAAAAAAATTCACATCTCGCAATGTAATATTATTATTCCTTAAACTGTTATTGAATTGCGAATTTTAGTTGCGCACCTTTAAGAAGTCCTTGAAGGTGTCGTAATCTTTTGGAGCAAACAAAACTTTTTCAGTAAGAAGTTTTATTACATTTACTGTACATTGACGCAAACTATAACATTTGCAAACCTTCTTCCACTGTCTGAAGTGGTCTCTAAACAATTTGTGGGTTTGCAAAAGCTATATTAAATTTGCGCAAAGCAAAATTTGTTTGTGCAAAGGCATAACTTTTCTCATTGCAAATTGTTTTTCCGTTATTGACTTTTATTACATTCCTCCAATTGGGTCCTAAAATTATTGCAGTGCTAGCTTCACCCAAAAAAACAGTCTCCCTACCAGATGGTTGGACAGAAAAAAACAATCTTTTGGGGAGAGTATTTATTGGGATATTGAGTAATTGGGTTGCCAAGTCATAAAAGATAGCAGGTTTCTAAATATGCCGAATGACAACTTTTTATTTCAGCTCATTCAAGAACCTATTAGGAGTGATTATGTTTTGGATCTTGTAATAACTAATGATACCGAACTTATCTCTAGCATTTGTGTGGGTGAGCATTTAAGGAATAGTGATCAAAACATGATCGCCTTTGAGATTATGTGTCAAAGGCAACTATATAAGGCAGTAACTAAAACACTAAATTATACGTGTAAACTTTGACAGTAAAAGGACATTTCTGCAATACATTAAATGGGAAATGCTTTTTGCAGAACAAAAATGCTGCTTGATAAAAATACCTCAGTTTATTCCCTTTGTAAGCAAGGAAACTTTGTGGTTCAATAGAAGTTGGCTAAGTAAAGACATGCTTTTAAGGCTTTCAAGTTAGCTGGGACACCTGAAATGTCAGGTACGGAGGCCAATGCAAAAAAGCTATCAGACAGGCTAAAATCGATATGGAAAACGGTATTGCAGAAGCAGTAAAAACAATCCAAAAATATTTTTTTAAATATGTAAGTAGTAAAAAAATGTGTTTTAATGGGTAGTAAGGGGTGAGACCCTAAATATCAGAGGGGGTGTCAGCTGGTTGATGAGAAACGCAATAAAGCAGAAATTATGAACTCTTATTTTACGTCTGTCTCTACACAAATAAGGAACCAGTTAATTGAGGTTTGCATCTTAATAGTGCAAATACTAGTAATACAACTAATGAGGCATGGTTCATGTTGATGGAAATTCAAGAGAGACTAGATGGTATTAAGCCATGGTACTTGGCAAATTTAGCTCTGTGATTACTAAACCTCTTGTGTTGTACCATATGAGCAGCCTATGACTAAGTGTCCCCTGGTGGCATGAAATGCGTCAGGCTTTTGTTTTAGATGTGGAAAGTAAAATTAGATTTTTGTTTTTATATCACTTTAAAGGACATGTCAACTCCTACAACAAAAATTTTATAAGCGATATGCCTCGTTACATGTTTTACATACCTAGTATTGCAGCCCTTGAAAAGTGATCCGTTAAGCAGCTCTGTTGATTTTGGCTGCCTGCTGCTGTCCTGCACTATCTGCCTCTCTCCCCCCTCCCTTCGGAATGCAAGCTTTAGTTTGGCGAGACGCACATGCGCACTTGTCTAAACTAATCTAGCACATGCGCAGTTTAGTTGAATCGGCCTCGGCAAAGCCATCCAGCCGCATCATGAGTGACCTCTGTGTCTTCATCAAAAAATAGCATTGGTGGTTGCTATAGTGACTGTATTCTGCCAAGGTTTAGCTCTCTGCTCCCCCCGCTTCTAGCACATATTTCTTCGTGCTGACTGCAGGGAGCAGAGCAAGAGAGCGGAGACATTAACTATTACACTGCCAACCAGGATAACTACTGTATGTAAGTTATTAGCAAGTTAGCAAGTCAAAAGGATGGGAGTATTGGCGCATGCGCATTGCTAATAGGAAGAGCGCAAGCATGAAAAAATGGCCACTGGGTTAATGAAGGCACAATGCATTGGTGCAGGGAAGGTAGAGCGTTTTTCCAAGTGAAAATAATGCGGTTCGATTGGGGCTAAAGTAGGCTACACAGGCATGGTATAAATCAAAAACGGCTTGACATTTCCTTTAATATTTGTCTCCTGTTTCTCAACTACGTGTGGTTCAGTATGTGCCATATTGCTTTGATGTTTTCTGTGAAGATCTATTGCGCATAAAACCACGCTGGCACAAACTCATAGTATTATGACTTGCAATTAAGTCAAGTATCTTATCCCTTAATACGCCTTCATGCATACTCCCTCTGCTGAAGATTTGGGGCATGCACACCCAGACCCAGCGGTAACTGCTTACAATTGAACTTTCCACATTGGTCACTTTTTTGTTCCTTTTAATAAATCTTGCCTGACTAATTTAATTTACTTTTATGAGAAGGTGAGTGATTTTCTAAGACTTTGCTAAAGCATTTGACACAGTGCCACACAGAAGGTTACTGGTTAAATCAAGGAATGTTGACCTGAAATATAGAATTTGTTCCTGGATAGAGAACTGGCTAAAATAGATTACAAAGAGTGATGGTAAATGGAACATTTTCTTATTGGACCAGTGTGATGAGCAATCAGGCAGAATCATTAAAGGGGAACTATCGCAAAATTAAAAATTTGTAAAAAGAATCTTTGCATGAAGTTATTAAATTCTCTAAATATAATGTATTAAAAAATGTACAGTTTTTAAAATATTGAAGTCATTATAGTGAACACATGCCTAGCTGCTTCTCTCCTACCTGCCTCTGACTAGCTCTGGTGTCGGAGTCGAGTTTCTTTGCATAACAACGCTGTCCTCTCTCTCATTGGCTATCAGTGCTGTCAATCTTGAACTGTGTGGAGGCAGCATAATTAATGGCTCCATTATTTGTGCCCTGCTGGATTGATCCTTTTTCTCTTCAGAGCCAGACCCCCACACCCTGCAGCCAGCCCCAGTACTTATCTTGCTTTTAAAACTTTTTTTTTACACTCAGCTGCTCTCCTTCTGCAGCTCCCCCTCCCTTCCAGAAAGTAATGTGAAAAGAAAGACTCCGTATCAAGCTCTTTCTCAGCCCCTCCCCCTGCAGTCAGTCCGCATCGTAGTTTTAGGGTAAGGCCAGACGAGGAGATTCGGGGAGATTTTGTCGCCTGGCGATTTATTGCCACGTCTTTTGCGCGACTATCTCCCCGACTTGCCTCAGCGTTTTTTCGCCATAGGCTACAGCGCAAAATCGCCTGCGCTAATGCACACGCGGCAATGCGTTTTCAATAGTCGCCCGAAGTTGCCTCAGTGAGGCCGCAGTGCTCCTAAATTAACAGGTGCTGAGCGCATGCGCAGACGGCGCTTGCGCAGTGCCTGAAAAAATTTTTCCCCCCCTAATCTGATCGGGAGAGGGAACTGGCCTGGTGGGGGCCCATTAAGGGTCGGGGCCCACCGGGTTTTTTCCCGGTGTCCCGCCGGGCCAGTCCGATACTGCACACTCGCACACACTTGCACCTGCACTTTGTTTGAAACATTTTTTTATTGCCATTGTCAATAGCATACCATACTGTGCAATACATTTTGTATGTTATTTTAGTGATTATATTGCAATTTTGGTGCATTTTTAGCCATTTTATTGCATGTTAAGCTATTTTATTGCATTTTCAGCTCTGTATAGGTGTTGCTCGCTTGTTTCTTTCCGTAAAACATATTTGGTCATGCTAAAATAGTCACAGTGATTATGACTGCTGATTACACCAGTTGAAAAAAAAAAGCATTGATTGATTATTGGATTTTATGATCCTATAGCATTTACCACTGTTCTTTGTATCGTGTAGTTCAGACCCTATGCTGATACGTTATAAAATGTGGGGTAAATAATGGGGTAGAATGCAAGCTTTGTGATGATTTTCAGACATTTAATAAAATGCATTATGTTTAGCATAACTTTGCAGCTTGGCAAAGTTTACCCGTTTTAGATTAGTCGGAATGTGTACTATCGGAAAATATATGGTTTTCTAGGGTAATACACGTGCCGGGTGCTTATATTGTAACAGTCAAGAGTGTCATGTGAAAATTCATATGTACTATTTGAATTTGTTGGTTTGGTAAATCTATGAATTAAGGCATCAAACTATTGAGTAGACAGACTCCTGGTGTTCATATTTAGGATGCTTTATGTTGGTAAGTTACAAATGTAGTTATATAATGGGGTAAAATGCAAACTTTGTGATGATTTTCAGAAATGATATAAAAAACAAAAAATGTAGGGTAGTGTTGCTGCTTTGCCATACAAAGATACATTTACCTATTTTAGATTTGGCAGAATGTGTATTTTCTAAAAATTTTATGTTTTCTTGGGATGACTTACTTATTTGCCACTTTTACCAAACATAATCAGGCAGTGGAACTAGGAGTAGGAAGAGGCACGTGCCTATGTCGCAAAAGTAAAGGGCTGGCAGGTAAGTACTTCTTCTACAGCCTTCCCCTAGTTTGGACTGTTGTTTCCCTCAGCTCGGCAGCTATTACAGCGTTGCTGCTGTCCTCTGAACTTGAATGCGCTCTCCTGTGCATGCACGTTCATGTGCGTGCACTAGGGGGGAGGCGACGTAGCCGGCAGGGTTGCCTAGGGCGCCCTGCTGGCTTGGCCCGCCACTGAGTGTATGCGCTAACTTCATTTTGGGGAATCTAAATGCCAGATACTTTGGTACAATGGGCATCAAACTGTTCAGTGGACCCCTGGCAATTATATTCAGGGTACCTAATACATTGTGGGATATGCGGAGCAGAAAAATAAAACCTTTGAAGTGATTTTTCTGAATTTTTATACATTTTTATAAGAACCGCAAAGTTAAGACAAGCTTTGATGTTTGGTAGTTAGGAGTAGAGAGATATAGTTACCCATTTTGGAATCATCAGAATGTGTATTTTTCAAAAAAGAGGTGGAAATACATGAAAACTCAATTTTTTTTTTCCTACTGAAAAAAACAATGTATAGTTTTCCTAGGTAAACTAAAGGTTTCTCCTCAAAAAATGCCCCTAAAGTGAAAGAACAGGGGCAGATTTATCAAGGGTCGAAGTAAAAATTCAAAGTAAAAAAATTCAAATTTCGAGCTATTTTTGTGTACTTCGACTATCGAATAGGCAAACATTCTATTCGAATTTGAAAAAATTCAAATTCAATTGGAGTGAGTGTGAGAGAGAAAGGAGTGTCTCAGGTGAGTGTGAAAGTAGAAGGTAAGCATGGGAAGGGCGAGTGTAAGAGAGAAAGGAGTGGCTGGGGTGAGTGTGAGAGAGAAAGGAGTGGCTGGGGTGAGAGTAAAAGGTAAGCATGGCAGGGGTGAGTGTAAGTGAGATATGAGTGGCAGGGGTGAGTGTGAGAGATAGGAGTGGCAGGGGTGAGTGTGAGAGAGATAGCAGTGGCTGGGGTGAGTGTGAGAGTAGAAGGTAAGCATGGCAGGGGTGAGTGTGAGTGAGATAGGAGTGGCAGGCTTTGATCTGGGAGTATGCAAAAACCTCATTCTGCCAATAAAATCAACATTTTCACACTATAAAAGAATAACAGCCTTACTGTTCTCAGAATGAGATTCCAGAGAATGCAGTTGGTGTGTGGATGCTTTGAATTCAGCATGAAGAGGATGGGACTTTGCTAGTTGCTACGTGACATCACAGTTGGGGTATAGCCACTCCCATTCAGCAATTGCTTGAACTGGCTCTCAGAGAAAGCATTGTAACTCACTGTAATATTATTGAATGCCTTTCAAAAAGTAAGCATTTCTGTTAAATGAATATATTTGAGAATATTGTTATTTTCATCCTATCTATCCACTGGGAAAATTAGATTTTTGCGATAGTTCCCCTTTAAGGAGGCCAAGACTGTAGGAGGCTGGATCCTGTAGGAGGCTGTAGTGCTATTAGGTAAGATAAATGAGATGTAGATTCCCCCCCTCATTTTTTTTTTTTTTTAAAAAGTATATTTTCACAATAAGAAAATATATCAGCAACAGTATTAAATAGATCAAAGTCACTTACTGGGCTGAAATAAATAATTATTTGTAACACACAAAGGGGCAAATTCACTAACCTCCAAAAATTCGCCAGCGACGGCTTCGTTCACAGAGCAAGATTTCACCAGTTGTAGATTCGCCAGGACAACACTAATTCACTAAAATCCGTAGTTGCGTCCAGGGCACCAAAGTTGTGCTAGCGTTGCCTTATTTTCCTCACGTCCCTTGGGAGCACTTCTAAAGAGAGAGCTCCACCTAGGGCAGGAAAGACAACACCCAGTATAATAAAATACTCCTCCTTTCACATATGACCCCCTTCAGTGTTTTTTTCCTACCGGATGGAAGACATCGTTCAGTAGACGGTAAGAATACAAGGAAGGATATACGGACTCCTTTCAGAGGATCGGCTCTGTCATGATATGAGTACCAAACAGGCGACCGTGCCCCTGTGATAAAGAGGATAAACCAGGCGCTCTCCAGATGATTATGCCCCCAGGAAAGGAAAGCTGACATTTAAGTTCAGGACACCGCTCAAATGACCTGTCTCAATTGAGCAGTATCCTGACATGTCTCCTAACTGTGCACATGACATCTATGGGCGCAAGAAGCGAGGTGTGCAGGTCCGTAGTGATGTTGACGCAGCACTTCCGGGTTGGCGTGTCTATTTACAGCGTTCTGCAAGGCAGCAAGCTCCCACTCCTGGTTGTATGCGCCGCTGTCCAGGTTTCCAAACTCTGCAGACTCGCTACCTAAGTAAGTCAGCTGGCATATGTGGGAAATTCAATATGTGTAAGGGAATGTAAACGGTTCTAAGTCCGGTTATACTTGTCTTTTCAGTATGGCTGACACTGCACCGGAAAGAGGGGGAAGTAAAAGTAAGGCAAAAGAGAAGGCCAAGAATAAATATTCCCCAATTGAACTACTTAAGGATAAGAAGGACATCTCTAAGAAATGCCTTCAGTTATTTTCGTAGGCTGTAATGAAAAATTTTTAGCCACAGAAGGAAATAGTCTATGTGAGGCTTGCAAAGCTAAGATTAAAAATCCAAATAGAAATACTACTAATTCTGAGGAATTGGTATCATGGATGAAGGGTGCAATGTTACAAGCCTTTGAATCTTTTAATCAAGTAAAGCAGGATAAAGATATTCCTGATGTAAACAGCCCTCTTTATGAAAGTATTTCATTGGATGAATCTGTTGAACCAGGTCCAGCAAAATGTAAATAAGATTCTGAGTCAGAATACTCAGATTTGAAGGATTTTTTTCCTATGGAGGATATAGATTCTCTAATTTTGGCAGTAAGAGAAACAATGGGGGTTAGAGCCACCAAAAAAGTCAAGCAAACTCTTTGCAAATATAAATAACCGAAGAGTGTGTTTTCCTGTAGATGAAGCAATTAAAGGGAAAATTTAAAGGTCAATGGTCTAATTTGGATAGGAAATGTGTTCTTCAAAAGAAGTTTAACATACTGGTTCCTTTTAATGTTGCCAATTTCAAAGCTTGGGCTAATGCTTCGAAATTGGATCCTCCAGTTGCACAAACAATTAAGGGAATGACACTTCCTCTTGAGGACAGCGCAGGTCTTAGAGATCCAATGGACAGGAAGGCTGATGCACTACTGAGTACTGCTGGATTTAAACCAGCAGTAGCAGCAGCCTCAGTAGCCAGATCATTGAAAGTATGGATCACGCAACTGGAAAAGACGTTAAAGAAAGGGGTGCCGCGGGACAAGCTTTTGTCAGACAGCTGACTTCCTCACAAAGGCTGCTCTATCATCAATAGATATTTTATCAAAGTCTACGGCATTTACAGCATCAGCCAGAAGGGTAATATGGTTAAAGCCATGGAGTGCAGATATAGCCTCAAAGAATAGCTTAATCAATTTACCGTTTGAAGGAGAAAAATTATTTGGATCTGAACTTGACTTAAAAGTAGAAAAGAAATCCGATAATAAATTGAAATGCTTAACACGAGACAAAAGAAATTTCAAACGTTCCTTTCGGGGGTTTCATACCTCGTATAAATATCGGCAGGGCTGGAGAAGTCAGAGGACATCAAAAGACAAATCCTATAGTCAATTCAGAGGAAGATCCAGCAGAGGGAGTGGCCGCACAAATTTTCATCAATGACCATTTTCAGCATGACGCCAGACAGGTTGGAGGAAGTTTGAGGAAGTTTGTAGAAGAATGGAGAAAGGTGACATCCGACAAATGGGTACTACAAACAATAGAAAAAGGTTATGCCATTGAGTTCAGCTCTTTTCCCCCAACCAGGTTTATAAAGACATATATCCTCCAAGAGAAGAAGTAGAGAGAAAGGCTATGTGGTCAGCAATTCGGGACTTCAAAGATCAAGGACATTCAAGTAACTGAACAAGAAAGAGTTTTAGGAGTTTAGTCCCATATTTTTTTAGTTCTGAAACCAAAAGGAAAATACAGAGTAGTCATTGACCTAAGATATTTAAATCATTTCATTCTACGATACAGGCTCTCCACGAACAGAAGAGATGGTGACCGTAGATCTATAAAATGCATATTTATGTATCCCAATAAGAGAGTGTCATCAGCAATTCCTAAGGATAGCCATAAAAGATCAGACTACTACATAACATCTGTAATTTGCAGCAAAAAATATTAGTAGTGCCCATAGCTTTTTTTAAGAATGCAAGGAGTTTCAATAATACCATATTTGGACGACTGTCTCATAAAGGCTAAATCCCAGTCCATTTTGCAGGAGCACCAGAATTTGACCATTCAACTTTTCCAGAAACTTGGTTGGATCATAAATTGGGAAAAGACTAATTTGCATCCCACAACAAATATAACGTTTCTTGGCATGATTCTGGATAACAAGGTAGTTAAAGTTTCCTTACCATTAGAAAAAATTCACAAAATCAGAAACAAGGTGAAACGGTTGCAGGAAAGAAAAATATCATTCTGTAAGACAAGTCACAGAAGTCTTGGGACTTTTTTCGGCAGCAATAATAGCCATCCCTTGGGCTCAGGCTCATATTAAAGATCTGCAACAATTTTTAAATTTGGTATGGGACCACCAGAAAGAGTCTCTAAACAAGAAAGTCCAGGTGACACGGGAGCTGAAAAAATCTCTTGCCTGGTGGCTTCAGATGGAGAATTTAGTAAGAGGGAACCAGCTATTTCTAGCACCCACAAAATTAATTACAACAGATGCAAGCAAAAGAGGCTGGGGTGCTCATTTTCAAGTTTTTTCTGAACAAGGAAAATGGGAAGATGGTATGGTGAACCTGCCAGCAACTTCACTGGAGCTAGAGGCAGTTTGGAGGGCTTTGAAAGTTTTTTTGCCACATACAGACAGTTTTTGCCCTCTGCACAGACCATCTGATGCAGAGGGCAAAAATAATATTCAAATAGGCAGAACAAAATCTGAACAGTCTTACTGCTCACCACATTTCAGGCCATACAAACGTCAGAGCAGATTTTTTAAGTCGAAGAGATATACATCCAAGAGAATGGAGCTTGAACCAAGAAGTATTTTTTCAAATTTACAAAAGGTGATGTTTTCCAGATACAGTTGTGCTCATAAGTTTACATACCATAGCAGAATTTATGATTTCTTAACCATTTTTCAGAGAATATAAATGATAACACAAAAACTTGTCTTTCACTCCTGGTTAGTGGTTGGCTGAAGCCAGTTATTGTCAAACAACTGTGTTTACTCTTTTTAAATCATAATCACAACACAAACTACCCAAATGACCCTGATCAAAAGTTTACATACCCTGGTGATTTGGCCTGATAACATGTACACAACTTAACACAAAAGAGTTAGAATGGCTATTAAAGGTAACCATCCTCACCTGTGATCTGTTTGCTTGTAATTAGTGGGTGTATAAAAGGTGATGACTTTCTGGACTCCTGACAGACCCTTGCATCTTTCATCAGTGCTGCACTGATGTTTTTTGAATTCTAAGTCATGGGGAAAGCAAAAGAATTGTCAAAATATCTGCGGGAAAAGGTAGTTGAACTCTATAAAACAGGAAAGGGATATAAGAAAATATCAAAAGAATTGAGAATGCCAATCAGCAGTGTTCAAATGCTAATTAAGAAGTGGAAAATTAGGGGTTCTGTTGAAACCAAACCACGGTCAGGTAGACCAACTAAAATTTCAGCCACAACTACCAGAAAAATTGTGCGGGATGCAAGTAAAAACCCACAAATAACTTCAGCTGAAATACAAAAAATACTGGAGCAAAATTTGCACTCATCAGCCTGGAAGCTGCACATGGGATGTACTTGGACATTCCAACATGACGATCTAAAACACAAGGCCAAGTCGACCTGTCATTGGCTACAGCAAAATTAAGTTCTGGAGTGGCCATCCACTTTGAACCACTTTGGGGAGACCTCCATAGGCGGATTTTCAATAAGCCTCCCCAAACCTGTCTGACCCCTAAAATAAAAAGAAATAAAACAAAATAAAACCTGCTCCGTTTCTGACTGCACTGTTTCTTTAATCACGGATTGGTAGCTAAGGTCCGCCTCCAAACCACGATGCTGAAGAGATCAGTTGCACTCTGATTGGATATATGTGGTTTGTAGCTTGTCCAATCAGAGCACAGCTAACTTTACAGACAGTGAAATGTACCAACCAGGTTCAGAGTAGGCGTGGCTGGGAAACCTTTACCGACTGAAGGCAGCATGGCAGAAGGGAGACTGATATGAAGCAGTTGGAACTTTCATTCAACTCATAGGTACTATATACAGCAGCTTCTACACCAGCTTGAATAAATATTAAAGGTTTTTTTAAGCTCTTTCTTTTTTTTTGCTCTGTTTCTTCTTGCTTTATACTGTACTAGTTTTCTGTCTTTTTTCATTGTTTTCATGTAAACAGTCCTCTGTTATACCTACCATTTTTCCTGAGGCTTTTATATGTAAATTAGCATTTCATTTCCCACAGAGTATAAATGTGCCAGGACCCACAGTCTCCCACTGTGTATAATGTGCCAGGACCCATTGTCTCCCACTGAGTATAATGTGCCAGGACCCACTGTCTCCCACTGTGTATAATGTGCCAGGATCCACTGTCTCCCACTGAGTATAATGTGCCAGGATCCACTGTCTCCCACTGAGTATAATGTGCCAGGACCCATTGTCTCCCACTGAGTATAATGTGCCAGGACCCATTGTCTCCCACTGTGTATAATGTGCCAGGACCCATTGTCTCACACTGAGTATAATGTGCCATGATCCACCGTCTCCCACTGTGTATAATGTGCCAGGACCCACTGTCTCCCACTGTATAATGTACCAGGACCCACTGTCTCCCACTGAGTATAATGTGCCAGGACCCATTGTCTCTCACTGCTTATAATGTGCCAGGATCCACTGTCTCCCACTGAGTATAATGTGCCATGACCCACTGTCTCCCACTAAATATAATGTGCCAGGACCCATTGTCTCACACTGAGTATAATGTGCCAGAACCCACTGTCTCCCACTGAGTATAATGTGCCAGGACCCATTGTCTCACACTGAGTATAATGTGCCAGGATCCACTGTCTCCCACTGAGTATAATGTGCCATGACCCACTTTCTCCCACTGTGTATAATGTACCAGGACCCACTGTCTCCTACTGAGTATAATGTGCCAGGATCCACTGTCTCCCACTGAGTATAATGTGCCATGACCCACTGTCTCCCACTGTATAATGTGCCAGGACCCACTGTCTCCCACTGAGTATAATGTGCCAGTATCCACTGTCTCCTACTGAGTATAATGTGCCAGGATCCACTGTCTCCTACTGAGTATAATGTGCCATGATCCACTGTCTCCCACTAAGTATAATGTGCCAGGATCCACTGTCTCCCACTGAGTATAATGTGCCAGGACCCACTGTCTCCCACTGAGTATAATGTGCCAGGACCCACTGTCTCCCACTGAGTATAATGTGCCAGGACCCACTGTCTCCCACTGAGTATAATGTGCCAGGACCCACTGTCTCCCACTGAGTATAATGTGCCAGGACCCACTGTCTCCCACTGAGTATAATGTGCCAAGACCCACTGTCTTCAATACACAATATATTTTGAAAAAAAAAAAAAACTACTGTTTAACCCAACCGGCGTGCAAACTCTATTAGCTCTATTAATGGGGTAAAAGAAATTCGGGATGACTTGTTCCCTTTAATTTAGCATGGTCAACTTTAGCCTCTCCAAACAAAAAAATCACCCTCCGCCTATGGAGACCTCAAACGTGCAGTTCATGCAAGACAGCCAAAGAATTTTACGGGAGCCTCAGCCACAGTTACCACAAAAGACTTCAAGCTGTCATTGATGTTAAAGGGGGCAATACACAGTATGAAGAACTGGGGTATGTAAACTTTTGATCAGGGTCATTTGGGTAGTTTGTGTAGTGATTATGATTTAAAAAGAGTAAACACAGTTGCTTGACAATAAATGGCTTCAGCCAAACACGAACCATGAGTGAAAGAAAAGTTTTTGTGTTATCATTCATATTCTCTGAAAAATGGTTAAGAAATCATAAATTCTGCCAGGGTATGTAAACTTATGAGCACAATAGATCTCATGGCATCAAAGGAAAATGCAGAGATGCAGAGATTCTTCTCACTGACAAGTGGCCAACGAGAAGTGACTGTGGATGTGCTGGCTCAACCCTGGAATTTCAGTTGTGCAAACATATTCCCACCATTCCCATTGGTGAGCAGGGTAGTCAGGAAAATACGAATGAGTACAGCAGAAATAGTTCTAATAGCTCCAGCATGGCCAAGGAGAAGTTGGTACTCGGAGTTAATACAACTGTCAGTGAGCCCACCATTACAACTTAGCACGTGGAGGCTGAAAGGGATGCACTAGCCTTGCAAGGCATTTCCCCAGCAGTAATCAATACACTGCTACGTAGCAGGAAGATGGTAACTAACAATATTTATCAAAGAGTCTGGACGTTGTTTTGGAATTGGTGTATGGGAAAACAGTTATCTTCTGAGAATACTCCCATTTCCACAATTCTAGACTTTTTACATGATGGGTTTGTGAAAAACCTAGCCCCAAACATGATTAGAGTTCAGATAGCTGCGCTAGGAGCTTTCAGAAATTCAGCATTGGCAGAGCAACCATTAGTGAAAAGGTTAATAAAAGCAATGCAAAATATGAGGCTAAAAAGCAAGCCGTTAACTTAAGTGTGGGATTTGGATATGGTCCTTAAAACGCTACATAAAGCTCCCTTTGAACGTTAGAGGAAGCCTCAATGTTTCATCTTACAATTAAAACTGTTTTTGGTAGCAATTTGCTCTGCAGGAAGAGTTGGTGAAATACAGGCCTTATCCTGCAAGAAACCCTATTTACAAAATCTCCAGAATTATTCTTAGAGCAGACTCATTGTTTAAACCTGAAGTATCATCAAGTTTTCACATCAGTTATTCTGCCTGATTTATATCTGAATCCTAAAAATAATCAAATAGAAGAGCGGTAGCGCTCCAACCCCCTGCCGTGTAATTAGTTAAACAGTCTGCTCTTTAGCGGTCAATTTACAAACTAAATAACCGCTCACCGCAGGTATAACTTGGCTCGGGTGTGCTTGCCCCGAACCCTCCGCTTAACAATACTAGTCCAAGAACAGAAATATGGGTCACTCACCGCTCCTGTTTGGTGGCCCGGGTGCTGCGCCCTGAACCCTCAGCATGGTGGAGACACCGATCCTTAAAATCAGCGAATTGGCATGCACTCTGCAGGACTCCAGGCAGCAGTAAAATCAATTCACTTTATTTCACAAACATTAATCGTCCTAACGCGTTTCGTGTGTTCACACACGTAATCATAGGCATCACATAACAATCACCAACACTTAAAAAGCATTGGAAGTCTCCGTCATCTCAGACATATTTACTTTTTACAAACCATTAACTGTTTCTATGCTTGTTGTTGTGTTACATTACAAGTTACATTTTTTTTTTCATAAAGAAAGACTTAATTTCCTGGATGTGAAGAGATGCGTTCTAATGTATCTGAAGAAAGTACAATTTAGAATCTCGAATCACCTATAAAACAAATACGGGTATAAAAAAAAAAAAGGCAAGACGTCAATATCCAGATGGATAAAACAAGCAATTACGATTGCATATACATCACAGCAAAAGCCAGTTCCTATAGGATTAAGTGCACATTCGACTCGGGCAGTGTCCGCTTCATGGGCAGAAAGTGCAGGAGTTTCTGTGGACCAGATCTGTAGGACAGCATCCTGGGAAAGCTTCAAGACCTTTGCAAACCATTACAGGCTCAACGTGGGTACGCCCAGGGAAGAGGCTTTCGCAAAAGTAGTCTTAAGTATTGTGTCTGAATAACCCTCCCGTTAATACTGCTTATTAAATCTCTGTAGTAAGTGCTGCTAAGGGACGTGAGGGAAAAAATTAATTTGACACTTACTGTAAATTCCTTTTTCCTCAGTCCTGAAGGCAGCACGATTTTCCCTTTATTAAAAATGTTTGGCATTCATTGTGTGTATTACTTATTAATCACTGAAGGGGGTCATGTGTGAAGGGAGTGGGAGGAGTTTTTTTTATTATGCTGGGCGGTGTCTTTCCTACCCTAGGAGGAGCTCTCTCTGTACGAAGTGCTGTCTTCGGGACTGAGGAAAAAGGAATTTACTATCAAATTCATTTTTGCATATAGCAGGAAGTTAACGTTCAATGGACGTATATGTTGCAGCAAATACATTACACTACACAAGCCTGGGAAACCTTAATAAAATAAAGTTGTTTTATTGCCCTACACATGAGCCTAGTGTATAGTTTATTTCCCATATGCTAGGAAATATAGGGGGTAAGCCAGTTACCCCACCCTGAAAAAGGAAAAGACGCTAGAGTTTTTTGGTAACTCCTATCTTCTCTATTGCACTTCAGCTGGTCTGAGGTGGCAAAGACAAGTCTGACGCAAGAGGAAACGTTCAGTAAAATCCCCATCTTAGTAAATTTGCATAGTTACGTCCATTCGCCAGAGCGTAAGTTCGCCAGGTGTTAGGTAGCGAAGTACCGATAGAGTCTATCTCCTTCGTTAGCGAATTTATGCCGGCGACCGTTAGATTGGCGAAGTACCGAAATGCTGTCACGTTGGCGAATTTTCGTCCGCATTAGTCACTTCGCCCTTTAGTCACTTCGCCCTTTAGTAAATTTGCTCCTAAGACTTCAATTTGATTTGATTTAGTTCTGTTTAGTTTCTACTTCTCTCCCTCAATGTGTAGTTTGCAGATATTCATTCTTCTTTGTCCTCTTCTGATTTGCTTGAAACTGATCTCCATACAGGTTTTCTGTTTATTACATCTTCTGAGTCAAAGGCTTTTTTTTCTCTTGAGAATACTTCGAGCCCTGGGAAAATTCCCTGGGGAGACGAAGAAGAAGAGGAGCAGCCAGTTAGTCTGACATCAGTGGTAGGAAAGCTTTTTCAAATGGGTATTAAGTTATAAAATACTGGACTTTATTGCAAATCATAATACTATGAGTTTTTGCCAGCATGGTTTATGTGTAATAGATCTTGTCAGACTAATTTAGGTGAGCAGGGACCTTGATTCAGGGAAGGCAGTTTATCTACTTAAACTTGGCTAAAGCATTTGATTCAGAGCCACATACAAGGTTTCTGGTTAAATTAATGAATGTTGGCATGGGTCATAGTATTTGTACTCGGATAGAGAATTGGCTAAAAGATAATTACAAAGATAGGTGGTAAATGGAACAGTTTATAAATGGGCTATTGTTGTTGGCCTACTGCAGGGCTCTGTATTGGTCCTTTGTTTTCAACTTGTTTATTAATGACCTGGAGGTGAGCATTGAAAGTGCTGATTCTATTTTTGCTGATGAATTGTGCAGAACTATAGGTTCCATGAAGTGTACAGAGTGATTTGACTAAATTGGAAAGCTGACCAGCAAACTTGAAAATGAGGTTCAATGTTGACAAATGCAAGGTTATGTACTTTGACAAATATTATATAAATGCAAGTTATACACTAAATGTTGGGAGTTTTTGTAGATAACAAGTAGGGGTGCTTCGCCAATGAGGCGAGTTAAGGCTTTCGCCTCAGGCGGCAGAACCCCACTAGGTACCAGGGGCAGCAAAAATGCTGCTCCTGGTACTTTAAGAGCGAATTTCCGGGGGAGGGGGGCAGCAGCAACTGCTACTGCCTCAGGCGGCGGAGGGGCCAGGATCGCCCCTGATAACAAGTTGTCTAGTTCTGGGTAGTGTCATTCTGTGACCACTAAAGCAAATAAAGGAGAATATGAACATTTTGCCTCTTTATAGGTCCCTTGTATGGTCACACCTGGAGTATGCAGTGAAGTTTTGTACAAAATGAGCTGGAGATGAGTGAGTCAATGCCCTTTTTTATGCAAGACAGAACTTTATTTGCTTTAGTAGCCACAGAATGACACTGCCCAGAATTAGACAACTTGTTATCTACAAAAAACCCTAGATCCTTCTCATTTAAGTAAACTCCCAACACACTGCCATTTAGTGTATAACTTGCATTTATATTATTTTTGCCAAAGTGCATAACCTTGCATTTATCTACATTGAACCTCATTTTCCAGTTTGCTGCCCAATTTTCCAACTTAAACAGATCATTCTGGAAAGTGGCAGCATCCTGCATAGAACCTATAGTTCTGCACAATTTAGTATCATCTGCAAAAATAGAAACAGTACTTTCAATGCCCACCTCCAGGTCATTAATAAACAAGTTGGGCAAAAGGTTACAAAAAGAATTATCATTGGTGTATGCTATAAACCACCTTGTATAAGTGTCGAGTATGAAGCCCAGCTACTCTTGCAGATACAAGCGGCTTCGCAGCTGGGTCAAGTTGGGTGACTTCAATTATCCAGACATTGACTGGGGTAATGGGGTTTCCAAGACAGAAAAAACTAGTAGGTTTGTAAATGTGCTGAATGACAACTTTTTATTCCAGCTCGTACTAGAACCTACTAGGAATAACTCTCTTTTGGAACTTATAATAACTAATAATACTGATTTGTGTGGGTGAGCATTTAGGGAATAGTGATCATAACATGGTCTCCTTTGAGATTCTGTTGCAGACGCAATTCTATAAGGGAGTAACTAAAACACTAAATTTCAGACGTGCAAACTTTGGCAGTATAAGGGCATCTCTGCATCATATTAAGTGGGAAATGCTTTTCACAGGGTTAAACACAGAACAAAAATGGGAAGTCCTTAAAATTCTGTTTAATAAATATACTTGTCAGTATATTCCACCTGTAAGCAAGGAACGTCGTTGCAAAGCTAAACCTTTTTGGTTCAATAGAAGCGTTGGTGTTGAGGTGGGTAAGAAAAAAACGTGCTTTTAAGGATTTTAGCTGAATCATTTATAAGGTACAGGAGGCCAATAAATCATGCAAAGAAGCTATAAGGCAAGCTAAAATTGATATAGAAAATGATATTGCAGCAAGCAGTAAAAAAAAAAAATCCAAAATTATTTTGTTAACAATATGTTAATAGTAAAAAAAATAATCAGGAAGGGACCCTTAGAGGGAGGGGGGTCAGCTGGTTGATGAAAACAAAATAAAAGTGCAGATTCTGTCTACACAAATGAGGAACCAGTAAGTGAAGGTTTTCTTCTTAATAGTCCCAATTATAGTAATACAACTAATGATGCATGGTTCATACATGAGGAAATTCAAAAGAGAATAGAACATGTTAAGATTAACAAAGGTCCGGGGCCAGATGGTATTCATCCCAGCGAGCTTAATAAATACAAAACGACTCCCAAACGCAGTCTGTTCCCAATCCAGTGATCACCAGGCTCTCTTCCACTTCCAAAAAAATTATAAATTTCAAAAAAATCGCTGTATAGCTCTGATGCCAGATGGTATTCATCCCAGGGTGCTTAGCTCTGCGATTACCAAACCTTTTTACTTAATTTTTCAGGATTCTTTGAGGTCTGGCATAGTGCCGAGAGACTGGCGAATTGTTAATATGGTGCCGCTGTTCAAAAAGGGATCCTGTTCTCAGCATCAAAACTAAAGGCCAGTTAGTCTTGACGTCTATGGCAGGAAAGCTTTTCGAATGGTTAATAAAGGATAAGATACTGGACTTCATAGCAAATCATAATACTATGAGTTTGTGCCAGCATGGTTTTATGTGTAATAGATCTTGGCAGACTAAATTAATTTCTTTTTAAGAGAAGGTAAGTAGGGACATCGATTCTGGGATGGCAGTGGATGTGATTTAGTTAGACTTTACTAAAGCATTTGATACAGTGCCCCACAGAAGGTTACTGGTTAAATTAAGGAATGTTGGCCTGGAACTTAGTATTTGTACCTGGATAGAGAATTGGCTAAAAGATAGATTACAAAGAGTGGTGGTAAATTGAACATTTTCTAAATGCACCAGTGTTGTTAGTGGCGTACCACAGGGCTCTGTACTAGGTCCCTTGCTTTTCAACTTGTTTATTAATGACGTGGAGATGGGCATTGAACGTACTGTTTCTATTTTTGCAGATGATACTTAATTGTGCAGAAAAAAGTAAGCAGTAAAAAAAATCCAAAATTATTTTTTAAATATGTTAATAGTAAAAAAATGAAGCAGGAGGGGTGGGTCCCTTACTATCAGAGGGGGGTCAGCTGGTTGATGAAAACAAATTAAAAGCGCAGATTCTGAATTCATATTTTTCATCTGTCTACACAAATGAGGAATCAGTAAGTGAAGGTTTCCTTCTTAACAGTCCCAATTCTAGTAATACAACTAATGATGCATGGTTCACACATGATGACATTCAAAAGAGACTAGAACATGTTAAGATTAACAAAGGTCCAGGGCCAGATGGTATTCATCCCAGGGTAATTAGCGAGCTTAGCTCTGTGATTGCCAAACCTCTTTACTTAATTTTTCAGGATTCATTGAGATCTGGCATAGTGCCGAGAGACTGGCGAATTGCTAATGTGGTGCCTCTATTCAAAAAAGGATCCTGTTCTCAGCCTCAAAACTATAGGCCAGTTAGTCTGACGTCAGTGGTAGGAAAGCTTTTCGAAGGGTTAATAAAGGATAAGATACTGGACTTCATAGCAAATCATAATACTATGAGTTTGTGCCAGCATGGTTTTATGCGTAATAGATCTTGCCAGACTAACTTAATTTCTTTTTATGAGAATGTAAGTAGACACCTCGATTCTGGGATGGCAGTGGATGTGATTTACTTAGATTTTGCTAAAGCATTTGATACAGTGCCACACAAAAGGTTACTGGTTAAATTAAGGAATGTTGGCCTGGAACATAGTATTTGTACCTGGATAGAGAACTGGCTAAAAGATGTAGAAGACTACAAAGAGTGGTGGTAAATGGAACATTTTCTAATTGGACCAATGTTGTTAGTGGAGTACCGCAGGGCTCTGTACTAGGTCCCTTGCTTTTCAACTTGTTTATTAATGACCTGGAGGTGGGCATTGAAAGTACTGTTTCTATTTTTGCAGATGATACTAAATTGTGCAGAACTATAGGTTCCATGCAGGATGCTGCCACTTTGCAGAGTGATTTGTCTAAACTGGAAAACTGGGCAGAAAACTGGAAAATGAGGTTCAATGTTGATAAATGCAAGGTTATGCACTTTGGCAAAAATAATATAAATGCAAGTTATACACTAAATGGCAGTGTATTGGGAGTTTCCTTAAATGAGAAGGATCTAGGGGTCTTTGTAGATAACACATTGTCTAATTCTGGGCAGTGTCATTCTGTGGCTACTAAAGCAAATAAAGTTCTGTCTTGCATAAAAAAGGGCATTAACTCAAGGGATGAAAACATAATTATGCCTCTTTATAGGTCCCTGGTAAGGCCTCATCTGGAGTATGCAGTGCAGTTTTGGAATCCAGTCCTTAAGAGGGATATAAATGAGCTGGAGAGAGTGCAGAGACGTGCAACTAAATTGGTTAGAGGGACGGAAGACTTAAATTATGAGGGTAGACTGTCAAGGTTGGGGTTGTTTTCTCTGGAAAAAAGGCGCTTGCGAGGGGACATGATTACACTTTACAAGTACATTAGAGGACATTATAGACAAATGGCAGGGGACCTTTTTACCCATAAAGTGGATCACCGTACCAGAGGCCACCCGTTTAGACTAGAAGAAAAGAACTTTCATTTGAAGCAACGTAGGGGGTTCTTCACAGTCAGGACAGTGAGGTTGTGGAATGCACTGCCGGGTGATGTTGTGATGGCTGATTCAGTTAATGCCTTTAAGAATGGCTTGGATGATTTTTTGGACAGACATAATATCAAAGGCTATTGTGATACTAAGCTCTATAGTTAGTATGGGTATATAGAATTTAATTAAAAGTAGAGGGGTGTATGTATGGATGCTGGGTTTTCATTTGGAGGGGTTGAACTTGATGGACTTTGTCTTTTTTCAACCCAATTTAACTATGTAACTATGTAACTATGTAACTATGTAACTATAGGTTCCATGCAGGATGCTGCCACTTTGCAGAGTGATTTGTCTAAATTGGGAAACTGGGCAGCAAACTGGAAAATGCGGTTCAATGTTGATAAATGCAAGGTTATGCACTTTGTCAAAAATAATATAAATGCAAGTTATACACTAAATGGAAGTGTGTTAGGAGTTTCCTTAAAGGATAACTATACCCCCAAACAATGTAGGTCTCTATAAAAAGATATTGCATAAAACAGCTCATATGTAAAACCCTGCTTTGTGTAATAAACCATTTTCATAATAATTCTAGTTATTTTCTAGTAGTATGTGCCATTGGGTACTCATAAATAGAAAATTGCCATTTTAAAAAATAAGGGCCGCCCACTGGGATCGTAGGATTCACTGTGTACAAAACATACCAAACAAACTATACTTGTTAGGTCACATGAGCGAATTAACAGATAGAGTTGTGTCTTTTGCTTCAACACTTAGAGTTAGGGGCAGATTTACTAAGGGTCGAAGTGAATTTTCAAAGTTAAAAACTTCAAAATTCGAACAATTTTTTGGGTACTTCGACCATCAAATAGGCCTAAATTCGACCTTGATTCGAAGTAAAAAAGTTCGACTTCGAAAATCCAAGTACTGTCTCTTTAAAAAAGTTTGACTTCGACACTTCACCACTTTAAACTGCATATGCAAATTAGGGGTGGGAAGGGGAAAAAATTTCTACTTCCTTGTTTTGTGACAAAAAGTCACACGATTTCCCTCCCCACCCCTAATTTGCATATGCAAATTATGCATATGCAAATTAGGATTCAGTTCGGCTGGCAAGAAGGATTCCGCCGAATCCGAATCCTGCTGAAAAAGGCCGAATTATTTAAACCTGCCGAAATTGCTATGTTAGCCTATGGGGACCTCCTAGAACCTATAGCCAGCATTTTGCTAAGTTTTTAGAAGTCGAAGTAAAATCGTTCCATCGATCGATTAAATCATTTGAATCGTTTGATTCGAAGGATTTCATCGTACAATCGAATTTTACTTTGACCGAATATGGCCAAATTCGATAAAAAAAACTTTGACTTAGAATATCGAAGTAATGAAATTCGATGGTTGAATTTCGAAGTTTTTTACAATTAGAAATTCGACCCTTGATAAATCTGCTCCTTAAAGTTGTAGTATTTCTGGTCAGGTGATTTCTGAGGCAGCATACAGACCATCACGAAATGGGGGTTCAAGGCAAGAGATGTAAAAGGGCAATATTTTCAATATATATACCGGTATGGTAAGATTCTTTAATATGCCACTTAATATGATATAAATCTGTTCCTTAAGTATTAATTTTGGGGGTATAAATGAGAAGGATCTTGGGGTTTTTGTAGTTAACAAGTCTAATTCTGGGCAGTGTCATTCTGTGGCTACTAAAGCAAATAAAGTCCTGTCTTGCATAAAATAGGGTATTAATTCATGGGATGAAAACCTAATTATGCCTCTTTATAGGTCCCTGGTGAGGCCTCACCTGGAGTATGCAGTGCAGTTTTGGACTCCAATCCTTAAGAGGGATATAAACGAGCTGGAGAGAGTGCAGAGACATGCAACTAAACTGGTTAGAGGGATGGAAGCCTTAAGTTATGAGGGTAGACTGTCAAGGTTGGGGTTGTTTTCTCTGGGAAAAAAGGCATGTGCGAGGGGACATGATTACATTTTACAAGTACATTAGAGGACATTATAGACAAATAGCAGGGGACCATTTTACCCAGAAAGAGGATCATCGTACCAGAGTACACCCCTTGAGACTAGAAGAAAAGAACTTTAATTTAAAGCAAGTTAGGTGGTTCTTTACAGTGAGGTTGTGGCATGCACTGCCGGCTGATGTGTGATGGCTGATTCTGTTAATGCCTTTAAGAGTGGCTGATTTCTTGGATAGATATAATATCAAAGGCTATTGTTATACTAAATTCTATAGTTAGTATGATATGGGCATATATAATTTATCTGAGAGTAGGGAGGGGTGTGTGCATGGATACTGGGTTTTCATTTGGAGGGGTTGAACTTGATGGACTTTGTCTTTTTTCAACCCTATGTAACTATGTAACCTAGTTTTTGTAACCTTATGTAACCTCATCTAACTTGGTCATTGGTACCTATGTGTACCAAGACTTCCGGGTCTTCCCCAGCCCCTCCCAATAATCTATCCACTCGTTCCACCACAATGAACCCTAGCACCAGGCAAGCAGCAGACTGTTCGACATGTCATGCCAGTTCAGAACTTTCGTCCCCAGCATCTTCAGCCAAAATGTTGAATTTGTTGTTTTGCAAAAGCTGTGGACCAGCCCCCTACCCTTCTGTCCCCTTCTTCTCCTCCTGACTGTCACAAACCTCCTCCCTCATTAGCCTCCATTGCTCCTTCTCCTCCCCCCACTCCACTAGCCCGTGCTAGTGGTTACTCTGCAAGCCTCCTTTCCTCCCCCTCATTTGCCACTGCCCTCAGTGCTGCAAGTTCCCCCCTTAGCAGTTCAGATTCCTAGATGAAAACCCACTGACATCTCTCACATGTAAATACTGCATGGAACTGCTGCTCTAACACACATACATGTGACAAGACACCTATCCGGGAACCTTTTTACCCATAAAGAGGATCACTACAACAGAGGCCACCCCTTCAGACTAAAGGAAAAAAATGCTTTAAGTTAAGAAAAAGTTAATGCATTTAAGAGTGGCTTGGATGAGTTCTGATTTCTTCAAGGCTTTTGTGATACTAAAAACTATAGATAGTATAAATATGGGTATATATATATATATATATATATATATATATATATATATATATATATATATGTTTGCAGGCCCGGACTGATCTGTCTGTCTGGGCATTTGCCCGAGAGACTGCTCTATTTTTTCTTTAAGTGGGCCGATCCGGATCTCTGCACCTTATTAGAAAGTGCCACTGCCTTTCAATGCATCAGACGGGCTCTAGGACCGCTCCTGCATCCTCTCTCCCACTGTTGCTCTGCCCCTCCCACTCCTCTGTGTTCTGCAAGATTTAGATTTAAAGGGGGGCCGGCTGTGCTGCTCTTTCAGGATTAGCTGGCCCCCCTTAAGATCGTGAACATCGCTGAAGACCGGATCTCTCTCTGCACTTCGTTTCTGTGAGTCTTTGTCACTCTCTGTCCCTCTCTGTCTCTCTCTCTGTCTCCTTCTGCACTGTCTGTCACTCTGTCCGTCTCTCTTCCCCTCTCCCTGTCACTCTGTCTTTCTCTGTCACTCTGTCCCTCTCTCTGTCTCTCTCTGTCACTCTGTCCCTCTCTCTTCCCCTCTCTCTGTCACTCTGTGTCTCTCTGTCACTCTGTCCCTCTCTCTTCCCCTCTCTCTGTCTCTCTCTGTCACTCTGTCCCTCTCTCTGTCACTCTGTCTCTCTCTGTCACTCTGTCCCTCTCTGTCACTCTGTCTCTCTCTGTCACTCTGTCCCTCTCTCTTCCCCTCTCTCTGTCTCTCTCTGTCACTCTGTCCCTCTCTCTGTCCCTCTCTCTGTCACTCTGTCCCTCTCTCTTCCCCTCTCTCTGTCACTCTGTCTCTCTCTGTCACTCTGTCCCTCTCTGTCACTCTGTCCCTCTCTCTTCCCCTCTCCCTGTCACTCTGTCCCTCTCTGTCACTCTGTCCCTCCCTCTTCCCCTCTCTCTGCACTCTCTGTCATTCTTTCCCTCTGTCCCTCTCTCTGTTTCTCTCTGCACTCTGTCACTCTGTCTCTAGGAACCAGACGGCTTTAATTACAAACTGGAGAGCTGCTGAATAAATGCTGAATAAATAAGACAAAAACCACAATTAATAAAAAATTAAAACCAATTGCAAATGGTCTCAGAATGTCCCTCTCTACATCATACTAAAAATTAGATTGAAGGTGAACAACCCCTAAGGCAGCTCTTGATGCGCATACATTTTTTCAGTTTTACCCCAATATATGAGAGGATGTGTACAAGTCAGACCATTGCGTCTTTACATGTGGGCTGCTTTGATTATATTTTGCCCAGGCTGCTTTTTACCCCCAGTCCAGCCCTGTATGTTTGCATGGATGCTGGGTTTAATTTTGAGGGGTTTAACTTCACTGATTTAGGTATTTTTTTCAACCCAAATTAACTAGGTAACCATATACCTTTATGCAAAAATTCTGCATAATTGAAGCAGTCGCTTGATAATCTATGGGGAAAATACAGTGGTCATCAATTGTCCTTCTATTCTAAAGCGACATCTGCTAGAACTTACTTGAGCCTAGATTTTCTTTTTTCCATTAAACAGATTGAGCAAGCTCTGGAATGGTGTCAAGTGATGCCATAAAATAACACACACCTTGATAAATTTATTTATTTTGCAATGAACACTTTTATTTCTGCGTTCATTTTTTTACACAGTATGAAAAATAAGCCCCATAATGTTATAAAGTAGTGTTCCTCCACAGATGTTTACTTCAATGCTGCATCTATAAGACTTTTACCACACCTAGAACTGATGCATACCTCCCAACTATCCCTTTTTCAGAGGGACAGTCCCTCTTTTGACAGCTCAACCTGCAGTCCCTCATTTGTACTTGAAAGTCCCTATTTTCTCTGCACTGAACAGCCAGAAAACTTAATTGGCTTTTAGCAGATAGCACAGAACAGCTAACAGATGAAAATAAGATACTTTGTAACAATTTTGAGACACAAAAACACATTTTAGATAAGGAGAATTATTTTCAAACTTTTGTAATCTGCCAAATTTTGTAAAATGAACATGGTAATTAGGATGTGTGGCCACAGAAATGTTTTTGTCCCTCTATTTTTACTTCCAAAATGTTGGGAGGTATGCTGATGTCTAAAAGAGCCATATGGAAACAACATACCGTATATACTCGAGTATAAGCCGAGTTTTTCAGCCCCCCAAATATGCTGAAAAACCCTACCTCGGCTTAGACTCGGGTCAAGCGCGAAAACGGTCGCCGGTGTCCAAGAATAGCGTCCAAGAATGGTCGCCGGCATCCAAAAACGAGACGCCGGCAATCAATTTTTTGATTGCAACTTACCAGAAGCTGCTGTATTTCTCACCCTAGGCTTATACTCGAGTCAATAAGCTTTCCCGGTTTTTGGAGGTAAAATTAGGTACCTCGGCTTATATTCTGGACGGCTTATACTCGAGTATATACGGTAAGAGCTTAGTAGAGAACTTAAGAAAGATAATGCAGATTTGTGTGTTATTAGAAGGTGTTGAAGGTATGTTTTAAATAAGTGGGAAAACTCTGAACCCATCTTTTTTTGTGTATAGCCAGCTTTAGTTCAATTGCCTTTCTGATGATTGCACACTTATTATCATTATTCCTTTTCAGCCTTCGACTTTAACTTGCTGATCTGCATACCCCTGTGCCTTGGTAAGTTCTGCTTTTAAAGTATGGATTTGTTTTCTCTTGAAAGGGCTGCTCATTTCTGAGTTAACTTTTACTATGATGTATGATTTAGAATTCTGATACAATTTGCAATTGGTTTTCATTTTTTATTTGCGTTTTTTGAGTTATTTCCCTTTTTATTCAGCAGCTCTCCAGTTTACAGCATCAGCCATCAGAAGAAGAAAGCAGATAATTAAAAAAAACTATAAAAAAAACCAAAACAATGAAGACCAATATAAAAGTTGCTTAGAATTGGCCATACTATAACATACTAAAAGTTAACTTTAAGGTGAACCACCCCTTTAAAGTGTTACTGACACTAAAAAACTAATCTTCAAAATATAAATGTACATTAATAGTTACCTATAGATTATGTTGATCCTTTTCTGCTGCTGGGTCTGCTTTTGAAAGTCATTGATACTTGAAGTTCCTAAACTTGACTGTCCCTTCTCATCCTGTCCGTTTCTAATGCTAATGGACTGCTGCTTCACAAATATGGCAGTAATCTGCAGGATCAGATAGGTAATGTAAAAGTAGCAGGCAACTACTTGGTGATACTGACACCATATGCATTGTTTATGCATATTGCACAATGTGACTAGTGTTTTGAACCCTCATTATGTTGGCTTTGAAGAAGCCAACATACTGTTCTACTAGTTCAGCTCGTTCTTATTATGTTGGCTTTGAAAAAGCCAACATCTTGATCTACTAGTTCAGCTCGTTCTTATTCTTATTATTATTATGTTGGCTTTGAAAAAGCCAACATCTTGATCTACTAGTTCAGCTCGTTCTTATTATTATGTTGGCTTTGAAAAAGCCAACATCTTGATCTACTAGTTCAGCTCGTTCTTATTCTTATTATGTTGGCTTTGAAAAAGCCAACATCTTGATCTACTAGTTCAGCTCGTTCTTATTCTTATTATGTTGGCTTTGAAGAAGCCAACATCTTGATCTACTAGTTCAGCTCGTTCTTATTCTTATTATGTTGGCTTTGAAGAAGCCAACATACTGTTCTACTAGTTCAGCTCGTTCTTCTTATTCTTATTATTAGCGCCCCCAGGTTTTCTAAACGCTACTCCTCCTACAGTTTTAGGGGTACAAGCGCCAAACTTTCCACACCTATTCGCCTTATAGCAAAGTACATTGCTTGTGCTTTAGTAAGCGATCCCACCCACTGCGCCCGTGCGGCGGACCACCGAAGACGCCTTTTTTCGTATTGACTTTGACAGGGAAAATTTTCAAATCGCTGCCGCTCGTACAGTTTTGAAGCTACACTCCCCAAACTCGGACCGCATATTGTTGGTGCCACCCCGAATAAAAATATGTATTTTTGGGGGGCACCCCAAAGTGGGCGGAGCTACCAACAGCCAATGAAATTTTAGCAATTTTCTAAACGCTACTCCTCCCAGAGTTTTAGGAGTACAATTATGAAACTTTGCACACTTGTTGGGCTCATACCCAAATAGGTTGCTTGTGCTCTGTTAAGCAATCCCACCCTCCGTGGCCCTGTGGCGGCCCCCCAAAGACCCCATTTTTTCCCATAGACTTTCATTGGAAAATTTGAAACTTTTGCCACTCGTACAGCATTAAAGTTACACTCACCAAACTTGGGTCACTTAGTCATGGGGTCAACCTGAAAAGTTCTGTCACATTTTGGGGACTCCAAAAAGTGGGCGGAGCAACAAACAGCCAATCAGATTTTCCCTATTGACTTCAATGAGAAAATGTCAAACACTGTCATTCCCACAGTGTTAAAGCCAGAGACCCCAAACTTGGCACCATGGGTCACTGGGGTTAGAATTTGTTAAAGTGGGCGGAGTCTACCACAGCCAATCAAATATTAGCCATTTGTTTCAATGGGAAAAGTTAAAACTGTCGCCGCTCTTAGATTGTTCATGGGAGGGTCCTCAAACTTGGCACAGTTGGTCACTGGAGGACCGGGATCAAAATCTGGAAAAGTGGGTGGAGCCAAAAACAACCAATCAGATTTCTTTGATGATTTCAATGGGAAAAATTAAAATTGCTGCCATTTGCACATTATTGCTGTCATGGACCTCAAATATCACAAATGTGGTCACTGGGTGTTTGCACTTCAAAGTTAGGAAAAGTGGGTGGAGCCACCAACAACCAATCAAATGTCATTCATTGATTTTCAAGAGAAAAACATAAAACTGCTGCCATTTTTACAGGTTTAATGTCATGATTCCGAAACCTTAAAGTGTTAGTCACTTGGTGACTCTGGTTCAGAATTAGGAAAAAAAGGGGGAGGGGCAACAACAGCCAATCGGACTTCAGCCATTGACCTTAATGAAAAACGCCAAATTGCTGCTATTATTATGGCGTCCATGCCAAGTGTCCCAAACTCAGCACAATTACTCACTGGGTGACTGTGGTCAAAATTTAGGAAAAGTGGGCGGAGCCAATAACAGCCAATCAGATTTTACCTATTGACTTCAATGTAAAAGTTTCAAATACTACCATTCTCACAGTTTTAAAGCCAGAGGCCCCAAACTTGGTACAGACCATGACTGGGTGACTGGGGTTAAAATTCGGAAAACTGGGTGGAGCTTAAAACAGCCAATCAAATGTTACCTATTGCTAATCAATGTCAATATATAAGTTGTTGCCATTCTTTTACAGTTAATGGCAGGGACATCAAACTTGGCACAGTCGGTCACGGGGACTGGGATTCAAATTTTAAAAGTGGGTGGAGCCAAAAACAGCCAATCAGGTTTTTTGGATTGATTTTAATGGTACAATTTGATCTGCTTCAATTTTCACAGTTTTAAACCAGATTCTACCAACTTTGTGTACTCTTTATGCACCAGGGGCGACTGGCCCCAACACCTCTTGCGTTTCAAAGCCAACATCTTGTGGTTTCTTCAGAAACGACACCATCTAGTTACATGATAACATTTTATAAATTTGAGTGTGCATTTTGCCTTGCAAGTCTGCATTTTTGTTCTTTATTTCTTTCATATTGCGGTGAAAACCAAAATAGCCAGAAAAAACTAGAATGACTTAAAACAAAGTACACAAAATTGTTTATTTCAGCACCTTGTGGCCAGTCTGCAATTTAAACTAGAATTTTTTAAATTAAAAAGTGTATGCCCTTGTTTTTTAAGGTATTTGATGTAAGAGTACCATACCCAGACGTATTAAATATTGTTGTGCTCAATAACAGACTATCTCCAGACTAACATCAATACAGTCTCCCTATCCCAAGTATGGAATGCAATGAAAGCATTTATTTGTGGTGAATATAGCTCTAAGATTGCCTATGTTAGAAAATTAACCACCCAATCGATAACAAACGCTGCGGACAAACTGAGAGAGACGGAGGCAAGGTATATCCAAAATCCTAATCCCCAGAATAAACTCAATCATGTAATAGCACAAAGGCAGTATGCTCAGGCTCAATGGAAATGTGCCCACAAAAGTCAATTATTCCATAAATTTGCTTTATATGAAAAAGGGGACAAGAATGGCAAGCTGTTGGCTTGGTTAACCAGGGACAAACATAGTAGAGCTATTCACACACTGCTATAAAATGAAAAAGAGGTAATCACCAACCCACTAGATATCAAAACCTAGCAGAATACTATCAAGTGTTATACACCTCCAAATTGACACAAGTTCCCTCTGAAATTATTTACAACGATTAGATCTTCCCAATCTATTTGTAGAACACAGAGCCTTGTTAGATACCCCAATAAAGGAACAAGTACTTCTCAAAGCCATTGCCTCCTTGCCCTCAGGCAAGACCCCAGGCCCAGATGGGATCCCAATACGTGGTATATCACTAATGCCACTCTCCTAGCACCACTTGTCACTGATACTGCCCTGGCCACAGAGCTATTACCCCTCTCTTTTAGAGATGCCACTATAGTTCTAATCCTGAAACTGGGAAAAAGTACTTTATCCCACTCTTTCTATCGCCCTATCTCGCTTATTAATTCGGACTCAAAAATATTATCCAAATTACTAGCAAGGTGTCCAAACCATGTCATAACCTCAATAGTAGCCCCAGACCAAGTAGGATTCATGTCCCACAAAGCAGCGGAACTGAGCATTAGGAGGCTCTATACTAACTTAACAATCACACACAAAAATCCAGGTACTAGAGTCATTGCCTCTCTAGATAATGAGAAGGCATTTGACTCTGTTGAATCGGCATATCTTTGAGCTCCGCTACGCTCACGCTGCATGTGCGGTTGCTCTTTCTAGAGGGGACAGAATTCAGGGGTAAGACTGTGCAGGGAGGGGGGCCAGTGGGGAGTTATCACAATGGGGGGTTTATTTCTCCTTTAAGATCAACTGTCTTCTTACCGCTAGACCACCCGGCTGTAGAAATCATTGACCCCACACTACCTTTGGTCCAAGTAAATACAATAAAATACAAGTTCAAGGAATTAAACATTGATCCACTAGTGGTACAATTACAAAAAACAGTTGATAAACGGCTAAAACTTCCACTGTCAATGATTGACAGAATAAATATCTATTTAGACAATCACCCATCTGGATCCCCACTACTTTTTTACTTTTTCAAATGCAAAGTCACTAAATTTTTACTGGTCTTCTGGGACACAAGGGTAAAATACAATGCACTAATGTCTCCAGGTGGAGGGTGGACTAGCGGCACCTGACATGCTAGGATATGTTTTAGCATCCCAGCTGTCACCCCTCAGGTGGTGGCTCAACCCCCACCTGGATGACCCAGTAACACTGCTAGAAGTCCAAGTACTAGGCTCTCTGAAGGGTTTGAGAAACCTAATATATAGAAGAGCACCTGCCCAATGATGGAAAACGTGGTAAAGACATGGAGCCTAAGCTGCAACAGAATAGGGGAAAAACCCACAGGTCTTATCCCCCAATACTCTGCTTTGGCATAACCCTGATCTTGCACAGCTTACCACAATTCATGACCCCCAGCTCTGGGCGTAATACAATGTTAAAAATATAGATGATATTTATACAGACAATTCCTTACTCTCATTCCAACAACTAAAGGACAAATGTAACCTTCCAAACTGGATGCTATTTCGCTACTTACAACCCAGACATGCTCTAGCACAGCAATTCCACCTAAGGAACCCTCAGATTGAACAATCCCCACTAGAGAAGACACTTTGTAAAGAACAACTCAAAAAACCTCTGTCCACCATCTATAATCTAATATGGATTGGCAAGCAAACTACCAAGCAAGAACTATACCGAAAATAGATCACTAATATCCCTGACCTTACAGAGGAAAAATGGGAAATACTTCTTGTCAAGTCCATACAGCTGATCAGAACCAGAGACAGGCTTACAGTATACAGTTCAAATACTGTACATTCATTGGGCTTACTATACACCCCACATTCTTCACAAAATGAACCCTGCATTTCTGGATCAATGCAACAGGTGCAAGTGTTCAAATGCTGACTTTTTACCGATATGTATCCCCTGCTTTTAGGTTTTGAGCCATCCAGTTAAGAGTGATCCCTTTAAGAAACACCAGAGGTTAAAGGGGACCCGTCACCCCAAAAAATTGTTCAAAATCCTATTTTATCCCATTAGTCAATCAAAGTTAACTTTAATTACACTATAAAAATTATTTGAATCTTGTTTCCTTCAGTCTGGGAATTCATAATTATAGCAAGCAGGCAGGAGCCATTTTGTGGACACTGTTATTAAGGCAAACCTTGCATCATCTCCGAATCTTGTTTTGCACCAGAATGGGGTACCTGATGTCCATTTCCATGCCCTGGCTACGCAATTAAACGGTGAAGAGAACTGGGGAATGTGGGGAGTGCGGTGACATCTAGGAAGTGCTGAATGGAAAATTTAAGTAATTATCTGCCCCGCCTCTATGCCATTGGACTTTTATTATACAGATTTTTGTGTCTGGATGACAGGTCCACTTTAAGCAGCCAGAGGGTTGGCTGGACAGCCAAGAGGTGTCTAAAGGGGTTGTTCACCTTCAATGTACAAATCTTATGAAACCACTAACAATGCACTCAATGTGTTAGAAAAAAACATTTTCCATAACAAAAAGTAAAAATACCATTGTAAAAGCTCATTTTTATACCGGTTAACTCAGTCCTCCTGTCACTCTGTCCAGTTTTCTGAAGGGATGGGAGTGGCCTATTTTGAACCTGACACACCAAGAACTTCCTATATGGTGACATCATCATGCCCAGGTTTTACTCTTACTTATTTGCTATTGGACATTTATACTGCCCTCCTAGTAATTCATTGGTTGTTTGTGTACTGTACCCAGTCACTTAATTTGAATGTCCATTGGTTGATTACTCAGTTGTAATGGCAGAGGTAAACAGACGCAGCATATACATAAACCTGCCTTGCTACAAACAAACACAGCCATTATTATTATTATTAACATGTATTTATATAGCACTGTAAAGTAAATGTTGTTATACAACTAAATCACATGAATTATATACATAGAACATATGGAGTTACATACATCACAATCAATACCGGTACAAAAGGTGAGGAAGGTCCTATGCAAAGAGCATACAATCTAAAAGGAAGGGAGTAATGCACAAGGTGTGGGAGTGGGCAAGATTGAATTAAGTGGGTGAGAATTGTGGTACTGTATGTGGTGTTGCATTTGGTAGTAAAGCAGAGTGAGGGTAGGCTTCTCAAAAGAAGTGCGTTTTAAGAGATTTCTTGAAAGCAAAAAGGTTGGGAGAAAGTCGGACATACAATGGGAGAGAGTTCCAGACGAGGGGTGCAGCCCTTGCAAAGTCTTGAATGCGAGCATGTGAGGAGGTAATGAGAGAAGAGTTGAGTAGCAGGTCAGTAGAGCGTAGAAAGTGGTTGGGTGAGTATATAGAGATGAGTTCAGAGATGTAGGGTGGGGCAGAGTTAAGAAGTGCTTTGAATGTCAGGGTCATTAATTTGCATTTGATAATGAAAAGTAGCGGAAGCCAGTACAGGTATTGACAGAATGGCGTGGCAGAGGAGGAGCGGTTGCTGAGGTGTATGAGCCTCGCCGCAGTGTTCATTATGGACTGGAGAGGTGACAGTTTCTGGAGGGGAAGGCCAATTAAAAGAGAGTTACAGTAGTCTAGACGTGATATGACGAGAGAGTGAATAAAAATTTTGGCAACATCTTGGGTGATAAATGATCGTATTTTGGATATGTTCCTTAGGTGGAAGTTACATGATTTAATAAGTTACTGGATATGAGGAGTGAATGACAGGGCAGAATCTAGGATAACCCCAAGGCACTGAGCCTGGGGAGAAGGGGTGATAGTGGAATTGTTAGCTATTTAAGGTAGCGTTGCGACATACAGGTAGAGATAGCGGACAGGCAGAAGGAGATGCGAGTTAGGAGTTCTGGGTTGAGATCAGGAGATGAGAGATAGCGGACAGGCAGAAGGAGATGCGAATTAGGAGTTCTGGGTTGAGATCAGGAGATGAGAGATAGATCTGAGTATTGTCACCATACGAGTTGATTAATTTGCCGAGGGAGTAAGTATAGAGGGAGAATAGTAATGCCTTGAGGAACACTAACAGAAAGAGGTAGGGGAGAAGATGCTACTCCATTGTAGGAGACACAGGACAGGGGTGAGTCACGAAGGCCAAGCGACTGGAAGAGGAAAGGGTGATCTACAGTGTCAAATGCAGCTGAGAGATCAAGCAGTATTAGCAGTGAGAAATGATTGACATGCAGACAATTACTGCAGAAAGAGCAACCTTGTTCTCCCAATTCTTGCACTCTCCTTCTGCCTAGTCTATATCAGAGTGCCAAAGGGGTGCAACCCTTTCTGGGAATAAATACCGTCTTTTCTATATTTTTTATCTTTGGCATTAAGCTCTAAATACCAAAAAAAGGAAACATTTCTATTTCCATGATATAGGGATTTATACCAGATAATATTTTACTGTATGCACAAAAAACTCATTTGGAAAGCCTCAAGCGCATACAAATAGTCACGTCAGATGCTGAATAATGATTTTTATGGTGTAAAATAATATATTTCTGGAAAGTACAAGTGCCATCTACCATACTATTCATTATAATTCAATAATTAAAATTTTTAAAAATCATATCCTTTTTTTCTCTATAATAAAACAGTAACTTGTACTTTATCCCAACTAAGATATAATTAATCCTTAATGGAAGCAAAACCAGCCTTTTGGGTTTATTTCATGTTTACATGATTTTCTAGTAGACTTAAGGGATGAAGATCCCAATTATGGAAAGATCCAGTAATAAGTTTTTGGGGGTCAGTGACCCCCTCCCAGCACAGGGTCCACATGGACCTGAAAGATTAGTACAGGGAAACTTCGAAGGTGAATATCTCTTCAACTGTATTTTTTCTGTTAACTATTTCTATGAAAACGTTTGTTCTAGTAATGTGTACTGTTAGGTTTGTCAATTTGTTACAAAGCTGAACAACCCCTTTAAGGCAGTGAGCAGCAGGTGTGCAGAGAGGGAGTAGGAGCTGCACAGGAGAGCTGCCCTATATTGGTTTTCACTGGCTGAACTTTCAGAGACCTGGGAGGGTCTGTTAACCAATTGGATATTTTGCCGGTGGTTTTTCCACAGAGACCAAGCCTGGTTAGGATTTTGGAGTACTGAAGGCTAAGGCTGAAGTAAGCTATTTTGTTTATTGCTGGACTTTATGTTGCTGACTGAAGCTGTTTTTTTCTGTTCCATTTGATTACTACTGGAAGCCTTTTGTTTTCAAAATAAACAACTGTTTTTCCTTTCACGTTGGAGTGGCCTGCATTTATGGTGAAAATTCCCGCTGGGATCCCCCTAAACTTCACAACTGGTGCTTTGATGCAGGCAGGCACAACTGAAGGGAAACTTTTTTTTTTTCTTCTAAAAACTGACATTTAAAGAGACAGTAACCTATTTTGCTAAAGATGGAGGAACTGATAAGCCGTTTTCTAAGGCTACACTCCAGCTTCAGCAGAGCATGGTCATGCAGCAGCAGACTACAGATGCACAGCTGTCTGCCATGGTGACTCAACAGCACTCCACGGATACGCAGTTAATGGCTTTGTGGCAGTCTGTTGCCATACAAGCAACTGCCTTACGAGAGGCTACAGCTACCCAAGCTAAGTTGTTGGCTGAGACTGTACAGCAGCTCGCTACAGGACGGGAGTCCGTTACGGTGGCCCATGGTAACCAGGTAACCACCCGGGCGAGTTATTTTCTCCAAAAGTTGACCTGCTCTATAGAGTCAACAAGGTCCGTGAGACGAATGGTAATTGACCTGGCACATGATGATGCACTGGGTGTACACTTGGGGGCAGAGAAGACCGAAGCAAGAATCACAGACTGGTTTTACTGGCCACGTTGGTGCTGACCGTGTCCTGATGGCAACAGCATTGTAAAAGCCCAGACCCAGCAAGTAAGGGAGTTTCTGCAGAGAAACAAAGATATTTTTTCTGATTTGCCTGGGATCGCTAATGTCATAGAGCATGATGTAAATACAGAGCTGGGAGAAAAGGTGTCTCAAACCGTATCGCATTCCAGAGGCTCAGAGGAGGTACAAAAAAAAAATGCTGGAGTTAGGAGTTATTATAGAGTCACAGAGTGAATGGTCAAGCCCCATTGTGTTGGTACCCAAGCCTAACGGTACTCTGCGATTCTGCAATGATTTCAGAAAACTCCAAATTTGATGCATATACCATGCTCCGGGTAGATGAACTTATAGAGAGGTTAGGTCCTGCCCGTTATATTACCACTTTAGACTTCACCAAGGGATACTGGCAAATACCCCTAACTCAGGCAGCAAAAGAGAAAACAGCATTCTCCACTCCAGATGGCCATTTTCAATATAAGAGAATGCCCTTTGGTTTGGTTTACGTCAATGGACAAACTTTTGTGGCCCCGTTAGAGGTACACATCCATTAACCTTGATGATATTGTCATTCATTTGCATAAAGTCCAGGCGGTTTTTGACTCCCTGAGACGGTGGGTTCGCGGTGAATCCCGAAAAGTGTGTCATAGGGATGAAAGAAGCAAGATACCTTGGGTACATTGTAGGTAGAGGGCTAGTAAAACCCCAGCTAAATAAGTTAGATGCTGTCCAGAACTGGCCCCACCCTAAAACAAAGAAACAGGTACGAGCATTCCTGGGAATGATTGGTTACTACCATAGGTTCGTCCCTAATTTTGCCATGGTAGCGACCCCATTGACTGACCTGACCAAAGGTGGAAGTCAGTCATGATTGATTGAGTGGAACATGGATGCTGATAAGGCATTCCTGGAGCTCAAGTATGCTCTTTGTCACCCCCCATCTTGGTGGCGCCAGATTTCTCAAAGGAGTTTATTGTTCAGACAGATGCTTCAGACGTAGGTCTGGGAGCTGTCCTATCACAGGTCATTAATGGGGAAGAGCATCCCATAGTATTCCTCAGTAGAAAGCTGACTGCAGTTGTGAAAAACTATGCAATAGTTGAGTGAGAATGCCCAGCCATAAAGTGGGATTGGACTCGCTCTGTTATTACCTTTTAGTTAGGAGGTTTAGACTGATCTCTGATCATGCTCCACTCACCTGGATGAAGCAGAAAAAAGGGGCCAGGGTAACCTGATGGTTCCTGGCACTCCAGGAATTCAAATATACAGTAGAACACAGACCTGGGAAACAGCATATGAATGCAGATGCTCTGTCCCTAGTCCATTGTCGAGGCTCTACTAGTGCCTCCACCTCCCCTGGGTTGAGGCAGAGGGGGGGGGTATGTACAAGCCAGAGGGGATATATCGTGTTTGGCAGATATGTATACCCTGTTTTTAGGTTCTGAGCCATCCAGTTGACCAGGCCAGGGGCCCACTCTCAGTACTACTCACTACTATACTATTCTTCCTTTCCTCACTCAACCTCTGTTCTAGTCTTTTTTCTTTACATAATATAATCCATTATTCCATCTATTTAGCCTCTTTTTCTCATAGAAATAGTGAATGATCATGAAATAGGCTAAATAATTCGCAGCATGAGGGCCCACTGACACCTAGGCCCACCGGGACTTTTCCTGTTATCCCGGTGGGCCATTCTGACACTGCCCCCGGCTTGTACACATATGGTTTGGAATTGCCCCCAAATAAAAATTTTTTGGACAGAAATTGCCTCATACCGATCTTAGCTAATGGCATTGCCGATAGAGTTTCACCCTACAGTCCTGCTCCTAAAGTTTCTGACTGATATGGTTATAACAAACAAGGGAAAGTTGTGCTCACCACTATTTTTTAAAACCATTAGGTGGGGGTGCAATGAGGGTGTGACCACAAAATACATATAGTCAACTACAAGAGGTCCTCTGCACTCAACCCATTATCAATATATTTAAGACAGCGACATTTAATTAAGCGTAGGACTGGCCAGATGTGGGATGACTTTGACGTAGTTGGCCAGCTTAAGTGTATTGCAATGTATGGACAAACAATCCCTGTGTTGTTTGGAGGGTGGGGCATTTTTTAGTAGCAGTATGCACAAAATGTCGCTGTCTTAAATATATTGATAATGGGTTGAGTGCAGAGGACCTCTTCTAGTTGACTATATGTATTTTGTGGTCACACCCTCATTGCACCCCCACCTAATGGTTTTAAAAAAATAGGGGTGAGCACAACTTTCCCTTGTTTGTTATAGTTATACAGGAGCAGTGACCAGCTCCATGTTGTAGCTCCCACCCTTCCCAGCTATAGTCAGGTGATCCCACTGGTGGCTAATAAAAGGGCAGCCAAGTATGGAGGTTTACTTTGAAAGCAGCTAGTAAGTTGCAGGTAAAACTTAGTCCCTTTGTAAAATGTATAATTAAGCAATTGAATTCTTAATGAATCAGATGAAAATTAAGCGTAGGACTGGCCAGATGTGGGATGACTTTGACGTAGTTGGCCAGCTTAAGTGTATTGCAATGTATGGACAAACAATCCCTGTGTTGTTTGGAGGGTGGGGCATTTTTTAGTAGCAGTATGCACAAAATGTTGCTGTCTTAAATATATTGATAATGGGTTGAGTGCAGAGGACCTCTTGTAGTTGACTATATGTATTTTGTGGTCACACCCTCATTGCACCCCCACCTAATGGTTTTAAAACATAGTGGTGAGCACAACTTTCCCTTGTTTGTTATAGTTATACAGGAGCAGTGACCAGCTCCATGTTGTAGCTCCCACCCTTCCCAGCTATAGTCAGGTGATCCCACTGGTGTCTAATAAAAGGGCAGCCAAGTATGGAGGTTTACTTTGAAAGCAGCTAGTAAGTTGCAGGTAAAACTTAGTCCCTTTGTAAAATGTATAATTAAGCAATTGAATTCTTAATGAATCAGATGAAAATTAAGCGCAGGACTGGCCAGATGTGGGATGACTGTGACGTAGTTGGCCAGCTTAAGTGTATTGCAATGTATGGACAAACAATCCCTGTGTTGTTTGGAGGGTGGGGCATTTTTTAGTAGCAGTATGCACAAAATGTCGCTGTCTTAAATATATTGATAATGGGTTGAGTGCAGAGGACCTCTTGTAGTTGACTATATGTATTTTGTGGTCACACCCTCATTGCACCCCCACCTAATGGTTTTAAAAAATAGTGGTGAGCACAACTTTCCCTTGTTTGTTATAGTTATACAGGAGCAGTGACCAGCTCCATGTTGTAGCTCCCACCCTTCCCAGCTATAGTCAGGTGATCCCACTGGTGTCTAATAAAAGGGCAGCCAAGTATGGAGGTTTACTTTGAAAGCAGCTAGTAAGTTGCAGGTAAAACTTAGTCCCTTTGTAAAATGTATAATTAAGCAATTGAATTCTTAATGAATCAGATGAAAATTAAGCGTAGGACTGGCCAGATGTGTGATGACTTTGACGTAGTTGGCCAGCTTAAGTGTATTGCAATGTATGGACAAACAATCCCTGTGTTGTTTGGAGGGTGGGGCATTTTTTAGTAGCAGTATGCACAAAATGTCGCTGTCTTAAATATATTCATAATGGGTTGAGTGCAGAGGACCTCTTGTAGTTGATTATCTGACTGATATGGTAACATCTCGGACAGAGAAAAAGCTACTCACCTTTTTGCTGTTAAATGCTAAAAAAGCCATTGCTATCAGGTGGAAGGATGAGCATCCACCTACGATTAATTTATGGATAAGTCTGGTAGAACAAACCTTTCCAGCCCTAGAGCAAACTACACTGCAAGAGGATGCCCATCCAAATTCACTAATTTCACCTATACTAACAGAATTCACCTATACTAACAGAAAACAAACCTCAACTGAACATCCTATGGATTGGATCAACTCTATGGACTAAGCAGGGGCTACTTATAAACAAATTAAAATGGACTAAAATCTTCTTCAAGGTTTTTCATATCTAATGTGACATTAATGACAAAACATGGGCAAATTAATTCCTCAAAACCTACCTGATGGTTTGTAAACAGGATCCTTAGACCCAACTGGTCTCTCATAACCAACATTACCCCCCTCTATAATTTCTCTGTTTTTTTTTACTTTCCCTCCTTCAGCTCTCTTTGTATTCTTTCTTTCCTGTATTATAGTGGAATGTTATGGCTGTTAACGTGCTGGAACTAAATAAAAGTATGTGTATAAATATTTACATGTTTCTATACACATTTTTATTTATATATATATATATATATATATATATATATATATATATATATATATATATATATATATATATATATATATATATTTCAACGTGAATAGCCGAAACTATTAACTTATGACGGCTTAAGTGAATAGCCGAAACGTTGAAATAAACATCATTTTTTGACTTTGCACCTTTAAAAAGTCCTGTGAATGTGTTTTTTTTTTTTGCTCTATATAGGATTCACTATAACCAGCACCTAGGCAGTAGCGTTTGTTCTGTGTGCACCAGTATATATATACACATACACATATACACATACACATATACACATACAGTTAGGTCCATTAATATTTGGACAGACAACTTTTTTTTCTAATTCTGGCTCTGTACATTACCACAATGAATTTTAAATGAAACAACTCAGATGCAGTTTAACTGTAGACTTTCGGATTTAGTTCAGTGGGTTGAACAAAGAGATTGCAGAAATGCATGCTCAGTTGGGTTCAGATCAGGTGACTGACTTGGCCATTCAAGAATATTCCACTTCTTTGCTTTAATAAACTAATGGGTTGCTTTAGCTGTATGTTTTGGGTCATTCCCCATCTGTATTATGAAATGCCTTCCCAATCAATTTGACTGCATTTAGCTCAATTTGAGCAGACAGTAGGGGGCACATTTACTATCGGTCGAATATCGAGGGTTAATTAACCCGTCGAAGTAAAATCCTTCGACTTTGATAGTCGAAGGATTTACCGCATTTCCTGCGATCGAACGATCGAAGGAAAAAACAGTCGATCGAACATTTAAATCCTTCAAATCTACCGTTTCGAAGGATTTTAATCCATCGATCGAACAATTTTCCTTCGATCCAATAAAGCTAGGAAAGGCTAACATTGGTGCTTAGTAGGTTTTAGGTGGCAAAGTAGGTGGTCAAAGCTTTTTTAAAGAGACATTACTTCGACTATCGAATAGTCGAACGATTTTTACTTCAAATCGTTTGATTCGAAGTCGTCGAAGGTCGAAGTAGCCAAAAAAATACTTCGAAATTCGAAGTTTTTTTCATTCTAATCCTTTACTCAAGCTAAGTAAATGTGCCCCTTTGTCTCTGAACACCTCATAATTCATTCAGCTGCTTCTGTCCTGTGTCACATCATGGGTAAACACTAGTGTCCCAGTGCCTCTGGCAGCCATGCACGTCCAAGCCATCACACTGCCTCCGCCATTTAACAGATGATGTGGTATGCTTTGGATCATGAGCTGTTCCACGCCTTCTCCGTCCTTTTTTCTTGCCATCATTCTGGTAGCGGTTGATGTTTGTTTCATCGGTCCAAAGAACTTTTTTCCAGAACTGGCTGGCTTTTTTAGATGTTTTTTTTTTTTTAGCAAAAAATCTAGCCTTTCTATTCCTGATGCTTATGAGTGACTTGCACCTTGCAGTGCACCCTCTGTATTTACTTTCATGCAGTCTTCTCTTTATGGTAGATTTGGATATCGATACGCCTACCTCCTGGAGAGTGGTGTTCACTAGTTTAGCGGTTGTGAAGGGGTTTCTCTTCACCATGGAAATGATTCTGCGATCATCCACAACTGTTCTCTTCCATGGACGTCCAGGTCTTTGCGTTGCTAAGTTCACCAGTGCTTTCTTTCTCAGGATGTACCAAACTGTAGATTTTGCCATTCCTAATATTGTAGCAATTTCTCAGATGAGTTTTTTCTGTTTTTGCAGCTTAAGAATGGCTTGTTTCACCTGCATGGAGAGCTCCTTTGAACGCTTGTTGTCTGTTCACAGCAAAATCTTCCACATACAAGCACCCCCCTCAAATCAACTCAAGGGCTTTTATCTGCTTCATTGATAATGATATAACGAAGGAATTGCCACACCTGCCCATGAAATCGCCTTTGAGTCAGTGCCCCTGGGCCAATTACTTTTTAGCCCCTGAAATTAAGTGATTGTGTTAAAAAAAGACTTTAGTTCCTCACATTTTTATGCAATCTTTTTTTTCAACCCACTGAATTAAAGATGAGAGTTGTTTCATTTAAAATTCATTGTGGTAATGTACAGAACCAAAATTACAAAAAAGTTGTCTCTGTCCAAATATTTATGGGCCTAACTGTATGTGTGTGTGTGTGTGTGTTAAAATATATATATATATATATATATATATATATATATATATATATCCCAATATCACCGCTTACCTGGAGGATGCCTGTCTCCTAAATGTATGTTTATCCATTAGTATTTTGCCACTTTGATCTGTGCCCATACTGGCGTCACATAGTCGCACTGGTAGTCGCACTGTGTGACACATTCTTTCCTCTAGTCCGGTTACACTGGTATGCCAAGCTGCCAAGGGATCCTAAACCTACGATCCCCAGCTCACTCCTATCTGGGGTATGCAGTTATCTGGAGAAGAAAGGAAAATTAAAAACCAATAAACACTGTCATCCGCTCTATTATATCTTAGAAAGTCTGTTTGACTTGTTTCAGTCCTGATTCAACCCAGAGGCTCACATAGTTGCTATATAACACTTGCACTTGCCACGGGTTCGTGATTTCATAGCCACATTTGTGTTTATATATATATACAAGGCTAGAGTCCAATACTATTAGCGAGAATGTAACAACAGAGAAGTATAGGTCACCCACGGAGTCCAATAAATTCCTTAGGAGTATATTCATTTTCTGCCACAGTTATATCAGTAGAAGGGAGACATAGGCAGTGTCTCATTTAACCCCTTAGGAACTAAAGTGTCCAACTTAAAAATCCACCCCAATTCTGTCTGTATTAGCATGAGTTCCCTGTTACCCCCTCTCCGAGAAGGGGGCACATAGTCAATGATCATGTAGCGAAATTGCGGTAAGGTATGTTAGGTATGTTTCAACTGAAGCAACCGGTTGATCAGCTTTACCAGTAGAGAGGGCACTCCTTATGGCAGTCCTATGGTTGTTCATTCTTACTCTGTATGTCGTGGCGGCTTTGCCCACATAGTAGAGTCCACAGGGGCACCACGCCATGTAGACTACATGGTCAGACGTACACGTAACTCTTTGACTAATCTGGAACCTTTTCTCCGTCCTCGGGTGTGTGAAGTAAGGGCTTTGTAACATACCACTGCACGTTAAACAACCTGCGCACTTAAAACAGCCTTTCTTCAACGGAAGTCCAGCCAGGTAGTCCTTTCTTACGGGATTCCGTCACATCCTTCACTACCAATAAATCACAGGGTTTCTACCCCTCCTTTAAGCCATAAGTGGCCTTTCACTCTTATTGAAAGGTAGGTTATGATTAGACTTGATGATCTCCCATCTGTCAGTAATGGCCTTCTTCATCATTGCACTAGTGTCCGTCCACTCTGTGGAAAAAATTAATTCTGGAGGGGCTCTCTGTTTGGTAGCACCCGGGTTTAGCAGGCTGTCTTGGGTTAATTTCTTAGCTCTCTCTAGTTGCTCATTCACTAGTGTCACTGTGTAGCCCCTTGCAATGAACTGGGATGCTAGGGTAGAGAGTTGGAGTTCTGCCGTCTTTCTATCTGAGTTGTTGTGGATCACTCTCAGGAACTGTGAGTACAGGACCCCCCGGGACATATGAGGGGGGTGATGGGACTGTGCATGGATGAGGCTATTTTTATCAGTGGGTTTCCTATAAAAGGTAGTCCCTAGTCTATCTCCCGTCTTAAAGATGGTGACATCCATATAGTTTGTCTGTTGGTCATAAGTCAATGTCAGTCTGATAGGGGAATCCAAACTGTTCAGTGTGTCATGAAACCTTATAAGTTCCATTTCTGTGCCTGTCCACACTAACAACAGGTCGTCAATAAAGCGTTTATACAGAAACATGTTCCCCGCACCCAATGGTAACAAAAAAATCCTCTCATACTAATCCATGAAAATGTTGGCAAAAGGCTGGCACATTTGACCCCATCGTGGTCCTGGACACTTGCAAGAAAAAATCAGCAAATGTAAAGTAGTTATGTGAAAGGGTCAAGTCTAAGAGAGTTATCAAAAGTTCAATAGGTGGAGAGCCCTTGTAGGCACTAGTCAGGGCTTCTCTACATGCTGCTATTCCCTTCTCATGGGGGATCACTGTGTAAAGACATAAGTCCATAGTGACAAGGATGCAATCTATCGGTATCACTAAGACCTTCAAGATAGTCAAAAGATGTGTTGTGTCTCTCACATAAGAATCCATACTCTGTTGCAGGTAATGCTCTATATATTTAGCCACAGGCTGGAACAAAGAATCTATGGCCGAAATAATGGGGCGTCCCGGTGGTGCCGTCAAAGATATGTGTATTTTGGGTAATGTGTACATAAACGGTGTCTTAGGAAAATCTGTGATTAAAAATTGGCTCGTACTCTCATCCAACCACCCAGCTGTTAAGGCCAACGTAATGTATGCATCCAATTGTCTCTTAAATTCTTTAGTGGGGTTATTCTTATGTTTTATGCAAGTGTTCCTATCCGACAATTGCAAGTGTAGCAACCTCTATGTAATATGATTTGTCAAGGAGGACAATAGCACCTCCTTTATCCGCTTGTTGAATTATGATATCCTTGTCTGCCTTTAGGTGTCTTTAGTGCTTCCCTCTCTATGTCTGTGAGATTATAGTGGGAGTGTCTCTTACTGTTGTCCATTCTAGACATATCTTTACTCAAAAGTTGTGTGAATGTGGAAATGGAGGGGGCCGTATTCTGTGGGTCAAAGGTGCTTCTTTTTCTGAATATTACTGGCTCCCTAGGGGCTTTATCCTTATAATAATCTATCAATTTCAAATTTCTCTTAAATCGATGGATGTCCTTAAATATCTCAAAGGGCTCCACTCTGTTCGTAGGTACACATTTTAACCCTCTGTTCAACAGTCTGGTCTCCCCCTGTGTCAGTGTGTGCTTAGATAGATTGACTACTATGTTCTCCTCCTCTCTCTCCGTGGGGGCTTGGCGTCTATTCTTCTTTCCTCCCCTCCTAATACCGCCTCCCCTCCTGCAGTATCTACTGGTGTCAGGTGAAGGCTGTCTAAAAAAGGTAGTAGGGCAGTGGTCTGGTTGCCAGGGTCTGAGTCAGTAGAATTCCCTGAGCTGTCAACTGTAGTCAAAGACTGGGTTTTGTATCTAAGGACACCTGTTTTTGTCTATAGTCTTCCCTCACAGTCAATAATTTATTTTCTTTAAAGGCAATCAACTCCTGCTTGTATTTGTTCAAATTCGTTTCAATGTTCTTAATCCAGTCAATTATCTTATCTTGTGTGATCAAACTTAAATATTGGGACTCAAATTCTCCTATTTCCCCTTTGGTAGTTTGCAACTCCTTTTCCACAAATTCCACTACTAATAATACTAAATCAGAGGAGCACTTGTTTAAAATCTTGCACCACTTGCTGCAAAAGTCTGGGCTGGATCTGCCTAAGGTTGAGATGTTCCTAATTCTAAAGCTTTGTGGAATGATTTTCTGTCTATTATAGTTAGAAAGATATGTGCCATGCAGTAATATATATATATTAGCCGGCACTCTTGAAAAATGAAAATAATGTGCCAGGGTGCAGCATCAATACTTAAAATCTCTATCCATCGAATAAGATCCGCACTCTCAGATCTTAAAAATATTGAAGAATCTATTGATAAACCACGGATTTACGTTTCGGCCCACTCCAAGGCCTTTCTCAAAGTGTCTAATTATCATTAAACAATGCCTTAAATACACAGACTGTCGGGAATATAGGTAACGTAACAAAGACGTGTCAACATAGTCACCACTAAGCGACTCCCTTTAAGGCAAGACATACTACTAAGCATAAAATACATTAATCACACAAATATTGATAAAATCCTAGTTCAGACACTAAATCTGAACCGGAGATAAAAACAAAATACAATGTAATCTTAAAGGGGTTGTTCACCTTCCAAACACTTTTTTCAGTTCATTTGTTTTCAGATTGTTCCCCAGAAATAAAGACTTTTTTCAATTACTTTTCATTATTTATTTTTAACTGTTTTTCCAAAAGTTTAAAGTGTTAAAGTTTAAAAAAAAAGTTGCTTTATTTACCAGTAGTTTTAAAGTTTAAAAAAAGTTGTTTTATTTACCAGTAGGTCTTTGCAGCTGACACGAGGTCACCTATTCCGATTAGAAGAAAAGAGTTTCCGCCTAAATATTTGGAAGGGGTTTTTTACAGTGAGAGCTGTAAAGATGTGGAATTCTCTCCTTGAATCGGTGGTACAGGATACATTAGATAGCTTTAAGAAGGGGTTGGATGGCTTCTTAGCAAGTGAGGGAATACAGGGTTATGGAAGATAGCTCATAGTACAAATTGATCCAGGGAGGAAATTGCCATTTTGGAGTCAGGAAGGAAATTTTTCCCCCTCTGAGTCAAATTGGAGAGGCTTCAAATGGGTTTTTTTTTTTGCCTTCCTCTGGATTAACTGGCAGTTAGGTAGGTTAAAAAAAAAAGTCAAAAGGTTGAGCTTGATGGACGGGTGTTTTTTTTCAACCTAACTTACTATGTTACTATGTTTTAAAGTTTAAAGTTGAATGTCCCTGTCTGTGGTGTTTGAGTCTGACAACTCAGTAATTCAGGTGCAAACTCTAAACTTTTACAGCTTTGCAACATTTAGTTCATACATTTCTCAGCAGCATCTCTGGAGTATTAGCAACTATTGTATCCGTTCCAACAGCTGCCTGTAATGAAACTCAGAGATTAGCAGGGACATAGATAAGAAATGTATCCACTAAATGTATCAATTTAGAACAGTTTAAAGGGTCGACGACCCCCCCCAGAGTTGCATTAGAAGGTTAAAAATTACACTTTACACTTCAATATTAGAAAAACAATGACACATAGAAAATAGAAAGTAATTAAAAACATTATTTCTGGTGATCTATCTGAAAGCAACTAGTTGTTTGAAGGTGAACAACAACCTGATTTGATGCTCAAGAGAAGAGACAAAAAGCGGAGTATATGGCGTCGCACAATCCCAAAGCAACCTTGTACAGACAACTGTGTCTTCCAGCTTAATGTGATCAACTATAGACTTAATTAAATTATTGTGATTTTTGTGATTTTTATGAACATCTCTTCTGTGATCATTGAATAAATAATTAATTAAAGTGAAAATCTTGTCAATTCATGGTGACTGAAATATTTAAAGTGCATGTGCTTTATTTGTGAACATGGAGTTGTGCTTGGAACTACAGCTTAGACTCATTAAGGAAACCAATAAAAAGTAACTTTTATTTAATTACTAAAATTCATGGACTGAAAAGGGAAGTAATTGATAAAACCACTAAAAACAATTAAAAGAAAGGGTGGAAATAGATCAATTATATGAGTAGGAAGGGGTAGCAGTATAATTAATTCATTAGACTGTTCCCATATAGATCTTACATCACCCGTTTCCCTATACTGGCTGAATAGTAGTCAGGGAGTGTATTGAGGACTTAGTTAGCAATAATGCAGTGTTCTCGAGAGAGGATAAATGTGGGGTGAACGTGTAACGAGGGTTGTTCTGGGGTACCCCCAAACAGTTGACTTGAAAAAGGATTGTAATGGTGAAAAGGGTTTAGTGTGTTATCCTCAAGCGTGATGTCCCTTAGCCCTTCTGTTCGAAGGGTGGACTGATCCGCCTCTGTACAGTATGGTGTGCACGAAATTAACTAACACTGTGTCCTCTCAGAGGCACCATTTGGCCTATTCCCTAGACACTACAAAGGCAACACCTTATACTGACAAGTAGGCTGCACATTGCGCACATAGGATCCAAGTCCCCACATGAAAATTGTACCCTCCGTTCTCCCCCCTCTGATTCTCTGTCCCACTGCAAGCTATCATCCGATTCCTCCTATTCCCTGTCCTGAAGCCGCTAAACAAGTGGCAAAGCTACAGTGCCTGACGCACGTTTCGCCGGTTAGGCTTTTTCAAAGGCAAATGGCGGCGTATTCTCGCGATATTTAACTCCTCACGAGCTCGCCGATTGGTTTCCTGGTATCATGTGATCTGCAAACATCACTGCGTCTATGTCAGATGGAAGATACACCACGTGATCGTGACATCCTTTTTTCAGTATTAGATGAAGTACATTGTAGCTAACCTGATCACATTAGGTATTGTTTCAATATTCATCATTGTAACATCTTCACAGATTTGGATACTATCAGTCAATAAAATAACACTTCCATACTCACAGGTTTACATAATATTTAACTGTTTATAGATTACCTAGTATTCGTTCTTGTATGGAAAAGACAAAGAACAGAATTTTTATTTCTGATTTTATTTTATTTTTGAAGTATTAAGGGAACCTGCTTAAAGTAAATATGCCTGACAGATCATTGAGACTGATTATTGTCTCTATGATCCTATATAAGTATGTAATGATAGACTCTCATTTAGACCTTGAGGATTGAGAGTGTTGAGTTCATAGATCCATCTGCTTTCTATTGAAAGCAGTCTGTGATCGAAATCCCCTCTTCTGATTCCCAAAGATACTTTTTCAAGGACTGACACGGTTAAGCCATCTGGTAAACCGTTATGATATAGATAGAAATGTTTTCCCAAAGGGCTGACTTTTTTGGGGTTATGCAGTTTTTTTCTCTGCAATAGATGAACCTGGCGATTGGGTCTCAATTAACACTCTCTGCGTGGATTTAATACTGTTTATATGCTCGGAAATCCTTTTATTCAGTGATCTCTTTGTTTTACCTATATAGTGTAAATTACACAGACAGGTAATCCTATATATTACTGTGGTGGTTCTACAGTTACTGTACTGTAGAACCACCGCAGTAATATATAGGGACTGAGCTGGTGCCTGACTGCTGAGCTGCAGGCAAACTGCTGGCCTAGTGATGTGGGGCACCTTGAGGGAGTCAGTGGGCCTAGTGGCGAACAAGATGACAGCGCGACAGTAGATTGCAGCGGCCTCTCCGGTCACAAGGTGCTTTCTTTTATAGTGGTTTTTGTGCTTTTTTACTTTGTTTTTTGTGAAGCTATGGACATCAGAACAACTAAGGTCCAGGTCTAAAATTGGCAGACACTCCTTCGGTACAGCAATCATTCATATCTGTACGAGGATTCGGAAGCGTGGAAATCGAGCAGGAGTCTGTGCTAGGCTAAGAACTAACCCCAGCCGATCCACTCTCCCGTCCATTCTACTATCTAACGTCTGCTTCATAGAAAATAAAATGGACTACATTCAACTCCAGCAAACTACCCAGTGTGAATTCAGAGACTGCTGCATGTACATATTCATGGAGACGTGGCTCAGCAAAAGAGTCCTGGATGCCGCCATTTAGCTATATGGGCTAGTTGTGGTTGGAGCTGACAGTCGCTGCTCTGAGCGGTAAGAATTGCGGTGGTGGTCTGTGTGTTTACATCGACATGAAATGGTGCAGGAACTGTGCTTGTGTCCAGCTACTGCTCACTGCTGGTGGAGTTTGTTGTTGTGAAGTGCAGACCCTTTTATTTACTCTGTGAGATTGCCTCCATTCATATTATTGGAGTTTATAATCCTCCCAGTGCGAACACCAAAGATGCACTCTGGGAGCTGTACAGTGATATCACGGACATACAAAACACTCACCCAGATGGACTGATTATCATCGCTGGAGATTTTAACCATGCGAATCTCAGGTCAGTGCTCCCTAAATTCCATCAGCATGTGGAATTTGCTACGAGAGTTCCAAACACGCTGGATCAGGTTTACACAAACATTTCCAGTGTTTACAGAGCAGAGCCCCACCCACACGTCAGATACTCAGACCACATCTCTGTTATGCTAATTCCAGCATACAGACCACTCATCAGGCACTCTAAATTGGTTCTGAAGCAGGTGAAAACATGGCCAGCAGGAGCCATGACTGCTCTTCAGAACTGTTTTGAGTGCACTGACTGAGAGGCTGCAACCTATAGCAACTACATCAACTTGGATGAGTATAGTCATCTGTAATCAACTACATCACAAAGTGTATTGATTATGTCACTGTCTCCAAGTGCATCATTACACGCCTCAACCAGAAGCCGTGGTTTACTGAAGAGGTACTTGTGTTACTGAGGGCTTGAGATTCTGCTTTCAGGGAAGGTGACAAGTCGCCCTGAGAACAGCGAGAGCTAAACTTTCCCGTGCCATCAGAGTAGCTAAGTGCTCATAAACTCAGAGAATACACAGCTTCTTCCAGGAGAATGACAACACATTGCGCATGTGGCAGGGCATCCAGGCTATCACAAACTACAGGTCAACACCATCTGCCTGTAACAGTGATGCCTCCATTGCAGATGCGCTGAACGACTTCTATGCACGGTTTGAAGCACAGAACAACACAGGAATGAGGAAGACCAGGCAATGCGTCTGAAAGTGGCTGACGTGAGGATGACTCTGGAAAGAGTAAACCCACGGAAGGCTGCAGGACCAGACAATATCCCTGGCAGAGTGTTAAGAGAATGTGCAGATCAGCTTGCAGATGTTTTCACTGACATCTTTAACATTTCCCTGAACACCTCCACTGTCCCGAAGTGCTTCAAAACCACCACCATTGTCCCCGTGTCGAAGAAGTCATCAGTATCCTGCCTCAACGACTACCATCCTGTGGCACTCACCCCCTTCATCATGAAGTGTTTTGAGAACTTGTCAAGAAACACATCAAAACCCTGCTGCCACCAGCACTGGACACCCTACAGTTCGCATACTGTCAAAATCGCTCAACAGACGATGCAATAGCCACCACCCTCTGTCTGGCCCGCTCTCATCTGGACAAAAAAAGACACCTACGTTCGAATGCTGTTCATAGACTACAGTTCAGCATTCAACACTACCATTCCTCAGTATCTGATAGAAAAGTTGAGCTTGCTTGGACTAAACACCTCCCTCTGCAGTTGGGTTCTGGACTTTCTGACTAACAGACCTCAGTCAGTCAGGATTGGAAACATCATCTCTAGAACCCCTCTAGCCCCTCAAGGCTGTGTGCTTAGTCCTCTACTGTTCACTCTGCTGAGGCATGACTGTGCAGCCACGCACTGCACAAATCACATCATAAAGTTTGCTGATGACACGACTGTGGTGGGTCTCATCAGCAATAATGACGAGTCACCATACAGAGAGGAGGCGTAGCGGTTAACAACCTGTGTCTCAATGTAGACAAAACAAAGGAGATGGTTGCTGATTTTAGGAAGACTGAGTGACCACCCACCACTGTACATCGACAGCACCAATGTAGAAATCGTCAAAAGCACCAAATTCCTTGGTGCCCACCTGACGGAGAACCTCACCTGGTCCCACAACACCAGGTACTTAGCCAAGAAAGCCCAACAGCACCTCTACTTCGTACGCAAGCTGAGGAAATCCCATCCCCCACCATCCATACTCAAAACCTTCTACAGAGGGACTATCGAGAGCATCCTGAGCAGCTGTATCACTATCTGGGCTGGGAACTGCATGGAGCACAAGACCCTACAGAGCATAGTGAAGACAGCAGAGAAGATCATAGGTGTCTCTCTTCCTTCCATCAAGGACACTTATACCACTCGCTGCATCCGTAAAGCCACCAGCATTGTGGCGGATCCAACACACCCCTCACACTCACTGTTCACTCTCCTGCCATCTGGAAAAAGGTACCGAAGCATTAGGGCCCTCATTACTAGACAGTAACAGTTTCTTCCCCCAAGCCATAAGGCTCCTGAATAGAAACAAAGGTGGAGAGCTTAAGGCCTTGAACACATACCTTTGCTGGTACCAGGTGCTGTACTGAAGGACCCACGCCTGTTACAGGGTCAAGTTATCCAGTCAAAGCAGTTATCAGCAGCACACAGTAGATTTGAATAAACGTGAAATTTATTGTATCAAAACATTTCAAACAGGGCAACGTTTCGGGCCACCCGGGCCCTTTATCAAGCCTCCTGAATAGTCAGGGACTGGACAGATCTCTCTCACACACATACTCCATCTGACCTTACTATATACTACAACATTATACAGCCACTGTACGCCGTTGTATAAATAAATAGCCATCAGATACAATTGTTCTCTATAAGAGAACTTTATCATGTTCTTTATAATGTTCTTACTATTATCATATCATAATGATACACCCATCATGTCTGACGTTTAGCATTATTTACTTAACATATTACATCTGCTGAGTGTGCACTGTCTTGTCCTGTCCCTGCACTACGCTGTCCTGACTTGCAGGAGTTGCATATTTTTGCACTTGCACTTTTTGTCTGTTGTACGGTACATCTATGTTGTGTGTAGCACCATGGTCCTAGAGGAACGTTGTTTCATTTCACTGTGTACTGTGCAAACGTATATGGATGAAATGACAATAAACTCACTCTTGACTTGACTCTTGAACATATCCCTCCCGATCCTTATATTGTGGAATAGATCTGGTATTCCTCATTAAGACACAACATATAGCCTTATTTAAAGCAAGCTAAAATGCATATGAAAAAGGATCTTGCAGCAAGCAGTAAAAAGAATCCAAAATTATTTTTTAAATATGTTAATAGTAAAAAAAATTAAGCAGGAAGTGATGGAACCTTTACTATCAGAGGGGGGTCAGCTGGTTGATGAAAACTAAAAAAAAAAAAAAAAAAAAAAGCACAGATTCTGAACACATATTTTTCGTCTGTCTACACAAATGAGGAACCGGTTAATGAAGGTTTCCTTCTTGATACTCCCAATTCTAGTAATACAACTAATGATGCATGGTTCACACATGAGGAAATTCAAAAGAGACTAGAACATGTTAAGATAGACAAAGGTCCGGGGGCCAGATGGTAGTTGTAGTATTTCTGGTCAGCTGATCTGAGGCAGCACACAGACCATCACGAAATGGTGGTTCAAGATATGTGAAAGGACAATATTTAATTAAATATATATACCAGTTTGGTAAGATTCTTTAATATGTCACTTAATTTGATATAAACTATCTGTTGCCTAAAGGGGTTGTTCACCTTCAAACAACTAGTTGGTTTCAAATAGATCACCAGAAATAACGTCTTTTTCCAATGACTTTCTATTTTCTGTGTGTGACGGTTTTTCTAATATTGAAGTGTAAAGTGTAATTTCTCTCCTTCTGAAGCAGCTCTGGGAGGGGGGGTTGCCGATCCTGTAAACTGTTCTAAATGGATAAATTTAGTTGATACATTTCTTATCTTTCTCCCTGCTGAGCAGAATCCCTGGGTTTCATTACAGGCAGCTGTTAGAATTGATACAATTGTTGCTAATACTCCAGAGATGCTGCTGAGAAATGTATCAACTCAATGTTGCAAAATTGTAACAGTTTAGAGTCCGCACCGGAATTACTGAGCTGCCAGACTCAAACACCAGAGACATGGACATTCAACTTTAAACTTTGATTTTGTAAAAAACTTTAAAAATAAATAATGGAAAGTAATTGAAAAAAGTCTTTATTTCTGGGGAACGATCTAAAAACAACTGAATTGAAAAAAGTGTTTGGATGGTGAACAACCCCTTTAAGTATTCATTTTGGGGGTATAGTTTTCCTTTAAATAATTTGCTTGTAAGAAATTAAATCTATATGTATAACTACTCCCCCCCAGCTTTATACGCTTGTCTGATTTATAATTGACCATCATGGTGTGTAGGGCTTCCTTATCCCCTTTTGCAAGTTTCTGTGTTCCATTGGATCAATTTATGATACTAATTTAATAAATGTTTGTACATCATTGTAAATCTCCTGTAGTCGTCCATGCCTATTACTCAATATTGGCAAGCTACATGGGGGATTTCTGTTATCATTGTAAGATCTCAGAGAGGGATCCAATCTAGAGAGAGGCCTGGTGTTCTGGGTATGTGTCTTAGCTATGGGTGATTTGGGTAAGTTTGTGAGGTCCCTTTTGGTTGGGTTTATCTCTTTCATAGTATAGTCTCTATAATCATGGATACGATTACCTTTTTTCTTTTTCAAAACTATCACAATGTGACATAATACTGCTGTTTAATTTTTGCATTACTCATTCTTGCTGAATGCAGCCAATTTTTTCTGAATTGCAGTAATCTCTTTGCCTGTATTGTCTATTTTTTTTCTCAATATTTGCCTATGATCCCCATTAACTTAAGCAAGCATTCCTCTATTTCCTGTTCTTCGTTAACCCGGTTAGTGCAGAACTCCTACTTCACTCCCTTCTCGTTGCCTAGCCCCTAAGCAACAAGCAGAAGCTGGCAACAAGTGGCCCATGGGGTGCGATCTCCCAGGAGTCTCAGCAGGAAACATGTAAAACTGCTGATGTCTGATGTCTGCAGAAAGGTCCAATGGGGGAATCCAGGAAGTCCTGGACCCCCCCCCCCCATTGCTGCCCACTCACCAGATCATGCACAGAAGAGGCCTCCTCCAGTTCCTGGATCTCAAGCAGGTTTTGTGCCTGCTTGTCCTTATGTGTGTCACACACACAAAATTTCTTTTACACAAATATGCACTGACACACAAACTCATGCTTTTTTTTTTCAAAAAAACTGTGATTTTATTGCATTTTTCACTGTTCACTTATTTTTTCCCATGGAATTTTTTTCTGCTGTCTATCTATTTAGGTGCTTCTGTACACCACATAGTTTGGTAAATCTATGCATATTGGGCATCAAGCTTATCAGTAGACCCCTGGTGTCCATGTTTATGAAGTTTTATGCTGGTATGTAATGAAATGTTTGCCATATAATGGGTAAAATGGAAGTTTTTGGACATTTTTTTCAGGTACTTTGCAGTAGAAAGACCTATTTACCCATTTTGGATTTGTTGGATTTGTAATTTTGGTTTTTAGGGTCTTCTATTGTTAGGGGCTCTTATGGCACATAATATTGCAAAAAATAAATGGAGGATGCTGGGGTAACAGAACTCTGGTGTAAATCTTCCTTTATTCGGAGTGTATCACAAACACTACATGTTTCGGCAGACATGCTCTTTGTCAAGTGTAACACACACCATCTTAAATCACAGTAACAATCCCCCGAAGCCCCACCTCTCAGTGTCCATTGATGTAATCAAAAAACCCAATTACTTCGAACCTACAATAAATATTCAAATTTTAGGTTAAAAAATATTTGGGAAACCGCTCAATAGCCACAATATCATCTAAAACAGGCCTATCCCAAAACAACATTTTTTATGGCTGAAAAACGGAACTATCCAAAACAACTGGGATCTTCCCCTTAACTCACTTAACATTAAGGCATAAGATATAATATAATCTTTAATCAGAAATTAACATTCTAACAATTTAAAATAGGAAGAGAACTAATCTTACCCTGCTTTGCTGTCACAAACATATAAAGCAGCTTATCTGTGGAATTAAAAGAAATACATTACCAATTGGTCCCGGTATAATTCACTAGGTTTAGGATACATTTAGATACATTTTATATCAATCATAGTTAAAGGAAACATTTTATACTCCATGAGTCATTCAACCCAAATTGTGTTTGGCTGTTCAGTTTTTTTATACACACTGCCTCTCGCTGTAATAGCAGTTTCTGTATATCACCTCCTCTTGGTGGCCATTTAACTATTTCCAAGACTTGCCATCATAGTTGGGCCTGGTTATGCCTTGCTTCATAAAAATGTCAAGACACTACTGTATCAGTGCTTGTTTTGTCTTTAAAATTCCGTATGTCTCCATTATGTTACTTTATCCTAGTTTTCATGGTTTGGCCTATATACACAAGGCCGCAAGGGCATTTAAGTAAATAAATTACCTGTTTTGTATTACAGGTTGCAAAATGTCTTAGTGCAATTTTATGTCCTTTAGTAGGATGGTGGATTTGTCCCCCTTTATCACTCCAGAACAGCAAACACAGTTTAAACACGGTGCTTTACCATTTTTTGGCTTACCCATAAAAGTTTGTAAACGAATCGCCTTGTCTTTTGCGCGACTACCTCCCCGAACTGCCTCGGTATTTTTCCCCATAGGCTACAATGCAAAGTCGCCTGCGCTAATGCACACACGACGATGCGTTTTCAATAGTCGCCCAAAGTTGCCTCAGTACATTTTCAAATGTACTGAGGCAACAAATTCCAGTATTGGTAACAGTGGGCATATAAGTACTGGGCTTTTTTTAATGTGTCTATGGATGGATTGATGTCAGAAACCCCACAATCTTTAGTGAAACACATTTTAGATTTCTAGTAAATTTACAAAATTCTATTTCCCAAGTCACAAAGTCACTGTTATGTTGCGGGACAAACCCCAGTCCTTTATTTAACACGGCAATTTCAGTTGCTGACAGTTGTACAGAGGATATGTTAATCACCAAGTTCCTTACCTCCTCTGCTGTCTGTTCCATTGGGGGTAGCTGTGCCTTTGTATGGGGGCCCATGGGTTGGGTCGATCTCTCCTTCTCCTAAAATCGATGTAGTTGAACTAGTAGACACGCTACTCCTTTCCCCACTTTGTGATCTCTGATGCCATGTCTGCGATGCTGTTCTCCTCCAAGGCTGTCTCCAATGCGCTGCTGCCTGTAGCTGAGTAGTCGGATTACACTGTTCCCTCTGCTTTTTCCTGAGTATAATCCTCCAGGTCACGGTTAAACTTGCGCTGTTTGCGAGCCACAATCTTTTCTTTATGCACGCTCAGCATCTCAGCCTGCTCCTGGAGTAACTCAATTGCATGTTTTTCTCCGTTCTCTGCAATAAGCTTTTTTTCCACTTCCTCCACAGATGGCCGTAGATTCTCTAATTGCACGCTCAGCTCTCGCAATCTTTAGGACCATTCGATAAATGCTACATTTATTGCACACTTCACGACATCTTTGGATAAGTACAGTATCCTTTCATAAAATAGGTTCAATGTCTAATCTCAATCCAGGTGGAATTCGTTTTACCTTTACGTATCCAGCCAGCTAAGTTTGATGTAATTGCCAACTGCCAATTGCCAACACAGTGGGTCCTGGCACATTATACACAGTGGGAGACAGTGGGTCCTGGCACATTATACACAGTGGGAGACAGTGGGTCCTGGCACATTATACACAGTGGGTCCTGGCACATTATACACAGTGGGTCCTGGCACATTATACACAGTGGGTCTTGGCACATTATACACAGTGGGTCCTGGCACATTATACACAGTGGGACACAGTGGGTCCTGACACATTATACACAGTGGGAGACAGTGGGTTCTGACACATTATACACAGTGGGACACAGTGGATCCTGACACGTTATACACAGTGGAAGACAGCGGGTCCTGGCACATTATATACAGTGGGAGACAGCGGGTACCGGCACACTATACAAAGTGGGAGACAGTGGGTACTGGCATATTATACACAGTGGGAGACAGGGGGTCCCTACACATTATACACAGTGGGAGACAGTGGGTCCTGGCACATTATACACAGTGGGAGACAGTGGGTCCTGGCACATTATACCCAGTGGGAGACGGTGGGTACTGGTACATTATACACAGTGGGAGACAGTGGGTACTGGTACATTATACACAGTGGGAGACAGTGGGTACTGGTACATTATACACATTATACACAGTGGGAGACAGTGGGTACTGGCACATTATACACAGCGGGAGAGAGTGGGTACTGGCATATTATACACAGCAGGAGACAGTGGGTCCTGGCACAATATACACAGGGGGAGGCAGTGAGTCCTGGCACACTAGTGTAACACGGTACCTCAGAAGATGTAGTAGATCAGCTGAGCGATGGTGGAGAAAGTCACGAACTGATCCTGACTTCATCCACTTCAAATTCATGCTCTCCTGCTATAACCGAGCTCTATCATTAGCCAAAGAACAATACTTCTCTTATCTAATATCTACTATGTCCTCCAAACCACAGCAGCTGTTTGCCACATTTAACTCACTCCTATGCCCCCTCCACCTCCTCCACCTATTAATGTTACCGCCCAAGACCTTGCTCATTTCTTTAATGAAAAAATCGATCTCATTAGGCTGAGCATACCGTCCGACAACAATCTCAGACCAACGTGCAGTCCACTCACATCTACTTTGCACTCCTTCACCCCTGCAACTCTAGATGAAGTTAGCAATCTTCTAGCCAGCTCAAAACCCACCACCTGCTCCCTTGACCCCATACCCTCTCGCCTTCTCCACCCAATCTCTGATACACTCTCTCCTGCACTTACCCACCTATTCAATCTTTCACTCTCTACTGGTACCTTTCCATCATTATACAAACAAGCACTAATCACTCCTATCCTCAAAAAACCTTCCCTTGATCCCAGCTCTCCCACTAACTATCGATCCGGTCTCCCTTCTTCCATTTGCATCCAATTTACTAGAAAGGCTTATTTACAAATGCCTGATCCAGCATCTCACTCACAACTCCCTCCTTGACCCCTTGCAATCTGGCTTCCGCCCATCACACTCGACTGAAACTGCACTCACCAAAGTAACCAATGATCTTCTATTGGCAAAGTCTTAAGGTCATTATTCCATTCTAATCCTTCTAGATCTCTCTGCAGCCTTTGACACAGTTGACCACACACTCCTCCTTAACATTCTACACTCATCTGGCATTCGGGACACTGCTCTTTCATGGTTTACATCTTATCTGTCTGACCGTTCCTTTAAAATTTCATTCTCTAACTCTACTTCTACTACTTTCCCACTCTCTGTTGGAGTTCCTCAAGGCTCTGTTCTTGGCCCCCTGCTGTTCTCGCTCTATACAACTTCACTAGGAAAACTCATTCAGTTATTTGGACTTCAGTATCACCTTTATGCTGATGACACCCAACTCTACTTGTCTACTCCTGATCTTTCTAATTCTGTCCTTTCCCAAGTCACAGACTGTCTTTCTGCTGCCTCCTCCTGGATGTCACAGCGCCACCTGAAACTGAACCTTTCTAAAACAGAACTCATTATATTTCCTCCAAGATCTTCCCCTGTCCCTCAGATATCACTCACCGTAAACAAAACCACCTTTCATTCCACCACACAGGCACGCTGCCTAGGAGTCATCTTAGACTCTCATCTGTCTTTTTCACCACACATTCAAACACTTGCAAAATCTTGCCGTGTTCAACTGCGCAACATTGCTCGAATACGACCCTATCTCAGTTCAGAATCAACTAAAACACTGATCCAGTCTCTCATCCTCTCCCGCCTTGATTACTGCAACTTACTCCTCACAGGTATTCCAACAAGTCACCTTTCACAACTCCAATCTGTTCTAAACGCGGCCGCTAGACTCATTCATCTAGCTTGCCGCTCAACATCAGCTGCTCCCATATGTATGTCCCTTCACTGGCTCCCAATCTCTTCTAGAATCAAATTCAAATTACTTACACTCACATTCAAGGCCCTTAATAATGAAACCCCTCCCTATATTTCATCTCTAATCTCCAAATACACTCTTTCACGAAACCTACGCTCTGCTTCTGATCTTCGCCTCACTTCTCCACTGGTGACTTCTGCCCATTCTCGTCAACAAGACTTCTCTCAGGCTTCTGCTTTTCTCTGGAACTCTCTGCCACAAGCTGTCAGACTTTCTCCTTCTTTCCAAACTTTCAAGCACTCCTTAAAGACCCATCTGTTTAAAGAGGCCTATTCGATGTACCTTAATTAATCATTGCTGTATCAAAAATGACAAAGTGTTTATATAATCCTAATGTCTCAATTGTACCCTAACCTTTTAGTTTGTAAAACCTATTGTACTCTGTAATCCTTGTCTGTTATCCACCATTTATTCCCTGTTTGCTATAACTGCAGTAAAGCACTGCGTATCTTGACAGCGCTATATAAATAAATGATAATGATTATACACAGCGGGAGACAGTGAGTCCTGGCACATGATACACAGCGGGAGACAGTGGGTCCTGGCACATTATACACAGTGGAAGACAGTGGGTCAGTGGGTCCTGGCACATTATACACAGTGGGAGACAGTGGGTACTGGCACATTATACACAGTGGGAGACAGTGGGTACTGGCATATTATACACAGCAGGAGACAGTGGGTCCTGGCACATTATACATAGTGGGAGACAGTGGGTACTGACACAGCTCGAACCACATCATCAAGTTCGCCGATGACACAACTGTGGTGGGGCTCATCAACCACAACGACGAGTCGTCGTACAGAGATGAGGTTCAGTAGCTGGCAGTCTGGTGCAGTGAGAACAACCTGTCACTGAATGTGGATAAAACGAAAGAGATGATCGTCGACTTCAGGAGAACTCTCCCTGTTCACACACCACTCAACATCAACGGCTCCACAGTAGAGACAGTAAAGAACACCAAATTCCTGGGAGTCCACATCTCTGATGACCTCACCTGGACCACCAACACCGCCTCCATTACCAAAAAGGCTCAGCAGCGTCTTCACTTCCTAAGATGACTGAAACGGGCCAGCCTTCCGCCTCCAACCCTCACAGTGTTCTACAGGGGCACAATAGAGAGCGTCCTGACGAGCTGCATCTCCATCTGGTACAGTAGTGCCAGCTCTGCTGACCGGAAAAGTCTAGAGCGGACTGTCAGAGCAGCTGGCAACATCATTGGAGTGGCTCTTCCATCACTGCAGGACATCTTCCACAAGCGCTGTGTAAGAAAGGCCTCCTGCATTGCACTGGACTCCACACACCCCTCACATGGACTGTTCACGCTGCTCCCATCCGGCAGACGCTTTCGCAGTATTAAAGCCCGAACAACCAGGCTGCGTGAAAGCTTTTTTCCACAAGCGATCAGACTCCTCAACTCACTGCCTGCCCTCCCACTACATTCCAGACACACCTCAACTGTGAACTTAACTTTGTGAACCGTTAATTTATTTGCACAATTCTAAAGGTTTATATATGTATATATCCAATTTCTGCCAATATATTACATATTTATTGTGTATTTTTAAGTGCCTTTTTGTGATATGTACTAGCTGTAGCCACGTCGTCTCGTCTCATTGTATATTTGTATACTGCTGAGATGACAATAAAGTTTACTTTGACTTTGATTATTCACAGTGGGAGACAGTGGGTACTGGCACATTATACACAGTGGGAGACAGTGGGTCCTGGCACATTATACACAGTGAAAGACAGTGGGTCCTGGCACACTATATGTAGTGGGAAATGAAATGCCGATTTACATAGAGCCTCAGGAAAAATGGTAGGTATAACACAGGGCTGTTTCCATAAAAGCAACAATGAAAAAAGTCAGAAAAACTAGTATAAAGCAACAAGAAACTGAGAAAAAAAAAAGGAAAAAGAACCTAAAAAAACTTTAATACTTATTCAAGCTGGTGGAGAAGCTGCTGTATATAGTACCTGTAAGGTGAATGAAAGTTGCAAACTTTTTGGATGTTTCTACTGCTTCATATCTGTCTTCCTTCTGCCATTCCTTCAGTTGGTAAAGTTTTTCCAGCCACTACCTACTCTGTACCTGATTGGTACATTTCACTGTCTGGTACAGTCAGCTGTGCTCTGATTGGACAAGCTACAAACCATGTTTATCCAATCAGAGTGCAACTGATCTCAGCATTGTGCTTTGGAGGTGGACCTTAGCTATCAATCTGTGATTTAAGGAACAGTGCAGTCAACAATGGAGCAGGTTTTATTTAGATTTATTTCTTTTTATTTTGGGGTGCAGACAATTTGGGGAGGCTTAGCCTCCCCTAGCCTTATTGAAAATCCACCTATGCCGTTGTGTATCATGGGAGATTTTAATTCCCTTTGTATCAATTTTTAGATAAAATGTCATCTCAGAATCAGTCTCCTACTCATTTGGCAAAATGTGTAACTAGTTTGAATTAAGTAGAAATTTGGAGATGGAAACGTCCGGATTCTATTCAGTATTAATGTTATTTGATCACCCTCCCGACCCTGTTCCGAATAGATTTTGTATTTGGTACTTCGGAAATTTTAGCAATGGTGGAGGTTATTTATCTGGCTACAGTGTTCTCCGGTCACTCTCCGTTAAGTTGAGTCCACATTTGCTGTATATGTATGAAGATGCATTTAAGGTGCAGGAACTTCCTCCATCTTTGTATTCTGCTCTTATTGTATGGATGTATAAAAATGGGTAAAGATGCAGAACTGCGTCATTTTTACCGACCTATTTATTTGATAAATACAGACTAATTTTGGCTAAAATTTTGGCGAGGTGTTTAGAGAAAGTTATTATGTCAGTAATACATCCAGACCAGTCTGGATTTATGCCAAATAAATCAACTACAACCAATCTTAGGCGATTAACTTACAAATAAGGCACGATAATTCTGGGTCTAGAATATTAATATCTTTAGACTCAGCCAAGGCTTTTGATATAATTGAATGGCTTTATCTTTGGGAAACTTTCAAGGCATTTGGTTGTGGTCCCAAATTTTTGTCTTTGATACAATTATATAAGGCTCCTAAAGCCCAACTTAGAGTAAATAATTTGGTATCTTTACCTTTTGAGTTATAGCAGGGAACAAGACAGGAATGCCCCCTCTCTCCTTTATTATTTGCTATGGCCACAGAGCCATTGGCGATAGCTATCCGTCAGACTACAGGTCTTAAAGAGGGCTTCAATATAAAGCTGTATAGGAACGGATAGCTCTTTATGCAGATGATATACTGCTATTCCTAGCAGATCCATAGGATTCCTTACAGAAAGCTCTAGAATTGGTTCAAGAATTTGGTTCGTATTCTGTCCTCCAGGTTAACTGGGACAAGTTTCAAATAATGCCTATAGATGATTTGAATGGCCTAGCAATATTCCATTAGTCTGGACTGATGTAATTCATTATTTACCATATATACTCGAGTATAAGCCGACCCGAGTATAAGCCAAGGTACCAAATTTAACCTACGAAAACTGGGAAAACGTATTGACTCGAGTATAAGCCTAGACACAACTACAGCCCTGTCTCCCAGCAGCGCACATTCCGCCAAAGCGACCCCCCCAGCGATCAACCGGACTGACAGAGGATTGCCAAACAGATTACTGTGTGCATTATCCCACTGACGCACTACCATGTGCAGAGGGTGCTGTGTGATATTGCCATCACTGTTAATTTTTCGTATAACCAACAGATGGCGCTGTGTGATATTGCCATCACTGTTAATCCTTCATATAATCAACAGAGGGCGCTGTGTGATATTGCAGTCACTGTTATTCTTTCATATAACCCACAGAGGGCTCTTTGTAACATTGCAGTCACTGTTATTCTTTCATATAACCAACAGAGGGCGCTGTGTGATATTGCAGTCACTGTTAATTTTTCATATAACCAACAGAGGGTGCACTGTTATTCTTTCATATAACCAACAGATGGCGCTGTGTGATATTGCCATCACTGTTAATCTTTCGTATAACCAACAGAGGGCGCTGTTTGATATTGCCATCACTGTTAATCTTTCATATAACCAACAGAGGGCACTGTGTGATATTGCAGTCTCTCTTATTCTTTCATATAACCAACAGAGGGCGCACTGTTATTCTTTCATATAACCAACAGATGGTGCTGTGTGATATTGCAGTAACTTATTCTTTCATCTAACCAACAGAGGGCGCACTGTTATTCTTTCATATAACCAACAGAGGGTGCTGTGTGATATTGCAGTCACTGTTATTCTTTCATATAACCAACAGATGGCGCTGTGTGATATTGCAGTCACTGTTATTCTTTCATATAACCAAAAGAGGGCGCTGTGTGATATTGCAGTCTCTCCCCAAATGAACTGTTTGTATAGGAATGATTAAAAGTGACTGCAATCTCAGCTACACGCTGACTCGAGTAAAGGCCGAGGTAAACTTTTTCAGCTCATTTTGGATGCTGAAAAACTCGGCTTATACTCGAGTATATACGGTACTTATCAGAATCTAGTTACAAGACTCGTGGTATCAAGAACTCAATTTGGATCCTTTGATTAGGCAGTTTCAGTCTAATACATTGATATGGCAGCCACTTCCGATTTCTCTTTGGGGCAGGATTATTTTTCGAATCCCACTAACTGCACCATAATTTGACGGATTGGTTGGACAAAAATCGGTCGTTCCGCAAGAGAAATCTTTGCGTCTATGGGGAGCTTTAGAGAGAGGAGGTTTACAACTTCCTGATCTATATTTGTACTATTTAGCTGCTCAGTTGACACATCTGCATGCATGGTTTGTCCCAGATGTGGGTGATCCAGGCACATTACTATAGGCTACGATTAAAGGCTCTATGGAAGCCTTGGTTTATAGTCCATTACATAAATTGAAAGACTTAAATCCAAGTCCGTCAGTGGTACATACTCCTATACGTGCTTGGCAAGATGTCAGGAAAACTTTGAAATGAACTCCATATTTACTGATGCCGGATACACCGTTCTGGGGTAACTCTTATTTTCCCATATTTCAGTCAATGCCGGACTGTATATACTCTGTCAAATTGGGGATAAAAACATTTGGACATATTTTGGAGAAAGGGAAACTAATTTATATAAGGCGCTACAGAATATGTCTTCTTGTGCAGCTTTGGATAAATGGCGCCAGGTACTCCCATCTATGGGAGGAAAGTATGAATTCACTGTATAATTTTTTAATTTTTACAAGGGATAAGTTGATCAATTTTAAGGTCTTGCATCAGCTCTATTATACTCAGGCTAAGTAATTAAAATATTGGTTAAAAAGGAAAAAGGCCAAAAGGCAAAATGCGTGTTGGCAAACCTACAGCTCCTTACTACTTATAATTGCTTTAAATTGAATTTTTTAAACTTGAATAATCGTAGCTATTTGTGAACGCATTTGCTTCTTTGTTCTCTTTTACTACATGGCACTGTGGGATTTGTAGTTTTTTAGGGAAGATCAGCGCTTTGGTTGAGATAGCAAGGTAACTTAGAGACTACAGTCCCCAGTGTTCTACTTTCTCCCGGTATGGGGTCCCAGGGCCTAGCAATACATATAGGCAGCAGATCATTAGGACTTCTTCACCTATACTATATTCCATATTTATTTCTCAAATGCAGGTTTTGGTTTTTAATTCATAAATTATTTTTAATTCATTTACCAACTCCAAACAACTTTTGCTATTTTTTAAAAATTTAACCAGCTATTATTAATTTTTGCACATAGGCAATCTGAGATTGCAATTAGTTTTTCAGCACTAGCACTTTAATTGGATTAATTTATAAACTGATTTATTTGTAATCTCTTAATTCCAGTTAAATTAGTTATTTATTTATTTAGCACACAGCACTTTTAAGAGGTTGTATACACTATTCTGCAGAAGCACAAGCACTTCAATTGCATATTTTGCACAATTAATTGAGCAGCTGATAATTTATTTCATCTGAAAATAAATACGAGTTATATTGTATAAGAGCACTGGTTAATTCATAATTGTTTGGGTGTTCTGAAAGAGGGGGGGTTTTACTTCTTTTTCTTCCTTGATAAATCCAGGTAGATCATCAGCATCTCCTCTGTGTCAATTTCGTTTAGCTGATATGTTTCACAAGTTGTGGTTATGCCTGTAGATTGTTAAATTTTAGAAAGGAATTATGAAAACTTTGCATGACAACCTTGCAATCCCCTACATTATTACTACATTATAATACCTGCTTGGCATTATGGAGGAAATTGTGCCTCAAAGTAAAACTCGTATATTGTGTAGAACATTGTTTTTTTTTATGCCTAAAAAGTTATCGTAATGAATTGGGTGGAATCTAATACACCTACTGTTTCCCAATGGTGAATTTTAGTAAAAAACAAAACAAAAAATGGTTACCTGTGAAGCCAGAGGAATATCTGTTATTTAGGATTTGGACTACCTGGATGGATGCTACCCTGTAATATTAATATGTAAAGGGGGAGGGGAAAGGAAAAGTTAATGATGTGTGGTAGAGAACATCTGGGTTATTTTAGTGGTATTGATAGTACTTGGTTGATATAATTCCTATATGTAAATTAACAAGGGTCAATGTGGTTTAGTCTGTTTGTCTTCTTCCCCACCACTACTAGAGAAACTGTTCTCTCAGCTGTTGGAGAAAGCAGCCCCATCTAGAACTGCCAATCCAGAGTTCACACTCCCATCTTCTTCACACAATCTAGTGTATCTGTTTGGATTTATAATCCCCAGAGCAGCCTCCCTTTTCCCTTTGTCCACACTAGATTTTCTGTCACTCGGCTAACTGCCTCCTCATCCTGCTGTTGTTTTATTCCCCCCCCCCAACTATATGACCCAGCTAGCTCCTGCTCAGTGAGCAAGAGACTTTGATTAAGATTTGACTATGAAGATTTTCATTCATCCAGGTCATGGTATATCTAATACAAGTAATTCTAAAATAAACAACTGGACTTGCTGAGTAATTATTGAAGACATTTCACTGCTCAGCAAGTCCAGTTGTCTATTTTTGAATTACTTGTATTAGATATACCATGACCTGGATGAATGAAAATCTTCATAGTCATATTGCCATTCATTTTGGAGAGAATACTCTAAAAGTGGTTTGGGTATACGAAAGAACAGCAAGAAAACTGGCGGACTATCGAAACCATTTACGATTTCATCTCAGATGCCAACATCAGGGAATCACCCCTTGGGTTCGACCGTAAGAGGTCACAGAGCTAACAAGATTTTACAAAAAGCCCCCAAACATCTACTAAATGAACGGGTCAGACAGATCAGTTTTACCATTGAGGCCCTTAAGCAGGAAATTGAACATCCTAAACAGAGTCTGGCAAGACAACTACCTGATGTAACTCTGGAAAGGGTGATTGTTTTTGTTGAACATGCACAGATGGCCCAACACATAAAGAGTAAGGAGAGACAAATAAGCAAATTCACCAATTTACTGTCACAAACTGTAACGGAACTAGGTGGGGCGGGCCCTGGTTTGGGCCGTGCAGCCGGGCCCGTCCCCACCCTCGTCCGTGTGATTTTCCGACTCCAGCCGGCTGCAGCGTGTGCGATCTGCCGGGGGGCCCTGCGGACTAACCTGGAGGCAGAAAGATTTGACACCAAAAAACACCAAAGACACGTGGGTTGAGAACCCATCAGATAGGGTACTAACTAAGCCAGAAAAGGACGTGCTAGCCAAGGGGTTCAACTATGCAGTGACACCACAACACATCCCAGTAGTTGGACTCATCACGGCCACTGAATCTGCCATCAATAATAATCACATAAAAAAGGAAGAAGCGGAACAACTCCAACTAAAAGTGTTAGCTGCCTTGTCAAGTTCCAGAACACCACCCTCTAACCTTACTACACAAGAGAGGAGAGCTCTCAGTTCTCTGAGTAAGGACCAAAACATCACTATCCTGCCAGCAGATGAAGGGCGATGAACAGTTGGCTAACAGCTTAGCCCCGTTGGTAGGCAATACAGTACATCATATCCAGAATGCCAAAGACTTTGTAACCAAGAGTCATGGCATTACACTAGAGGCAGAAGAAACAATGGTATCATATGATGTCACTTCATTGTTCACATGTATACCTACTAGGGATGCACCAAATCCAGGATTCGGTTCGGGATTCTGCCTTTTTCAGCAGGTTTCGGATTCGGCTGAATCCTTCTGCAATGCGAACCGAATCCGAATCCTAATTTGCATATGCAAATTAGGGGCTGGGAGGGAAATCACATGACTTTTTGTCACAAAACAAGGAAGTAAAAAATATTTTACCCTTCCCATCCCTAATTTGCATATGCAAATTAGGATTTGGTTCGGTATTCGGCCGAATCTTTCAAGAAGGATTCGGGGGTTCGGTTAGTGGATTCGGTGCATCCCTAATACCTACGACAGAGGCAATTGAGACTGTAAGAAATCAACTGCAGCAAGATACCCTCAGTAACAGAACAAAGCTCAATTCTAACCAAGTACCATATATACTCGAGTATAAGCCGACCCGAGTATAAGCCGAGGTACCTAATTTTACCTACGAAAACTGGGAAAACTTATTGACTCTAGTATAAGCCTAGACACAACTACAGCCCTGTCTCCCAGCAGCGCACATTCTGCCAAAGCGACCCCCCCAGCGATCAACCGGACTTCTTTGCAAAGTTGATGGTGACAGAGAATTGCCAAACAGATTGCTGTGTGCATTGTCCCACTGTCCCACTACCATGTGCAGAGGGTGCTGTGTGATATTGCAGTCACTGTTATTCTTTCATATAACCAACAGAGGGTGCTGTGTGATATTGCAGTCACTGTTATTCTTTCATATAACCAACAGAGGGTGCTGTGTGATATTGCAGTCACTGTTATTCTTTAATATAACCAACAGAGGGCGCTGTGTGATATTGCAGTCACTGTTATTCTTTCATATAACCAACAGATGGCGCTGTGTGATATTGCAGTCACTGTTATTCTTTCATATAACCAACAGAGGGCACACTGTTATTTCATATAACCAACAGAGGGTACTGTGTGATATTGCAGTCACTGTTATTATTTCATATAACCAACAGAGGGTGCTGTGTGATATTGCAGTCACTGTTATTCTTTCATATAACCAATAGAGGGCGCACTGTTATTCTTTCATATAACCAACAGAGGGTGCTGTGTGATATTGCAGTCACTGTTATTCTTTAATATAACCAACAGAGGGCGCTGTGTGATATTGCAGTCACTGTTAATCTTTCATATAACCAACAGAGGGAGCACTGTTATTCTTTCATATAACCAACAGATGGCACTGTGTGATTTTGCAGTCACTGTTATTCTTTCATATAACCAACAGAGGGTGCTGTGTGATATTGCAGTCACTGTTATTCTTTCATATAACCAAGAGATGGCGCTGTGTGATATTGCAGTCACTGTTATTCTTTCATATAACCAACAGAGGGCGCACTGTTCTTTCATATAACCAACAGAGGGCATTGTGGGATATTGCAGTCTCTCCCCAAGTGAACTGTTGGTATAGGAATGATTAAAAGTGACTGCAATCTCAGCTACTGCCCGCTGACCCGAGTATAAACCGAGGTAGACTTTTTCAGCACATTTTGGATGCTGAAAAACTTGGTTTATACTCGAGTATATTCAGTATGTTTGTTGCTATATTTATGCCTTAAAGGACATGTAAACCCTTACCATGTCTTTAGGTTGGGCACATATTCTCCACACAAAATGCATCATTGTCTTTGTATTTTTCCCCTTAGTTAGCCTGCACTGTAGTGTTTTCCTGAATGCAAGATCTGCTGCAACCAGGCGGCCATTTTCTATCGACTACTTCATCATTTATATTTGCATATCCAGCCCGCCTGATGAACTTGCTCAGAATTTTCCCCACTCATACATGTATTCCCACTCACTCATACATGTAATCCCACTCACTCATACATGTACAAGAACTGACAATTCTTCTGTTCTAAGGAAGATCAGCAAACAAGGATCAGATTCATCAGGAAGGAAGGGTGGTCCCACTTATACTCATAATTCCACTCACCCATATGCATAATGTGGTTACATGTATGAGTGTGATTATGCATATGGGTGAGTGGTATTATGAGTATGCGTGGGATTATGCATATGAGTGAGTGGGATTATGAGTATGTGTGGGATTATGCATATATGTGAGTGTGATTATGCATATGAGTGAGTGGGATTATGAGTATGTGTGGGATTATGCATATATGTGAGTGGTGTTATGAGTATGAGTGGGATTATGCATATGAGTGAGTGGGATTATCAGCATGTGTGGGATTATGCATATACGCGAGTGGGATTATTAGTATGCATGGGGTTATGTATATGAGTGAGTGGTATGAGTATGACTGGGATTATGAGTATGGGTGAGTGGAATTATGCATATGAGTGAGTGGGTTTATGTATATGAGTGATTGGGATTACATGTATGAGTGAATGGGATTACATGTATGTGTTGGATTATACATGAGTGAGTGGGATTATACTCACCCACTCATGCATTTATAATCCTACTCCTACATGTAATCCCACTCACTCATACAAGTATAATACCACTCACTCATATGTATATCACACATACATGTAATCCCATTCACTCATTGCACATATCTTCCCCACCCAAGCCACATCATTTGTACTGCATATACCCCCTCCATCTGCCATCACCATCACATTTTCCTAAAACAAACAGCGGTTTTCGTCCGGTGGCCATTTTCCCTCTGATACATCATCAGTAACATTGAGACATGTATGCTAAAGTTTATGAATGCAGGTTACACAGACAACATAATTTCATAAAAAGTTCTGCTGGGACTGAGCATTGAGCTCAGAAGAGGTGGTTAGGTGAAAAAAAAATAGGATCAGACAGCTAGAGCAGAGTTTCTATGGGAGTGCTATTTCTTCATTGGCTGTTGGACTGGAGGGTGTGTTTAGTAATCTGATCTGAGAAGAACTGAGCATGCTCATAAGTCAAAAGTCAAAGCTAATTCCTGAGGGAGGGGGCAGAGTAGGTTAGAGGAGTATAAAGATTTCTAAGTGATTAAGGGGATGCTGCAGCCTTACTGTTAACCTTTTAACAACCAGAGTGGCAGTTATCTAAAGATTTCAAAGAGGCCGTTCACTGATTACATTTTTATGGGGGGTTTACTCGTCCTTTATCACCATATACTTCAAGTACAAGTACCTTTTTTATAGACAAAAACATGGCTGTGCAATGGGTTCTCCAGTCTCTCCCATTGTAGCTAACTTGTACACGGAGGAAGTGGAAAGGAGGGCCTTACTTACATTCCAGGGAACTACACAGAGTCACTGCTTCAGATATGTGGATGACACTTGGGTTAAAATCAGATCTAATCCAAGTGGTGGCCTTTACAGAACACATTAACTCAGTGGACAATAAAATCAAGTTCATAAGGGAAGATGTCCACGGGAACAAACTTGCCTTTTTGGACTGTTTGATATGCATATAAGAGGGGGGTAACTTGAAAACAGAAGTATACAGGAAACCCACTCATACGGATCAATATCTGTTGTTCGATTCCCACCATCCGCTGGAACACAAACTGGGTGTCATTAGAACTCTGTTGCCACACATTCTGCCCTGTGGTGCAGAGTCCAAGGACAAGGAGCATAAACATCTCATAGGAGCTTTGAAAGTGTGTGGCTACCCAGACTGGGCCTTTGTCAAAACAGCAGCAACCAAACCCAACAACAACACAAAAAAAAATAACCGCCGGGAGACACATAGTAGGCGAAACATAGTCATCCCATATGTAGCTAGAGTGTCGGAGAAACTCAGGATTATTTGCAACAAACACCACATCCCTGTGTTTTTCAAACCTAGCAACACACTGAGACAAAAACTGGTACACCCTAAGGATCCAATGCCTAAAGAAAAACAAAGCAATGTGTTTGACACAGTCCAGTGTAGCGAGGAGTGCACTGATCTATACATTGGGGAGACAAAACAACTGCTCACCAAGCAAATGGCTCAGCATAGGAGGGCACACTCTACAGGGCAAGACTCTGCTGTCTTTCTACACCTAAAAGACAAGGGACACTCCTTTGAAGATAGCAATGTCCAAATCTTGGATAAAGAAGGCCGCTGGTTTGAAAGAGGTGTGAAAGAGGCAATTCATGCCAAGGTGGAGAAACCGTCCCTGAACAGAGGCCTTCGACACCACCTGCTACATACAATGCTGTTCTGACAACTGTACCCTGGTGATTTCAGAACACTTCACACATTCATTCATGCAACTCTCACATGTAACACCTGTTTCTAGGAGTTGCATGACACATTGGTAATCCTATCACAGAAAACTACACAGAATCAACACCTCTGTAAATTTCAGATGTCACCTCTCTGAAGAGTTTGTGTGCCGTTGTGATTGTAATGGTGGAGGAAATTATATGCCGAGAACTTCCCACACCAGTTAGTTGAACTGAAGAAGCTTCTCTTATGAGCAGTGAAACGTCTTCAATAATTACTCAGCAAGTACAGTTGATAATTTTTGAATTACTTATATTAGATATTCTATTAAGATTGTTAATCGAATTCAGTAATGCTTGAACACGAGCATCTAAAGTGTCAATTTGCTCTCAACCGCCACCAAAGTAAGCAGTTTGGAACTCTTGTTCCAATTCTGCATATAAATGGCAGACTGTGCACTGGGTACGACCTTCAATCTTGCTAGCGATCATTATCCCAAAACTCTGCTATTTAGCACCCAAGACAGAAAAAACCTATACAGAATTAAACCACAGTACTTAAAGCAACAATAACATAAAACAATAATGAAAATGTACTATTGCGCTTCACTGGTGTTTTTGCTTCAGAAATTATATTATTGGGCTGCTGTGTAGCCATGGGGGCAGACATTCAAACATAAAAAGGGAGAAAAGGCACGGGACACAGATCAGATAACACATAAGCACTGTAGTATACAATAGGATTATTCAACTCTTATCTGTTATCTACCATGTAGCCTCTGCTTGTATGGCATGGCTACACAGCAGCTTCTTTTATAAACTATAACCGTGTTTCTGAAGCAAACACGTTTGTTTTATCTGTGCAAGTCTACAGTACTGTTCCTCTAAAACATTTACATTTTTTGGTTTTACTGTTCCTTTAAATATAAGAGGCCATCCCTTTAGATTTAATACCAAATACTTATCCTTTTGTGTTGATTTGTTTGCTTCAGTTGCTTTTACCAGTCCACAGCCTGTTAGTAAGCATGAACTGTGTAAATCTAGGCAGTGTCAAATTAGAGAACATTTTAGATAGATAGTGGGACCTTTTCTCTTGTAGAAATGATAGAAAGATCTTAGAGGCCATCCCTTTAGATTTAAACCTTAATTTGAAACAGTGCACATGGTTCTTCCCAGTGAGGGCAGTGAGTATAATTAGTAATCAATCTAGATTGACACCCAAAGGGTAATAAAGTAATTCTCTGCTTTCTTTATGCTGTTTGGCTCCTGCCACAATCTAAATGCTGGGATTAAACCAATAGATTAATCTGATGGAGCTGTTTGTGGAAAGCTTTAGTTGTTACCAACTGAAAGGTTTAGTAGTAGATCACAATTTGCTGTACCTTTTGGGATCCTCTGATTAGGGAGCATATTTTTGAACTAGACACGTTTATTTTCTTAAAATACCGCACAGATTACTGGTGAAATAATATGAAAACTGTTCTCTTATTTTGGTATGTTTATAGCTTGCATTCCTGTGGGAAAAGAAAAAATAATTGTATTCTCATATAAATAAAATTTGATATTACTTTTCTTTGGTTTGGAAAAAAAATTGCATTTATTACTTTTGTAATTATAAATACAGATGTGTGATTACACATTATGAAATGGTTGTCATTTAAAATTATATTAAATCTTTACTGTTCTCAATTTATTCCCTTAAAGAGTAAATGTTGAAGCACTAAGAATCACCCTAAGTGTCTTAATTAGGGATGCACCGAATCCACTTTTTTGAATTCGGCCGAACCCCCGAATCCTTCACAAAGGATTCGGCCGAATACCGAACCGAATCCGAACCCTAATTTGCATATGCAAATTAGGGGTTGGAAGGGGAAAACATTTTTTACTTCCTTGTTTTCTGACAAAAAATCATGCAATTTCCCTCCCTGCCCCTAATTTGCATATGCAAATTAGGATTTGAATTCGGTTCGGCCGGGCAGAAGGATTCGGCCGAATCAGAATCCTGCTGAAAAAGGCCGAATCCTGGCCGAATCCCGAACCGAATCCTGGATTCGGTGCATCCCTAGTCTTAATATAGAAGTAAAGTAGTTATTAGGGAAGAAGAGAAAGGCATTTAAAAACTACAAGTCTGTTGGTACAAAAGCTGCATTTAATGAAAAGAAATACTATAATAAATGTTGTAAAACAGCAATCCGGAAGGCAAAGAAAGGAAATGAAGAGTGCATGTGGCTGATGCTAAGATTAACCCCAAAAAGTTTTTTAAGTATATTAATAGTAAAAAGATGCGGGTTGAGAATGTTGCTCCTTTAAATAATGATACCAGTATAGTTGTAACAGATACAGAAAAGGCAAATGTGCTAAATCACTTCTTTTTTTCAGTGTTTATAATAGAGAGAGTTCAGGCTGACCTTGCACCCCCCCTTCCCGGGACTTTGCTATGCTGGCTTCGGACATCCAGGTTCAACTTTTAAAGATGCGTGCCTGCTCGCCCTGCCCCTTTTCTGATGTCATCAGCGGGTCTATAAAAGGAACCTGGAAGTCGGGCGTGGGTGGAGGGAGGGCGGATATCGGGCAGGTGCACATCACTGATAGAGCAGTCTGAGTTCCCAGGCTCGCTTCATAGCTACACTGATGGCTCAGCTCGATCTAGTCAGTGGTCTCAGGATATGATTAATAAAGCTTTAATAAAAATTAATGTAAACAAGACTCCAGAGCCAGATGGCATACACCCCTGGGTTCTAAGAGATCTTAGTTCAGTTTCAGACGGGCCCCTATTTCTGATTTTTTCAGATTCGCTTTCATCTGGTATGGCACCTATGGATTCAAGAAAAGCTGATGTCATTCCAATATTTAAAAAGGGATTTAAAGGGATTTAAAAAGGGATTACGATGTCAGCCTGGCAATTATAGGCCAGTAAATTTGACATCTGTAGTGGGCAACTTATTTGAAGTCTTGTTCAGGGATCACATTCAACATTTTTTCCTAGTGAATGGCATTATGAGCAGCAATCAGCATGGCTTTATGAAGAATAGGTCATGTCAGACAATTTGATATCTTTTTATAATGAGGTAAGTAAGATGCTGGACAGTGGGGGGGGCAGTAGATGTGATCTATTTGTATTTTGCCAAAGAGTTTGATACCGTGCCCCTCAAATGACTGCTTTCTAGACTGAGGTCTGTTGGGCTTAATGAAACCTGGAATGTAAAAATACCCAATTGACTTATACCCCTAATAGGACTGCACTAGGCAAATCCATTATGGAAAAGGACCTTGGAGTGCTTGCAGATGATAAACTTGGCTGTAGCAAGCAATGGCAATCAGCAGCATCAAGGGCAAATAAGGTCTTCAGATGGATTAAAAGGTGCATTGATTCACGGCAGGAAGGGGTCATTCTTCCACTGGTAAGGCTCCATCTAGAATATTCTGTACAGTTTTTGGTCTCCAGTGATCAAAGAGGATATTATTGTATTAGAGAGGGTCCAGAGAAGGGCAACTAAGCTGGTAAAAGGTATGGAAAATCTTAGATATGAGGAAAGACTTGCCAAGTTCTGGTTGTTCACACTGGAGAAAAGGCGCTTAAGGGGTGATATGATAGCAATAATACCGTAATAATAATCTCTCTTATTTACCAGTAGGTCTTTCCAGCTGATGCAAGGTCACCCATTCCAAAAAGAGGTTCAGCCTAAATATTCAGATTTTTTTTATAGTGAGAGCTGTGAATATTTGGAATTCTCTCCCTGAATCAATTGTACAGGCTGAAACATTAGATAGTTTTGAAAAGGGGTTGGATGTTTTTTTTTTTAGCAAGTGAGGGAATACAGGTTTAGGGAAGATAGCTCATAGTAAAAGTTCATGCAGCGAGTAGTCTGATTTCAATTTTAGAGTTGGAAAGGAATTTTTCCCCCTCTGAGGCTAATTGGAGAGGCTTCAGATGGTGTTTTGTGCCTTCCTCTGGATCAACTAGAAGTTAGGCAGGTTAAAAAAGAGTTAAAAGTTTGAACTTGATTAACGCGTGTCTTTTTTTCAACCTAACTTACTATGTTATTATTTCTTGCATATTAAACTTTAAGGACGTCTGTATTAAATTGTTTGCCTGTAAATGCCAAAGTTTGCATGCCAATTAATGAGGTTATTTATTGTTAATATTCTTTTATTCTTCTTTCTTTTCTAGGTCCTGGAGTTTTCCCTTACTTGTACTTGTTTTTGTACTTTTGCATCAACATTGTAGAAATTTTGTCTCATTCTTAATTATCGGGATCCTAAATTAGACATATAAAACAGCACATATTGACTTTTGAATGAAAAGCTTTGAAGTGGCATATTGAATTTTATCAAACTATTCAGCAATGTGGTCAGCACAGCTTCTACTGTTCATGATTCTCACAGAACCGATGTCGTATGGTGAGTGCTTATGTGAGCAATGTATTATAGTTTTTTTTTTTTAATTCACGTTTTCAAAGCTTAAAGGTGCCCATAGACTGTAAGATTTTTAAAATTCTTTTCATATTTATAGGAACAAGCTTATCTTGAAATGATCATCTAAATGTAGGATTTGTCAACAAAAAAGACCATTTCAAATGATATTGAATAGTTGAAGCCAGGAAAACTGGGGGTAGCCACCTGCTTGGTCCTGCAAACAATTGAACAACGTATTAGTTTCACTGTGAACAATGAAAATTTTCTAACCTTGACCAATCAATTTTCTGAATAATGGAAGAACTTAGTTGTTGGATTGCACTAAAATAGTTTGTTAATGAGAGAAAATCTTAAAGGAGAATTAAACCATAAAGTAAAAAACACCTACCCCCCTTCCCTACATAGACCCCCCTCCAGCCTAACTGCTACCCTGGGCACTTCAGCAATGTCCGTGAAATTGCTCCAACTGTGCATGCGCCGATACGGCTGCCGTGAACTTGGCTGGACAGAATCTACACCAAGGGGTAATTTGGGGGGCTTGGGGGCTTTTGCCTGGGGTAGCAGCTAGGCTGGGGGGGTGGAGGGAGTAGGGTCTATGTACGGTAGGGGGATTAGTTTATTTTTTTACTTTACTGTTGAATTCTCCTTTAATGTCTATGGTGACCTTTGCTCTGACAGGAAAAGTATACTTACTGTTATTGCTCCTCAAATATGCTCCTATGAATGTGCTTACTAAAAATGATGTAAGTTGTTGTAGCACAATGATACACAGCAAGTAGAACATTCTACTATTTTATGTTCAATTACAGCCCTATGCTAAAAGAACAACTAAAAAGCTTTTTTCTGCTGCCTGGAAAAACACCCTGCGATATATATATATATGTATATATATATATATATATATATATATATATATATATATATATATATATATATATATATATATATATATATATATATATATATATATATATATATATATTTATCTATATATATATATCTATCTGGACACTTGAGTGATGTTAAAATAAACACTTGTTTGACTGAAAAACTTGGAGTGCTGGTCCATCTTGAATCTATATCTATCTATATATATCTATCTATATATATATCTATCTATATATCTATCTATATATATATCTATCTATATATATATATCTATATATCTATATATATATATATATATATATATATATATATCTATATAGCTATTTATATCTATATCTATCTATATCTATCTATATATATCTATATCTATCTATATATCTTGTAGTGGACAGCACTCCATTCCAAGTCCTTTACCTGGGTGCTCGGTAAGACCAGTATATAAAATAATTTATATATATATATATATATATATATATATATATATATATATACATATACACAAACGGAAGGATAGAAGCGCACTCCTGGGATTTCTTCGAAATCTTTATCAAGATTCTGGACACGAGCCGAAACGTTGATTACTGCAATGAGGACTTAATAAACTCATTTGTTTTCTAAGCAATCCCAGGAGTGCGCTTCTATCCTTCCGTTTGTATCTACCATTTCCCAGGAACAGCACCCGGGTATACAAGAGGATTGGCCAAGAGGAGTGCGGATCATCGAGATTGTGTATATATATATATATATAATCCAGTAAATGGACCCGCACTCGTTCATATTAGTGAAATAAATGTGCTTTATTCACAAGTTCATTTCCAAGGTTTCGGTCCTCATTGGGACCTTTTTCAAGGACAAATGACGTGTGCAAGTCAATGCTTAAATACAGTTCAAAACTGTTAATGCGTATCACCCTTAGTAACTGTGATCTCGGCAGGGAGTCCAGTAAATGCCTGGGGTGGTTGCTCTGATAGTGTACTAATGTGTTCCTATCAGTGGGTTTAACATATATGCATGTTTGTAGAGTATTTTCTATTTTGTACACCTTTACATCAAGAAATTCAATACTGTCCGTACTGTAATTTAATGTCAGCTTAACTGGACTATTGATGCAATTCAGGTGCTCTAACAGGTTATTTAGCTCCTCAGCCGGGCCAGACCATACAAAGAAAATGTCATCGATATAGCACCTATAAAAGGCGCCATATCTTCTGAATAGGGCATGACTCAAGATACACTCATTCTCATATATACATGAATGTGTTCGCATATGTGGGAGCTACTTTCGATCCCATCGATGTCCCTGTGCGCTGCAAGAAGTATTGTTTTTCAAACTTGAAATAGTTTTTATGGAGGATAAAGCGCAACAGGGACAGAATGAATGCAAGTGGGGGGTCCTTTGTAATGCTCATTGCCATCAATTAGCTGTCGCACTGATTCTATCCCTTGTTCGTGTGGAATACATGTATATAGACTCTGTACATCTAAATTGACTCTAGTAACTATGGATGTACAGAGTCTATATACATGGATAGAATCAGTGCGACGTTAAAGAACGCATAGCCATGCACAGAGCTAGCATTAGAGCCGCTTTAGATCCAGAGTGAGAAGAGAGATCAAAAGGGAAGAAGCAAGATATTTCCCAACAATTAGTGGCCCGCCATTGGGCGGAAAAGAAACATAGCCCAGCAACATTTAGCGGGGGAGACAATGATAAAGCCCTTCTAAAAAGAGAAGCCTTCTGGATACATGAATTGGACTGTGTGGCACCTAAAGGACTTAATGGGCAGCTGGTGCTGAGTTGTTTTCTAACCTGAGAAGTTGTTCCCCGCATTTTACATTGTGTAATGATAGACTCGTATTAGATACCTTATTGCATTAAGATGATATAGAATTACTTGAAATGAATTTATCAAAACAAGCTATTATTTTTTATTAGTATCTCTTGCCAGTCAATACAGCAACAGAATGATACATTAGTATAAATTTACAGATTACATGGACTTTCCTGGAATGGATACTTATTTTGGACACTTTTGTTTCACTTTATCTGAGCACAAGTGGTGAAAAGTATGTATTTAAATTACATTCACATCTGTATAAATGTTTTTAACTGCCTTTAATGTTTTTTTCATGACGTCACACTTGGCGCCAATTTTGAATGTATTTAAGCATTCACTTGCACACGTCATTTATCCTTGAAAAAGGTCCCAGAGAGGACCGAAACGTTGGAAATGAACTTGTGAATAAAGCACATTTATTTCACTAATATGAACGAGTGCGGGTCCATTTACTGGATTATAACATTAAGCTTTGACCAACGCACCACCATCGACAGAATTGAATCCGGGAGGAGTGCGTTCACTGTACCGACATAATATATATATATATATATATATATATATATATATATATATATATATATATATGTATGTATGTAGAAAAACGCTTGCACTCGAATCCAGTCTTGGAGATACTGTGGGTGCTGGGTCAAGGCTTCAGCATACAATCATTAGATAAGGACCCGCACTCCAATATTTCATGAAAAAAGATTTTTTATTTTAACTTGTGCATCCAACGTTTCGGCCCATGTCTGGGCCTTTATCAAGGATAAAATACAAGTGTTAGTAAGTGCATTTTTATACACATGGCCCTACCCAAAAAGGGCGCTTAATCATGACGTCATACATGTGAGACAAATCTCATTAGAATAATTAGTTCAGTGAACATAATAGATTAAAATGTGACACGTAGTTAGCATTCTCACCACAAGATGCCACCACCGAGTGGAATAAGTGTAAATTCATAAAACAATCCATATTGCTGAGATTCCTTCCATGTATACCCTGCAAAAACATACAAAGTATATACTGTGATGTTGACTGTAGCGACAGATACACAATAAAGGCATTATATCTTAAACACTGTGTCAATCTTTTATTGACTACATAAACGATACATTTAAAACTTTGTTGCCTTTCCATTTATTAAAGTATCTTATGTTCGCTCATCGTGAAAACAAGGATGTTCGAAGTTTCAATTTAAAAAGCAGCTCAACACCAGTTGGCCATTTAACCCTTTTGGTGCCACACAGTCCAACTCATAGGTCCAGTAGGCTTCCCTACTATAAGATACTTTAATAAATGGAAAGGCAACAAAGTTTTAAATGTATCAAAGATGTAAATGTATACATATATATATATATATATATATACATATATATATATATACATACATATATATATATATATATATATATATATATATATATATATTTGTTGGAAAAAGTCCCAGTCACAGGACTTAGCATGAAAATAAAAAAAAAAATCTTTTTTCACGAAATATTGGAGTGCGGGTCCTTATCTAATGATTATATATATATATATATATATATATATATATATATATATATATATATATATATATATATATATATACACATTGTCATTTACATATCGGTTTACACCCACGCACCGTAAACTGCTTTTTTGTGAGTGCCGATAACCTGCCTACTATATATATCTATAGGGTTAATTTGCCCCCTATGGCTTTCAATCCCTACACTTCCTGATCTCTCTAGTTGCTGGGTAGATGCCAGTGTAGCTAGTTGTAATGTACATATCCCATTAATTGGCCAAGAGGTACTGTGACCACTTCCTGTCACATTCTGGTATAGTGAGTGAGAAGGGGTGGATCTTCCTCTTTGGCTTCTGGTTGCTGATCCAGCTGGGTGTTTCCAGGGAGCCTGGGTACACCAAGGCCCAGTAGTAGTAGCTGCACTACACCGCACCTTCACTTCTTTATATTTGCGAAGGCCAATGAGTTAGTCAAGTGTAACCGATGCTCTAGTATACTAGCTGGTGATCAGCCCAGCTAGGCCTACCCCTAAAGTCCAAAAGATGATGCGAATACCCACTGTTTGACGTCATTAATAAATAAAAAGTGTATATATTGTCTATGCAGTGAAACACAAAGTGAACCACCCCTAAAGGAGAAGGAAAGGTTAAAACTAGTAAAGTAAGCTTAATCAGATATAAATACACCAGTGAACCATCAAATTAATGCTGCTCTGAGTCCTCTGTCAAAAGAAACACCACATTCTTTCTTTCTATTGTGTATACATGGGCTTCTGTATAAGACTTTTGTTTTCAGCATAAACCTCCAGAGCTAGGGCTCAGTTTGCTCCTCTCTCCTTCCCTTTTCCACCCTCCCTGCTGTAATCTTAGCTCAGAGCTATGAGTGAGGCAGTAAGTGATGTCACAGCAAGCTAAAATGGCAGCTGCTATCCTAAACAAACAGTTACAGTGTTTAGAGCTGTTTACTCAGGTATGGAAAAGCATTCTAAATAATAAAAATGGCTTTCTAGCTTGCACTATTGTTGCTAATCTATTGGCAATAAACTTCCTTGGTAGCTTTCCTTATGTCAGGAGCGCTCTATGGCGCTCCTGCTCCTGTCAGTGGCAAAAGCAAGATGGTTGTGCCCGTCAGCACGCAAATGTGTGACGTCACAACGATGCATTTTGGTGCCAAATTCAAAATAAATGGACGCCCAGGATGCCGGTACAATGCCCGATTATAGGATTTGATTGTTGCATTCCTGGGTGTTCCTGTGTTCCTAAATTCCTTTAATTGTTGATTCTTGGACATTTGACATTTGCCTGAACTCTAGACTTCGATTCTTTGCTGCCAGCATATTGAACTGTTGGCTGTATCCTGACTATGTTTATTCTTGATCCCTTTGGTACCGTGAACTTGACCTTTATCCAGAAGCTTCCTCCTGAGATCTCCACTAGAAGCCAATAGGCCCCTGACAATATAATCAGGCCATGGACCCAGATGAAGCAATGCCTGATGTGGGAAGAGCTCTCCGGGGATTGGCGTTCCGCATGGAAGCTTATGAAACTTAGCAGTTCCGCATTGTTCATGTACTTGATACTCTCCTCTGCCTTCTGGGTTCCCTAGTTCCCCGCGGTACCTCTACCTCCTCCTGTGGTCTGTTCATCTGGTGAGCCCCTCATTCCTCCACCACCTCGCTATAGTGGGGATCCTCTTTCCTGCAGAGGCTTTATTAACCAGTGCCATATACAGTTTGAATTTCAACCCTCATAGTATACTTCTGAGTGGGCAAAGGTGCGGTACATAATGACCAGACTGGAAGGCAAAAAACTTGAGTAGGCAACTCCCCTGTGGGAAAATAATTCCCCTCTGATCAATGATGTTAAGGCTTTCCTCCAGTCATTACTAACTGTGTTTGATGCTCCTGGGTGAGTCGCTGTGCCTCATCCCGGCTCCTGCAAATCCAACGGGAATCGCAGTGCCAGTGAGTATGCTATTGATTTTAGAACTTTAATGGCAGAAACAAACTGTAACAAAAAGGCTTATGGAGCTGTCTTCTACCAAGGGCTATCTAGTCGACTTAAAGATGATTTGGTCTCCAGGGTTCTTCCCGAATAAGTAGAAGCTTTGATTGCTCTCGCCATCAAGGTGGATACTCAGGGAACATCAAGCCGACAAGGAGAGCAGCAAGAAATTTCAGGCAACATTAGCGCCACGTTTCCAACAACCCCTATTGCCTACTCAATCCCAGCAACCTCCTGTCATTCCTCCGGAGGAACCTGTGCAGGTTGGAAGGGCACGTCTCTCAGAGCAGGAGAAACTTTGGAGACACTTGGCTGGCCTGTGTCTGTACTGTGGGGGCTAAGCTCATTATCCCAACTCCTGCCCCTTAAAGCCAGGAGGTTCCCCTCACCAAGATAAAACTGGGATGTCACATGTGGGAGGGTGTTGCACTTGTATTCTCACTGGTTTCTTATGTCCCTGCAGATTCTACTGGTCGCTAAGACAATCAATGTTTCTGCCTTCCTTGATTCCGGGACTGCAGGAAATTTTATGGACGCTGCCTTTGCCAACCACTTTGGTGTTCCTCTGTACCCTTTATCTACTTCCCTATGGGTTCTGGCAATTGATGACAGACCATTAACGTCTGAAATAATCTCCATAACGACAGGTGAATTACCCTTACAGGTTGGGACTCTGCATAAAGAAAGACTGTCGTTCCTGATTATCACCTGTCCTTCCACGACTATGGTGTTGGGGTTACCCTGGCTTCGTCTGCACAACCCCTCCATTGACTATTCCTCTAATCAAATCTCCCATTGGAGTTACTACTGTCAAAGCCATTGCCTGCCTGTCACTCCCATCCACCGGATGTCTGTTTTCTCTGCTGATTAATGATCTCAGCCTGCAGTCTATGGGGATTTCGCTTATGTCTTCTGCAAGAGATCCATGGAATTCCTTCCCCCTCATCACCCCCATAGATCTTCTTCCCGGTATCATATGATCCAGGACCGCACTTATCCTTTATCTCCTGCCAAGACGTCTGCCATGACATCTGCAAGTTCATTCTCTCCTCTACCTCTCCAGCCGGAGCCAGCTTCTTCTTTGTGGAAAAGAAGGATGGAGGATTACGTCCAAGCATAGACTACTGGTACTCCTTGCCCCTAATCTCTGAACTTCTCGACTAATTAAGAGGGGCTAAAATATTCACCAAACTGGATCTTCAAGGGGCTTATAATCAAATCTGCATTAGTGAAGGGGACGAATGGAAGACAGCTTTTAATACTCTGGATGAGCATTACGAATATCTAGTAATGCACTTCAGCCTCTGCAATGCCCCAGCTGTCTTTCAGGAGCTCGTGAACAACATCTTCCGATACCACTCGGGGAAGTTGGATCTTCTAGCGACGCTGAGGTTCCTGTATATGTTCGGCTTACCGGAAGTGATGTCAGGGTAACGGTCCGCATTTGCTGATGTTAAAGGGTTGGCACACGCTGCAATGGAACGCATGTGCGTTCCACTAAGATGCCAGGTGACGCTGCTCTTCCCCCTATGACCAGAGGGGCGGAAGTGACGTCAGACGCCGGATTTCCATCGAGTGGACTCAACATGGACTATAAAATGCCACAGACAGTAAGGCTCAGTCTGCCTTTTTGATTTTTTAATTTTTTGTGCCCCTGATGAAGACCCTTAAGGTCGAAACGCGTTGGGCTCATTATGATTTGATTTTTGTTTTGTAATTTTTGTATTAATTTTTCTTTTTTGTTTAATAAATTAAATGATTTTTTCAAAATTAGGTGTGCGATCCATTCCTTTTTCTGTCATGTACCTAGACAACATCTTAATCTTCTCCAAAGACTTGGAAAGTCATTTCTTCCAGGTGAGGTAGGTACTCTCTTGTTTAAGAAAACACTCTTATTCGAAAGGGGGGTAAACCTAATTTGTGACCCCCTCCCGCCGTGGAAGCTTTCCAATCCCTGAAGGATGCTTTCACTTCTCCTTCGTTCCTCCGTCACCCAGACCCTCTGTTATCCTTTTTCATTGAGGTGGATGCTTCCGGTGTTGGGGCCAGTGCTATTCTTTCCCAAAGACCCTCTGCTGATGGCAAGTTACACCTGTGTGCTTATTTTTCCAAGAAATTCTCAATGGTGGAGCAGAACTATGATATTGGGAATCGTGAACTCTTGGCAGTGAAATTTGCTCTTCAGGAGTGGTGTCATTCTTTGGATGGTGCATACGAAAGGATGACAAAGACTTTGTTGCTGCCTGTTATTTGTGCCACCTCCAAGCCAAGCCATTCCTGTCCCAGCAGTCTATTACAGCCTTTACCCATTCCCTCTCATCCATGGACCCACATAGCCATGGACTTTATTGTGGAGTTACCACCCTCAAAAGGGAACACAATTATTTGGGTGGTTATTGACCACTTCAGTAAGATGGCACACTTTATTCCCCTTCGGAAACTTCCCTCTGCAGTGGAACTCTCCCAGTGATTCACTCAATTTATTTTCCATCTGCATGGCCTCCCAGTGGAAATAGTCTCTGACTAGAGGTTCCCAATTTATATCCCGGTTCTGGCATTCTTTATGTAAAACTCTGGGTATTGCACTCCAATTCTCCTCCGCATACCATCCCAAAACCAATGGGTCAGCAGAGCAGTTGAATTAAGCAATGGAACAATACCTGAGGAATCACATCTCCCTCTGTCAGGATGATTGTTCCGATCTTCTCCCTTGGGGCGGCATTTGCTCATAACACGTGTCAAGGGAGATCGCCCTTCTTGACTGTGTACGGACAACATCCTCAAGCATTTCCCCAAGATTTCCTCTTGTCGGACGTTCCTGCTGCGGACTACCATGTGGCCCATATGTCTGCTATTTGGTCTACTACCAAGGCCAACTTGGAGAAGACCCACAAGTTTGTAGGGACAATCCTCTCCTCAATATAAGGTAGGGGACAAAGTGTGGCTTTCTACATTCATCTCAGGATTCCATCTCCCAATTTGGGCCCAAAATTTGTTTTTTGTTTTTGTTTTTCCCATTGTGGAAATCATTGGCTGTCCGTCTTCAACTTCATCCTTAGATGCGAATCCCCAATGTCTTTCATGTTTTCCTGGTGAAACCAGCAATCTCCAAACGTTTCTCTCCATATCAGTCTCCTCCTCCTCCTTCTATCACTGTGGACGGTCAACAGGAGTATGAAGTTGAGAAGATTTCAGATTTTCCAGTGGGTCTTTACAGTTCCTCGTCAAATGGAAGGGCTTTGGTCCTGAAGAATGCTCCTTGGAGAAACATTCTGATGTTCATGCTCCTCGGTTGTTGTGAGATTTCTATAGTCATTTTCCCCAGAAACTGGGACATAGTGGTCCAGTGGTCCTGTCAGGAGCGCTCTGCGGTGCTCCTGCTCCCATCCGTGGCAAAAGCAAGATGGCAGCACCCATGGTTGCCGTGTGGGTTCAGGCACCGGCACAATTACATCAGCGCGCAAACACGTGATGTCCAAATTCAAAATAAAAGGATGCCCAGGATGCCGGTTTGATGCCCGATTATAGGATTTGTTTGTTGCATTCCTGGGTGTTCTGAAATTCCGTTAATTGCTAATTCTTGGACTTTTGACCTTTGCCTGAACTCTGGACTTCGATTCTTTGGTGCCAGCCTTTTGAACTATTGCCTGTATCGTTTATTCTTGATCCCTTTGGTACATCAAACTTGAACTTTATCCAGAAGCTTGGTCCGGTTTTTTCCTCTAGATGCTGATAGGCCCCTGACAACTTCTACTTTAAGGTAGCAGACAAGGCGACTGATATCGGTAAAAAGCCAGTACTGAAAATTTAGTAGCATGTGTGGCCACCTTAAGTCCCTTCAATAAAGTGTAGATAAGTCTCACAACCATAATCCCAGCTTCCAGTCTCCTCCTAATAGCTGCACAAACGCTATAAAGAAAGATAAGCACTTTGCCATGGCAAAGTATCTCCTCAAACTCTGTTCAGGAAGAGCCATATGTGTATGGCCAGGCCAGGTGTTGTCATAGGAATGTGTGTTATTTTAAACAAACTGTTAAAGCAAGGCAGTGAAGGAACTAAGCAGCATTCAGAGTCATATTACAAGTAGGACACTATGGCTCAGCTGTTTAACCATCAGGACCCCGGATGGCAGCATACTTCTTTAAAGAGACCAACCACAATTTACACAAGCAGATTTACACAAACAGGTCACTGGCTCTAACTAGTTGCTTATTCAGTGCTCGGGACTCGGAAACCTATGTCACAGAGCTGTGCAGAGATAAAAACAATGGTACGGCTGTCAGGATGAATGGGTGGGCAGTAGGAAACAGAGTAGTATGGGGGTAACATCCTACTTGTGATCTGCACTGATTGTCCAATAGTGGTAATATTGTGTGTACCAGGATGTCTTGTAGGTTATGTCCTTTGTGGTAGCCAATAGTTGACTGGAGGATCAGGTCTGATGACCTCCCGTTGTCCTTAAAGAAGAACTAAACCCTAAACATGAATGGCTAAAAATGCCATATTTTATATACTGAACTAATTGCACCAGCCTAAAGTTTCCGCTTCTCAATAGCAGCAATGATCCAAGACTTCAAACTTGTCACAGTGGGTTACCTTCTTGTAAAGTGTCAGCAACACGCACATTCTCAGTGGGCTCTGAGCAGCTGTTGAGAAGCTAAGCTTAAGTGTCTTAGCAAATTGTCATGCAGAAAATTAGGTTGGCCTGTAATATAAGCTGATGCTACAGGGCTGATTATCAAAGGAGACATTTCATATAACCTTCATATTCAGATATATCACTCATCCTTCCTCCAAAGAAAAACATTTTGAAAGCATTTTACCTCCTAAAACTGTCATCATATCAGAGCTGCAGAAAGATTTACAGGTCAGAAGCTAGACTGAAATGAGGAGTAGGAGGGTCTCTTCAATCCTGCAGGAAGCAGTCACAGCACTGACTGACAGGCTGAACTCTGCAGGGAAACCCCTCCCACCCTTTGTCCTGTGTGTTCACAGCCTGCACATAGCAGTCTTATGCTGCTGCCTGATCATTCACTTATAACAACATACCTTACATAATATAAAGTAATAGATGTGAAGTTTAATACAAACTGTAAAAAATGTAATCGTAATATTTTCTCTTATTTAAAGTAACAGTATGCTCGTTTGTTCCACAGCAAATAGGCATTGTTCTGAAATGCATACCTCCCAGCATTTGAGATTAAGAAAGAGGTACAAAAAGGCACCCCCACTTTATGGCCACTCCCCCATAAGTCACGCCCATTTAACAAAAATACACCCATTTTCATTATCATTTATTTATAAAGCTTTCGGTATGTGCATAATGCAGCTGGAGAGGATATCAGCTTAGTTTATGAGCAAGATAGAGGGCTGTCATTTATTTCTAGTATAAGGAATTTGGCACACTGATGAACCAGCACTGGCATGTTATAACAATCAACAACGAAAGGCACTGATGAAGGGCCATGCGGTCCCGAAAACGTTTGATCTTGTGAACAGTGTGGAGAGCACCATGGAATAAAGTTTGGGATCACCCCGTTTGATGCATAAAAAGGTATCGGCTACTTTCATTGTTGGATGTTATAACAATCAACCTGCTGTAGGGTATAATCTTTGGTAGAAATTGCTCTTCCCCCTCTCCCACAAATTTTAGTACTAACATAATAAGATATTCCAGCAAAAGGCAGCTATATTTATACGTGTGTGCGAGTTATTTGCTTTGTGTATATGTACACAAGGAACTGTGTATGTACAAGGAACTGTTGCTGCTGAGATAAGACAGATTCCCCCTTGCAGTGTGCAATGCTCTGTGACAACACATGTACTGGACACTTACCCAGCTGTGGGGTTACAAAAACTGCAGATTAACTGTAGCAGATCCATCCACACAGTGTAACAGAGCAGCAGCACAGCACAGAGACCACAAGCAAAGACATACTGAAACCATTTTAGGACATAATCAGCCAAAGTCAGCAATGCGATCTCCTAAGCATACAGAATTCATTCATCATTTATTTATATAGCGCCATCAAGATCCGCAGAGCTTTACCTTAGTTATAACAAACAGGGAATAAATGGTGGATAACAAACAAGGGTTACAGAGTACAATATGATTAAAGGGCCCTACAATGCAGCTTCACTTGGTATGTTTCTCACCCTTCAAATAAGACTCACTCACTCTAATTCACTCCTCCATCCTGAGGATGTCCTAAAACGGTTTCAGCAGAAGAATGCAACATAGTCTGCTCTTTCTCTCACCTATCCCAGGCTGCAGTCGCACCTCTGTCCTGGGTCCTCCCTCCTCAGCCGTCGGCTCTCCCTCATCAGCTCTCCGCCCTCAGCCATCAACCCTCCCTACTCCGTTCGTCTCTTGGAGGCGTCTCATGGAGCTTGTGACGTCACAGGCATTGTCTCTTCTTGCGAGACTTGGCTAAGCACAGTTTCGAAAAAAACAGGAAGAGCGAAAGAGCCACAGTGAAGCAGGACATTAAGTCCACAATCCAGGACAGCGGAACAAGCACCTGAAAGCGGGACTGTCCAGAGAAAAGTGTGACTGTCCCGTGAAAACCGCAACAGTTGGGTGGTATGCACAAATGTACGTGCCCAACTGGACATAGTCTCTAGTCCATAATGCACTGTTATACAACTCTCTTCCTTTATTACATTATAAAAGTTATACAAACAGTGTACATAGTAGTATTTACTGTTATGATATTCTAGAACAGCTGCTGTAGGTTTCTTTTCCTGCATATTGATATATGATCAGGAACAGGGAGTTGCAAGGGAATAAATACAGCTGTTCTGGAACAATTTATGATTAGGTGCAGGGAGTTGCAATGGAAAATGCAGCTGTTGTGGAACAGTTTATGGTCAGGTGCAGGGTGTTGCAAGGAAACAAATGCAGCTGTTCTGGAACAATTTATGAACAGGTGCAGGGAGTTCGCAAGGTAAAAATGCAGCTGTTATGGGACAATTTATGTTTAGGTGCAGGGAGTTGCAAAGGGAATAAATGCAGCTGTTCTGAAACAATTTATGATTAGGTGCAAGCAGTACAGGCAGGGGTTAAATGAACTGGGCAGAGAGGGAGAGAAATGAACAGGGCGAGGAGGGGGGAAAGAAACAGGACAAAGGTAGAAAGGAGTAGTTCAGGGAAAGGATGAGCTGATGTCTGCAGAGAAAGACTGAGTGTGACATCACAAACACGCCCACTCCTCCCTCATTGGCTGCAGCTCTGTAACTTAGGCAGAAGGTGCCCGCGGCTCTACAGCCTGATACTGGAGACTGCTGAACAGGAAGCTTTCAAAGGGGGAGCGCTGAGCAATGCTTTACGCTAATACAGACGTTTTGACCCAAAAGGTATTCAAATAAAAGCTATTTCTTCTATTTTACATTATTTTACATGGTTTGATGCATTGTGAAAATTTATACTTTACACCTTTAAATTCTGATGCTTGTTGCACTGGTTTATATGCTGCCATGTAGTAATTATCTGTATCAAATACTAATCAGCCTTATATTGTGACAATTATATTCTATGTGTGCTGTATATTGTGAGTCGGTCCCTAAGCTCAGAAAGTGACATCAGCACAGTGCATGTGCAATGAATAAGTAGAAAAGAAGATGGAGCTACTGGGGCATCTTTGAAGACACAGATCTTTACTGCTATAGGGCTGTGGTTGCCTTGAGCTCTTACAAAAGCCCAAAAACATAATTTCTAGCTACTACTTTAGTTACATTTTAGTTCTCCTTTAAGTACTCTAGTGGCTTCTTCCACACCTGAGAAGTAACAGGTGGTGAATGTGAGGCGTTTAGTATCACTGGTGTGGGCAGATTCTTTATAAAACACATCTTCCTGTGTTAAGTGGGATTCTCTAGAAAATGTGGCATCCAAGGAGCCCATCCTCTCTGAAGGAAGCGCTGGGTTTTGGCACTATCTCTTGGATTTAAATTTAGAGGGGGGGCACTGTTTCTGTTTGTCTTGAGAAAGGTCCAAATGGAACAGAAACGTTACCAATACATTTCTCTCAATACAGTTTTCTTCATTTTCAGTGCATTATGAAGCCCTGGAAGTATGTCTATTGCTGAGAAACGTTATCTTTCTCTCTCTATATAATGTTTATATAATATACAGCCACTCAGACACACACACACATTAAATACTTTTTTTCTTGTGCAGCTTTTAGTCGTGCACCAATTCCAATGGCAGTTGTAAGAAGAGAACTCTCTTGTGAAAGTTACCCTATAGAGCTACGCTGCCCAGGAACAGACGTTATCATGATTGAAAGTGCCAACTATGGTAGGACTGATGATAAAATATGTGATTCTGATCCTGCTCAGATGGAAAATACCCGCTGTTATCTTCCAGATGCCTATAAAATTATGTCTCAGAGGTAATGTACTCTAAATTTCTATACCCAAGAACTTCTCAAAACTGTATTTGAATGTACAAGTTTACTCATATTATCATTCTGAAACCAGAGTGGTTGTAAATTCCATGCAAAAAAAAAAAAAAAAAAGTCTACCTCTATGTGACTATTGTAGTTTTCATGGAGCATAGATCTATACAAATTTGTTTGTTTTTTTTTGTTTACTTACTGTATTTCTTGAATTTCTGGTCAACATGTTTACAGCTATAGAAGCATAATTTGTGTTTACAACTACTTTACTCACTTGATATAAGCATTCTGTCTTCACAAGGTTTTCAAAAGTGAAGTATATAAATACATATATTGTATGTGTAATTATATATACTTTTAAATGGGTGTACAAATTTTGTGTAAAAATAAAACCCAATACAAACATTCCTATATGTAGTTTTAAACCTTTTAAATGGCAGCATTTCATTTGCACTAAGTGGCAGACTTTTTTTTTTTTACATATTGTGCATTCTCATTTAGGTGGCATTTACTGGGGGGGGCTTTTTCTTCACCTAGGAAAACTATGCATAGTTTTTCAGATATTTCGGTCTTCTATTGGTCAAAACTCTCATTCTTAAATCACAGATTTTTGAAAACATTACAACAGAATATAGCATACTTTAGATTCCCAAAAAAATCCTGGAACAGTAGGTTTTAACCCAGGAAACCATACATTTTGAAACATACACATTTTGAAGAATCTAAAATGGGTAGCCATGTCTTTCTACTTCTAATTAACAAACATCAAGGCTTTTCTGAACTTGGCAGTTTCTATAAAAATGAAAATTCTAAAAGATCACATAAAAACATTCACTTAGCAATTTAGTAATATGATTGGGTACTGAGAAAGAGAATCAATTCTGTGTATGCATACCTCCCAACTGTCCCGTTTTTAGAGAGGCAGTCCCTCTTTTTACAGCTCAACCTGCAGTCCCTCGTTTGTACTGAAAAGTCACTTTTTTCTCTGCACTGAACTGGCAGAAAAAGAAACAATTTTTCTAACTTAATTGTCTTTTGGCAGAGAGCCCAGAACAGCCACAGCTTCATATAAGATACTATTGTAACAATTTCAAAATAAGCAAATAAGTAATTTTAACAATATAAGATAACAGGTCTCTTGGGAGAAGTTAGACTCACAGCTTAAAGGGCAATTCACCTTCATTAGCAAAACTGTAATAACTGAAAAAAAACCTCACAGAAATATGTTCAAACTTTCATAACCTGCCAAATTTTGTAAAAGGAACATGGTCATTAGGGGGTGTGGCCACAAAATGGGCATGGTCAAAGATTTTAGCCGCGCTACGCACTCAACTTTTTTGTCCTTCTTTTTATTTCCAAAATGTTGGGAGCTATGTGTATGCAGATTCCCCTGAGAGCCCCACCTGACTTGGATGGATTCTGTTCTCAAGCTAGCTTGTCATTATCACCTTGACATTGATTTTTTAAATTATTTATTTATTTATTTATTAATTATGTTATATGAGCAGTTCATAGTTTTTCTATGCTGTGAAGCACAACAATGGTAATACCTTATTATGCCCATAAGTTCATATATCATACTTTCCAAGTTTATAAAAACTCTGTGGTTTCTTTGTTCGGGTTTTGACTCTTTGTGAGTTTAGAATCCATAGAGCTTGTGTGTGGTATCTGGTTCTTGAAGTTCCCCAACAGTACCAAGAAAACAATGTCCTAAATAATCAGAAGTCATAACCAGAGTTTGAATATTTTGACCAAATAAGTTTTAAAGGAACAGGCACACAATACCTATGCAAAACTGAAAAATGCAATAAAATTACTAAAAATGCAACAAACTCACCAAAAATTTAATATAACCATTAAAATAACATATAAAGGGCATTGCACAGTGTGGTTACTGAATACACTATTTAAAGTGACCACAAAATACTCTTTCAGGCAAAAAACATGATGCTGTAAAGAAAAAAACCCCACAAAATTGTGTGTGTAGACTTGGCAAAATGTATGCTTGTGTGTGTAAGTATATGTATTAGTGTAAAAAGTATGTGATTTGTGTATTTTGTGTGTGTGTTATATTAACCTTGGGTACGAAGAATGCAGATCCATCTTCAGACACGCTGGAGGACTGGAGGCACCAGGAGAATCATCTGGGCTATCCGGGTCAGGGGCATCTCTGGGTGGGGAGGCGGTAGTGTTCCTATGTATCTGCTGCACCTACGGGGCCTCTAATTGCTATCTTCCAGCTGGGTAACAAGCAGGTAAGGAGTGAGTGGCTTTAAAAGCTGCTCACCGAACCGCAAGTGCTTGAGATCATATAATCTACAATTGGTGGCACTTAAAGGGTTAATCCTGTAGGGGTGATGTGTGGTTTCCTTTCTGTAGGTGAATTTTGTAGGCTACATTCTTTAATGCAGAACAGTTTGATAAAAGGTTTAAATAGTGTCAGGGATGCAACATCGGTGCCTCAGCACCTCAGCACTAAAATAGTATGCAAAATATTTCTGCAAGTGTGCATTGCTGTGAATACATTGTTTTAACATGTTTGAGTCACTGTTTTATGATCTGTGTGCCTGCACTTTTGTATGCACAAGCAATAAGCATGAGTAAGGAGAGCCACGCTGCTATTTCAGAAGATTAGTCGCCCAGCAACTAATTGCTTCTTTTTAGGGTGACTATTCTCCCTGAACTGCCTTCCTGCTGGCTAGAATGTAAATCGCTGGCGGGATGGCACTCTGAATGCTTAGTTTTCTGAAGTCGTGCAAAGTTGCCTCACGAGGAAACTTTGGGCAACTTCGGAAAGCCGAAATGATCTGAGTGCCATCCCCTGGGCGACTTATCTCCCGAAATAGCAGTGTGTGTCTGTGCCTTAAGACATCTGGCATAGATCCTGACCGCTCCATACCTGTTAGGTCCTTCCTAGCTGCTTCAGAGTTGTTTTGTGGCCTGGCAGCAACAGAGGTAGTTGCATTATTTTGAGCTATGGATGTTTATAGATTAAATGGGTTGATAAGTTAAAAGGTTTTTAAAGGTACTGATATTTATATAGAAGGAAGCACATGTCACTTTTTTTTAAAAGGTATTTTTAAAGGTACTGATATCTATTACAGAATGAAGCACATGTCACTTGGAATAACTTTGCACTCACGTGAAGGGGTGTGTGTGTGGGGAATTGAAATATATTTATCACTGGATACATTTAGGGTAGTATGAATAAATTGTAAATATTGGAAGATGCAAGAATATTCAACATTGGTGAAATAGAAAAAAAAATTGAAGTGTTAGAGGTAGGGTGGGAAAAAATTAGTCGTTAGTAAAAGGCACGTGTAAGGTTTATGTTACTTGGTTACATTGAAGTGGAAGGAGGAGGGTGTTTTTTTTAGGAATGATATTGCCTCGTCTGAAAGGAAATGTTATAGCAGTATATAGTACATATCTTTCCTCTCTTTTTGAAAACATTGTGAAAGTTTTTATTACTGAATTTTAAATAATTTTAAATAGTTGTATTATGTCTGCACCAAAAAAAGGGGGGGGGGGGCTGGGTGAAACGGACATTTCAATATACTGTAACAAACATATTCACAATTAAGATTTTTGATTGATTATCTTTCAGAGCAATTCATATGTTTCTAAAACAGAGGGCAGAACACGAGGAGCAGGCTTTTATAGGTAGAGGTTTACAGAACTGTAGAACTGAAGTGCTAGTGAAATTATGCAGGCTCGACAACTAATAGGTTGAACTTGATGGACATGTCTTTCTTTTCAGCTTCATCTACTATTTTACTATGATTGAAATGATTGTGTAGCAGAGCTTGGCCAGCACAGTAGGGTGCCTCACTCTATACCAACACCCCTCTATTGTTTAGCCCAGCAACTTCTCTCTCCTGTCCCTCTGGCATGATACATTGCTGACCTGATGCGTGCAGGGCATGAGTTAGAGGATACAGAAGGTGCCTAGTGTCCTATAACTCCCCCAATCCTTGCACCTTAGAAATCTGCCTGCCCCTAGTTCCAACCATGTTGTATAGAAACACTGAAATATTGTGCTTCCCAACAGTTTTTATTTGCACTCATCTAAACAACATATTTAAAGGAACAGTTCATTGTAAAAATAAAAACTGGGTAAATAGTATGTACATAAAAATGATTCTAATGTGGTTAGCCATTAATGTAATCTCCCCCCGGATCTGCCTGTGTGTCTTGACCCTAAGGGGGGGGTCACATGGGACATAACTGTTCAGTGAGTTTGCAATTGATCTTTAGCATGCAGCTGGGATTCAAAAGCAACAGTTATGACCCATATGCCCGGTAACCCTGATCACTGAATACTGCCTGGTAACCAATCAGTGGAACACAAGAGAGCTGCAAAGAATTTTTTTATGTTGCACAGCCTATCCATTTTTTATTTTTATACTGAACAATTCCTTTAAAGGAAAACTGTAACTTCAGTATGTATTCTTAACTCACAGATAATTTATTTCATATTGATCTATGGGTTTTTTGTAGATAACAAGTTGTCTAATTACAGGCAGTGTGATTCTGTGGCCACTAAAGCAAGTAAAGTACTGTCTTGCATAAAAGAAGGGCATAAACTTAAAAAAGGATGAAAACTTAATTTTGCCTCTTTAAAGGTCCCTGGTAAGGCCTCACCTGCATTATGCAGTGCAGTTTTTGGCTCCAGTCCTTCAGAGGGATATAAATGAGCTGGCGAGTGTGCAGAGATGTGCAGCTAAACTGATTAGAGGGATAGAAGACTTAAAGGAGACATTTTATATAATCTTAATATTCAGATATATTGCTCATCCTTTCTCAAAACATTTAAGACAAGGCAATCGTCGATAATAAAGTACGAAAAGAAAAAAAGGGAAAAAAAAATAAATTCTTGTTGGAACTAGAAGGATCCCATGGAGTAGTTTGATGGATGTCTCTCTAATGATGACACAGGTGCTCCCCTTATGTATGGTGAGGCTGCATTGGGCCCAATTCCTCGGTTGTGATCATGGTATTAAGGTCCCTCTCCCATTTCAGCATGTATCCAAGTTTCTGGGTATGTTGGTGGGGTTTGTTTTAGCATGTTGTACAAAGTACTGAGAGTTCCCGTTTGGACCGGGCATTGTCTGCAGATAGTTTCCAAAACTGTTGCCTTTTAACCCGTTAAGTGCCAGCAGAATTTCACATTTTGGTTATGCGAAATGCCAACCACTTTTTGAAACATTTGTATTCTCTCACTTTCTGGGGCATTTTCTGAGGGGAATCCTATAGTTTACCTAGGAAAACTATACAGTGTTTTTCTCGGGAGAAACTAAGCTTTCTAAATCTGCCTGAGTTTTTATGTATTTCCACCTCTGCAAAAAGATTTATAGCTCTAAATACAAAAAAAAATGTAAAATTCCTATTTTTCACAATTTATGAATATTTAATTTTATGTATAAAAATCCAAGTCTACAGCAAAAACTCCTGCCAGTATATTAATAAATTTTGAAAGCACTAAGGCAGAAAAATGCATACCTCAGAAAACCATATATTTTTGAAAATGGGAGCATTCTGGTGATTCCAAAATGGGTAACTATGTCGCTCTACTCCAAACTACCAAACATAAAAGCTTGTCTGAACGTAGAGGTTTTTATACAAATTTATCAAAATTCTGAAAATTCACTTCAAAGGTTTTTATTTTGCTGCTCCGCATATCCCACACTGTATTAGGAACCAAGAACAAGCACCCTGAATATGATTGCCAGGGGTCCACTGGACAGTTTCATGCCCATTGTGCATAGGTTTACCAAAGTACCTGGCATTTAGAGACCCCAATATTAAGTTAGCACATCCAAATTGTCCAACACTTTACTTCAGCTACTGAAAAATCAACACATTTACTGCATTTTTTTTGTGGGGTAAAAACACAGAAAAATAGTTTTTCCCCCCAAAACCATATATTTTTGGAAAATACACATTCTACCGAATCTAAAATGGGTACCAAAGCTTCAACTTTCCAGAATCATATCGCCCATGCATCATTACGTACCAAGAAAAAGCACCCTAAATATGATTGCCAGGGGTCCTCCAAACTGTTTGGTGCCCATTGTACATAGGTTTACCAAAGTATCATTTAGAGGCCCCAAAATGAAGTTAGCGCATATAAATAGTCCTGTGGATAACTTCAGCTAATGAAAAATCAACACATTGACTGCATTTTTTGTGGGGTAAAAACACAGAAATATATGTTTACCCCCTGAAACCATATATTTATGGAAAGTACACATTCTACCAAATCTAAAATGGGTACCCATGCTTTTCTGCTCCAAACTACTGAGTTGCAAGGCTCTCCCAAAATTGGCGTTTTTGGTGAAATACCTGAAAATTGCCTCAAAGCTTCAACTTTCCAGTATCGTATCGTCCATGTATTATTACGAGCATAAAGCATCCTTTATGAACATGAGGGTCTACTAAACAGTTTGATGCCAGTTTGACAGTGCTACGCAATATGTTGGCGCTATATAAATACATGTTAATAATAATAATGCCCAATATGGATAGATTTACCAAACTAGGTGGCATACAGAGACCCCCAAATGAAAATAGTACAAATGAATTTTCATGTATGACACTATGACTGCTACAATACAAGCACTCTACTATGCACCATAAGACCCCCTTAACAGTATGGAGACCGTGTGTGTGTGTAAATAGTGACAGTGTGACTGTTGTGAATGTGTGAAACCTCCCTGATCCCCCAAAAATGTATGTGATTGTGGTGTAAGTGTATCATAGTGTAAAATGTGTGTATTTGTGTGCATGTATTACACTAACCTGGGGTGTGTAGGCTGCAGATCGTGCCCCTGAAGGCTAGAGGAGCTGGAGGGAGTCACCAGATCACTGATCCGGGTCGTGGGCTTTGATGGAGGAAGCAGGAAGTCCATTGTGTAGGCAGAAGGGACACGTGGCCACACTTCTTTTGGGGCCCCTGGGCGATTATGCCCCAGGGGCCACTTTCTAACCAACTCTGCTCATTGCCTAGGGGCTTCTGAGCAAGCAGGGAGGGGAGAGCTGCTTTAAAGTTGCTCCTCCACTTACCCGGCCCGATATGCTGCAGAACGTAGCATCTACTTTCTGTGGCATTTCAAAAACTTCTGCCACAGAACATAGATTCTACATTCTGTGGCACTTAAAAGGTTAAGGTGTTGTCTTTAGTTTGCTTTATCTGTTGCTGTGTATAGTGGACCAGCTGTGTTGCTCTAAATGTTTCTTGTGTTGAGGGGTTGTAGAGGTCCAACAGCTGTTGGAGTGTTAAGGGCTTCCCGTATCAATTCAGTGAATGGAGCCTGGTCGCCCCGTTGCTGTTCCACCTTGAAAATCCTTGTTTTGACTAGCCTGGAGGAAAATCCAGATTGTTTACCAGTGGGATTAGTGGTGATGGTGTTCTGGGACGATATATGATCAGGAGCTGGGAGTTGCAATGGAAAATGCAGCTGTTGTGCAGCAGGTTATGGTCAGGTGCAGGGAGTTGCAAGGGAATAAATGCTGCTGTTCTGGGACAATTTATGATCAGGTGTAGGGAGTTGCAAGGGAAAAATGCAGCTGTTCTGGAACAATTTTTATTTAGGGGAAGCGAATTGCAAGGGAATAAATGCAGCTGATGTTTTGGAATTGTATAATGTATAATAACAGATGTGGGGAGTTACAAAGGAAAACCCAAAAGATGTTGATTGCTATTTGTATACAACATAATACTGTCTAGAATGACCATGGTATTTACCTAACTCCTGATACACTTGCCCCCAGAAAAGATAAAATACTTTTAGTAGCAGATTGTTTTTTTTTTAACATCATAACCTTTATTAAAAGATAATAGGCATGACATGTAGTGAAGAATGCAACATACAGTATGAGGGTTATTTGACAATGTAGTAGATGATCTATCACATGACATTCTCATACCAGTCATACAAAGTTATACAATGTGGTAATTAAAAGAAAAGAAAACAGCAAGGGAAATAAAAAGAAAAAAAAAACAAGAGAAAGTGCATATAGTCAACATTGTCTAGAAAACAACAATATGATGATTTGCCAACAATAGTATCGAATGCGGTAATCAATACTGTCCATTTGCAAGCATATACCTTATACACAATAGATCAATCCAATCGCCGTGCCTAAGGGGCTGGCCACGATCCCCAAACCTTATCAAATTTGTTAGATGATCCCCTTTTAGTGTATAGGTAAGACATACAGTTAATGAAGCTAAGCATTTGTTCTATCCACATCTGGTGGGTTGGGGGATCAACATTCTTCCACTGTTGAGTTTGGCATTTGCGTGCATGGAATAGGCTCTGACGTATAATAACTAACTGATCCTTATTGAATTGGGAGTCATCACAGGCATCCAATATGGCTAATTCAGGGGATGGGACTAGAGGGGTCCCCAGTACATTTGTTAACGTAGCAAACACTTCCTCCCAGTACTTTTGTAGTTTCCTACAATCCCAAAACATATGTTTGAGCGTTCCCATCTCTGAGGTACATCTAGTACAGGTAGGGGGGTTCTGGAAGTTCATTCTGTGCAATCTCACCGGGTAAAATAGGCTCTATGGAGAATGTACCTCTGTATCATTTTGTGGTTGGCGTTGGGGGACACAAATCCAGGTACCTCCAGGGCATCTAGCCATTCCTCATCTGTAAGTGAAGGGATGTCTAATTGCCAGGCCCTGAATAAGCTAGCATTGGTTTTATCAAATTTACTGGATCTCAAAACTTTAAATAAATTGGAAATAACATGCTTGTTGTCCTGCAGTTCCAGTATTCTGCAAAAAGGGGGTTTCCCAATTTTAAATGGGTCCTTAGAATATGCATGTTGAACCTGCCTATAATGTAACCAGTGAGAGGCTGGTATATCAAAGTCCCTTTGGAGTTGCTCAAATGGTATAATAGCATTATTATGAAATAGATGGTGCAACAACTTTATGCCTTTACTTTCCCATGCCCGACCCATCGGTATCAGTACAAATTCCTGAAGTTGTGGGTTATGCCAAATAGGAGTATCTGGATGTTTTAATTGATGAGTGCATACAGCTCGTGCTCGCTCCCACACTTTACGGGCTAAATGCATAAGGGGGCTACATATGGATTTTTGGATCTAGTGAGGGTCTAAAAAGCACGTGTAGCAATGGATGCACTAGATTGTGGACAGCCATCAGCAATAGGGAGGAGGGGCACTGCACATCCAAACGAGCCCAAGATTTGACATGGGCTAATTGGGCAGCTAAATAATATAACTCAAAGTCCGGCAAAGCTGCTCCTCCACTATCGGTCGCTTTTTTAAGAGAGTCAAGTTTTAGCCGAGTCCTACCAGACCCCCATATGAAAGGGCACATCAGCCTGTCCAGTTTTCGGAAAAAGGCCTTGGTGAGTACTATTGGTGCCTGTGTAAGTACATATAAGATTTTAGGGAGGATTGTCATTTTGATTAAACTAATACGTCCCTGTGGACTAAGAGGCAGCCCGGACCATTGCCTAAACTTAGCTTCCACCATGTCTAGTAGAGGTAGTACATTTAAAGACCAGAAAGCAGATATTGGCCTAGATTCTTTAATTACTAAGTATTTAAACTCTGAGGCTAACTCCAGTGAGTGTCGGTTGGGGACCGCGGTCACCTCCTGGCCGTCTATCAGGCAAAGGGTTGATTTAGACATATTCACCTGCAAACCCGAATGGTCTCCAAATTCTTGAAGATGAATTACCAGTTTATCCAATGAGTTTTGACAATCTGACAAGTATATTAAGGAGTCATCAGCGTATAATTGAATTTTCTCCTGGAGCGTTCCTACGTTCCAACCAATTATTTCAGGGTCTGCTCTAATAATAGCTGCCAGTGGTTCAATAGCAATCGCAAATAAGAATGGGGATAGGGGGCACCCCTGTCTCGTCCCTCGCGAAAGTGTAAAAGTGGGTGAAGCCATACCATTGACCACTACTGAAGCTACCGGGTTGGAGTAAAGTAATTGAGTGAAGGCTAAGAAATTCGGGCCAAATCCCATCTTGCCCATTACCTGCCAAAGAAAAGGCCATTCTACTGTGTCAAAGGCCTTGGCAATGTCCAGCATCGCCAAGGCCCTGTCCCCCTTATTATCATGGTCAATGGTCAAGTTGGTATATATAGTCTTCTAAGGTTTATGGCAGTGCTGTTATGGGGCATAAAACCGGTTTGGTCAGGTTCAATGAGAGATTCTATTACTAGCTGCAACCGTCTAGCCAACACCTTCGCAAGGATTTTTACATCGCAATTCAATAGTGAAATGGGCCGATAAGACCCACACTCCAACATGTCCTTGCCCGGCTTAGGCAGTACAATAATCGTCGCTTCATGCATTGACGAAGGGAGTGCCCCCCTCGCCAAAGCAGAGTTGTACACTGAAAGCAAGTGGGGAGCTACAGTTTCAGCATAAGTTTTATATATATATCTATGGGGAGTCCATCAGTGCCTGGTGATTTACCACTAGAAAGAGATTGAATAGCTTCTTGGATCTCAGTCGGGGTTATTTCCGCCTCAAGTCTATCAGTTTGTTCTGGTCCTAAGCTAGGGAGTGGAACCCGTTCCAAATATGCTACTGTTTGTTGGCTGTCGTATTGTAGTCGTGACTGATATAACTGTTCATAGAATAACCCAAAAAACTCACTCACTACCTTAGGGTTCTCAATAACGATCCCTGAAACATTCCTGATTGCTGGAATAATTGGGGGAGTAGAGTTTTGCTCAAATACATTATATTTAAGAAATAGATGTCTCTTATTAGATTTGGCTTTAGGAATTTTTGGTAGTCGTCCTGCGCTCTCTGTAAAGCTAAGTGGGAATGTTGGGTAGGGCTAGCTATCACACAAGTCTCAGCGAGATTTACCTCCTGTTGTAACCTTGTTTCTGCCAGCTTAGTTTTGGATTTAATAGTATTAATTTCAGATATATAGATACCTCTAAAGTAGGCCTTGAATGTATCCCAATTATAGGGGTTATCCTCCTGGGGGGCATTATTAATTGAGTATTCCTTTATTAGGGCATCTATCTCCTCAGTCTTTCCCACAATATCTATCCAGGCAGGATTAAGACGCCAACGTCTGGAGCTGATCACAGTTTTACCATATCATTTCTAAAGGGGTAGTAGCAGATTGTTTTATTTATACAGAAGTTTGCTTTTCTTTTTTTCCCTATCATAGCAGGGCAATGGAGAGGAACAAGCAGTGAAGGGAGGTGGGAGGAGGATGTAAACAAACAGGACAGAGAGGGAGAGAAAGGAACAGTGCAGGGAGGGAGGGGAAACTTACAGGGCAGAGAGGGACATAAACAAGCAGCTCAGGGAAAGGAAAACACTCAGTTAGGGTGATCTGATGTCTGCAGGGAAGGACTGTGTGACATCACAAACATACCCACTCCTCCTTCAGTGGCAGCTGGTCTGTAACTTAGGCAGAAGGTGCCGGTGGTTTCAGAGCCTGATACTGTAAGCTCCTGGATAAGAAACTTGCAAAGGAGTTGGCTGAGCACAGTTTTCAAGCGAATACAGACGTTTTGACCCAGAAGATGTTAAAATAAAAACTATTACATTATTTTACATGGTTTGCTGCACTGTGAAAGTATATGCTATATATCCTTTAATTATGAGGGTAAAATGTAAAGATATGGATTGTTTTTCTGGAAAAAAAGACGCTTGCAAGGGGACATGATTACACTTTACAGGTACATTAGAGGACAAAGACAAGTAGCAGCAGGACCGGGCCAGGCCAGTCATTTGAGTGGATCCCCCCAACCCCCTCCACCGTGTGCATGTACAGTCATATGAAAAGTTTGGGAACCCTTCTTAATTCTTTGGAGTTTTGTTTATCATTGGTTGAGCTTTCAAAGTAGCCACTTCCTTTTAATATATAACATGCCGTATGGAACAGTAGTATTTCAGCAGTGACATAAAGTTTATTTAATTAACAGAAAATATGCAATATCCATCATAACAAAATTAGACAGATGCATACATTTGGGCACCCCAACAGAGGTATTACATCATTACTTGAGCCTCCTTTTGCAAATGTAACAGCCTCTAGACACCTCTTATAGCCTTTGATGAGTGTCTGTATTCTGGATGGTGATATTTTTGACCATTCATCCATACTAAATCTCTCCAGTTCAGTTGAATTTGATGGCTGTGGAGCATGGACAGCCTGCTTCAAATCATCCCATAGATTTTGCATGATATTCAAGTCAGGGTACTGTGACGGCCATTCCAGAATATTGTACTTTTCCCTCTGCATAAATGCCTTTGTAGATTTCGAAGTGTGTTTAGGGTCATTGTCTTGTTGGAATATCCAACCCCAACATAACTTCAACTTTGTGACTGATGCTTGAACATTATCCTGAAGAATTTGTTGGTTGGGTTGAATTCATCCAACCCTTGACTTTAAAGGGGTTGATCACCAGAAATAACGACTTTTTCCAATGACTTTCTATTTTCTATGTGTGACGGTTTTTCTAATATTGAAGTGTAAAGTGTAATTTTTCTCCTTCTGAAACAGCTCTGGGGGGGGGGTCGCCGATCCTGTAAACTGTTCTAAATGGATACATTTAGTTGATACATTTATCTTTGTCCCTGCTGAGCAGAATCTCTGGTTTTCATTACAGGCAGCTGTTAGAATTGATACAATTGTTGCTAATACTCCAGAGATGCGGCTGAGAAATGTATCAACTCAATGTTGCAAAATTGTAACAGTTTAGAATCTGCACCTGAATTACTGAGCTATCTCAAACCCCAGAGACATGAACATTCACCTTTAAACTTAGATTTTGAAAAAAACTTTAAAAGCAAATAATGGAAATGGAAAGGAAAGTAATTGAAAAAAGTCTTTATTTCTGGGGAAAATCTAAAAACAACTGAATTGAAAAAAAGTGTTTGGAAGGTGAACAACCCCTTTAACAAGAGCCCCAGTCCCTGAACTAGCCACACAGCCCCACAGAATGATGGAACCTCCACCAAATTTGACAGTAGGTAGCAGGTGTTTATCTTGGCATGCGAAAGCGCTTTTTGTTATGACCAAATACTAAATTTTTGTCTCATCAGTCCAAAGCACTTGTTCCAAAATTACTGTGGCTTGTCTAAATGAGCTTTTGCATACAACAAGCGACTCTGTTTGTAGCGGGAGTGCAGAAAGGGCTTCTTTCTCATGACCCTGCCATGCAGATGTTCTTTGTGCAAATTGCGATGAATTGTAGAACAATGTATAGATACATCGTCTGCAGCAAGATGTTCTTGCAGGTCTTTCGAGGTGACCTTTGGGTTGTCTGTAACCATTCTCCTCCGCATATGCCACTCCTGTATTTTTCTTGGCCTGCCAGACCTGGGTTTTACAGCAACTGGGAATGTGGGGGAATGTGGCCTTCCATTTCCTGATTCCATTCCTTACAGTTGAAACTGACAGTTTAAACCTCTGAGAGTTTTTTGTGTAGCCTTTTCCTAAACCATGATACTGAACAATCTTGTTTTCAGATCTTTTGAGAGTTGCTCATGATTGGACACACCTTCTATCCTAAGTGCAAGGCTTAACAAGCTAATCCGACCAATTTGGTTTTGCCAGTAATCAGTATTGAGCAGTTACATGCATTCAAATTAGCATAATAACAAGGGCACCCAAAGTTTTGCACAGCCAGTTTTTTGACATTTGATTTAATTTCATACAACTGAATACTGCTTCACTAAAACTCTTTGTTCAGAAAACCCAGTACTCAGATGTTCCTGGGAAATGAAAGTGTAGCAAATTATTATGCAGGCTAAGAGGGGTTCCCAATTTTTTTCATATGATTGTACATCAGAGCATGCACGTAGTCCTGACTAGTGGTAGGCAGCAGGGAAGGTACATGCCTGGCACTCCCCAAGCTTTGTGCCCTAGGCAATTGCCTCTTCTGCCTACCCTTAGTCCCAGTCTAAGTAGAAGGAAACCTTTTTACCCATAAACAGGATACTGCATGCCAATGTATATCAAATATGCCATATAATTTTTACATTTTTCTAAATTAGGAGTAACTATTATTACACAGATTTAATCACAGGTAGTTGGCTAAGGAATACATTTCATTAAGTCCTCTGGGTGCTACTGTATCCAAAGTCTGCATCCACTTAGCTTCAATAATGACAGATATACATCCTATTTACCAGCAACATGTAATTTCAGCTCGTGTATCCAGTACGTTTCCCTCCTAAATAAGGCTTTGTCAATGTCTCCCCCTCTAGCTCTGGCAGGTATGTGCTGTATGGGCATGCCCCGAAATGTCGATGGGCCATGCTTCAGCCCAGTGTTTAGCAACCAACTGTTGTGCAATGTCTTGTTTTTTGTTTTTAACCTTATTATCCCTTTCCGGGTCCAAAGCTGCCCTAATAATTGCCCTGTGCATTCCAATACGTTCTTTAAGCATCCTGATTGTTTTTCCACAATGCAGTCAGAAATGGCTGGATAACTAACACAACGTATGAGTATTTTTTGCCCGGGAGACCTGTCATATATACCCTACCCAAGATCCACAAAAAATGCAGAGACCCCCAGGGCGACCAATTATTTCATCCAATGGTTCCATTAACGAGAAAATGGTTATGTTTGTAGATTTTCACCTCCAACCCTGTGTACAGCAGATGGGAAGCTATTTAAAGAACACCAATAGCTTACTAAAATTGATTGGGAGTACAGACATGCCTATGACTGAGTTTGTACTAGTAACAATGGATGTACAAAACTTGTATACATGCATTCCGCATGAAGGGGGTATTGGGTCAGTGCAGGATTTAATTACAAATAATGAGCAGTATAATGGGCAGTATAATGGGTGCCCAGGATTTTGTCCCTGCTGCGGTTTATTCTGTATAAAAACTACTTTAATTTTGAAAAGCAATATTTTATTCAGCGAACAGGGTCCGCCATGGAATCAAAGTTTGCCCCGGCATACGCTAATGCTTATATGTATCCTTATGAGAATGAATGCATTCTCATGAGGAAGGTCCCTGCGTGGACCGAAACGTCGGGGAAAGGGTGAGGACATTGCATCTAGTAGAGGCTTATATAGAACAGAGACAAATTTTGCGAGATTTCAATATATGGAGTATGTTGCTGATCTCAAATTTGTAGTACTTTGGATTGTATGTATTGGATTGAATATTAAATGCATGTTTCAATTGCACGTATTTGTTTGTACCTGCCAGTTTGTAACCTCTTACTCCAAACATGCTTTATCCTGCATTTCTCCTCCTTTCACTCTCATGCTTCATAAAACATTTTTCACTACCTCCCTCATCAAATCCCAGTTCTATAGAAATCTCAGCCTCTCTACTCTCCTTCCCTCTCCACACATTAAGTTTAAGTACTCTGTCTAGCTATTCCACAAAACTCCTCTTTTTCATACTAAGAACTTACAAATCCCGCTCTCACTTAGTCTATCTTTCCTTTCTATTGCTGGCAGCTGGGGACATTTCCCCAAACCCTGGCCCTTACCCCATCCCAGTTACTGTATATCACAGCCACAAGCTCCTTCTCTTCGGTGCAAATTCCAACAATACAGAACTCCTATACCCAAAAACCCAGTAACTCTTTCCTGTGCTATCTGAAATGCCAGATCTGTTTGCAAAAAACTCACCGCTATACACGACCATTTCATTGCAAATTCCTTTAACCTACTCGCACTTACTGAAACCTGGCTTTCTCCTACCGACACTGCCTCACCTGCTGCCCTGTCCTATGGGGGCCTACACCTTAATCATACTCCCAGACCTGGAGGTGGGGTAGGTTTGCTTCTCTCTCCCCGCTGTACTTTTAAAGTTCTTCCACCTGTTCCCTCCCTATCATTCTCCTCATTTGAGGCACACTGCATTAGGCTCTTTTCTCCTGTTTCACTCTGCATTGCTGTCATATATCGACCACCAGGACCAACTGCACAATTTCTGGACAACTTTGCTGCCTGGCTTCTGAACTTTCTTTCATCTAACATCCCATCCATCATATTAGGTGACTTTAATATACCCGTTAACAACATTAACAACCATTCTGTCTCTAAACTTCTTTTACTAACCTCCTCCCTAGGCTTATCTTTGTGCTCAGACTCCCCCTCTCACTCCAGTGGTAATGCTCTGGACCTCATATTTACCAGACTCTGTTCAACCACCAATTTTACTAACTCACCATTTCCCCTTTCTGATCACAATATGCTCACATTTCAACTCTCACTAACCCACTCCTCACCCCCTGCTATTCCCCAAACACGTACTTACTGTGACTTGCAAGCTGTAGACTTGTCACATCACTCTTCTTCCTTTAACTCACTTCACTCTAATATCTCAGCCATCTCTTGTCCTAATGTGGCTACCTCTCTACTATAGTACTCTCACCACTGCCCTTAATGAGCTTCCACCTATAAAAACTAAACATGCTAGACCCAAACCACTTCAACCTTTGCATACTGCTCATATAAAAGCGCTCCAAAGACACTCACGTGCACTTGAGCGTCGCTGGTGCAAATCCCGCTCAGAGTCAGACTTTTTGAGCTACAAATCTGTCCTGCACTCCTATAACACCAGCCTCTTCCAAGCCAAACAAACATACTTTACTTCACTCATTAACTCCCTTTCTAAAAAAAACAGCACAACTTTTCTCCACCTTTAACACTCTCCTTTCCCCTTCTCCACCCCCTCCATGCACATCTGTCTCTGCTCAAGATATTGCTGAGCATTTCAAAAACAAAATTGACACTATCAGAAGGGACATTACACTACTCAACCCCCCTAGACTAACACCACCCTCCCTCCACACTCCCCAGTCTCTCCTGTGCTCCTTCACCCCTGTGACTGATGAGGAAGTCTCAAAGTTTTTGGCCTCTTCTCACTTTACCACCTGCCCACTTGATCCAATTCCCTCAAAACTTCTCCGCAATACCAATCCTTGTGTAATCAAAGCCTTAACTCACCTATTTAATCTTTCGCTCTCAACTGGACTGTTTCCTTCTCAACTAAAACATGCTCTTGTCACCCCCATTCTGAAAAAACCCTCTCTTGATCCCTCCAATCTTGACAACCTCTGACCTATCTCTCTGCTACCTTTCATCTCTAAACTACTTGAGCACCTAGTCTACAACCGACTAACCTCATTACTCTCTGACAATAACCTGCTGGGCCCCCTACAATCTGGTTTTAAGCCATAACACTCCAATAAAACTGCCCTGCCTCGACTAACTAATGATCTTTTAACCGCTAAAGCCAACAATCATTTCTCACTTCTAATACTGCTTGATCTATGAGCTGCATTTGACACTGTAGATCACCCTCTCCTCCTCCAGTCCCTCCATTCGATTGGCCTTGTCCTGGTTCTCTTCTTACATCACCAATCGTTCCTTCAGTGTCTCCTACAACGGAGTAGCATCTTCTCCCCTACCTCTTTCTGTTGGGGTTCCTCAAGTCTCTGTTCTGGGACCATTACTATTCTCCCTCTATACTTACCCCCTCGGGAAATTAATCAACTCGTACGGTTTCCACTACAACCTCTATTCTGACGATACTCAGATCTATCTCTCATTTCCTGATCTCAACCCAGAACTCCTAACTCGCGTCTCCTCCTGCCTGTCCGCTATCTCTACCTGATGGTCACTGAGGGAAAAAAAACAGAAAAGTAATAGTGTAGTGTAGTATTTTATAATATATAAAAACCACCATATAAGTGTTCAAATATGTGTCCCATAAAATTGTTATAGTGAACAGTGGGTTAATTACAGCAGACCAGTGATCCGTAGAAAGATGGGGTGGAACCTGTCCCACTAAAATCCTAATGTTTCTGGTGGTATATTATACTCACAAGAAAGCCAATAAAACAGAGCTTTTGACAGCGTGAATTCCGTTCCCAAGTGAAATGTTCCTTTTCCCCTTTCTCCTTTATGGGCAATAAGAAGGCAGCATGTGTAGAAACGTAATTATAATTTTAATAGTAAGTAAAAAAACACTCGCAAGCATGGAATATTCGTTCGCATAAAATCCAATTTAAAATCAAGTCCTGCTGCTGGCAGCTTCACAGTCTCTCCTGCGCATCCAGCTTGTCTGTTCATCGATCGCGTGTCTGTTCAGTGTTCGCCTGGATCCACTGCACTTGCCCCAGCTTCACAGTCCGTGTGCTTCTACACCTACTACGTCACCACTGACGCGTTTCGCCGTTCAGGCGTCTTTGCCCATCTGTTTGAAGCATTGTAACTTTATTCATGTAAGTCCTTTGAAACAAAGTATCTGTACAGCCTACCTAATCAGCTTATCGCCCAATATGATACAAAATACTATCTTAAAAACACTTTTGCAACAATTTATAATAGTTAAAAAAGATCAGGTTAGAAAAGCCCTCAAATTAAAATCTACATTTAAACCAGAGGGAGATAATGATTTTAATTTATGGATCCACCAACTCTCCCTTTGTAATGTGCTGGTTACTAAATCTCCTCTTCTCCAGTGTGCCTTAACCCTCTCAATCCCAAACCACCTTAAACCCAATGGGCATTTATTATGTTTTTCACAGAAGTGTCTTGAAACTGAATGTTTTAAGTTTCCCTTAGTTATGTGATTTATATGTTAGCCAATTCGTTTTTTTTTAGCTTTCTGTTGGTTTTACCAACATATTGGAGGCCACACGGGCACTCCAAAATATAGATAACATTTTCCATGTCACATCTAATTAGATCTTGAATTTGGAACTCTTCTCCAGTTACATAACTGTTGAATGTCTTAACTTTAACCCCAAATCTATAAGCTTTACATAGACTACAGGGAAAATGGCCTTGAAAATATCTTTATTCGGTTTTTTGTTTCTATGTGTATAAACCAATCTTTGTTTTAGATTGGGTGCTTTCTGGAAGATGGTGTTAGGTTTTGCTGGAAGGATAGATTCTAATTCCCTATCTGAGCTAAGCACGTTCCAATGTTTTTCAACAATTTTTCTAATAGCGCCTGCTTTAGAATTGTACTGAGTGACAAAACATATATTAAAAATTTCCCCTTCTTTTTCGTTTTGTGAAATTTCTTTTTTGTATTATAGCATTTTTTCTCTATTTTCCCCTCTCACTGTATTTCTTTGTATATCCATCTCATAACCTCTTTCTAAAAAGCTTGTTTTTAAAACATCAGACAGTGCATCATATTTATCTATTTTGCTACAATTTTTCCTAATCCTTCTGAATTGTCCTTGTGGTATGTTTTTGATCCACTGGGGGTTGTGGTTACTTGTAGCCAAAACATAATTATTGGTATCAACAGTTTTGAAATAAGTGCATGTGTGCATTTGTCCATTTTCTATATAAATTTGTAGGTCCAAAAAATAAATTTTTTCGGAACTATAGTTTAGTGAGAATTCCAAATGAAAGTCATTTAAATTTAATTTACTTTCAAATTTCAATAGCTCTGTTTCCCCTTTGTCCCAAATTATAAGGACATCATCAATGTACCGTTTCCATAGCAACAGACCAGCGTCCAGTTTCATGGGCTCTAAAATAAATTTCTCCCAGAAGCCCATGAACAAATTAGCATAACTGGGCGCGAACCGTGTTCCCATAGCAGTACCGCAGACTTGCAGATAATACCCCCCATTGTACCAAAATAATTGTGATTTAAAATAAATTCTATTCCTGTAATAATAAATTCCTTATGTCCTTGATCCAAATTTTCATCTTGTGTCAAATAATGTTCAATTGCTTTGATCCCTAGCTGGTGTTCGATGCAAGTGTAAAGTGATTTTACATCTAAAGTGGCCAGGATCCAGCTGTTGGTCCCATTTCAGCTCTTTACGGGTCTTTAAACCTTGTGTTGAATCTTTTAGATATGAGGGCAGTGTGCTAAAATAAGCTTCTAATTTTGTGTCTATATAATGAGAGAGATTGCTAGTTGGAATATTAATTCCAGAAATTATTGGTCATCCTGGGGGCGTAACTGGATTTTTATGAATCTTTGGTAAAATGTAGAAAAGGGGAACTTTGGGATGTTCTAATAGTATATAGTTCTTTTCTTTTCTCTGCCTCAATAATAATTTTTTTCAATTTATTTTGAAATATACTCATAGGGTTACATTCTAATTTTCTATACGTATTGTGTTCCCCCAACAATTTGTTACACTCATCATCATATTTCTCCATATTTTTGTAAATTTTTGCAAAAGTGTTTTTAAGATAGTATTTTGTATCATATTGGGCGATAAGTTGAATAGGTAGGCTGTACAGATACTTTGTTTCAAAGGACTTACATGAATAAAGTTACAACGCTTCAAACGGATGGGCAACTTAAGGAGGCACTTTAGAGGAAACGTCACCGCTCTTGGAAGAAGCCTGAACGGCGAAACGCATCAGTGGTGATGTAGCAGGTGTAGAAGCACACGGACTGTGAAGCTGGGGCAAGCGCAGTGGATCCAGGCAAACGCTGAACAGACACGCTGGATGCGCAGGAGAGACTGTGAAGCTGCCAGCAGCAGGACTTGATGTTAAAATGGATTTTATGCGAACGAATATTCCATGCTTGTGAGTGTAAACTTTTACTTAATATTAAAATTATAATTACGTTTCTACACATGCTGCCTTCTTATTGCCCATAAAGGGGAAAAGGAAGATTTCACTTGTTAACGGAATTCACGCTGTGATAAGCTCTGTTTTTTTGGCTTTCTTGTGAGTATAATATACCACCAGAAACATTAGGATTTTAGGTGGACCGGTTCCACCCCATCTTTCTATGGATCACTTGTCTGCTGTAATTAACCCACTGTTCACTATAACAAGTTTATGGGACACATATAATGTTTTATGGGGGATTATAGGCCCACATGAGCATGGGAAAGTGGCAGCCGTTAAGTTTAAAATTTTCAGTTAGGCTTAGGGGTTTGGGTTTAAGGGCTATGATTGGTTGAGCATGTGACAGATAACGGACTTACCTGGCTGAGTAGGTATAAAAGGAGCAGGTCTCCGGCATTCTGTGTTGGACAGCCTGTGTGTGTAGAGGTGTCTGAACATCGCGCTGCCTGGAGATCCTGAAGCGCTGCCTGGTGATCCTGAAGATCGCGCCGACTGAAGACTGAGGAATGGAGAGAGGAAAGCTGCATGATGTCTTGCGCTGGGTCCGCGAAGAAGCCGGCGATGAGGATATTCAATCCCTCCTGATGCTGTGTCAGTCGTCCACTCCGGCTCCCCTGCAAGAAGGCTCCCCCAGCCCTTCGTTTGAAGATTCTGCCTCCCCTGTGCGCCCTTCTCTTCTGTCTGGGAGCGGTGTTTCCTGTGTGGGCGGAGCCGGCTCAGCGCATCCGGTTGCTAAGGCTGTGAGCGGTGCTTTGCAGAAGAAGAGACCGGGTAAGCGCAAGATCCCTCGCAGTAAGGATTCCGGCGATCTTGTCAGCTTGCCGGCAGCTCATTCCGCTCGTCCTGTCAGCCCTCCGTATGAAGAAGCAGCTTCCCCGCCTGTTCCTAGGCGCAACGCTTCCTGTGCAGTCCCTGCTGGTTCAGCGCGTCGGGTTTCCATGGCAACCGGCCCGTTGAAGAAAAAAGTTTCAGTGCGCAAGTCTAATCTTCAACCGTCTGCTCCTGATAAACTGTCTTCAAGGCACGATGTCGCTGCTGGGATATGGCCTTCCTGTTCTCCTCCTGTGCATGGGACCCCAGCTGCAGCTGCTTCAAGTAGTAGCTTGGGACCTTTGGCACAACAGAGCTGTAGCACTATCCTTCCTTCCGCAGGTTCTGCTAGCAGCTTGGGCGCTTTTCGATCTGTTGCGGCGGATGGTCCTGCTACTGCGGGAGTTTCATCGAGTCAGCAGCTACAGGATCAGGATGCTGCTGGTCGCTCAGCTACAGCTGTTTCTGAGCAGATCAGAGTTTTGGGTAATTATGACAATGCTGATGTTTTAAATGTTTTATTGTCTTCTTTATCCTCTGGTGCAGTGTTAAAGCAATCAAGCACAGGGATTTCGGAGAATGCTTTTAAGGATTCTATTTTGTGTGATACTACCCCTTTAGGTTTACATTTGCCACAGGCTGTTAGAGATAAAATAGTCAGGGGTGAGTATGTTGACTTGCTCTCTTTATTGCCATCTGCTAAAGAATTTTTGGTTAAAAATGTTAAGGTTTCGGAAGTGGAAATTGATAGGCGAAGACCTGTGGCCAGGACTTTTTCAAATTGGTTACAGGCATTTTGCATTTATGCAAATGTATTGTGTGCTAAGCAACCTCATTTAAGTTCAGGTTTGTTTAAACATGTGGATATTATTTTGGAAGCTTATAAGGCTTATGGGGGCATAGCATGGTTTATTTATGACGATAGATTTCGTCAAAAAATGTCTATTCAGCGGTCTATTCCTTGGGGTTCTAAGGACATTGACCTTTGGATGGGCATGCTGATTCCGAGGTTTCAGCCTCGGGAACCTGCCTCAGGGACAAAGGTTCCTGTAAAACAAAATGCTTGTTGGGCTTTTAATGAATCTGCTTGTCGTTGGCAAGGTAATTGCAGGTTTAAGCACGAGTGTGCTCATTGTGGTGGTGGGCATCCTGCCTTTCGTTGCGTCAAGCGTTTTGTTTCCAGTCAAACCAAGCCTCCATCAAGGGATTCAGGTTTTAGAACAGATAACCCCAGTGAAGTTGGGCGCAATGTTGCCTTATCTAAGGTTGTACCCAAAACGGGAGATGGCAATTTTGTTAGAGAAGGGATTTGAGTTGGGATTTTGGATTCCATCTAAGGATGTTCCTAAGTTTTTCCCCTTCCCTGATAATTTAAAGTCTATTAGGTCTAACCCTCAAATTGTAGTGGAAAAGATTGATAAAGAGTTAGCCCTTGGTAGGATTCAGGGCCCGTTTATTGACCCACCTTTTGATAATTTTAGGGTTTCTCCTCTTGGGGTAGTCCCTAAAAAGGATCCAGGGTCTTTTAGACTCATTCACCATCTGTCATTCCCTTCGGGTGATTCTGTTAATGATGGCATTGGTCGTGAGTTGTCATCTGTTTCTTATGCATCTTTTGATAATGCAGTTGCTGTGGTCCAGCGTTGTGGTCAAGGGGCGTTAATGGCTAAGAGTGATATTGAGTCAGCTTTTAGGCTATTGCCCATTCACCCTGAATGCTATAATTTGTTGGGTTTCCATCATGATGGTTTATTTTATTATGACCGCTGCCTTCCGATGGGGTGTTCCTTATCTTGTTTTTATTTTGAAGCTTTTGCTAGTTTTTTGCAGTGGGCTGTGGAGTTTGAAACAGGTGGTTCTACCATAGTGCATTATTTAGATGATTTTTTATTTGTTGGCCCTGCTAATACAGATTCGTGTCATATTCTTTTGCATAACTTTATGTGGTTGTCAAAAAGGTTTGGTATTCCTTTGTCTGCGGCAAAAACAGTTATGCCAACAACTGTTATTCAATTCTTGGGAATTGAAATTGATTCAGTTCAAAGGGTTTTTCGTTTGCCGATTGAGAAAGTGAATAAGTTGAGAAGCTTGATTTTGACTACTATGGTGGCAAAAAAGGTTAAATTGAAGCACATTCAGTCTTTAATTGGTCATTTGAACTTTACATCTAGAGTTATTCCGATTGGTCGTGTTTTCATGAGGCGTTTGGTGTCTATCATTTCAGGTGTCTCGAACCCCAACTGGCACATTAGAATTCCAGTGGAGGTCAAAGAGGACCTTAGGATATGGGAACAGTTTTTAATTGACTTTAATGGTTGTACTTATTGGCAGGGTGATTTTCGGGATAGTACGGCTTTACAATTGTATACGGACGCAGCGGCTACATCGGGTTTTGGTGCTGTTTTGGGTAACCACTGGTGTGCAGATAGTTGGCCTAATGATTGGTTGGATTTGGGGCTTTTAAAAAATTTAGTTTTATTGGAGTTTTTTCCTTTATTGGTGGTTCTCGAAGTTTGGGGGGAACAGTTGGCGAATCAGAGGATTCTTTGGCATTGTGATAATAGGGGTGTGGTTTATGTGGTAAACAACCTTACCTCTGACTCCCCTCCTGTTTTGCGTTTATTGAGACAAGTTGTTTTTAGAGCTCTTAAGCGGAATATTTGGATAAAAGCTAAGCATATTTCTGGTAGATCAAACTATGTTGCCGACGCTTTGTCTCGGTTTCAGTTTCACAGGCTCTGGGAGTTCAACAGTCAGCTGGATCTTCAAGGGACGCCTTGCCCGAGTTATTTATGGGACCTTGTGCTGCCAGAGTTCAGCGTTGGTTGACTTGTTCATTGGCGGATAAAACTTGGCAGTCTTATTTGGATAGTTGGTGCAAATGGATTGCCTTTAAGGACGGACTTCATCGGGAGACTGGTCTGGGTGATAAGGAATTAATTTTATGGTTCGTTTTGGAACAGGGTCAAGCCGGGTATTCAGCCAGTTCTATTCAAAAGCATTTTGCTGGTATTTCATTTTGGTTGAAATTACTTGGTTTGGAGGATGTTACCAAATCATTTTTGGTGAAGCAAATTTTAAAAGGAATCAGCAGAATGGGACGGTCTAGTGATACAAGGAAGCCCATTACTTTACTGATTCTTAGCAAGCTATTGGCGGCTTTGCCTCAGGTGTGTTTTTCACCGTATGAGCAAGTTTTATTCAGGGTATTGTTCATTTTTTGTTTTTTCGCTGCTCTACGAGTTAGTGAGGCTGTGTCAAGTAGCAAGTCAATTCCAGGTGGTCTTCAATGGGGTGATGTTACTTTGGTGAATGGAAAGCTTCGTTTGCTTATTAGATCATCAAAAACCGATCAATCTGGCAAAGGTGTGGTTTTGTGGTTGGGTATTAGTGCCATTTCTAGTCTATGTCCAATTCAATCCTTTAAAGCATTTGCTGCCATTCGTCCATCAGTCTGTGGCCCATTTTTTATCCACGCTGATGGTTCTTCCCTCACGAAATATCAATTCTCGAGAGTGTTACATGATTGCATTGTGCGGGTGGGTCTTTCTCCAGATGATTACAAGACGCACTCTTTTCGTATTGGTGCTGCTACTCAGGCTTCAATTTTGGGTTTTAGTGATATGTCTATTCAGAAATTGGGCAGATGGAGTTCTAAGCGTTTTTTGTCATATGTCCGCCCTGCTTTAGTTGATATTTAATTTTTGTCTTTTCATTTTCAGTTTCCCCTCCTCTTATTTGGCTGATTGGTCACTCTTTTCTTCGTCGAGCTAAGCTGAGAGCGGAATCCCGTGTTTACAGCGCCAATTTGGGTTTGGAGAATGTTAAGATTGTTTGGATGGGGATTCAGGGTTTACGATGGGCGGATTTTATACCTGTAACTCTGCAGATGAAGGCAAAATGGGGATTCCCGGCTGTTATTTTTGTTCATTTGGGTGGCAATGATATCGGTAAGGGTAGAACAATTGATTTAATTAGGGCCATGAAGCGGGATCTTGCTCAGGTACATTTTATGTTTCCACATACAGTCTTGGTTTGGTCTGAAGTGATACCCAGACTGGTGTGGCTGCAGGACATCTACCTTCGACCTTTGGAGAAGTGTCGTAAAAAACTTAATTTTGCTTTGGCAAAGTTTTCCAGAACTCTCAATATTTTGGTTCATAGACACCATGAGTTGGATGACGGTGGAGTGGGCCTTTATGCAGCTGATAGGGTTCATTTGTCTGACATTGGGTTGGACATATTTAATATGGGCATTCAAGATGCCCTTGAAAGAGCCTTGTCTTGGTGGGGTATGGCCAAGCCCAATGTAATGTGTTAATTGGTCTTGGCTTGGAGGCATGGCTCTATGTAAAGCGGCCTGCTGGGTATTTATGCAGAGGCTGGCTAGTGTTTTTAAGCTCCTGTTAGCATTCTTTGTTTAGCTAACAGCATTCTAAAGGTAAATGTAATTTATTGTGAATTTAACAATAAATCAGCTGCGGCCTTTTATCTCCACCTACATACAATTTGTGTCTGTTTTATTTTACTTGTGTCTTGACTTAGTGCTGTCTATGCTTCCCATGTTTTATGGGGGATTATAGGCCCACATGAGCATGGGAAAGTGGCAGCCGTTAAGTTTAAAATTTTCAGTTAGGCTTAGGGGTTTGGGTTTAAGGGCTATGATTGGTTGAGCATGTGACAGATAACGGACTTACCTGGCTGAGTAGGTATAAAAGGAGCAGGTCTCCGGCATTCTGTGTTGGACAGCCTGTGTGTGTAGAGGTGTCTGAACCCCACCCTCCCCCCCCTTATTGTTTTTTAAAGAAGTATAAAAAAAAAAAAAAAAAAAAAAGGGGAAGAAACATAGGTTTTAACATGTTTAATTTTATTGTCGCAGCTATATTTTTATGTTGTTCGAGGCATGGCTCTATGTAAAGCGGCCTGCTGGGTATTTATGCAGAGGCTGGCTAGTGTTTTTAAGCTCCTGTTAGCATTCTTTGTTTAGCTAACAGCATTCTAAAGGTAAATGTAATTTATTGTGAATTTAACAATAAATCAGCTGCGGCCTTTTATCTCCACCTACATACAATTTGTGTCTGTTTTATTTTACTTGTGTCTTGACTTAGTGCTGTCTACGCTTCCCATGAGTATTTGAACACTTATATGGTGGTGTTTATATATTCTAAAATACTACACTATATTACTTTTCTGTGTTTTTCCCCTCCTCAAATCACTTTGAGGTATACAGCGATTTTTTTGAAATGTATAATTTTTTTGAAGGTGGAAGAGAACCTGGTGATCGCTGGATTGGGAACACTGTGTTTGGGAGTCATTTTGTATTTATTAATTCTACCTGGATGTCGCAACGCTACCTTAAATTAAACCTCTCTAAAACTGAAATGGTTCTCTTTCCTCCAACTAACACCAGTAACATCCCCTATCCATCATAGCTAACAATTCCACTATCACCCCCTCTCCCCAGGCCCGGTGCCTTGGGGTTATCCTAGATTCTGCCCTCATATCCAGTCACTTATTAAATCATGTCACTTCCATCTGAGGAACATATACAAAATACGATCTTTTATCACCCAAGATACTGCCAAAATTCTTATTCATTCTCTCATCATATCACGTCTAGACTACTATAACTCTCTTTTAATTGGCCTTCCCCTCCAGAGACTGTCACCTCTCCAGTCCATAATGAACACTGCTGCGAGGCTCATAAACCTCAGCAACCGCTGCTCCTCTGCCACGCTATTCTGTCAATCTCTGCACTGGCTTCCACTACCTTAAAGAATCAAATTCAAATTAATGACCCTGACATTCAAAGCACTTCATAACTCTGCCCCACCCTACATCGCTGAACTCATCTCTATATACTCACCCAACCGCTGACTACGCTCCTCTACTGGCCTGCTACTCAACTCTTCTCTCATTACCTCCTCACATGCTCGCATTCAAGACTTTGCAAGGGCTGCACCCCTCCTCTGGAACTCTCTCTCACGGTCTGTCCAACTTTCTCCCAACTTTTCTGCTTTCAAGAAATCTCTTAAAACACACTTCTTTCGAGAAGCCTACCCTCATTCTGCTTAACTATCAAATGCAACACCACATACAGTACCAAATTTCTCACCCACTTAATTCAATCGTGCCCACTCCCACACCTTGTGTATTACTCCCTTCCCTTTAGAGTGTATGCTCTTTTGCATAGGGCCTTCCTCACCTTTTGTACCGGTATTGATTGTGATGTATGTAATTCCATATGTTCTATATATAGAATTAATGTGATTTAGTTGTATAATCACATTTACTTTACAGTGCTACGCAATATGTTGGCGCTATATAAATACATGTTAATAATAATAATAATAATAATAATAATGTATCTAAAGGGGTCTATTGGACAATCCGGATATTTCTGTTGGAGTTAAGGAAGGCTGGTAAAGCACCCTGTTCCGGCAGGTCATCTAATGTCTTTATCTTAACCCTTTAAGTGCCAGCAGAATTGACCATTTTGGTTACACGAAATGCCAGACATTTTTTAAACATTTTGTGCTCTCACACTTTAGGGGAATTTTCTGAGGGGAAACCTATAGTTTACCTAGGAAGACTATACATTGTTTTTTTTCGGGAGAAACTGAGCTTTCTAAATCTGTCTGAGTTTTCATGTATTTCCACCTCTGTAAAAAGATTTATAGTACTAAATACAAAAAAAAATGAAAAATTACTATTTTTCACAATATATGAACTTATATCAGAAAAATATTTCATTCTATGCATGTAAATCCAATTTGGAAAGCCTTATGTCTCTCAAACGTGCCAATACCAGATATGTATAGTTTTATGCAGATTTAGGACATCTGTACAGCAAAAACTCCCAGCAGTATATTACCGAATTTTGAAAGCAGAAAATGGCATACTTTAGATTCCAAGGCCACAAAATCCTGAAACAGTGGGTTTACCCCAGAAAACCATATATTTTTGGAAAGTTCTGCTGATTCCAAAATAGGTAACTATGTCTCTCTACTCCTAACTACCAAACATCAAAGCTTGTCTGAACGTAGCTTTTTTTTATAAAAATTAATCAAAATGTTGAAAAATCATTTCAAATGTTTTATTTAGCTGCTCCGCATATCCACACTATATTAGATACCAGGAAAAACCACCCTGAATATTATTGCCAGGGGTCCAGTGAACAGTTTGATCCCCATTGTGCATAGGTTTACCAAAGTACCTGGCATTAAGAGACCCAAATATGAAGTTAGCACATCCAAATTGTCCAGGACTTTACTTCAGCTACTGAAAAATCGACACATTGACTGCTTTTTTTGTGGGGTAAAAACACAGAAAAATAGGTTTACCCACCAAAACCATATATTTTTGGAAAGTACACATTCTACCGAATCTAAAATGGGTACCCATACCTTTTTGCTCCAAACTACTGAGTCGCAAAGGCTTTCCCAAAATTGTCAGTTTTGGTGAAATATCTGAAAATTGCCTCAAAGCTTCAACTTCCCAGCGCCATATCACCCATGTATCATTACGTACCAAGAAAAAGCACCCTAAATATTATTTCCAGGGTTCCTCCAAACAGTTTGGTGCCCATTGTTCATAGGTTTACCAAAGTATCTGGCATTTAGATGCCCCAAAATGAAATTAGCGCATACAAATAGTCCTGTGGGTAACTTCAGCTACTGAAAAATCAACACATTGAGTGCGTTTTTTGTGGGGTAAAAACACAGAAATATATGTTTACCCCCCAAAACCATATATTTTTGGAAAGCACACATTCTACCGAATCTCAAATGGGTACCCATGCCTTTCTGCTCCAAACTACTGAGTTGCAAGGTTTTCCCAAAATTATTGGTTTTGGTGAAATATCTGAAAATTGCCTCAAAGCTTCAACTTCCCTGCAGCATATCACCCATGTATCATTACGTACCAAGAAAAAGCACCCTAAATATTGTTGCCAGGGTTCCTCCAAACAGTTTGGTGCCCATTGTTCATAGGTTTACCAAAGTATCTGGCATTTAGATGCCCCAAAATGAAGTTAGCGCATACAAATAGTCCTGTGGGTAACAAAAATCAACACATTGACTGCATTTTTTGTGGGGTAAAAACACAAAAATATATGTTTACCCCCCAAAACCATATATTTTTGGAAAGGACACATTCTACCGAATCTAAAATGGGTACCCATGCCTTTCTGCTCCAAACTACTGAGTCACAAGGCTTTCCCAAAATTTCAGTGTGGGTGAAATAGCTCAAAATCGCTTCTAGAGAATTCACTTTTACCATCTTGTCTCCCTCATAGCATAAGGTACCAAGAAAAAAACATCCTAAATATAAATGCCAAGGCTCCACTGAACAGTTCGATGTGTATTGTGCATAGGATTACCAAAGTAACTGGTGTTTAGAGGCCCTGAAATGAAGTTAACGAATACAAATTGTCCTGGAGGTCAGTTGAAAAAAAGCAACACATTTACTACAGTTTTTGCAGGGTAAAAACACAAAAAAATACGTTGACCCCCCAAAACCATATATTTTTGGAAAGTACACATTCAGACGAATCCAAAGTGGGTAACTATGTATACCTACTCCAAACTACTGAGTCGCAATGCTTTCCCAAAATTGTCAGTTTTGATGAAATAGCTGAAAATCGTTCACTTTCTGGTATCTTATGTCTTACATAGAATTAGGTACCAAGAGAGAACATCCTAAATATGAATGGCAGGGGCCTACTGAACACTGATGCCCAATATGCATAGATTTACCAAACTATGTGGCATACAGAGGCACCCAAATGACAGTAGTGTATATAAATTTTCATGGCTGACGCTCTGGCTGCTGCAATATAAGCACCCAGTATGTGTATTTGCATAATAAGACCCCCTAACAGTATGGAGACCCTAGAAAACCATATATTTTTAGAAAGTACACATTCTGATGAATCTAAAGCAGGTAATTACATCTTTCTACTGCAAACTAGCAAACTGTAAAGCTATGCTGAACGTAGCTGTTTTGTTTTTTTTCAAATTTCTGAAAATCTTCACAAAGCTTGATTTTAGCCCATTATATGCCCTACATTTTGAAATGTATCAGCATAAAACATCCTAAATATGAATGTCAGGGGACTACTGAACACTTTGATGCCCAATATGCATAGATTTAACAAACCATGTGGTGTACAGAGGCACCCAAATTACAGTAGTGTATATAAATTTTCATTCCTGACACACTGGCTGCTGCAATATAAGCACCCAGTATGTGTATTTGCACCATGAGACCCCCTAGCAGTATGGGAGACCCTAGAAAACCATATATTTTTAGAAAGAACATATTCTGACGAATTTAAAGCAGGTAATTGCATCTTTCTACTGCAAACTAATATACTGTAAAGCTTTGCTGAACATAGTGGTGTTTATCAAATTTCTGAAAATCGCCACAAAGCTTGCATTTTGCCCCATTATATGCCCCACATTTCATAACGTATCAGCATAAAACATCCCACATATGAACGACAGGGGTCTACTGAACACTTTGATGCCCAATATGCATAGATTTACCAGACTATGTGGTGTACAGAGACACCCAAATGACAATAGTGTATATAAATTGTTATGGCTGACACACTGGCTGCTGCAATATAAGCACCCAGTATGTGTATTTGCACCATAAGACCCCCTAACAGTATCGGAGACCCTAGAAAACAATATATTTTTTAGAAAGTACACATTCAGACGAATCTAAAGCAGGTAATTGCATCTTTCTACTGCAAAGCTATGCTGAACGTATCGGTTTTTATCAAATTTCTGAAAATCGTTGCAAAGCTTGCATTTTGCCCCATTATATGCCCCACATTTCGTAATGTATCAGACATCCAAAAATGCATCCAAAATATGAATGTCAGGGGCCTACTGAACACTTTGATGTCCAATATGCAAATATTTACCAAACTATGTGGTGTACAGAGGCGCCCAAATGACAGGAAGATGCATCATATTGATGAGAAAGGGCCCCACACAGCAGATCTCCAGCTCCAACCGTCATCAGGCAGGGGGGGGCAGAGCAGGGTGAAAGTGAATTGCAGGACGCATAGGAAACGCGTCCCTGCTGCTGCTTTGGGGCCCCTGGGTGATTGCGCCCCAGGGGCCACTCAATCCCCTGCTCTGCTTTTTGCCTAGGGGCAGGGGATCATGTAGGAGCGGAGTGAGCGGCTCTAACAGACGCTCCTCCGTTCGCAAACCCGGAAGTGCTGCAGAATGTAGAATCTACGATCTGTGGCACTTTGATCCTTTGATCCACAGAACGTAGATTATGTGGCACTTAAAGGGTTAATATTGGGCCAGTAGATAAAATCTAGGAGGTATCTAAAATAAGGGAGGTGTGAACTTCTCCAAAGGGGAGTATGAGAAGATATCAGATAAGGATTAATCATATTAATGCATAGAGCTTCTTGCCAGGCTAGGTATGGAGCCTTCTGCACAAGGGGCAGTGGGTTGGAGTCTGCGCATAGGGCAGTGAGAAAGCGATTCTATCAACCCTTATAGTAGTGTGAGTAGAAACATGGGGTCTTCTTGGTTAGGATTGAACCAAGCATGTATATGTGCTGCTAAGTAGTATATCCAGTAACGTAACTAGAGGGGGCCGGGCCCTGGTGCGGTACATGCGACCGGGCCCCACCACCGCCCTCCGTATGAGATTTTCGGCCCGGAAAACAGCTGTAGGCAAGCTGCCGGGGGGCCCTGGCCCAATCAGACCTTCTGCTCCCCCAGTAGTTCCGCCACTGAGTATATCCATAAATTGGGGAGGCTATTTTCCAGATTAAATGAAAGATAGCAGAGTGGAATTTACTTTTTTGAAGTAGGATCTTGGTATTGTGGTTGGGGAATTTTTTTTTAAAAAGATTAATTTTTCCACACATATCAAGTGGCATCTTCTGCCAGGAAGTGACCACAGAGGTAAATTTTTTTCAGCAGGGGAATTAAATTAAGGTCCAAGAATTCAATTATATTCGTGTCTACGTTGATCCATGGGTATTTTACTCGGGGTGCCCATTGGAGTGCAATGTTGGTTGGGCATATTTGTTGGGGAATGCAATCAATAGGCATTATAAGAGATTTATCCTAGTTAATCTAAAGACTTGAATATTTGCCAAATTCTAGTAACACACTCAACGCCATCTGTAGAGATAGACCTTGATCTGCAAAAAAACAATAGAATGTCGCAAGATTTGTATCAGAGGCCATATGTTATGTTATGTTGTTTGCACTGTGAATTGATATGGCAAATGGTTCTATTGCCAGGGCGAGCAATAACTGGGACAGTGGGCATCCTTGTCAGGTGCCCTGTTATAATTTAAAAGGTTTAGATGAGGAATTATTAACTCGGACCTGAGCTATAGGTTCTGTGTACAGTAGCTGCTCCAGGAAATAAATTATGATATGAAGGGGCACTCGACCATGTCAAATGGCTTTGGCAGAGCCAAGTGACACCACAATACACGAGCCAGGGTTATCATGAGTAATCTGCAGGTTAGTGTAGAGTCTACACAGGTTGATGGAAGTGGATTTGTTTGGCATAAATCCAGACTGATCTTGATGTACAATTGATGTTATAACTTTTAGTAATCTGGATGCTAAAAGTTTAGCTAATAATTTGGCATCAGAATTTATTAAAGAAATGGGCCAATTTAAGTCGCACAGGTCTGGATTTTCCCAGGTTTATGAATCAGAACAATTATGGCCGAATACAAGGATGGCAGAAGTCTGCCCGACTCCACCGAGGCGTTAAGCATTCCTAAAAAGTTGGGAATTAGCTCTGCCGCCATTAGTCTGTACCATTCGGCCGGGAGATCATCTGGGCCAGGGGTTTTGTAAGTGGGGAACGAGTGAAGCGCTTCTGCTATTTCTTGTGGTGTAATAGGTTTCTCAAGGAAATCTCTTTGTTGTCGGTCCAATTGTGGTCAATGGAGATTTTTAATATGGTTACATATTTCATCTAGGGAACAGTTCAATCGAGATTTATATAGGTTAGCATAGAAGTCTCGGCATAGAATTCAGTAATTTCAGAGGGGGAATTAGGAACGTCTGCATAATTAACTATTCTAGGAATTACCATAGTGGGTGTGGCTGCCTTAGCTAGATATGCTAGTGTTCTCCCTGCTTTTTCCTCCTGATAAAATATCCGTTAGGAAGTGTAGAGCAATTTTTTCCATGTAAGCATGATATTAACTAATTCCACTTCCCCCTGTGCTTTGCAAAGCTGTATTCGTTTTGGAGGGATCCTTAGTAAAGGTGAATGGTCACAAAAGGCTCTTGGTAGGTACAATCAGCAGAGGCCAGTGTGAAATCAGTTTGCAAAATAGTTTACTATGTAGCTGATTGGCATGAGTACTGTCTAGCAGTAGGATTTTTCCACCTCCATAGGGGCAAATTCACTAAGCGCCGAAGCGCCAAACGCTAGCGTCAATTCACTAGCGTTGGGCATTTTCGTTACTTCGCAAATTCACTAACGAACGCTGGCATAGATTTGCTAGTGTTACTTCGCACCCTTACGCCTGGCGAATTTTCGCTACGGACGTAACTACGCAAATTCACTAACGCGCTCAGTGTACTGAACGCTACCTTTTACACTAGACTTTCTTCGCCACCTCAGACCAGGCGAAGCGCAATAGAGTAGATAGGGATTGCTTCCAAAAAAGTTCAAATTTTTTCTAAGTCCCAAAAAACGCTGGCGTGTTTTCTATATTATGGGTGGTAGGCTGAAAAAGATCGAAACATTTTTTGGGGCTCCCCTCCTTCCCCCCCTACATTTCCTAACTCATGGCAACTTAACTATACAGTGGGCACATGTGTAGGGCAAAAAAAAAATTTTATTTGATGTTTAGAAGGTTTCCCAGGCATTTGTAGTGATTCTACGTATTCCTTCATTGAAATTTGAATTTGGCGCCGTATGCAAATTAACCTTCGCTAGCGTAACTTCGCTTCACTTAGCGAATCAATGCTAGCGCAACTTCGCAACCTTACGCTACCCCTGTGCGCAACTTCGGATTTTAGTGAATTTGGGGAGCGCTGGCGAAACTACGCCTGGCGAAGTGTGGCGAAGTTACGCTTGGCGCAACTACGAATCTTAGTGAATTTGCCCCATAGTCTGTTAATCCCATTGTTTCAGCCCAAGTAGCCAACATAGAGGGTGTCTTCAACTGAAACGATAGTTTATCCAGTTGAGGGTCTAAGTGTGTAATGGAATCTACCTCATGTTCTCAAGATGGCGTCCAAGATGGCGACCGCCTGCCTCACCACATGGCTCCTGCTGGGCACAGGTCTATGACCTCACCTTTTTCCCACTCCAGGATTGGTCGTCGGCGACGGAACGGACGCCGGCGTCAGAATCGGGCGCCGGCGTCGGGGCGCCAGTGTGAGGACGCTGGCGTCTGCGTCTGACGCAAGCGCGTCAAAATTGGCGCCAACCCAGGGACTACTTAAACGCACTTCCCTTCCAGTCCTTGCCCAACTATAGGTTCCTGCTACAGAGTTCCTGGGTGTTATCTTCTATATTGATTCTTGTGTACCGATTTCTGCCTGTTTTTCGATTCTGCTTGTCTTCTGCCTGGTCTGACCTATTTGCCTGTATTTTGACGATTCTTTGGATAAACCCTCTTGTACCTCGAACCTGGTCTGGTCTCCTCTTTGGTCTACACTATTACTGTGCCTTCGGGCCCGTTACAGTATAGTTGGGCCATGGACCCTTCGGAGGAGACCCCAGCTCCACCTGATGTCGGTGGCGCTATCCGCGGTTTGGCTTCCCGCATGCAGTCATACGAAGCCCAGCAGTCTCACTTCGGTCAGGCTCTAGAAGCTATTCTGGACAAGTTGTCGGCATTGTCACCTGTGGCCCCGGTCCCTGTGGCCGTTCCTGCAAGCCCACTCCAGCCTTCGGAACCTCGCATTCCTGCGCCTCCCCTCTACAGCGGCGATCCTGATGCATGCAGAGGTTTCATCAACCAGTGCGAGATCCAGTTCGCCCTGCTGCCAGGTCAGTTTGTATCCGAACGAGCTAAAGTGGGGTACATGATTACTCGCCTGCAGGGGAAGGCTTTGGAGTGGGCATCACCTCTGTGGGAGAACCCTTTGATTGACAACGCCAGAGCCTTCATCCGTGAACTTCGGGTCGTCTTTGATGCCCCTGGTCGAGCTATGGCATCCTCGGCTCGCCTGTTCCAGATCCAGCAAGGCACTCGCTCTGTTCCAGAGTACGCTATCGAGTTCCACACCCTAGTGGCGGAGACCACCTGGAACAATGATGGGTACCATGCCGCCTTCTACAACGGCCTAGCCATGTGTATTAAGAACGACTTGGTCTCCCGGGAAATTCCTTCTCGGTGGGAGGATCTGGTGGCGCTGGCTATAAAGGTTGACACCCGACAGAGGGAATTTCAAGTCGAGCTCGACAGAGAGCGTTCGAAGAAGTATCCCCGGTTCCAATCTACCCTGGCTCCCCGCTTCCAGAGACCCCTACTCTTCAATCCGGCTACTGCTTTCCCCTCTCCTACTCCTGCGGCTTCTGCTTCCTCTGCTCCATCTACTGAGGAACCCATGCAGATCGGACGGGCTCGTCTTTCCGAACAGGAGAAGCTACGGAGAAGGGCTGCCGGCCTATGCCTGTATTATGGGGGCAAATCGCACTTCGCCCATGAGTGTCCTGTAAAGCCGGGAAACGCCAGCACCTAGGTAGGTTTGGGGAGACCTATCTGGGTGGTGTTTGTTATTCTCCCCAACCCTCTACTCAATGCTTCCTTCTTCCAGCACAGATCCAATTCGGTTCCCAGAAAATCCCAGTGCAAGCTTTCCTGGACTCTGGTGCTGCTGGGAATTTCATGGACAGAGTTTTTGCTGCTCGTCATGCGGTTCCCCTACAACCCTTGGCCTCTCCTCTGCGAGTGTTGGCTATTGATGACCGCCCTCTGTCTTCGGCCATTATTTCTCAAACCACCGCTGAACTTTCTCTTAGAGTGGGCACCATGCATCTGGAGAGATTGGCCTTTCTACTCATCGACTGCCCTTCTACTCCACTCGTTTTGGGGCTCCCCTGGCTGCGCACCCATAATCCAGTCATTGACTGGTCCTCCACTCAAGTCTCCCGCTGGAGCCCCTATTGCCAACAGAACTGTTTGCCTGCTGTACCCCTTATCAAGGTTTCTTCTGTTTCTTCCAATTTGTTCCTTCCATCCGTTTATCAAGATTTTGCTGATGTCTTCAGTAAGGGCTCTGCAGAGACTCTTCCTCCTCACCGACCCTATGACTGTCCGGTCGAACTTCTTCCTGGTTCCATGCCTCCCCGGGGTCGCACCTATCCTCTTTCCCCCTCTGAGACGGCTGCCATGAAGACCTACATTCAGGAGAATCTCCAAAGAGGCTTCATCCGCCCTTCTTCCTCCCCTGCTGGTGCTGGATTTTTCTTTGTCGAAAAGAAGGACGGAGGTCTGCGACCATGCATCGACTATAGGGGGTTAAACAAAATCACCATTAAAAACCGTTACCCTCTCCCCCTAATCTCCGAACTCTTCGATCAGTTAAGAGGGGCCAAGATCTTCACTAAGCTGGATCTTCGGGGTGCCTATAACCTCATTAGAGTTCGTGAAGGGGATGAATGGAAGACCGCCTTCAATACCCGAGACGGGCATTACGAATATCTAGTCATGCCATTTGGACTCTGTAATGCCCCCGCGGTCTTCCAGGAGTTCGTAAATGATATATTCAGAGACTTGTTGGGGCAAAGTGTTGTCGTCTATCTGGATGACATTCTTGTCTTTTCCAAAAATCTCCACGAGCATCGCTCCCAAGTGAAGGAAGTTCTTCGCCAAATTGGAAAAGTGTTCGTTTGAAGTGTCCTCCATCCCTTTTCTTGGGTACATCATCTCCCAGCAGGGTTTCAAGATGGATCCAGCCAAGGTTTCAGCAATTCTTGATTGGCCCCTCCCCACAAGTGTCAAGGCTATCCAGAGATTTATTGGCTTTGCCAACTATTACAGACAATTTATTAAAGGTTTCTCTTCCAAGATCTCTCCTATCCTGGCCCTTATCCACAAAGGGGGTAAACCACAGCATTGGCCTCCTCTAGCCTTGGAAGCCTTTGAATCCTTGAAAACTGCCTTTTCTTCTGCACCTATTCTCAGACACCCCGAACTTCTTCTTCCCTTCTTCCTCGAAGTCGACGCCTCAGATGTGGGAGCTGGAGCTGTCTTGTCACAGAGATCATCCTCGGATGGAAAGTTACATCCCTGTGCATTCTTCTCTAAGAAATTTTCCTCCCCCGAGCAGAACTACGATGTGGGGAATCGTGAGTTATTGGAAGTGAAACTCGCCCTGGAGGAGTGGAGACATTTACTGGAAGGATCCTCCATCCCCGTGACCATCTTTACAGACCATAAGAACCTTGAATGTATTCAGTCCCTCAAACGCTTGAATCCCAGAAAAGCCAGATGGTCACTGTTCTTTTCCCGTTTTAACTTCATCATCACCTTTCGTCCTGGCTCTAGAAATAGAAAGGCTGATGCTTTGTCAAGAAGTTTTGTTCCTGAAGTTCCCTGTTCCGAAGATCCTGAACCCATTGTGCCTCCCTCTAAGATCGTCGCTGCCCTATTTCCCTCCTTGGCTTCACAAATCCTTTCCGCTCAAGCTTCTGCACCTGACAATATTCCTCTAGGGGTTGCCTTTGTCCCACCTGATTGTCGCCAGTCTATTCTATCCCAGGCTCACAGTTCTAAACAGGCCGGCCATCCCGGAGTGGAGAAGACTACCGAACTCCTTTCTCGCCTGGTGTGGTGGCCATCCATGAGGAAGGACGTCAAAGACTTTGTTTCTTCTTGCATCATCTGTGCCATTTCCAAGTCTGGACATTCTCCCCCCAAAGGACTCCTTCTTCCATTACCCATTCCATCTCGTCCTTGGACTCATCTTGCCATGGATTTTATTGTGGATCTGCCTGTCTCCTCCGGTCACACTGTCATCTGGGTTGTTGTTGACAGGTTCAGCAAGATGGCTCATTTCATTCCCCTCCACAAACTTCCCTCTGCTCCTGAACTTTCCAAGCTTTTCATCCAACATATTTTTCGTCTCCATGGGTTTCCTGCCGAGATCGTCTCTGACCGTGGCTCACAATTAGTGTCTAGATTCTGGAGATCCTTGTGCAAAGCTCTCAACATTTCTTTGCAATTTTCTTCTGCCTATCACCCACAGTCCAATGGAGCCGCTGAGAGAGTGAACCAGGCATTGGAACAGTTTCTTCGCTGCCATGTTTCCCTGTGCCAAGGCGATTGGTCGGATCTCCTTCCCTGGGCTGAATTCGCCCATAACAACGCTTTGCATTCTTCCTCGCATCAGTCCCCTTTCTTCTGTGTCTACGGTCAGAATCCATTGGCGTTCCCTCAGGATCTTCTCCTCACCAATGTCCCTGCCGCCAACGATCAGGCTGCCCACATGATGGCTGTTTGGGCTGCTGTTGCCTCTAATCTGCAGAAGAGCTCCCTGGTCCAGAAGAGGTTTGCTGACAAGAAGAGGAGTTCCGCTCCACCCTATGCTCCTGGTGACAAAGTTTGGCTTTTCACCCGTAACATCCGCCTGAAGATTCCTACCCCCAAGCTTGGTCCCAGATTCATCGGTCCCTTTCCTGTCATTGAAATCATCAATCCGGTGGCGGTTCGTCTTCAACTCCCTCCAGAGTTGCGGATCCCGAATGCCTTCCATGTCTCTCTCCTTAAGCCTGCTGTGTCTTTTTCTTCTTCTTCTCCCCCAGCTCCAGTCCTGGTTGATGATCACCAGGAATTCGAGGTGAAGAGGATCTTGGACTCTCGTCTTTCCAGGGGCACTCTTCAATATCTCATTGAGTGGAAGGGGTTCGGTCCCGAGGAGTGCTCCTGGGTCAGGAGCTCAGATGTCCATGCGCCCATCTTGGTTCGTAGATTCCATAAACTATTCCCTCTCTCCCCTAGACTCGGTGGTCCTGAGGCCCCCCTAAGGAGGGGGGTACTGTAATGGAATCTACCTCATGTTCTCAAGATGGCGTCCAAGATGGCGACCGCCTGCCTCACCACATGGCTCCTGCTGGGCACAGGTCTATGACCTCACCTTTTTCCCACTCCAGGATTGGTCGTCGGCGACGGAACGGACGCCGGCGTCAGAATCAGGCGCCGGCACGCCAGCGTGAGGACGCTGGCGTCTGACGGAAGCGCGTCAAAATTGGCGCCAACCCAGGGACTACTTAAACGCACTTCCCTTCCAGTCCTTGCCCAACTATAGGTTCCTGCTACAGAGTTCCTGGGTGTTATCTTCTATATTGATTCTTGTGTACCGATTTCTGCCTGTTTTTCGATTCTGCTTGTCTTCTGCCTGGTCTGACCTATTTGCCTGTATTTTGACGATTCTTTGGATAAACCCTCTTGTACCTCGAACCTGGTCTGGTCTCCTCTTTGGTCTACACTATTACTGTGCCTTCGGGCCCGTTACAAAGTGGTAATTAAAATCACCCATCATACAATTTGGGCTGGAGGTAAATCTAGGATTTTCTTAAAAATCTGTTCCAGGATATCTAGCGATATGGAAGGAGGTAAGTACACGTTGACTAGCACCAGAGGCCAGCCATGCTTTTTTAATAGCCAACATTTTTTGGCCTACAAGATGTGTTTCTTGTAGGACCAGTATTGAGGGAGCAAATGTCTTAACATATAAAATTTAAATATAATTGATATCTTTTAAAATTTTGAATTAAGGCCCCTAACGTTCCATGAGCAAATTATTAAGGTGGCCATTTCCCCCAGGTTTTGAATATAACATTAGAAGAAGGAATGTTTATTAGATTGATGGACAATAACATTTTTTGTCTGCATAACAGATAGTAATACATAAACAACATTTAACACCCATTTTCCCTTAACTTGTTGTTCCCACCCCTGCCCATTCATGATAAGTAGGCCTTTACCCAAAACTTTTGTAGTAACAGAAGCAAAGATAGGATAAGTCTCTAAACGTGAGAAGCTTCCCAATAAAACTTTACCATTATTGGCCAAACTTATTAACTAGAGTCAGTTTGTACAGTGTACACTTATGCAGCTACTTATCTGTGTTCCTGTATGCCAAAACAGACAATGTGCCATGTTAATGTAAGAGAAGTCAGATTGGCATGTCGGATGTTTAAGTCCAAGTTTGTATGTGTCTAGATGGTGGTACTTAGTTGTGCCAACAGGTTAGCTTAGACACTTTCCTCTGTGAGTTACAATCTGGTGAGGTGTTTAAGAGTCTCCTGTGGCATGAGCTGGGGGTCGTCGAGCCTGGGTCTTATTGTGGTGTGTTTCAATCCATTGTATGGCGGCTTTCGGTTGGTCAAAAAACACTGTGGAATCTCCTGTAGCTATACACAGCTTAACTGGAAAAAGCATTGCGTATTGAATCTTCAGCGATCTGAGTTTGCAGCGAACTTTTGTAAAGGTGCCCACACTTTTTTTTTTGCACCATAGTGGAATATATACAGATGAAGCCAGAATGGATTGTGCATCTGGCACACTGTAACATCAAGATAAATGCGCTGTTTGAGTTAAGTGCAGGGAAACGCTGTCCCAACGTTTAGAAATGGCTGCAATTCAAGTAATGGACACCAGGTGGTGCCTGACCTACCTTTCCATTCCAAGTTGACATCTGTTTTTTTTAACCCATGACAGAAACTGGTTCAGTGGTTTCACTTCTGTCAAAAGCAACTATAGTGTAGTGGTTAAGGTGTTGGTCTGGGGAATAGAGGATCATTCTACCAACCATCTTCTTTTTTTTCACTTTTCTTATAAACTATTTTAAAGTGCTTATTCACTTTAATGCTGATTTCAGCCTTTCATTTTAGAATGTAGATTGTACTGTATGTATGTATGTATGTATGTATGTATGTATGTATGTATGTGATGTACATATGGAGTCACTTTTTATGGTACATTTAACGCTCTGTAACATTAGATAATTGGCAGCAAGTGAGATATCTTAAGTTTTCCCTTCGCATTTATCTCAGTTACCTACATGCAGCTGTGTCCACTAGAGGTCTCAAGCACAAGGTATTTCTATAGCTACCAGCTTGCTTTATGTCACAGTGAAGAATGCCACAATCTCAATCTAAGCTGGAGAAAGGGGGACTCTTCATGTGTTAAGAAACAGGTCAAAATTATTTAAATAGAAGTGTGAACACAGTTATATATGTACATGGCTAGGAAAGAAGATCTGCAGAGTTTAAGTGTTGAGGAACTAAAAAAAATTGTAATTAACTGATGGAAAGAATTTAAAAAAATATTTAAATAAATAATCAAAAGTAAGTCCTAATGCCTCCTCCATCCACCCGTGAGCTTAATTTTCCCATTACTATGTACTGATTTTTTTTTCTTTTTAAACAATGTGTGTGAAGTACATCACAGATGAAGTAAACTCCTGAATAAACAAAGGTCCAAAAGGTACGGGGTTCAATACGCATCTATTCCTGCAGTCTCACAATTTTTCTGTAATTGATTTTAGTGATATATTAAAGAAAGTAAGGAATGAAAAGACACAGTGCCACCATCAATTTTCCAGAGTGGCTCAAGCGAATCATTAATTTGATGGTGCCACTATATCTTTTCATTCCTCAACTGCTTAATGTTTCATAAAATAAAAATTTCACAATTAGAGAAATGAATAACATTTAAGGCAGAAAAGGGAATTTAGCTCATGACCTCTTATTTTAAAAGCAACCACCTAAACCATTTGGCCACCAGTAAATTAACTGATTTACCATTCTCAAAACTATCCCTCGTCTGTGATGTACTGAAAAGCTGCAACATCAATTAAATATCCAATACATGTGAAGGGGAAAATTACCACAATACTTGTAACAACTTAATCCACAGGTAAATGAATCAACAAAGAGAAACTTAATGTGCTGTTTATACCTGCTCAACTACAGTGTGTATTTGGAAATGCTGGTGCTGACATTTTGAAAATTACTGGTGCCACTGTTGGGGTTTTATTCCTCAATAGTGACAGGTGACTGCCCTTTTTTACAGAAAACTCATTGAAGTCAATGGGCATTCTTGCACCCATGTACATATGCTGTAAAATGTACATTATAATTGTAAATATCAACTACAGATAATTGGGAGACTGCGGGAATAGATGGGTATTGAACTCAGTACCTTTGGCAGCAAACAACAAACACCTAACCAAACACGCCACCACAGTATTACTGATAATTGCTTATTCAGGAGTTTACTTACTATCTGTGATGTATACCACACTTACAACTTACTTTTGATTATATATATATAGATATATAGATAGATAGATAGATAGATAGATAGATATTTTTTTTTATATTACAATATTTTTTTTAGTTCCTCAACACTTATCTCCCTTGGTGCCAATTATCGAATATTACATTGCCTTAAATGTACCATAAAAAGTGACTCAATCTGTATGGAGAATTTTGCATTTTCGTGGTTAATCTCACCTTTTGTTCTTGCTACACGTAAAGCGGCATCTCTATCTTTAAAATTAAACATCTTGAGAATCACAGGCCACAGAGGGGTGCCTGGTGGGGGCCGGCGTTCTGGTACCTGGTAAGCACACTCGACCACAAACTGTGCTGAGAACATTTCAGCCCCGAGATTGTCTTTCAACCAAGTCTCTATAAAGGCTTCCAGATCGGCCCATTCACAGCCTTCCGGTTTGCCAATTATGATTAGACCTGTGTTGCCTGTTTTCAAGATCGACGTGTGCGGGTGTTGGTCATGTTGGAGCTGTTGCCTTTGCATTGGTGAAAGGTCATCTTCCAGTGCCCCGATTCTCTGTTCCGCCTCTATTGTGTGTTTGCGAAGTTTCTGCACATCGTGACGCAGTAAAGAAAGATCTACTTTGATCTCTTCCATTTTAGAGGGCATAGTAGTAGTGGTGTCAGCTATCTGCGCCATCAGTGAGGCTTTGGAGTCGGCTATTGCCAGCAAAAGGGAATGCAGGGTAGGTTCAGGAGATTGTTCTCCCGAGATATCTGGCTGTGAAGAGTCAGGCCCGCCTTGTTGTGAGAGTCCCGTAGCAGCTTCTGCTGTTCATCTTGGGAATTTGCTTTTGGAAGCTTTATGTTTTCGCCGTTCTAGAGCTTTTGTATGGAATTTTGGTTAAAATGTGTGTTCTTATCGATGCAGATAGGGCTAACGAGCTATATAGCTGCCCAAATTTGGCTCAGGATAGTTGACACAGCGGGAGCTTCATCACTGCACGTCTTCCCTGTTTCACATACTGAACAAAGATATTTAGTATTCAATTGTATGAAATCAAATCAAATGTGAAAAACTGGCTGTGCAAAAATGCATTTCAATGCATTTCAATGCATGTAACTGCTCAATACTGATTACTGGCAACACCAAATTGGTTGGATTAGCTTGTTAAGCCTTGAACTTCATAGGCAGGTGTGTCCAATCATGAGAAAATGTATTTAAGGTGGCCAATTGCAAGTTGTGCTTCTGTTTGACTCTCATTTGAAAAGTGACAGCATGGGATCCTCAAAGCAACTCTCAAAAGATCTAAAAACAAAGATTGTTAACTATCATGGTTTAGGGGAAGGCTACAAAAAGCTATCCCAGAGGTTTAAACTGTCAGTTCCAACTGTAAGGAATGTAATCAGGAAATGGAAGGCCACAGGCATAGTTTCTGTAAACCCAGGTCTGGCAGGCCAAGAAAAATACAGGCATGGCATATATGGAGGATTGGTTACAGACAACTCAAAGATCACCTCCAAAGACCTGCAAGAACATATTGCTGCAGATGGTGTATCTGTACATTGTTCTACAATTCAGAGCAATTTGCACAAAGAACATCTGTATGGCAGGGTGATGAGAAAGAAGCCCTTTATGCACTCACGCTTGTTGTATCTAAAAGCTCATTTAGACAAGCCATTTTGGAACAAAGTGCTTTCGACTGTATAATGGATTAACAGAAAATATGCAATATGCATCATAAAATTAGACAGGCGCATACATTTGGGCACCCCAACAGAAATATTATATTGATACTTAGTTAAGCCTCCTATAGCCTTTGACGAGTCTCCAAATCTCTCCAATTCAGTTAAATGTGATGGCTGCCAAGCATGGACAGCCTGTTTCAAATCATCTCACAGATTTTCGATGTTATTCAAGTCAGGGGACTGTGACGGCAATTTCAGAATACTGTACTTCTCCCTCTGCATAAATTCATCTGGCCCTCGACTTTAACAAGGGCCCCAGTCCCTGAACTAGCCACACTGCCCCACAGCATGATGGAACCTCCACCACATTTCACAGTAGGTGGCAGGTGTTTTTCTTGGAATGTGGTGTTCTTCCACCATGTAAAGCGATTTTTGTTGTGACCAAATAAATAATTTTTTGTCTCATCAGTCGAAAGCAGTTTGTGACTGTGGCTTGTCTAAATGAGCTTTGGCATACAACAAGCGACTCTGTTTGTGGTGTGAGTGCAAAAAGGGCTTCTTTCTCATCACCCTGCCATACAGAAGTTTTGTCCAAATTGCATTGAATTGTAGAACAATGTACAGATACACCATCTGCAGCAAGATGTTCTTGCAGGTTTTTGGAGGTGATCTGTAACGACCACGTTGTCTGGAACCTTGATTGGTGATTGTACCTTGTGGACACACAGGAATACCCTGTGGGTTCCAGTGTTCACCAACGTCCTTTTGGGGCCCTGGGCTTTCTGCTGCGGAATCCAACAAGGAAGTGCAGAGTAATAATCATAAGACAGGTACCAGCAAGGATGAAGAGAAGACGTAGTCGAAGTCGGGCAAAGGTTCAAGGCAGGCAGCAGGAAACTAAGTCAGGCAAAAAGTCAAAAACCAGGAATGTAATGGTAAAGAACGCTTCGGCAGGAATAGAAAAACTGGAACCAGCTTGGGCATCAGCAAAATGGTGGACAGGCCTTTTAAACAATCTTTGATGCCAAAACTCCCAATCAGGCGCACCCTGATGATGTGCAGCGTTGGACGCCAGCGTCCCTTTGAAAAGCAATGTGGAAGTGCGTGCATGAGCGTCATCATTCGGGGAGAGACACACCGGGAGGTAAGGCGCCAAAGAAATCTCCTGGTGCGTCTTACATGTTCTTTGGGTTGTCGTTAACCATTCTCACAATCCTCCACATATGCCACTCCTGTATTTTTTTATTGGCCTGCTAGACCTAGGTTATACAGCAACTGGGCCTGTGGCCTTCCATTTCCTGATTGCATTCCTAACAGTTGAAATTGACAGTTTAAACCTCTAAAATAGCTTTTTGTAGCCTTCCCTAAACCATGATACTGGACAGTCTTTGTTTTCCTTTTGGAAGCTCTTGTTTCAATTAGCAAGCAAGCTGTGGTGCAAGGTGTGCAGGAGGCTGCTGCTTCTACTTATGGAGTGCAGAGGAAATCTAAAAGGGTCAGAGAGTTGCCATATGAATCATTATCAGATGTGTCAGACAAAGAATTATATTCTCTTGGGGACATACATTCAGAGTTCTCAGAGGAAGGGGAAGTAGTGTCTGAGGAAGAAACTGCTTTTGATCCTGCTACGGTGGAAAATCTAGTGAAGGCAGTAAGAAAGATGATATGCCTTTCGGAAGAGCTACCTAAGACTACGTCAGCAGACAAGTTTTTCCATCTCTCAGGAGGAGACAAGTGACTTCCCCAGTACACAACTCAATTAAGGAGATTATCAATTCTGAATGGAAGAGAACAGAAAGGAAATTTGTGATTCAATGATAGTTTGCTAAAAAGTATCCAGTGGAAGAATCTTCCACCATTTCTTCAAATGTTAAGAGTTCAGTCCTATGAGAAATGTTGTCTGAATTGAAGCTGGCAGTGGATTTCATGACAGATACCTCTCTGGATCTGGTGCATCTGCCTTCCAGAACAATGGCACTGTCAGTGTCCTTGAGAAGGGCTTTGTGGCTAAGACTGTGGTTGGCAGACTCAGCCTCTAAAGTGAATCTATGTCAGCTGCCATTTGAATGGAATATGCTCTTTGGAGAGAAACTCAACTCTTTTATTAAGAAAGCTTCTGGAGTGAAGAGTGTGTTCCTGCCACAGGAAAAGAGGTTCAAGCGCCAAGGGGGTATGTATGTTTCCTCTACAAATAGATCCTTTTGAAGTTTGATACAGCCTAGATATGGAAGGATTGCTGAAAGGCAGTCAAATTGGAAATCCTCAAGAGGGGAAAGGCGTCCATCCATTAGAAGGAGTACTGCTTTCGGCTCATGCAGAGACAAATCAAGAGATCAGGCCGGCTCAGACCAGCAGAGTGGGGGCATGTTTAACATCTTTTTACGAGGTCTGGGCCACGCATATCCGAGATCAGTGGGTCCTGAAGGTCATTCAGGAGGGATATTATTTGGAATTTCATAAAATGCCATCTTGCAATGTTTTCAAAGTTTCTTCAGCTCCTTAGATTCCAGGTTCAGACCAAGTGTTACAGGAGTATGTGGACCAACTCCTGGGTTCGGGGTCAGTAGGATGGGTCCTGAAGTCACAGCAGTGCTTGGGGTTCTACTCAAAGCTCTTTTTAGTTTGGAAAGCCTTGAGGGCATTCAGACCAGTTCTGGATTTATGTCCTCTAAATCAGTTAATCAACTGCAGGTGTTTCAAGATGGAATCGTTGACATCCATTCTACAAGCAATTACGCCCGGTCGTGGCTTATAAATCTGGATCTGAAGGATGCATATTTCCATTTTTCAGTTCATAAAGCTCACATGAAATATCTTTGTTTTGCCTTCAAGATCATCATGTCCAGTTCACATGCCTTCCCTTTGGCCTCTCGACGTCCCCAAGAACATTCACAAAGGTACTCATCACAATCGTAGCCTTTCTAAGAGTGGAAGGTATTCCAATATTTTATTACCTGGACGACATTCTGTTGGTGGCTGCGTCAAGGGAAGAGGCTCTGAAGTTCAGAGACAGAGCAATTTTAGCACTCCAACAATTCGGTTGGGTGATAAATTGGGAAAAGAGCAGTCTACTTCCTTCACATAGGATGTTTTTTTTGGGGGCACATCTGGATACTCATGAGGTGATAGTATCACTTCCACAATAGAAAGTATTTCATGTGTTGAGACAATCCAAGGAACAGTGGAGAGTCTCAGTAAGATCGTGCATGTCAATCCTAGGTCTCATGGCATCCACAATTCAGATGGTAAAGTGGGCCAAAGCAGGTATAGTCTGTCTCCCCCCAAAGGTAACACTTTCTTTTTTTCACTAAGGATAGGACTGATGCATGGACACTGCCTTGACGGGGCGCGTCTGCTTATGCATGCTTTGTAAAAACTTTGTAACTAAAAGTATCTTTTTTAAGAAAGTTACAGTTCAGTTGTGCACGAATATTTTTTAGGGGGTTATATGTTGAGAGTGCTGGGGCTAACTTGTTTAGTATGTAAATTAAGCCTTGCCCACGTGCATCCAATAAGAAAGGTAAGTAGCGTCATTTGAGATTGTTTCGTTTTAAAAAACATGAGACCTCTCCAGCAATTCTTTCTGAAGGAAAATGCTTCAAGGCAGATGAAGTTGAATACTCATCTAGAGGTTTCAGAAGACGACAAAAACAGCCTAGATCTAGGAAATTTGACTCTGGGGATGGTTCTTGTAAATCCTCCATATGTGATAATCACAACCGATGCTTCAGAGAGGCTAGGGTGCAGTGTTGGATCTTCAAGGCTTTTCATCAAATATCCTGGAGTTAAGGGCAATAAAAGAAGCCTTGCTGGCCTTTTTGAGAGAAGTATCACAGGGCTTGGTAAAAATTCAGTCTGACAATGTCACAGCAGTGACTTATGTACAGAAGCAAGGTGGAACCAGAAGTGCTAGGCTTCTGAGAGAACTGGCTCCAATAATGTATTGGGCTGAAGAGAACCTGGAGGGTCTGACAGCCTTACATATTCCAGGCAGCCAGAACAGAGAGGCAGACTTCCTCAGTCAAAATACCTTGCAGCCAGGGGAGTGGAGCATATGCCTGCCAGTTTTTCAGGAGGCGGTACAAAGGTTTGGAAGGCAAGAAGTCAACCTTATGGCCACAAACCAGAATCACAAATGCAGCAGGTTTTTCTCCATGGTGGCATGTCCGTTAGCGGTAGACTAACTCATCCAGGATTGGAGGGGGATATTCGGGTATGTCTTTCCTCCCTTTCCATTGATTTGGAGGGTGTTGAAGAAGGTGTATTTAGAAGGAGCTCTAGTCATAGCCATAATCCCTTATTGGCGGAGATGGCCTTGGTTTCCACTCCTTCATCGTCTGGCAGTAGAGGCACCTCTATGGTTGCCTCTCCAAACTGATCCCAGGGTCCAGTGTTCTACGAGGGAGTAAATCTCCTGTCCCTTACGGCATGGAAATTGAGAGGCAAAGGTTGTCAGAAGAGGGTTTCCAAGGCAACCTTTTAAATTTCCTACGTCAGTCTCGAAAGGCTTCCACCTCCGCTCAATATTACCGGGTCTGAAAGTGTTTTGTGGAATTTGCAGAGAATTCCAGAATACCAGTTTGATCCGAAAGTTCCCAAAGTCCAACATGTAGTTAAATTCATGTTTGGGTTTCCAGAAGAAACTTAGCATAAAGTACGCTTCGGGGTCAGATCACAGCATTGTCGGCGTTATCTGGCCATTCCTGGGCGGAAGAGCCTCTTCTTAGCCGATTTTTTAATGCACTGAAAAGTGTGTGTCCATTCACAAAATCCAGGATCCCACCTTGGGACCTTACGATTGTTCTACGAGCTTTAATGTTCTCACCCTTTGAGCCTTTGGAAAAAGCCTCAGACTGGCATGCAACATTGTAAGTTCTATTCCTGGTAGCAATTACTTAAGCTTGCAGGGTAGTTGAGATTTCTGTACTCTCAGCAAGAGAACCGGATACAATTATCTACCCGGATAAAGTAGTGATGAGACCGGCTTTTGATTTCCTTCCAAAAGTAATTTCTCAATTTCATGCCGATTTGGAAATAAAACTTCCTTCTGTCCTTCCCCTAAGTCTGACAAGGATCGAGAGTGGCATACATTGGACCTAGTTAGGGCCATTTCTCACTATTTGACTCAAACAGAAGAGTGGCGGAAGTCAGATAAATTATTTCTAATTCCGAGAGGCCCTAGGAAGGGGCGACTATTGGTCGCTGGATTATCTCCTGCATTGTGCTAGTTTACCAGTTGACAAGCAAAGAAGTTCCTAAGGACCTGAAGGCTCATTCTACAAGAGCCATGGCTACTTCCTGGGCGGCGGAAGCCAGGGCCCCGCCAGACCTCATTTGCAAAGCTGATAGATGGGCAACTCCTTGTACCCTTGTCCATCATTATAGACTAAATGTTAAGTTGTCTCAAGATGCGAGATTTGGGAGAAAGATCTTGCAATCTTTTGTTAATTCTAAATAATTTTTTTGGTTCAGCAATGGTCCCTCCCTTGTTGAGCTTTGGGAAACCCCATGTTGGTGAATTGTCTCCCATGGGTGACTTGGGGAAATATAGAATTTTTTTCACACTCAATGTAATTTCTATTTCCTAATCACTTCCATGGCAGCATTCACCAACTTCCCTCCCTTCTCCTGTAGCTTTTTACTAGACGGAGAATGCTGGGAGGAGGGGTGATTTAAACCTATCGTTAACTCTTTCCTGTCTAGTGACCTGATAGGCGGGATTAACTCATGTTGATCAATGCTGCCATGGAAGTGACTTGGAAATAGAAATTACAGTGAGTATGAAAAAATTTCGACTTACTTATTTTCCACTTTTACCAAACTTTAATCAAGCAGTGTGATTTTTTGGTAGTAGAAATCTATGCCATGAAATCTTTATGTGCTAACTTCATTTTGGGGTCTATATGCCAGATTCTTTGGTAAACCTATACACAATAGGCATCAAGCTGTTTGGAAGACCCCTGGCAATCATATTTAGGGTGCATTTTCTTGGTACTTTATATATGGGCGATATGATGCTGGAAAGTTGAAGCTTTGAGGTAATTTTCAGGTAATTCACCGAAACCGCCAAATTTGGTAAAGCCTTGTGACTCAGTAGTTTGGAGCAGAAAGGCATGGGTACCCATTTTAGATTCAGTAGAATGTGTACTTTCCAAAAAGATGTGGTTTTAGGGGTAAATCTATATTTCTGTGTCTTTACCCCACAAAAAATGCAGTCAATGCGTTTTTTTTCATTAGCTGAAGTGACCAACAGGAGTATATTGATATACTCGAGTATAAGCCGAGTTTTTCAGCATCCAAAATGTGCTGAAAAAGTCTACCTCGGCTTATACTCGAGTCAGTGGGCAGTAGCTGAGATTACAGTCACTTTTAATCATTCCTATACCAACAGTTCACTTGGGGAGAGACTGCAATATCACACAGCGCCCTCTGTTGGTTATATGAAAGAATAACAGTGCGCCCTCTGTTGGTTATATGAAAGAATAACAGTGACCGCAATATCACACAGCGCCATCTGTTGGTTATATGAAAGAATAACAGTGCACCCTCTGTTGGTTATATGAAAGATTAACAGTGACTGCAATATCACACAGCGCCATCTGTTGGTTATATGAAAGAATAACAGTGCGCCCTCTGTTGGTTATATGAAAGATTAACAGTGACTGCAATATCACACAGCGCCATCTGTTGGTTATATGAAAGAATAACAGTGCGCCCTCTGTTGGTTATATGAAAGAATAACAGTGACTGCAATATCACACAGCGCCCTCTGTTGGTTATATTAAATAATAACAGTGACTGCAATATCACACAGCGCACTCTGTTGGTTATATGAAGGATTAACAGTGATGGCAATATCACACAGCGCCCTCTGTTGGTTATACGAAAGATTAACAGTGATGGCAATATCACACAGCACCCTCTGCACATGGTAGTGGGACAATGCACACAGTAATCCGTTTGGCAATTCTCTGTCACCATCAACTTTGCAAAGAAGTCCGGTTGATCGCTGGGGGGGTCGCTTTGGTGGAATGTGCGCTGCTGGGAGACAGGGCTGTAGTTGTGTCTAGGCTTATACTCGACTCAATAAGTTTTCCCAGTTTTCGTAGGTAAAGTTAGGTACCTCGGCTTATACTCGGGTCGGCTTATATTCAAGTATATACGGTATGCGCTAACTTCATATTGGGCTCTCTAAATTCCAGATACTTTAGTAAACCTATGCATAATGGGCATCAAAGTGTTCAGTGGACCCCTGGCCATCATATTCAGGGTGCTTTTTCTTAGTGATATGCAGAGCAGCAAAATAAAACCTTTGAAGTGATTTTTCAGAATTTTAATATAATTTTTTTTAAAAATGCTACATTCAGACAAGCTTTGATAGGCTTTGTTAGGAGTACTTTTAGGCAGAATGTGTACTTTTCTAAAGAAAAAAAATAAGGTTTTCTGGTGTAAACTTTCTGTTTCTGCATTTCTTGGTCTTGAAATCTAAGGTATGCCAGTTTCTGCCTTAGTGCTTTCAAAATTCGGTAATATACTTCTGGGAGTTTTTGCTGTACAGAAGGCATAAATCTTCATAAAACTTATACATATCTGGTATTGGCACGTTCGAGAGACATTAAGGCTTTCCAAATCAGTTACATTTCATAATGAAATCACTTTCTGGTATAAATGTATTTATTATGAAAAATAGCAATTTTTCTTTTTTTATTTGGTATTTAGCAATATAAATCTTTTTGCAGAGGTGGAAGAAAACAAAGTACCAATATACACTGAGGGGCATAATTATTATAGAATGTTAGCCAACATTACCTGTGATGTTGCCCATAGCAACCAATCTGCAATTAGAATGGTGACCTACAAGTTAAAAAAAAAAAAAATAGCAAACATCTGATGGGTTGCTGTGTGCAACATCACTGGTAATGCTGGATTTCATGGAGTTACTTGGAATGCCATTTTTTTCACAAACTCCCCATTAAAAGTATCAAAAAAAATATGCGTTTCTTGGTATAGATTTGTAATTACTCGGTTTGATCAGTAGTACGTATAATTGTCTCAACAGCGCCCATACAAACAAACCACAAATAGTAACAGACTCACTGCACTTTATAGTTCTATAGTAGTGGCAAAGAAGGTTGCGCATGTGCCCTGCAACTATGGGCAAAAGATGATACCGTGTTCCGTATACGGACTAATGCCATTGCACTTCAAGAAGGGAGGGGGCATACTAAGTGTCTATTTGTGCTCATTTGAAATTGGAAATTTACTGACTTTGGCAGCTTGACACAGCAATTACCATATACCCTAACTAACCCTCTACCTATTGCAGTTTTTAAATCTACACATTTTTACACTGCTTATAACTATAAAGATATTAAAAATATTGATTTATTGGTTAATATTGATTTATTTGTAAATAACTAGTTACGAGTTTAAATAAAAAAATTCATGAGTGGCACTGTAAATAGTTACAAGTTTCAACTACTTTTCAACTAGTTACGAGCTTCAAATAATGAGTTAAAAATATTGATTATTTATTGGTTGAAAAAATTGATGCGTGATACTATTTAGATATTTTTTTCTCAAGCTGATATTAAAAAACCAAAAAAATTATTCAACTTGTGTTTATTTCTATAAAACAAATATCTTTAGTATTTTTTAACCAATGTATATCAACCGAGATCTAACGAACTTACTCATAAATTAATTGTTCTACTGCATAATCACAGATTCTTACAAATCTAACATAATTACAGATTCTTGCTAATCTAATATATTTACCCTTTGGGTCTGTTGCTTAAATATTAATTTTTCATTTTCCTTCAAGAAGTTTATTTAGAATATTCCCACCTCTGAAATGTGGAGATACTGTAAGACGCGCCGGGAGATTTCCTCGGCGCCTTACCTCCTGGCGTGTCTCTCAGCAAATGATGACGCTCACTTCCAGGTACATCTCTATAGTGACGCTGGCGTCTGACTCTGAACGTATTGATGTCTGCGTCAAGTCGGAGGCGTCATGACATCATTAGGATGAGGCTAATTTTAATTTTTGGCACTAAAGGCCAGTCCTTCATTTTGATGATGCCCAAGCTGGTTCCAGTTTTTCTGATCCTGCCAAAGCGTTCTTTATTACTGAATTCCTGGTTTTCAACTTTTTGTCTGACTCTTGACTACGTTACCTGCCGTCTGCCTTGAACCTTTGCCCGACTTTGACTACGTCTTCTCCTCATCCTTGCCGGTACCTCGTTCACGATTATTGTTCCGCACTTCCTTGTTGGATTCCGCAGCAGATATTCTGTGCATCCACAAGGTACAATCACCAACCAAGGTTCCAGACAATGTGGTCGTTACAGTTAGCTTGGGCCCTAACATGGAACCTTCCCAGGCCTCCGCGACCATGGAGGGGTATTTCGATATCATGATGAAGCGTCCTGACAGTCAAGAAGCTCAGCAGGCTAATCTTGCCCAGACCTTACAACATATCACCTCTCGCTTAGAGGCTCTCCAAATTTAGGGTGCCGAAGGCTCTTCTCCCTCTTCGCTTCATGTGTCTTCATCTCCTAAGCCTCCCAAGATTCCGGCTCCGGTTCACTTTGGAGGTGATCCTGATGCTTGCTGTGGCTTCATTACGCAGTGTAAGATCCATTTTGATACGGCTCCTGACCAATTTGCGACCGAAAGATCTAAGGTTGCTTATATAATTGCTCTTCTTCAGAGCAAAGCCCTTGCTTGAGCTTCGCCGTTAATGGACCGAGAGGATCCTCTTGTACATGATTCCACTGCCTTCCTTACAACTTTTTGACGGATTTTTGATGTGCCGGGCTGTAAGTTGAATGCCTCTGACCGGCTCATGAAAATCAATCAGGGATCCAAAGCTGCCTCTGAATACGCCAACAATTTCCGGACTCTAGCTGCGGAGGTATCTTGGAACAACGAGATGCTCATCGCAACTTTCTGGATGGGGCTTAATGAAGATCTCAAAGATGAGCTGGTAACCCGGGACTTGCCTACGTCCTTCGACGATTTTGTCATCTTCGTTGTTAAGATTGATTCTCGTATGAGGGAGAAATCCTCACTCAAGTTTCATGCTCCCAAGTCTACAACTTTTCTCAGGTCTGAAGTCTCCGCTCCAATTTCTTCTTCTTCCCCAGTTCAAGATGAAACAATGCAAATTGGAGCCACTCGTCTGACACCTGAAGACTGACACCTGAAGAGAGAACCGGTAGGAGAATGGCTGATTTCTGTTTGTATTGCAGTCTCCCTGGAATCTCATCAGGGCTTGCCCTACTAGACCTCAGAATCAGGGAAACGCTCCAGTCTAGGTGTGAGGGGGGGGGGGTCTCCCCTAGGCAAGATTTCTGCACTCCCAGTTTCTTCCAAGTCTCGTATGTTTCCCCATGCTTCCATTTCTACCCTGTCTAGTACGTTTACCTGCCAAGCCTTCCTGGATTCGGGAGCGACTGGAAATTTAATCGATTATTCTTTTGCCAGGTCCTGTGGTCTGAGACACGTTCCTCTCAAAAAAATTCCTCTTCCTGCCCGGGCTGTGGATGGTAGACCAATTTCACCAGGTGTTCTCACCTCTGCTACAGATCCAGTCCTTATTTGTGTGGTCAGTCTTCATGTAGAGGAGATTTCATTTCTGCTCATTGAATGTGCCTGAGACTCCTATTATCCTGGGTTTTCCTTAGCTTCAGTGTCATAATCCATCCATTGATTGGTCCACTGGGAAACTCACGGCCTGGAGTTCGTTCAGCCGCTCAAACTGCATTTCTTCTTCCAGTGTTGGCTTCTTCGTTACTTCCTGCATCGAATCCTCTTCTTCCTGAAGTGTATAAAGACTTTTCTGACATCTTCAAAAAGAAGAATTCTGAAATTTTACCACCTCATCGTTATTATGACTGTCCCGTTGACTTAATCCCTGGCTCTATTCTCGCTAGACAAACTTATCCCTCTTCTGGGCCAGAAACACAAGCCATGCAAGAATATATGCAGGAAAATCTTTCCAAGGGCTTTAATAGGAAATATACTTCTCCAGTTGGAGCAGGGTTTTTCTTTGTTCAGAAGAAATTATTCGATAGATTAAAGGAATTGTTCAGTGTAAAAATAAAAACTGGGTAAATAGGCTGTGCAAAATAATATAGTCAAAAATGTAATGTATAAAGGCTGGAGTGACTGGATGTCTAACATAATAGCCAGAACGCTACTTCCTGCTTTTCAGCTCTCTTGGTTTACACTGGTTAGAAACTTGAGGGGGGGGGCACATGGGTCACATCTGTTGCTTTTGAATCTGAGCTGAATGCTGAGGATCAATTGCAAACTCACTGAACAGGTATGTACCTTGTGGCCTCCTTCAAGTCGCTGACTAACTTAGAGTTATAGAGGTGCAAAGCAGGAAGTAGAGTTCTGCCTGTTATGTTAGCCATCCAGTCACTCCACCCTTTTTTTTATTTTGCACAGCCTATCTATTTATCCAGTTTTTATTTTTACACTGAACTGTTCCTTTAAGGGGAGCCAAAGCTTGACCTGCAGGGTGATTACAATCTTATTCGCATCCGTCAGGGGGGGTGAGTCGAAGACAGTCATAATGACTGTCCCGGGTATTGAAGGCTATCTTGTCATGCCATCCGGTTTGTGCAATGCCACCGCAGTTTTTCAAGATTTTTATTAATGATGTCCTTCATGATCTTCTCCAAACCAGTGTTATTGTATATCTGGATGACATATTGGTTTTTCTCGTTCGTCCCTAGGCAGCACAGGGCACTAATGGGTTAATATCGCATTTCCCTCTTGGAGGCAGGATGGATTAAAACTTTGACCCCTCCTCTAGGGATCCTGTTCTTCCCTGTATTAACCCCACCTGCTTTAGTTTTTTTCCATCCTGCAGGAGGTAGGATGTTTGGCGAGCAAAGCTCCCATACACATTTTTAAAAAAGTTTCACAATTTTACTTTTCACTTCATTATTTCAATGTTGCACATTATGGTACACGGTAATCCATCAGCAAGGCAAGCTACAGCGCTGCCACTTCTCTAAGACAAGCCTCAGCATGTCCAGACTGCAAGGCAAGCTGCAGCGCTGCCAAGCCCCTAGGCAAGTGTCAGAACGGCCAAGTCCCTAGGTAAGCTTCAGCGCTGCCAGTAAGGGAGACACGGAAAGGCATGCTTCAGCGCTGCCATTGATCCGGACTCCGGCATTACTCTATAGGCAGAGTTAAAATTTAGCACCAAGTGTGAACTTCCGCCCACCATTTTGGTTGCGCACCTAGAGAAAAACGCGCCATAACAGCAACGGTGCACAACGCAGTACGCAGGAGTACAGCGGTGGTCCGGAAACAACCGGGAACACAAGCCACATACAGGGAAGTCTGATATATATTAGTTAAGGCTGGTACAGCTTTCTCTTATTTGTGTGCTAATACTTTTACTACACTTTTCTCTCTTACACTGTTTGCCTATAAGTTTCTTAGTCCTTAGCCTAACCTGGCATCTGATCCTTCCAAAAATATGCAAGACAAACAAGACTTGCACTTGCGGGCTCTGATACAGCCTCAAATACGCAAAATAAAATTGCCAAAAGACATAAAGAAAAAGGCGTACATCAGTACCACAAGAAACGCAAGACTCATACTGAGAGTAGGACAGACTGAGCCCCAGTCTTCTTCTGCCCCACAGATACCAGAGTGATTTTTACCTTTTGACTATGTCAGCAGCTATGGAAAAGCTGGCTACTAACCAATTATCCCAACAATCCTCCACTCCCAAACTGGCACAACATGCCGCTCAGGCTGAGGGGAGTTTTTCTTCCTCTGAGGAGGAAGGGGCTATCCCAGATGAGGATTCAGACTGGGAAGACTCAAAACAAGGGAATCTTAATTCCAATAGTTCACATAAATCTCAATCTGAAGATATTAATTCTGTCCTAATAGACATGTTTCACACTCCAGGCATACAGGAGGAACACAAAGAGTCCAATACCTTAGATAAGCTATTTGGACCCACTCAGAAAAAAAAAAAAATTCCCAGTCCATGACACGGTACAAGAGGTAATTTATAAAGAATGGAAGACTCCTGACCGCAGACCAGTCATAGATAAAAGAATGAATATATTATACCCATTTCACCAAATTTATAGGGAGAAATGGGAATCAATCCCTAAGGTAGATGCTCCTATCGCCAGATTGGCTAAGCGTACCACTATTCCACTGGAAGACGGGACTGCATTCAAAGACCCTATAGATAGGAAGGCAGAGAACCTTTTGAAGGGCTCATTCACCTCCTCTACTGCCGCTTGTAAACCTTCAATTGCAGCAGCTTGTGTGTCACGTACCATGGTTTTATGGCTGGAAGAAGCACTGACAGCATCAGCAAACAAGTCCTTTGACATGCACGGTCAGCTTTCAAAGATACTCAATGCAGCACATTTTATTTGCGAGGCATCTATGGATATTCACCAGCTACAAGCCAGAGCTTCCGCTCTTTCCGTGGGAGCCAGAAGAGCACTATGGCTCAAGTCCTGGAGTGCAGACCTAGCCTCTAAAAAGAATGTGGTGACTCTACCATTCACAGGGGCTTCACTCTTCGAGCCAGAGCTGGATTGTCAGGGTACCTGTGGTGCAGCGGGGTCGTCCACTGGCGAGGACGCCCGCCGCACGTCCTCCTCTCTAGCCGCGCCAGTGTGTCTTCGCTGGTGCCGGCTCCTCTCTAGGCCGCGCGCGGCTCCTGTAAATTTAAAGGCGCAGGCGCGCTGACTTCATACGTCAGCGCGCAAAGGTGCGAAATTCAAATAGTATTTAAAGCCCAGGGTGGCTGCTTGTAATTTGCCCGTGATAGGATATTATTCCTGGAGCTCCTGAGCTTGTGCTATTATCTGATTCTGTCTGAACCTGTCTGATTCCTGTTTTGACCTCTGCCTGGCTATTTTGACTATTCTGAATTCCGGATCCTGACCTTACCTGCTTACGACTACTCTACAGTTTAACCCTTCGATTGATTACCTGGTTTTGACCCTTTTGCCTGTTTGACGATTCTTGTTATCTGCCTGCCTCGACCCAGCCTGTCTGACGATTCTGTTGCCTGCTCCATTTGTACCATGACCTTCGGCCCAAAAGACTCTGCTACCTGCCGTGCCCCTCTGCTAGCCAGAACATCTTGCCTTGTACCCCTCGTTAAGTCCAGGTGGCACCCAAGTAAGCTGAGGGCTCCTCCCGAAGCCCAACAGTGGTCACACTACTGGTGAAGCCGAGCCGAGACCAGGGTACTTGGCACCTGTTCTGGTATTGGGTGCCGGCCGTGACATGGATGTTTTAATCAACAAGATCACCGGGGCTAAAAGCATCTTCTTACCCCAAGACAAAAAAATCCAGACCACTAAACACACAATCAAGAAGACCCTTCAGGTCCTCCAGTTTCAATTGGCGTTCTCCACAATGCTCCAGACAACAGCAATCATACTCAAAACAGCCCAAGGGCAATTTTCATCCCTTCAAAAAACCCTCCTGGAATTTTCAAAAGCGCACCACCAGAGGAACACCAGATAAACCACAGGAGGCATGAAGAGAATGCCTCTCCCGATCAAATAGAGGCTCTAGGGGGGCGCCTTCTAAAGTTCACGGAGATCTGGCTCACGTCAAATTCAGACACTTGGTTCCACAGCACAATATCTGTTGGCTACAAGCTGCAATTTCAATCCCCCCCCCCCCCAGAGATTCCGTTTTTCATCCATACCAACTCACCCAGTCAAGAGATGAGCTTTGCAGACAGATATGCTAAAAGCCAACACAATAATTCCAGTACCTCCAGAACAACGTCATCAGGGTTTTTATTCAAATCTATTTTTGATCCCCAAAAAAGATGGTTCACTCCGCCCAGTACTGGACTTAAAATCTAAACAAATTCCTGCATGTGCCATCATTCAAAATGGAGTCTTTACGCTCTGTAATTTCAAACGTAGAAAAAGGAGATTTTTTTTCACAGCCACAGATTTAAAGGACGCCTATCTACACGTCCCGATTCATACAGACTTTCAACAATTCCTACGCTTTTCCATCCAAAGAGATCATTTTCAGTTCCAAGCTTTACCTTTCAGACTCGAAACAGCCCCCAGGGTGTTTACAAAAATAATGGCTGCACTAGTAGCACACATGAGACAACTAGATATCTGCGTGCTGCCATATCTAGACAACCTTCTATTAAGGGCACCATCATATACAGGGGCGGTATCTCAGACCAATCTATGCATACAAATACTAGAATCCCACGGTTGGAAAATTCACACCTCAAAGAGCACTTTAACTCCCAACACAGTCCATCATTTTTTGGGAGTACAGTTCAATTCTGTTCAACACAAGGTGTTTCTCACACCACAAAAACAGGAAAATCTTTACGCAGCAGCACAACACGCTGTATGTGTCAGCATTCACTGTCAGCCAGGAGTTGTATGCGTCTTCTAGGACTCATGACTTCAGCCATAGAGATCGTTCCATTCGCACAAGTTCACATGAGATCTCTACAACTAGAATTACTCCAGAAATGGAAAGGAGATTATGACAAACTCGACTCACCCATATTCCTCTCGAATTCCACAAGAGCATCCCTTTAGTGGTGGCTTCAAAAAGACAACATCATGAGAAGAAGAGTTCGCTCCATTGTAGACTGGTTAATAATAACTACAGATGCCAGTCTCACAGGCTGGGGAGGCATTTTCAACCACAGGTCAGTTCAGGACCGATGGTCAAAGGAGGAAACCTACCTACACATCAACATATTAGAATTAAGGGCAATCTTTCTGTCTCTAACACATTGTTCGGACATATTGGAAGGACATCCGATAAAGATCAGACAATGCCACGGCTGTGGCAAGCCGGACCACCATCAACCCAGGAGAGTGGATGCTATACAGGGAAGTTTTCACTCATATCACAGCCAGGCGGGGTGTTCCTCAGGTAGATCTGACGCCAGACAGCGTGCTACTGTTCCAGGCCCCATGATTCGGCAGCTTGGTCAATAGACGCAATGACAACAGATTGGGACTTTCAACTAATTTACATTTTTCCTTCCTTACCAATGATACACCCTGTCCTCAGACGCCTGTGTCTCTTCAAGACAACAGTGATACTGATAGCTCCATTCTGGCCCAGGAGGGCATGGTTCTCGGACTTGCGGAGACTGTCAATTGCCCCTCCGTGGCCTCTTCCAAACAGACCAGACCTTTTACTGCAGAGACCATGCTGGCACCCAGCATTTGAGAATCTGTCCCTGACGACATGGTTATTGAAAGCTCCATCTGGAGAAACAAGGGCTTTTCAGAAAGAGTAACTAACACTATGTTAAAAGCATGCAAACCAACAACAAACACCACATACTCCCGCATATGGACCAATTACATTGCGTGGTGCAAAATCAAAAACACGAACTACAAGGCGTGTTCAATTCCACACATTTTAGAGTTTCTTCAAGATGGCATGGATAAAGGCCTGGGACTAAATTCCCTCAAAGTTCAGGTATCCGCTCTCTTAGTGTTTTTTCAGACACAGATTGCATCACTCCCGGACATAAGGACTTTTATACAAGCAGTCAGTCACATCAAACCTCCATATAAAAAAACCCTTCCCCCCTGGAACTTGAATCTCATACTACAAGCTCTGCAGGAACGCCCATTTGAACCGTTGGCCTCGGTTGACCTAAAGTTTCTTACTTGGAAAACTGCATTTCTAGCATGTATCTCCTCAGCCAGACGAGTGTCTGAGATTAGGCTTTAACCCCCTTTCTGTGTATTTCACGGGGATAAAGTAGTTCTGAGAACCATACCAACATTCACACCTAAGGTATCATGAGAGTTTCACCTTAACCAGGAAATTGTACTCCCTTCGTTCTGCCCAAAACCAACCTCTGACGCAGAAAGACGATTACACAACCTAGATGTAGTGAGAGCTCTTAAATTCGATCTTCACAGAACAGAAAGCGTTAGAAATCAGACTCCCTTTTCTTTCTCTATAGGCCCAGTAGAAAAGGGGAAAAGGCCTCAAAAGTGTCTATAGCCAGATGGATAAAAAGCCTCATAATTTTCATCTACAGACTAAAAGGATTGCCAGCACAAGTTAAAGTGGCAGCTCACTCAACAAGAGGCCTGAGCCCTTCATGGGCACTCTATAACCAAGCGTCCATGGAACAAATCTGTAAGGCGGCTACTTGGTCTTTTACAAAGTTCTATAAGTTCAATGTTTTTGCATCAAGGGATGCTAGTTTTCATGTCTTCTGCACTTTATTACCTATATTCTTCTTCCCACCCTCTTTTTCTGGCTTTGGGACTAACCCATTAGTGCCCTGTGCTGCCTGGGGACAAACGAGAAAAGAGAATTTGTTATCATACTTAACGATAAATCTCTTTCTCGGAGTCCCGTAAAGGCAGCACAGGTAGTTTCCCACCCTACTCTTTTATCATACTAACCTACTCATAAGCTGTGCTAGTCGGAACTAAAGTAGGCGGGGTTAATACAGGGAAGAGCAGGATCCCTAGAGGAGGGGTCAAAGTTTTAACGAGAAAGAGATTTATCGGTAAGTATGATAACAAATTTTCTTATTCTTCCTCTTTGGCTGAACATGAATCCCAAGTTAAACAAAGCTTGAGAAATGTGAGTTTCACAAGACCACTATTTCTTTTTTGGGCTACATCATTTCTCCGAACAATCCATAAGGAGCAGGCACTCAATGAAGGCAAACTTCCACCAGGCAATGGTTCAAAGTGAAGAAAGTTTGTGTCCACAGCCTGACGCGTTTCGTGTCATAAACACTTAATCACTAGATGATATAGTGCAGAAAGGTTGTAGGTTTGTTTCTAGAAGACCAAGAACATTAAGAAATGCTTTATCACCTATTATAATTGGCAATGTACAGAAACACACATGGCTAGAATATAAGGGCTCCTTCAAATGTGGAGCAAATAGATGTATTACATGTAACTTTATCACTGTAAGTAATACTTTCATATCCCATGTGACTGGAAAGAAATTTAATATGAATCAATACATAAATTGCAACACCCACCATGTTGTCTATCTTATTACATGCCAAAAGTGTGGTATCCAATATGTCGGCCAGACTAGTAGGACTTTGAAAGAAAGAGCTAGAGAACACATCAATAACATTAGAAACAAAATAGATACAAGCGTAGCTACTCACTTTTTGGATTGTACCAATGGCAATTTAGATAATTTCTCTATCCAAGGCATCCAAAGACTAATACCAGACCATAGGAGGGGACCAAATTAAGAAAGAAAGTGGATTTTTGTCCTATCTACCAGGTCCCCAATGGGTCTAAATAGCGAATAAGATGTATCCTATTTCTGAATGATTTTCTAATAGCACCCTTTCTCAGTGAATTCTTTGTGTAATTTTCTCCCTTATCCTTCTTTGTTCACTTTTTATTTTAGTCCATTGCTTTTTGCTTGGTATGCTGTTTCCATTTATTGAACCTATACTAAGTATTCATTTACGATTTGTCTAAAAGTGTGATATTTTCTTATCATTTTCAGTTAAGTACTAACTTATTCAATAGTGTGATATCTTGTATCATTGTCTGGCTAATTGTCCATCGTGAAGCAAACTGACATAATGTTACTTATATTAATTTAAAATGTTATCTATATCTGTTTATATATATCTTCCCATATTTATACATCTTTAGGGATTACATTTTTGTACTTGGTTTTATGTATTTATGTATTTATGTATTTATATGGCACTGTCACTTTAAACTGACCTGAGGTGTACCAGCATGTTACTTTATTTAATCAGGGGTGTATAAAGATGGCCACCGAAGAAAATGTATGGCCTTTACCCTTTGACCTTTACTCAGATCTGTACTCAAACCCTCTGTGATAGAATTCTGATTGGTGCACCTTAGAAAAGTTTTTTGGATTGGGTGGGTAGTTAATCGGTGCAGTGATTTGGTTGGTGCACTTTTGTTTAAATATCTGAGGCATGGCTCTGGGAGTTCAGCCTATAAGTAAGTGTTTATGACATGAAACTTGTCAGGCTGTGCACACAATAAATTTTCTTCACTTTGAACCATTGCCTGGTGGAAGTTTGCCTTCATTGAGTGCCTGCTCCTTATTGATTGTTCAGTTTGACCGCTCCCTGTGTTGAGGGCTCAGGGCGGTGCACCTGGGCCACTTCCCCTGTGTGGTGAGTAATCATTATACTGTTTGGAGACCCTAATATCACAGATGTATTTTCTACATCGTTTCTCCTTCTGGATTTGAGATGGATCCTGTGAAGGTCTCTACTGTCCTAGATTGGCCTATTCCCTCTGGTCTGAAAGCCATTCAGCGATTCATAGGCTTTGCTAATTTTTATCTGAAGTTTATAAAGCACTTTTCTCAGACCGTGCCTCCTATTTTGGCACTTACGAGAGAACCTTTCAGAGTTTCCTGGACACCCCAAGCACAGGAGGCTTTCTCGACCCTCAAGGAATTATTTGCTTCAGCTCCTATTCTTTTCATCCAGATCCTACCAGGCCTTTTATTCTGGAAGTCGATGCTTCAGAGGTTGGTGTTGGGGCCATTCTGTCTCAACGAGCAGAGTTCCATGGGACCCTTCATCCCTGTGCTTACTCCAGTAAACTTTCCCCAACAGAGAGGAATTATGATGTAGGTAATCGTGAACTCTTGTCTATCAAGCTTGCATTGGAAGAATGGCGTAATTTGCTAGAGGGGGCAAATGATACGATTATAACACTGACAGATCATAAGAATCCTGAATACATTTCCTCTGCTAGAAGACTCAACCCTCATCAGGCCCGTTGGTCCTAGTTTTTATCTTAACTTTTTCATCTCCTATTGGCCCGGTTCTAAGAATTCTAAAGCGGATGCCTTATCCAGATGTATGGTGCAGAAGGGGTTGATCCAATCCACCCACCCCTATTATTTCCCCTAACTTGATCTTGACGCCTACTTCTCTGTCCTTGCCTGATTTGTACAACTTGGAACATTCTCCTGAATGCCTCGCTGGGAGGTTATTTGTACCACAGTCACGGGTGGCTCAAGTTCTTGAATGGGCTCATTACTCAGGAGTTTGTTTCGAGGTATTCCTGGTGGCCCTTATTAATGATATTTTAAGCTCTTTGTCTCGGCCTGCACAGTCTGTTCACAACAAAAGAGTCCTCGCTCCTTACCATGTGGTCTTCTTCAACCCTTACCCATTCCTCAACCCTGGTTAGATGTGGCCTTTATTGTGGACCTGCCTATATCTTCTGATATGACTACTATTCTAGTAGTGGTAGACAGATTCTCCAAGATGGCCCATTTTGTCCCTTTGAAGAAACTTCCTTCCGCTGCCGGCTTAGCCCAAGTTTTCATTGAGATTTTTCGTCTGCAAGGTGTTCCCCAATCTATTGTGTCTGACCGTGGGGTACAGTTTGCATCCAGATTTTGGCAAGCCTTTTCTAAACATCTGGGCAGCAAGCTAAATTTTTCTTCGGCCTATCACCTGCAGAGCAATGGACAGACCGAGAGGACCAATCAAATCCTTGTACAGTTCTTGCATTGCTTTATTGCTCGAAACCAAGACAATTGGGTCGAACTCCTTCCCTGGGCTGAGTTTGCTCATAATAATCTGCAACACTATTCTTTGGGATGCTCTCCCTTTTTCGCGCTGTTTGGCCACAATCCGTCTGCTCTCCCACCTGATGTTTTCATGTCTGAGATACCTGAAGCTGATACTCTTCTTCGTGATTTTAAAGTCGTCTGGTCTCAGGTCCACCAATCCCTCCTCAAAACCTCTTCTTCTCAGAAGGCCACTGCTGACGAGCATTGTTCCAGTCCTCTCTATCAAATCAGAGATTTGGTTTGGCTTTCCACAAAACACATTAAGTGCCGCTTGCCTTCACCTAGCTGGTTTCTTTGGTCAAACCTTTTGTCAAGAACTTTCTTTTTCTGTTGAGCAACCTCCTCCTGCTCCTATTATTCTTCATGATCATCAGGAATTTGAGGTTCAGGAGATTTTGGATTTAAGGAAATTAAGAGGGTCCAATATTTAGTCCAGGAACGGTTTTGGGCCTGAAGAGAGATCTTGGGTAAAAGCATGCTCCTAGTCTGATCTGGGCATTTCACAAGAATTTTCCTGAAAAAGTTTGAAGGGGGGGGCACTGTAAGACATGCCGGGAGATTTCCTTGGCACCTTACCTCCAGGCGCGTCTGAGTGGAGATCTGAAAAACTACTAAAGAAAGATTGGAGTTTTGTAAATTTGTAAAGCCTTTGCACAGTACCAAGTCTGTAAGTGCAGTTTCAAACAAGATTTAAAAAAAAAAAAAAAAAAGTTTGTTCTAAATTAAAAATTTTTTTAATCTTGTTATTTTTATCTGTAACTGGGATAATGAGCTCTAGCAAGGTTGAAGGTCTGACGCAGTGCACAGTCTGCCATATGTATGCAGATTTGAAGAAAGTTCCAAACTGCTCATCTCTGTGACAGTTGTGAGCAAATTGCCTCTAGAGGTTTGTGTGAGAGCCTTAGAGCAACAGATTGCAACACTGCGGCTTATTGACAATCTTGGGAGGAGTCTGTTGCTCACTGAGCTGTACCTAGTGGGGTCAGATAGTTTGGGGGGGGGGAGGAGAACAGTAGCAAGATGGTGAGGCAGTTAGCTGGGTGACTCTTGAGTATGAACTCTGGATTGGCAGGTCTAGATGAGACAGGTCTTTCTCTAACAGCTGGGAGACCAGTTTCTCTAATAGTGGTGGGGAGGAGAGCAGAGCCACACCTAAACAGATTGAGGTTATATGGGATCCAATTATTAGGTAAGTGGATAGGGGAATTTGTCATCTGGATTACTACTGTTCCTGCTGCCAGAGTTCGGCATGTGGTTGATTGGGTAAACAAATTATTGGGTGGGACTGGGCATGACTCAGTTGTCTTAATTTATATTGGTACTAATGACAAAACTAATGGTAGATGGACGACCTTAGAGAATGAGTTTAGGGATATAGGCTTTAATATTAAGGGAAGGTCTTCCAATGTAATTTATTTAACATTTTGATGGTGCCATGTGCAAGTTTTGGAAGACAGCAGAAGCTTAGGGAGTTAAATATGTGGCTGAAGGCTTGGCAAATGAAGGGGCTGGTTCCTAGAACACTGGGCTTATTTTTCCTTAGGGTACAATCTATATAGTCATGACGGTTTGCACCTCAATGGAAGAGGGTTTGCTGTGTAGACTGGGCTGTGGGATTAGTAAGGGGTCATGGGGGAGGAGTGAGGGAGGCATACAGTTTACTAGCTAGGGTGATCCCTCTGTTATAAGATGAATTGGCTAATACTAACTTTAACCTCAGATGGCAAATACACAGAGTTTGTCAGGTAAAATGCGAGAGCCAGAGTTATTTGCATGCACTAGAAATTGTGATATCATTCGTATCATTGAGACCTGTTCGGATGAAAAATGTGACTGGGCTGTTAATTAAAATGGCTACACCCTTTTTAGGAGGACAGAGGGATTAAAAAGGGTGGAGGAGTTTGTCTTTATGCAAAACCTAAATTAAGGCTGTGCTCTAAATAAATATCCATGGATGGCAATGGGTAGGGTGTGGAATCTCTTTGGGTAGAGATTTCAACCATTACTGAAGTAATGGGGTTGTCAAGTCAGAAGAAGTTAGTGGGTTTATAAATATGCTTAATGACAACTTTTTATTTCAGCTTGTTCATGAACTTACTAGGAATAACTCCTCTTTTGGACCTTGAGCATTTAGTTAATAGTGATCATAACATGATCTAATTTTAGATAATGTTGCAGAAACAACTATACTCTCTACTATAAGGAGGCCAATTAATCATGCAAAAAAGACAAGCTAAAATTGAGATGGAAAGGCTATTGCGGTAAGAAGTAAAATTAATCCCAAATAATTTTTTAAATATGTTAATAGTAAAAAAATTAAGCAGGAATGGGTGGGGCCCTTAATATCAGAGTGGGTCAGTTGGTCTAAAAGAACAGAGAAAAGGCAGAGATTCTGAACTTTTATTTTTTTATCTGTCTACAGAAATGAGTAACCAATTAATGAATGTTTCCTTCTTAATAGTCCCAATTAATACAACTAATGATGCATGGTCTACTCAAGCGGAAATTCAAAAGAGACTAGAACATGTATAGATAAACAAAGGCCCGGGACCTGATAGTATTCATCTTAGGGTACTTAACAAGCTAAGCTCTGTGATTGCCAATCCTCTTCACTTAATCTTTCTGGATTCATTGAGGTCTGGCATGGTGCAGAGAGACTGGCGAATTGCTAATGTGGTGACACTATTCAAAGGGATCCCGTTCTCATTCTCTCAACTATAGGCCTGTTAAGTTTAACGTCAGTGGTAGGAAAGTGTTTCTATTTGTACTGATAAAACTAAATTATGCAGAACTACATTCCATGCAGGATGCTGCCATTTTGCAGAGTGATTTCAATATAGTGGAAAACTGGGCAGCAAACTGGAGGTTCCAAGTTGATAAATGCAAGGTTACGCACTTTGGCAAAGATAATATAAATGCAAGCTATACACTAAATGGCAGTGTGTTAGGGGTTTCCTTAATTGAGAATGATCTAGGGTTTTTTTTTTTTATAGATAACAAGTTGTCTAATTCCAGGCAGTGTCATTCTGTGGCTACAAAAGCAAAAAAAAAAGTGCATTAAAAGACATTCATACAAGGGATGAAAACATATTTTTGCCTCTTTATAAGTCACCAAACAATGTTAAGTATCCTTTAGTTTTCCTTTAAGAGGGTCTTGGATGATTTCTTGGACATGTTTACTATCCAAAGCTATACTGATACTAAAATCAACAATTAACATAGATATTCGTACAGTATAAAGGGATTTTATACTTACTGGAAAATCCTTTTCTAGTAGGCACAAACTGTCAGTGCAAACGTGTGGGTTAATATCAATCACATCTCTGGAGGCAGGACAGAAGAATAAGACTCTTGACCCCTCCCCTGGTATATAAGTTGTGGTTCCACCTCCCATTATAAAGCTTAATGAGGTGGAGTGTATTCAGGAAAGTAGAAGTAAGGTCAAGAGACAGTTATTAACATATATAAAAATGTATGTCCACAGACCCATACTAAAATCAGCCTGGGTGGAACTTACTGCACTGACAGTTCAGGCCTACTAGAAAAGGATTTTCCAGTAAGTATAAAATCCCTTTTTCTCTAGACAGCCCTCCTGTAAGTGCAAACATGTGGGGACGTCCAAAAACTGTCCCGTCATTTAGGGTGGGTATTCTAGCAGACTTTTGTTATCTCTGATGGTTAAGTGTACTGTATAATGCAATATAATAATGCAACTAACGTTATGCCCACAATAACACAATGAAAGAAATACGGTTTGCAATAAAACCATGCAAGAAGTAGTATGGCAACAAAACACATTGGATAAAATATTGTTATGTGTAGTCCTTTAACCACGGGGCTCTACTGTGCCACCGCAGCCTGTAACACTTTGCGGCCAAACACGACCGAAGTTGAAGCAGAAACATGTACTTTAAAAAACTTTATAAAAGTATTGGGAGAAACCCAAGTGGCTGCCTTGCATATTTGTTCAGGTGTAGCCAAGTTGTGTTAGGCCCAACTTTGTGCTTTAGTAGAGTGAGCCTTGACTTGAAAGGGCTTTGGTTTTTTGTTACTTTCGTAAGCAAAATGTATTGTCTCTACTAACCATCTAGCAATGGTTCTCTTGGAAACTCCTTGCCTTTTGTGCATTGCAGAATAAGATATCAACAGAGAGTCTGATTTCCTAAGAACTGCAGTCTGTTTTAAATATAAGTGAATTGTCCTTACTACGTCTAGCTTGTGTAACTGTTTTTCTTTATCATTCGCTGGATTTTGGCATAGAGGTGGTAATACCAACTCTTGGTTAATGTGAAAGCTGGATACTACCTTTGGTAGAAAACCTGGTACTCTTCTGAGGACGGCCTTATACTGATGCATAACCAGCCATGGTTCTTTGCAAGAGAGGGCCGCCATTTTTTATACCCTCTTAGCAGATGTTATGGCTATGAGGAATGCCACCTTGAGTGACAACCATTTAAAGTCACAAGAGTGTATAGGTTCGAAAGGTGGTTTTTGCAGCGTGGAGAGCACTAACGGTAAGTCCCAAGGCAGAGTAGGGTCTTTGAAAGGTGGTCTGACATGGAAGACTCCTTGTAAAAAATGTTGTATGGTGACATCTTCTGCCCACCGGATATTTGAAAGTGCTGATAAAGCCGAGATCTGAGACCTCAGTGGGTGTCATTTATAAAGTTTGCGCAGCGCATATTTTTCGCAAATGGTTTGTATTGCGCAAGTTTTTTCCTGAACGCTAATAAATTGCACTGCTCTGCCCGTCTTTCCGTTTTTGCAAACTCGCAGTGTGAATACTTTTTTACAAATGACTCGCAAATGAGAAGAGGGTTTGCGCGAGCACACCCAATGTGCGAGGTTGTTGTGTGCTAAAATAGCATTGACAGTAAATTAAATTCGCAGTTTGCGAAACTGTTTTGTGACTATTTTATCCACCACCAAAGTTGTGGCGTAATTGAGTTGTAGAGTGTGAACATAAATATTCGCAATTTGCGAATTGTGACATATTTAAAAAGCTGCTATAGACATTCGCATTGTGAAAAAAAAAAATCGCAATTCTGTTTGCACCCTCTTATTCAGCTTTATAAATATAACAATGCGCAGGGCAAATATATTCACTTTGCGGACCATTCTGCCATGCACAAAGTTTATAAATGACCCCCAATGTGTTTAGTGCAAGGCCTCTAGTAAAAACATCTGTAAGAAAGTATGTGATTACTTGAGTTGTACTGTCTGTCCATACTAACAGTTTTGCTGAACACCAGGTAAGAAACGTATACCATACCTTGTGGTATGCTTTTGTGGTGGAAGGTTTTCAGGCCTGGAGCAGTATTTTTATGGCTGCTGGTGAAAAACCTCTTTGTTCTAATAATTGGGACTCAAGAACCAGGCCGTCAAATTGAGCCTGCATGAGGAGGTCCGGTGGTGTCATAGTCTGTGTACCATAGTCTGTTTGGCCAGTCGGGTGCAATGAGAATGGTTGTGGTCCGTTCTTGTTTTATCTCCGCAATTATCCTGGGAAGAATTGCTAGTGGTGGGAAGGCATACACTTTGTTGAAAGTCCATGGGATCACCAGTGCATCTGTATATGCTGCTCCTGGGTCTTTGGCCCGGGAACAGTAGCAAGGAAGTTTGAACAGGACGCTAAGATATCTATGTCCGGTAGAACCCATTTTTGCAATATTTGTGTGAACTCCTCGCCGTGTAGTTCCTATTCCCCCTGGTCTATTGTCTGTCTGCTGAGGAAGTCTGCTTCCCAGTTCAGGACTCCGGAGATGAACACTGCAGATATGGCTGGAACTGTGTTCTCAGCCCAAATCATCACTTTCGCTACCTCCTGCATAGCTAGAGTGCTGTGTGTTCCTCCCTGCTTGTTGACATAAGCCCTGGAGTGCTAGTACTATCGCTCATAGCTTTAGAATGTTTATCGGGAGCTGCGATTCTTGCTTGTCCCAATGCCCTTGTAGAGTGAAGGTGCTGTGAACAGCTCCCCAAACGAACTTGCTGGCGTCGGTTGTAACTACCTCCCATTGTGGAGGGGCCCAGCTTCTGCCCTGGGACAAATGAGTGCGTACTGTCCACCAGAACAAACTCTGTCTACAAGTCGAGCAATATCTAGTGCAGAATCTGCAAAAAAAATCGAATGTAGCATGGAGTTTTTCTACCTCTGCAGCTAATTGTTGTGCTGATTCAGGTGGTTGATACATTAATTCTTGGGCCCAGTGTTTGGCTGTACATGCTAGACCCGCTGCTGCGGTTGCTGGGTGAAGAATTGCTGCCGATTGTGTATAGGCTCTTTTTAGAGCTGATTCCACCTTTTTGTCCATGGGATCTTTAAAAGCTGCTTCCTCTATTGGGAGAGCAGTTTGCTTTGATAGGCGTGCAACAGCCGAATCCCATAACTTTCCCTGCTCTTCTGGAATAGGGTATGTGTTAAAGAATCGCTTGGTTAAAGCTGATCTGCGCTCTGGCTGTGACCATTCAGAGTCTATAGCCTGAGTAATTGCTTTAAAAACGGGAAAAGAGCGGTTCTTTTTCTGTTGTACTCCTAGCACTTTGTCTACTTTAGAGACAGCTACTGACTCATCTTTAATTTCCAAAGTCTCCATCATTGCTTTTAAAAGTGTGGAGGAGACCTCTGGTCTGGCAAAGGTGTGTTATTGTTCTGTGTCAGAATTGCTGTCTGACTCGGATTGTTGGTGGTCTGACAGTGGCAAGTCAAGAGATATTATCTACCCCCACATCCTCCCCTGGGAATGAAGCCTCCGGTTCAGAAGAGTTTGACATGGCATCTTGAGCCCTCCTCTTTCTAGCATGTGGTGATTGCTGAGGAGGAGGTTGGAAAGTGGCTTTTATCCATTCCAAAAAGTCCACTAATTGCAGGGGCATTTGGGATGTAGAGGGTTGTTCCGGCAGATTTGGACTGGGGCGCTGAGTTAACCCTGTAGGTGGGCTGCAAGTAGCCTGTTGTTGCCCCTAATCATTGTCAGTAGTAAACAGGGGGTTATGCTCTGGAGTTGCATTGATCTGTGATGACAAGATCAGTGCCTCGTTTAGGGTATAGTTAGAACAATAATTTTGTCGGATTTTCTTAAGGTGTGTTTGCATTTTTTGGATTTGGCAGTTTGGATGTGCTCCCTGAGCTCCCTTAGGGAATTTGATCTTTCCATAGCTCTGTTAGGACAGTGCTGTTATGGTGGTAACTCACTTGGAAACAGTAGGGCCTTATTTTAGGCTTCTGTGCTTTGTTGCAAAGTGCAAGCTACTACTCACACGCGGCGTGCGCAATGATGTCGCAACGTTTTGCATTTATATCCATCTTAAGGACTGGAGTCCAAAACGGCACTGCATATTTCAGATGAGGCCTTACCAGGGACCTATGAAGAGGCATAATTATGTTTTCATCCCTTGGCTTAATACCTTTCTTAATGCAAGACAGAACTTTATTTGCTTTATTAGCCACAGAATGACACTGCACAGATTTGTTATCTACAAAAACCCCAAGATCCTTTTCATTTAAGGAAACTCCCAACATACTGCCATTTAGTATATAACTTGTATTGATATTATTTTGCCAAAGTGCATAACCTTGCATTTATCAACATTGAACCTCATTTTCCAGTTTGCTGCCCAGTTTCCCAAATTAGACAAATCACTCTGCAAATTAGCAGCATCCTGCATGGAACCTATAGTTATGCACAATTTAGTATCATCTGCAAAATTAGAAACACTACTACCACCTTCAGGTCTTTAATAAACAAGTTGAAAAGCAAGGGACCTAGTAAAGAGCCCTGCGGTACTCCCACTAACAATACTGGTTTAAATTGAAAATGTTCCATTTACCACCACTCTTTGTAGTCTTAACTTTTAGCCAGTTCTCTATCCAGGTACAAATACTATGTTCCAGGCCAACATTCCTTAATTTAACCAGTAACCTTCTGTTGTTCGCCTTTAAATTAACTTTTAGTATGATGTATAGACTGATAGTCTATAAAATTTTCAATTGGATTTAATTTGTTATTTGTTTTTTTTATTATTATTCAGCAGGTCTCCAGTTTGCCATTTCAGCAGTCTGGTTGCTAGGATCCAAATTACCCTAGCAACCATGCATTTATTTTAGCAAGTTACTAGTATATGATTAGGAGAGGACCTCAATAGAAAGACGAGTAATAAAAATTGTTGCCTTATAGAGCATTTGTTTCTTAGATGGAGTTAGTGTCCTGCAGTTGAAAGGTAGAAGGAGTCAGAAGAAGGTGAATCATTCAAAAATTATAAACATTAAATAATGAAGACCAATTAAAAAGTTACTTAGAATTAACATTCTATAACACTGACTGTGCACTGACACAGCAGATCACATTCATATTACTAAGTTTAAAGCACTCTGTCACGGGGCGGACCCCCAGCCTGCTTTCTTTATAAGGGGGGCCTGCAAGGGGGAGTCGACGGTAACCTGCAATTTCACATGCAACCTGAGAAGCACACACAATTACATGCGACTTACAGGTTATCCAGAAAGCTCCGGATTACAGAAAGGACATCTCCCATAGATTCTATTTTAATCAAATAATTACATTTTCAAAAAATTAATTCCATTCTCTCTGTAATAATAAAATAGTACCTTGTACTTGATTCTAACCAAGATAGAATTCATTCTTACTGAAGGCAAAACAATACTATTGGGTTTAATGTTTACAGTATTAGTAGACTTAAGGTATAAAGATCCAAGTTATGGAAAGATCCCTTATACAGAAAATCCCAAGTGTTCTGGATAATATGTCCCATATCTGTACTATGATACTTGTGGTTCTTCAAGTACAATTTGAAATGTCTTTCAAATAATTGAAACAACTTTATTAATGTGTAAAGGAAGGTTAGTATTCTTAAGGTGGGCATCCTCTTTAAAGAAGAAGGAAAGGTATGATAATGGGTAGGTGTAAAATTATTAGACACCCACAAGTAATTACAATTAATATTTGCTTGCTCAGTAGAGTGAAAAACTAAACTTAAAAGCAAAATAAAATTTTTAATTGTTATATACATAATACATACTTAGTTATTCATTGAGTATTTGCATATGTTTTGTACCCCATAACTTAAATGCCTATTGACTGTAAACATAACAATGAGTATGCATTTTTTAATTTCAGATGCAATAACCGTACACAGTGTGCCGTTGTAGCTGGGCCTGATGTGTTTCCTGATCCATGTCCCGGGACATATAAATATCTTGAAGTTCAGTATGAATGTGTTCCTTACAGTATGTATACATACTTTTTAAACTGTCTTTTTTTGTACCACTGCAAATGATCACTTATATCAAATAGTATTTATTAACAGTTAATAAATGCATTACTAAATGTAATTATGGCCGATGAAGTAATATCATTCAATAATAATGCATTTAGAAGTATCATTCTTTCCCAGTGGGCTCACTGTATTTGTCTGTGTTAAAAAAAGAAAAACAATCTCTCCCACTGTATACTATCTGGCGTTTTTTTCTCATGTCACAGCTCTCTAGCAACAATCTTAATTAAGGGGTAGATTTATTAAAACGTGAGATCAAAACTCACCACAGAAAAATACACCCATGTTCTATTCAATTCTATGGAATTTTTAGATTTGTTTTTATCAATGGGTTTCACCATTTGATAAATATGCTTTTAAAATCCCATAGGAATAAATAGAAAGTGAGTGTTTTTTTCTGTGGTGAGTTCTAATATCACACTTTGATAAATCTACCCATTAATGTTGTGAAATAACCTATGTAGCATTGATGCAATGATATATATGTGTGCTAACAAATCCACATTGATAGCAGTACCAGCTCTAGTGTTTTATTTCTGACAAACACTGTAAGTTATCACCATCTGACGTAAGTCATCGCCATCTATTGCACTTTAGTAAATAGAAGCTTTGGTTCAGCGTTATGAGGAGCCAGTTAACCCACCTCTTTGTTTTTAAAGTGCTGAAATAATCTAGAGTCCCCACGGAAAACAAAGACACGAACAGAAAGCATATAAAAGATAAATTATTTGATATAGAACCAGGTCACTGCTAAAGGTATACATTATTTAAATAAATAATAATATCAATGAGCGTAATATTCCAAAGTCAGCAATAACTGGACATCCTCATAGATACAAGTTACAGGGCATCCTCAGCACTCGGGTTGAAGACCAGTGACAATTGGAATGTAAACTGCTCCCTGAGCCCCTGACGAGTGCGGACACCCGGCAATTAATGCTCCACTTTGCAATGTATTGTTATTATCATGTCCATTTCAGATTACTGAATAAAACCGTGAAACCAAAAGCATTCAATACCAGACTTGCATGCACTGCTATAATTTTTAATGTTTCAGTGAAAAAATAGATAGAAAAAATATTGTTGCTGAAAACTGTGCACTCAGTTAAAAAATATAAATAAATACAAATTTTCCTTTTTATTCCTATTAATTATTTTACACACATGAACCTAATTCAGCCTAATCTTAATAAGATAATATACCTATATATTAACATACATAGGTTCAAATATTTAATATTCCACAATTCAGGTCATGTGCAATTCATGTCTATAAAACATTTTACTAGTAACTGTGGGTAAAATCTGCTTTTTATTCTTGTTCCTGGGTCATGAGATTCTTGATTTTTTTTTTTTTTTTAGTTTTGACCATAGCGTCATGAACTTCAGATATATTAAATTTGATAGCAAGGTCCTCTTCTCTTAGCAAAATCTGGCATTGTTCTACAGTTCCTCCTCAGCTGCAAGAAATGCATTATTATTCAATCTAAATAGGAAGGCGTATAAAGCTAATTAATATTCACGCAACATACTCTTATTCAACAGGTACATCAGTGCTTATATGGATAGTCCAGTAGATGAAGAAAAATATAGATCAAGTCAGTATATTATAATGTATTGTAAAATTTGGCAAAGGCCATGTCTTTTGCTAAAATTTGTATATGCTCCTGCCATTCTCACAAATATAACATTTTTAATGAAGTGGTTTCTATAGCTCCAGTTCAGTATGTTTAATTGGAGAATTTTATTTCATAGGCTTCTTCTGGAACAATCCTGTGTAATAAGTGTGTTGTTAAGACAGTTGGTAGAAAATATGGGCCTAGTGGTACTGGTATAGGATCCGTTATCCGGAAACCTGTTATGCAGATCCCAATTACGGAAAGGCCATCTCCCATAACTTCCATTTTTTACAAATAATCAAAATTTTTAAAAATTATTTCCTTTTTCTCTGTAATAATAAAACAATTGTACTTGATCCCTGACTGCCAACCCCCGTGCCTACTCCGTCACTGTCAAGGCAGCTGAAACAAAACAGCCGGAAAATTTTTAACTTGTGTTGGTGGTTTTTTTTTCGTTGTATTCTAACCAATTTTTTTGTAAAAATTTTTGACGTTACTGGTCCTTTAACAATATTCCCTTTGGGCAATTCTTGCTGCTGAGGAGGAACTGTAGTACAATGCAGATTTTAATAAGCAGGCAGAGGACCTTATTATCAAATTTGATAACAATGGTTATGATTCATCTGTAGTTTGTGTCTATATGGTTAAAGCTATGAAAGATCAACAAGCTATCTCTTGCAACCCCTGGAGCAAGAATAGAAAGGAGAGTTTCCCTTTTTTTTATTACACGCATTACAACTGTGAGCAATTAAGTGTGAAAATGTTTTAACAAACACTGGCGTATTCTTAATGCTTTTAGTAGGAGCCCGTTCATAGGAATTTTCCAATAAAACCAGATATAATTATTAAAAATTTAAAACTATCAAGAATATTCTGGCCCCTAGTTTGAAATGGGAGGTAACACAAAAACCAGTTAGTGCTTCTGTGGGAAATCATAAGTGCAGGAAATGTAACGCTCGTGCTTAGCTGAATGAGAGTGAGAGTTTCACTGCTTACCTTACAGGGAAGTCTTATGATATTAAAGATGTTTTTCAAGTTTTCTACTAAGGGTTAGTGATGGGCGAATTTATTTGCCAGGCGCAAATTCGCAACGAATTTGCGCGATTCGCCGCCTGTGAATAAATTCGCGAAACGCCCGTGAAAATTTGCGTCAAAAACGGGCGCCGGCATCAAAAACGAGACGCCAGCGCCGTTTCATCCATCACTACTAATGGTGTCATATATATGGTAACATGTACAGTATATGTCAATACCAGTATATTGGTAAGACCAACAGGCCTTTAAAATAAAACGACATAATTTAGAACATATAAATGGGATTATAAACAAATGTTTAAATCCTCTGTAACACTTTTTTGAGGAACAAACTTGTGATCCTAGTTCACTGCGCTTTCTTTCAGGGAAAATAATTGGTGCATAACATTATGTTAAAGAGAGATGATTTGAGAATTGTGCATAGGGAACATCACTGGAGTTTTGAATGTGGTACAACATTTCCATATGGGTTTAAAGTGATAATAGAATTGGCACCTTTTTTAAAAAAAATTTCACTGATAAATTATTTTTAGAATTATGTATATATATATTTCTTTAAGATGTATACTAAATATCTTCCATTAGGTAAATAGTTACCCACTGTTGTAACTATTCAGTACAACTCTCTAATATTCATAGTTAGATGACCTACCAGAGTTCCTTGGTATAAGATTCTTGCGCAGCAGTGATGTAGTTCCACACAAGTCCTTTTCTGCTAATAACTTTATTTTAGGGGAGATGCATATCAGCACTGTTAACCGGTTAATGCAGGAACATGCAGCTATAGAGAGAGCTCTCATACACTTACAGCAACAGGAAAAACTCACAATCAGGAAAACCCCCAGAATCAATAAGAATCATTTACATCACACACACAGAAAATTGCATGGTAATATGTGGCATATGCATTCTGGGAACAGTAGTATTCTTCTGTATACCATAACTAACATATAACAGATCTGTAATAAAGATTAAACATCCTCCGACCCCATGAACTCTCTTTAGAATTTCATTAATTTATATCTCCAGAGGGTACAATAGTTGTATTGGTCGTCTTAGCACATTCCTTGATGGTAATCTCAAGGAACATGAGCGAATACGATTGTCTCTTCCTGGAAAAACTGTGTCAGTTATTCCAGTCTGCCACATTTGTCTTGGCAATTTGTCTTCCTTAACCAACACCAAATCTCCAACCTTGAATGAAGATGCATATCCTCCTCCCTTGGTGTAGTGAGCTGATCTCAAATCCAGCAAATATTCCTTACGCCATCTATTCCAGAATTTTGTCACAACCACTTGCCGGTATTTCCACCTTTTTGATAGTGTGGAACAGTTGTGAGATACCATAGGCACCTTGGACTGTGGCAATATTGTATGTCGCTGCCCAATCAGAAAATGTCCTGGTGTCAATGGCTGGGGACACTGAGCATCACTATGAGTAAAGGTTAGAGGCCTAGAGTTTAGAACAGCCTCTACTTCAGTCAGAATTGTGGTAAGCTCTTCGAAGGATAGCATTGTCTTCCCCAATGTTTTCTTAAGACAAGACTTTACCAAACAAACAAGTCTTTCCCAGAATCCTCCCCACCAGGCACCTCTCTCAACAATGTACTTCCAAAGAATTACCTTCTCAGTGAAGAACTCCCTTAATGAAGTAGTGTTAAAGGAGAAGGAAAGGTACCAAAGCAGTTTATTGTCAATAGATTAGCCACAATAGTGCAAGCTATAACATTATTTATTCTGTAGAATGCTTTACCATATCTGAGTAACAGCTCTAGAAACTCTCTCTGTTTGTTTTGGATAGCAGCTGCCATATTCACGTGGTGTGACATCACTTCCTGCCTGCATTTCCCTACTCAGTGATAGCTCTGGGCTCAGATTACAGGAGGGAGGGGAAGAGGAGCAAACTGAGCATGATCAAGCCCTGCCCTGGAGGTTTATGCTGAAAACAGGAAGTCTGATACAGAAGCCCATGTGTACACAATAGAAGGAAAGAAATGTGTTTCTTTTGACAGAGGACCCAGAGCAACATTAGTTTGAGGGTTTACTGATGTATTTATATAGACCTTTCTGATAAAGCTTACTTAATTTTAGCCTTTCCTTCTCCTTTAAGAGTTTTCCATAGTTCTTGGAGAGACTAATCAGATCTCTTAAAAGTCTTTGCATTGTCAGAATATACAACCTTACACAGCCCCCTTCTGGCAATAAATCTCCTGAAGGCTAATAAAAAGTTCTCGGTTGTCTGGTTTGAAACAAGTTCTAAGTGAACAGCTCTTGTGACTGGACAAGTAAACAATGCAATTCAAGCCTTTCTTGTAGATGTCCTTCACAATTAGAGGACCTGCAAAATCAACACCTGATACTTCAAAAGGAGGGGATTCCAAGACTCTGTCCTCAGGGAGCGGAGCTGGTATTTCACTTCCAGCCCTGACATTAAATTTTTTTACAGATATAACATTTTTGTAGCACAAACTTTACGAACTACCTTGCTCTTATCACCCAAAATTGCTGTCTGAGTTGTGCGAGTGTTCCCGATAACCTCAAATGCATCACTTTTTCATGATGATTGCACTTGAAGTTCTGAAAAGCACCCCTTTGCAGGCAATATCCAAGGCTGTCTCTACCTTTCTGTCAAATTTGCCTTGTGTAACCGACCAACTACACGCAAAAGTCTGTCCTTGTCAAGAAATGGACCTAAGTCTCTTATTCTGGAGTTCTTAGTCAAGCTCTGTCCAGTGTTAAGACAGAGGATATCATGATTGAACTCACATCATTGTGAGAATTTGACCCAGTACCTTTCAGCCCTCAAGATTTCTTCCACAGACAGTTCACCAGTAATTCTGTTACTTGACTGACTGGTGTTTTGAAAAAATCTGTATACCTAGGCAGTAATTTTGTATACAGTATGTAATTTACTAAACCTTTCTAGAGGGAAAATCGGGTCACATTTGAGTTCTGCACTACAGTTGTTATATACAGTCACTTGGTTATCTGATTCCACATCTGCATATTCTGAGACACCAGTGACCATTTGTGAATTTTGTGGTCACCCTGACTGCGGACCTTGTAACCAATACCACCAAAGGTGATTTGTAATTAAGTTCTTTGAGTGTTGACCCCTTTTAAGGAAATCTGCAGGGTTATCCTTAAATACACAGTGCGGCCTTGCTGTTGGTTCAGTGAGTGATTTTATCTCTGCTTCTCTATTTGCTACAAATGGCTTCCACAAGTTTGTGGAACTTTGGATCCAGTGCAATGCAATCATAGAGTCAGTCCATAAATGAGGTTGAATAGACTGGATGCTCAGGCAGTCTAGTAAATACTTCACTAATCTTGCACCGACTAATGCTCCAAGCAACTCTAACCTTGGAAGAGTGACCTTCTTTAGAGGGGCAACTTGTGACTTTGAAGCAACAAAGCATGCAGATGCAATACCTTGCTCAATATACTGTAATTAATCAACAGCACCATAAGCAGATTCACTGGCATCACAGAAAACATGCATTTTCACAGTTGAATATGAAGGACCCTGACTGTACAGCCAGGGAATGGCTAGAGGCTGTAACTGTGGCAGCTCTAAACACCACTGAGTCCACTTACTTGTTAAGTCTGGTGGTAGTTCTTCATCCCAGCAAATGCCACGTTCCCATAATTCCTGGAAAATGATCTTTACCCTAACTGTGAATGGAGACAAGAATCCAATTGGGTCAAAAATACGCTCTGATGTCATCAGAACACACCTCTATGTATTTCTCCTGTCTTGCAAAAACACTAAAAGGGTTTGTAGGTCAAATATAAGGTCATCAGCCTCTGTTCTCCATTTGAGGCCAAGTACCTTACAGTAGTTTGCTTGGTCCACCATAGCAGACCCCTTTCACTGTTAGTCTTTTTCCATTTGAACCTTAATTTACTGCAATTAGTAACCCATTTACAGAGAACCATACCTGCAGCGAGCATAATCTCCCTTGCCTTTGTGGATAATTCATAGGCAACGGTTACTGCTCCAGATATGAGGTCATCCACATAAAGGAACTGGTTAAGAACCCGAAAAGTCCTCGGATGTGATCTTTCATATTGTTTTAAATGATGTTTGATGGTGGCTGTCAGAAGAAATGGGCACTCTTGCCATCCTCAAAACATGTAAGAATGGTTCCTGGTTAGGTTTTGGAATAGCATTAGTCCACAAGAATTTGACACATTCTCTGTCCTTTTCTGCTAGGCTGATTTGTAAGAATGCCTTGGTAATGTCTGCCATCAATGCAACCTTGTAAAGTCTGAAATTAATCAGGATTTTAAGAAGGTCTGGATTAAGATTTGGTTCTGTCAGTAGGCAATTGTTAAGTGATACTTGCCCCTTATCATGAGTAGAAGCATAAAACACTATTCTCAGCTTGGTTTTTGCCTTTTCTTCTCTTATCACTGCATGATGAGGTAAGTAATACTCAATTTACCCTTTGAAGCAGTTGGGGTTTCACCTTTGTCCACATCCTCAGCAATACCCTCCTCGAGGTACTCCTGGATTACACTGTTGTACCTGTGGTAGAGAGGGAAATCTACTGAAAGCCTTTTCATCAAGCAATCAAATCTTCCTTTAGCCACAGTAAGGTTGTTTGCCAAGTATGGTCGATCAAGTCGCTAAAGTAGTTCTGTCACATATCTTCCTTCAGTGTACTTAACTGTAGATGAGAACCACTGTAGAATTTTGTCGTCTGATTCTGAGTTTACCATTTATTCTCCAGTCACCCCTAAGGACTCCAATTCCCAAATGGCTTGTAGTTGACGGGACACAAGGGTCGCATCTGCAATACTTATATTCATGACTCCAACACTTGTGATGCCAGTAATACAGGATATCTGAACTGTCCTCCCAAGGGTGGTTTCAAGTGCAACAAGAGCCTTTCCCAGTCTTTCTACACTCCAGTAGTGATCTCCTCCAATCAAGACTGCTATTTCTGAGTCTTGGCAGTTCATTTCAGCTGAGTCAACTAACCTTAGTCCCTTGGCCTTCATCTCACACTGTAGTTGTTCTTTTGGGATTCTCACAACTGCACTGCTGATAGTTGGGATTTCTAGAGCCTCCATTTCTATCCACTTGTCACTGCTGTGGAGATTCTTAAGGATGAACTTGACTCTTCTCTGGCTGGCACTTTAGAGTTTTTGGACCCAAAAGTGTGCAGATTGAGCCTCTCTTCCTCAACAACAGGAAGTTTAAGAGATCTGGAAATGTCCTCACGGATGAAAGTTCTTTGACTTCCTCCATCTAGTAAACAGCGTACAATTTTCTAGTTGTAGGCCCGTCTGCCCATATTTGGGCAGTCTGCAGTAACACAGTCTTGCTGTTGGCCATATCCATGTTATCTGGATATACTGATGAGATAACTGTGTCTTCTGTTGTTTTCATGGAGCCTTGTTTGATTCTTTGGCCACACACTGAGTTGTGGTGTCTTTTGCCATATGTTGCACATAAGGTTCCTTTCACCCTGCAGTACTTTGCAATATGCAGCCCCAAACACACAAAACATAATCCTTTTTGTTAAAGTCGTTCCTTGCATTCCTCTGGGGTGAACTTATCACAGTTCTCTGCTTTGACTGGTCACAAAGTACATCTGTTGCAGAGTTTGAAGTGGAATACAGGGCAGCTGCTGTGGCCATTGTTAGTCTCTTAGGTTTATGTTCAAAGTGTGCACTTGATTTCTGCTGGCGCTGTTCTTGACTGCACAACAGTGAAGGTTTTTCTGATCTGGATAATTGCAATGCACGCTCTCTGCTCTCAACTTCCTTTTTTAAGAATTTCAGAAACATTGGCACATTGCATTCCTGCTGTTCCTGCTGGTGACTAAATTCGAGAGCTATATCCTCATGAATCAGCTTCAGTAATATTCGGCATAGCAGGCCTCCATAACTGTGAGATACAACTCCCATAGATTGCAAACTGCGCACTTGTATTTCATATTCATCATATAAGAAATGCAGAGCTGTAACATCAGAGAATCTCCTTACTGCAGTCAGGTTTAAGAGCTTATTCATGTGAGCATGTATTATTAAGTCCTTGCGACCAAATCTGTTTTGCAGTATTTCTATTGCCACAGTGTAATTTCATTGGATAGGGGCAGCCCAGCAATAGAAGTTGCAGCAGCACCACACAAGTATGATTTCAAATAGTTAAATTTATCTATTACTGACAGGCTGACATTTTTGTGAATTGCAGCTTCAAACTGACTCCAGAATTCCTGCCAGCGACTGATCTCTCTTGTAAATTTCCCAATAATCAACTTTGGAAGTTTCACCATGTGATTCTGAGATGCTGATCTGGATTGGGAGATAGCATAGCTTGCTGCACTATTCACTTCCTCCCTGTCTCTTTGTATTACACATGTAATTCTGCTTTTGCACATAACAACGCGACCCTGATAGGACTGGACTGTTTCATACTCTGCTTCAATCTCCTCTGCAGAGGTTATCAGCGCCTCAATGTCCCCTGTCCAGTTCATATAATGTTGCCTCTCTGAGGGAACCCTGCTCTAAGCTCTCCTCCAATATGTCTGTCTGAGGTGTGCAATCAGGAAAGCCCCCAGAACAAATAAGAATCACTTACATCACACACACAGTAAATTGCATGGCAATGTGGTATATGCATTCTGGAAACTGTAGTATTCTGTATACCATAACTAACATATAACAAATCTGTAATAAAGATTCAACACCAACCTTTAAGAACTAAATGGATTGCTATTTAAAGTATTGTACTGATGTAGTAACCCTTCCCCCTCCTTAGGAAGTGCTATTGAGCATGAAGGCTAAAGGGTATATACTGTAGATGTTGATGAATATTTTCATATTCATTCACATTGATGTGAGTGCATTTTAACCTTTGAAATAAACACATTTTTATATTACAGGTATGATACTTGTTATCCACAATGCTTGGGACCTGGGTTTTTTTGGATAACTGATCTTTCCATAATTTGGATCTTTATAAGTCTACTAGAAAATCTTGTAAACATTAAATAAACCCAATAGGCTTCCAGTAAGAATACATTTTATCTTAGTTTGGATACTATTATTAGATGAAATTATTAGAGAAAAAAGGAAATATTTATTTATTTATTTTTTTGCATAGAATGGAGTCTATGGGAGACAACCATCCCATAATTTGGAACTTTCTGGATAACGGTTCCCATACTTGTATCACATTTTCTAATGAGGTAAATTCAAATTTCGAGTTATTTTTGTGTACCTCGACTAGGGAATAGTCCAAATTCGATTCAAATTTGCAAAAAAAGAAGTACTGTCTCTTTAAAAATTTGAATTTGACCATTCGCCTTCTTAAACCTGCCGAATTGCTTTTTTAGCCTATGGGGGACCGCCTAGAATATTTGGAGTCAATTGGTGGACTTTGAAAAATCAAAGGTTTTTTTTGGGAAAAACTTTGAATAAAATGTGATCAAATGCGCTTTTAATTTGATTCATATGATTCAAATTCGGCCGAATAGGGACCTATTCGATCAAAAATGGACCTATTCTACCAAAAAAAAACTTCAACTTAATTTAGCTTGGTGTTTTTTAATTCGAAGTTTTTTCAATTCGAAATTCGACCCTTGATAAATATGCCCCTTGGTGTGCTCTTTTGCCATTTTTAGGCTCCAGAAAAGTTGGTCTTAAAGGATATAGACGCTCTCTGTTATGAAGAAAGACTGGCCATGTTGAAGTTGTTTATACTTGTGAAGTGGCACATAAGGGGAGAAATGATACCAGGGGCGATCTTGGCCCCTCCGCTGCTGCCCCACCTCCCACGGAAAATTCGCTCTTAAAGTACCAGGAGCAGCATTTTTGCTGCCCCTGGTACCTAGTGGGGCGCTGCCGCCTGAGGCGACAGCCTCAACTTGCCTCATTGGCGAAGTACCCCTGTATGATAACTATGTATACATTTATATATAAGGGTACTATATAATAATCTCTCTAATGCTTTATTTACCAGTAGGTCCTTCCAGGAGACACGAGGGCATCCATTCCGATTAGAAGAAAGGAGGTTCTGTCTAAATATTCAGAAAGGGTTTTTACAGTTTTTTCCGCATAATTTTTTTACAGAGAGCTGTGAGGTTTGTAGAATTCTCTCGCTGAATCAGTTGTACTGGCAAATACATAAAATAGCTTTTAGAAGGGATTGGGTGGCTTTTTAGCAAGTGAGAAAATACAGGGTTATTGAAAATAGCTCTTAGTTTAAAGTTCAAGAGTGAGTTTATTTTCATTTCATCCACATAGGTTTGTACAGTACACAGTGAAACTAAACAACGTTCCTCTAGGACCATGGTGCTACACACAACATAGATGTACCGGACAACAGACAAAAAGTGCAAGTGCAAAAATATGCAACTCCTGCAAGACAGGACAGCATTGTGCAGGGACAGGACAAGACCGTGCACAGCAGATGTAATATGTTAAAGGAAAACTATACCCCCAAAATGAACACTTAAGCAACAGATAGTTCATATCATATTAAGTGGCATATATTAAAGAATCTTACCAAACTGGTTTATATATTTAAGTAAATATTGCCCTTTTACATCTCTTGCCTTGAGCCACCATTTCGTGATGGTCTCTGTGCTGTCTCAGAGATCACCTGACCAGAAATACTTCAACTCTAACTGTAACAGGAAGAAGTGTGGAAGCAAAAGACATAACTCTGTCTATTAATTGGCTCATGTGACCTAACATGTATGGTTTGTTGGTATGTTTGGGAGTACAGTGAATCCTACGATCCCAGGGGGCTTGAAGCAGGATTTTACATATGAGCTGTTTTATGCAATATCTTTCTATAGAGACCTACATTGTTTGGGGGTATAGTTTTCCTTTAAAGGAACAGTAACGTCAAAAAATAAGTGTTTTAAAGTAATCAAAATATAATGCAATGTTGCCCTGCACTGGTAAAACTGGTTTGTTTGCTTAAGAAACACTACTGTTGTTTATATAAATAAGCTGCTGTGTAGCAATGGGCGCAGACATTCAAAGGAGAAAAGGCTCAGGTTACATAGCAGATACCAAATAAGCTCTGTCTGTCTAATGGTGTTATCTTTTATCCATTAGTTAACCTGTGCCATATAGCCGTTTTTCAATTTCCGCCATTGCTACACAGAAGCTTGTTTATATGAACTATAGTAGTGTTTCTGAAGCATACAGATCAGTTTTACCAGTGCAGGGCAACACTACATGATGTTTCCATTACTTTAAAACACTTACATTTTTTTGGTGTTACTGTTCCTTTAAGTCAATAATGCTAAACGTCAGACATAATGGGTGTATCATTGTGATATGATACTAGCAAGCAGGTCTGGACTGAGAATCAAAATAGGCCCTGGCATTTCAGCTACATGGAGGCCCAAACAGCAGACTCACCAGCCCACTAAATAGTGCCTGTCTATGGCAATTTACAGCAGCCCCTCTGGCATTTGCCAGAACCCACAGATTGCCAGTCCGGGCCTGGTAGCAAGAACAGGATAAAGTTAATAACATTAATAAAGTTGATAAAGATTAAGTTGATCCAGGGACTGGTCCAATTTTGGAATCAGAAAGGATTTGTTTCCCTTTGTAAGGTTTTATATAGACACAAAAGATTGAACTTCGTGGTTTTTTTCAGCCTAACTGATTACTTTGCCACACTCTGCACCACTTCGCCTCAGTCAATGGACGTCAACATTTTTTCTTACTTCAAACTTTAAAGTCAATTGGCGTATTTCTTGTGGCGACTTTATCTCATCAATGTTTTTGTATTGGTGACTTTTTAGTCTCAGCGACTATTTTGTCCAAATGCATTAAAGTAAATAGGCATTTTTTCTTATGGCTACTTTGTCAATTTTGTCCTGCTGACTTATCGGGGCAAAATTATTCGCTGTGAATTTGATTTGGCACAGTTACGCAAAAAATTTGCAGTTGCTGAAATGCGGGATTTTGTCAAGAACCCATGCCTGGTGAAAAAATTCACTCATCACTATTCAGTATCCCTTTATCCAGTGGCGTAACTACCGAGGAAGCAGACCCCGCAGTCGCAGGGGGGCCCGGAGGTACAGGGGGCCCGGCAGGGGCCTGCTTCCTCAGTATGTGTAACCAGCCAGAATCATTTAGGGCAGGGGTGTCCAAACTAGGCTGCAGCATTTCGCACCACCCCCCTCCCCAGTCGGTGCAGTGGAAGTGGCCAGCGGGGAACAGGAAGCCAGAGAGGGAGCCGGAAGAGGAGCAGAACGTCGCAGCAGCACGTTACACGCGCACCTGCTGCACTTGAGAAAACTGCTGCCGACTGGGATCCGACCTCTTACGATGATGCCACAGCACAGGCATGCCAACCCGCCTCCCCATTCCCACTGCAGCAGCCTCCGTGAGTTTTTAAAACTCTCTGTTCTCTCTCCGTTACACACTAAACTTCTGTCACTCCCCCTCCCTCTCAGAAACTAAAGGTGGACTGGACTCATAGACTGACTTACTTCCCTGCAGCTGCTGCACATTAATTTCTATGTGATCACTGAGACTTGTGAGAAGTGAATGTGCTGCTGCAGCTTGATCCTGCTTATCTAACAAGTGTCTCAGTGATCACATAGAAATGAATGTGCAGCAGCAGCAGGGAAGTAAGTCACAGTCAAGGAGTCCAGTCCACCTTTAGTTTCTGAGAGGGAGGGGGGAGCTGGCAGCTCCAGAAGGAGAGGAGCTTGTGTTTGCTTCTATGCTACTTGTGTTTTTGTTGATTTCCACCAGAATTCATAGTTTTTCTCAAAAAAAAAAAAAGTGTGTGAAAAGAGTTTCGTAAAAAAAATGTATATACAGGTATGGGATCCATTATCTGGAAACCCGTTATTTAGAGAGTTCCAAATTACAGAATAACTGTCTCCCATTGACTCCATTTTATAGAAATAAAAATAATTTCCTTTTTCTGTGTAATAATAAAACAGTAGCTTGTACTTGATCCCAACTTAGATATAATTAATCCTTATTGGAGAAAAAAAAGCCTATTGGGTTTATTTAATGCTGCAGTTTAAAGAAGTTTCAGGGAGCTAAGGTAGGAGAAATCGCATTGCTGCTATGTTTCCATGGGCAAATACAATCACTAAAACACAACTGTTATTCCTCACTGTTCAGTCAGCATATCTCCCACTATTTTGTACAGAGGGGGGCCCTGAAAATTTCTTTGCAGGGGGGCCCTGGCATCCGAAGTTACGCCACTGCCTTTATCATAAAACACCATTTGGGAAAGCAGCACAAGGATAGTAGCCCAAAAGTGATTCATTCCAAAATTACTCACAATTGATCTGAAAAAGAGTTAAACAAGGAGTTCAACAAAAGGAGCAACAATGGAACCACATCAGAAGATCCTACAGCCTTTCTGTTTAGTGAACTGAGATCTCATGTTCTGGATTTGCTAGCATAATGTCCTTACTACTCCTTTTAATTGTATCTTTTATCATTGTGCTTTCAGTGGTAGCTTCTTCCTTTAGCCTCCAGCTTACTGTTCCTACCCTTTTGTAATATCTTCCTCTCAGCTCCATTCCACACACTGTTGCTCTTATAACCTATATAACTTTTTCAAAAGTTCTAGCACCTCCAGTTTCAAAATCCTTCTCTCTCCCTCTCTTCTGGTATTACTTGCTACTGGTGATATTTTTCCAAATCTTGGTCCCTGCAGTATATCACCCACTCTTTGTTTTAATTCTCTACTGCTAACATTAATCAAATTCCCACTCTTCCCCTATGTCCCCTTTTCTGCCCCTCTTTTTTTTTAATATTTAAAATTTTTATTAGTTTTCATTGTAGCAAACAATAAAAGCAAGAAGTAATAACATATTTATAGCTGCATGTTTATTCTGGTCTGGTTATTTTATAGCATTCAATAAGTACGATCCTATATTACTGGTTATCTCCAGTGACTATTCAGAAAGTTCTGTTGAAGTACCATTATCTTGCAGCATGCAGAAAGATAGATAGGGGGGACCTCTGAGGAAGAGGGGTGTTCTGCCCCTCTTAATGCCTGATCTGTTACTATCAAATCCACGTTAATTCATGATCTGTTCCACTTTAAGGAAATAGCTCTTAGTTTAAATTTAAAGAGTCAAGAGTGAGTTTATTTTCATTTCATCCATATACATTTGCACAGTACACAGTGAAACGAAACAATGTTCCTCTAGGACCATGGTGCTACACACAACATAGATGTACTGGACAACAGACAAAAAGTGCAAGTGCAAAAATATGCAACTCCTGCAAGACAGGACAGCATAGTGCAGGGACAGGACAAGACAGTGCACAGCAGATGTAATATGTTAAGTAAATAATGCTAAACGTCAGACATGATGGGTGTATCATTGTGATATGATAGTAGCAAGCAGGTCTGGACTGAGAATCAAAATAGGCCCTGGCATTTCAGCTACATGGAGGCCCAAACAGCAGACTCACCAGCCCACTAAATAGTGCCTGTCTATGGCAACTTACAGCAGCCCCTCTGGCATAAACCAGAACCCACAGATTGCCAGTCCGGGCCTGGTAGCAAGAACAGGATAAAGTTAATAACATTAATAAAGTTGATAAAGATTAAGTTGATCCAGGGACTGGTCCGATTTTGGAGTCAGAAAGGATTTTTTCCCTTTGTAAGGTTTTATATAGACACAAAAGATTGAACTTCATGTCTTTTTTTCAGCCTAACTGATTGCTTTGCCACACTCTGCACCACTTCGCCACAGTCAATGGGCGTCAACATTTTTTCTTCTTTCTAACTTTAAAGTCAATTGGCGTTTTTCTTGTGGCGACTTTATCTCATCAACGTTTTTGTATTGGTGACTTTTTAGTCTCAGCGACTATTTTGTCCAAATGCATTAAAGCGTATATACTCGAGTATAAGCCGACCCGAGTATAAGCCGAGGTACCTAATTTTACCTACGAAAACTGGGAAAACTTATTGACTCTAGTATAAGCCTAGACACAACTACAGCCCCGTCTCCCAGCAGCGCACATTCTGCCAAAGCGACCCCCCAGCGATCAACAGGACTTCTTTGCAAAGTTGATGGTGACAGAGAATTGCCAAACGGATTACTGTGTGCATTGTCCCACTGTCCGTATACCATGTGCAGAGGGTGCTGTTTGATATTGCCATCACTGTTAATCTTTCGTATAACCAACAGAGGGCGCTGTGTGATATTGCAGTCACTGTTATTCTTTCATATAACCAACAGAGGGTGCTGTGTGATATTGCAGTCACTGTTAATCTTTCATATAACCAACAGAGGGCACTGTGTGATATTGCAGTCACTGTTATTCTTCCATATAACCAACAGAGGGTGCTGTGATATTGCAGTCACTGTTAATCTGTAATATAACCAACAGAGGGTGCACTGTTATTCTTTCATACAACCAACAGATGGCGCTGTGTGATATTGCAGTCACTGTTATTCTTTCATATAACCAACAGATGGCGCTGTGTGATATTGCAGTCACTGTTATTCTTTTACATAACCAACAGCGGGTGCACTGTTATTCTTTCATATAACCAACAGAGGACATTGTGGGATATTGCAGTCTCTCCCCAAGTGTACTGTTGGTATAGGAATGATTAAAAGTGTGTGCAATCTCAGCTACTCGGGTCGGGTACCGCTGACCCGAGCATATTTGGATGCTGAAAAACTCGGCTTATACTCGGGTATATACGGTAAATAGGCATTTTTTCTTATGGCTACTTTATTTGTCAATTTTGTCCTGCCGACTTATCGGGGCAAAATTATTCGCTGTGAATTTGATGTGGCACAGTTACGCAAAAAATTTGCAGTTGCTGAAATGCGGGATTTTGTCAAGAACCCATGCCTGGTGAAAAAAATCACTCATCACTATTCAGTATCCCTTTATCATAAAACACCATTTGGGAAAGCAGCACAAGGATAGTAGCCCAAAAGTGATTCATTCCAAAGTTAATCACAATTGATCTGAAAAAGAGTTAAACAAGGAGTTCAACAAAAGGAGCAACAATGGAACCACATCAGAAGATCCTACAGCCTTTCTGTTTAGTGAACTGAGATCTCATGTTCTGGATTTGCTAGCATAATGTCCTTACTACTCCTGTTAATTGTATCTTTTATCATTGTGCTTTCAGTGGTAGCTTTTTCCTTTAGCCTCCAGCTTACTGTTCCCACCCTTTTGTAATATCTTCCTCTCAGCTCCATTCCACACACTGTTGCTCTTATAACCTATATAACTTTTTCAAAAGTTCTAGCACCTCCAGTTTCAAAATCCTTCTCTCTCCCTCTCTTCTGGTATTACTTGCTACTGGTGATATTTTTCCAAATCTTGGTCCCTGCAGTATATCACCCACTCTTTGTTTAAATTCTCTACTGCTAACATTAATCAAATTCCCACTCTCCCCCTTCCTATGTCCCCTTTTCTGCCCTTTTTTTTTAATATTTAAATTTTTTATTAGTTTTCATTGTAGCAAACAATAAAAGCAAGAAGTAATAACATATTTACAGCTGCATGTTTATTCTGGTCTGGTTATTTTATAGCATTCAATAAGTACGATCCTATATTACTGGTTATCTCCAGTGACTATTCAGAAAGTTCTGTTGCAGTACCATAATCTTTTCATCAGTGACTGCTTTGCCACACTCCGCAGCACTTCGCCAGGTGCAAATTCGTTACCACTACACTAATTGACTAAAATGCGTTACTTTGGTTGGGTGAGCATTTCATAGCAAATTTTCGCTTGCATGCATTTCTGCCTAGCAAAACTTCGCTAGCACTCTTGCGCTTAGGTTAATTTGAATAGAGCGGGTACATAAGAGTTGTAAGGATGTCTTTAATAGTAATGTTGGTGCAAATGTTTGAAGTTGCCACTTTTTAAAACAAATGTCCAATGAGCCATAATAAAGACAGAATAGATCCTCTAATGCCCTAGACATGAGCCCACCCATATATAAATGTGGCATGACCCTCAAATTACAAAAAAAAAACATAAGTCTTTAATAGTTTGGACTTCTGAAGGCAATCCCGCTTTAAAAAAAGAAAAGTCGCCAGGGTTCTTTACAACTTTAATACATTTCCGGCATACAGGATATATGATGTCACTGACATAAGATTGAGGAAGATGTTGCTTCATTTTATCAGTTCCCCTGGTCTGAGGTGGCAAAGTAAACTCTGGCAAAAAAAGTAACGTTCAGTAAAATTCGCACTTTACTGAATTTGCAGACTAACGAACGTTAGCCAGAGCGAAAAGTTGCCTGATCGAGTACAAATGAACGCCAGCGACGGTCTCGTTTGCTAGCAAATTCTTATCTACGACAATTTGCTGTTTTAAATTAATCTCTCTACCTCCTTTCTTCTTGTTTCCTTCTTTTGATTTGTTTTGGCTGTTTACAGACCTCCTTCTAACAAATCTTCTGCTACATTCCTCTCTGGCTCTGAATCCTGACTCTCGTTTTTTCTTATGATCTGACTGCCTTGCCTTGATTAATTGAATTTCAGTTATGGTATTGATGACCGATCTCAGTCCTGGCCATCTTGATTTCTCCATCTAACCACCTCTTTTGTTCTCCAGCAATGGACTAATACAGCCACCTGTATGGATGGTCACTTCCTAAATTTCATCTTTACCAAAAACCTAAGCCTTCCCACATTTTACACTGATCAATACCCATGCTCCTCTGCAGCCACAATGCAGTTGTGCCTATAATCCCCATCCCTGTCTTAATTTGACAATTTCTGCACTCCCTTGTGTAATCTGCACACATTTAAAGGAAATCGCATACAAAAGACAACTTCCTCAACTACAAACTTCATATGGCCTGCTTCAGTATTGTTCAAGCCCAGGCCAAGCAAGAGTACTATGGTACACTTAAATAATAAATCCAACCCAATTCCAGATTCTATCTGCAATTTTCCCACCCTTCAGGTACCAGTAATCTCAACTTTCCTAAATCTCCTCTTTCCCTATTCAGCTCTTTTGATTTTGTAATGGAAGTTTCTCAGTGTCACCTGTACTTTCCACCTACAACTTTCTCACTTGATCCTATGCCCTCATAATTACTAAAATAATGTACCCCTGTCCTTACCTCAGCACTTACCTTAGCAGTGCCTATCTAGTTTCTGGTATGCTCCCCTCTTTATTCAAACAGGCCTGTCAAGCCCATTGTTAAAAAGGCTACACTGGACCGATCCTGTCTGTCTATTGCCCTTGACTATATATACTGCATTGTATGGCCTCCTTGACATATCTTCCCCGGTTCAGCTTAATGTGGGAGTTCCTCAGGGTTCTGTTATCTGCCCTGCCTGTACACTTTCTCTCTAAGCAATGCCCCTTTCTTAGACCAGTAACAGCTAAACCACTAATGCAGTGATCCCCAACCCCTTGGATGTTGTTCTCAGTGGCCTCAAAGCAGGTGCTTATTTTTGAATTCGAGGTTTGGAGGCAAGTTTTTGTTGCATTAAAACCAGGTTTACTGCCAACCAGAGCCTCTTATAGGCTGCCAGTCAACATAGGGGCTACCAATAGGCAATCATAGCCCTTATTTGGCACCACCCAGGAACATTTTTCATGCTTGTGTTGCGCCCCAACTTTTTTTACATCTGAATGTTGCTCACAGGTGAAAAAGGTTGGGGACCCCTGCTGACTAATGCATGTCCTTATCCTTTCTTGTTTTGCTTACTGCAATCTCCTATTAATTAGGCTCCCAGACTACCACCTCTCTCTCACTCCTGCAATCAGTCCTGAACTCTGCTAGGATCCTTCCCTCTCTCCCAACAGGAAACCTCAACAGAAATACTGTTCATCCCCAAGTAAAATCTTTAGCACGGCTGCTTGTTATCACAGGATAGAAAAATATAAAATACTTTTTCTTACATAAAAAGCCTTCACTTCACCTCTGCTCATAACTACTTCTTCACTTGTTTTCCTGTATGTCCCTGGCCGTCTCCTCCTCTCAGTGCCACCATCTTTTTACACTACCGACTGTTATCTTAAACTTTCTATTTCTTAGACCTTTCTATTTCGCTGCTTCTTACTTCTGGAATTCCTCCATAATGAACACTTTTTTTAAGAAAAAACTTTTTTGAAGCACTAGAACATAATTTTGTCTAGTCTAGTACTGCACTTAAGGGCCAGTGCCAAACACTGTGCACTTTTGCCCTTTATTTTGTGCATGTATGTTATGCACCCACTTACACTGTAAGCTCTATGGGCAGGGACCTACTATCTACTGTGTCTCATACCATATGGTACTTAATCTCTGTGTATTTATTATTATAATACTTGTCCTTCCTGTGTGTAATTTTGTATACTGTAAGATTGTACAGTGCTCTTATCCATGATTAGCGCTTTATAAATAAAGTTATACACACATGTCATTTTATATCCCGTTTGTTGAAACACTTGAATTCCCCGCCCTCCTCATTGTTTTTGTCACAGGTTGGGGCAAATACACACAGGACATAGATAAATAAAAAGATAAATATATTTTTGGGTAACTGGTTGTTTAAGTTTTACCATTCATGTATATGTTATGTATATGTCACACTTAGCAAGTGTCATTTAGGATATTAGGTAGCCATGATTAATTTTAGTGCCTACAAAATGCCTATGGACCATCCAGTCTCTTAAAAGGTGCTCTTTGAGTTGTCATTAAAGGAGATTCAGAGCCCACTGAGTATGTGATTGTCGCATGATACTTTCCAAGATGGTGACCCCCCTGTGACAAGTTTAAAGTACTGGATTATTGCTGCTATTGTGATGCTGAAACTTTAGACTGGTGCAATAAGTTTATGTAAAATATGGCATTTTTAACCATATTTATTTTTAGGGTTTAGTTACTTTAGTACTTTAAGGAAGTAGGAATGACTATCTCAGCTATTTTCTAATAAGACAAAAATATATTCCAGTAGTTTTAAACAATTTATGTATGTCATTCCACTGGTTAACTGAACCAGTTGTGTACCAAACCCTGTTTCAAAAGAGCAAACAGGTGTTTTATAGATTTGATTTTGAAATTTGACATGAAGCTAGCTAGCTTCTTACTTTTCCATGTACCATGCAACTCTGATAAACTTAAGTAATGCTAAAATAATAAATTCCCACAAGTTCATGTGACTCGCCAAGTATTGTATCAACCAGATTAAAAAACGCTTAATCATAGGAACATGAAATGCGTTACCTTCCTGTGTACTACTATTTACTGCTGTAATGCAAGTTGGAGTGATGTCAAACCCCCATAGCCTATCAGCAAAACACTGGGCAGGTAACACGATAACAGCTTCCGGACACATCTGCTGAAGGATTCAGCTGCCTGAACTAATGTACATCTTTATGTGCTGGTGTCACTGCTCTGCACTGCTGGTAGAGAAACTGTCCTATTGGGAGAAGTTTGGGAAAGAGCATTGAGTAGGCAAGACACTAGCTTATTAGAAAAAGTTCACTGGCTCTTTCTGAAAGCACAGGATCAAGCACAATGACCTGAGATAGCTGCTTCCACAACAAGCAGCTGTTTATCAGTTTCAGTGAGTCCCTATAGTTTCTAGAGCTACACAACTGCTTTTTAGTGAAATGTGGGTTTTGTATCATTATAGCCATGGTTAAGGGAAAAAAACACAATTTAGCTTTGTGTCCTAACAAAACCAACCTGCTATTATATACAAAGGGTGTGGCTGAACTTTTTGGTACCATATGCTGTTCATGCGGACCCCAGAGTTTACTGCTAATATCCTCATTTTTCAACAGGGGCTGCTTTATTTAATATAATTTAAGTCATGTGACGGGAATTACATCACTTAGTTCACTATAGATTACTATAAATGCTATAAATGAGCATTTTATATATATATATATATATATTATAATTATAATATACATTGTGGGTGTGTAAATCATGTAAAAGCCATGAGATATTAGATAGGATAAGATAAGAAAAGATAAGATTCTTTATTTATCATATGCATAGTTATACATACATCCTGATCCACTTTTTTAGACTGTGCAAAGTTAAAACATATTAGTTAAATACTACAACAAAAATAATTTTTTTTTTTAATTAAGTATAGCAGCAGAGCATATGTAATACAAGATGAACCATGTTATTTACATAAGTGAAAGCAAGTGAAGATTGTATAAAAATATAGAATATAAAAACAGCAGTACAGTACACCAAATAACCATATTTTGGTGATGGTGAAATGAAATAAAAGAAAACGGTGCAGTAACAGTATTAAAGTGCAATATATGTGAATTGTATAGTACTGTATTGAGGTGACGTAATGTGACATAGATCAAGAAGTTGCAAGTGAAAAAAGGGAACGGGGATAGGAGATATGGGTAAGGTGACATAAACCATATTATTTACATAGTGACAGTGAGTGAAGATTGTATAAAACGTATAAAAATATTTTTTAAAAAAACCAGCAGTGCAATACTGTATTGTAATGATGTAGACTGTCACATAGGTCAAATAGGTGAAAGTGAGAAAAGATGAAGGGGGAAGGGATATGGAAAATTATTGCTAAGGTGGCATGTCCTGGTTCAGCAATCTAATGGCCTGAGGATAGAAACTCCTTTTAAGTTGATTAGTTTTGGCCAGGATACTGCAAAACTTTTTCCTTGATTTAAGTTGAGGAAACAGTCCATTACTGGGATGTGATAAGTCCTTGAGAATCCTGAGGGCTTTGGTCCTGCATCTCTTAGTGTAAATGTTCAGCAAGGATGGAAGATCTGACCTGCAGCAGCGTTCTGCTGCACGTATCACTCTCTGAAGGGCTTTGCGGTTCTGGACACAGTTGTTTCCAAACCAGGATGTAATGTTCTGTGTTAGGACACTTTTCCACAGCACCGAAGTAGAAAGTCTTCAGGATCTTCAAAGAGACCCCAAACTTCCTCAGCTGTCGGAGATGGTACAAACGCTGCTTTGCCCTTTTAGTTTGAACTTGGATTAACTAGAGTTCCCTTTCTTTCCTTCCTTCTTTCTTTCCACTTTCTTTTCTCTCTCTCTCTCTCTCTCTCTCTATAAATTAAACATAAAGCAGGATGCAGTACTCACAGGGACTTGATGCAAAAACAAATTTGTGCACAGCCTTATGAGGGAATTGCCGAATCTCTCCTCCTCGTTATATATAGAATAGCACAAATGAGGCAGCACTCACATTTTGCAAAAAGTCTGTATTAAGTGAAAAAATTCACATTAAAAACAAGCTACAATTCGGGCATGCAACCGTGCCCTTTTTCAAGCCAAAAATCATATATATCACACAGGTGTATAACGTCACATGTTTTTAAGGGGGATTCACAGGACATGACATCAATGTTTCATGTATGGTTATTATCTATACAAATCACCATTCACATTATAGTCTATACAAGTTACTTATGCTTTAAAAGAAACCATTTCTATTTCCCTCCACATTCTCTTCAGTTTTTTAACACTATATATTACATAGCAATGAACAATTACCAATTACATCTAGCAGTATGGAACATCATATCAAGTATTTACAAAAAGAGGTTTAAGTCATAATCCCTAATTAAACCCTTTTGGTTGCAGAGAATTAAGCTTGTGTATCCACCATACTTCCCTCTGTTTCAAAGTTTTCTATCTCCTCCGTTCTTGTATGGAGGAACCATTTCTAGCACCATAAATCTAAGTTGATCAGCACTATGTCCTTTCTCCAAAAGGATGGTTCATATTACCTAAGTTTATGGAAGACCTATGTTGGGAAATACGTGACTTAACCATCTGTGTGGTCTCACCTACATAGATGAGATCACAAGGACAAACCAAAGCATAAACCACATACTTTGAAACACACATGAATTGCCTCCTTAGGTGTGCAACACACCCCGTTTCGGGATGAACAAAGTATTTCCCCTTAAGTACAAAGGGGCACTGATCCAATGACATGGTGCCATTCCCACAGCTCTCTTACCTAAAAACGTATCTACACTTCTATTTTTTTTCTGTACAAGAGCAGATGTCACTGTTGCTCCAATAGTTTTTCCTTTCCTATAGGACAAAAATGGTGGGGCAACAAACTTCTCTATATGGGGATATGCCAGTGAAGGCACAACGTATTATTGATATGTTGGCTCTGTCTATTGTAACAAATGACAAAAGGAATCTTCCTATTGTCTTTCCTCCTAGTTCTTACATGGTCAATCCTATCTCTAGCTTCACAAATAACTGTTTCTGGGTACCCCCTTTCCTGAAATTTTTGGCACATAAGATTCTGCTGCTTAAGTCTTTCATTCGGATTACTAACTATTCTATTTACTTCTAGTTAGTTGGCTCACCGGGATGGATTTCTTAACATGAAGGAGTTGATTACGGTCTGTTGGCTTCTCATACAATGTTGTATCAACTCCCCCTTCCCCTTTTTATAAACCATGACATCCAAAAACTGTATTTGCTGGATGTCATATGAGAAAGAAATAGATGGATGAATTCCAACTTTGCATTTTAGTTAGTGTAGCGGTTACAAATTTTTGCCTTGCAAACTTGTGCGGGGTGTGGTGAAGTGGTCGCTGGCGAAAATTCATCTGTTAGTGAATTTGACCCATGGTATTCCTGATATTATCTGACAATGGTCCTCAGTATGTCAGTGCAGAATTTAACACATAAGCAGAAAGTTGGGAATTCAAGCACATAACATACATAACCATCCCAGGTCATTATCAGGCAAATGGACAGGCTAAGAGAACTGTACAAACTGTTAGAAATATGCTTTAAAAGTCACAAGATACCCACAGCGATCCTTACACTGCTTTAAAGGAGAAGGAAAGTCATGCTGCACTTGGGGGTCACAAATGTTAGGCACCCCCAAGTGATTGTATTTACTTACCTGAAACCACTGACTGGTGCTCCTATATATGCTACCTGGATGGTGGGAGCGCAGAAGAAACAGGAGCGAACAGTGACTGGGTGTGGGAGGGACAGAGGGAGCAGAAGAGGAAGACCGAGGTAGACAAGGCAAGATCAGTAATGGAGGGGGAACAGAAGAGGAAGAGAGACACTGAGGGAGCAAGCAGCAGAGGGTGGGAGACAAAAGGAGAACGGAGAGGTAAGGAAAGGCAGCACAACCTTAATAGGAGGCGCAAGAGAGAGCACAGAGTGAAGGGGGAAGTGAGGCAGACAGGCAGGAGGAAAAGCTGTAGGGTGAGTGCAGCTGCTGACGCATTAAGCTATAAACAGCGTGTTCTGGCGTCAGAACGCCAATTTACAGTCTGGTCCCACAGGGAAATTACCAGACTGTAGAATATATATATATATATATATATATATATATATATATATATATACACACTATGAAGAATGTATATAACAATATTCTTTGTTAAGAAGAGGGTACTGTAGTATATTGGACTATGTTAGTACAACACTGGACTAGCTAGTGATGTAATAGGAAATAATATGGTGAATCTGGACATGCCCATGTTAGAGAAGTTCTATAATAAAAGTAAGTTCTGCTCAGTCTTTTGTCTGGTGACGTGGTGCAGCCACATTAAAATTGCTGTCTGTTGCTTTTTTTGTAAACTGGTCCTGTTCTCTTAACATGAAGTATGTGTGATAATGGAATCCCAACTGCACTTTTAAAGGGAATCTGTTGTCATTTTAAACTTATTTTTATAAAAAACACACATCCATAAACACTGTCTGGCAAATAAAATGTTAATCCACAAATCCATGCATAAGTTATTTAGTTTGTATTTTGTCAGGGGGCTTCCATTTGTGCTCATTACATATTCATCCTGTGCTGCTCTAACAGCAGGCACAGCATTACCTGTGTGCTTGGAGGCAGCCACTCTGTAATGAAAAGCCAAGTCGCACTACGACGTGAGAATCTAGCTGTACACTCCCCCTCCCCTCTCTGCCCATGCGTGTGATGTTTGGAGGAGAGCGGTCACATGGTTTGCACGGAAGCAATTACTTTCACTTTCCTACTTTCTGCCTACTCTACAGCTGCACTAGCAGCCCCTCCTCCCACAGACACTATCAAAGCTCCTGCCGTTCTGTAAGATTGTTCTCTGCTTTCCTTTGGAGGGGGGAACTTTCTCTCCTTGCTGCCTTTCTAGTTAGTTTTACTGGTTACTAGATGAGGTAAAGGAGCTGTGAGTCCCTTCTGCTGTCCACCTCACACACACTGCGCTCCTTTCCTGCCTGCAATACTTCTTTTTTCATTAACTACTTACTGCCTCCTTTCTCCTGAGCTATTTTAACCCTTCCTAGACTTCCTCTTAAGTTTTTCTGGTTTTCAAGTATGTCCTCCTTATTTTATCCTTTTTTCTATTCCCTGTCATCAGTCCTGGGAGTGTTTCTCCTGTGTTTCATTTTTGTGTAAACAAATATAAACTATCTATATAAAACATTTTTTCCAGTGCCCAAAATGAATTGTGTGTGTATATATATTTATTTATTTTTGAAACGTAAGTGGGGGCAGTTATCACAGGACTATATTATTATTATTTATATGTTTGTATGCAGGATTTCAGTCCTTCTGAAGTGGTGTCAGTGGGAGCTTATCTTGATTCCTGCCTATTGTTCAATTGACAGGCTCAGCAGACAAGGCTCTATTTACATTACAGCAGCTTGTAGGTGGGAGGGGTAATGACATCACTCCAACTTGCAGTGCAGCAGTAAAGTGTGACTGAAGTTTATCAGAGCACAAGTCACATGACCTGAGGGCAGCTGGGAAATGTCAAAATGTCTAGCCCCATAGCAAATTTTAAAATTAGATATAAAAAAATCCATTTCTTGTTTTGAAAAACGGATTTCAATGCAGGATTCTGCTGTAGTAGCACTATTAACTGATACATTTTGTAAAAAAAATTCTTTTTTTTTTTTCCATGACAGTATCCCTTTAAGAATTCTGAACAAGTGTTTACTAGGATATAGCTTCAAGGGCAAAGTAACTCCAAAATATGTGCAAAACTCTATTATTTTTCAATGTAGAGATTTTGTTCTTTTCTTTGAATACTTTTTTTTCTTCTGTTCTTCTGTAAACAAAGAGAGGTCATGTTTAGAAAGCATCCTGCAAAAATAATTTTTGCTTATTCAGGTATGTTTAGGCTTTCTTATGTTTCAGCTATGGTCTTCCTAGATGTCTTAACATAGAGTGTCCTTTTACTGAGTTTGTATCAGATAGTTTTGAGAGAGAGAATCAAATTCTGTTTATGCAGATTACCCCTGTGAGCCCCCCTGATTCTGTTCTCCAGATTGCCTTTGTCACTACTACCCTGGCCTTGAGGGCAAAGCCACCTGTTTGGCAGTAAGCGCAGTTCTTTATTTTTCTGTGCTGTGGGGAGACATCTCTATGGTCTATAGTTAACTCCCATTTATAAGTCTATATAAATACATCCTGTGATCTTTGCCCAGGGTTCTGACACTTGCTGAGCTCAAGAATCCACAGAGCTTGTGTCAAATAAACTTGTCTTTCACCTCACGTGGTCTTCAGTATCTGAATTAAGATGACATTTGTAACTTATAACTGATAAGCTTTAACGTATCAAGCAAATAATGCTGTACAATCATTATTTGAAATTTTCCCTTTTATCCACATCCAGGGAGATTGACTGTAGTACCATGGTCCTCAAACTTCTAGCTAATATTATGTACAGTGGACACAGGAAAATGAGGATCTTTGAAGATTTTTGTTTTTTTTTCTTTAAATTTGGAGATTTTTTCTCTATGTTCGGAGTGGAATAATCTGTTTTAGTATTTTTTTCCCCTTTATTGAAATTTAGAAATACATACACATACTATAGAATGAAACCCCTAAATGAAAGTCTGCCTGCTGTGACATCTTAATTTAAAAGGTATCAGTACTGAGATTAACTGGCCTCTGCATTGTTTACACCTCAAATTCAGACTGTAAAATCCTGCATTGTTCAAACCTGTAATCCCCCATACATTGTTCACATCTGTAGCACTTCTAGAGTCAAGGCTCTTACCCAAATAGAGCTCCAAACTAAATAAAGTAGAATACTCCAACCTACAGAAAGTTTCTCTACACCACATAAATTATACATACACTTAAAGGGATACTGTCATGATTTTTATGGTGTAGTTTTTATTTCTAAATTACATTGTTTACACTGCAAATAATTCACTATTTTTTAGTTGTAATATTGGTGTGCAGGCAATCATCTCAAGTCATTTTGCCTGATCCTGTGCTTTCAGAAAGCGCCAGCACTTTAGGGTGGAACCGCTTTCAGGCATGATAATGTTTTTCCAACTCAGTGTAACTTAAGGAGTTGCAGCGGGACATGGATTTTTACTGCTGAATGATATTCTCATATGTACCAAGGAGCTGTTATCTGGTTACTTTCCCATTGTTCTATTCATAAAACGTATGTCTTGATGTATTTTACGAATGTATATTGGTATGAACATGGTATTTATTGTACACAATGGATTAATTAACTTTGCCTTTAAACCAAATAAGCCACTAAAGTAATGCACCTGTGATAGCATCTTAAAACAGGAATTGAGGAATTGCTGAGATACGAAATGCGTTACTTAATATCCCTTCAAAAACCTTTCCGATACTGACATCAGACTAACTGGCCAATCAGCAATGCCAGACCTCAATCCATCCTTCAAAATTCATTAAAGAGGTCTGGCAATCACAGAGCTAAGTTAAATACTATCCAGCCCCTGACATTTGTGTATCTTAACATGTTCTAGTCTCTTGAATGTCCTCTTGTATGAACCATGCATCGTTTCTTGTATCATGATTTCATGATATATTGGCCTCCTTGTTATTGATAAACATTTTGGCTGTCCCAGGTAACTTTAATGTCTTGAATTTCACACCTCCCCTAGTGCCATACATGGTTATTTCTTTAGAGCAGTGCTGTCTAACTGCTGTGGTTGGGCTGATAATGGAAGCCAGTGTTGACCACTCCCTCTTTTAAACCACACCCATGCTATCTCAAGAACTTTTAAGACCAGGTCCACATTATTGGTGATAACACATCAAAATAAATAGTATGGCACACATAGGGAGTATAGGGCAGCCAGAGTATGGCACACACAGGGAGCATAGGGAAGGCAGAATACTGCAGGAGACATGGAAACCTATGAGGACACTAAGATGAACAGTTCATACAATGCTGGTACCCCTCCAGCAGTTTGTCTGGGGTATAAACAGGTGAAAATGTGGGCAGTTTCAGTCTGGGTTGAGGTGTGAACAGTACAAGGCTTTAGGGATGTGAACAATGCATGAGTTTACTGTCTGAACAATGCAGGGGCCAGTTAATCTCAGTACTGATACAATTTTAGTGTTTACACAAAGCTAAGCAATCACAGCATGCAGACTTTATGTGGGGGCCACACAAAGGGGGTCCGGCCCATGGGCCGCCAGTTGGACAGCCCTGCTTATGGCTTTAAATCAGGCTTTATATACAAAGACAATCCTCTGCTCTTTTTAGTTCATCTGCCCCTCCTAAAAAAAGGTGTAACCATTTAAATTCACAGCCCATTACATTTTCATTCCACCAGATCTCAGTGATACCAATTTTATCATAATTTTTAGAGCATGCAGTTAACTCTACCTCTCCCATTTTACCTGAAAAATATTGTGAAATTTACATTATTTAAAGTGATAGTGGCTCCTCTAGTTTTGTGCTTAGATCTCTACTTTGATGACAATAATAACTATTAATCACAAATATCCCACAAATTCGTAAAATATATTGTTTTAAAAAAACACTCCGACTTCCGGGAGGTGAGCCTTTGTAATGGCGCATTTTAATGAGCTCCGGCTCCACTGGGACTTTCGGGGTAATTTGCCCTAAGGTCGGCACCTCAAATTGAGCGGATCTTACCTACCAGGCATCCGGACACCAAAGCTCAACCCGAAGCCCACATTTCCCCCGAAGCCGAACTCTGCTTTGAGACGCACCATTCCAACAGAGGCGCATTCAGCGGGCGCTCATATTTGTAAATTGCTCTAATAAGCATTGTGTGCACAATGTACATGCCAAACATCTACCCATAAGATACAGGGGAAAAAGCTGCAACCTCCCCATCTGCTGCCAGAATATATAGCAGCTATTAAACTCCAGTTATATAATACAACCTCATTTCAAACGTGGCGACACTCCACATACATCAGTGTATAGTTCAGCAACATCACACAATACAAATCTGGCCAAAGAATACTGCACATTTACATAGAAATTGTATCTCTCAGCCAGTAAACTTGACTTACTATAGAGGTATGTGAAACTTCCCTTCAAACAAGGTCCCCAATCTAATTCCAGTATATTCCACCTGCTCAGACTGTCTGACAACTCTTTCATATCTGCTAAATTTTTATGGTCATCATGCACAGATATTAGGCAAACTACTCTCCCTCCAAACAGGACACAACTACTAAAAACCTAAATGAAGATCCCAGTAAAGAAAAAAAGGAAGACAAACATAAACAACAAAAAAAACCTCAAGACCCTCCTTTCAGTGAACCAGCTGATTGGACTGCTATTGGATAACATGGAATCGTCCCTATCAAGTAGCAGCTTGAGAGCACATCAAAGACATAGTCTAATACTTCAATAGCGGCAGACCTTACAGCAATACTAGGTCCGTTGTTGGATCAAAAATTGGCTTCACTGGATACAAAACTAACAGAAGTCCTGGAGCAATTATCCTCTCAAGGCAGTAGACTACAGGAGGCTGAACAACGCATTTCGAATCTAGCAGATGACCTGGACAAAGCCAAACAACATATTGAGTGTCAGGACCGTGAAATAATGATTCTTTCAGAAAAGGTGGACGACCTAGAAAATAGGAGCAGACGCAACAACCTACGGTAAGTATAATCGGTATTCCCGAAACAATTAAAGGTACTCAACTGGAACACTTTCTAACTAGACAACTACCGGAGGCACTAAATCTTGAGATTGCCGCTCCACTTTCAATTGAACGTTTCCATAGCATTGGCCCAGAGAAGTCTTCGGATAAATGTCCTCGACCAGTGATACTGAAACTACTTTACAATGTTAAGATGAGGATCTTGGCAGCATACTGAAAGCAGGAAAGCCTTGGGTGCCAACAAGCAAAACTTCTCATCTTTCAGGACTTTTCTGCATTAGTGGCGGCGAAACGGAAAACATTTGTTCAGTCCTACTATAGTCATAGAGATATACTCAATGCCCCTCTAACTGAACAAGAAATTAGTAACACTATCAAGTTTCTAGCCAACAACAAAGCACCAGGGCTAGATGGGTTTTCGAGTGAATATTACAAAATGCTACGCAAAGTAATCCCCCCAATTTTACATACATTGTTTCAACATACTTTACAGACAGGTGAGGTCTGGGATGGATTCAGTGAAGCAAAAAGTATTGTAATCCCCAAAAAGGACAGACAATCGTACCTGGTAGAATCATACAGGCCAATATCGCTGCTCAACCATGATTATAAAATATTCACTAAGCTACTGGCTGGCCGATTGCAAAATATCCTGCCTGAACTGATAATACAGGGGAAGCAGTTAGGTTTTACACGCAATAGGCACTCAGTAAAATTGATCCGCTCGGTCTTAGCAGCCATAATAGCTGACTCTCATAACAAAAATTCCCAATCCTTAATAGTCAATTTGGATGCCGATAAGGCATTCAATCGAGTATTTCACTCTCACTTAAACAGACTAGTGAAATTCAGACACTTCGGGCCCTTATTTATAAAGGCAGTGTCAATATTTTATCGCCCCTCACAAGCCAAACTCTTTATAAATGGACACTTCTCCTCTCTGTTCTCCCTTGCACAAGGCACTAGGCAGGGTTGCCCACTCTCCCCACTACTATTTTACTTAGCACTAGACCCTACTTGCGTCTCCAGTCTTTCGGGGGATACAACTTGGCACTCAACATTTCAAATTGAATGCCTTTGCTGATGATATCTTACTGTTCCTGACCAATCCATCGGAGGCAATCCCTGCCCTTTAACCAACATTGAAACCTTTAGCAAAGTGGCAGGATTTCAAGTTAATTTAAACAAGACAATAGCAATGCCTCTCAATTTACAATAAAGAAACAAATGGCGAGGTTCCTTCCCATTCAAGTGGGCAACTAATGCTATTCAATTTCTGGGAATTCAATTCAAATGCGTTACTTAATATCCCTTCAAAAACCTTTCCGATACTGACATCAGACTAACTGGCCAATCAGCAATGCCAGACCTCAATCCATCATTCAAAATTCATTAAAGAGGTCTGGCAATCACAGAGCTAAGTTAAATACTATCCAGCCCCTGACATTTGTGTATCTTAACATGTTCTAGTCTCTTGAATGTCCTCTTGTATGAACCATGCATCGTTTCTTGTATCATGATTTCATGATATATTGGCCTCCTTGTTATTGATAAACATTTTGGCTGTCCCAGGTAACTTTAATGTCTTGAATTTCACACCTCCCCTAGTGCCATACATGGTTATTTCTTTAGAGCAGTGCTGTCTAACTGCTGTGGTTGGGCTGATAATGGAAGCCAGTGTTGACCACTCCCTCTTTTAAACCACACCCATGCTATCTCAAGAACTTTTAAGACCAGGTCCACATTATTGGTGATAACACATCAAAATAAATAGTATGGCACACATAGGGAGTATAGGGCAGCCAGAGTATGGCACACACAGGGAGCATAGGGAAGGCAGAATACTGCAGGAGACATGGAAACCTATGAGGACACTAAGATGAACAGTTCATACAATGCTGGTACCCCTCCAGCAGTTTGTCTGGGGTATAAACAGGTGAAAATGTGGGCAGTTTCAGTCTGGGTTGAGGTGTGAACAGTACAAGGCTTTAGGGATGTGAACAATGCATGAGTTTACTGTCTGAACAATGCAGGGGCCAGTTAATCTCAGTACTGATACAATTTTAGTGTTTACACAAAGCTAAGCAATCACAGCATGCAGACTTTATGTGGGGGCCACACAAAGGGGGTCCGGCCCATGGGCCGCCAGTTGGACAGCCCTGCTTATGGCTTTAAATCAGGCTTTATATACAAAGACAATCCTCTGCTCTTTTTAGTTCATCTGCCCCTCCTAAAAAAAGGTGTAACCATTTAAATTCACAGCCCATTACATTTTCATTCCACCAGATCTCAGTGATACCAATTTTATCATAATTTTTAGAGCATGCAGTTAACTCTACCTCTCCCATTTTACCTGAAAAATATTGTGAAATTTACATTATTTAAAGTGATAGTGGCTCCTCTAGTTTTGTGCTTAGATCTCTACTTTGATGACAATAATAACTATTAATCACAAATATCCCACAAATTCGTAAAATATATTGTTTTAAAAAAACACTCCGACTTCCGGGAGGTGAGCCTTTGTAATGGCGCATTTTAATGAGCTCCGGCTCCACTGGGACTTTCGGGGTAATTTGCCCTAAGGTCGGCACCTCAAATTGAGCGGATCTTACCTAGCAGGCATCCGGACACCAAAGCTCAACCCGAAGCCCACATTTCCCCCGAAGCCGAACTCTGCTTTGAGACGCACCATTCCAACAGAGGCGCATTCAGCGGGCGCTCATATTTGTAAATTGCTCTAATAAGCATTGTGTGCACAATGTACATGCCAAACATCTACCCATAAGATACAGGGGAAAAAGCTGCAACCTCCCCATCTGCTGCCAGAATATATAGCAGCTATTAAACTCCAGTTATATAATACAACCTCATTTCAAACGTGGCGACACTCCACATACATCAGTGTATAGTTCAGCAACATCACACAATACAAATCTGGCCAAAGAATACTGCACATTTACATAGAAATTGTATCTCTCAGCCAGTAAACTTGACTTACTATAGAGGTATGTGATACTTCCCTTCAAACAAGGTCCCCAATCTAATTCCAGTATATTCCACCTGCTCAGACTGTCTGACAACTCTTTCATATCTGCTAAATTTTTATGGTCATCATGCACAGATATTAGGCAAACTACTCTCCCTCCAAACAGGACACAACTACTAAAAACCTAAATGAAGATCCCAGTAAAGAAAAAAAGGAAGACAAACATAAACAACAAAAAAAACCTCAAGACCCTCCTTTCAGTGAACCAGCTGATTGGACTGCTATTGGATAACATGGAATCGTCCCTATCAAGTAGCAGCTTGAGAGCACATCAAAGACATAGTCTAATACTTCAATAGCGGCAGACCTTACTGCAATACTAGGTCCGTTGTTGGATCAAAAATTGGCTTCACTGGATACAAAACTAACAGAAGTCCTGGAGCAATTATCCTCTCAAGCCAGTAGACTACAGGAGGCTGAACAACGCATTTCGAATCTAGCAGATGACCTGGACAAAGCCAAACAACATATTGAGTGTCAGGACCGTGAAATAATGATTCTTTCAGAAAAGGTGGACGACCTAGAAAATAGGAGCAGACGCAACAACCTACGGTAAGTATAATCGGTATTCCCGAAACAATTAAAGGTACTCAACTGGAACACTTTCTAACTAGACAACTACCGGAGGCACTAAATCTTGAGATTGCCGCTCCACTTTCAATTGAACGTTTCCATAGTATTGGCCCAGAGAAGTCTTCGGATAAATGTCCTCGACCAGTGATACTGAAACTACTTTACAATGTTAAGATGAGGATCTTGGCAGCATACTGAAAGCAGGAAAGCCTTGGGTGCCAACAAGCAAAACTTCTCATCTTTCAGGACTTTTCTGCATTAGTGGCGGCGAAACGGAAAACATTTGTTCAGTCCTACTATAGTCATAGAGATATACTCAATGCCCCTCTAACTGAACAAGAAATTAGTAACACTATCAAGTTTCTAGCCAACAACAAAGCACCAGGGCTAGATGGGTTTTCGAGTGAATATTACAAAATGCTACGCAAAGTAATCCCCCCAATTTTACATACATTGTTTCAACATACTTTACAGACAGGTGAGGTCTGGGATGGATTCAGTGAAGCAAAAAGTATTGTAATCCCCAAAAAGGACAGACAATCGTACCTGGTAGACTCATACAGGCCAATATCGCTGCTCAACCATGATTATAAAATATTCACTAAGCTACTGGCTGGCCGATTGCAAAATATCCTGCCTGAACTGATAATACAGGGGAAGCAGTTAGGTTTTACACGCAATAGGCACTCAGTAAAATTGATCCGCTCGGTCTTAGCAGCCATAATAGCTGACTCTCATAACAAAAATTCCCAATCCTTAAAGGAACAGTAACACCAAAAACGGAAAGTGTTTTAAAATAATGAAAATGTCATGTAGTGTTGCCCTGCACTGGTAAAACTGCTGTGTTTGCTTCAGAAACACTACTATAGTTCATATAAACAAGCTGCTGTGTAGCAATGGCGGAAATTGAAAAACGGCTAAATGGCACAGGATAGATAATGGATAACAGATAACACCATTAGACAGACAGAGCTTATCTGCTGTCTGCTGTGTAACTTGAGCCTTTTCTCCTTTGAATGGCTGCCCCCATGGCTACACAGCAGCTTATTTATATAAACAATAGTAGTGTTTCTGAAGCGAACACAGCAGTTTTACTAGTGCAGGGCAACACTGCATTATATTTTTATTACTTTAAAACAATTTAATTTTTTGATGTTACTGGTCCTTTAATAGTCAATTTGGATGCCGATAAGGCATTCAATCGAGTATTTCACTCTCACTTAAACAGACTAGTGAAGTTCAGACACTTCGGGCCCTTATTTATAAAGGCAGTGTCAATATTTTATCGCCCCTCACAAGCCAAACTCTTTATAAATGGACACTTCTCCTCTCTGTTCTCCCTTGCACAAGGCACTAGGCAGGGTTGCCCACTCTCCCCACTACTATTTTACTTAGCACTAGACCCTACTTGCGTCTCCAGTCTTTCGAGGGATACAACTTGGCACTCAACATTTCAAATTGAATGCCTTTGCTGATGATATCTTACTGTTCCTGACCAATCCATCGGAGGCAATCCCTGCCCTTTAACCAACATTGAAACCTTTAGCAAAGTGGCAGGATTTCAAGTTAATTTAAACAAGACAATAGCAATGCCTCTCAATTTACAATAAAGAAACAAATGGCGAGGTTCCTTCCCATTCAAGTGGGCAACTAATGCTATTCAATTTCTGGGAATTCAAATTCCCCCACACCCTCAGACACTTTATTGAACCCTATTGAACAAGCTAACTCAGGAACTCAAGGCATGGTCAAAATTACCTGTAAACTATTTGGGGAAGTGCCACTTAGACAAAATGATATGGTTTCCTCATTTGCTTTACTTGCTACAAATGTTGCCGTTGTTGTTACCTCGCAAAGACCTGACAAGGCTGAATAAAACAGTCAATTTATTTGGGGTAGCAATCATTCTCCTATTAGCAGATTAAAACTCCAACAATCCAAATCACAAGGAGGAATAAATCTGCCAGATATACAGACATATAATTAAATGTGAGGAAATTACCTGGTGGTCTAGTGGGGGGACGGCAGGGACGCCTGCCGCCCCCTCGGCGAGGACATACGCCGCACTGAGCAGGTTCTGTTAGGGCGCACGCGCCTCTTCCTGGTTTATGCGCATGTGCGCTGACGTGATGACGTCAGCGCGCAGTGGAGCGAAATTCAAATGCTATTTAAAGGTACAGTTTTTCTTTATGCATTGCCCGTGATAGGATTTGTTCCTGTTGCTTCTGAGTCTTGTGCTAAATTCTGTAACCTGTTTGATTCCTGTTTTTGACCCCTGCCTGGCTATTTGACTACTCTGATTTCTGGATTCTGACCCTTGCCTGATTACTGACTACCGCTTCTGATTAACCCTCTGATTGACTTCCTGGTTTGACCCTTGCCTGCCTGATAACGTTTACTCTCTGCCTGCCTCGACCCGGGCTGTTCTGACTACTCCTTTGCCTAAACGCCTTGTACTGCGATCTTCTGTCCAAAGACTTTGTTTTACTACAGTCGTGCCCCTTTGCTTGCCAGAACTCCTCGCTTTGCTCCTCTCGAAAAGTCCAGGTGGCATCTGAGTACGCTGAGGGCTCCTCCCGAAGCCAAAGGCGGTCACACTACTGGTGAGGCCGAGCTGAGACCAGGGAGCTTGGCATTAGTTCTGGTTTAGGGTGCCGACCGTGACATTATCACGGGCCAAAGATGGACGAAGAAGGTCGAGCTGCCGCTGCTCCTTCCACCACTGAAGCGCTACTTACCACACTGTTACAGCGCCTGGAAGAACATGAGCAGAGGCAAGATTACCTGATGCAAGGTTTCCACAATTTGACCCGTCGACTGGATGCTTCTGTTCAGTCTCCAGCTCCAGTAGTCGCCACTCCTGTGGGTTCTTCTGCTCCGTTGGGTAATGTATCAAAAACCCATGAACCCAGAATTGTGTTTCCCGATAAATTCAATGGGAACAGGTCAAAATTTTTTGTTCCAAGAGGCATGTAAATTATACCTCAGCTTTTTCCCCCATTCATTCACTACTGGCGAGGAAAAAGTGAGGTTCGTAATAACCCTATTACAGGGTGATCCCCAAGTTTGGGCTCTCAGATTGCCCCTCTCAGATCCTGCCCGTTTTTCCCTTGATTCATTTTTTAAAACCATGGCTGTACTTTATGATGACCCGGATCGTGCATCTTCTGCCGACTCCGCGATTCGTAAATTGCGTCAGGGGAAACGGGATGCGGAGGTGTATTGCACCGAGTTCCGCCGGTGGGCAGTGGAGACTGGGTGGAATGACATGGCGCTTCGTAGCCAGTTCCGTATTGTGCTGTCTGACTCTGTCAAAGATAGCTTGGTAAATTACCCTTTACCCTCCAACCTGGATGATCTCATGTCACTTGCCATCCAGGTAGATAGGAGGCAGAGGGAAAGAAGGGGTGAAAGGGGTTCTCCTATGCATTCTGGGTTTACCAATGTGAAGTATAACTTTTCTAATATGGTGTCCAATGTTAAGTCCCCTAACCCTTCCATGGTTCAACCTCAGGAGGAACCCATGCAATTGGGTATATCCCATCTAACCCCTGAGGAAAAAGGCCGCAGGCGTTCCCTTGGTCTTTGCATTTACTGTAGGGAAAAGGGTCATTTCCTGAATTTATGCCGGGAAACTTCCAAGCCTAAATGGAGAAGGGGAGCTCAATTTGGGTGCAGAAGTTTCCTCTCCCCAGTCTACCTCTAGGATTTTGATACCTGTTAAACTCACCTGGCCTACGGGTTCTGTCAGGGTGTCCGCTTTTGTGGATTCAGGGGCAGAGGGGAATTTTCTGGATGCTATCTTTGCGGCAAAATTTGGTATTCCCTTAATCCCCCTGATTCCTCCTATGAGGATTTTGGCAGTTGGATAACAAACCATTCCCCAACACTTGAGATGATGTTAACAAAGCTAGATCTTGTTTACCGCATGGATTGGCTGGAAGCCTCCCTAAATAGGGAACGCCTTTTTTACCACTTGGTCAAAATATATACAAACACTACCCTCCACACGTCAGCAGGAAATTTCCTATGTTTTCCGCTTCACCACATGGTACATGTCAGAGGCATTTGCAGGTAGGGTTGCCATCTTTTATATATTTTTTTACCGGCTGCTGGGGGCGGGGCCTCAAAAGGGGCGTGTGTGACATCAAAAGGGGCGGATGTGACGTCAAAAGGGGCGGGGCCACACGACTGAGACCCGCGGACGCTAGAAGAGGCAAAGAAAAAGGTAAGTTCCAGGGGATTGGGGGCAGGCCGAGGGCTCCTTTTGATCGTATTACAAATTTACCGGCAGCTACATTGCCGGTAAATTTGTAATACCGGCCTTGGCAGGTATTTTACCGGCTAGGCCGGTAAAATACCGGCCTGGTGGCAACCCTATTTGCAGGGAGAAACCCAATAATGGCAAGAACGTAAATGTAATGGAATTGGTGACAGATAATGTGGCCTTATACCTAACAGGATCTTAAATGCATTAAGAGCTAACCTCGTGGGGACAATATAAATGATATTGATCATTAGAGATAGGGTGGTTTATTTCGTAACATATATTGAGGAATGTGGGAGTAGGCCGGGGGAAACCCTTGTGTGTAGGTCTACTTCCTTTTTCTTTGTAACCCTATGTAACATGACATTACTAAATGGCATTCGTTTTTGTTGATATGTTTAATTGGTGCAAATAAAGACATTATTAAAAAAAAACACTCCACTTCCTCATATAGAGAAGGATAATACTTCCGGTGGGGGGGGGGAGTACTTTCAGCCTCTCTTATCTCACACCCACTCCTACAAAAAAATAAAAGCATCCTCTTTCTGAAAATCTCCTCTCCCCCACTGCTCAGGTTTTTAGATGGTGCTTTTAACTCATTTCCTCTAGACTATAAATGCGCGTATCCCTTTCCTGCCTGCTTGACTTTTCCTGCACTAGCGATCTACTACAGCTCTGGAGGTTAAACGTTTAATCCTGCAAGTAGTCGTTGCACAGATCATTCTGTTTTAGAGAAGGCAGGCTGGCAAGGGCCACACATCATCAAGTAAGGCAGAATAAGTTAAAAGCACCATTAAAATGAACAGCACAGAGCAATGCAGAAGAAGGAGTTTTGCAGTGTGGTGGAGGAGCAGAGTTTTGTTATGGTATAGTCACATACCTGAACATAAAAAAAAGCAGCAGCACTGTGATAAGAAGGCTGTAAACCCTGACCCTGTGTGTAGTAGTATAGTATAAGCACAACACCATGTTACTGTGCTGCCGGATTCTTCCTGTCAGTCAAGCATTTAACTTCTGGCCTTGCATCTCTGAATGACAAGCCCCAAGGGACCATAAGAGCATCACTCTTACAATTAATTTTGTCTTTACTACCAATATTGTACTAAGACAGATGGGTCATGCCCAGCCCTGCCCATTAATTTATCAACCACATGCCAAACCCTTGCACCAGGAAAACCAGCAAACTGTTAGGTTGTAGTGATCTGGATGGCAGATTATCCTATCCACTTTCCTAATAATTGAATCCCCTACAACGACAATTTGTTTAGGCCTATCTCTGCTGTTCTCCCAACCTCTACTAGAGAAACTGGTCTCCCAGAAAGTAGAGAGATCAGCCCCATCTAGAACTGTCAATCCAGAGTTCACACTCCCATCTTCTTCTTCACACAATTTGGCAAATCTGTTGGGATGCATAAATGCTGGAGCGTGGAGCCATCTCTTTTTTCCTTTTGGTCACACTAGATTTTCTTACCCAGCTGACTGCCTCATCATCCTGTTGCTTGTCTTCTCCCCCCCCCCCAAAATAATCTGACCTGCTAGGTCCTGCTCAGTGAGCAGTCAACCTCAGTGTTGCAATTTGTTGCTCTAGGGCTCTAACTCCAGCCTCTAAGGTGGCAATTTGCTCACAACTGCCACAGAAGTAAGCAGTTAGGAACTCTTGCTCCCAATACGTATACATAAGGCAGACTGTGCACTGGGTCAGACCTTCAATGTTGCTAACGCTCATAATCCCAGTTACAGATCAAAAAAAGATTTTATAACAAAACTTTTTACCTTGTTTCAACCTACTAATAAATTATTTGCCTTGTAGAAATATAATTTCTACCAGAAACAGTGATTGATCAGGTTAGTGATGTTGGACTGCTATTATTCTGAATGTGTGTGTATGTACACAGAAAGTTTAAAGTACCACTTTATATATCACATCAGTTTAACCATCACTGTGCCCTTCTTATTTCATTACATTTTTGTCAGTAGAGGAATAAGATCTGTTATCTGTAATGTTTCGGACCTATTATTTTCTGGATGAGGGATCTTTCTGTAATTTGGATTACCTGCTTAAAATAATTTAAGTAATAAATACAACAAATGGGATTGTTTTGCTGCATTCATGCTGCTTAGGCAAGATCAAGTACAAGATTCTGATTTATTATTACACAGAAAAAGTAAATAATTAAAAAGAAAACAATTTGATAAAAATGGACTACATTGCAGTCGTTATTATCCCATAATTTGGAGATTCCCAGATCCAGGTTTCCAGATACGAGATCCTTCTTTACCTGTACTATATTAGAAGGGATCACACCTTCCTAAGGTCAAGACTGCTCTTGCCATGAGGCGGCATGGAGCGGCCATTTACCAGTGGCGGCAAAATGCAGAACTGTAATCATTTTATATGAACAAGACATATACGCCTACCCAATGGGACTGTCTCTTTCCAATACCTAAAGTCAACTAAAAAACACACACACATGTGCGCGCACTTCCAGGGTTGTCCAGTTGTTGGGAACTGTCCAGTGGCAACAACATGCTAGAAGGAAATGTTTAACCCTTTAATCACCACTAGTTGCTACTAGGTTTAAAATATATTCCTTGCTTAGATCGTGACAGGAGGGAGAGTCTGTTTATCTAATCATTGATTAAAGTATGATATGAAAACGCCAGGCACATTTGCCCATGGACAGTAACCCATGGCAACCAATCAAATTGTTGTACTTATTTTTCTACCTGCAGATGGCTGAAATAAAGCAAAAAATAGCTGATTGGTTGCTATGGGTTGCTGCCCACATGCAAATTTTCCCAATGTTAATAAATTAGTCCCAATGATTTAAAATGGGTTAGTTTAATAGAAAAAACTGTTAAATTCGCTGCCTTGCTGAATGAAACACAGATCAAGTTCTGTTTTTTGTAATTCATTAAAATAGTAATTCCACAAATATTGACTTATTCTTATGGAGTTTCTACTGTAACATTTGAACTTGGAATGTGTCCAAGAATTCCACAATGGGATTTAGTTAGTAATAGTGCAAGCATTGATGAACAGACAACTCATAAATATTGCTTATTGAAATAAGTTATTGCGTATTGACTGCTTTTTAGAGTATGTAGTGCTCATTTACAAAGAGCAACAGCAAATGTGCAAAGATGGCAACAGTTGCTGTACAAATTGGCTCCATTCATTAAAGGTACTTGCATCTGAAGCTGCACCTTTGTGTGCAAGTGTACTTACTAACACTGGCAAACCTTGATGCCTCTGCCCAGGCCTGGATATGTGGAAAGGCAAGCAGACTGACTGCAGCCTACATTGCACTTTATTAAATAGCATAAAAATCCTTATCTGATCCAACACAGGCACAGAAATAGTGTATTAGTCGCACACACAATATTGTGACATCACTCTGCACATCACTGGACAAATGCACTATATCTCTGCCTGTGTTGGAGATGGCACAGCAGCTGGGCCTGGGGGGGGTCAAGAAAGATCAATCTGGTCCTGCTTCTGCCCTAAACATGGCTGTAGCTCCAGGATTACTTCAATGTTACATAAATAGGTGTAGTCTTGCACCCAAAGCATTACATGCTATTATGTAATTTGTGTGTTATAGAATGTCAAAATCCTAGCAACTTTACATGTGGTCTTAATTATTCATATTTTATAAGAGTTATTTGCCGTTTTTGCCTCTTTCCAGCTTTTCACTGACCCCATCTGAAAACAAATGCTACAGCTTTATTATTACTACGATTATTACTTTTTATTACTCCTCTTTCTGTTAAGGCTGTCTCCAATTCTATTCTATTATTCAAGTCAATGCATGGTTGGTTGGGTAATTTGGACCCTAGCAACCACATTGCTGAAATTCCAAACTGGAAAGATGCTGTATAAAAGGTAAATAACTCAAAAGCCACAAATAATCAATTGCAAATTGTCTTAGAATATCACTCTCTATATCATACTGAAAGTTAATTTAAAGTTGAACAGCCCATTTAACACTGGAAATTATGCCATCCACATGAAAATGTAAGTCATAACTTGCACCCAATTCACTAATTAATGTGTGCACAGTTGCATTCATTTTTACTTAGATGTGATTGATGTGCTGCAATTGCAATGATTAATTACTGGAGGAAAAACAATCTTGGGTTTAATTAATGTTTAAATAGTTTTTAGTAGACAAGATATAGACATCCAAATAACAGAAAAAAACCCTTATCTGAAAAAAAACAGGTCCCAAGAAGTCTGGGTAGCAGGTCCCATACCTGTAAATGTTTTAGGTACAATCCAGTGACATAATATTTATATTCTAAATAGTTAACTCAATACTACTACTTTACTTACAATTAAGTGTAATTGTTTTTTTTTTCTCTCTCTTTCTCTCTGCTTTTGTTTCCTACATTAGAGGTGGAACAAAGAGGTAATTTCATTTTAAATTTTTTATTTTGTAGTTTTGATATGACTCTACAGTTATTTGTAATGCATAAATTACTTTTTCTGCTTTGTAGACTGTCTGGAAAGTAAGTTTACACTGCAAGATGTTGAGATTTATAGTGTCCCAGTCAAAATGTCTGTATTATAACATTAAATAAAAGGCAATCCACAATGCAAATCAGTTATAAAACTGTATTATAAATAGCATACGTACAAAGTATTCCAATTTATAACATAAAGGGACAATTTATGAAAATTTGAATATGAAATGAAAAATGTTTTTGTTTTCCTGTATATTTCTTTTGTTACATGAAATTTGTTGAGTGTGCCAATGCCTGGGAAAATTGTGTGTGTATTGTGCTGAAAAGATTTTCATGCAAAAACATGCCTGAATGCCCATTAATTTCAGAAACTATTTAGGCCAAGAAAAGCCTCACATTAATTTCCTACATGTTAATGGGAGTGTTATCAATAAATACCTTTTTCTGCCTGAAATTATCTAATTTAAAAGAGTAGTAGGATTTCACATCCGACTAGTCTAACATCTTGTGCAGAAATATTGCTCCTGGCCAATGCCAATGCAAAATTATATTACAGAGCATGGGAGGTGGTAACTTGTCTAGGGGTTATTGAACAGTGCTAGGCTTGGCTAGATAAAGTATGGCTTGGTAACTAAGCTCCTGAATAATTTTGTCAAGAAAATGCCAGTTTAGACTAAAGAATATTTGATTCTAAGCTTAAAATATCAATCTTTGGCGAATAATAATTGTCTTCTTAGTCAAACTCAGTTTGTCTCGACCTCTGATAAATAGACTTTCCATTGTAATATATCTGAAATTTTGATCCAAAGGGGAGAAATTTGCAAGATCTTATCTCATTTCTGTCACATTCATTATTTCATGTCTTTAAGGCATATGGCATACATAGTATGGTGTTTTTTTAAACACTTTGGGACAGACTTATAATAGTGTAAAATTAGAGCTAACTAAAGAAAAGCTCACCCACTTTCTATTCATTCCTATGGGAGTTTTAGAAGCGTATTTATCAATGGGTTATTTTTTTAAATATGCTTATATATAAAAAAAAAAATATATATATATATATATATATATATATATATATATATATATATATATATATATATTTATATTTATAAATATATGCAGTAGGTGTACCAGAGCACTCGTGTCACAAAATGTGTGCACATTGCCTGGGTGCAAAAACAAAACGAACAATGTAAGCTTGAAAAGGAGTCTCACACTCTCAGGACTTAAAAAGCAATAAAGAGGTTTATTGTATCACAGAGGAGAAATTGACGTTTCGCTGGCAGTCTGACATTTTTCCACTTTGAACGTCTATTTTTCCTCTGTGAAACAATAAACCTCTTTATTGCTTTTTAAGTCTTGAGAGTGCAATACTCTCTTTCAAGCTTATATAAATATATCAATTGCATAAGAATGAATAGAAAGGTGAGTTTTTCTGCCCCTATATGTGCCACAGCCCTAGAATCTACACAGTTGAAATACATACATATTTACATATTTATTCGTTTACCTGATTATTTATTCGTTAATTACAAATGTGCAGGTGGATGCTTATTTATTAAAGGTTGGATTTTAGAGGTTTTGGAAACCACAACTAAACTCACAAACTCTCAAACCATGATTGTCATTGAATTTATTAAAAGGTCCAAATATAAAAAGCGCAAACGCAAAAAGTGCTGAACAATGTGCTAAAAAATAGGAATACTTCAAAAAGTTTTCGGGACAATTCCTAGCGAAAAAAAATCCGAAAACCTCTTTGATTAACCAATTTGATTAAAAGAGGTCCAATAGGATCAGCACAGCTTGCAATGATTTCTATAGCACTTCAACAACTTTTATTTGGCGAAATTTGATTTACATGTTTTTTCACTTTGCGAGATTGAAAAACAAAAACACAATTTGATTGTTCGTAAATAGGCCCCTTAATGTAACTTCATATTGGATTCCTGCTAGCAAAACTCTCACAAAAAAAGGCAAAAGGGTAGGCATTCTACAGTGGTAGTCAAATTATCTTCCTAGCAAGAACCAGACCTAGAGTAGCTTCAGTTTCCCCTTTAGCACTGTTTAGCTTAAAAGAATAACAAAAAAAACACGTTTCATGACTAAACAAAGCAGATTATCAGTAAATTATTTACCTGTTAACGAATGTCTGTGTAAACTCACTGGCACAGTATATGGCTATTTCAAAAGGAAGTTACAGCAAGATCTATTGGTCTTCTTTTTATTTGTTATTATGTCTTGATTATTGATCTTCCTGTTCTTCGTTCTTTTCAGGCATCAGCTAAAATGTTGTCTAATTGACCCTGGTAACCAAAAAATAGATTGACCTTGCAACTTAAACTTTGTTTTGTGTTTTTATTGGTTATCTTGTTTTCAGACCCTCTACATTGAATCTTCCATTTTTTCAGTTTAAATGGCTGCCCCATGAAAACACAGAATCTTATTTATGTAGGAAGAGTTAAGATTTTTTATACCTTTACATCAGCCATGAATAAAGCTAGATCAGGGTTGGTCCTGTTACACATTTGGGAAGCCTTTCCCTTTTTGGGTCAAGGTGTTTCCCAGGCAGTACTGTAACTAGCCAGGGGAGTCACATTTTCATAGGGAAGTCATATGCACTTTGGACCCCAATTGCTGGAGGAGTTGGTTGGTGCCAGAAAAGCCTGAGGTGGAGGTAGACCTCAGTAGGAGAAGTCAGCATCAAGAAAGATCTGTGGTGGCTCACTCTAAGAGTAAGAGAGGGGGTCGTGGCAATTAGTAGAGTAATTAGTAGAGCACTCCAACAAGGAGACCAGAAGGTTTAGTATCCTGTGGTGTCATCTGCCAGTATAAGGGCTTGAGTTGGCTCAGGAATAGTTGATTCTTGGAGTGAAGCACCACTGTGAGCATCTGCTAGCACTAGGCATTAGCTCACCTTTAAATGAGTACTACGTCAGGTCTGTTGCAAACACAATTTCTGTGTAACATCATTAAATGAGAAGTACATCTACCAAAGCAGTTTATTGCCAATAAATTATGCACAATAGTGCAAGCTATACACTATATTTATTCTACAGAATTCTTTACAATACCTCAGGAAGCTCTCTGTGTTTGTTTAGGATAGCAGCTGCCATATTAGCTTGGTGTAATATCACTTCCTGCCTGAGTCTCTCCCTGCTCACTGGTGTTACTTTAAAGGGATCCTGTCATCGGAAAACATGTTTTTTTTCAAAACGCATCAGTTAATAGTGCTATTCCAGCAGAATTCTGCACTGAAATCCATTTCTCAAAAGAGCAAACTGATTTTTTTATATTCAATTTTGAAATCTGACATGGCGCTAGACATTTTGTCAATGTCCCAGCTGCCCCTGGTCATGTGACTTGTGCCTGCACTTTAGGAGAGAAATGCTTTCTGGCAGGCTGCTGTTTTTCCTTCTCAATGTAACTGAATGTGTCTCAGTGGGACATGGGTTTTTACTATTGAGTGTTGTTCTTAGATCTACCAGGCAGCTGTTATCTGGTTTTAGGGAGCTGTTATCTGGTTACCTTCCCATTATTCTTTTGTTTGGCTGCTGGGGGGGGGGAAGGGAGGGGGGTGATATCACTCTAACTTGCAATATAGCAGTAAAGAGTGATTGAAGTTTATCAGAGCACAAGTCACATGACTTGGGGCAGCTGGGAAATTGACATGTCTAGCCCCATGTCAGATTTCAAAATTGAATATAAAAAAAATCTGTTTGCTCTTTTGAGAAATGGATTTCAGTGCAGAATTCTGCTGGAGCAGCACTATTAATTGATTGATTTTGAAAAAATGTTTTTTTTTCCCATGACCTTTAACTGCAAGGTCCACGAGGACATAATTTAAAATACTTAAATATCACAGGCAACAATAATGTCACTAACATTTTGGAGAGTTAGACACTTGGAGATACTGAATCCTGTTTTATTAGAGGCAGTTTACTTTTCTTATGTCAAAGCTTATGTTGTCTAATACTTATTGGTTCAAACTCTTAATTTCTTTTAGATTTAGATGATGAAATTGCCATGCTTGTAGATAACTGTTTTACTTTCAGTATAGTGTTTTTGATAAATATTTTTTTTATTTGTATAGGTATTTACAAATAAGTAAAAAAATAGAAATACCGTATATACTTGAGTATAAGCCGAGTTTTTCAGCACCCAAAATGTGCTGAAAAATCCTACCTCGGCTTATACTCAAGTCAGTAAAAAAAACGCTGGTAGATGAAACAGATATATTAAGAAGAAACAGATATATTAAGAAGAAACAGATATATTAAGAAGCCTTGCCTGTAAATTTGCAGAGAACTATTAGGAACTTTGAATCTGTATCCCATATGATCTGTAGCTGTGCTACTGACTGGAGTCCCGTGCCCCTGCACCCTGGATGGGGCCCCGATCCTAAGGAGCCAACGTGGGAACACTCCCCTCTCAGCCAGAAACAATGGCGTTGATCCGCAGCGCAGGAGGAGCAGCGGCGTGGACTGCAGGAAGCAGTATCCCCGACTCACCCCTCCTGCCCACCAGTAACTCAGGGCCACCCCTGACAAAAAATATTGAATGGGCCAGGCACTTGCTGCAGACAGCAATATCCCCGGCTCTCCCCTTCCGCCTGCCAGCATCTCCGGGCCGGCTCTACCCTGGCGAATCTATTAATCTTTGAAGGGGCCCAGCAGCAGAGAGTAGCTTTCCCTCCCACCGGCTAACAACTCTGGGCAGCCCGGCCCCACCGGCGAAAAAAAAGGCACTCGGTGCCTACTTCAGGGAGCAGCTTCCTCTCCCCTCCCATTGGAGCAAATTTACCGGTAAGGCAGCTGTCTTCTTAATATATCTATTTCAGTATATTTTGTCTCAGCTGAAAAATGTCTGTAATATAAATCCACTGGTGGGGGGACAAATTTTCAGTGATTTAGTTTTGCGCTGTAGTGATTGCAGCATAAAGGGTTATAAATGGGAACTTTAGGTTAATAAAAGGAATGAAATGTAGTTTAATTTTGCCAAAAATTACCGGCTATACCTGCTTGTCCAACGGTCTTAGTTGTGTCTAGGCTTATACTCGAGCCAATAAGTTTTCCCGGTTTTCGTAAGTAAAATTAGGTACTTCGGCTTATACTCGGGTCGGCTTATACTCAAGTATATACGGGTAAGCATATTATGTTGTGACATGACTCTTGCAATGCACCCTAGCTCAATGTCATGACATTTATTTTGATGTAAAAGTAATAATGATCTATTTAAATTGTGAGATCTGTATATCAAAAATGTCAAGACTTTTGTCTATATACAGGTTTAATTAATCTTAGATAATGTATTTAAGGACAGTAGTTGGAAGAAAAGACAGAAATAGGTTTTATGTATAGTCTTCCTGTCCTATCAGTGCTGATGTATGATTTTTAAACTGGACACTTCTGGAAGGATAACAAAATAACTTCTGTAGCTCCTGATTCCCAGTGTATTCACAGGACTTCTCATCTATTTAGCTAGTTTCTTTAGTTCTGCCACAGACGGCAGGGCTCTAGGGATTCCTCAGCAGTTTTATTAAAGGGCACCAATCATAACTAAAATCATTTACTAAGTAAATACACTATGTGAAAGTTCAAGAAATCTGATTTTTAAAACAGAATTGTTTGTTTAATGTAAATCATCAGCTCACTATACCTTCTGCAAGATCTCCCATATCTCCACTGCAGTTCTAGCTGAGGCAGGCATCTTGAATTTCACTGGCTCCTCCTACCTATATCTGCACAGCCAACAACAGCTGTGAAATCTCGCACATGCTCAGTTGAAATTCCTTGGTTGCTTAGTGTAGGGACCCGTAGGGTTAATTCCCTACAGTCTAAAGGATATACCCTGTTTATACCCTAAAGTGGTGCAGTCCTTAAGAGGGATATAAATGAGCTGAAGAGAGTACAGAGATGTGCAACTAAATTGGTTAGAGGGGTGGAAGACTTAAATTATGAGGGTAGACTGTCTAGGTTGGGGTTGTTTTCTCTGGAAAAAAGGCGCTTGCGAGGGGACATGATTACACTTTACAAGTATATTAGAGGACATTATAGACAAATAGCAGGGGACCTTTTTACCCATAAAGTGGATCACCGTACCAGAGGCCACCCCTTTAGACTAGAAGAAAAGAAATTTCATTTGAAGAAACATAGGTGGTTCTTCACTGTCAGGACAGTGAGGTTGTGGAATGCACTGGCGGGATGTTGTGATGGCTGATTCTGTTAATGCCTTTAAAAATGGCTTTGATGATTTTTTGGACAGACATAATATCAAAGGCTATGGTGATACTAAGCTCTATAGTTAGTATAGGTATGGGTATATAGAATTTAATTAAAAGTAGAAATGGGTGTGTGTATGGATGCTGGATTTTCATTTGGAAGGGTTGAACTTGATGGACTTTGTCTTTTTTCAACCCAATTTAACTATGTAACAGGAAAACCAGTTATTTGCGGAGTTTTACAGTACATACATCGATTAAAGAGATTATTGTGACTGAATGGTAGAAAACAGAAAGGAGAGCAGCGAAATTTCACAAAAAATATCCCCTCAATGAGCAGGATTTAAAGTCCTGGGATTCTCCACCAAAGGTAGACACGGCTGTGGTGAGGCTAGATAAAAAAAAAAAACTACCCTCTTAGTAGATGGATGCAGCAGTCTTCAGGGAGCCTATGGAGAAGAAAATAGAATTCAATTTGAGAAAAGCATTTGGGGCGGCAAGAGCAGCCTGTAAGCCGGCAGTTTCATTAACATAGGTGTCCAGGGCATTGAAAGTGGGGCTATCCGAGTTAGGAGATCTATCTCATCTAATGTGAAAAGATCAAAGCTGTTGAAGATGTTGGCAGACTAAGATGACGACAGAATTTATTTCAGAAGCATCAATATATTTCGTACATTTTTCTGCTAGATCCATGGCAGCCAGAAGAGCACTTTGGTTGAAATTGTGGGCAGCAGATACAGCATCAAAATTTTTTTTCATAGAGTCTGTCTTCAAAAGGGCAGAGTCGAGCAGAAGTATTGTTCAAGAATACGTAAACCAGTTGTTAGAGTCGGGAGCAATAGAAGCAGTAGACCCTCAAGAAAACTACACAGGTTTTTATTCGAGACTCTTTCTGATAAAAAAAAAGCATCTGGTACATTAAGGCTGGTGATAGACATACAGTAAAAAGATTGAACGAATTTCTTCAAGCGAGAAAATTCAAGATGGAATTGTTAGCATCCATTATGCAAGTGGTCTCAGGAGGAGGCTAACAAGCATAGATTTGAAGGATGCTTACTTTCATGTGCCGATAGCACAGGTACACAGGAAGTACCTGAGGTTTGTGGCGGACAACAGGCATATACAGTTCAGATGTCTGCCAGTTGGGCTAGCCCAGTCCCCAAGAGTATTTACAAAAGTGTTAGTAACACTCATTGCAGAACTGAGGAAAGAAGGACTAGCAGTTTACCATTATTTGGACGATATCCTGCTGATAGCAAGCTCGAGAGAAGAAGCCAAAGTTCATGCTGCCAGAGCAACGGAGTTTTTGCTAAACCATGGGTGGATAATAAATCAAGAAAAAGCAATTTGGTTCCCACTCAAGCCCTACAATATATAGGGGCTCTCTTTCATACAGATCGGAATGTGGTCAGTCTTCCAGTAGATAGACAAGTGAAGATGATCGACCTAATAAAAGATTTCAAGAGACAGAATACCGTCTCAATGCAACATTGCATGAAAGTTCTGGGGTCCATGTTAGCGACTATCCAAGTAGTGAAATGGGCAAGGTGGCCTTTAAGGCCTTGCAAGGGTTTTTTCTGAAAAAAGTGAAACATCCTCATTTGCACTTACAAGAAAAAGTAAGGGTGCCACAGGAGATCAAGAGAGCCATGTCCTGGTGGTGCAACTAAGGAAATCTGACAAGGGGAATGCCTTTGGAAGAACCAGAATGGGTGGTAGTGACCACCGATGCATCAAGTGTGGGGGGGGAGCCCACATAGACGAGAGCTTTGTGCAAGGTACTTGGAAAGGAGAGAACTTTTCATCAAATATTCTGGAATTAAGAGCCATAAAGCAAGCCCTTTTTTCTTTTTCTTACCTGATAAAAGGAAAACAGGAAAAAGTGATGACATTGATAAAAGTGATGACAGGTAAAAGTGATGACATGGGTGGATAATAAATCAAGAAAAAAGCAATTTGGTTCCCATCCAAGCCCTACAATATCTAGGGGCTCTCTTTCAAACAGATCGGAATGTGGTCAGTCTTCCAGTAGATAGACAAGTGAACATGATTGACCAAATAAAACATTTCAAGAGACAGAAGACCGTCTCAATGCAACATTGCATGAAAGTTCTGGGGTCCATGTTAGCGGCTTTACAAGTAGTGAAATGGGCAAGGTGACATTTAAGGCCCTTGCAAGGGTATTATAGTATTGGAAGAAGTAAAGCCACTGTTTCAATGGGCAGAAAACTGGTTGGAAGGGCTAACTGCAATTCATCTACCAGGCAGAGAAAATTTGAAAGCGGACTTCCTCATCAAGACAATAATCGATCTGGGGAGTGGAGTCTACACAACAACCTTTTCGACGGGATTGCAGAAAGATGGGGTCAGCCAGACATAGATGCTATGGCAGCCCTACAGAACAGGAAATGTCTTCTATTCTTTTCTTTTAACAGTGTTTATTTTATTTTGTTAATTATGATAATTAAGGGGGGTGGTTATCAGGTACATCTTTAACTCATTGTTAGTTATTGGGGGAGGTCCTGCCTGCAGGGAGGAATTAACCCATTTGGTGAATGCTGCCATGGAAGTGACCAGGAAACAGAAATTAAGCTACAGTATGTATTAAACAATTTCCTGGTTTTTGGTCAGTGATTCGAGGGTCTCTAGGAAGGGGTGTGTGACCAGTTCCACTTGGGTGGATGCGAATTGCGCTATAAAGGAGTGTCTGAATTGCAGATAAGCAAGTTGATTGATTTGTGTCCAGGGGGTTGGACTGTAGCATTTGTTCTCTAATAAGCAGTTGCCCCTCCGGTGCTACATTACCTAGCGTCTTAATCCCAGCCCTGGGCCATCTCATATATGTTAGAAGTTGTTTGAAGTGGGGTAGGTGAGAGTTGCCCCATAGTGGTAGATTGGTTGCAAAGGTGGCTAACCCATATTACCATTGTCCAGGCCTTGTATGGGGTAGTGAGGATTGGGTGCCTTATTTGCAAGTCTGTCATTTTCCTGTAGGGTATATGTCTCAGGGTCTGGTGTGAGCCAGCTAGAGTAGCTTGTAGTTGGAAGTTAGGGTTGTTAGGGTCTGCATAGGGCCAGCCTATGTAGAACAGTTGGAAACCTAGGAAATAATAGTACAGGTCTGGGAATCCCAACCCCCCATCACTAATTGGGGCCTTCAATTTAGATTTTGCAAATCTCTGGGACTTCTTTCCCCAAATGAACGAGGATTAGATTTGTTCAATGTGCATAAAGACTGCTTTGGGAATATATATATATATATATATATATATATATATATATATATATATATATATAGTCAACTACAAGAGGTCCTCTGCACTCAACCCATTATCAATATATTTAAGACAGCGACATCAGATGAAAATTAAGCGTAGGACTGGCCAGATATGGGATGACTTTGACGTAGTTGGCCAGCTTAAATATATTGCAATATATGGACAAACAATCCCTGTGTTGTTTAAAGGGTAAGGCATTTTTTAGTAGCAGTATGCACAAAATGTCGCTGTCTTAAACATATTGATAATGGGTTGAGTGCAGAGGACCTCTTGTAGTTGACTATATGTATTTTGTGGTCACACCCTCATTGCACCCCCGCCTAATGTTTTTAAAAAATAGTAGTGAGCACAACTTTCCCTTGTTATATATATATATATATATATATATATATATATATATATATATATTATTATTATTAACATGTATTTATATAGCGCCAACATATTGCGTAGCACTGTGAGGAATATATATATATAGGGGAGTTGTGTAGATATATAGGAATTTGGGTCAATAAATCATCTTTATCAAATTTATTCTGCCCCATACTGTTAGGGGGAGATTTTCCCACTGTTTGATCTTGATTATCATGTTTTCTGTGTTTGGAGTAAGGTTTAGCTCCTTATACATAGTGCTTTGTCTTGTGATACCTAGGCAGAGTCGGACTGGGGGCCCCAGACCTACCCGGCCACCCCTGCCGCACTGCTGCTGCGCACCGTTTCTGTGGCTGGGGGAGTCCTTGGCAGCGTTGGAGGGCTCAGGATCGCTCACAGAAAGTGAGCTGGCAGCGCTGGATCGGGTCCCACAAGGTCTGCGATGTTCTTGCGATGTGCCTGCATGTAAGTACTTGTTGAAGTCAGGTCCTGCGACGATCGCATCGCAGGGCAGAGGTGGCAACCCCCTTTGCTCATTGCCTGGGGGGGGGGTTGAGGACACAACAGACTCGCCTGCATGCCAGCAAAAGCCACCAATGCAGAGAGGGAGCCTTTGATTGTGCAGCACGTAGGTGATGTTTCAAAGGGAGGGGTGATGTCTCAAAGAGCAACTGTGTAGCTGGCTCTCCCCTGGCTATTGTTTATCTTGTCTGGATCCTGTTGCTCTGGTGTGATAGCTGGAGGTGAAGCCATGTGGCCTGCAGTATTTTGTCCCTGTAGTTCAGGAGTCTCATTAGTGTGAAATTTTGTAACACACGGAGCAGCAGGAACTGGTGATAAAATATCACTTTTAATAGTCCATTTTAAAAAGTTCCAACATTATTGTTATAGCAAAGGGATCTACGCTTTACACATTTTGTGGCATCTCGCCACTTCCTTAGAAGCGATCACATGATCCCAACCACACATCAAGTTTAAATACCCATCAATCCCACCCCTAAAAGCATTAACCTTTACATGCCACTTTGGTAGAGCTCCTATGGCTCTATATCTAGAACCCTAAATCAGATCAAAACATACTTTTGGCAATTACATATTACATTTTATGAATGCAAAAATTACATATCCTAAATTTTCCATGGTTTTCAGCTGATAAATCCAAAATGCCTCTTTCTTTAATAGTCTTTTATCAAAGTCTCCATTCCTAATCAAAAACTGTGGCTGATCTATGATCTGGAAGGTAATGCATTTAGTATCCTCATAGTTGTCCAAAACATGCTTAGCGATCACTGATTTGCTATCTTTCCTATCTATAGCTGCTCTATAGCTTTCCTGTGCATCGTATGGTTTTTCCCACATATTGGGATCCACACTCACATGTTGCTAGATATACTATTCCTTTAGACAGACAATTAAAATAGCCTCTTATTCTAAATACTTTACCCGTGTTCATACTGGAGAACTCCTTTATTATTATCAAATACACTCTTGGACAAACGAAACCCTAAATTCATAGCCTTTTTAAATAAAAAAGAGGGTTTTTTACCCAAATGTTGTGCCAAAATCAGACCTTGAAGTGTGTGTTTTCACACACTTTGTTCAATACATTTAGTACCTCTATTAAATGTAGTACAAAACCATATTGTAGACTGATCTCCTTCTCTCCTGTGTCTGTTTGGATGATTTTTATTATTAGACAATAGTTCCAATCTCTTACTGAGTACTGCCCTATCATAGGCTGCTTTAACATCCTTGACCTTATAACCTCTTTCTTAAAAACGATCCCATAGTTGCATGGCTCTCAACTGGAAACTATCCCACGTGGAACAAATACAGCGCAACCTTAAAAATTGGCCCACCGGAATGCCTCTCAGGCAACTAACCGGTTGGGCATTATTATAATGTAGCAATGTATTGCGTGTAATCGGTTTCCTAAACAAATCTGTCTCTAGACGGTCCTCTTGAACTGAAAAAAACTACATCCAAAAAGGATATCATCTGAGGATGTGATTCAAATGTGAAGGAAATCCCTTCCACCACACTATTACAATAGTGAACAAACTGTGATAGTGATAGTTCATCCCCATCCCAAATCCCTATACAATCATCAATGTAACGAAAGAAATGAAAAATTTGTGATCTATAAAGATTACTATCTAACCGCTCCAACCAACCCAAGACCAAGTTCACATAGGTGGGGGCAAATGAAGAACCCATTGCTGCTCCACTTCTCTGGAGATAATTTTCAATTATCAAATTTTTTTAAAAGGTATTTATTTTGTAAATCAACCCACAGAGGCACACAAAATATAGTACTGACAGGAGAAAAATTGTTACAGGTATGTTACATTTAGCAGCTCTGTAAGCCATTTTTTTTTTTTTTTTTTTTTAATTAACAGCTTTGGGATCCCCAACATAGAGACAAGTGACAAGAGCAAAGAAAGAAAAAGAGAAGGAAAGAAGAGAGAGCAGCACAGAGTAGAAATAGGGGGGAGGGGTGGACCAACCTGTAAAGAGAAAAAATTAGAGCAAAAAGACATCAGCGCAAGCCCGGAGAGGTTACCTGTGACAAAAGAACATTGCAATAATCTAATAACCACTAAGAAGATCAAGGGCAGGGTAAAACCTGGTGTTAGGACACCACAAGTAATGTAAGTCAACTAGGGTCTAAATGGGAGCTACAAGCCAGTCCATTGGTTGGGTGGGAATAGTTGCAGTTCTATTGGTATATGTTTCGTTGCGCAATATCCAAAGTGTCCAGATTTTATTGAATTTCGTGGGGCACCCCCTTGCATAATAAATCTGTTCCAGAACGGGCAACGTTTGCTCCACCTGAGCTATCCAAAAATGTAAGGTAGGAGGACTCTCGTCTTTCCATTTTATGGCAATTGCCCGTTTCGCATGGAACAGGAGAAAAGTGAGCAGAGTCCTTTCTGAACGTGAAGACGTAGTATCCTGCAGGTAGTTGAGGAGTAAAACAGTAGGATGAAACTCCACTGGCATAGCCATAAGTTGAGTAATATAATCAGCAATTTCCGTCCAAAAGTGTTGAATGCGGGCACAGTCCCATACCATGTGAAAAAAGTCAGCATTAGGGCTATTGCATCTGTTGCACTGATCCGGGAAAGCCGGATTCATTTTATGTAGAGTGTAGGGGGTATAGTAGGCTCGGTGCAAATATTTGAATTGGATAAGTCGGTCCCTGGATCTTATCAAGGGAGTAAGAGAGTTAGCCAAAATATAGGACCACTGCTCCATTGTTAGATCCGGAATGTTGACAATCCATTTCTGCAGCAGATCCTGCTTTGTGGTTTGGTAACTGGTGCGCAATAGAGAGTATATCGCAGAAAGTGGTTTAGGTAGATGCTCCTTACGTACTAGGGTCTCCAGACGGGAAAGTTCAATCCTGGGGTCAGCAGATTGAAATTGCTGAGTGAGAGCATGTCTCAACTGCAAATACCGAAAAAGCATTCCATTAGGTAGATCAAATTTGTCCTTAAGTTGTTGAAAGGAACAAAAAGTATTGTCCAAATACAAATCACCTAGATATTTTACATTGTAGTAGGCCCACAGGGGAGGGTCTGGTACAGTAAGGAGTTGTGACAAATTACCGTTAAACCATAATGGAGTATGAGGAGATAGGGTCTGGGTACCAGCACCCATTCTCTTACTGCCCAACTGCCAAGCTTTAACCACATTTTTCATCATTGGAGTAACCCTGGTAGGGAAAGAAGCCTTTCTATATATCAAATTACACAACCCTTCAAGCGACCCTGCTATTTGAGCTTCGAGAAGCGTCACTGGATCCTCAGGCGTTGGGGTTTGCCACCACCGCAAAGGTGTCAATTGGGCTGCTATAAAGTAGTCAAACATATCAGGGGCAGCTAGACCGCCTTCCTGTGACAAGGATGTCAGGGCAGTGTATTTAACCCTAGTAGCTCCCGGAGACCAATAGAGTTTGTTAAGTTGCGTTCTAAGGAGTTTAAAAAAGGAAGTTGGTAGCCACACCGGTGATTGTCTAAATATATAAAGGAATTTGGGGAGGAACTTCATTTTAAACAGATTTATCCTGCCAAGTAAAGATAGGGGGAGCTTGAGCCATTTATCAACTGTCTTTTGGAGAGAGTCCATAAGGGGGTCTATATTCAGTGACTTAAATTTATCCAAATTCGGATGAATATGAATCCCCAAGTATTTCAACGTATCTACCCGAGTTAGTGGAAGGGAAGAGTCGAGTACCTCGGATGCTTTCGGATCTAACAGCAATAGGGAGGATTTAGTCCAATTGATTTTGAGGCCTGAGAACAGGGTGTGATTGTCAATAAGGGTTAGGGCGTGTTTCAGTGAGGGGCCCGGGTCATGTAAATAAAGTAAGGTGTCATCTGCGAATAAGGATATTTTTTCCCTGAGATTGCCCAGTTCAAAACCCCGAACTCCTGCGCTATCTCTAATAAGGCATGCTAGAGGTTCCATGGCAAGTGCAAAGAGACCAGGCGATAAAGGGCAACCCTGTCTGGTTCCTCTGGTTAATGTTATCGTGTCAGAGAGTTCAAGATTCGACAGTATTCTGGCTTTAGGATTATTATATATCGCCCTCAGCCATGTCAAAAAATTTTTGCGAAAGCCAAACATTTTCAGAGTCTCCCACAAATAAACCCACTCAACCGAATCAAATGCCTTCTCGTTGTCGAGGGATGCAATGGCTCTAGTACCTGAGTTATCAGAAGGCACAACAATATTAGTGTACAGCCGCCTAAGATTAAAATCCGCCGCTTTATGAGGTATAAAGCCTACTTGGTCAGGGGCAACTAGTGACTGAATAACATGGTTGAGGCGTCTGGCTAACACCTTTGTTAAAATTTTAGAGTCCGAATTGATAAGTGATATGGGTCGGTAAGAGGAATGATGCAGCGAGTTCTTGCCAGGCTTTAAAATCAAAACTATCGTGGCTTCTGCAAAGGATGGCGGGAGAGTTCCCGAAGTTAAGGAATGATTAAATAGCTCAGTGAGATATGGAGCTAGAGTAGCCGCATACGAAACATACCAAGCGTTGGGTAGACCATCGGGGCCCGGGGTTTTGCCAGATGGAAGTGTAGCTATGGCCTCCAGGACTTCCTGTTCCTGTATTGGGAGGTCTAGGAGTTCTCTATATTCCAAAGGGAGATTTGGGAGATCTAGTTGGTGGAGGTAGGCTTGAACGTCATTAGGGTGTTTATTAATTCTAGAAGTATAGAGGGCTTGATAGTAATCTGCTAAGCTTTGATTAATTTGAGATGGGTTTGTAAGAAGCGTACCATCATCTAGCTGTAATGCATGGATAGCTGTCCTGGGTTGGTCCTCCCTTGCCAACAAAGCTAGCATTTTACCATTTTTGTCCCCTTTTTCATAGAGGGCGAATTTGTAGTGCAAATGTTTTTTATGGGCGTTCTTCCACTGTATTTGAGTGTACAGCCTCTGGGCCACAACATATTGGTCTTTGGAGTGTTCAGTAGGGGTTCGAGTATACCTCGCTTCTGCCTCCCGCAACTCCCGCTCCGCTTCAGTCAAAGCATAAGCCAATTTTTTCCTCGTAAAAGCTATAGCTGAAATATATTCACCTCTAATAAAAGCTTTCATTGCATCCCAAACCAAAGGCAGGGAGGTTGTATTAATATTTTCACGAAAATAGTTAGTGAGCGAGTTTTGTACTGTTTTTTGGATATCTGGATAGGTTATCCAGTGCGGGCTAAGTCTCCACATTTTATTTTTAGGATTTGGGTACAGAGTCCACGTAATTAGCAGCGGAGCATGATCAGAGATTCCCCTAGGAAGGAACTCCGCTTTGACAATTTTGGGAGACAAGTCAGGAGAGGCAAAAGCAAGATCAATCCTCGACATTGCTCCCCTAGAGTAACAAGAAAACATTTTCGTGGTGGGATTGCACTCCCTCCATACATCTATAAGCCCTGAAGTCAATGCCCAGCCTCTCAGGCCACCAGGATCGGCCCTACCTAAAGTAGATAGAGATAAGCGATCCTGCTCCCCATTCATGACTGCATTAAAATCCCCAAGGATCAAAGTTGGACCAAGAGGCAGGTCCGCAATATGTTGAAGTAAATCGTATAACAGCATATCTTGGAAAGGAGGAGGGACATATACAATGACCAGAATATATGGCATACCAGCTAAGGAGGCTCGAATAAGAGTAAATCTTCCATCCGGGTCGTTCTTTAAGTGAAGGAGTTGAAAAGGGAGCGACCGACTTACCAATATGGCGGTACCTTTAGAATAGTTGGAGTAGGCAGTGTGGTAGGACTGTGCAAGCCAGGGTTTCCTAAGGATGGTGGAATTAGCAGTTTGAGATAAGTGAGTCTCCTGGAGACATACTATGTGGGGGTTTCGTTTACGTAAAAAGCTGAATACCAAGGACCTCTTTAGTGGAGAACTCAGCCCCCTAACATTCCAAGATATAGCAGTTATCTCCGTCATAGCATAAAAAACATAACAATGAACCATCTCCCCCCCAAAGAGAGATACCTAGCGGAAAGAAATGGTAGAGGGAAAAGAGAAGAAAAGAAAGATTAGCAAAGAGGGACAGAAGAGACACGAAATAACCAACATTTCCCACCCTACTTCTCCCAAAAATGGAAAAGTTTTGTACCCTTAACATATTACAAACAAGGAGGGTGTACCCAAATCGTACACCAAGTTTGATTAACCAGCAGATCAAAAAAAAAAATGCAATGTAAGTATGCATCAATATAACTAGACCAGATCAAATAACAAAAGTTGTGCTGAAGCACAGATAATGTAGCAGGGCCTGTGCACTTTTGTAGCTCCGTAGGCCCACTTAAGCCAGGTGACATCGAGTGGCTAGCAAGGAGAGTAACCCGGAGGGTTGTATGAAGACAAATACGTTACCAAACCAGAACTGCATGGCAGGGCTGCTGTAAGAGTAAAGCATGAGAACTTAGGGCTGTCTGTGCACCAGTGGTTGTTGGTCAAGCCATTTGGAGACTTCAGCAGGAGTAGTAAAAAAGTGGCTGCGCCCTTCCGCTGAAATTCTGAGCTTGGCTGGATAGAGCATAGCATATTGGAGGCCTGAGTCCCTGAGACGCCGTTTAACAGCTGTGAATTGTTGTCGTAGCTTACGTAGGTCGTTAGAGAAGTCAGGGTATAAGGAGATAACAGCATTTTCAAACCGTAGTTCCCCTTTGCGACGGGCAGCAGCAAGTGCGGCATCCCTGTCTCTGAAATTCAAAAACCGTGCGATAATAGGCCGCGGAGGGGCCCCAGGGGGTGGCGGTCTACCTGGGATACGATGAGCCCTTTCAATAATAAAAGCAGTGGAAAAGGCCTCTGAACCAAGCTCCTCCTGGAGCCATCGTTCCAAAAACTTGGTAGCATCCGGGCCTTCAGCTCTTTCGGCAAAGCCTACAATTCTGATATTGTTCCTGCGAAGCCGATTCTCCAAATCGTCAGCTTTGGCCTCCGCAGCGTCAAGCCTGTGACGCAGTTGTTCAACGCGATCAGGTAAAGGGTTACAAAGGTCCTCTAGGCCACCTACCCTCCTCTCAACCTCAGTAGTGCGCTCTCTCACTTTCTGCACATCCTGTCGAAGTATTGCAAAGTCCACCTTTAATTCCTCAACCTTAGCCATTGTGGCTATATGGCAGGTGTGTATAGTAGCCTTCAGGACTGTAACAACTTCAGCCAAGGTTAAATCATCAGGCCGCGACGAGTCTGTTACGCCCAAGGGGTCACCTACTTGTGACGAGGAAAAGTTTGGGGCTGATGTCGCCCCCGACTCCGTATCGTCAGGTGTCGAGCGGTCCCCTGAAGCATCGAGAGGTGGTTGAGAGGAGGGAACAGGTTGTTCCTTCTGAGGAGCGGCACTGCGTAGTTCCGCCATCTTGGCGGGCCTCGTGGCGGTGCGGAGATGTGCTCTGATATCAGAAGATTCAGCGGCTTGTTGCTTCTTCTTGCCCATCTGCCAGGTTCTGTAGAGAGAGATGGGTCAAATGGCTGGTTACATGCCACTCAAATCAGGATATTTTACCGGATTCAGTAGGCGAGCTACGGAGCTAAGCAAAGAGACGTCCGCTCACATCGCTAGTTAACCACGCCCCCCCCTTCAATTATCAAATTGATTTTCAAATCAAACATGAAATAATTAAACAAAAACCATAGGAAGCATGGGTTTTACGAGTAAAAGGACTAACTTACCACTTTCCACAGTGGGTCCGGTGCTCATGCCACAGACCTTCAGCAAAGGGGAGCAACACACGGAGACTTAGAATAGCAGGCAGGCACCACTCCAGAACACCAAAGTGATTCAGTCAGTAGAATACAGGAGCCCGATTTTCAAATAGTACAAAAAGTCTTTATTTTACATTATGTATAAAAAATAAAAGCCTGACGCATTTCATGTCCCCCAAGAACAATTAACCATAGCCTAACTTGTAATACATACATAGTATTTAATAGAAAAAGAGCCAATAGAAAATGTCATGGGCGGAGTTATGATCAATAAACAAATATCTGTGTATCATTGCCCCTAGTGGCTTGTTTACAGAAAACATTCTATATCGTTAAACTAGTTAAAATACTTCAAGTACTTCAATATAAACAATGGAAGTATTTAGTACAATTTATATACATACGGTAAGGTTTTTGATATTATATAATTTAAATACAAGTTATCTGAAATGAGGATAAATAGATATTTACAAACGAATATATATAGATACAAATAAGGGTTTTTTGTTAGATTAATTAAGAGATATCAAAATCGTATATTTAAACCAAATGGTTGTCTGGTTCCTAGGTGAAAAATCCATTTGGCTTCTTTTTTTAAAAGGTCTGAAGTTCTATTCCCTCCACGAATGTTGGGTACTATTTTATCAACACCAATTACACTTAAATATGAAACATTTCTATTGTTACAATCTGCTAAATGTTTTGCTACAGGAGTTACGCAATTTTCTTTTGTAATATTTAGTACATGTTCCCTAATTCTATCCTTCAGTTTCCGACCGGTTTGGCCTACATATTGTTTCAGACATTTGTTAAATTTTAATAAATAGACCATATTTCTCATATTACAATTGATGTAATGTTGTATTTTATGTCTTATTCTATATTCTCTCATGGAATAAATGTGCCAGTAATTTGACTATGTAGTTAAGAAATCATAGAAAATATAATGTAGCCACATAAATATCTTTATTGGAAGCAATGTTGCTATGTGACAATAAGATCTAATTAAACACAGTTCTTGCACAGTTCTTGCAGGTAGCTTATTTAAATATGTATTCTCAAGGTTCTCCCCCATAGCTAATTTGCATATGTATTCCCACAGTTCTTGCAGTTAGCTCATATACATGCATATTCCCATCATGGAAACAATGAAAACCAAGGTTAATGATTAAAGACTACCAGATCCAAATGTATATTCAGCCCTTTGGTGCTTATAAAGTTTATAAATCCAAAAAGTAAACTTTTAGTTTACTGTCTATATGTTCAATGACCACAAATTCTAATTCCTTACTGCTTCCCACGTGGAATTGGGTGGCTTGGGGCACAGTGATTCTGTGATAGCTGCTGAGTAATAAGTCTGCAACCCTGACTTACGCTAATGATCTCTGCTCTAGTGGGTATCCTAATAATAGGGGGTAAATCAACCATATGTATGTCAGGTGTTGTTGAACTACTAATTCCCACAAGGTTTATTCTGCAACCGTCTTTATGAGTGACAAATAAGGGAAACACCCCTTGAACTGTGACAGATACTGACCATTCTCACTAAGCACAGATATGAAGACATTCCTCCAAAGCAGCTCCCCTTTCCCTCCACATATTTAGAACTGCCTCAGACCAAAACACCCACTTGATCTCACTATCGTATAACAATCTTGCAGTAGACAACACAACCCTTGTGCAGCCTCACATGACTAAATGGAAGGGGGACTTGCAAATTGCAAAATGGCAGACCTGGTATAAGGCCAGTATGTGCAACAGTCATAGAAAAGGCTTATAGAAAACTTCTTTTTAAATGGTGTGAAGTTTGGGAGGGGATCACAGCATAGGATTGTTAGCATAAATGCAGGCCACTCCAAGGTGAAAAGAAAAACAGTCCGTTTATTTTGAACACAAAGAGCTTCCAGCAGCAGTCAAAATGCAACAGAAAGAAAAACAGCTTCATTCAGCAACATAAAGTCCAGCAATAAACAAAATAGCTTACTTCAGCGTTTTTAAGTTTTCAATACCCCCGAGGTACTATTCAGGCCCCTCCCCAGGTCTCTCAAAGTACAGCCGTTCCAACAAAAACAGCCCAGCCCTCCTGTGCAGCTCCTTCTCTCACACACTGCACCCCTGCTGCTGACTCCCTTAAACACACCTTGGCTGCCCAGCCCACCTTCTGGCTGCTTAACCCTCTGGTGTTTCTTAAAGGGAACATTCTTAAATGGATGGCTCAGAACCTAAAAACCAGGGATACATATTTGCCATCAACTATAAATCCCGTCCGGCTTGTACATATCCCTCCTCTGCCTCAACCCAGGGGAGGTGGAAGCACTAGTAGAGCCTAGACAATGGACTCGGGACAGAGCATCTGCATTCATATGCTGTTTCCCGGGTCTGTGCTCTACTGTATATTTGAACTCCTGGCGTGCCAGGAACCATCGGGTGCCCCTTTTTTCTGCTTCATCCAGGTGAGTGGGGCATGATCAGAGATCAGACGAAATCTCCTACCTAAAAGGTGATAACGGAGGGAGTCCAAGGCCCACTTAATAGCTAGGCATTCTCACTCAACTATTGCATCGTTTTTCTCTGCTGCAGTCAGCTTTCTACTGAGAAACACTACGGGATGCTCTTCCCCATTATTGACCTGTGATAGGACAGCTCCCAGACCTACGTCTGAAGCATCCGTCTGTACAATAAATTCCTTTGAGAAATCTGGTGCCACCAAGATGGAGTGGTGACAAAGAGTGGACTTGAGTTCGAGGAATGCATTTTCAGCATCCATGTTCCACTCAACTATGACTGACTTCCGACCTTTGGTCAGGTCAGTCAATGGGTTTGCTACTGTGGCAAGTTGGGGACAAACTTACGATAGTACCCAATCATTCCCAGGAATGCTCGTACCTGTTTCTTTGTTTTAGGGCTGGGCCAGTTCTGGACAGCATCTACCTTATTTAGCTGGGGTTTTAATAGTCCTCTACCTACAATGTACCCAAGGTATCTTGCCTCTTCCATCCCTATGGCACACTTTTCGGGATTCACCGTGAACCCACCCTGTCTCAGGGAGTCAAGAACTGCCTGGGCTTTAGGCAAATGGGACTCCCAGTCACTATTAAAGATGACAATATCATCCAGGTAAACGGATGTGTACCTCTGATGGGACCTCAAAAGTTTGTCCATTGCCCTTTGAAACATTGCTGGGGCAGTTTGTAAACCAAACGCCATTCTTTTATATTGAAAATAGCCATCTGGAGTGGAGAATGCAGTTTTCTCTTTTGCCGTCTGGGTTAGGGGTATTTGCCAGTACCCCTTGGTGAGGTCCAAAGTTGTAATATAACGGGCAGGACCTAACCTCTCTATAAATTCGTCTACCCGGGGCATAGGATAGGCATCAAATTTGGAAATTTCATTGAGTTTTCTGAAATCATTGCAGAATCGCAGAGTACCATTGGGCTTGGGTCCCAACACAATGGGACTTGACCATTCACTCTGTGACTCTTCAATAACCCCTAACTCCAGCATTTTTTTTTACCTCCTCTGAGACAGCCTTCCGGCGAGCTTCTGGAATGCGGTAAGGTTTGAGACACACCTTTACTCCTGGCTCTTTAATTACATCATGCTCTATGACATTAGCGATCCCCTGCAAATCAGAAAAAATATCTTTGTTTCTCTGCAGAAACTCCCTTACTTGTTGGGTCTGGGCTTTTGACAATGTTGTAGCTACCAGGACACTGTCAGCACCAACCTGAGACTCAAGTTTCCCACTGGCCAGTGCCGAAACTTATTCACTATCCTTCCAAGGCTTTAAAAAATTTATGTGATAGATTTGGTAGGGCTTTCTCTTATCAGGTTGGTGAACCTTATAGTTCACCCGCCCACTTTTTCTACAATTTCAAATGGGCCCTGCCATCTGGCCAAGAATTTGCTCTCCACAGTGGGGATCAACACTGCCACTCTATCTCCCACTTGAAATTGCCTCACCTTAGCGGACCGGTTGTATACCCGGCGGTGAGCCTCTTGGGCTCTTTGCAAGTGTTCCTTAACCAATGGCATCCCTCCTGCGATCCTTTCCCTCATTTGAGAGATATGCTCCAAAACACTTTTGTGGGGAATAGCTTCACTCTCCCAAGCCTCTGTGACAATATCTAGCAGTCCCCTGGGCCTGCGCCCGTACACTAACTCAAAGGGGGAGAACCCTGTGGATGCCTGAGGCACCTCCCGAATTGCAAATAAAAGAGCAGGTAATAGACAATCCTAATCCTTACCGTCTTTTTGTAACACCCGCTTAAGCATTGTTTTTAAGGTCTTATTATACCGTTCCACTAAGATGTTTGTCTGAGGATGGTAGACAGACGTATGTAATTGCTTTATCTGGAACAATTTGCACACACCTGACATAACCTTTGACATGAATGGGGTACCCTGGTCAGTGAGTATCTCCTTGGGAAACCCTGTCCTTGAAAACGTCAGAAACAGCTCCCGGACAATGGCTTTAGATGTGGCATTCCTTAAGGGAATGGCTTCTAGGTATCGGGTGGCGCAGTGGCGTAACTAGACCCCTAAGGGCCCAGGTACAGAAATTTACAACTGGGCCCCCCTAAAAGGGTTGTTCACCTTTGAGTTAACTTTTAGTATTATGTAGAGAGATATTCTGAGGTAATTTGCAATTGGTTTTCATTTTCTACTAATTGTTGTTTTTGAGTTATTTAACTTTTTATTCAGCAGCTCTTCAGTTTGGAATTTAAGCAGTCTGGTTGCTAGGGTCCAAATTACCCTAGCAACCATGCACTGATTTGAAGAAGAGACTGGAATATGAATAGAAGAGGCCTGAATAGATAAATGAGTCATTAAAAAGTAGCAATAACAGTAAATTTGTAGCCTTACAGAGCATTTGTTTTTAGATGGGGTCAGTGACCCCGATTTGAAAGCTGGAAAGATGTAGACGAGGAAGGAAAATAATTCAAAAACAATAACAAGAAATAATGAAAACCAATTGAAACGTTGCTTAGAATTGGCCATTATATAACATACTAAAAGTTAACTTAAAAGTTACATGCAAAAAGAACATGTAAAATTGAGGTTTCACTGTATTATAATGATATACGGTATAATGTACCTTCCACTGTAAATGATAAGGATATTAGAAGTCACTGAGGGGTTCTGTGACCATATAAAGACACAAGGCTGCAGGCTGAGTTATACAGGGAACTCTGAGTATCACTCATGGATTATAAGGGATAATGTACCCCCTACTGTAAATGATAAGGATATTAGAAGTCACTGAGGGGTTCTGTGACCATATAAAGGCACAAGGCTGCAGGCTGAGTTATATACAGAACTCTTAGGGGCAGATTCACTAAGGGTCGAATTTCGAAGTTAAAAATACTTCGAAATTCGACCCTCGAATTGAAATCCTTCGACTTCGAATATCGAAGTCGAAGGATTTAGCGCTAAACGCTCAATCGAACGATCGAAGGATTTTTCGTTCGATCGAACGATTAAATCCTTCGATTCGAACGATTCGAAGGATTTTAATCCAACGATCGAAGGAAAATCCTTCAATCAAAAAAAGCTTAGCAAGCCTATGGGGACCTTCCCCATAGGCTAACATTGACTTCGGTAGGTTTTATCTGCCGAAGTAGGGGGTCGAAGTTTTTTTTAAAGGGAAAGTACTTCGACTATCGAATGGTCGAATAGTCGAACGATTTTTAGTTCGAATCGTTCGATTCGAAGTCGAAGGTCGTAGTCGAAGGTCGAAGTAGCCCATTCGATGGTCGAAGTAGCCCAAAAAAACTTCGAAATTCGAAGTTTTTTTTATTCTAACCCTTCACCCGAATTTAGTGAATCGGCCCCTTAGTATGTATTATAATATTATTTATAAGCATATATATAAATAATTAAAGACACAAGGCTTCAGGCTGAGTACCACTCCTGTATTATAAAATTTACTATTCAGGCCTGGTCAAGCACTAGAGAGGGAAAAATTCCTTCCTAACTAAAAATGACAATCGGACCAGTCCCAGGATCAACTTGTACTTTGAGCTATCTTCCATAACCCTGTATTCCCTCTGAAAAGACAACAACCCCCTTCTTGAAGCTTATAGTATGCATGTATACATAGCATACCTTGTTATCCAATGGACTCTTCTCCATTTATGCTCTCCTTGTTCGATCTTCCACTTTTCCTCTTTACTTGTTCCCTTGATTTAAAGGACTACTTCTCCTTTTTTGCCAGTTTTCCACCTAGCCAGCTTTAATAATTTAACATTTTTTCTTCATATTTTGTTCCCATCCCTCAGTGGTTCTTCTCTGTTCCCCCTCCTCTACACTTTTTCTCTTCTACTGTCCACAACTATTCCATTTTCTTTCTTGTATGCAACAATTTATCTACCCCTCTTTCTGTACTTGCCTTTTTTAATATACCTCCTTCTCTCCGCTTCTTCCTCAGTAGTCACTTTCCCAAATGAAATTTTGGATAATGTTCTCTTTATGCAGTCACAATCTGCAATACTGGCAACAACACTCAGACACACGCAGGCACACTCAGACTTAGCCAAACATACACTCAGGCACAAATGGACTCAGGTACACACAAACTCATGCACACATACACAGGCATGCACAGACTCAGGCACACATACACACAGGCACGCACAGACTCAGGCACACATACACACAGGCACGCATACACACAGGCACACACAGACTCAGGCACACATACACGCATACACACAGGCACACACACGCATACACACAGGCACACACAGACGCAGGCACACATACACACAGGTACGCATATACAGGCATACACAGACTCAGGCACACATACACACAGGCACGCATACACACAGGCACGCACACACACAGGCAGGCACACACTCAGGCACGCACAGACTCAGGCACACATACACACAGGCATGCACACACTGAGACACACACAGACTCAGACACACTAATCAACTCCAATGTATACAATGTACTAGTTATATTGTATGGCTTAGTTCTGACAATCTGTAATCACTATCTCTCTAATACTGACAGTGTGACCCTTAGTGTCACAGCATATGGGTTGCACATAATCGCCCCCCACACAATATGATGAAATCTCTAGACCAGCGTGAGAACTTACAGTTGCAGCAGCTGTACCAGGGAGGGAGAGTGAAGGAGCCGATGAAGGCCCTGCCCCTGCCATGACATCATCAGCTGCAGCCCTGGCCTTTCTTCGTACAGCTGAGACTGCAGAAACAGCTCACATCATAGCTCAGCCGGGGCCCCATCAGTGGTGCAGGGGCCATGGACCCTGGAGCAGTCGCACCTGCTGCACCCCCGGTAGTTACGCCACTGGGGTGGCGTAATCAAGGATTACCAAGATATACGGATGCCCTCAGGCAGATTTTACCAGGGGACCTACCAAGTCCAGTGCTATACCTTCGAATGGTACCTCGATAATGGGTAAAGGCACCAAGGGGCTGTGAAAATGAGAAGCCGGAGCTGTTAACTGGCAGGTAGGACAGGACACATAGTATGTTTTTACTTCGGACTTTAAACCTGGCCAGAAAAAACGGTCTGTAATTCTTGCTTCGGTCTTCTCTGCCCCCAAGTGTCCACCCAGTGCATCATCATGTGCCAGGTCAAGTACCATTCGTCTGTATGGCTTTGGAACTAACAGTTGTTCCAACACCTCCTCACAGACCTTGGTGACCTTCTCTGCACCTGGTTCTTGGGAAACCCCATTTATCACCACTACTTGTTCTCGGGCATTAACTAAGGTAGGATCCTGCATCTGGGCAGTGCTAAAGGCTCCCCTTGACACATCTAGATTAGGAGATATGGGGCTTAATGAATCATCCTCATCATCCTCCCCAAGCATTACCTGTAACGGGAAGAAATCCCCCCTCTCAGAGGACGGCTCGTCCTCTGACCAGGATCCTCAATTACCTTATTACCCTTTTCCAGAGTTTGGGGCTGTGACACAATATCATTTTTATATTGATGCATTATATTATTTTCAGCACCCCTTGGGTTTTGGGAACCCACCCCCATCTTCAAGTCATGGTTTTCTTCTCCATACTGTCCCATAATTCCCAGAACTTTGGAAAGTCACGTCCCACAATAATGGGGTCTAGCAGTTTACTCACCACTGCCACCTCATTGTCACGGTCGGCACCCTAAACCAGAACTAATGCCAAGCTCCCTGGTCTCGGCTCGGCTTCACCAGTAGTGTGACTGCCTTTGGCTTCGGGAGGAGCCCTCAGCGTACTCAGATGCCACCTGGACTTTTCGAGAGGAGCAAGGCGAGGAGTTCTGGCAAGCAAAGGGGAACGACAGTTAAAAGTCAGTTAGGCCGAAGGTCGCGGTACAACAGGATAAGGCAGAATCGTAGTCAGGCGGGCTGGGTCGAGGCATGCAGAAAACTAGGATCGTCAGGCAGGCAAAGGGTCAAACGGGGTAATCAATCAGAATAGGATCAGGCAGAAGGAGTAGTCAAAATACAGGCTGGGTCGGCGTATGGATATCAGGATGGTCAAAAACAGGCAGGGTCACAACAGGAGATCAATAACAAACAGGAATCAGATGCACAAGGCTCAAAAGGCACCACGAAAACTAGTCCTATCATGGCAATATACAATTACAAACTGCGCCTTTAATACGCGGACGCAAGCGGCGCGCGCCCTAGGCGCAGAAGATCCTTGCGGGGGTCCCCGCTTGGAGTGCAGTGGGGGCCACTGGACCCACAGGCTTACCAGGAAATTTGGTGTGGAATTGTTTCCTTAAGCGGTCAGCCTTGATGTCTTCAACTGAGACCCAAGAGTTCTCCTCAGGACCAAAGCCCTTCCACCTAGTAAGGTATTGTAGCTTACCACGTACAAGGCGGGAGTCGAGAAACTCTTGGATCTCATATTCAGGCTGACCTTCAACCAACACTGGGGGAGGAACAGACAAGTGACGAACATTAGATGCAGGTTTTAAAAGGGAAACATGAAAGGAATTAGAGATTTTGAAATTAGAAGGTAATTTTAGACAAACAGAGGAAGGATTGATTATGGCAATGATGGGATATGGACCAATGAACCTGGGACCAAGTTTGAGAGAGGGAAATTTCAGTTTAATATTCTTTGTAGATAACCATACCAAGTCCCCCACCTTGTACTGAGGTGCCTCTCTACGGGATTTGTCAGCAGCTTTTTTCTGAGCCGAGGAAGCTGCAGACAGAGAGTTGTGGACCTGGGACCAAATCTTAGAAAATTGTTCTACAGAAACATTGGCAGAGGGTACAGAAGAAGTAGAGCCAGAAAAAGAAAAAGCTTTGGGATGCAATCCATTGACTATGAAAAAACAAAATTCCCCAGAGGAAGAATGGGAAGCATTATTATATGCAAATTCAGTCCAAGGCAACAGTTCAGACCAGGTGGACTGGTTATGGGACACATAACATTGAAGATATTGTTCAAGGGATTGGTTGACCCTTTCAGTTTGGCCATTTGTCTGGGGATGGTAGGCAGAAGAAAAGGATAATTCTGTACCAACTAAAGAACAGAAAGCACGCCAAAATTTAGAAACAAACTGAACCCCTCTGTCTGAAACAATATTTTCAGGAAAACCGTGTAACTTAAAGATAGGAGTAATAAACAGGTCAGCCAGGGTTTTAGCAGAAGGAAGATGGGGAAGGGGAATAAAATGAGCCATTTTACTGAACCTGTCTACCACCACCCAAATCACAGTTTTCCCCTGAGAAGAAGGTAAATCCACAATAAAATCCATGGAAATGTGAGACCACGGTTTTACAGGCATGGGTAAAGGATTTAGCAGACCCTGGGATAAACTATGAGAGGATTTAGATCTTTGACAAATTGGACACAAATTAACAAAAGCTTTAGCATCTAACTTAAAAGAAGGCCACCAAACATGACGGGATAGCAGAGAGATTGTCTTTGCAATACCTGGATGACCTGCCACCTTAGAATCATGAACTTCCCTCAACACTTGTTCTCTAAGTTCCTCAGGTACGAACCATTTACCAGACGGAGTTTCAGCAGGGGCGGAATACTGTACAGGGGACAACAAGGAAGAGAGGTCAGATTCTAAGGCTGCGACAGTTATCTCCCTAGGAATGATGGGAGTACACTCACTGGAGTCAGAAGAAACTGCTTCGAAACTCCTAGAGAGTGCATCTGCCTTGACATTTTTAGATCCAGGACGATAAGTTAAAGAAAAGTTAAACCTTGAAAAGAATAGAGCCCATCTGGCTTGCCTAGGACTGAGGCGTTTGGCAGACTATATATAAAAGGTTCTTATGGTCTGTGTAAAGCGTTACAGGATGTTTCGCACCTTCAAGAAGGTGCCACCATTCGTAACGGCCAACAATTCCCTGTTCCCAATATCATAATTCACCTCTGCCGGTGAAAATTTTTTAGAGAAAAAGGCACAGGGATGCATTTTGTTGGTCGTCGGGTGCCTTTGAGAAAGGACTGCCCCAGCTCCTACTTCCAAGGCATCTACCTCTACAATAAATGGAAGAGAAGAATCGGGATATTGGAGGATAGGCACGGAACTGAACTCTTTTTTTAAGAATTTCAAAGGCTTGCACAGCCTCTGGAGGCCATAAGCTGGGATCAGCTCCTTTTTTGGTTAAATTGGTAATGGGGGCAACGAGAATGGAAACATTTTTAATAAATTGATGATAGTTATTTGCAAAACCGAGAAACCTTTAAGTCGCACGTAACGAAAGGGGTTGGGTCTAGTCCAGGACTGCTCTCACCTTGCCTGGATCCATTTCTAGACCCATGCTGGAAATTATAAACCCCAAAAACTGAACAGCAGCAACCTCAAAGGTACATTTTTCCAGTTTTGCATAGAGATTATTTTCTCTTAGTCTACATAAGACCTCACAAACATGTTTACAATGTTCAGATAAATTGGAAGAGAAAATTAGAATATCGTCAAGGTAGACCACTATGAATACTCCTAACAAGTCCCGAAAGATGTCTTTAACAAATTCCTGAAACACTGCAGGAGCGTTACAGAGGCCGAAAGGCATTACAAGATATTCGTAGTGGCCGTCCCTGGTGTTAAATGCAGTCTTCCACTCGTCCCCTTCTTTGATTCGAATTAGATTATAAGCCCCCCTAAGATCAAGCTTGGTAAAAATTTTAGCAAATTTGACTTGGTCAAAGAGTTCAGATATTAAGGGGAGAGGATAGCGGTTCTTAATAGTGATCTTGTTAAGTCCCCTGTAATCAATACAGGGACAAGGACCGCCATCCTTCTTCCCTATGAAAAAGAAGCCCGCCCCCGCAGGGGAATAGGAAGTATTTTCTTTAATATACTCCTTCATTGCCTGGGCTTTGGGCAATGAAAGAGCATATGTTCTACCCCGGGGAGGAGTTGACCCGGGAACCAGATCAATCGGCCAGTCATACTGCTGATGTGGGGGTAGAGTCTCGGCTGCCTTTTTAGAAAACACATCAGAAAAACCAGAGTAGGCAGATGGTAATCCTTCTAGAATGGTAGTGGCCACTACCGGAGGAATACAAACACCCCCACACTGAGACCCACACTGAATAACCTCCCCAGCCACCCAATCAATAAGGGGGTTATGGACCTGGAGCCAAGGTAACCCCAATATAAGGGGGGAAGAGGCACATTCAAAGAGGAAAAAGGCTATCTCCTCATAGTGGAGATTATTTATACACATGGATAAAAACATGGTTTTACTAGAAATTTTCCCTGACCCTAAGGGTCTCTTGTCCACCGCTAATATTTCCATGGGGACACTTAAAGAAACGGAAGGAATATTATGTCTGGCTGCAAAAGCAGCATCTAAGAAATTACTCTCCGACCCCAGAGTCCACAAAAGCGGACACCAACACAGAGCCCGTAGGCCAGGTTAACTTGACCGGTAACAGAATTGGGGAGAGGAAACTTCTGTACCCAAATGGAGCTCCCCTTCTCCATTTAGGCTTGGGAGTTTCCCGGCCTCTTAGGACACAAGTTTAGAAAATGACCCTTCTCTCCACAATATAGGCAGAGACCCATGGAGCACCTACTAGCCTTTTCCTCAGGTGTCAGATGAGAAGTACCTATTTGCATAGGTTCCTCCTGAGGAAAGGGCGCAGAAGCCTTAGAGAACTCATCAGAAGAAATTAAGGCAGATTTATCACTGCAAGCCCCAGGGAAATTTGAAGAACCCTTTTCACCCCTTCTCTCCCTCTGTCTCCTATCCACCTGGATGGCAAGGGACATGAGATCGTCCAGGTTAGAGGACAGAGGGTAATTAACAAGACTGTCTTTAACCAGATCAGACAGCCCTATTCTGAACTGGCTACGTAGAGCCATATCATTCTACCCAATCTCTACTGCCCTCCGGCGGAACTCGGTGCAGTGCACCTCCGCATCCCTTTTCCCCTGGCGTAGCGAATCGCGGTATCGGCCGAAGAGGCAAGATCTGGGTCATCGTAAAGTATGGCCATGGTCTCAAAGAAAGTGTCTAAGGAAAAACGGGCTGGATCAGAGGCAGGCAGTCTAAGAGCCCAAATTTGGGGATCACCCTGTAATAGGGTCATGAAGAACCTTACATAGTTACATAGTTACATAGTTAAATTGGGTTGAAAAAAGACAAAGTCCATCCAAATGAAAACCCAGCATCCATATACATACCCCTCCCTACTTTTAATTAAATTCTATATACCCATACCTATACTAACTATAGAGCTTAGTATCACAATAGCCTTTGATATTATGTCTGTCCAAAAAATCATCCAAGCCACTCTTAAAGGCATTAACTGAATCAGCCATCACAACATCACCTGGCAGTGCATTCCACAACCTCACTGTCCTGACTGTGAAGAACCCCCTACGTTGCTTCAAATGAAAGTTCTTTTCTTCTAGTCTAAAAAGGTGGCCTCTGGTACGGTAATCCACTTTATAGGTAAAAAGGTCCCCTGCTATTTGTCTATAATGTCCTCTAATGTACTTGTAAAGTGTAATCATGTCCCCTCTCAAGCGCCTTTTTTCCAGAGAAAACAACCCCAACCTTGACAGTCTACCCTCATAATTTAAGTCTTCCATCCCTCTAACCAATTTAGTTGCACGTCTCTGCACTCTCTCCAGCTCATTTATATCCCTTTTAAGGACTGGAGTCCAAAACTGCACTACATACTCCAGATGAGGCCTTACTAGGGACCTATAAAGAGGCATAATTATGTTTTCATCTCTTGAGTTAATGCCCTTTTTTATGCAAGACAGAACTTTATTTACTTTAGTAGCCACAGAATGACACTGCCCAGAATTAGACAACGTGTTATCTACAAAGACCCCTAGATCCTTCTCATTTAAGGAAACTCCCAACACACTGCCATTTAGTGTATAACTTGCATTTATATTATTTTTGCCAAAGTGCATAACCTTGCATTTATCAACATTGAACTTCATTTTCCAGTTTGCTGCCCAGTTTTCCAATTTAGACAAATCACTCTGCAAAGTGGCAGCATCCTGCATGGAACGTATAGTATACAGTATACAATTTAGTATCATCTGCAAAAATAGAAACAGTACTTTCAATGCCCACCTCCAGGTCATTAATAAAAAAGTTGAAAAGCAAGGGACCTAGTACAGAGCCCTACGGTACTCCACTAACAACACTGGTCCAATTAGAAAATGTTCCATTTACCACCACTCTTTGTAGTCTATCTTTTAGCCAGTTCTCTATCCAGGTCCAAATACTATGTTCCAGGCCAACATTCCTTAATTTAACCAGTAACCTTTTGTGTGGCACTGTATCAAATGCTTTAGCAAAGTCTAAGTAAATCACATCCACTGCCATCCCAGAATCGAGGTCTCTACTTACCTTCTCATAAAAAGAAATTAAGTTAGTCTGGCAAGATCTATTACGCATAAAACCATGCTGGCACAAACTCATAGTATTATGATTTGCTATGAAGTCCAGTATCTTATCCTTTATTAACCCTTCGAAAAGCTTTCCTATCACTGACGTCAGACTAACTGGCCTTACTTTCTCCTCACCTGTTGGAAACGAGTGAGGGAAGAAACCAAGGTATAATTTACATGCCTCTTTAAAGACAAAAAATTTTGCTCTATCCCCACTGAATTTATCAGGAAAAGCAATTTTGGGTTCTTGGGGTCTAGCAGAATCACCCCACATTGCAGAGGAACCCACAGGGGAAGAGGCAACTGGATTGATTAGCTGCTGCGGAGTTTCCAGCCTGCGGGTCAGATTGTGAAACCCCTGAAGCAGGTAGTTTTGTTTCCGCTCATGGTCCTCCATGCGCTGTATCAGGGCAGTAAGAAGCGCTTCTGTGGTAGTTGGGGGAGGCATAACGGAAGCAGCAGCAGAAGCACCGTCTAGACTTTCGTCCTCCATGGCCTGTGATAATGTCACGGTCGGCACCCTAAACCAGAACTAATGCCAAGCTCCCTGGTCTCGGCTCGGCTTCACCAGTAGTGTGACCGCCTTTGGCTTCGGGAGGAGCCCTCAGCGTACTCAGATGCCATCTGGACTTTTCGAGAGGAGCAAGGCGAGGAGTTCTGGCAAGCAAAGGAGCACGACAGTTAAAAGTCAGGCCGAAGGTCGCGGTACAACAGCATAAGGCAGAATCCTAGTCAGGCGGGCTGGGTCGAGGCAGGCAGAAAACTAGGATCGTCAGGCAGGCAAAGGGTCAAACCGGGTAATCAATCAGAATAGGATCAGGCAGAAGGAGTAGTCAAAATACAGGCTGGGTCGGCGTAAGGATATCAGGATGGTCAAAAACAGGCAAGGTCACAACAGGAGATCAATAACAAACAGGAATCAGATGCACAAGGCTCAAAAGGCACCAGGAAAACTAGTCCTATCACGGGCAATATACAATTACAAACTGTCCCTTTAAATACATTTAAAATTCGCGCCATTGCGCTCTGACATCATACAGGACTGTTGCTCTGTGTCAGGGAGCCGGGAGCTCCCTCCAGGGAGGTAGTCTGGATCAAGAAGGAAGCCCTCTTGAGGGAGCAAGATCGCGGTGTCCAAAGGGTTAATCGAAGAATAGTCAGGATCCAGGCAAGAGTTCACAGGCAGGCAGAATACAACAAAGTCCAAAGTCCAGGCAAAAGGGTCAGGATTCAATTCAGGAACAAGATTAGGCAATAAGGCACACAGGAAACCCAGGATACACTTTAGGGAAGTAATCCTATTCTTGGGCGCCATTCTGGCGTCTAGTTGGCGTTTTTATTTCAAATTTGGCGCCATTCTGACGTCATTGACGCCCTTGCGCCGACGTCGGCGCGCTGACGTCATCGCCCGGCGCCGCTACCCACGTGGCGGCCATGGGCGCCGCCATTTTGGGAGCGACGCCGGCAAGGATGGACGCGCCGCCCGGAGCTCCTGGGCCTGCTCCGGGCGGCGATCGTGACAGTACCCCCCCCCTCACGGGGGGCCTCCGGACCACCAGGACTTGGCTTCTGGGGAAATTTGGAGTGGAACTCCCTCACCAGACGAGGAGCATGGACATCAGAGCATCCTTCCCAGGAGCATTCTTCAGGGCCAAAGCCCTTCCACTTGATGAGGTACTTAAGAGAGCCCCTAGAGATCCTGGAGTCAAGGATCTTCTCCACCTCATATTCTTGTTGGCCATCCACAGAGATGGTAGGAGGAGGAGGCTGGACAACGGAAAAGCGGTTGGAGGTGGCGGGTTTCAACAAGGAGACACGAAACACGTTGGGAATTCGCATCTCAGGGGGAAGCTGAAGTCTGACAGCCACGGGATTGATCACCTCCAGGATGGAAAAAGGACCTACGAACCTCGAACCCAACTTAGGAGATGGTACCTTCAACCGAATGTTCCTGACAACCAGACTTTATCACCGACCTTGTAGGGAGGAGAGGGTCTACGTCTACGATCTGCAAACGTCTTATGAACCAGAGCACTCTTCTCCAGGTTGGACTTGGTTGCGGCCCAAATAGCAGACATGTGGGCTGCATGGTCATCAGCGGCCGGAACATCGGACAACGCAAAGTCTTGTGGGAAGGCTTGAGGATGTTGACCATACACCGACATAAATGGGGACCTTCCAGTGGAAGTGTGGCAGGCATTGTTATGAGCAAATTCCGCCCACGGGAGGAGATCAGACCAATCATCTTGACAAAGGGAAACGTGGTTTCTCAAAAACTGTTCCAAGGCTTGGTTCACTCGCTCAGCCGCTCCATTCGTCTGGGGATGATAAGCTGAGGAGAAATGAAGATTAATACCCAGATCTTTGCACAGGGAACGCCAGAACTTTGCAGTGAATTGGGACCCTCTGTCAGAAACGATCTCGGCCGGGAAGCCATGCAGGCGAAAAATGAACTGGATGAACAACTGTGACAACTCCACTGCAGATGGAAGCTTCCGTAGAGGGATGAAGTGGGCCATCTTGCTAAAGCGGTCAATGACAACCCAGATCACTGTGTTCCCACTGGAGGGAGGAAGTTCAACGATGAAGTCCATAGCCAAGTGCGTCCAAGGACGACAACGGTTGTAGTAACCCACTGGGGCGAGAATGACTGGACTTGGAAGTGGCACAAACGGTACAGGCAGAAACAAAGTCTTTGACATCTTTACGGATTGTCGGCCACCAAACTAGACGACGTAAAAGTTCAAGAGTTTTAACAGGACCAGGATGTCCAGCTTGTTTGGAACTATGAGTCTGTTGCAGGATAGGTAGCCGAAGTTCAGGAGGTACAAAAGCCATTCCAATGGGGGTATCAGGAGGGGCAGAAGATTGACCAGCCAGGATTTGATCAGCAAACTGAGGATACAATGAAGCGATGATCTTGACAGGAGGAATAATAGGCTCTAGTCTTTCTGGAGTACGATCCACTGGAGTGAAACTTCGAGACAGAGCATCGGCTTTCCGATTCTTGGAGCCAGGGCGAAAAGTCAAGACAAAGTTAAATCAGGAGAAGAAGAGAGACCACCTTGCTTGTCTGGGATTCAGCCTCTTGAGAGATTGAATGAACTCAAGATTCTTATGATCCGTGTAGATCGTGACTGGAATCAAGGAACCTTCAAGGAGGTGACGCCACTCTTCCAAGGCAAGCTTAACAGCCAGAAGTTCTCGATTTCCAACATCATAATTCTGTTCTGCAGGAGAGAACTTCTTAGAGAAATACGCACATGGGTGCAGCTTCCCATCAGAGGGATGTCTTTGGGACAGGATAGCTCCAGCTCCAACTTCAGAAGCATCCACCTCGATGAAGAAAGGTAACTCCGGATCAGGATGGCGGAGAACCGAAGCAGAAGTGAAGGCATCCTTCAAGGATTGAAAAGCTTCAATAGCAGGCGGGGGCCAAGAGCTGGGTTTACCCCCTTTTCGGATGAGGGCCAGGATAGGAGCAATACGAGAAGAGAATCCCTTAATGAATTGCCGGTAGTAATTGGCAAAACCAATGAATCTCTGGATTGCCTTAGTGCTCAGCGGTAGGGGCCACTCTTGGATTGCAGACACTTTCACAGGATCCATCTCGAAACCCTCTGGGTTTAAGATATAGCCCAGAAAAGGGATCTTGGACACTTCAAACACACATTTCTCCAGTTTGGCAAAAAGAGAGTTCTTCCTCAAACGAGAGAGTACTTCCTTCACCTGGGAACGATGGCTTGAAAGGTCCTTGGAGAAAATCAGGATGTCATCAAGGTACACGACCACAAACTTTCCCAAGAGATCCCGGAAAATGTCGTTCACGAATTCTTGAAAGACAGCGGAGGCATTGCAGAGACCAAAGGGCATTACGAGGTACTCATAGTGCCCTTCCCGAGTGTTGAATGCTGTCTTCCATTCGTCACCTTCCCGGATGCGGATAAGGTTATACGCCCCACGGAGATCCAACTTAGTGAAGATTTTAGCCCCCTTCAGTTGGTCAAAGAGTTCGGCAATCAAGGGCAAGGGATAGCGGTTCTTAACCGTAATTTTATTAAGACCCCGGTAGTCGATGCAAGGACGTAGGCCTCCATCCTTCTTTTCCACGAAGAAGAATCCAGCCCCGGCAGGAGAGGTAGAAGGGCGAATAAACCCCCGCTGGAGATTTTCTTGGATATACTGCTTCATGGCAGTGGTCTCCGCTGGAGAGAGAGGATAAGTACGACCTCTAGGGGGCATGGTTCCAGGCAGGAGATCGACAGGACAATCGTATAGTCGATGTGGAGGAAGGAATTCTGCAGACTTCTTACAGAATACATCAGCGAAGTCCTTGTAAAAGGAGGGTAAAGTCTTTAGATCCGACAAAGAGATATTCAGCCTCTGGAGGGGTTCAGCAGGAAGGCTGTGCTGCTGACAAAATGGGCTCCAACGGGAAATCTGTCCAGCGGACCAATCAATGGAGGGATTATGCAGACGCAGCCAAGGGAGCCCCAAAACAACTGGAACGGAAGGGCAGGAAATAATTAGGAACGAAAGTCTTTCTTTATGCAGCGTCCCAACCTGCACAGGCAATTCCCCAGTCGTCATGGAGATGAACTCAGCCTCCAGGGGTCTGTCGTCAATAGCAGTGACACGGAGAGGAGTAGTCAATGGAAACAGGGGAACATTCATATGCTTGGCAAAGAGAGCGTCCATGAAATTACCAGCAGCCCCAGAATCAATAAAAGCTGAGCCAACAATGGTCTTAGATGGCAGACGAATCTGTAACGGCAGAAGAAACCTATGAGAGTTTTCTTGTGACTTGGGAGTAACACCCCCTACATGAGTCTTTGCAATGTTACCTTGAAGAGGAGAACTCAGAGGCTTCACAGGACAGGAGTTGGCAAAGTGAGAATGACCCCCACAGTAGAGACAAAGTCCAGCCGTACGTCTCCGGAGATTCTCCTGTTCAGAGAGACAAGCTCTTCCGACTTGCATAGGTTCCTCCGGAGGAATAACTGAAGGCTGCGGGGAGGTAGGAGGTAATAGAGGTCTTTGAAAGCGAGGAGCCAACATGGGTGGGAATTTCTTGACTCTGTCCTTATCAGCTTGATGTTCTCTCTGACGAGTGTCCACCTTGACAGACAAAGCAATGAGGTCTTCTACCTGCGTGGGTAATTCACGGGAGACCAGGTCATCTTTGAGACGGATAGAGAGACCATTGTAAAAAGCAGCGTGATAGGCATCATTGTTCCAGCAAGTTTCAGCAGCGAGGGTACGGAATTCAATGGCATATTCCGCTACACTGCGATTACCTTGGCGGATCTGGAACAGACGAGAAGCGGCCGTCGCCACCCGGCCGGGAGCATCGAACACCGTCCGGAATTCATGAAGGAAGGCTTTGGAATCGTCAATTAAGGGAGACTCCTTCTCCCAGTGTGGAGAAGCCCATTCGAGCGCTTTCCCCGCCAAACGAGTGATCACGAAACCAACCTTTGCTCGTTCAGAGTTGAATTCCGCAGGTTGTAGGGCAAACCGGATCTGGCACTGATTCACAAAACCACGACAGGCTTGAGGGTCGCCGCTGTAGAGAGGCGGTGCAGGAATTCGCGGACCAGAAGTGGTGGATGGAGTAGCCATATCGGCAGCAACTAGCGTGGACGTTTTCGGCGTTGGAGTAGTCGGCGGTAGAATGGATAGCTTTTCCAAAATCGCCTCCAGCGTGTGTCCGACATAATTTTGCCGAGCTTCGTATGCCTCCATGCGGGTGTGCAGACCTCGAAAGGCCCTGCCGAAATCCGGCGGAGCTTCCTCAGTGGGATCCATGGCCCAAGAATAATGTCAGGGAGCCGGGAGCTCCCTCCAGGGAGGTAGTCTGGATCAAGGAGGAAGCCCTCTTGAGGGAGCAAGATCGCGGTGTCCAAAGGGTTAATCGAAGAATAGTCAGGATCCAGGCAAGAGTTCACAGGTAGGCAGAATACAACAAAGTCCAAAGTCCAGGCAAAAGGGTCAGGATTCAATTCAGGAACAAGATTAGGCAATAAGGCACACAGGAAACCCAGGATACACTTTAGGGAAGTAATCCTATTCTTGGGCGCCATTCTGGCGTCTAGTTGGCGTTTTTATTTCAAATTTGGCGCCATTCTGACGTCATTGACGCCCTTGCGCCGACGTCGGCGCGCTGACGTCATCGCCTGGCGCCGCTACCCACGTGGCGGCCATGGGCGCCGCCATTTTGGGAGCGACGCCGGCAAGGATGGACGCGCTGCCCGGAGCTCCTGGGCCTGCTCCGGGCGGCGATCGTGACACTCTGAACAGTAGAATCGACATTGGGATAGTCCATTATTTTAAGGGGTGCTGACCATAAGATGTCAGCCTTTTATAAGCTTTTATAAAGAACAAAGCATATATAAACATATGACAAGAGAATATCCTTTATTATGAAGTACAAGTGCCCCCCTTGCCCCTATCTGTGGACACCCATGCACACCCATGCTTGGAGACCATATTTGACAATATTTAGCACTGGTTTGGTGGATGATTGCTGTGATCTCTTCTATTTTCCTGGACTCTTCTAGGAGGAGGATTGATTTATTATTAATATTAATTGAATCAGATCCATGGGAACAACAAGGGCACGCCTGCAGGGGCAAAGTGACTTGACAACAAATTGCTATGGTTCCCGTGGGTGGAATTAACGGGAGATCAGCTAGAACCAGCATGACTCAACATGGGACTAACTCCCCTTTAACCACTCATTGACCTTTCTTCCCCACCCCATCATTCTCCACATGGATCACCGGTAACAGACTGAGCAGCCCTCTTTCTTCACAAAGGGGGCTCTCAATACTATCCTATAATAAAGAAAGTAGCATGATATCATAGACAACACCCCATACATTTTATTTTACCTGTTGAGAAATTTTGTAGGATGGTAAAAAAACTTGCTAAAAAAAATCTGTTTTGTAAACAACATGGAAAATTTGCCATCCAACGCAACACAACATGCCTGTTGGAAGGGAACTGACAAAATATAATCTAATGGTGTCAGACTTTTTCTTTTCATTGAAACACGTCGGATGTAAATGCATGAACAAAACACACCATCCAACTTAACATTACAGCTATGAGGATCATATTTTGTAGTTTTCTAGACCATCTTGTTGCATGACAAGATTTTGTCAGATAAATTCGGACCCACAAAATCTGATGAAAAATGTCTGTAATTTTGCCCTGATTGTAGTTACAGACCCGAATGGCTGATTAATGCTTGCCTTATTTTATCTGTTACTTGCTTTGTCGGACATGCAAATTATGTATGTAATTTGCATGTAAAAATAAATAAAATACAAATGTGAATGCTGTATCCTGTATTGTACATTATATAGTGGATAATGTACCCCCTACTGTAATTTATAAAGATATTATGTTACCGAGGAGTTATGTGACCATATAAAAGCACGAGGCCGAAGGCCGAGTGCTTTTATACAGGTCACATAACGCCGAGGTGACTTCTAATATCTTTATAAATTATAGCAGGGGGTACATTATGCATTATAATCTACAATTTCTAGGTGCAGTGTCGTGATTCCTAAAGATGTCTGGCTTTGCTTTATGAACTACAAAATTAGTCTGTTTTGCTTCTGTCCCACTTGCTGTTCTACAGTACCTGTAGTTGAATTCCTAGTTTTTTCTCCCCTTGCCTTCTTGTCTGCCATGGGTAACATCATAGGAGAAAGGCCAGGGGAGGAGGGAGATTGAAGGTGGGAGGGGGAACAAGGGTTGAGAGAGAGAGACTGAGAGAGAGAAGTTATGCAAAAACTGGGAGGGTTGGTGGAAAAGAGGGGAGGCAAGAACAGAGAGAGACCATGTGAAGGGAAGGGAGATCGAAGAGGGGGCCTAGACAGAGTGAAAATGGAGAGGCAGGTAGCGAAACTTGAGACGGGGTGCGAGAGAGATAATGGGAAGAGGAAAGGGAGAGCAGACGTGGATGTACTGGAGGGGGGGGGGAGTGAGACATGACTGAGATCGAAGCAATGAGGGCCAGTATCTGAGTACTGACAAAGGTTCCATTTCTAGGGGATAGAGGGCTTAGTTTTGTTCGCTTCCATCTATTCCGCAAGATCCCCTCAATCCCAGCCTATCCCAAATGTGCCCAGGAACAACCTCTGCGCTGATCATCCCCCCAATTATTTTCTTTTGGAGCACAAGCCTTTCTGCTGCTGCTCATAGAGAGCCTGCCCTGCCTGCATTGCCATTGCATAAGAAGCAGCAGCAGGGCTATTTGGCAGCCCCAGCACTGTGTCAGGCTGCACCAGTCACTCAGCAATAAACAAGCGGCGCTGCTCCTAACAGGAGGGGGAGGGAATCGGCGCCATATAAGGTCAAAACTCCGCCTCCTTAGACGTCAAGTCTGACAGCGCAGCTCCCCGTGGCTTAGAGTTTTGCCTCCCAGGAAAGGAGGAGTGTTCCGTGCTGCGTGTGCTGCTTGTGCTGCTGCGTAAGTAACATTTAATCCTGGCAGTCAGATGGGAGGGGGGCAAAAGCGGAGGTAAAGCTGCAGGGAGACGGAAGTACTGAGCAGCGTGTCAGAAGTGCTGACTCAAATAAACGGCGCGTTCTGACGTCAGAACGCGCCGTTTATAGGGATATAATTTACAGTCTGGTCCCATAGGGAAATGACCAGACTGTAGATTATAAGGATATAAACATCACTGAGGAGTTACATGCCCATATAAAGGCAAAGTTCTACTTTTGTTCAGGTCTTGAAATGCCAAGATGATAATTGAAAATCAAAAGAGATAGTTTGGTCCTCTAATGGAACCTTCCCAGGCTACTTCTGCTTCCTTGGCATTTGAGGGATACTTTGATGTGATGATGAAATGTCTTGACAGTCAACAAGCAACAAACAGGCTCATCTTGCTCAAGAAAATTTAGAGGCCCTCCAAATTTCTGGGACAGCTGGCCTCCCATCCTCTTCAGCTCATTCATCACAGCCTACATCTCCAAAGGTTCACAAAATCCCTGCTCCAGTTGGTTATGGGGGTGATCCAGATGCTTGTCAAGGATTTTTGACTCAATGCAAAATCCAGTTTGAAGTGGCTATAGACCAATTGGCGACTGAGAGATCAAAGGTTGCTTATATTATTGCTCTTCTACAGGGGAAGGCCCTTGCTTGGGCTTGTTCGTTACTGGATAGAGATGATCCTCAGGTAAATGACTCCACTCCCTTCCTTTCTACATTTCGTCAAATTTTTGATGTTCCGGGTTGGAAACTGAATGCCTCTGATCTGCTCATGAAAATTAATCAAGGATCAAATACGGCCTCTGAATACGCCATTCACTTCCGGACTTCCAAGTGTCTTGGAACAACGATGTGCTTATTGCAGCTTTCTGGAGGGGGCTTCATGAGCATCTAAAGGATGAGCTGGTTCTCGGGATCTACCTACTTCTTTTGAAGAATTTGTTATATTCATTGTCAAGATAGATTCCAGAATGACTTAAGTCACTTTAGTTCCAGACCCGCAAAACTTCTGTTTCAACAGAAAGTTCATGATGAACCTATGCAGATTGGAGCTACACGCTTAACACCTGAGGAGAGATTTTGTAGAAGAACTCCTGGCCTTTGTATGTATTGTGGCCTCGCTGGACATCTTGTTATGTGCTCAGCCTTGGTTACATTATCTAATAGTTTCCCAACTAGCGTCATAAGGGGATCTAAGACAATTTCTACACAGAATATTTTGCCCAAGAGGTTTTCAGTAGATTTCCAGAATGGAATTAACACAGGGCAGTGCCACATTATATGCGGGAGTGTCCCAATCATCCCACAATGTCTCCAGCATTGATGTGGGAAGTTGGGGAATCATTTGTGTAATTTACTTGGAGTATGATACCAGAAAAACATTGTTTTGTACAGACTTTCCTGCTGCCTGACACATGAGACATTTTTCCTAGCATTCTCCCATATATCTTCCCATGTGTCCATCGATATTTCCTGGGAGAGTATCTCTTCCCATTTCATCATATACCTATGTTTAGGGAACGGGTCAGAAGTATTTGGTATTTTGTTTGTAATTCAGTGAAAGATAAGAGTTTGTTTGTCAAGGGATTGATGAAGTCACGGATTGTAAAGAGGTTTTTTAGACCCCAATGTGCTTTAAAGGTATCCCGCATACCTGGGGAGAATGAAGGGTTAACCAGTACTGGCGTAAGAGGCAGTTGAGCGCTTGTTAAATTATACTTTTTTTTTTACATTCGTTCCAGATTCGGAGGGTAAACGTTATCGAGCTTAAAGCTCCTAATGGCAATTTAAGGTTTGATCACCTACACCATAGATATGTGGCAGGGTGAATGGGAGAGATCCATAAAGTCTCTATATATGCCCATTTTGATGTTGGTTTATAGGTTGACCAACCAGCTACTTGACGTAAGTGAGCAGCGGTATAATAGCTGTCTATATTTGGAGTTGCTAATCCGCATTGTCCTTTGCTAGCTAACATAGCTGTTCTAGGTACCTCGGTGTTTGCCCCAAATGAATTTAAAAAACATAGATTGTAAGTCCTTTAAGATGGCTTTTGGCACTGGTACAGGTAGAGTCTCGAAAAGATACAGTAACTTTGGGAGGACAGTAATTTTTAATGTTGTGATCTTCCCCATCCATGAAATTGGGAGAGGGTTCCATTTGTTTATGAGATTCTTTATTTTCTGTATGAGAGGGGGGGGGGGGGAAATTGTATCGATATAAAGTGCCATAAGTTTAAGTCAAATTAATTCCCAGATATTTCAAGGTATGGTCTTTCCACCTATAGTGGAAGGCCGCTGACAAAGCATTCCGTGTATCTATTGGTAAATTCACGGGCAGGGCTTCAGTTTTATCTACGTTTACCTTATAACCTGAATATACACCATATTCATTCAGCATTTTATGCAAATCAGGGAGAGAAATTACCAGGTCCGTTTATGTCAGGAGGACATCATCTGCAAAAAGTGATATAATGAACTCTTGGCCTTTGATCTTTGGGCCTGCGATAGCTGGGTGTTCTAATGGCTAATGCCAGAGGCTCTATGCTTAAAGCATATAATAAAGGTGACGGGAAATCCCTGTCTTGTGCCATTCCGTATTGAAATCGCATAACTGGATGCTCCTGGAAGCCTAAGTGTAACCTTGGGTAGGGAGTAGAGCCCTTGTATAGCTGTTAGGAAAGAACCTTCTAGCCCTAATGCAGAGAGGAGATCAAATAAAAAAATCCCAGGGTAAACTGTCAAAAAAAAATTCAGTGTTTAAACTTAATAGTAATGCTGGTGTCTTGTTCTTATGGATGGCTTCTATCAAATCAATTGTGCGTCTGGTATTGTCCCCCGCTTGCCTACCGTAAAGGAAACTTGATCAGAAGCTAAAATTTTTGTGAATAACTTTAGATCTGAGTTTAGTAGGGCAATAGGTCTATAGCTATTACACTGACTTGGGTCTTTGCCATCCTTGTGTATCAAGGTGATATAGGATGCCAACATTGAAGAAGGGATGACATCTCCAGACAGAAATGAATTAAACAATTTTGCTAAATGAGGTGACAGGATTTATATAAATTTCTTATAATAAGAATAGGGGAGTCCGTCTGGTCCTGGAGCCTTTGAGGGAGGCAAGGATTTAATGGTCTCTTTGATCTTCTCTACTGTTATCACCTTATTTAAACATTGCAATTCCTCAGGGGTGAATCTAGTACCAACATTTTCCTTCAGAAAGGCTCTCCTTTGGCCTTGGATCTTATCTCGTAAGTGAACTTGGGTTCTGGGAGATTGTACAATGTAGTACAGTATTCTTGAAAAGCCTTATCAATTTCTATAGGTGCCATTCCACCTCCCTCTAATGAGATTGCAGTTATTGCTGATTGTATCTGTTGATCTCTCAGTTTTTTCCAAAAAAGAATGTGGTTTGTCACCTCGCTCTTAATATTTGTGCTTAGTCCAACGTAATGCTTTTTCAATATCTGCTATTGTCAGTGATTTTAGCTGTTTGCGAACTAGGACAATTTCCTTCTGAATGGGTTTCTATGTGCAGTGTGTTCAAGAGTTTTCAATTTCTAGTCAAGGGTGGCCTTAACATGGAGCTTTGCCTTCTGTCTGTAGGCTGATATTGCTATAAATTTGCCCCTGAGGACTGCTTTATGTGCTTCCCATAGCATAGACACATTAGTTACAGAATTCACATTCTCTTTAAAATAATTTTGCATCATTTGTAACACTTCAAAACATGCCTGCGTGTCATTCAATAAAGACTCATTAAGCGCCAATGTGCACTTCTCTTTGGAGCTGTAGATAATTCAATATTGAGTATGACAGCCGAGTGACCTGACCAATGAATTGGAATAATATCCAAAGTTGCTGGATAGGTCAATATGGGACTAGGAATTAGAAAAATGTCCAGCCGAGAATACAACTGGTGTTTTGTTGACAAAAACGTATATGATCTATCATTGGGATGATGAACTCGCCAAGCATCCTGAAGGTCTAGTCTACATACTAATCTGCGGCATTGAGTTTTGTAATCCTTTTGTGCAGGAGGTGAGGAGCGGTCCTTTAATTCTGAGAGAACTAAATTAAAATCCCCCTCTATTATGGTATGGGATAGTGATCGCTGCAAATCTTGGCCAGAGTGGTCTTAAGAAAAGCCAGCTGGTTTGTATTCAGAGAATACATGTTCGCCAGTTTAATTGGCTTTCCCTCTAGAGCCCCCCCGGGCATTCGGGGATCTGAGGATCTGAGATACTTCAAAAGGGCAATCTCTATGAATCATAGTAAGGAGACCTGCCCTTTTGGCATTTCTACTGGCTTGATAAACCTTTAGGTAGAGGTTAGTTTTGAGGGTTTGGTTCTCCTTGGCTTTGAAATGAAATTAGTCTCTTGTAGCATTACAATATCCGGTCTCAATCTATGAATCTCCATTATTACCATGTAGCACTTCATTACGCTGTCAAGACTGTTAACGTTAAGTGTTTATAATTTCACTATCGTAATAACTTTATGTGCAAAACTGAGGAGAGGGCTGAACAGACAAGGCTCGGCTACACAATTGCCCAAATAAGCTTTTAGGTGCCTCAGATAGGAAGCCATTGGGATGTGTGTAGATCCAGGAACACTTTAAATGGGTTAATGAACAGGGAAAGTCATAGCACCAAACAAAGTATGGGACATGTATGTTAATCAAATCCTTGTTATTTAAGGACCAACCAGACTGCCATGGCCTGTACAGGGGAGCGTCCAGGTCTAACATGGAGTGTGTGTGATAGATTATAAGGTTACTTACAGGAGGTCGCCAATCCGACATTCTGAACTCTATTTGTTACACTCTATTTGTAGACTTTACTTTTTCCCACATAGGTTTAAGTTTCTCTTGATTTCTGTGTTGTCTAGTTGGCGAATGCTGTGGTTGCCCTGTTGTCTGGATACCTAACGCCTTGCAGGAATTGAGAGCCTTGAGCTGGATCCTGTAATGTGAATTGCCGATTTTCTTTGAGTACAATGAGCTTGAACGGGAACCCCAGCGATAATAGATACCTTGGTCTCTGAGCTTTTGGGTGATCGGCTGTAGCTCCCTCCGTTTAGCTAATGTTAGATCACATCTACTACTCCCCCACTGTCCAGCATCTTACTTACTTCATTGTAAAAAGCCATCATTTTGAATGTGATCCCTTAACAAGCCTTCAAATATTTTGCCCACCACAGATGTCAAACTTACTGGCCTATACAGGCTGAGATCGTAATCCCTTTTAAAATATAGGAATGACATTAGCTTTCTTCCAATCCAAAGGTACCATACCAGATCTGAGAAAATCAGAAATAGGGGCCAGTCTAAAACTGAACTAAGCTCACTTAGAACCCGGGGGTGTATGCCATCTGGCCCCAGTGGTGGAACTACCGGGGGAGCAGGGGGTGTGAGCGGGCTAGGGCCCGCACCCCCTCAGGGCCCCCCGACAGTTCGAGCGCCACTTTGCGCCGCTTATTCCCGGCCAGTTCCGGGTGTACGTAGGGGGGTGGGGGGCCCGGCTGTGCGTCCTGCGCCAGGGCCCACCCCCTCTAGTTACGTTTCTGTCTGGCCCTGGTACCATGTTTACATTGATTTTTATTAAAGCTTTATGAATCATATCATGAGTCAGCCACTGACTAGATTGAGCTGAGCCAACAGTGCAGCTATGAAGTGAGCCTGGAAACTCTGACTCCTCTTTTTCCTATTTTATACACTGAAGAAAAAAATGATTTAGCACATTTGCCCTTTCTGTATCTGTTACAACCATACTAGTACCGTATATACTCGTGTATACCCGCGTATAAGCCGAGGTACCTAATTTTACCCATGAAAACTGGGAAAATTTATTGACTCGTGTATAAGCCTAGGGGAAGAACTGGCAAAATAAGTTTAGGGAAGATCAGGTGTCTTTGGTGTTGCCCAGCATCTTCACTGACAGTATTCCCCCAGATTCAGATTTCAGTAAAGAAATCCTCACGGCCCATTTGATCTGCCAACGCGCCCACCCACCAATGAAGAAACAGTAGGCTTGTTTAAAGATCAACTTTGTAGAAGCGCAATGCTTCCTGCTTTTTCTCACTGTGTCTTCATTAGTGCGGAGTAAATGCAGTTCAATCAGCAGTCATGGCTGGCAGGGGAGTGTTTTTGTGAGACACAGTTCATAGCAATACACATAGCGAGCAGACACATCTTTTCCATAACTCTAGCTCTATCTATCCCTTCCTGTCCCAATAAGATCCTTGTTTTGGAGAGCCCGGGTGCGGACAGCTAGTGACTAGGCCCCAAGGCTCGAGGCAGGAGTTACAGCTTAGAGCAGCGCTGCCTGCTTTCCTTTGCCTGTCAGACCCTGCTGGGGGCAGGCTTAGACGGAGACCAAGCCCGTAATAACCCTGCACGTTTAAAATGGATATTAGCATGTGAAGCTCATTTACCATGTTGGTGCTCGGCTTCCCGGTGAGTGCGAGTGGCGCTTTCCGCTTTCTTGGACTCTCTGCGATCTCGCTCATGCGCAATGAGGCCGCGGCCTGCGGGAGAAGGTGAGAGGGGACGCCAGGCACGGGGAGGCAGTGCGGGCTGCACACACAGGCAACATTCTGTCCGCACAGAGAAAGGGGCAGCGATCTTTAAACACGCCTACTGTTTCTTCATTGGTGGGTGGGCAGGTTAGGCAGAACAGACGGGCCGTGAGTGCTGAGCTGAATCTGGGGGAATCCACGGACAGGCAACCTAACGGATATTAAAGCAGCAAAACGGTAAAAAAAAAACTCGCGTATAAGCCGAGGTAGACTTTTTCAGCACATTTTGGATGCTGAAAAACTTGGCTTATACACGAGTATATACGGTACCATTATTTAAAGTAGAAGCACTCGCACACCATTATTTAAAGGAGAAACGCTCTCAACTTTTTACTATGTACTTAAACTTTTTGGGGTTAGCAATGTGCTCCTCATTTCCTATCATTGCCTTCCAGATTGCAGTTTTACAATATTTATTATAGTGTTTATATTCATTAAATGCAGCTTTAAATGCCTTTCTCTTCTTTCCTATTACCTTCTTTACTTCTATATTAAGTCACATAGGGTGCTTCTTAGTGATTCTACATTTACTCCTTTAGGAAAACAGTAACAATTTAATATAATTTTAAAGGACAACCATTTCTGTTCTGTGTTTTTAGCTGAAAACATAATGCCCCAATTTATGCTTTGAAGGGCAGTCCTCAAGGCACTAAAATTAGCTTTTCTGAAATTCAGGGTTTTTGTTGTCCCAGTGTAAATCAGTTTTTTTTGTACCAGGCATTAAATGAGATCAGATCATGGTTACTATTACTCAGGGGTTCAATTACGTGCACATTTGCTAGACGTTCTGGGTCATTAGAGATCAGTGATCTTACTGCCTTATGTGCAGTTAATGGAATGCTCACCACTGTCTATCTCTGCAGTTACTGTATTTGCATGTGGTTAAGACTGAAAGTTAATCAAAAAGTAAGGAACGGGGGTTGTGGCCATGCAGCGGACCTAACCAGATGTGTTTCATCTACTCTCCTCTCCTGGGGGACTCACATAACTAATAATAAGCAGAAATATTGGACAATTTGCCTTAATTTTGACTGGCCAGAGCTCTGAGAAAAATCTGTCTTTGCTGAAACAAACCGCAACATCAGCACGCAGGCTTGTATTGAGTAGCCGTTCCAACATGGTGGAAAGTGTGCATTCCTCCCCGGCTACAACTCCACAATATAACCCAGACTAAGATAAACCCCTAATCAGAACCGGAGACCTTGATGCAATATTCCGGTGACAAACTGCTAATTTCCTGCTTCAAACAGCTACTACACTTGGAGCTGAATGCAGTGGCAAACAAGATCGCGTATCCCAGGAGTTACGCGAGCTAGGCCAGCGCACGGCATGAGTCGAAGACAAGGTCGATGACTTAGTAAGCAAAGCCTTATCGCAAGACTCACTGATAGCAAAACTGCAACAACAGCTATAGGATTTGCAGGACCGCTTGGAGGACAGTGAAAATTGCTCGAGGCGAAACAACATAAGAATCCGTGGCCTACCGCATACGATCACAAATTTACAAGAAGAGATCCCGCTTCTTCTTCAATCCATAGTGCCGGATATCCCGTCCTCTCACCTAATACTGGACAGAGTACAGCATGCCCTTGGTCCAAGAAAGGAGGGTGCCCCACCAAAGGATATCATAGTGAGGCTACATTATTTCACTTCCAATGAGGCTATTATGAGCGCCTCCAGGGCCTACACCATGCTGGAATAGAAATCTTTCAAATTTTCCATCTACGCTGATCTTGCAACTTCCACTATACAGAAACGGAAGCTAATGAAACCGGTCACATCCATATTGGTTGCTCAGCGGATCTGTTACAAGTGGGGCTATCCGTTCAAACTGATATTCACTTATCAGCATCGCCAACATTCAACAGCAAACCCGAAGGATGGCCTGGAGCTACTTACCCGCTTAAAGCTCCATCTCCCTCCTCTCCATCTACCCCAACACCGCCACCGAGAGAGAGACCTCTCTCCCCATTGTGACATTGAGAAGCCAGAACGGTAAAACAAAGTGACCTTTATTGGTATTTATCCTTGTCCTTGCTACTCAAGATGAATCCTCCGGGGAATATTCCTCCCCTTACTAAAGTCAAATCATGAGGCCTTTAAATATGTTTTCTAAAAATGTTTTCGCTTTTACAGAGTCAGTGTTAATAAGTTATTTTTCAAGTTTTGAAATATGTTGCCTTATGCTTTTTGAATGCGTGATATGTAAACTGTATACTACTTGGTTAGATGTATGGCCCAATAACTTCAGCTTGCTTCCCGATTTATCATGGTATTATTCTGTATAACTCATAATGTTAAGGGCCTGAACTCTCCCACCAAAAGTTCAATGGCATTTAGACATTATTGTAAAATGGGGGCTGATATCATTTTCCTCCAGGAAACACATTTGTCTAAAACATCCACCCCAAAATACCTCCATCATGCATATAATCTCGCATATACAGCTAGCACAAATAAGAAGCACAGAGGGGTTGCTATCTGCATCCATAAAAACTTGAATTTTCGCCTTATAAGCTCCAAATCAGACCCTGAAGGCAGATATATTATACTGGTTGGCCAATTACAAGATATTATTGTTACCTTGGCAACGGTGTATGGCCCAAATGAGTCTCAACGCAATTTCTATACAGAGGAGGAGGAGGGTAGAGGTCCCATTATTCTTGCAGGAGATTTTAATTGTAGACAGACAATACAGCAATCCCCTTGCCCCCCTTAGGAGAGGCCCTCACTATTTCGCAACTATGATAGGCCAAAACGGTTATGTGGATGCATGGAGGGAATACCATCCCTTCAAGAGAGACTTTCTACTCTCCCCACAATTCGCACTCAAGGATTGATATGATCTTAATTAGCAAGCAGCTGTCTCCTAACATTCTTCACTCTGAGATGCGCTCTTGCTCATGTTCTGAGCATTCTATAGTCACCCTCAAGCTCTCTAATATAGTAGATAAACCAACCACTAATAGATGGTGTATAGATGATTCATTGTTATCGAATCCCCAACACAAAAAGCACATAGAGAAGGAGATCGAAACATACTTTTTGATTAACAACTCCCCAGAAGTTAGCAGCCGATACTGTTGGTAGTTCATAAGGCCTACATTAGGGGAATTTTAATACAATTACTTGCAAGGGTTAGGAAAGCTAAAACAGAACAGATACAAAAACTTACGTCAACATTACAAAGTTTGGAAACTCAGTACATACATAACCAAAACAATTCCAGACTTAGAAAAGAAATAGATAAATTGAGGACAGAAATCAATATTCAATTAACTGAGATAGAAATAAGTAAGTTACAATGGACCAAATTCCCAAAGCTAATAAAGCAGATTCAATGATGGCTATGCGTCTCGCTAACAAATCGTATAGGTCCCCATTCACCCAACTTAAAACAAAAGATGGCTCATTGACAGCAAATCCCAAACATATCGCTGAGGAGTTTGCTTCTTATTATCAGACACTCTATAGCAAACAATTAGATCCTAACCCTACTACATTAACAGACTATTTACAACATTTGCAATTACCTTCCTTAACCCCGCAACAGATTACAGTAATGTCCAATCCAATCTCGACAGAGGAAGTTCAAATTGCAATAAAACAAATCAAAACAAGGAAATCACCAGGCCCGGACGGATTTTCGGGGAAATATTTTAAAAACTTTGCCTTAAAATCGATTCCCTGGCTTACGATACTGTTTAATGACATAATGCAAGGCAAGAGCAAATATGGTCCGGAGGATTTAATAGCGCAGATAGCAGTGATACCTAAGACAGATAGTGTAAGGTACCTTTGGTCGCAGCTCAGTCTTCTCTTGGGCGCAGGCGCAGGGGTGTGCAGGTTTCTGCGCATTCTCGGCGTCTGTTTCCGGCGCCCGCGTCTTTGCGCGGGCGCGCGTCCGTTCATTCGGACGTGCGCACGTCGCGACGGTCGCGGGCGCTCTAAAGTTGACGCACGGCGTCCTGACGCTGCGTCCTTACGTTTGGCGCCAATCTGCCCCTATTTATTATCGTCGGAAAAAGCAAACAGTGCTTGGTGATTATTTTCCCTGCTCCTGAACCTTTGCTGTTATACCTCGCTTTGAACTTGATTCCTGGATTTTGACCTCGGCCCGTTTCTGACTACCGCTTGTACTCCGCCTGCCTTCTGACCTCGGGCTGTTTCCGGTTTGCCTGAACTCCGCCAGCCCTTCGATCTCTGCCTGTCTACGGATTCCTCTCTTCTCTAACACGGCCTGCTGATACCACCTGTGAGCTCCTGCTGTACACTAAAGCAGTTTTAACTGCTAAGCTCTTCTCCAGTGGCTCCTACCCTCCTGACAGTTCCTGACAGAATCACCAAGCCAGAATGGAGCCATCAGAAGAGTTGCCAACTCTAGTCAATCTGTCTCAACAGATTGCTGCTCTGACCCGCGTTGTGAGAGATCTTCGAGGAGACTATCAGAATGTCCAAGGACAACTTCAAGACATTCGGATGTCCACTGCTGCCTCGCCTCCTTCCTCCTCGGGACAGTCGGATTCGGGAACTGCAGTTGCTAGTGCATCTCATGGGGAACCCAAGGTAGCGATGCCCGACAAATTTTCTGGCGATCCCAAGACTTTTAGAACTTTTATTAATGGTTGTCGCCTCCTCTTTACCCTCAAGCCTCACTCTCACGCCACAGATCAGATCCGAGTGGGGGTTATGATTTCCCTTTTGCAAGGACAACCACAAGCTTGGGCCCATCGTTTGTTGGAACAGAATAGCCCTCTTCTTGCCTCCACTGATTCCTTTATCCAGGCGTTATCCAAGATCTATGAGGATCCTCATAAAGTAGAGACTGCTGAAGCGGCTATTAGTAATTTACGTCAACTCCGTAGACCTGTGGAGGAATATGTGACGGACTTTCGTTGTTGGGCACCAGACACCTTGTGGAATGACAGAGCCCTCCGGCATCAGTTTCGCAAGGGTTTGTCCGATCAACTCAGGGATGAGTTGGCTAGAGTGGGTCTTCCTGGTTCTTTGGAAGAGTTGATTCTTCTTGCCATTCAGATTGATAGAAGATTAAGGGAGAGACGCCAGGAAAGAGGGTCCAGTATGCCAAGCCAGGCATGGGGCCATGAATGGGTGCTTCCTACAGCTCCTCCTCCAGTCCTTGTTTCTCCTTCTTCTGATGGCGAGCCCATGCAAATCGGGGTGGTACGCAGAACCCTGTCCACGGAGGAAAGACTGCGACGAAGACGGCTGAATTTATGTCTGTACTGCGGTCTGTCTGGACATTTGTTAAGAAATTGCCCCACTCGACCCAATGGTAATTTCCTCTCACAGCAATCTCCTAATACTCCCTTGGTTCCCTCTCTCCAGTCTTATGTTCTTCTACGTCTCTCTTTGCAGTTGAACCAAAGAAAGATTGAGGTGGATGCCGTAATCGACTCCGGAGCTTGTGGGTGCTTCATAAACCAAGACTTCGCGAGTCAATACAAGATTCCTTTTATTTCCAAGGCCCAGCCAATACCTGTTAGAATGGCTGATGGTAATTTTGTTTCTTCTGGTTCTGTTTCTCAAGAAACCCCATATATTTTGGCTTCTTCATTAAGGGGTCACTCTGAATTAATAAAGTTTGATGTGATGGAAAACCTTCTTTTTCCCGTAATTCTTGGCATTCCTTGGTTGAGGGCTCATAATCCAACTATTGACTGGCAGGCTGGAACAGTTTTCTTCAACTCGGATTATTGTCGTCTGAATTGTTTTCTTCCAAAGATGCTGTGTGCAACCATTTCCGATGATGAACTTCTCCAATTTGTCCCACAAGTTTACCATGAATTCGCTGATGTCTTTAACAAGAAAGCGGCTGACTCACTTCCTCCCCACAGGAGTTATGATTGCCCGATCGATCTTCTCCCTGGCGCATCCATCCCTTTTGGAAGAATATATCCTTTATCTGAGCCTGAGTTAGCTACTTTAAAGGACTATATTGATGAGAATCTGGCTAAAGGCTTCATACGTCATTCTTCCTCTCCTGCCGGTGCAGGTATTTTTTTTGTCGAGAAAAAAGACCATTCCCTAAGACCCTGCATTGACTTTCGTGAACTTAACAAGGTGACAATTAAGAATCGTTACCCGTTGCCGCTCATTTCTGATCTTTTTCAAAGACTTGGTCGTGCTACAGTTTTTTCTAAGTTAGATTTGAGGGGTGCTTACAATCTGGTTCGAATACGTGAAGGGGACGAATGGAAGACTGCCTTTCGTTCCCGATATGGACATTTCGAATACACCGTCATGCCTTTTGGCCTTTGTAACGCCCCTGCCACGTTTCAATATTTCATCAACGATATTTTTCATGACTTACTAGATCAATTTGTCATCGTATATCTGGACGATATTCTTGTTTTTTCGAATTCTTTAGAAGATCATCGTTCTCATGTGAGGGAGGTTTTGCTTCGTCTTAGGAAACATCTCCTCTACGCCAAAGCTTCAAAGTGTGAGTTTGAGAGATCTCACATTGAATTTCTAGGATTCCAAGTTTCTAGTCAAGGTTTCAAGATGGACACTAAGAAAGTTGAGGCGATTATTAACTGGCCACCCCCGAATGACCGAAAAGGGGTTCAACGCTTTGTGGGATTCGCAAATTTTTATAGAAGGTTTATCAATAAATTCTCTTCCATCATCAAACCTCTCACAGACCTCACAAGTTGTAAAATCAAATTTTCTTGGTCTCCAATTGCTCAACAAGCCTTTGAACTTCTTAAAAGACTTTTTATTTCTGCTCCTATTTTAGTCCATTCCGATGTTTCCAAACCTTTCGTTCTTGAAGTGGACGCCTCTGAGGTAGCTATTGGAGCAATTCTTTCACAGCGAGCTGGCCCCAAAGACAACTTACATCCAGTAGCATTCTTCTCTAAAAAGTTAACTCCTACTGAAAGGAACTATGATGTTGGAGATCGTGAGTTGTTGGCGATTAAAGGTGCTTTGGTAGAGTGGCGTCATTTATTGGAAGGAGCCGTTCATCCTTTTATCATTTTCACTGACCATAAGAATCTCGAATACTTAAGATCTGCAAAGCGTTTAAATCCTCGTCAAGCTAGATGGGCACTCTTTTTCTCTCGTTTCCAATTTCATATTACGTACAAACCCGGAGCCAAAAATGCAAAGGCTGATGCCCTGTCCAGAGTTTTTCCGGTGGAGAAAGTGTCCATGGTTCCTGATACAATTCTTCAGTCCGGACACTTTTTACTTCTGCAGTCTTCTTTTATTGATCGTCTAAAGAAGATTCCTCAAGCTCCAACAGATTATCCAGGTGTTGAAGATATTGTGGCTCAAGATGACTTACTTTTAAGGAACAATAAGTTGGTAGTTCCACCGAATCTTCGTGTGGAGGCCTTGAGAATAGTTCACGACCATCCTTTAGCTGGGCATACTGGAATTCGAAAGACCTTAGAATTGGCCAGACGTCTTTTTTGGTGGCCCTCTTTAATAAAGGAATGCACTGCTTATGTGCGATCGTGTGAGTCCTGTGCTAGATTCAAATCTTCCTGCAACAAACCTGTGGGTCTTCTCCGGCCCTTGCCTCTTCCTGAGAGACCTTGGAGTTCTATTTCCATGGATTTTATCGTTGAACTGCCTCCATCCAATGGGTGTAATACTATTTTTGTGGTCGTCGATCGCCTTACCAAGATGGCACATTTTATTCCTCTTCCCCGGCTCCCCTCTGCTGCCATGACTGCGGATGTGTTCATTAAAGAAATAGTTAAATTTCATGGACTTCCTAAAGAAATTATTTCTGATCGTGGTACCCAATTCACGTCAAGGTTTTGGACTGTGTTGTGTAAATCCCTTGGTATCTCTTTGTCTCGTTCTTCAGCTTATCACCCACAGACCAATGGGCAGACCGAGAGGACTAATCAAACGCTGGAGCAATACATTCGTACTTTTTCTTCCTATTTGCAGGACAATTGGGTGTCACTTCTTCCATGTGCTGAGTTCTGTTATAATAATTCTATGCACTCTTCTACGGGCCAGACTCCATTCTTTTCTAATCTGGGTTTTCATCCTATCATGTTTCCAGACGTCCTTCCTGAGGTGAACCTTCCTACATTACAAGATCGTTTGGAGTTTCTTAAACAAAATACGTCTTTTTTGAAGGAACAGATAAGTAAGGCTCAACAAAATTTCAAAACTTTCGCAGACAGAAAACGGGGGAAGGATCCCGAATTCAAGATTGGTGACAAGGTTTGGCTCTCTTCTTTGAATCTTCGGCTCGCCTCTCCTTCCAAGAAGTTGGCTCCAAAGTTTCTGGGTCCATTCGTTATCAAGAGGGTCATTAATCCTGTGTCCTTTGAATTAGATCTTCCTAACTCTCTTAAAGTTTACCCTGTGTTTCATGCTGCTCTGCTTAAAAGATTTGTGCCTAACATCTTTCCAGGTCGTGTTTCTCCATCTCCTCCAGTTATCTCTTGTCAAGGCGAGGCTGAGTTTGAAGTGGAAAAGATCTTGGATTCCAGAATTCGTGGCAGAAGGTTGCAGTACCTCGTCAAGTGGAAAGGTTTTCCAAATGAAGAGAATTCCTGGGAACCAAAGAACAATGTTCATGCTCCGAGGTTAACCACAGCCTTTCATAGGAAATATCCTGACAAGCCTGCTTTAGACGTCCTGAGGCCGCCCCTCAGGGGGGGGCAATGTAAGGTACCTTTGGTCGCAGCTCAGTCTTCTCTTGGGCGCAGGCGCAGGGGTGTGCAGGTTTCTGCGCATTCTCGGCGTGCTAAAGTTGACGCACGGCGTCCTGACACTGCGTCCTTACGTTTGGCGCCAATCTGCCCCTATTTATTATCGTCGGAAAAAGCAAACAGTGCTTGGTGATTATTTTCCCTGCTCCTGAACCTTTGCTGTTATACCTCGCTTTGAACTTGATTCCTGGATTTTGACCTCGGCCCGTTTCTGACTACCGCTTGTACTCCGCCTGCCTTCTGACCTCGGCCTGTTTCCGGTTTGCCTGAACTCCACCAGCCCTTCGATCTCTGCCTGTCTACGGATTCCTCTCTTCTCTAACACGGCCTGCTGATACCACCTGTGAGCTCCTGCTGTACACTAGAGCAGTTTTAACTGCTAAGCTCTTCTACAGTGGCTCCTACCCTCCTGACGGTTCCTGACAGATAGAGACACCACCTGCTGCAAAAATTTCCGCCTGATCTCTGTCCTTAATATAGACATAAAACTGCTTGTCAAAATCATGGCTACCAGATTAAACACCTTCATTGAGAGCCTCATCCATAAAGATCAGGCTTTATTCTCAAAATACAGGTCACGGATAACATACGCAAAACCCCCAACCTAGTCCATATAGCTAAAACAAACAGAATTCCCTAGATTTTGATACCATTTGTGGCCCTTTTTATATGAGGTCTTAAAAATCTTTAATTTCCCTCCATCATTTTCATAAATCATTTCAGCACTATACTACTATCCTAAGGCAAGAGTCAATTACATGGGTTTCAGCTCCACAGAGTTCCTGATACTGAGAGGCACCAGGCAGGGATGACCCCTGCCCCCCCTGCTGTTCGCCTTAGTGATTGAACTAGTGGCACAAGCTATTAGAGCTAATAAAAAAATATCAGGGGTGACAGTTGGGGAGACCGAATATAAAAGTGCTTTATATGCAGATGACATCATTTTAACTTTAACTAAGCCCATGACTTCTCTACCTTTTCTGTACGACACACTTTCTACATGCACTAAACTGTTAGGTCTTGTAGTAAACTCCACTAAATCATATATTTAGTTACATATATATCCGCCCAATTTTCAACTCTGGCCTCTGATAACTACATAAAAATTAGTCATAAGGTTTTGGCAGTGATAAAGTCTTGGGGTAAACTTAATCTATCTTGGCTAGGAAGAGTTACGGCCTTGAAAATGTCTGCCCTTCCTCTCCTACTGCTGCCCATACTCTGCCGATTTATCCCCCAAAAGGTTTGATTGATACTTTGCAGAAGGCTTTTAATAAGTTTGTATGGAACAGCAAGAGAGCCAGACTGAACTTTTCTACTGCTTGTCGCAATCGCTACAAAGGAGGCTTGGGTATCCCAAACCTAAAATGTTAGTTTTTTTGCTGTTCAGCTGACCCAAATAGTATCCTGGCACCAGCCCCACGACACCCCATTGTGGGTTCAAATTGAACAGAACTCCCTTCCAGATGTTAACCTAAGTAACCTACTTTGGATTACAAACTCAACTAATAAAGGGCAGAACAACCCTATAGTTGCACACTCTTTGAAAGTGTGGTTCCAAATGAGAGCTACTTACCGCTTATATTCTCCACACAAACTGGCTACTTCTTTACATAACAATGTAGACTTCCCCCCTGGAAAGTCGCCCAGAGCTTTCTCTTGGTGGGAACAATCTCACTTATCTACAATCTACTCCCTCACATGGACAAACAAGTTACTATTGTTTTCTCAACTTCAGGAAACATATAAAGCCCCTCAGGGAGAATGGTTATGTTACCAACAGAAAGGCTTTTGAAAGGATATGTCTTCAGCTGGTCACTACTAAGGGAGCACTATCTTATTTGTATGACAATTTGATTCACATTACCCCAATTAAAACACTGAAGTTTGTACAAAATTGGGAGAAAGATCTGCGACAATGTTTTGATGAGGACACTTGGTCTAATATCTTCAAAAACACCATTAAGTGCTCTGTCAATGTCCTGATACAAGAGACTTCCCAAAAAGTTCTACACCAATGGTATCTAGTTCCAGAGAAGATATCCCGTTGGTATCCTTCATCTTCCATGCTATGCTTTAGAGCCTGCCACCAAAAGGTCTCATTCATCCACCATTAAGTGCTCTGTCAATGTCCTGATACAAGAGACTTCCCAGAAAGTTCTACACCAATGGTATCTAGTTCCGGAGAAGATATCCCGTTGGTATCCTTCATCTTCCATGCTATGCTTTAGAGCCTGTCACCAAAAGGTCTCATTCATCCACACGTGGTCGGACTGCCCTGTGGCATACTTTTATTAACATTGTTACAGGACTTTCACTTCCCAAAAACCCAGCTGAAGCCTTACTTAATAAATATGTCCCAGGAGGCAATATATATTCCAGACGCTTGATTACCTACATCTTCTCTGTTGCTAAACAAACAATAGCGAAAGCCTCGAAGACCAATACATACAGGAGGTAAAAACGAGACTGGATAACCTTCAAATAATGGAAAGACTTAGCAGTATTGAAACTGGTCAGACTAAGACTTACAATAGAATGATTCCACACAATAATGGAGTGCTCTAACCTCATGCAATGAATCCTTTCGGATCAGGTGCAGTATTTGATCCAACCTGACACGGGTCAGAAAATCAGTTGCAGAAATCCAGTATACTGCAGCACAGTGCAAATTGTATAATTTTCAAAAGTGTATTTTATTGGCTCAAAACATGTGAGCAGACAATATGTGGCAATGTTTCGGGCCTTACGAGACCCTGTGAAACTGCATACTGTTCTGTGTTAAATAGAGTAAATTGTGGGTGGGTAAACAGTGCTGGGCAGGAAAAACAGCGTCCATTAGTGGTCACTGATTGTGTTGCAAGTGTCCCGAATGTGTTCCAATCCTTTCTATTTGGGAGGGCTGAGCCAATGTATCCAAATCACAAGTCCCATCCAGATTCCTAATAGTGACCATACTTGTAAATGTGTCCCAAGAGGATACAAAGTTTCTTTTCAATAAGTGTCAACTGTTTAAAAAACAGTTTATGCAAACCAAACAAAAACAATTTGTGTAATTTATATATCCAGTCATTTTCCTTCTTATGTAATTCTTTAGTTCTGTTAATTAAGGGAGGGAAGGTCAGTACTTCAATTCCTATTACTTTTATACTTGTAGGGTCTCCCTTATGATATTTAAAAGGCTTGATCAAACCATATTTTTGATATTTTTTTAGGATATTTCATCAATGCTTTCTAAAACAATTCTCAAACTTCCTTTTAGTTAGTCAAATAGACTGCAATCCACAGTCACAGGTTAATAATTCTATAACGCCCTTTAGATATTCATGAGATGTGTTATCTAATATGAAATGTTTCTCCTGTCACCAAAGAGGTAAACCGGTATGGGGTACATTTTTGCATTTCCCACATCTAAACATCCATTAGTTGGTATTTTGAAGGGACTAGGAGTTGGAGGCAGGGAGAGTTTTATGTTGATATCTTATTAACCAGATTAAAATATTCCAATATCTTCTCAAACAAGATGTAAACTGTACAAAATGTAGGGGGCATCCCAACAAAATCACATATGTTCCCATTATTTAGTTGGATGTAACCTTCTCATTCAAATAAGTCATTTTATTAATAGCATTATTGCCAGATGTTCAGAAGATAGTTCAGAGGAATTTAAATTCTCATTCTACTGGCATTTTTTCCATGTCAGAGAGACCTAAGAGGGGAATTAACTTCCTGGGTCTAACATTTATAGGTGAATAATGTTATTGAAACACATACATATGTCAAAAAGGTGTTGTTTAATAGTTACCCAGATAGAAACAGCAACCATATTCTAAATGGCTCCACATTAACAACATACTGCGAGGCAGTTAGATAGCTTTGTTTCTTTTTTTTAAATAAAAGGCTATGAAAAATTGTTGTCTTATTGTAATAGTTTACCCCGTAAAGTAGAAACAGAGCTAGACAAGGTCTGGGAATAATGCAATTGTCTGAATGTGAAGGATATACATCCAACCTTAATATAAGCAACATATTAAATTGTTGCCTTACTTTTACAACCTTACAACCTCAGGTACAAAGAAATCACTTCTTGTGGAGATTGAAATATTTTACAATCTGACCCCTATTTGAAACCAATACTTGATGCTAAACCCAAATTTACATTTAGAAAAGTGTTCTGTCCTCCCTACGTATTACCCAGTGTGTAGTTCAACATGCAGCTAAACCTCCCCACAATCCAATAAAGAGACTGAGCATGGAGTCTGTAGATTTTAATGGATAGGCAAGTGGAATAGAGTAGAGGTGAAACTGTAACAAACAACAGAACACAAAATAAGTAAGTTTGCAATGAACAGTAATATGTATAAGCTCACAACTGCAACATAAAGCACATTAGCTGGCACAAAATATGTCTGCAGCAGTGTCTGTGTTGGTCACATGTTAAGAGTATGGTAGCCTGATTAGTTCAAATGCACTCCTGTTGTTAGTCTTATGGTAGTGCTGGATAGATCCCTGAAATGGCCAGCAGAGGGAGTTCACCACAAGTGAGCAATCAAATCTAACAGCATGATGACAGCTTATGGAGACATGACACTCCCCACCACAGATGCCACCACTTAATTCCTCGGGAGATAACAGCAAAGTCATTTCGGAAACTGGCCTGAGGAACAATTTTGTTTCTCCTTGTTTGAAGGTTTTGAACTCAACTTGGCAGACTCTTCCATCCTCACTTGGAAATGTTTTGGTGACAAGACCTAAGAGCCATTCATTTATCTGTGACTGACAGTCTTTTACAAGAACAATATCACCAGATTTGAGGTTGGGTTTTGCAGTTTGCCATTTATTCTGTGGCTGCAAAGTGGATACTGGTGTTGCTTTCTCCATCTGTCCCAGAAGGTGTTTGTAAGACAGCCTCCTACTCTCAATAGGCCAGTTTGGTTAAGGAATGGGTCAAGCTTCCTCAAAGTACTGTCTTTAGGGATGGGTTTGCCCACTATGATACAACTGATCTCACAAGAATATACTTCATATTCCATAGTGTGGATGATGACGTCAGGAGAGTGAGGTTGTGGAATGCACTGCCCGGTGATGTTGTGATGGCTGATTCAGTTAATGCCTTTAAGAATGGCTTGGATGATTTTTTGGACAGACAGAATATCAAAGGCTATTGTGATACTAAGCTCTATAGTTAGTATAGGTATGGGTATATAGAATTTAATTAAAAGTAGGGAGGGGTATGTGTATGGATGCTGGGTTTTCATTTGGAGGGGTTGAACTTGATGGACTTTGTCTTTTTTCAACCCAATTTAACTATGTAACTATGTAACTATGTTTTGGATTGCTGAAGTTCTGCCGCTGTGTAGACATTTTTACAGTGATGTCCTTTGCAAGTACTTACATTTGTAAAAGAGGTATGTTTGAAGGAGTGAGCTATGAGGGTTAGGCAGGTGCTCGGATGAGTGATTTCCAAGTTGAGAATCTATCAAATCTGCTGGATTTAAGTTGGCTGTCAGTGGTCATTGTGTGGCATGTAGACACTTCAGCATATGAATTTGCATCCACTAGCTCAAATGTTTCTCTTTCATGATCATTTTGTTCTGTGTTACTCAAGAATACTGGTCCTGTGAGCCAAGATGTGTCTTTAAGCTGGCTTGCTGCAACGGCTCTGGTTGCATGGTATGCAGGTAGTCAGTGGGTACATAGTGCCACTGTTCTGGGCATGTGAATCTCCTGATTCTGAGCACTCTTTTACTTGCGTAAACATAAAACCTCCTGGTTTCATTGTAGATGTAACCCAGTACTACCTTGATGTCTGTGTGTCTCAGTTGTGATGAGCTCAGCTAGCTCTACAGCTAGAACAGCAGCACGGAGTTCCAGTCTGGGTATAGTGTGTTCAGGAATTGGTGCCAGTTTTGCTTTACCCATAGCAAACACAAAGTGACATTGTCCATGGATGTCCACAGTTTTAAGACAGCAGCTATAGCTTTGAAGGAAGCATCAGAGAACACACAAAGTCTTACACGAAGGCTGGAAAGAGTTGTTAGCGAACTTCACCATTCTGCCCACAAATTCCTTTTGTAGGGAGCCAGTGGCGTGTTCCAATCAGATGTCTCAAGGGTTAAGTCTCTTAAAAGTGCTTTACCTTGTATGGTGACAGGAGCAAACAGGCTATTTATTGTGGACAGGACACCTCTGCGAGTGAAGGGTTTTCTTCCCTGTTTACTTGGAAAGCAAAGGTATCAGACTTTAAGTCCCATAGAAGTCTGAGGCTCCATCGCACAGATAACGAGTCAGCTCCCAAGTCTAAGTCTCTCTGAATGGTCTTAGGAAGAGAAGGCTTCCATCTTGCAGTGAGAACTTTAGCTGTGTAGCTGTAGCCGTGTCACCTTCCTCCTCACCATGCTTGCTGGGGCTCTCAGTGTGAGGCAAAACTCACATGGGTGACCCAGGGTGTAAAGCTTTGTGTGGTGTGTACTGTCGCACTCCGTGCATTTTACACTGACCTTACAGTCCTTGGCAAGGTGAGATCAGGCCTAGATTTGTGGAAAGGCCACAAATAAAGGGGAGGGGACAGGGGTGACGAAAGGAAGTGGGCCTAGGGGCTCCCACAATGTAAATCTGGCCCTGGGTGAGATGTTGAAACACTTGAAACAGATGTTGTTTTTCTTTTAGGAAGGCTTCGCGGTCCTCTATGAACTTCTGTCTGAAGGCTCTGCATTTCAGAAAAGGATGAGGCTTTCGATGTAAGGGACACTGCTTACCAGGGTCTTTGCTCCTTTTCTCCTCGTGAAAAGGTTCTACAGATCTGTGAAAAGAATTAAAAGAGCATTCGTTTTGTGTACTGTTACTGCTACTTGTGTGTTAGTGTTAAGTACTGAAGGAGAGGCATGTGGCAGAGTGAGATCAAAACTGGGGCCATTCCTCATCTTGGCTTGTTAGTATACAAAGTCCACAAGCACGTTGAAGGGTGGAAATAGGACATTGTGTACCTCTTTAAATTTAGACCCGCGTGTCATCCACTGATCTTGTAAGTTGTAAGGCAGCTTTTGCACTATGGGGTTAACATCTCTGGCTGTGTCAAGGAATGCAAGACCTGGTAGGTCCCCTTCAGCTTTGGCTACTGGTAATTCCATTAACAGGTCACTTAGATCCCTAAGTTTTTGATGGAAGCTTTTGTTGGATATTTTCAGAAAATCTAAAATTCTTTTGAAAAGTGCATTAAGAGCACTCATTAAGCCTGTGCCAGATCATTCTGAGACCAGTCTCTGGGTGGTTTATGTTGATCAACCTGATCCTTTTGGCATGTTCCACAGACTCAGTTCCTAGGTACTTGATGACCAGCTATATTAATCTATTTTAAGATGGGTCTATGTCTCTGATAGTGTTTTGAAAGGAGGAACGCCAGGCTCTGTAGCCCTCTGGGCGGTCATTAAACTTTACAAGTCCTTTTGTGACTAACTTGCATTCTGCAACTTGGCAAAGTCCATTGTAGCTTGGTTTGCAACAGGATAAGTGTGTGGATGAGTGTAATAGTTAGAAGATGACGTGTATTCATACCTGTCTGGAGGTTCTCCTTTCAGATGACTTGTGACATACCGCTTTCACATCGCAGAGGAAGCTGGTGCAGGGTTACCCTTAGGCTTGGGTACTTGGCTGGTGTGGGTGATGTAAGCGACATCACTTTGATCAGGGTAGTCTCTTTGGTGCACTTATGACTTGCTGCTGATGTACTGTCCCGAATGGCATTCTTGGTCCGGCTCACCAGTAGCATGTTGACTTGGTTGTTGAAAGAGAATCTGTGTCCTGCTTGGAGTGCTGGTGGATGTACTCCCTAGTTCGTTGTAATGGGTCTTAGAGTTCAGTCTCAATATCAGGTACGCTGCTGTGTCTTTCACTATAAGGGTATATTATTGTCTCTAAAGCTCCCTCTTCTGCTATGGCTGCTGAAGCTTCCTTCTCTATGGTGAGCTTTTCTAGAAAATGTTTCAAGCTGTGCGCTCTTCATCCTTGCCTCAGCTTCTAGTTGTTCACTCTCTACTTTGGCTTCCACAAATCTTTCGATATAACGATTTTACTTCGACTACAAAAAAGTTAGAAAAATGCATTAGAAGGTCCCCATAGGCTTACATAGCACTTTGGCAGGTTTCATATGGCGAACTATTGAAGTCGAAGTTTTTTTAAAGAGACAGTACTTCAATTATCGAATGGTCGAATATTCGAACGATTATACTTCGAATCGAAGTCAAAGTAAATTCGAAAGTCGTAGTGTCCAATTCGATGGTCGAAGTATCCAAAAAATTACTTTGAATTTAGAATTTTTTTTTTAACTTTGAAAATTCCCTCGAATTCAATTCAACCCTTGATGAATCTGCCCCTTATAGTTTGATCTACCTGCTTGGTAGCCACTGTGTCACTGCTTGCAGTGAGGCTACAGTTTGTTCAACCTGCTTGGCAGCCGTGTTTCACTGTTCTGTCCTCCCTACGTATTACCCTGGTGCAGTGTGTAGTTCGACATGCAGCTAAACCTCCCCACAATCTAATAAAGAGACTGTGAACTGAAGTCTGTAGATTTTACTGGATAGCAAAGGGGAATAGGTGAAACTGTAACAAATAACAGAAAGTGCAATAAGTATGTTATGCTTTATGTTACAAACTGCAACATAAAGCACAAAATATGTCTGCAGCAGTGTCTCTGAGGTGCTGGCAGCTGTAGAGGTGGCATGCTTACCAGCGATGCTACCATAAAGGGAAAATGAGAAACTGTGTGCTTCTTCCACACAATGAGCTGTAAAATGGAGTCTTAGCTCCAACAAGGCACTGTGTTGGTCACATGTTAGAAGTATGGTAGCCTCATTAGTTCAAATGCACTCCTACTGCTAGCCTTATGGAGGTGCTGAATAGGTCCCTGAAATGGCCAGCAGATGCAGTTCACCACAAGTGAGCAATCAAATCTAACATCATGATGACAGCTTATGCTGGAGACATGACAGAAAAATCTTGGTAATATAATAGCACCCAGCCAACTTAAAACTGTCACGGTTGGCACCCTAAATTCAGAACCAATGCTAAGCACCCTGTTCTCGGCTCTTGCTTCCGCATTTAACAGCCACCTTTCACCTTGGGAGGAGCCCTCGGCTAATTGGGCCGCCAGATCTTAATAAGAGAGGTGCCAAGTGAGAGGTTCTGAATGAGCAAAGGGGCGTGACTGTAAAGCAAAGTCTTTTGGGCAGACAGTCACGGTACAAGGCGTAGACAGAAATCGTAGTCAGAACAGGCTGGGTCAGGGCAGGCGGAGTACAAACGGAGTCAGGCAGGCAAGGGTCAAACCAGGAGATCAATCAGAAGGGTTACAGAATAAGCGAAGTCGGATACCAGGCAGGGTTCAGGATACAGCAGTCAGAATCGTCAAAAACCAGGCAGGGGTCACAACAGGAATCAGCATCACAAGATACAGAAGCTTTGAACAGCACAGAGGCACCAGGAACTCACAATGAGGAAACCTATAACAGGCAATTTGTTTAGGTCAGAGGCCGGCACGTAAAACTAGGAAGTGCGCACACCATAGAGAAACCTGGCACAGAACTGGAAGGACTAGGGCTGCGGGCGTCCCCCCCTGGCCCTAGTCCCCGCTAGACCACCAGGGTAAGCCCTTACAAAAACTGTCTCTACCTTAAACTCCCAGTTCCTTCATAATACCAACCAAGGTATGTTTAGCTGTAAGAAACGCAAATGCTTTACATGCAAACATGAACCAGTTTGCCTCTGGTCACAGGGCAATTAATTATTAGACGGTAAATGGGTTGTATAAGGGTCATATAATTATTAAACTGTGACTGTGGATTGCAATACATTAGACAAATGAAAAGGAAGTTGGAGGATCATTTTAGGAAGCATAGATTAAAAATCCCAAAAATTATAAACAAAATATTTTGAATCTCATAGGGAAGACCCTTCAGGTAAAGTAATTGGAAATGAATTATGAACAGAACTTAACTAACGTGTAGTGATATATTTACCCTTCCTAGTAAAGGATTTGTTTCTAATGTATTGTCCTATTGTATTAACTTATGGTCCCTGTTTATCTCAACTGGCTATTTATATTTACAAAAATATTACAAAAATATTTAAAGAAAATATTTTGAATCTCATAGGGAACACCCTTCAGGTAAAGTGATTGGAAATGAATTATGAACAGAACTTAACTAACGTGTAGTGATATATTTACCCTTCCTAGTAAAGGATTTGTTTCTAATGTATTGTCCTATTGTATTAACTTATGGTCCCTGTTTATCTCAACTGGCTATTGATATTTACAGATATTTAATCTTTAATTTTTATTATTAAAATGTAATTGTATTACTACTGCTCATTTGATTGTACTTCAACTTATCCATTTTAATAGTTTTTTATATGCCTTTTATATTTAACATGTTACTACTAGTTACATTTGGCACAATTTACTTGGCACGGGTTAAATGGTAACCACTTTTGCTTCTTGTACACATAGCTGAATTCCTATTGGACCTGAGGCTCCAGCAATAACTATGTTTATTAGTAAGGTGGATAGGGTAATCTGTCGTAAGGCCCCTACACGCCGAACAGTCTGCTGCTTGCCTGATGCTAGGGTTCGGCATGTGGTGGAACGAGTGGACAGATTATTGGGAGCAGCTGGGGAAAACCCAGTGGTCTTGGTACACATAGGTACCAATGACAAAGTTAAAGGAGGTGGTGAAGTCCTCAAGAACGATTTTAAAAAACTAGGTGCAAAGTTGAGGGCGAGGACTTCCAATGTAATTTTCTCAGAGATATTACCTGAGCCACGATCTACAATAAGGAGACAGCAGAAGCGTAGGGAAATTAATGCATGTCTGAGAGATTGGTGTAGGGCAGAGGGTTTGGGGTTTATGGAGAACTGGACTGATTTCTCAGTCGGCTACAGGTTCTTTGCTAGGGATGGGCTGCACCTCAATGATGATGGTGCAGCTGTTTTGGGAGAGAAGATGGCTAGACGGTTGGAGGAGATTTTAAACGAGGGGTGGGTTCAGTAAAAGATTCAGTGGAAAACAGGTTAGATGAGATAGTGGGCAAAGAAAGGGAAAATAGGGGAGGAAGTTTGGCTGGGGGTACTGTTAAGGATAGGGAGGACCACATGTCATATGTTCAATATGGTACTAGTATTAAATGTATGTTTGCAAATTTATGGAGTCTACAGGTAAAATAGGAGAGCTGGAGGTGCTGGTGCTGGAGGGAAAATATGATGGTATTGGTGTGGCAGAAACATGGCTGAATGAGTCACATGACTGAGCAGTTAATATCAGTGGCTATACTTTGTTTCGGAGGGACAGAGGCAATAGAAAAGGAGGAGGGGTATGTCTGTTTGTTAGGCAGGATTTAAAAGCTTATTTAAAGGAGGAGGTTATGTTAGAAAATGAGGGGGCAGAAGTGTTATGGGTAAAGAGTCCAGCAAATTGTTTGTAGGAGTATGCTATAGACCCCCTAATGTAAGTGAGGAGGAGGAGGCTCCTGATGCAAATAGAAAAGGCTGCTAGTTTTGGTAAAGTAATGATAATGGGGCATTTTATTTACCCAGATATTGACTGGAGCAACAGTACGGCCAGATCAGTTAATGGGAAACAAGTTTATAAATGTATTGCATGACAATTTTATGGCACAGGTTGTGGAGGAGCCTACCAGAGAAAATGATATTCTGGATCTAGTGATCTCAAATGACCTAGAACTTATAGCAAATGTGCAAGTGATTGAACCCCTGGGTAATAGTGACCATAATGTTATATCATTTAATGTCTGGTGCAAAAAACAAATATTCACTGGGGCAACAAAAACCATGAATTTTGGAAAAGCTAATTTTAGAGTATTGATTGGGACATTAAGTTTTCAGCTAAAAACACAGAACAGAAATGGTTGTCATTTAAAATGACAAACTACTTAATTAAGCCCAACAGACCTTAGTTTAGAAAGCAGTCATTTGTGGGGCACGGTATCAAACGCTTTGGCAAAATCCAAATAGATCACATCTACTGCCCCCCACTGTCCAGCACTTACTAACTTACTTACCTCATCATAAAAAGCAATCAAATTTGTCTGACATGACCTATCCTTCATAAAGCCATGCTGATTGCTGCTTATAATGCCATTCACTAGGACAAAATTTTGAATGTGATCCCTTTACAAGCTTTCAAATAATTTGCCCACCACAGATGTCAAACTTACTGGCCTATAATTGCCAGGCTGAGTTAGTAATCCCTTTTTAAATATTGGAATAACATCAGCTTTTCTCCAATCCATAGGCACCATACCAGATGAAAGTGAATCTGAGAAAATCAGAAAAATAATAATCATGATACTTTCTATTATTTCAAAATGCAATCAATAATTTTCAGATTTCAGGGACCAAATGCTTATTTTTTAGGCAAAGAAATGTACAGGTTAGTATGGGAACTCTTTATGTTCTTTATAAAGGTAAAATCATAATTAGTGCACATAGTTGTACAGCTATATAAATAATTTTTCAAATGTGTCATTACTTATTTTAGATGTAAAAGAAACAACAGAGAATGTAATAAGCTTAACTGTGGAGTCCAACAAAGAAAACAGTTACGTTTTTAAGGTGCTAGCTTGATGCTTTTCTTTAGTACTCTTTTTCTGTATGCATGTCTTCAAATATAGCAAATGAATAATAATAATCTTGTTCTATATGCCATATATTGATTCTGTCTGATTTTACATGTGTTTTTTTTCATCAGTTTTTCTTTGCCCTGGATTGGTAAGAGCTGTTCACCAGAGCGAGCATTTATTTGAGTCTGATCATCAGTCTGGTGCTTGGTGCAAAGATCCCCTGCAAGCCTCTGATAAAATATATTACATGCCTTGGACACCATACAGAACTGATACATTAATAGAGTACTCTTCCAAAGATGACTTTATTGCTGGAAGACCAACAACAACGTATAAGCTTCCTCACAGGGTTGATGGTACAGGGTTTGTAGTTTATGATGGAGCTCTATTTTTCAACAAAGAACGTACCAGGAATATTGTGAAGTTTGACCTTAGGACACGAATAAAGAGTGGAGAAGCCATTATCGCTAGTGCAAATTATCATGACACATCTCCTTATAGGTGGGGGGGGAAATCAGATATAGACCTTGCAGTGGATGAGAATGGACTGTGGGTCATCTATGCAACAGAACAGAATAATGGAAAAATTGTCATAAGCCAATTAAACCCTTACACATTAAGAATTGAAGGAACATGGGACACAACCTACGATAAAAGATCAGCTTCTAATGCATTTATGATCTGTGGAATTCTGTACGTGGTAAAGTCAGTTTATGAAGATGATGATAACGAAGCAACTGGAAATAAGATTGACTATACTTACAATACTGATCAAAATAAAGATGAATATGTAGATATACCTTTTCCAAACTCATATCAATATATTGCAGCTGTGGATTATAATCCAAGAGACAACCTTCTATATGTCTGGAATAATTATCATGTGGTCAAATATTCTTTGGATTTTGGAACCATTGATGGTAAATCAGGTATGAATATTATTGAGTGTTCTTTTAATTTGTTTTTAAGATAGTATGTGTTTAGCAGACAGTTAGACATACAGTAGACAATTATTCTATATCAAACAACATAGTAACATAGTAAGTTAGGTTGAAAAAAGACACACTTCCATAAAGTTCAACCTTTTAAGTCTGTATATAACCTGCCAGGTAATCAACAAGTATAATTATAACTTGCATGTATCTGCATAACTTTTATTCTCAATGACCCCTTCAGCCCTTACAGGGCACTGGTGAACTACTGTGAACATATCTCTTATAAATGGGCAAGAGTGCATTTTATGGCCGAATTTTATTATTCTAATTCAGTGTGTACACTAATGTATTACATTTCTGTCAGTGTGTACACAAAGGGAGCAGTATGTGGACAAATCTAAGGTTTTTTTTTTAAATAACAGTGGGAAAACAAGTTGTGTGCCAGTAGCCTAAGAGTGGCTATACGCAAGCTAATTGTGCATTGACAAATCAAGCAAATGTATGTGTTCATTCTTTCTGAGGAAATCTGAGTGGAAGAGTGAGGGAACTGCAGCTTGTTTCTCCTTGCATTTTTTTTGTTCCCCTATTTACCCACTGAGAAAAAGTTGTGGATCTAAGAGAACAATTTTCAGGCCTTCTCCTGCATGAAATCATAGGTGACCCACAATGTGCACAAAATTTTGGGGCCTCTTTTTATTTACACCACCGCTTAAATATCAATTAATTTAGCAATTAATTACCAGTCATTTGGCATGGCTTTATGAAGGATAGGTCATGTCAGACAAATTGGATAGGAAACTGGCTACAGGATAGGATACAGAGGGTGGTTGTTAATGGTACATTCGCTGCTTGGAGTCAGGTTCTTAGTGGGGTCCCTCAGGGCACGGTATTTTATTTAACTTATTCATTAATCACTTAGGGAAGGGTATTGTAAGTAATGTATCAGTGTTTGTAGATGACACAAAACTATTCAGCTCAAATAATTCCATCCAGGAGGCAGCATCCTTGCAACAGGATCTTGACAAACTGGCAGTCTGGGCAGCCTGAGGAGTGGCAGATGAGATTCAACATTGATAAATGGGATGTAAAAATATCCAAGACACGTATACCCTTAATGGGAGTGCACTAGGCAAATCCATTATGGAAAAGGACCTTGGAGTCCTTGTAGATGATACAGATTGCTGTAGCAAGCAATGTCAGTATAGAGCACTGGTAAGGCCCCATCTAGAATATGGCATACAGTTTTTACAGTGCTCAAATAGGACATTATTGTATTAGAGAGGGTACAGGAGAAGGGCAACTAAGCTGGTAAAAGGTATGGAAAATCTTAGCTATGAGGAAAGACTGGCCAAATTGGGGATGCTCATGCTGGAGAAGGGGTGCTTAAGGGGTGATATGATAACTATGTATAAATATATAAGGAGATCATATATTAATCTCTCTAATGCTTTATTTACCAGTAGGGCTTTCCAGCTGACACAAGGTCACCCATTCCGACTAGAAGAAAAGAGGTTCTGCCTAAATATTCTGAAGGGTTTTTGTGGAATTCCCTCCCTGAATCAGTTGTACAGGCTGATACATTAGATAACTTTAAAAAGGGGTTGGATTGCTTTTTAGCAAGGGTTTTAGCATACAGGGTTATGGAAGACAGCTTATAGTACAAGTTGATCCTGGGACTAGTCCGATTGCCATTATGGAGTCAGGAAGGAATTTTTCCCCCTCTGAGGCAAATTGGAGAGGCTTCAGATGGGTTTTCTTGCCTTCCTCTGGATCAACTAGCAGTTAGACAGGTTAAAAAAAAAAAGTTAAAAGGTTGAACTTAATGGATGTTTGTCTTTTTTTCAACCTAATGTACTATGTTACTATGTATTTTACTATGTATTTTTACAGTTACGTTATCTAATATATATATACTAAAGTTTCGGCCTCTCCGAGGCCTTTCTCAAAGTCGTAATATATATGATAGATATATATATTTTTTTTTTAGGTCACATTTCTTATCTTGTTCCCTCAAATCGTCTAGATTCGGATATTGAGAAGATATCAGAAAAAGGTGAGCTTTACATTGTATTTTCAAGGGCTTATAGATATATGTAAGTGTTTTTTATAATATACAGTATGTTCTTGGATAATTATAAATCTGTGAGTCATTGTTGCTGGCTGTTAGGATTAGTAAGTGATTATCAGTAAGTGCTTTGAAATTATTATTGCACTGGTCTCTTTAGTCAGGCTGACAGATGGGTATATGGGGCAAAGAAAGCATCTGCAAACCAGGCTTCTGCCACAGATGCTTAGAGTATTATCCTATATATGCCCTAAATGAGGATTACAATGTAAATGCAACCTCTGGCATGGCAAAATAGCATCTGATGTTAAGTATCAAAATTTACAGAGTTTTGCTAAAAGAAAAGGTGATTCAACATTGTGGGAAACGTGCCTCTGTTTTGCAAGGTATTGCTGGCACTAAATTTAAATAGAGCATACATTTTTCAGAAAACAATATAAGTGGAGAGAAGTGTATTTGCTCCTTGCCATTCCTACGTGTAGTGCCACTGACAGATACAGCATTACATTGCTTCAAAACAAATCAGAGATTGTCCCGAAAAACCACAAGAGCATGCAAGCCAGCAGTCTGTGCACCTGTGTACTCTCAGTGTTAGTGATTTCTTTATAGTTACATAGTTAAACTTCAAACCCTTTAAAGGAACCCCAGTGCACATATATATACACATACATATACTGAACTCTCTATACACTCACAAAAATAAACTATACTAAATAAATTATATAGTAAATAAAGTACCCCCTTTTGTAAAATATAAGGATATTATAATTTACCGAGGAGTTTCATGACCATATAAGGTCATATACAGGTCATGGAACTCCGAGGAAACTTCTTATATCCTCATATTTTGCAACAGGGGGTACTTTATTTATTATAATTCACAAATTTCAGTGAGTCATGTGACAGAAATGACATCAGAACTCACTGTTTATAACTGATGACATCAGAACTCACCGTTTATAAGGATATATTTTACAAGATATTCATGGCTTTGGTGTATTATATGTCTATATTAATATCTATATTAATTGTATATATTAGTATCACAATAGCCCTTGTGCTTGTTCAACCAAACCATTCTTAAAGACATTAAAAAAATCAGCCATCACAACATCAGGACATTCAACAACCTCACTGCCCTCACAGTGAACAACTCCCTATGCTGCTTCAAATTAAAGTTCGTTTTCTCTAAATGCAATTTGTAAAAGTGTGTAATAATATTTGTGGAAGGCTCAAGTCATAACCAAGATTTTCTTTTTATTTAGTTGATTATACAGCTCCAACACTTTTGCAGTTTCTCTCCTAACTGTCCCTCACTCTTCTGCTTCTTTCCCACTTCCTTTTTCCTCTCTACAAACATTCAAAAGAACTGTATTAAAATAACTAGAAAGGGATGTTTGAGAAGAAACTTCATGTTGGTTTGGAAAAACACATGAACTCACTCAGTGAAATCTGAGCTCTTGATGGCTCCCCCCACCTTTTGTGACTTTTAACCTTTGTCTCCCTGTGACCAACTGGCATCAAACAAGTGAGAATGGCAGCAGTTTATGTTTCCCCATTCAAAATGAATGCTGTTGTTGGCTCCTCCCACTTTTGTTCATCCAACCAATATCACTTTTTCATTAAAGTTTACCCCATGACTATGTAAAAGTGGCAGCAATTAAAATTTCCCCATAAAAAAGTCAATGTTATTGTTGGCTCCTCCCACTTTTGGGCATCCAACCAATATTATATTTTCATACTACGTTCAGCCCATAACTCTGCGATTCAAGTTTGGTGAGTGTAGCCTCAAAGCTATAATAGTGGCAGCAATTAAAATTTCCCCATTCACAGTCAATGCTGTTGGCTCCTCCCATTTTTGGGCATCCATCCAAAATTGCCTTTTCATTTGGTTGACCCCATGGCTATGTAATTCAAATTTGGTGAGTGTAGTTTCAAAGCTGTAAGAGTGTCAGCAATTTAAATTTTCCCATAAAAAGTCAATGCTTTGTCGGCTCCTCCCACTTGTGGGCATCCAACTAGTATCACGTTTTCATTCAGGTTGACCCCATGACTATGTGATACAAGTCTGGTTAGTGTTGCTTCTAAGCTCTAACACTGGCAGTAGATTACATTTCCCCATTCAAAGTAAGTAAGAATAAGATGAAGTCAAAGAACAATATGGTAATCGTAATCCTCAAAGTCTCCTTACACATTGATCTTTTTTATGGGAAAATAGATCCCCTGCTATCTGTTTATAATGCCCTCTAATGTACTCCTAAAGAGTTATCAAGTGCACTCGCAAGTATCTTTTTTTTTCCAGAGAAAATAACCACAACCATGACAGTCTACCCTCATAATTGAAACCCTCCATCCTTCCACCAATTTCTAATTTTGCACTGTCTGGCCTACTTATATCCTTCTTGGACTGGAGCCCAAAACTGCACTGCATGCTCAAGGTGAAGCCCTACCGGGGACCTATAATGAGGCTAAATTCTGTTTCATTCCTCAAGTTATTACCCTTTTTATGCAAAGCAGTATTTTATTTGCTTTAGTAGCCACTGAATAACACTTGCTGGAATTAGACAGCTTATCTACAAAAAATCGCAGATTACGATTAAGGATACTCCATTTAGTGTAAAACTTGTATTTATATTATTTGTACTAAAGTGCATAGTTTTCCAGTTAATAACACTGAACCTCATTTTCCAGTTTGCTGCCCATTTTTCATTTTGTCCAATTCCTCTGCATAGAGACAGCATTCTGCATGGAACTTAGTTTTGCACAATTTAATCATCAGTAAAAATAGAAACAGTACTTGCCCACCTCCAGGTCCTTCATTTAACCATTAACCTACTGTGTAGTAATGTAATGCTTCATTCTCCCAGAGGAAATGGTCAAAGTAGTAATTTACAGGCTGAACTGTGCAGTGACACAGAAACCCCCTCCTCCATTCCTTTTAAACACATACAGTAATATGGTCTGTAATTGGATAACATACTAATGTGCAGCAATTGTACATTATTTATACTCTTTGTAATAGATGCAGGGAGTTATATTGAAACCCCCAAAATAATGATGTTCTCTATTTAGATTTTTTTGATTGTAATAATAATGTGCAGAAACTTTTTATTGCATTTAGCAAACACAAAGAGAAATATTTAGGATGCTTTGTAATACGAAATTCGTCGTAAAAACAGTTTAAAAGATGTGTAAAATAAATGGCAAATATATAAAGTCGGGTGTAATTTTACGCCATTTGAACGTCAGATTTGACTCTTTACATTGGTGCCGGCGGAAGCCACTCGGGCATATTTATCAAGGGTCGTATTTCGAATTGAAAAAACTTTGAAATACTAATTCAAAAAGACCAACTGAAAGTAAGTCAAAGTTTTTTTTTTGGTCAAATAGGTCCTTTTTCGATCTAATAGGTCCATATTCGACCGAATTTGAATCGTTTGAATCGAAGGAATAGCGCATTTGATCGAATTCGTTCAGAAGTTTTTCCCAAAAATAACCTTGATTTTTCAAAGTCCGCCAATTGACCTCAAATAGGTTCTAGGAGGTCCCCCCTAAAACAGCAATTCGTCAGGTTTTAGATGGCGAATGGTCAGTCGAATTTTTAAAAGAGACAGTACATGATAAATTTCGATATTCGAATTTTCGAATTTTTTACAAATTCAAATGGAATTTGGATTATTCTCTAGTCAAAGTACACAAAAAATAGCTCGAAATACGAATTTTTTAATTTTTTTGATAAATCTGCCCCTAAGAAAAAAATGTGTAAAAATGCTATGCTGTTTTTTATGCCCTTTTTTATGTAGTTTATAATCATGCAGTTTTTTACACGGCATGATAAATATGCCCCATATTTTTTTTTTTTTTAAAATTGGACCCAAAAGTTTAAAAAAAACAATTGGACTCGTTTTTATAAACAGTGGGCAAATTTGCACCTGGGCAGTAATCCATAGCAACTACTAGATGACTGCTTTCAGTGCTCAGCTTGCAGCTGGCTTAAAAACCTAAAAACCCATTGGTTGCTAGGTGCAATTTTGCCCACTGTTTATAAATAAGTCCCAATGATTTTTTCTGTTTTAGAACAATGCCTAAACAGTTGGGTAAACATTTTATTCATACTTATCCACAATCAGACTCTGACTTGAATTTACCCATTTTTTGAAACTTTATGCAAAATTTCCAGGTGCATTTGTCTAGACCAGTGCTGTACAACTTCTGTAGCACAGAGGGCTGGAATTTTTCTGGCCTACATGGTGGAGGGCCAAGAATGGAAGCCAGTGTTGACCACTCTCAGTTTTTAAACCACACCCACTTTAAACCACACTCATGTTGCCACAAGACCATGTCCACATTAATGGTGGTAGCACACCAAAAAAACCAAATGGTTGGTACTCACTGCAGGGATATCACTGATCACTCATATTTGAATAAGTTAAGTCATATTAAAACATACTCTTAAATCCATATGTTTCATTCTCCCCTGGGGATAACACAGCACCCCCCAGAACATGATTAAACACCTTAGGGGGCCCTAACAATAATTTTCAAATGCTAACAAACCCCCAGAACAAATATAAAAAATATGGCACATACAGGGAGCATATGGCAGGCAGAACAGAGCAGGAGACAGGGACAGGACCACTCTAATATGTTCTACATACAGTGACACAAATTGCTGGTGCCCCTTGAGTTTGTAGTGTGAACCAGAGCCAGATCAAGACCAGATCAAAACAGGGCCTAGGCAAGGTAGTGCTTCTGCCCCCCCCCCACCTCGGACCACCTAAAGTTACAGTTGTAAAAGAAGCACTGCTATGCTAGCACATACCTCCCTACATTTTGGAAACAGAAAGAGGTCTAAAAAAAAAAAAAAAGTTTGAACATATTTCTGTGTTTTTTTTCAGTTATTACAGTTATGCACAATCCCACTCCCAGAGGCCCTTTACAAATTACTTTGCCCCCAAATCATTTTTAAATTTTTTTTTGTAGTATTTTTTTGGGGGGTTTTGTCATTTTTTTCTTCTCAGTTCGGTTTGCCCTCCTCCCTCACTCCCTGCAACAGTTCAACAGCACCACACCCACTGCCCCACAGCCCCTTTTCAATTTTACCACCAGATGATCACTTTCAAATGGCTACAGTACAGCCATAGCTGCTTGCCAGCCTGCCTGACTGCCCCCTCCTCCCCCCTCACAAGCCATTACTAAAAGTAATTAAAACATTTTTTTTCAGCCTGCAGCAGGCACATTGCCACAAACTTGCTGCACAGAACGACCAGGCACAGAAAAATAAATAGGCTGCAAGGCAAAAACACAGGTTAAGAGAATAGAGAGGAGTTTGGGCGCCAACTGCAGCTCCTCCTGCGCACACCCAGCCTTTTATTTCCTTTGGCGACCTCCTCGTTATGCAATGGCGGTCAGGAGGAGACGCAACATCATCGTCAGGGCCCCGGTACCGGAAGATGCTGCAGCCAGCAGGTGATTTTTTTTTTCCATCCTCAGCCAGGCGCCCAGGCCTCTTGAGCTAGGTGGGCCCTAACCAGTAGAATGAAAATCTTCATAGTCATAACCGGGGGGGGGGGGGTCGCAGGCTGCCAGTTGGACAGCCCTGGTCTAGACTGCTCCTCTCTAATGCAGCCAAGTCTGATCCTACATATGTTGCACAGTAGCAAATATGTTGCACAGTGGAAATAACTCCAAATGATTGATACAATATTTGGGATGAAATAGATCTTCATTTGGGACATTGTAATTATCAATTAAAATATTAACAAGATGGTATCTGACCCGTCAAAAGAAACGTAAATAGACTCAACCACATCCCCTCTCTGTTTTAGGGGTGTTCAGACAATGGCTCTCTAATACATATATGAATCATCTGCTAAACCTTCCTCTGTACACCATGCCCTTAACTTCTAAGACAGGTTACTTACATCCACTGCATGTAACCCTAATGCAGTGGTACCTAAGAAAGGAAAACTCCATTGAGTTGATCATCTAAACTAGCAGGATCTAATGATTATAGAACGTTTTATTATATTCTGTAGAAGAAATAAGGGAAGCCACCAGCTGTAGAGAGAGCATGCAAAGTCAGCTCGCTGGTAAATCCCCCAATTAGTCGTTCTTGCCACGGCAATAAACAGCTTCAACTGTGATGATGGGGTTTATTGAACCGGAAGAAAATCCACAGTGGAAGCAAACTCAGCAAAAGTAAAAACGACTTTATTATTCCATATTAAAATGTTAACAAAGGGGCGTGACCCCGAAACGTTGCTCACTTCCGCATTAAATGTGCAAGGGGTTCCTTGCTTGCAGCAGCCTGTGTGCCGTGGATTTCTTTTCCATTGGATTCTACTGTGAGGTGGCCGAACCTCTACCACTGAGCACCAGACTTCGCATCTCTACACTGGGTGTGCGAGAGCCAGCTTTTGTTTTACAATTAGTCTATATGCGTGTATATACAGTATGTAGCAATCAGTCAGATATAATTACAATTGTCTATTGAAAGTTAAATAGTGATAAGATCACAGGGTAACAATGTAACACTGGGGAGACATAGCCTGATAAAAGAATCTAAATGTTACAAATAATTGATGGTTATAGATAACAAATATGTATAGTATAACAAGTAACAAATGGATTCATGAAGCAGAAAGTGGGTTATAAATTGAAAATTATCCACATTTAAACCTCATTTGGTTTAGATATATAAACATGAAATATATAACATGCATCATGATAAATAGATAAATAAGTAAAATGCATATATATTGGTATTATAATAAATACAGGGAGTATGTAAATAAATAAATTCATATATAATCCACAATAAATAGAAATGTTAATCCTAGTCCAAGGATGGAGGTGAATAAAGATTAATAATATGAGACTCTATTAAAACTCATGTAAATTATGAAATTAAAGAAATTAATATTAGGATAATGGGAATAAGAGTTCATTATAGAATAACCTAAAGATTTCAATCAACAAAACAATTTAATTCCCATTCCCTATTAAGTCCTTTTGGTATAACTGTGCATAATTTATAATCCTAGTCCTACCTGTCGTGATCATATTGGACATCTTATCCCTATTCTTGTTCTTAGATGCCAAAAGATGCTCACGGTTGGTCCCAACTGCCCTTTCATAGGCTCTCTTGATGTCCCTGAATGCATATCCTCATTGGACAAAGCGGTCCCATAGTAACATGGCAGTACATCAGATGGATGACAACTGTCAGCATGAAGTAGTGTATTGCGGGTAATTGGTTATTGGTCTATTGGTGTAGATGCTTCCTGGGGTTTGGAACCCACCTTGTACAGTATATAGAGTATAACAGTGCTTTATTAGCAGGTTCATGCAGCCATTACACTTCAACTCTAATACTTGAATACAGTCTAGAAAGTACTATGTACACAGTATAACTCTTGTGCACAGTGACACCTACAGGCACTATGTATAAACACCACAAAAGTGTAACGAGAACATTAGCAGAATTTCCATTTGCTCATTTAGCACATGGATGTTCACATTTTGAAAATTTTAAATTTTGTTTTTATTTTTTTTAAAAAAAAATCATGTTTCTTCTAACATATATAAATGCATTTATGCTTTTCTTTTAGAAATATTTCCATCAAAATCATTTACAGTGGGTAGTACTATAGCTAGTACAACACAATGGACTGTAACAACAAACATGGGAAGAGCAACAGCTATATCAATATTTAACCAAAGAAATCAAAGCACCACTACATTATCCTTGATGAGTGACGTTCCTATTGAATTTATAACTGATCCGGCTACTGCTGCATCGCCAGCTATTGCAACAGAAAGTTGTGAGGCCTCAGAGGCACGTGAAATCATGTGGTTTAAGACTCGACAAGGACAAATTGCAAAACAGCCATGTCCCTTGGGCACTATTGGTAAGTATTTTTAATCAACTTGTTACCCTCTATCTCTATCAAACTGACACTTTCTGCTCACAAATCCTTTATAGAATTTCTAGATCAGAATATTCAAGTTAGGGAATAAATGAAAACCAAGCTTTAAATAAATTACAGTTTCTGTCTTCCTTTAGGATGTTAGTAATTACCTTCCCTTGGAAGAACAATCACAGTTCCATAAGGACTATTAGGAATAATAGTAATTTAACAGTTGAATGTGACTAACTGAAAAAAAAAATGAACAATAGATTCTTGGCCAGGGGATACAAAGAGAAACACCTACAAAACACTTACAAAACCTACAAAGGACTTCTCAATATATTCAGGATGGTCCACTATGTGCAAATGCAGCAGGATACGTTAAATATAGTTATACCCAAGTTTTCATTAGGGCATTTGCATAAAACCCACACTGATGCGAGTGGAATTCTGATGAAAACAGTCTTTTTGGACATATACAACCCACAGGGCACCTACTCTCTAGCTTTAATACAATAGCATGTTGTAAATGCAGAGATTTTATTATCATGGCTTGCATGTCAAATTAAGGGGCATGGGCACTCCAACTTTCTTGTTCTACAAGACATAGGCAGCAGAAGATGTTTTTGATTGGGCGGGTCAGGAGAATAAGAATAGGCGGCACAAATAGCAGCAGCCCCTTTGGTCACTCACTTTGTTCTCCACCCACTTTCCTGTGTGCTTTCAGCTGTGAATGCTGGCACTACAAGCTAATTATGCCATAAGGTGAAATAGATTCTGGCATCTAAAGTACATTACATGCAGAGACTATGGGGTAGTCAAAAGACATAGAAAGGAGCAATAGGTACTGATTTCCCAAGCACATGAGAAGTTCAGGCACTGCAAACACTAGTTGTTGAGGAGCCAACCAGAAAAAAATGCTATTCTGGATCTAGTGATCTCTAATGACCCAGAACTTGTAGCAAATGTGCAAGTCATTGAACCACTGGGTAATAGTGACCATAATGTTATATAATTTAATGTCTGGTGCAAAAAACAAATATATACTGGGGCCACAAAAACCATGAATTTCAGAAAAGCTAATTTTAGTGCCTTGAAGGCTGCCCTTTAGAGCATTGATTGGGGCATTACATTTTCAGCTAAAAACACAGAACAGAAATGGTTGTCATTTAAAATGATATTTAATCATTACTGTTCTCAATTTATTACCTAAAGGAGTACATATAGAAGCTCTAATAATCATCCTATGTGGCTTAATATAGAAGTAAAGAAGTTAGTAGGAAAGTAGAGAAATGCATTTAAAAACAACAAGTCTGTTGGGACAGAAGCTGCATTTAATGAATATTATTATTATTATTAACATGTATTTATATAGCGCCAACATATTGCGTAGCACTGTAAAGTAAATGTGATTATACAACTACATCACATGAATTACATATATAGAATATATGGAGTAACAAACATCAACAATCAATACAGGTACAAAAAGGTGAGGAAGGCCCTATGCATAGGCATACAGTCTAAAGGGAAGGGAGTAATACACAAGGTGTGGGAGTGGGCAAGATCGAATTAAGTGGGTGACAAATGTGGTATTGTATGTGGTGTTGCGTTTGGTAGTAAAGCAGAGTGAGGGTAGGCTTCTCGAAACAAGTGAGTTTTCAGAGATTTTTTGAAAGCAGAAAGGTTGGGAGAAAGTCGGACAGACCGTGGGAGAGCATTCCAGAGGAGGGGTGCAGCCCTTGCAAAGTCTTGAATGCGAGCATGTGAGGATTTAATGAGAGAAGAGTTGAGTAGTAGGTCAGTAGAGGACCGTAGTAGGCGAGTGGGTGAGTATATAGAGATGAGTTCAGAGATGTAGGGTGGGGCAGAGTTATGAAGTGCTTTGAAAGTCAGTGTCATTAATTTGAATTTGATTCTGAAAGGTAACGGAAGCCAGTGCAGGGATTGACAGAATGGCGAGGCAGAGGAGGAGCGGTTGCTGAGGTGTATGAGCCTCGCAGCAGTGTTCATTATGGACTGGAGAGGTGACAGTCTCTGGAGGGGGAGGCCAATTAAAAGAGAGTTACAGTAGTCTAGATGTGATATGATGAGAGAGTGAATAAGAATTTTGGCAGCGTCTTGGGTGATAAATGATCGTATTTTAGATATGTTCCTTAGGTGGAAGTGACATGATTTAATAAGTGACTGGATATGAGGAGTGAATGACAGGGCAGAATCTAGGATAACCCCAGGGCACCGGGCCTGGGGAGAGGGGGTGATAGTGGAATTGTTAACTATGATGGATACTTCGGGGATGCTACTGGTGTTAGTTGGAGGAAAGAGAACCATTTCAGTTTTAGAGAGGTTTAATTTAAGGTAGCGTTGCGACATCCAGGTAGAGATAGCGGACAGGCAGGAGGAGATGCGAGTTAGGAGTTCTGGGTTGAGATCAGGAGATGAGAGATAGATCTGAGTATTGTCAGCATAGAGGTGGTAGTGGAAACCATACGAATTTATTAATTTGCCAAGGGAGGAAGTATAGAGGGAGAATAGTATTGGTCCCAGGACAGAGCCTTGAGGAACTCCAACAGAAAGAGGTAGGGGAGAAGATGATACTCCATTGTAGGAGACACTGAAGGAACGATTGGTGATGTAAGAAGAGAACCAGGACAGGGCTGTGTCACGAAGGCCAAGCGACTGGAGGGACTGGAGGAGGAGAGGGTGATCTACAGTGTCAAATGCGGCTGAGAGATCAAGCAGTATTAGTAGTGAGAAATGATTTTTGGCTTTAGCGGTTAAAAGGTCATTATAAACACTATAATAAACACTATAATAAATGTTGCAAATCAGCAATCTGGAAGGCAAAGAAAGAAATGAAGAGTGCATTGCGGCTGAGGCTAAGACTAACCCCAAAAAGTTTTTTTAAATATATTAATAGTAAAAAGATGCGGGTTGAGAGTGTTGCTTTAAATAATGGTACCAGTATGGTTGTAACAGATACAGAAAAGGCAAATGTGCTAAATCAGTTCTTTTCTTCAGTGTATACAGTAGAGGAGTCAGAGTTCCCAGGCTCACTTCATAGCTGCACTGATGGCTCAGCTTAATCTAGTAAGTGGCTGACTCAGAATATGATCCATAAAGCTTTAATAAAAATTAATGTAAACAAGGCTCCAGGGCCTGATTACATACACCCCGGGTTCTAAGAGAGCTTAGTTCAGTTTTAGACCAGCCCCTTTTTCTAATTTTCTCAGATTCGCTTTTATCTGGTATGGTACTTATGGATTGGAGAAAAGATGATGTCATTCCAATATTTAAAAATGGATTATGATCTCAGCCTGGCAATTATAGGCCAGTAAGTTTGATTTCTGTGGTGGGCAAATTATTTGAAGGCTTGTTGAGGGATCACATTCAAAATTTTGTCCTAGTGAATGGCATTATGAGAAGCAATCAGAAAAGGATTATGGTCTCAGCCTGGCAATTATAGGCCAGTAAGTTTGGCTTCTGTGGTGGGCAAATTATTTGAAGGCTTGTTGAGGGATCACATTCAAAATTTTGTCCTAGTGAATGGCATTATGTGAAGCAATCAGCATGGCTTTATGAAGCATAGGTCATGTCAGATAATTTTGATTGCTTTTTATGATGAGGTAAGTAAGATGCTGGACCGTGGGGGGTGCAGTTGATGTGATCTATTTGGATTTTGCCAAAGCGTTTGATACCGTGCCCCACAAACGACTGCTTTCTAAACTAAGGTCTGTCGGGCTTAATGAAGTTGTTTGCACATGGATCGGAAACTGGCTACAGGATCGGGTACAGAGGGTGGTTGTTAATGGTACATTCTCTACTTGGAGAAAGGTTCTTAGTGGGGTCCCTCAGGGTTTGGTATTGGGTCCACTTTTATTTAACTTGTTCATTAATGACTTAGGGGAGGGTACTGTAAGTATGGTTGGATGACTTTTTAGCAAGTGAGGGAATACAGGGTTATGGAAGATAGCTCATAGTACAAATTGATCCAGGGACTAGTCTGATCAGGGTCATTAGAGATCACAAGATCCAGTAAAGCATTTTTTCTGGTTTCCTCCTCAACAACTCTTGCCATAAAATTGTCATGCAACAAGTTTATAAACTTGTTCCCATTAACTATCTTGGCAGTTTATAAACGTGTTTTTATTAACTGTCTTTGAAGTACTGTTGCTCCAGTCAACATCTGGGTACTTAAAATCCCCCATTATAATTACTATCCCCAAACTAGCAGCCTTTTCTGTTTGCATCAGGAGCTTTTCCTCCTCCTCATTTACAGATGGAAGACCTTAAAAGTGAGTTCAGGGATCTAGGCTCTAAGATTAAGGGAAGGTCTTCCAATGTAATTTTTTCAGGAATTTTAGATTGCACCTTAATGGAAGGTGGTCCAATGTGCTAGGGAAAATAATGGCTAAGAGGTTGGAGGAGTGTTTAAACTAGGCAAGGGGGTGAGATTAAGAATTACAGGGAAGATAGGGTAGACAGGGCAGTGGGATTAGTAAGGGGTCATAGGGAGGAGTGAGGGGGCATACAGTTTACCAGCTAATGAGGTCCCTCTGTTAAAAGAACAGACTAATACTAACTTAACATATAATTCTCCACTGAGTAAACGTAGTAACCTCTGCTGTATGCTTGCAAAAGCACAGAGTTTGTCAGGTAAAATGGGAGACCTAGAATGAATTGCATGCTCTAAAAATTATGATATAATTGGTATCACTGAGACCTGGTGGGATGAAACATGTGACTGCACAAGTGACAAATATGAAGCCCAGCTACTTTAACAAATAGAAGCGGCTTCAAAACTAGCTCAATTTATAACTATGGGAGACTTCAATAATCCAGACATTCACTGGGGTAATGGAGTTGCCAAGACAGAAATAGGTTTGTAAATATGCTGAATGACAACTTTTTATTCCAGCGTTCAAGAACCTATTAGGAAGAACTCTCTTTTGGATCTTGTAATAACCATACCTCCCAACTGTCCATTTTTCGGAGGGACAGTCCCTCTTTTGAGAGCTCAACCCGCAGTCCCTCATTTGTACTGGAAAGTCCCTCTTTTCTCTGCACTGAACAGCCAGAAAAAGAAACAAAGTTTCTCACTTAATTGGCTTTTAGCAGAGAGCCCAGAACAGCTAACAGGTGGAAATATGATACTTTGTAACAATTTTGAGACACAAAAACACAGTTTAGATAAGGAGAAATATTTTCACTTTGATAACCTGCCAAAACAAACATGGTAATTAGGGGGTGTGGCCACAGAAAGGGGTGTGGTAAAAAAAATGTTACGCTACATGCAGAAAATTTTTTTTTATCCTTCTTTTTACTTCCAAAATGTTGGGAGGTATGTAATAACTAATAATACTGTACTCATCTCTAGCATTTGCCTGGGTGAGCATTTAGGGAATAGTGATCATAAAATGGTCTCCTTTGAGATTCTGTTGCAAAGGCAATTCAATTAGGGAGAAACTAAAACACAAAATTTTAGATGCGCAAACTTTGACAGTATAAGGGCACAGGGTTAAACACAGAACAAAAATGGGAAGTCTTTAAAATGCTGCTTAATAAATATACATGTCAGTATATTCCCCTTGTAAGCAAGGAACATTGTTGCAAAGCAAAACCTTTTTGGTTAAATATCAGTTGAGGTGGGTAAGTTTTTTTTAAGCTTTCAAGTTAGCTGGGACAGCTGAATTATTTTTAAGGTACAAGGAGGCCAATAAATCAGGCAAGCTAAAATCGACATGGAAAAGGATATTGCAGGAAGCAGTAAAAAGAATCAAAAATTATTTTTTAAATATGTAAATAGTAAAATAATGAATCAGGGGGTGGGACCCTTAATATCACAGGGGGGTCCGCTAGTTGATAATAACAAACAAAAGCAGAGACTCTGAACTAATATTTTTTATCTGTCTACGCAAATGAGGATGCCAGTTGAGGAACCAGTTAATGAAGGTTTTCGTTCTTAATAGTCCCAATTCTAATAATACAACTAATGATGCATGGTTCACACATGAGGAAATTCAAAAGAGACTCGAACATGTTAAGATAAGCAAAGGTCCGGTATCAGATAGTATTCATCCCAGTGTACTTAGCAAGCTTATTGTAATTGCTAAACCTCTTTACTTAATTTTTCAGGATTCTTTGAGGTCTGGCATGGTGCAGAGAGATTGGCGAATTGCTAATGTGGTGCTGCTATTCATAAAGGGACCCCGTTCTCAGCCTCCAAACTATAGGCCAGTTAGTCTGATGTCAGTGGTAGAAAAGGTTTTCAAGGGTTAATAAAGGATAAAATACTGGACTTCATAGCAAATCATCATACTATGAGTTTGTGCCAGCATGGTTTTATGCATAATAGATCTTGCCAGACTAACTTAATCTCTTTTTATGAGAAGGTGAGCAGGGATATCGAATCTGGGATGGCAAAGAATTTTAGACTTTGCTAAAGCGTTCAATACAGTACCACATAAAAGGTTACTGGTTAAATTAAGGAATGTTGGCCTGGAACATAGTATTTGTACCTGGTTAGAAAACTGGCTAAAAGATAGACTACAAAGAGTGGTGGTAAATGGAACATTTTCTAATTGGACCAGTGTTTTTAGTGGAGTACCGCAGGGCTCTAGGTCCTTTGCTTTTCAACTTGTTTATTAATGACCTGAAGGTGGCCATTGAAAGTACTGTTTCTATTTTTGCAGATGATACTAAATTGTGCAGAACTATAGGTTCTAGAGTAATTTGACTGGCCCAAGGAAAGTCAGTGCAAGGAAGGAGTAGTAAGGTTAATCACATCGTATCATAGTCAGTGGTATCAATTTATTAAAATCATGAAAAAACATTAGGGGATTTTATGTACAGATGAAACCTTACAGGATTGGGTAGGAAAGGAACCCCAACTGACTGCTAAAAAAGCTCCAAATTTAAGGAATATTTTTGTTAAAAATGAGTTTCATAGCAGTCATCCCAGAACATGGTTGGATGAACATGCAGGAATTGTGAAGCCTGCAGTCACATGTCAAACATAAGGGACTTCATTGATTCTGGTGGAAAAAGACATGATTGGTGACTTCATTAATTTTAAAACAAGAGAACTTGTATATGGACTCAAATGCACATGTGGGAATGTACAGTATATATTGGGAAAACTATCTGTAAAATTGGGGAGAGACTACTGGAGCACAGGCGAGCGATTGTCAATATGGATGATAGAAGTCCAGTTTCATGGCATTTTTTGAGTGCTCATTTGGGTGATAATAATGAATTGAAGACATGGGGTCTTGAGAAAGTTAAATGCCCCAGGAAACCAGGATAGGCTAATCCTGCAGAGAGAGATGAGGTGGATCCTGGTCCCCAACAGAGATGGAAGAGGATATTTCAAATAAACTCCTTCTATAAGATTTATATCCTATCTTATTACAAACTGGATAATGTTCTGGTTTAGTGCCTATTGACATGGTAAAAGTTGCAGTTCGCCATCCTTTTATGTGATACAAATGTGTATTATTTGGTGTAGATATACAGGTTAAATGTTATGATTAGGATAATAGCCCAATTAACATTAGTGAGTGTTTGTACCTTTAAATTCTGGGTACTGTAAGGGTACTGTACAGGAGTACATGAAAGTTGCATATCTTGGACCCAGAGGAAGCTAATCCAGTGAAATGTACGTCAGTCTGTGACCCAAGTAACGGCATGTTGAGGGTGCCAGCATGAATGGTGGTGATTTCCAGCTGATTTGTAGCTGATGTGAGGAACATGCCAGAGAAGCTCAAGTATATGACATCTGAACTTATTTTATATGAAGTTAAAAGTGCAGCATTGTCCCTATGGAGAAATAAATACAACAGTTGGGGAGAGAGGTGTGTGAGAATGCCATCTAATTGTGCAACCAAATGTGGCTAAGTATATCACAGAGGATATGTAATCTGGTACAGTGGAGAATCAACTCTTGCCCCTTCCCCACATGGAACTATCGTCAGAGGATATTTTGGAAATTGTGCTGGCACCTTTTTAAGTTCTAACACATACTATTGAAATATAATTCACAACTCATGTTAGAAGGAGTAGAAATCCTACATTACACATAAGCATGGAGGAGGGTCCCTTTACCGCATATTGTTGAAATATAACTCACAAATTGTGGGAAAAATTATGCCTGTGTGTAGCAGGAATCTAAATCACAATAAGGTATAGGAGAGGACTCATTTGAACTCCTGAAAAGTGTTGGGAAAACGGATGCTGGTATTATTTCATTGTGTTTTGTTACATGGGGTAATCTAATTTATGCCGGTTACATGGATGTTACTTTTCATACCATTTAAGGGGGACACCTCTTGATTTTAAACCTATTGTAATTACATGTATATTTTGCACAACTATTATAATGCTATTTTGAGTATTGATAAATAAAGGGACCCACTGAAATGATTACAAACTTGTTTATTAATTAGATTATGTTGGTATTAGTGTGCCCAACAATACTACACTGTTCTATTATTCAACTACATTCAGGGTCAGAGTAGGGGGCCCAGGGCGCACTGGGGCTGCTATCTCAGGATCCCCCTCCCGGCCCCCTGCCAGCCCCCCACTGTGTGCCGTGATTACGTGTGTGCATACTTGTTTTTGTGGTAACCAGAACATCATATCTGCAGGGAGCGGGTCCAGGCTGGCGGGCCCAGTCCTACCCTGACTACATTTAATTATTGGGTATGGAGCACCCCCCTGTGTTCACAAACTATTGGGGACCTGTGATTGTTCCTGGGCCAATCATCCTAAATATTTTGTGGTGTTTTTGATACCCTCCCCAACCATTCCTTTCCTTCTATTCCCCAGACATACCTCGTATTCACTTTGATATAACCAGGATCTGCCCCCTCGATCAGCTGCCCCTAAAGCGTGACATGCATGGTGGCATGAAAACACATGCTGGGGGTAGTGATCGGGTCCAGAGTTTGGAACTTGGGAGGTGGCCCCTGGTGTCTGCCAGGGGGCCCCTGGTGTCTGCCAGGGGGCCCTTGGTGTTGCAGCCCTGGTGGGCCCCCAATGCTACAGTCCGATCCTGGATATAACCTATACTTTGATGTTCCCAGTTTATCTCATTGCTACAGTACTTAGCTAAATTTTGCCCTTTTTTAGTCTGTTCCTTTTCTGTTCTGTTCTCTTCTACCTATATAACTAACTATTCATTCTTTTGTCTGTTTCTTTTTATTTATCCCCCTGCCCCCCATTCCATCCCATGGTTGCTTTGATCTATTTTTCACTTGCAGGGAAGAGTTAAGCATTAATAGCCAGGACTCAGAGATGGGAGGAGCAGATCTAACAGTGGAAGGGTCTGTTCAGTTACCATACCCATTCCTCTCACTGCTTTCAGGCCTGCATTTGTGGGAAGGCCGCCTAGGGTGGCAGGATTTTAGGGGGGCGGCATGCTGGCCAACCACACCCACATTGGTTCAAAAAACACTGGGGATGTGCAGGAGATACAATCTGCATGAAAATTTGCATGAATTAAAGGTAGGGGACAGGGGTGGCAAACGGCAGTGGGCCTAGGGGCGCCCGCTATGTAAATCCGGCCCTGACTGCTTTTGATCTGGTGGAGTTTCATGGGTCACAGGGTCACAGACCAGGTCAGGGGCCAACAGTTTATTGCAGATCTTTACTGAGGTAATACGCCATTATAACTCCTCATCTTTTTACTATATTGTATAATATCTCTATATAAACAGTGCATGTAAAACATACTGCTGCCATGCACATATGAAGCTTCCCCTTCCTGTGAGGTAGAGGAAAAATTCTGGGGTGGAAAGTGTCCCCCTTGTCCCTATTTGTGGACTCCCATGATTACCCCTAGTTCTGACCTTGTCGATATATATAAATTGTTACTGTTAGCAGGTGTTCCCTTCCTGTTCTTTCTGCTGGTATTGTCACAGTTCTTCTCTAGTATCTCTACTTAGATATTCTTCTTGTAGTTATTTGTGCCCTACATACTGTTCACAATCCATGGCAAATGGCCCTGTAAAAAGGGGCAGGAATTTAGTTACTTGGTTCCATTGGTCATCTGGTCATCAGTGTAATGGAAAATGAAAACTTTTAACACAAATTGCTTAAGTCCTTTGCAACAAGTCCATGACAGATTGTCTGTGAATAGATATATCATTGGTACCATACTAAAGATGAATTTACTGCCACACAAATCATTCCATTGTCCAGCCTCTTTAGCAATTCTCTCTGCAACTGAAACCATATTAGTACTAGCCCAAAAGCTTAGCTCTTTGTTGATTGCTAATTTTAACATTACGCTGACTGCTGGAGTAATTTGCCCCTAACATTGTGCATGTATGATTTCTCATATAGACTATTATAGTTCATATGAACAAGCTGCTGTGTAGCAATAGTGGAAATTTAAAAAAGGCTAAATGCCATAGGTTAAATAGTGGATAGCAGATAGCACTATTGTTCTACAGAGCTTATCTGCCATCTGCTGTGTAACCTGTGCCTTTTCTTCTTTGAATGGCAGCCCCCCCCTGCTAAGAAAATTTTAAGCATAAAGCAAATTCAAACTTGTGAAATCACTCACCAAGATAGAAACGTGGCCCAGGTGCTCCAGCCCCAGGCCCTCAGCTCAGGGGAGCGGACAATCCGTATACAAAGCATAAATGTTGGTGCAGGGCACACTGGCCCCCCTTTGCTACACAGCAACAGCTTATTTATATAAACAATAGTAGTGTTTCTGAAGCAAACACAGCAGTTTCACCAGTGCAGGGCAACACTGCATAATATTTTTATTACTTTGAAACACTTGTGCCAGTATCCACTGTTATTCAATTTTTTTAACGCAACTAAGTGCTTTTGTCCATTCCAAACTGTTGTGTTTAAATGGCGTAAAATACAACTCCGAGTACAGCCTGACAGAATATAATTAAATCAATTTGCGAATGCACTCAGACCTGTGTGTAAGAACCCTAAAGAGAGTTCACTTTTCTGCCACTGTGGTTCCCCATTGACTTTACATACACAGTTACCTTTCTCCTTGTCAGCTTGGGGGACACAGGGACAGTGGGGTATAGCTGGTGTCGAAGACACAACAATAAAACAGAAAACTGGCTCCTTCTCCTCCACTGGCTATACCCCCCCAGCAGGCAGAGCATAGCGTAGTTTTGATTGTGTTAGGACTTTTTTTTTTTTTTTCTCAGCTTACTGAGATATTGACATCAAGGGGTAATGAAGGCCTTTTACACAGAGTAAAAGTCCCTATTACATCCTCCAACGTGGGAACCTGTCTCCGGGGTTTTCTTGTGCTCCGTGCACAGACCATCCAGCCAAAACTTACACTCCCTTTCCTTTTTAGGAGGAGAAGGGCTGGCCAGCAGACAAGATTAGAGTTCCCTTGGACCGGAGGTAAGTGCTTTCTTCACTGCAGTTCTCTAACCCTACCTCCCTTCCACTCTCCTGGGGCCAGCTCCTGCTATGGGGCCCAGTGTGTAAACTGTTAGCGGGCGTGGTAGTGTACAGGGGCCAGGCGCATAAGGCAGTAATTCCTATTGCACTCTGGCAGTCCCTGCGCCTTGCCTGATAGCAGATAGAGAGTGGAGCAGCACGTTTATAAGTGGCACCAATGCTAGCTCCACCACATGGAAGGGAGCGTGCGTCCTTCCCTCTGTGATGGGCCATTTTTTTTTCTACGCCGCACAGCAGCAGATGATCATCCTTCCCCCCAGTGTGACCACTATTTTGGGTTGCACCTGGCGGAAGCTGTTTGCGCGCTCATCATTCCCGCTGCTCACACTAAGCAGGGACAGTGCTTCAGCTCACAGGGGCATGGGCTGCTGATACTAAGCAGGGAGCAACGCTTCAGCACACAGGGGCACAGGGTATTAGTTGGTACCTAAAACCAACAGCCACCCTCAGGACTAAGCCGCTCCTCCCTTCCTGCTTATAGACACGGCAGGTTAGTGCTCAGCTCATTAACCCTTGAAGGGTTTAATTTTTCTGCGCACAGACACTTCCCTGTTGATTACTATTAGACACCATGTCTGAAGGGCAAAGTGACAGCCTCTTCTCCAGGGTAGCACCTGCAGCGTCCCTTAAATTCCTGGCCTGTGCAAAATGTTGCAAACATAAACCACTGGAGCAGGGTCCAGATCACTCAGAGCCTACTTCACCCCAGGAGGACCAAACCACCCAAGGGGAGCCTTCAATTTCCAATAGGGATGACACACCATTCCAGGTGCAATCCACTCCTGAGTGGGTAGCTCAGTTAGCCACTGGAATACCAAAGTTAGCACAGTCCCTAGACTAACTTCTTTTCTGCCTGGATAATCCTAAAGTGAGGGCCTCCAAATGCAGGGATCCCTCCCCATCTGAGGAGGAGAGTGGCATCTCTCTCAGACACTCATCCTCCCCCCTTCACCAGACTCGATGGAGTACTGTGAACACAGTGAAGGTAAGCTTTCTTCTACTTCCGACCAGGAAGAGGAGGATTCACCTAAACTCTCTTTGGAGACAGTGGATTCATCGATCTCTTCAGTTCTAGAGACTCTCCATCTCCAGGAACCGGAAATCTCTGCCGACTCTTCCACAGTACGTCACTGCAAGACGTCATCTGTCTTCCACCCTCACTCACAACTTGACCAGATCATTCAACAAGAGTGGGACAAACCTGAGAGACGGTTTCAAGCAAACCACCACTTCCTCAAGTTTTATCCATTCCCTGCAGAGCTCACCAAAAAATGGTCTCCTCCGCCTTCTTTGGACGCTCCTGTATCCTGGCTCTCCAAAAATACAGCCTTACCAGTCCCTGACGCCTGTTCTTTCAGGGACTCTATGGATATAAAGATAGAGCCTGCTGTGCTCTGTATTCTAGCACATCCCTTCATCCTGTCTTGGCTATGGCATGGGTCAGCAGAGCTATTCAGTCCTGGTCCGACTCTCTCCTCAATGTCATTGTGGCTGGAACACCTCAACACAAGGTTTCTCAATGGGCTTCCCAGATCAAGGAAGCAAATGACTACCTATGCGAGGCTTCACTTGACACAGTCCAAGTAATCAGCAGATCATTGGCACTCGCAGTAGCGGCCCACAGGTCCCTCTGGACGAAATTGTGGTCAGCAGTTTTTTCCTCCAAAAACTCCCTGACATCCATTCCCTTCAAGGAGAAACTTCTTTTTTGGCCCGATCTAGACAAGATCATCATCCTAGCCACTGGGGGAAATCATACTTTACTACCACAGCCAAAAGCATGTGCTTCTTTTCGCAGGGGCAAGTTTTTTGTGGCCCCCACGAGTAAGCCAAGACCAACCGGGCAAAACTGAAAATACACTTCAAAGACCATGGACAAGACTACCTCTGCATGACAGTGGTCCCCCACTACCAGACACAATGCACATAGGGGGAAGACTAGGCCATTTCGCCCATGCATGGCTCACCCTCATTCAAGACACATGGGTCCACAAAGTAATCACTCGAGGCTACCACCTAGAGTTTTCCTCACTCCCTTCTCATCGTTTTTTAATGTCCAGACTCCCTCAAGAGCCAAACAGACGCACAGCATTCCAAAGCAGCATTTCCAGCCTAATCTTCGCAGCTCAGTACCTCCCAGAGAGCATTTCATGGGATACTACTCCATTTTTGTAGTACCCAAAAAGGATAGAACAGTCCACCCTATACCAGACCTAAAGGAGCTGAACAAATTCATTCGTCCACGTAAATTCAAGATGGATTCCCTCCAATCGGTCATAACAGCGATGTCTCCAGGGCAGTTCCTGATCTTCCTCGACATAAAAGATGTATACCTACAAATACCCATTTTTCCTTCCCATCAGAAATATAGAAAGCTCATCTTCCAATGGGCCAAAGCCCACCAAGCCATCTACATCCCAGGGCTACAGACTTGGGAAGCATACTTCCTAAGCAGGCAGTCCCTAGACCCGGGCGAGTGGTCACTGAAAGAAGAAGTCTTTAAAGAAATAACACAGAAGTGGGGAACTCCGGAGGTGGACCTCATGGCAGCCTGGCACAATTGGATGGTGCCAGCTTTTTTGGTCCAAAACAGGGACCCACTGGCCCTAAATGCCGACGCTCTAACAGCCACCTGTGAATTTCATCTGGCATATACTTTTCCGCCCCTACCACTTTAACCAGGATTATCAAAAAGCAGCAATGAGAACAGACAACTCACATACTAATAGCGCCCAGGTGGCCTAGATGCTCCTGTGTTATGGAACTTCTCAACCTGTCAGTGGCAAAACCCTGGACCTTGCCTCCACTTCCAGATCGTCTCACCCAAGGGCAAATCTGTCACCCAAACCCTACAACCTCAACTTGACGGCATGGCTCCAAACGACTTTTTACACTGATTAGCGTTATTTCAAAAATTTCTTGTGGTGATTCCTTGGGTGCTCCGCCTCTGGCATCCCTTTATAGATTCAATCTGTAGTGAAGTTTTGGAAACACTCACAAACGCAGCTTAACTGCAATTAGGCTTTTATTCCATTACCACACAAGAGTGTTTCCAAAACTTCACTACAGATTGACGGCATGGCTCTTGAGACCCAAATCCTGACAAAGAAGGGGTTCTCTAGAGCTGTGGCACACACAATGTGCGCCGCCTATAAACCATTGTCAGCCAAAGCCTACCACAGAGTATGGTCCACCTACCACCAATGGTGCAACCGACACAAAGCAAGGTTCAGGTTACTTTGATCACAAACAAAAATATGGTTCACTTGTTATTAATGTTTACTCACTTGTATTACCCAATATCAGGCTGTGTAGAGGTATATAAACCAGAATAGGGATACTAAAAACAAGAAAAAGCAGTAAAACCCCACACTACCTTACTAAAATTAATTGAGATCTAATTATATAAGTGCTTAGTGCTATTATAAACATATGCTTAGTTCTCAATCAATTTAGCACCAACATACAATTAATGGTATTTCAATTGATTGTGTTATATATAAATAATTAAAAAGATTAAGGTGCTCAAGTGCTACAAATCAGGTGATGTGACCCGGAATAAAATCTATCTACACACAATTGATGAATAATCTAAAAGTTCATGCTTCTGATATGAATTAAATAAGGTGCTAGTGCTGTAGTTATAATTTTAAAGTGAGTTCATGGTATCAAACAATTAAAAATAAAGCATCATGAATAAAAGTTAGAAATCAGAAAATGGTATAGAGGTGGAGTTGTCCCAAAGAAACTAGCTGCGTTGTTCTAAGCCCTGGGACACCACACGTGGGAGAAAGGCAAACAAAAATATGGTTCACTTGTAATTAATGTTCACTCACTTGTATTACCCAATATCAGGCTGTGTAGAGGTATATAAACCAGAATAGGGATACTAAAAACAAGAAAAAGCAGTAAAACCCCACACTACCTTACTAAAATTAATTGAGATCAAATTATATAAGTGCTTAGTGCTATTATAAACATATGCTTAGTTCTCAATCAATTTAGCACCAACATACAATTAATGGTATTTTAATTGATTGTGTTATATATAAATAATTAAAAAGATTAAGGTGCTCAAGTGCTACAAATCAGGTGATGTAACCCGGAATAAAATCTATCTACACACAATTGATGAATAATCTAAACGTTAATGCTTCTGATATGAATTAAATAAGGTGCTAGTGCTGTAGTTATAATTTTAAAGTGAGTTCATGGTATCAAACAATTAAAAATAAAGCATCATGAATAAAAGTTAGAAATCAGAAAATAGTATAGAGGTGGAGTTGTCCCAAAGAAACTAGCTGCGTTGTTCTAAGCCCTGGGACACCACACGTGGGAGAAAGGCAGAACACTGAGGACTGTGGTCTCGTTACTACGTTTAACTGTCTTTTAAGGAGAGCTAACTTCGCTATAAAACCAACAAATCCTCAGTGCCTTAGAGATAAAAGAGAATAAAAGGAATGAATGCTGCGCTAGTAGCGCTACAATTCCATTAAATTTCTCTAGATCAGAGATTCAATTACACTTTATCAAGGCAAATTTGCCTTGATAAAGCGTAAACGAAACGTGCGTCGTCGAGCCTTCAAACCCTTTTTTATTTTTTAAAAAAAGCTTATTATTGAAATCTTACCTTTTTAAACCAGGAGTGAAGTTTAAAAAGCCAAGAAATAACTGTTCCAACCTTCTGCTCCGCACCGGCAAACCCAAAAGAGGTGGCATTGCAATTCTTGGATCCCAATTCTACCTACACAGGGTGCATGACATTCAGTTAGCTGGGACAGCCAAATCATTTATAAGGTACAAGGAGGCCAATAAATCATGCAAAGAAGCTATAAGGCAAGCTAAAATTGATATAGAAAAGGATATTGCAGCAAGCAGTGAAAAAAATCCAGAATAATTTATATGTTAAAAGTAAAAAAATTAAGCAGGAAGGGGTGGGACCCTTACGATCAAAGGAGGGTCAGCTGGTTGATGAAAACAAAATAAAAGTGCAGATTCTGAACTCATATTTTTCATCTGTCTACACAAATGAGGAACCAGTAAGTGAAGGTTTCCTTCTTAATAGTCCCAATTCTAGTAATACAACTAACGATGCATGGTTCACACATGAGGAAATTCAAAAGAGACTAGAACATGTTAAGATTAACAGAGGTCCGGGGCCAGATGGTATTCATCCCAGGGTACTTAGTGAGCTTAGCTCTGTGATTGCCACACCTCTTTACTTAATTTTTCAGGATTCATTGAGATCTGGCATAGTGCCGAGAGACTGGCACTATGGCACTAACGGGAAAAAGGATCCCGTTCTCAGCCTCAAAACTATAGGCCAGTTAGTCTGACCTCAGTTATAGGAAAGCTTTTCGAAGGTTTAATAAAGGATAAGATACTGGACTTCATAGCAAATCATAATACTATGAGTATGTGCCAGCATGGTTTTATGCGTAATAGCTCTTGCCAGACTAACTTAATTTCTTTTTATGATAAGGTAAGTAGAGACCTCGATTCTGGGATGGCAGTGGATGTGATTTACTTAGACTTTGCTAAAGCATTCGATACAGTGCTACACAAAAGGTTACTGGTTAAATTAAGGAGTGTTGATAAATGCAAGGTTATGCACTTTGCCAAAAATAATATAAATGCAATTTATACACTAAATGGCAGTGTGTTGGGAGTTTCCTTAAATGAGAAGGATAACAAGTTGTCTAATTCTGGGCAGTGTCATTTTGTGGCTACTAAAGCAAATAAAGTTCTGTCTTGCATAAAAAAGGGCATTAACTCAAGGGATGAAAACATAATTATGCCTCTTTATAGGTCCCTGGTAAGGCTTTATCTGAAGAATGCAGTGCAGTTTTGGACTCCAGTCCTTAAGAGGGATATAAAATAGCTGGAAACAGTGCAGAGATGTGCAACTAAATTGGTTGGAGGGATGGAGGACTTAAATTATGAGGGCAGACTGTCAAGGTTGGGGTTGTTATCTCTGGAAAAAAGGCAGTTGTGAGGGGACATGATTACACTTTACACATTAGAGGACATTATAGACAAATAGCAGGGGACCTTTTTACCCATAAAGTGGATTACCGTACCAGAGGCCACCTCTTTAGACTAGAAGAAAAGAACTTTCATTTGAAGCAACATAGGTGGTTCTTCAATTTTGTTTCTCCTTGTTTGAAGGTTTTGACCTCAACTTGGCAGACTCTTCCATCCTCACTTGGAAATGTTTTGGTGACAAGACCTAAGAGCCATTCATTTCTCTGTGACTGACAGTCTTTTACAAGAACAATATCACCAGATTTGAGGTTGGGTTTTGCAGTTTGCCATTTATTCTGTGGCTGCAAAGTGGATATTGGTGTTGCTTTCTCCATCTGTCCCAGAAGGTGTTTGTAAGACAGCCTCCTACTCTCAATAGGTCAGTTTGGTTAAGGAATGGGTCAAGCTTCCTCAAAGTACTGTCTTTAGGGATGGGTTTGCCCACTATGATACAACTGATCTCTCAAGAATATACTTCATATTCCATAGTGCGGATGATGACATCAGGACAGTGAGGTTGTGGAATGCACTGCCGGGTGATGTTGTGATGACTGATTCAGTTAATGCCTTTAAGAATGGCTTGGATGATTTTTTGGACAGACAGAATATCAAAGGCTATTGTGATACTAAGCTCTATAGTTAATATAGGTATGGGTATATAGAATTTAATTAAAAGTAGGGAGGGGTGTGTGTATGGATGCTGGGTTTTCATTTGGAGGGGTTGAACTTGATGGACTTTGTCTTTTTTCAACCCAATTTAACTATGTAACTATGTAACTATGTAACAAGGCAGACTCGCTACTGGTCTTCCCTTCAGGGCCAAACCAGGGTTTGGTCAAGGAAACAGTGCCTACATACTCTGAACAAATTCTTCTCAATTTTCTTATTGCCATGAAGTGGAAGTCAATTCACCCCCCCCAAAAAAAAGACAATGGGTTCAAATGGTTATTATCACTGTCCCTGTCTACCAACTGGTATATTTGCAGAAAGGATCTTCCTGCTCTGAAGTCTAAAAAAACAGAACCACAGTGGATTGCAAATCCCCCCACCCCTTAATTCCCGCCCTCCCCCAAGTTAGCCAGGGAAAAAAAACACACAAATCGAAGGGTATTAAGTGACTTCATTTGTTTGAAAGTTAGCAACTCAGTTGTCTAATGTCTGTGATAATATGTAAAAGGCTTGTTGACCAAAACGGAATCAATAGAATATATATTAAATGCCTTGAGCTAGCTTTATATGCCTTGAGCTCCACTATAGCTGTACTGTCAGACAGATAACTGAATTGATGCTATTAAAGTTGTTTTATTTAAGTTGGTAATATGTACACAGCAAAAATACAATGTCACTAGTGGTGGTCAATGGCCATAAATCTAAAGGTAAGTAAAGAGTGTCTTTTTAGGAGCTAGTGCCTAGAAACAGGTTATTCTGCCTTCTGTTAATTTAAGGCTTTGCTGATAGCAAATCTTTGGTTACCTGTCCATTCTCTAACGGTAGTGTTTACCCACATGATAAAGTCCACAAGGGCAAGTAATGATATAAATCACATATGTTGATGTACAGGTAAGTCTGTGAGTAATTTCGAAGTGTTTACCAGTATGTGGATATGGAAAGTCCGGGCCTGTAAGCATGCTCCTGCAATTCACGCAGCCAGTACTTTTGTAGCAACCAAACACCTTGTGAGGTAAGCAAATCAGTCCCCTTAGTATTACCACCCACAAAGTTTGTTTTACTAACAAGTCTCTTAAACTCTTGTTGTGCCTGTACCCAAACATAGGTCTCTGGGTTTGGTATAATGACAATGGACCAATTCCGGCCCACACAATGTTTACGTTTTTGGATGTTGGAGTAAATGTGGTTGTAGGAATCAGTGGTGATTGGTTCTGTTGTTGTTTAGGTTTTGGTTAAGAAGTTCCTCCTGTGAGTATTGAAAGGCTCTCTGCAATTGTTGTTCTAGATTGGCCTCATTGTACCCCCTCTGTAGAAATCTGTTAAAGGTTTGTTTGAGTTGTTCCCGTGCCGTGTCAGTGTTGCTGTTATTATGTATATGTATACTTTTCTGGCAATGCACTTTATGTCTCTGTGCCCATAGGTGAGGATGCAGAGCATGTACTTTGCCAGATGCTTTTCTGGTAATGTGCCAGATGTGTTGTTGTTCATTTATTAATGCAATTAGGTCAAGTTGTGACCGGCACCACTGGAGACAGCTTTGGCACCTCAAATAGGAATTTTGTGGCAGTGCCCACATCTTCTGAGCCTTGGCGTGGCTTGGGGTGACCATCAGATAGCACTATTAACTCCAGATGCAGAGTTGCTATCCTTGGGCAATAGCTTTGTTGCACTAGGTATGCCCGTGGCGTACGACAAGTGTAGCAGAGGATTATCCATTCTCTGTTACATATAGGCACTAGCTATGGCATGGCAATAGGATGGGGCTTCTGTACAATAGACAGTGGTCAGTATACTACTTCCCTATTGCAGTTTCTTTCTCTAGTTGATTGTTTACACTTTACTTTCTTGATCATGTCTTAATTTGTGACAGTGTTTTGTGCTTGTAATTACATGGTGATTAGTTACCTAGCAACCATTTTGGTGCCATTTTCAGGCAAGGGTTCATATTCTGGAGTTTTACTATAGCTCTGTTTGTTACTTGTGTACATGCTCCTGACAAAGGTCCCTGTATAGGCCTGAAACATTGAGTATTCTGCATGTATTTTCTGTTTAAATATTTTATGCTATCCTGAGAGTGCAGCAGCTTTGTTAGTTTTTATATGTTTTTTCTTTTTTGCTGTGGCACCCAGGTATAGATAATGTGAGGAGTGGGGCTAATGCAATCTAGGAAGCTGGTCTGGCGATCCTTCAGGGCTATGAACTAGGGATAGATAGACAGAGAAGGTTTTTTTTTGTCCGGACTAAGGAGGATGCAGTAGCACAGACAGGCAGTAATAATCCAATTCATGGTACTCAAGGGGTTAAAAAAACTCAAATTCAATATCCAGGCAGAAGCCAGGGCAGGCAGTGATCAGTGTAGTCAGAATCAAAGCAGAATAATCAGTCTTTTAAGTACACAGATCATAGAATGTGCTTTCTACACTAAGTGCCACAGAACGTAGATTCTACGATCTACAGCACGCTGGGTTGGGCAGTGGAGGAGCGGCTTTTAAAGCCACCCACTCCATCCCAGCTTGTTCCTCTTCTCCTAAGCAACGAGCAGAAGAGGTATCCATTGGCCCATGGGGCACAATCGCCCAGGGGTCCCTAAAGAGCAGCAGACACGTGACATATATGTGTCTACTGCGCCCTACACTTAAGTGTGCCCCCAGGACCGCCCCCACCGGATCATCAAGAATGGCACACTTCTCCAGCACCAGTGACCTACCTGTGTCTTCTGCCTGCCTGCCTAAGTACAGTCATATGAAAAAGTCTGGGAACCCCTCTCAGCCTGCATACAATGAGAGAGACGTGCACCTTATTATATTGGACCCAGCTGGTGAGTACTGACTTTTGATCCTTTATACAACTCTCCTCTGAAGAGTGATAGCATGGCATCTTCAAAGCAACTCTCAAAAGATCTGAAAACAAAGATTGTTCAGTATCATTGTTTAGGGGAAGGCTACAAAAAGCTATATCAGAGGTTTAAACTGTCAGTTTCAACTGTAAGGAATGTAATCAGGAAATGGAAGGCCACATGCACAGTTGCTGTATAACCCAGGTCTGGCAGGCCAAGAAAAATACAGGAGCGGCATATGCGGAGGATTGTGAGTTACAGACAAGCCAAAGATCATCTCCAAAGACCTGCAAGAACATCTTGCTGCAGGTAGTGTATCTTTACATTGTTCTACAATTCAGCGCAATTTGCATAAAGAACATCTGTATGGCAGGGTGATGAGAAGGAAGCCCTTTCTGCACTCACGACTAATGATGGGCGAATTTGCGTCGTTTCGATTTGCCGGAAAATTAGAGAATTTCCAGCGAAATTCGCGAAACGAGTCAATTGCTTTTGACGCGAGGGCCCGTTTTTGACGCCGGCGAACTTTTTCAGGGGAAATTTTGCGGGCGTTTCGCAAATTCGCCGTGAATTCGCGCCTGGCGAATAAATTCACCCATCACTACTCACGACACAGAGTCAATTGTTTTATTCAAAAACTCATTTAGACAAGCCACAGTCATTTTGGAACAAAGTGGTTTGGACTGATGAGACAAAAACTGAGTCATTTGGTCAGAACAAAAAGCGATTTGCATGGCGGAAGAAGAACAACGCATTCCAAGAAAAACACCTGCTACCTACTGTCAAATTTGTTGGATGTTCCATCATGCTGTGGGCTGTGTGGTTAGTTCAGGGACTGGGGCCCTTGTTAAAGTCGATGGTCGGATGAATAATACCCAATATCAACAAATTCTTCAGGATAATTTTCAAGCATCAGTCACAAAGTTGAAGTTATGCAGAGGTTGGATATTCCAACAAGACAATGACCCTAAACACACTTCGAAATCTACAAAGGCATTTATGCATTTATGTAGAAGTACAATATTCTGGAATGTCCGTCACAGTCCCCGACTTGAATATTATCTAAAATCTATGGGATTATTTGAAGCAGGCTGTCCATGCTCAGCAGCCATCACATTTAACTGAACTGGAGAGATTTTGTATGGATGAATGGTCAAAAATACCGCCATCCAGAATCCAGACACTCATCAAAGGAGGCTAGAGGCTGTTACATTTGTAAAAAGGAGGCTAAACTAAGTATTGATGTCATATCTCTGTTGGGGTGCCAAAATTGATGGACCTGTCTAATTTTGTTATGATGCATATTGCATATTTTCTGTTAATCCAATAAACTTTATGTCACTACTGAAATACTACTGTTTCCATAAGGCATATTTTATATTAAAAGAAAGTTGCTACTTTGAAAGTTCAGTCAACGATAAACAAAACTCCAAAGAATTAAGAGGGGTTCCCAAACTTTTTCATATGACTGTAAGTGACACTACACAATCACAAATACACAAACACACTTTTTACACAAACAAATACTTTAATTTACACTTCCACAGATGCACATGTATTTTTGGGGATCAGAGGCTTTCACACATTCACAGCACTCACACATACTTGCACACATGCACATAACACAGAGTTTGGCAAATATATACACACATATGCACACTTACACAATTTTCTGGCTTTCTAGCCCAGAGTTTTGTTTACTGTAAGAAAAACATGGAACCGAAAGTCTGTTGGCAGAAACAGAAAACCAAAAACCCAGACAAAACTGTTGTTCATTGTCTATTGTAAACCAAATTTAGCCAACTGTTCGGTGTGAATAGTGCAAGCCCAGAGTTTGTTGTTAATTGTCTACAGAAAACAGACCCAACCCTGTTTTTTAATTTGTAAATAAATTCCTGTAGGCTACTTATTCATTTTTGGGCCGTAACGTTTTAAAGCCTACTTTTTATTCATTCTTATTCCAGGTACATCATATTTTCCATAACACTACACCTTAAAATTAACTTGTAATTCGGATAAATGGATTTCACATAAACCATCCCATACCTATACATCCCATATCTGTGACCTATAATAATTAGCTTAGTTGTAAGGGAAGCAATATTTATGACTGTTCCTTCACTTAATTAAAAGTTGTTTCGATCACTGGGTAAGATTGAGGGCCAATCTAGAGGGCACACAGAGATTGTACCAATGTTTAATACTGCGAATAAAGTTGAGGCTAATACCTTTTTTTAAGGTTTTTAAAAAAAGTTTACTTTTCTGTTTTTTTGTGGAAGATCTATCTTTGAATCATATCACTCAATCTGTTTCTTACTCCAGGTGTGGCAACATTCATTTGTTTGACTCCTGGGGGTATATGGAATCCACATGGTCCTGACCTCAGCAACTGCTCATCTCCATGGATCAGTCACATTGGGCAAAAGGTGAGTGCTGTTGAATTAGTGCTATTGTAAGACAAGTTTACAATAGACCCCTGCAGGTGACGTTGGGTGAACATTTTGCTCATTATTTTAATTTAAAAAGTCTTTGTTTTTTAACCATTCTTTTAGTAAATAAATGCAAATTATAGCTACTTCATGTATTGGTCCTCGCAAGCTACATAATGAGATCATTGATATACAATCCCCATCCTTTTTTTGTTACTGTTTGGATAACAAGAGTTCATTATGCAGGCAGCATTTTCTCTGCTTTGGTAAGTTTATTACCCACATCGGATATAGAGGGTGTATCCATACCACCCCACTTTTAAAGGATAGAAAGAAACACACAATTAGTCGCCACTCTATGTGTGGAAGTGAGATTTTGACCATGCCCACATGTAAGTCACACTCCCAAATACCTTTGGGGAAGAGGACGGCTAAATTTAAACTATTCATGGGGGGGGGGAGCAGTGAGTTATCTGTGGAAGATTGGTTAGATGGGGTAGTTGGGCTTGGTTAGGGAAAATGTGGTGGAGACAAAATTTCTAAATTTTATACAAATGTATGGTTACAAATGCAAGAAACCTGACTGGTAAAATGGAAGAGCTGGAGGTACTGACCATGGAGGATAAATATGATTTAATTGGTATTATGGAAACATGGCCAAAGGTTCATGTCATGACCATGCAGTAAACCTTGAAGGCTATACTTTGTTTCAGATAGATAGGGAAATGCAGTTGTGCTTGAATGTTTTTAAACCCTTTAAAATGTTCTATATTTATTTTTGAATGTGACATAAAATTTCATCTGATTTTCAAACCTAAAACCAAAACTTTTCAAAGTCCTAAAAGTAGATGAAGAATTTGGTCCAATGTTCCCTCTAATTCCTTTGGAAAAAGAGGTGACTCAAGTGGAAACTATTCACAAAGCTGAAATTTTAGCTCTTTTAAGGGACCTGACAGGGCTAGGAGAACGGGTCACAGAAGTAGAACAAATCATTGAAAACACACTGGAAACGCAATGTGCAAATGGGTCATGACACACTGACTATAGACCTCCAGAACAGGATTGACGACATGGAAAGCCACAGTTGCAGAAGTAATGTCAGGATGAATGGCCTCCCGGAAGCAACGGGACCTGGCAATCTAGGGCCAACAGTGTTTGATATTTTCATCATGATACTGGGTAATAACTCTGATCTCCACATTGAAATTGGCTGCGTACACAAGGAACTGAGACCCAAAATCCCTGATGGTAGTAGGCCATGTAGAGTCCACTACTATAAAGTGAAGGAGGCAATAATGAAAGCAGCCTGCAAACCAAAGTTTGATGGTACAAAACTGAGGATCTAAAACAACACTCCTACAAAGACGCACTCTGTAACCACTTACAGAGAAGCTGATATATTGCAACATTCCATACAAGTGGGGGTTCCTGTTCTCCCTAATTGCATCCAAAGATGGGAAGTCGGCAGTCCTGAGGACACCTGCTGATCTCCCAACTTCTTCAAAAACCTGCAGAGTCCTGCAGCGGGTCGGGTACCTGCGGGTTTCCTGCAAAAAAATGCGGGTATCCTGTGGGATGAAGGTAGGTTTTTTGGGTGCAGGTATAGATGTGGGTCTGCGGGTTGCAGGCCTCATTTATATTTCTTATGTTATGTTATATTGTCTATATTTTACAAAACTTTTTTTCTATCTCCTCTTCTGGTTTGCAGCAACAGCACTTCCTGTTTAATGCTGGTAGACAGATCGGGTTGCAGATAAGGTAGTTGCAGGCAGATGCAAGCGGGTAAATATTCGGATCGGCTCGTGGGCTGTGTGTTGCGGGGTTGGGTCCAGGTCTCAAAAATTGGTTCCACGCAGGACTCTACCCTAAGGTAAACATCCCTGGCTGGCAATCTCCCTATTTTCCACCTCCCTGCCTCCAGACTTGTTGGGGAAAGTTAACAAAAAAGACACAGAGACATACTGCCAACCAGGAGATCACAATGGACACATGAATCTGTGATAAGATGTAACTGTGCCACACTACAGCAGCCCTGTCATGTTGCACATGCATCATTTGTTTCTTGGTTTTCATTTCCATTTTTTGTCCCACCTCCCCTCTGGTCTCTGTCTGTTGGTTTACTCCAGTTGTCCAATAGCATTGCTAGCAGGCATGTAACTATAGAGGAAGCAGACTCTGCGGGGGGTCCCGGAGAACAGGGGGGCCGGGACCGCAGGGTCTGCAACACTAAAATCCTGCATCCGGCACTCACTAAAAGAAAATTTTGTGTGCTCACTGCATAGAGCAAACGCGCACACTCAAACGACAGAGGGGCAGGTGGCATTCAGAAAAGGGGGACTATGTTACTATGAGTGCTGGGCCCCTTCCAAGATTTTGGGCAGGGGGCCGACAAGCATTTGTTACACCACTAATTGCTAGGCTCCATTTTCAACTGCATGTATATTGCTATAGTGGATCATGTTATGATCTTTTGATCTATCTGGAAGTTCACTGTTGTCAAGATCTTCAAAGTTTTGAAATAAATTTCTCAACGATTTACAAGGTACCATTCTGATTGAGTCAACTGTCTGCTGACATTCCTGAGGTTGTAAGTTATTGCTATCTCAAGACAATTTGATGAGTTAAAGAGATCACACTTTCAGTGCTTACAAATGGAGGCATACGATTATTTGATAACGCTGGAATATAGTTACATAGTTAGTTTAATTGGGTTGAAAAAAGACAAAGTGCATCAAGTTCAACCTCTCAAAATGAAAACCCAGCATCCATACACACACCCCTCCCTACTTTTAATTAAATTCTATATACCCATATCTATACTAACTATAGAGCTTAGTATCACAATAGCCTTTGATATTATGTCTGTCCAAAAAATCATCCAAGCCATTCTTAAAGGCATTAACTGAATCAGCCATCACAACATCACCCGGCAGTGCATTCCACAACCTCACTGTCCTGACTGTGAAAAACCCCCTACGTTGCTTCAAATGAAAGTTCTTTTCTTCTAGTCTAAAGTGGTGGTCTCTGGTACGGTGATCCACTCAGTGCTGGATTTCTTTGCCGGCCGCCCCATGGCCCCTAGCAGCCGCGCGGTCCTAGCGCCCGTCCACACTTCCCCTTCCCACCGCCCCTATTTTTTGCCGCCCTAGGCCCGGGCCTATGAGACCTTGCCACATATCCGGGCCTGGATCCACTTTATGGGTAAAAAGGTCCCCTGCTATTTGTCTATAATGTCCTCTAATGTACTTGTAAAGTGTAATCATGTCCCCTCGCAAGTGCCTTTTTCCAGAGAAAACAACCCCAACCTTGACAGTCTACCCTAATAATTGAAGTCTTCCATCCCTCTAACCAATTTAGTTGCACGTCTCTGCACTCTCTCCAGCTCATTTATATCCCTCTTAAGGACTGGAGTCCAAAACTGCACTGCATACTCCAGATGAGGCCTTACCATGTTCCATGCCAACATTCCTTAATTTAACCAGTAACCTTTTGTGTGGCACTGTATCAAATGCTTTAGCAAAGTCTAAGTAAATCACATCCACTGCCATCCCAGAATCGAGGTCTCTACTTACCTTCTCATAAAAAGAAATTAAGTTAGTCTTGCAAGATCTATGATGCATAAAACCGTGCTGGCACAAACTCATAGTATTATGATTTGCAATGAAGTCCAGTATCTTATCCTTTATTAACCCTTCGAAAAGCTTTCCTACCACTGACGTCAGACTAACTGGCCTATAGTTTTGAGACATTAGCAATTCGCCAGTCTCTCGGCACTATGCCAGAAAAATTAAGTAAAGAGGTTTGGCAATCACAGAGCTAAGCTCGCTAATTACCCTGGGATGAATACCATCTGGCCCTGGACCTTTGTTAATCTTAACATGTTCTAGTCTCTTTCGAATTTCTTCATGTGTGAACCATGCATCATTAGTTGTATTACTAGAATTGGGACTATTAAGAAGGAAACCTTCACTTACTGGTTCCTCATTTGTGTAGACAGATGAAAAATATGAGTTCAGAATCTGTGCTTTTATTTTGTTTTCATCAACCAACTGACCCCCCTCTGATAGTAAGGGTCCCACCCCTTCTTGCTTAATTTTTTTTACTATTAATATATTTGAAAAATTAAATTGAAAAAAGGTTTTGCTTTGCAATGACGTTCCTTGCTTACAAGTAGAATATACTGACAAGTATATTTATTAAGCAGCATTTTAAAGACTTCCCATTTTTGTTCTGTGTTTAACCCTGTGAAAAGCATTTCCCACTTAATACGTTGCAGAGATGCCCTTATACTGTCAAAGTTTGCACGTCTGAAATTAAGTGTTATGTTATGATCACTATTCCCTAAATGCTCACCCATACAAATGTTAGAAATGACTTCAGTATTATTAGTTATTACAAGGTCCAAAAGAGAGTTATTCCTAGTAGGTTCTTGAACGAGCTGGAATAAAAAGTTGTAATTCAGCATATTTACAAACCTACTAGCTTTTTCTATCTTAGCAACCCCATTACCCCAGTCAATGTCTGGATAATTGAAGTCACCCATAGCAACAACTTGACCCAGCTGTGAAGCCGCTTGTATCTGCAAGTGTAGCTGGGCTTCATACACTTGGTTTATAGCATATAAATATAGTCAAAATCTCTACCCAGAGTGATTCTATATCCTCACCAGTGCCAGCTATTGTTATTTCTTTAGCGCATGGCTTTAATTCAGGCTTTACATACAAACACACTCCTCCACCCTTTTTAATCCCTCTGTCCCTCCTAAAAATGGTGTAACCATTTAAATTCACAATCCAGTCACATGTTTCATACCACCAGGTCTCAGTGATACCAATTATATCATAATTTTTAGAGCATGCAATTAACTCTAGGTCTCCCATTTTACCTGACAAACTCCATGCATTTGCCAGCATACAGCGTAGGTTACTACTTTTACTTTTGAAATTTGCATTACTTAGTGGATTTTATAATGTAAAATCATATATATGGACACTAGGAATATAGCAACTTAAAGATAGTGCAGCATCACACCCATTGTCATACAGTCTGTATATGCCAGCAAATTAACAGCAGCTTTCAGGTTATCAATCTCTGTTGTAACTGCTGGAGCTTCATTATTCAAATCAACTTGTGCATCATACATGCATGGTATAGCTATTTGCATTAGCACTTGGCAACCTGACTCCTGCCTGCAATTCTGTGAATTAAGCTAAAGAGAAACCTGTCTGTATTGCTTGCAAACACAGGTTCTGTAAACTTCCAGCTAAATCAGAACTGATTTATTTTTCTGCTGCTGAAGGACTTAAGCATTATCTCCTTTTCTGCCAGTGCAATGTCTCAGCACAGTGCTACACACACACAGTCTGGGGAAGCTGATACACAGCAAGAATTAGAATTCCTTCCAGATCAGGGAGCAAACCTTGAACGCAGCGCGAAGTTAAAGCACACAATCAGATTTATTCGGAAGGGGGGGAGGAGCAAGACGCCATGCTGTAACGTCATGTTTCAAGAGAGCTCCGCATTGGCCTTGAAAATTTATAGCATATGAGACACGAAACAGCCTCAAACACAAGATAAGCAAAGCAACAACTGAGATATGACATGTCTGTAGACATTGAGATCAGAGGCCCATGAGTCAACAAATGAAGGGGTAGTAGAAGCTGTAGAGTGGCGTAAGGTTTTATAAATTCTCGAAATTATATGCATGGGAGAGAGTTCCATTGAACACAGAGATTCAAAAGGAGTTTGATCTCTGCCCAATACGGTAATGCCACCCAGGGAATGGAAGAAATGTTTAATTTGAGCAAATTTCAAATGATCCATTTTCGAGAAAGGTTTGACAACGTGAAACTTTCCTTTATCTATGAAGTCACCCTTATCCAGAAAATGAAACAATTGCAAATTGTCTTCAATCAGCCAATGTGAAAAATATTGCTGGTGTTGTCCCAATGGAAATGTCGGGTTATTGATGATCGGTATAAGTGGAGAAGGGTATTGTGTCAATTTAAATTTTTGGCGGCATTTATCCTATATCGACAAAGTATTGGAAAGTAAAGGGTGATCAGTAAACCGAATACGTCTGTGTCTAGTATCTAGCCATGGCAAATGATGTAGGTAACTGTAGGTTGCCTGTTGTTCTATCTCAACCCCTAGTTTGGAATCTGTGTGATGTGACCAGTCGACAATTCGACCCAATACTACTGCATAGTAGTAAAGTTTATTTACTTTATTGCTGCGTATTAACGGTGCGCAGGGGGAAGAGGAGACTGGGTTAACACATTGCCAAAGGGATTGCAGAGAAAGCTGCTCAGTCCATTGCCCTCACATTTTTATCCTGACCCCTTGTGCCTCTGGCTTGTGGTGAGCTGAAGTTTAGGAAATACTCTCTCTCAGGCTCTGTGCATTGCAGCAGGGACGGAAAGGGTGGTTGAAGCACAATTAGGAAAAGAAAGGGATGTGGCACCTCAGGACTTTCCCCTTGCGCACCGTTAATACGCAGCAATAAAGGTACTGTGAGGCTGTGAAGTGACAAGCGGGCCGATCATTCATCATTCTGTTCAGGGGATCTGGCTGGGGGGAGCAGCGAGGAGGAGGGAAGCCATGCACAGTGAAGGAGAGGAGAGCCGAGGAGAGGCGATGCCTGTCAGTGAATAGTTGCTCCTTCACACGCTGTCAGCAGAGTAGCCAGGAGGAGAAATCGAGCCCAGCAGGATGGATGGTCGCCTTTTCGCAGTTTCTGTACAGAACAGGAAGTGCAGTTTCTGTAAGTTATTTCTTAATAAAAGCTTTGTGATTTTAAAGTATAATTTGTGTTGGTGTTTTTGTTTTGATGTGTACTAACGAATTTTTTAAAAAAAATTTTTTATGTTACTGGTCCTTTAATCATGCATCCTTGATCCCTGAACTCTCTCTGCAAGTTAATCCATCTACCATTAATGTTGTCATTATTACCAAATGTACCAAGACCCACCCCACCATACAATTTTCTACCCAATGCTGAACTCTGGCAGGAAGACATCAAACTATGTGGTTGTAGTGATCCAGATGACAGATTACCAAATCCTAATAATTGAATCAGCTATAGCTGCAATCTGTCTAGTTCTGCTTTCCTTTCTCCACTACTAGAGAGGCAGATTTCCCAGCTGTTAGAAATTTCAACCCGTTCCTGATTTCCTGTTGTTCTATTCCCCCAATACATTTGGAACTTCATATAAATGCAGCATAAAAACTTGTTTAGCATAGCCCACAAACCTTGATAATATGTTGCATTACTCTGGGAATGCTTGTCCTGAAATAAATGAGTAATGTGTGTTTGAACAGTGCAGTAGTGTTTAGATCCCCTTTATACCAAGGTGAACCTGATCGAATTCTCTCGATGGTTCTTATAGATTTGCTTTATAACTACTAAACCAATCTACTTAAAGGGGTACTTAACATATAGTATGATGTAGTCTGTGATAGTTTAGTTTGCAATTAGTTTTCTTTTTTATTTCGGAATTTCAGCAGCCATCTGGTTGCTATGGTTCAGTTGACCTAGCAACCTGGTAGTGGATTGTGAATATGAATAAATAAACTTCTTCTGTTTTTATAATAATACTAAATATGATGTGATTGGAGTCGCATGACTGGGCAGTTAATATCAGCGGCTATACTTTGTTTTGGAGGGACACGCAATAGAAAAGGAGGAGGGGGATGTCTGTTTGTTAGGCAGGATTTAAACTCTTATATAAAGGAGGAGGTTATGTTAGGAAATCAGGGGACAGAAGTCTTATGGGTGGAGTTCTTCACCAATTGTTAAGAGTCCAGCAAATTAATTGTAGGCGTATGCTATAGACCCCCTAATGTAAGTGAGGAGGAGGAGGCAAAGCAACTAGTGCAAATAGAAAAGGTTATGCCTATGATTAAGTGTTTGGAACACGAAACGCATCAGGCTGTTTGACACAATAAAATTCTTCACATTTGAACATCTGCCTGGTGGAAGTTTTTGCCCTTGAGTGCCTGCTCCAATTTGAGATTTCGGTTTGTCCGTCCCTTGTGCTGAGTGCCCAGGGCGGTGCACCTGGGCCACTTCATTGACGTGGTAACTACTATCAAGAGACCCTACTATATAGAAGCTTCCAAATAGAAAAGGTTGGTAGTTTGGGTAAAGTAATCATAATGGGGGTTCACCCAGATATTGACTGGAGCAACAGTACTGCCAGATTCATTAATGGGAAGTTTATAAACTTGTTGCATGACAATTTTATGGCACAGGTTGTTGAGGAGCCTACCAGAAAAAAATGCTATTCTGGATCTAGTGATCTCAAATGACCCAGAACTTATAGCAAATGTGCAAGTCTTTCAACCCCTGGGTAATAGTGACCATACTGTTATATTATTTAATGTCTGGTGCAAAAAAACAAATATATACTGGGGCAACAAAAACTATGAATTTTGGAAAAGCTAATTTTAGTGCCTTGAGGGTTGCCCTACAGAGTATTGATTGGGGCATAAAGTTTTCAGCTAAAAACACAGAACAGAAATGGTTATCATTTAAAATGATATTAAATCATTACTGTTCTCAATTTATTCCCTTAAGTAGGAAATGTAGAAGCTCTAAAAATCATCCTATGTGGCTTAATAAAGAAGTAAAGAAGTTAAGAGGAAAGATGAGAAAGGCATTTAAAAACTACAAATCTGTTGGGACAGAAGCTGCATTTAATGAATATAAACACTGTAATAAATGTTGTAAATCGGCAATCCGGAAGGCAAAGAAAGGAAATGAAGCGTTAATTGCGGTGGAGGTGAAAACTAATCCTAAAACGTTTTTTAAATATATTAATAGTAAAAAGATGCAGGTTGAAAGTGTTGCTCCATTAAATAATGGTACCAGTATGGTTGTAACAGATACAATAAAGGAAAATGTGCTAAATCAGTTCTTTTCTTCAGTGTATACAATAGAGGAGCCTGAGTTCCAAGGCTCACTTCATAGCTGCACTAATGGCTCAGCTCAATCTAATCATTGGCTGACTCTGGATATGATCCATAAAGCTTTAGTAAAAATTAATGTAAACAAGGCTCCAGGGTCTGATGGCATACACCCCCGGGTTCTAAGAGAGCTTAGTTCAGTTTTAGACCAGCCCCTATTTCTGATTTTCTCAGGTTCACTTTTATCTGGTATGGTGCCTATGGATTGGAGAAAAGCTGATGTTATTCCAATATTTAAAAAGGGATTACAATCTCAGCCTGGAAATTGTAGGCCAGTAAATTTGACATCTGTGATGGTCAAATTATTTGAAGTCTTGTTAAGGGATCACATTCAAAATGTTGTCCTAGTCAATGGCATTATGAGCAGCAATCAGAATGGCTTTATGAAGGATAGGTCATGTCAGACATATTTGATTGCTTTTTATGATGAGGTAAGTAAGATGCTGGACAGTGGGGGGGGGGCAGAAGATGTGATCTATTTGGATTTTGCCAAAGCGTTTGATACTGTGCCCCACAAACGACTGCTTTCAAAACTAAGCTCTGTTGGGCTTAATGAAGTCGTTTGCACATGGATAGGAAACTGGCTACAGGATCGGGTACAGAGGGTGGTTGTTAATGGTACATTCTCTACTTGGAGTAAGGTTCTTAGTGGGGATCCTCAGCGCTCGGTATTGGGTCCACTTTTATTTAACTTTTCATTAATGACTTAGGGGAGGGTATTGTAAGTAATGTATCAGTGTTTGCAGACGACCCAAAACTATCAAGCCCAATTAATTCCATCCAGGATGTGGCATCCTTGCAACAGGATCTTGACAAACTGGCAATCTGGGCAGCTAAGTGGCTTAAATGTTGATAAATGTAAAGTCATGCACCTGGGATGTAAAAATATCCAAGCATCTTATACCCTTAACGGGACTGCACTAGGCAAATCCATTATGGAAAAGGACATTGGAGTCTTTGTAGATGATAGATTTGGCTGTAGCAAGCAATGGCAGTCTGCAGCATCAAGGGCAAATAAGGTCTTGAGCTGTATTAAAAGGGGCATAGAGTCACGGGAGGAGGGGGTCATTCTTCCACTGTATAGAGCACTTGTAAGGCCCCATCTAGAATATGCCATACAGTTTTGGTCTCCATCACTCAAACAGGACATTATTGTATTAGAGAGGGTACAGAGAAGGGCAACTAAGCCGGTAAAAGGTATGGAAAATCTTAGCTATGAGGAAAGCCTGGCCAAATTGGGGATGTTCACGCTGGAGAAGAGGCGCTTAAGGGGTAATATGATAACTATATATAAATATATGAGATGATCATATAATAATCTCTCTAATGCTTTATTTACCAGTAGGTCTTTACAGCTGACACAAGGTCACCCATTCCCATTAGAAGAAAAGAGGTTCTGCCTAAATATTTTGAAGGGTTTTTTTTACAGTGAGAGCTGTGAAGATGTGGAATTCTCTCCCTTAATCAGTTGAACAGGCTGATACATTAGATAGCTTTAAGAAGGGGTTGGATGGCTTTTTAGCAAGTGAGGGAATACAGGGTTATGGGAGATAGCTCATAGTACAAGTTGATCCAGGGACTAGTCCGATTGCCATTTTGGAGTCAGGAAGGAATTTATTCCCCCTCTGAGGCAAATTGGAGAGGCTTCAGATGGGTCTTTTTGCCTTGTTCTGGATCAACTAGCAGTTAGGCAGATTAAAAAAAAAAAAGCTAAAAGGTTGAACTTGATGGACGTTTGTCTTTTTCAACCTTATTTACTATGTTACTAAAATGTGCAAGACTACAAGATCCATAATTACATAGTACATAGTTACATAGTTAAATAGGGTTGAAAAAATACAAAGTCCATCAAGTTCAACGCCTCCAAATGAAAACCCAGCATCCATAAATGAGGTTCAGTGTTGATAAATACAAGGGTATGCAAAAAAAATTACATAAATTCTAGTTAACTCTATATGGTAATGTTCTTTTTTTTTTTTTAATGAGAAGATTTGGGAGTTTTTGTGGATAACAGTGGTGGTTTAATGACAGACCTTGCCTGCTTTTTTCTCCCAGCAGGTACACCCAACTAGACCCAGCAGCGCAAATAAAAATAAATTTCAAAAGAAAATAGGGGAGCCTGTGCATTAATCTGCCCCTGATAACAAACTTTGCAATCCTAAATAGTGCAGAGACGTTCAACAAATCTTGTATACTGCGAGAAGCAATTATTAAACTATAGGGCGGATTTACATAGCAAAGAGCCCCTAGGCCCCCTGCCATTCATTGCCCCCGTCCTCTGCCCTTCCTTTGTGCAGGTGTTCAGCATTGGGTCCGGAGTACTAGGGATTGGTGCACAGGAAATTTTAAAAACTATTGTATCTCCTGTGAATCCCCAGTGCTTCCTAACCAACGTGGGTGTGTTTGGCGGCCTGCCGCCTCCCTAAAATTCTGACGCCATAACCCGGGCCTTTATGGCCTTTCCACAAATCTGGGCCTGTTAAACTACAATCAAAGGTATTGTTTCCCTCTGGAAAAGAGAAACTTGTATGAGGACAAAACATTTTACATATTTCAACATTATAAGGCACATTTATCAAAGGTTGAATTTCGAATTCAGTGAGTTTTTTTTAAACTCCCTTAAATTCGAATATACTCAAAATTTGTCTGGGGGGTTATTTAAGAAAAACATTGAATATCTAAAACTCTGATCCGAAAAATCAAATAGCATTTTATGCGAATTCGACCAAACCCAATTTGAGTTTTTTCTCTGAAAAACTCGAATGTCAGAAAGACTACAAACATCTCCAGAATGGTCACTGGACCTCTTATACATGAATTTGCCAGGTTTTAGCTGGCGAATAGTTGAATTCGAATTCTTAAAGGGCCAGAGTTTGATAAATCTCGAATATCGAATTAGAATTTTTTAAAAAAAAAACTTGAATCGAGTTTGGATAATTCCCTAATTGAATTTGACAATTTTGACCATAAAAAAATTAGAAAATTTGAATTTTCAATTTGACCTTTAGGGACAGATTTATCAAGGGTCAAATATCAAATAACTCACATAGACTTGAAATTTGAAAAAAAACCCTGACCAATCTAAATTTATTAAAAAAAAAATTTTTTTTTAAACTAGGGTGAATAGGATCAACCTGCAAATTCGAATTCTTAAATTCTTCGAATTACAAATTTTTTTTAAACTCAATCAAATTTGGACTATTCCCTAGTCGAATTATACTAAAATAAGCACGAAGTATAATGTGCAGGAATTAGTGCAATTTTGTATGTTTGCTGCTTGCACCTGGCATTAGCAAAAATATTTAGTTTGGCTTAACTGTCCTAATTCAGAATATACCTGAACTGAAACCTTCTATCATGAATTCATCTAATATTTTCAACAACAGCGAAGTGTCTTACATTCAGGGAAGCCATATCCCTTCCATGGATATTTAGATATCATTGCTGCAACATGAGTGTAAGAACATATTACTAATTATACCACTAGTAACACTATTACATTTTTTTACATTTTAAATTGAATTATTGATACTAAATATATGATAGAGATGCATTTTTTAAAATCTATCAGTGGTTAAGGAGTTTGTTATCAGGAAAATACAGTTCTGCACATAAGTTCTGCACATAAGTTTAAAACAAATATGTACTGTTTCCAGCGCTGTCTCTATATTAAAATCCTGGCAGTGGAGCATTCCTTTAAAGGCATCTGGCAGCTCATCCCTTCTGAGACACAAGCCCCGAGATACTAAATAGACCATACATAAAAGAACTAGGGAAATGGCAATTTTTAAAAAAATTCTATGCCCACAGCTTTTTTTATAACTCCAAATTGGTGTTTTTAATTGTGGTGACTTTTTTTGTCTTGCCAACTTTTTTGTTTCTGTGATAATTTTGTCTATTTACTCCATTCCTGATGAAAAAAATGCTCATCACTACTGATATGCTTTTTTAAAATCACACTTGTGAGTAGTATTCTAAAGCATAAAAATGTTAAAATGTTTTTATAACCTACACTATCGTAAAATGATTTATAAAACCTATTTAAGTTTACATATCCTTGAATTTTTGGGCTGCTAATATATACATTGAAGCTGACACAAACAAGCGATGGCAACAAAGGGTAACGGCGATGGTTGTAGTTAGTGTCTGTGTATAACAGGGTTGCTTGTTACTGAATCAGGGGGGAAACAGAAGAACTGTCAAAGGTAGGAGCAAAAGTAAAATAAATCAGTGAATGCATATGAAAAGTTATCCAAAGATTTGAAAATGCCAATGATCAAATTCTGATCAATAAGTAAAAAATACTAATCTGCAGTCAGGTAGATTAAAGAAATTGTTTAGTATAAAATCAAAAACTGGGTAAATAGATGGCTGTACAAAATAAAAAATGTTTTTAATATAGTTAGCCATAAATCTAATCTATTAAGGCTGGACTGATTGGTCTATGTCTAACATAATAGCCAGAACACTTCTTCCTGCTTTGCAGCTCTCTTGATTTCCACTGATTGGTTACTAGGTAGTGACCAATCAATGAATTGCACATGGGTCATAACTGTTTGCTTTTGAATCTGTGCTGCGTGCTGAGGATCAATTGCAAACGTCCTGAAAAGTTATGCCCCATGTTATGTCCCTTTAAAGTTGTTTACTAACTAATAGTTAGAGAGCTGCAAAGCAGGACGTTGTGTTCTGTATTTAATATAAGACATCCAGTCACTGCAGCCTTTATAGATTACATTTTTGGCTAACTGTATTAGAAGCTTTTTTTTTTTTTTGCACAGCCTATGTATTTACCCAGTTTTTATTTTTACACTGAGCTGTTCCTTTAACCCTTTCCCTGCCAGCTGATTTGGCCTAAATGCAAACATCTACTGCCAAGCAGTTTTTAGACATTTTGTACTAAACTATTTAGTTTACCCAGGATAATATATTATATCATAATTAGCTTATAACAACAATAATATATCATTTTTTTCAGGACAAATGCTAGAATGATGGTGTAATTCCATTTCTATAAAAGATATAGGCTTTTAAGTGTCTAATAAAAATCACGTTTCACATAGTACAATCACATATATCAGAAATATAATTTATTTTAATGTATGAGAACACAACTGATTTAGAAAGTTCTATGTCTCCTGAATGCACCAATACCAAATATATATAGTTTTATGCAGATTTCTCACTTATATATAGATCAAAATCTCCAGGCAGTACGCTACCATATTACCAAAGCACTGCACCACACCACAGCATACTTCTGATTCAAGGCCAAACATTCCACAGTAGGTTAACATTATAAAACTCCACATTATTAGAAACAGCAAATTCTGGTAAATCAAAAATGGGTAATAATATCTATGTACACCAAACTACCAAGTTGCAATTCTTTCCTAAAGTTATAATTTTTTTATAGAAATTGGTGAATTTTTTGAAAAATGACCTCAAAGCTTCCAATCTACAGCATCATATCTCCCACACATCATTAGGTACCAATTTAAAACACCCTAAATATGATCGCCAGGAGTCCACTGCACAGTTTAATGGCCAAAATGTATAGGTTTACCTAAGCATGTGGCATATAGGGGCCCCAAAATATAGGCACCCCTTTTGAGCTATCAGTTCTGTTATTCCAGATACTGCAAAATCAACACATTTACTTAGTTTTGTGGGGGGCAAAGGTAGTTACATTCACCCCAGAAAACCATATATTTTTAGAAAGTACACATTCCCCCAAATCCAAATTGGGTATGCATGTCTTTCTACTCCAAAGCACCAAGCCGTAAACCTTTCCTAAATCTGGTGGTTTTGGTGACATTTCCAAAAATCACCTACAATTTCCACCTTGCGACATTTTATTTCCCACCTACTATTAGGTATCAAGATAAAATACCCCAAATGTAAATGCCTGGGGTCTGCTGAACATTTTTATGTCCAATGTACATAGGTTTATCGAAGTACATTAAGACCCCAAAATCTACCTTGTGCATACTTATTAGATGGTTTACATTTACACTAATTTATAACCATTGCCAGTTTTATGTGGGATAAAAGCTACAAAAAGTTATGATGAACCCTAAAAACCATATATTTTTGGATTGTACACATTTCTATTCCAAATTACCCAACTGCAAAGCTACGCTAAAGGCAGCAGTTTTTATGGCATTTCTGAAACTTGCCTAAAAATATTGCAGTTGGCCGCATTTATCTCACGTATTTCTTACATACAATTGGAAAACACCATAAATATTAATGCCAAGGGTCTACTGAACAGTTTGATGCCCAATATGCATTGATATACCAAAGCAGATGGGCATGTGCGGACCCCAAATGAAAATAGTGCATATGAATTTTCTCGCTGCCAGTTCAGCTTTTGGAATCTGAGACTCTTGAGTGCATATTATGTACCATAAGACCCCCCAGAAAACAAAGAACCCCCAGAAAACCATATCTTTTTGGAAAGTACATAAATTCAACAAGCGAAAAGGCATCTGTGTATACCAAAGTACCAAACTGCAAAGCTATGCTAAAAACACATAAAGAACAATAATGGAGGGATAAAATTGCAATATAACTACAAAAATTGCCCAAACCAATGAAACAAAAAAATAACTGATCCTGGTCAAAATACCAGATCCAATAGTTATGCTGCCAAAATAAACAGTTTTTAGGTAAAAACAAAAGATAAGAGTAAAATGAATAAGTAAACGTGTGTACACTTATAAAAAAAAAGTTGTGTTAGTGTGTATATATGTGAATAAATGTGCAAAATATATATGTAAATAAATGTGCAAAATGGAGCAGAAGAATATATATGTGAATAAATGTGCAAAATGGAGCAGAAGTGTACAAAATAAAAAATATTTATAAAAAAAGGGCAATCTTTACTAAAATATGTGTGTTAGGGGCATATTTAAGAAAAACCTCGAAATTCGAATTTAAAAAGACCAACTGAAATTAAGTCAAAGTTTTTTTTTTTGGTTGAATAGGTCAGTTTTTGATCGAATAGGTCCGTATTTTGCCAAATTTTAATCGTACGAATCGAAGGAATAGCACATTCGATCGAATTCGATTTCTCAAAAAAACATTGATTTTTCCACCAATTGACTCCAAATAGGTTCTAGGAGGTCCCCCATAGGCTATAACAGCAATTTGGCAGGTTTTAGATGGCAAATAGTCAAAGTGGAGTTTTTGAAGACACAGTACATGATAAATTTCGGTATTCAATTTTTTTCAAATTCGAATCAAATTTGGACTATTCCCTAGTCGAAGTACACAAAAAATAGCTCTAAATTCTAATTGTTTTTCATTTGAAAATTCACCTCAACCTTTGATAAATCAGTAAGTGTATAAAATGTATGCAAGTGTATGTAAGTGTGTACTTACTGTTTTTGTTGTTTTTGGATGGGGTCCACGAGGCCCTGGGGGTCCAGTGTGCAGAGGATCATGCAGCAGGAAGTGCATGGGCGGCACAGAAGAGGAGGCAGTCAAGTGAGCAGCAGGCGCAATCGGATCACCTGCTGTTTTGGAGGTCGGCCCTGCGACGATTGCGTTGCAGGACCGACATGACAGCCCCTCAGCCTTGTTGCCCAGGGGGCTGTCAGCCATCCTGACTCTCTGCAGAGGCAGCAAAAGCCGCCGATGCAGAGAGAAGGGCTCAGCTGCAGTAGAACGTATAATTTACATTCTTGGCAGTCTGAGCCCTGAACCGCTAGCATGCATGCTGTGCGTTCTTGTCAGTTAAAGGGGTGGTTCGCCTTCTAAACACTTTTTTCAATTCAGTTGTTTATAAATTGTTGCCCAGAAACAAAGACTTTTTCCAATTACTTTCCTTTTTTTTTTGTTTTTTTTTTAACTGTTTTTCAAAGTTTTTTCAAGTTTATAGTTGAATGTTCCTGTCTCTGGTGTTTCAGTCTGGCAGCTCAGTAATTCAGATGCAGACTCTAAACTGTTACAATTTTGCAACATTTAGGGGCACAGAATATCGAGGGTTAATAAACCCTCAAATATCGACCCTCAAAGTAAAATCCTTCAAATTCGAATATCGAATTCAAATATCGAATTCGAAGGATTTAGCGCAAATCCTACGATCGATCGAAGTAAAAATCATTCGATCAAACGATAAAATCGAACGATTTTAAGCGATCGATCGAAGGATTCTTCTTCAATCAAAAAAAGCTTAGATATGTGATGGGGAAGGTCCCCATAGGCTAACATTGTACCTCAGTAGGTTTAAACTGCCTAAGTAAGAGACAGTATTTTGACTGTCGAATGGTCGAATAGTCGAACGATTTTTAGTTTGAATCGTTCAAATCGAACTCGAAGGTCGTAGTAGCCTATTCGATGGTCGAAGTACCCCAAAAAAACTTCGAAATTCAACGTTTTTTTCATTCTAATCCTTCACATGAGCTTAGTAAATGTGCCCTTGAGTTGATACATTTAGTTGATACAATTCTCAGCAGCATCTCTGGAGTGTTAGCAACTATTGTATCAATTTTAACAGTTGCCTGTAATGAAACCCAGAGATTCAGGGACATAGATAAGAAATGTAACAACTAAATGTATCAATTCAGAGCAGTTTACAGGGTTGGCGACCCCCCCCCAGAGCTGCTTCAGAAGGTGAAAAATGAGACTTTACGCTTCAGTATTAGAAAAAGGGTCAAGCATAGAAAATGGAAAGTCATTGGAAAAAGTTGTTATTTCTGGTGATCTATCTGAAACCAACTAGTTGTTTGAAGGTGAACCACCCCTTTAAAGGGTTAAAACATGCATACACAAGAAAAAAATCACAAACCTCCTATTTACTTAATCAGAGCCTGTTGTATGACACAAGATCGCTTAGTAACCATCCACAGTCCATATTTGGATATAAATATTGCAGATATAGTACGTACACCATGTATGTATGCTCTGTAATTCCTCAGGAGAAGCTCAGGATACGCAGGCAGTAATGCAAATACCCAGGTTCAGATTTGTGGCAAGGCCACAAAGGCCCGGGCCTAGGGTGGCAAAATATGAGGGGCAGCATGCCACCCAGCTGCTTTCTGAGGAGCACTGGAGACACGCAGCTCCCCAGTGCTCCGGAACTTGCATGCGCAAACTCGCAGGGAAGGGGGAGCAGTGTGGGTGCTAGGAACACACAGAATAGGGGTGCGGCCTAGGGACGGCCAGAAAGGAAATCTGGCCCTGCACATACCCCCATTAAAGATATTTATCATATCTTTCTCCCTCTGAGAGATAAATCAGATCTTATAGTGTAGCAAGTATTTATACCAGGAGTGCCCTTACTTTACCAATGTGAGGTCCAGTTTCAGTGATGTTGTCCCATTCATCCATAAAACATTGTTAGCATTCTCTTCCATGGAAAATATTATTTAGGTATTCATTTATAAGAAAATGTATATATCTATGTTTAAGAAACAACTATTTCTTATGTAGGGACCCGTAGTGTTAATCCTACGGTCTAAGACCTCATGGATCTTGATTTGGATGCAGGATGGAGTGATCGTCGGCTGGGGTGCTGCAGTGGCAGACCTCAGGCTATGGAGACACACCATATGGCTGCTATGCCCAGTTTGGGCTCAGGGATAACTAGACCCTGATGTTCCGGAAGATTGATGCCAGACACTGGACTTTAAAGGCTCGTGTTATAGACAGTACTGGGAGCTACAGTTCAGCAAATGGATCAAGCAAGTGATTTGCTTGACTGTGAGAGTCTGGAGCCTATAAACATTTCATCACTGTGGATGCCAGTCAGCTCTGTGTGGGACTACCCATCTGTGTGACTCCTTGAGGTGAGTGTTACCTGAGGGAAGGGGTAGGAAAGGATGAGGATCCAGCGATTTCCTGTTTGGAGAAACAGGCTGTTTGTGTGCCTGCCACGTGGGAGCAAGCACTTTCCAGCGGGAAAGTATGTGGGCAGGTAACGCTACCTAGGACTGGTACTCTTTTCGGGACAAAGGATTGAGATTCTAAGGCTGCCAAAATGGAGTAGTGCGGGACTTTTCCTGGCAGGGAATTACCAGGACTGGACTGCTACAGGTTCCTAGGGTAGTGGGCATTTTTATAAATGAGAATGTAAAGTTTTATTTCCCCTTTAAATTTGCATTAAAGTTATATTTGTTATATAATAAAGTGTGTGATTGGTTTGTTGTCTTAATGGGGCCACCCACAGGTGTATTCCCAGATCCCATTAGGTGGAGGCACTGCCAGAGAAGCATTCCCTCTACCCTTTCACCTTGCTAAGGGACTAAGGACTCGAGTTGGTAAGCAGGTACGACCTTGGCACCAGGGGGGTTGGCCAAGTGGGCGTTACACTTATATAACCTTAACATGATATATATGTTATTGCTATGGTGTGATGATTGTGCTAATCTGTGATGCCAACACAGTTTTTTATAACACATTTTTCATTGCAATTGTCTTTACAATTAAACATTCATATATTTGTGTATTCAGTATATATATATATATATATATATATATATATATATATATATATATATATATATATATTCTTTCTTTTTTTTTCTTACTTAACAGCTAAAGTCTCTAGAAACTGCTGCCAATATTGCAAGAGAGCTTGCGGAGCACACAAAAGGGCATCTGAATGCTGGCGACATTACATATTCCATTCGAGCCATGGATCAGTTGGTTGATTTGCTGGATGTTCAGCTGAGGAATTTGACACCTGGAGGAAAAGATAGTGCAGCAAGAAGTCTAAATAAGGTTGGTCACTTAAAAAATATATACCCATACTAGCTATCATGAGGTGTTACTAAGAGCCCAAACAGATATGTGACATACATTTCTTGTATCATGTTTGGATTGCTAGGTAGGTATTTATTGTTGCCAGTAACAAAATAGGAAACATTTTTAACTTGGTGAACCTAACCAGGTAGAATCTGGTTGGATGATGAGAAATATATGTTACTTAAACAGGACGCTATTAAAATATTCCAAAATAAGTTTATTTTATTTTATTATTCAGATGTTTATGAAGAAGTGCTCAACAGTAAATCAGTAGTAAATCTATAGTATTTTTAGGTTGCCTGGGAATGCTACCTCTACATGACATTTCCTCAGTGAGGTTGATGTTGCTAGCAAGACCACTATAAGGTACCAGTGGTCCCTAGTAGCAGATTCGGCTTGCAGTGTCTAACTTCTGTGTCTGAATTATGTGCAATGTATGCCAGTATACACTGCCTTGCACTGCAGAGCACTACAGACTAATTTCTCTCGCTATCTAATATTCTGGGATTCCATTACCCAATATTTTTAATGTATGAGAATAGGTTAGCAATAACCTACTCTTAACATGCTATCATTCTATCCCCCATATGTAATAAAAGGCACTAAGTTTGCCCAGGAGAATTAAAGGAAAACTATACCCCCAAAATGAATACTTAAGCAACAGATAGCTTATATCAAATTGAATGACATATTAAAGAATCTTACCAAACTGGAATATATATTTACATAAATATTGCCCTTTTACATCTCTTGCCTTGAACCACCATTTCGTGACTCTATCTGTGCTGCCTCAGAGATCACCTGACCAGAAATACTACAACTCTAACTGTAACAGGAAGAAGTGAGGAGGCAAAAGGCAGAACTCTGTCTGTTAATTGGCTCATGTGACCTTACATGTGGTTTGTATGTGTGCACAGTGAATCTTACGATCTCAGGGGGCGGCCCTTATTTTTTAAAATGGCAATTTTCTATTTATGATTACCCAATGGTACATACTACTAAACAAATATATTATTATGATAATGGATTATTTACATGAAGCAGGGTTTTACACATGAGCTGTTTTACTCAGTGGGGGTCATTTATAAAGTTCGCGCAGCACATATTTTTCGCAAATGGTTGTATTGCGCATGTTTTTTGCTGAGCGCTAATATATTGCACTGCTCTGCCCGTCTTTCCGTTTTTTGCGAATTCGCAGTGTGAATAAATTTTCGCAAATGGCGCGCAAATGAGACAGGAGTTTGCGGGAGCGCACCCAATGTGCGAGGTTGTTGTGCGCGGAAATAGCGTTAAATTCGCAGTTTGCAAAACTGTTTTGCGAATATTTTATCCGCCACCAAAGTTGTGGCGTAATTGAGTCGCAGAGTGTGCGCATAAAGATTCGCAATTTGCGAATTGTGACATATTTATAAAGTCCCTTTAGACATTCGCATTGTGAATAAAAAATTCGCAATTCTGTATGCACCCTCTTATTCAGCTTTATAAATATAACCATGCGCAGGGCAAATATATTCACTTTGCGAACCAATCTGCCCTGCGCAAACTTTATAAATGACCCCCAGTATCTTTTAATAGAGACCTACATTGTTTGGGGGGTATAGTTCTCCTTTAACCCATAGCAACCATAAGATGTTTAATTTTAAACAGATGACCCATAATTTCTGCTGCTTATTGGTTGACATGAGTTACTGCTTTAAGGCAAACAGTGTTTTTAATTACATAACCGATTAATTACTTTTAATAGAACATACAGGCCAATACTGCTATATTACAGAAACCTATATCATCATCATAATTAATTTATATAGCGCCGACAAGATATACGTATAGTATTGTTATCTTTCCCACTTCGGGAAAAAAAATTGAATTTCAAATTGGCTGGGTGAGATGTTGCTTTATGTCATAAAAGGACATAAAGATAATTCCTAAATTCAATCCTGTTTTCAAAAATTCAAAAAAAATTTTACTAAAGTTTTATTGAATTTCCAACAATACAATAGAAAATGCAGGTACAAAAAAAAAAATACATATATACAACCCTAATTTGGTTACTGTCTCTTTAAATAGCAACTTACCCTTGGCAATCCAGGGGCCCTGAGTCCCTTTTGCGTATGAAAAGTACCGGGAACTGGGAATTACAGCGCAGTGCTTCCACCTAGGGAACACACCTCAGGGGGATTCCACTAGAAATAATAAAATATACAGTTTGCAAATGAAAAAGATATATATAAACTGTAGTAAAAGTGGGGCAAACTAATACACCATGCACTCCTACACTGGGGACACGTGGGACACTACCTAAATCACGCTGCTCCCCTCCGGCAGACGCTTTCGCAGCATTAAAGCCCGAACAACCAGGCTGCGAGAAAGCTTTTTTCCACAAGCGATCAGACTCCTCAACTCACTGCCTGCCCTCCGACTACATTCCAGACACACCTCAACTGTGAACTTAACTTTGTGAACCGTTAATTTATTTGCACAATTCTAAAGGTTTACACATGTATATATCCAATTTCTGCCAATATATTGCACATTTCATGTTTACATATTTATTGTGTATTTTTAAGTGCCTTTTTGTGATATGTACTAGCTGGAGCCACGTCGTCTCGTCTAACTGTAAATTTGTATACTGCTGAGATGACAATAAAGTTTACTTAGACTTTGACTTTTGACTTAAATCACTATTAGGTACTTAACTGTTGCTCCAACACAGTCCTTTTTAATATCAAAGTCCCAATCCCCTGGAAGGGGTTAATAACCACACAGTTCAAATGAAACTTCCCCAGAGCTCTTATTACCCAGGTAGCGCTACCGATTCCCAAAAGTACCTCTCCCTTTGGAATTTAGCAGCCACTCCCATGTAACAGATTAATGCAGAAAACCTGTCTTCAAGTTGGGGCCCTATGCTTGTAAGAATCCTTCTTTCATTTCATAATGTTTGGTTTTATTTCATTAAGCAGCATTGCATGTTTTAACAGATTCTATGAACTATAGGGCTAAATAAACTTTGGGTGGCTCACTCACCGCTGACCAGGGTGCACAGTGGAGATTATAGGCAGCTCTGCAGCAGGATAAATCTCACCAGTGGCACTTTTCTCCTTCTAAGTTTCTAGCAGCTTGGCAGGGGACAGGCTGGTCTCAATCTGTACCTCCACAGATTTCACAGATTTCACAGCTTTTCTGTACTTGACAGTCTTACAGCTACTCGTGCTGGCTCTGTTCAGCTCTCTTGGAGACCCCCTTCATTTGGCTCCAAAGTCAGGCACACCCTCCCTCCCAAAGATGCACTGGGGTGCTCAGCCAATCGGATCGCTCTCCAGCCTGTACTGGGCTGGATGATGTCACAGGCAGAAAACAGGGGAAGGATTCCTCTTGTCCCCTACATATAGTTACTGTATACAATAATGAGTTTTTACAATAATGGCTCATGGTAATACTCTGATTAAACCCAATAGCTCATTGCAATACTCTACAGAACTATATAATAACGCAAAAAACTGTTCTACTGTTGAACTCAATGTCGTATGTGAAGGATTTTAATCCATCGATCGAAACAATTTTCCTTCAGTATGTTGAGCCCTAAAAGACAGCTTTATGACGTATAATTGTGTATAACAAAGCTTTGCATCATATAAGGCGGCCTTATAATCTGTAATCCTGTATAATGAAGCTTTGTGCAAGAGAAATCATGGGAACTATTCAACTCGATGACCTAATACTTGTTCTTTATTCTTATTCTGGATTTTTCATATCTATTCTCTAATATGTGTATGATTTCTGAAGTCGTTATCAGACTCTTCTTTATTATAGCTAGGGGCACAATATGCTATTCAGCTACCAGTTAGCTAAGATAATATCTCGGATGTGCTTGTTGGGAGTCTGGCCAGATCCTGATGAGCGCATGGGAAGCAAGATCTGTTATTAACCAAATCATTATGAGTTATTGGCTAAGCCTCTCAATGAGCTTACTGTTTGAAAGCAAAATATGCAATATGCATCATAACCAAATTAGACAGGTGCATAAATTTGGACATCCCAACAGAGATATTACATCAATACTTAGTTGAGCCTCCTTTTGCAAATATAACAGCCTCTAGACGCCTCCTATAGCCTTTGATGAATGTCTGGATTCTGGATGGCGGTAGTTTTGACCATTTGTCCATACAAAGTCTCTCCAGTTCAGTTAAATTTGATGGCTGCTGAGCATGGACAGCTTGCTTCAAATCATCCCATAGATTTTCGATGATTTTAAAGTCGGGGACTGTGACAGCCATTCCAGAATATTGTACTTCTCCGTCTGCATAAATGCCTTTGTAGATTTCGAAGTATGTTTAGGGTCATTGTCTTGTTGAAATATCCATCCCCTGCATAACTTCAACTTTGTGACTGATGCCTGAACATTATCCTGAAGAATTTGTTTATATTGGGTTGAATTCATCCGACCCTCAACTTTAACAAGGGCCCCAGTCCCTGAACTAGCCACACAGCCCCACAGCATGATGTAACCTCCACCAAATATGACAGTAGATAGCAGATGTTTTTTTTGGAATGTGGTGTTCTTCTTCTGCCATGCAAAGTGCTTTTTGTTGTGACCAAATAACTAAATTTTTGTCTCATCAGTCCAAAGCACTTTGTTCCAAAATGACAGTGGCTTGTCTAAATGAGCTTTTGCATACAACAAGGGTGTAATAAAATTACCTGGTGGTCTAGTGGTGCGGCGGCGTGGACGGCTGCCACGCCGCCGCGCTCCTTCCTCTGTCTCCAGCGCCGGCGCCATCTTGGTCTCCTAGGGCGTGCGCAGCGCGCCTGCGCGCCTGCGCGCCTCTTAAAGGTACAGGCGCGCTGGCGTGATGACGCCAGCGCACATTGGCGCACGTTGTGGCGCGAAATTTGAAGTATTTAAGGCCCATTCTTACTCCCAGCCAGTGCCCGTGATAGGATTGTATTCCTGGTGCTTCTGAGCCTTGTGTTATTGTCTGATTCCGTCTGATTCCTGTTTTGACCCCTGCCTGGCTATTTTGACTATTCTGAATTCTGGATCCTGACCTTGCCTGCTTACGACTACTCTACAGTTAACCCTTTGTTTGATCACCCAGTTTTGACCCTTTTGCCTGTTTGACGATTCTTGTTATCTGCTTGCCTCGACCCAGCCTGTCTGACGATTCTTGTTGTCTGCCTGCCTCGACCCAGCCTGTCTGACGATTCTGTTGCCTAATCCTTTTGTACCGTGACCTTCGGCCTAAAGACTCTGCTAAACAGCCGTGCCCCTTTGCCAGCCAGAACATCTTGCCTTGCACCCCTCGTTAAGTCCAGGTGGCACCCAAGTAAGTGGAGGGCTCCTCCCGAAGCCCAACGGTGGTCACACTACTGGTGAAGCCGAGCCGAGACCAGGGTGCTTGGCATTTGTTCTGGTTTCGGGTGCCGGTCGTGACAAAGGGTCTCTGTTTGTGGGGTGAGTGCAGAAAGGGCTTCTTTCTCATCACCCTGTGTGACATGCCACTAGCCTGCACATGCACTTTTATGGGGGAATTAGCGTTTGGTAGGCAGGTAGCGTAGAATTTTTGAGCTTAGAGACAGGGACACCAAGGCTTCCGACAAAAACACAGCTTTATTAAGCACTGGACATTCCCAACAAAAAGGCAACAGAAAAATGTTCAGGTAACAGTTCAACTTCACTGTAGAAAATGCAGGGTACAGTTCAGTAAATACACTGCCAAGGGTTTTCCCCCCTCTGGTCGCTCACCATCAAGGGAAACTCTCACCCTCTTGCACTTTGAAGTATTTGGGCTTCACACTCAGCCCTGCTGGCTTCCCCTCCTGGGACTCAGACTCACTAGCCTCTGCCAGTCCTTTTCTCTTTCTTTCCCCACAAATGATTTAGGCTCCAAGCTCTGGAACTCTCTTGCTGGCAGAAAAGCTCCTTCTGCCCAGATCTGTCTCTCACAGCACCTCACTTCCCTGGAGAGCCCTGAACTGTGCTCACACAGCCCTTTTACATTGTCAGGTAGATCCTCTCTCAGCTGCCACTTAATTACCTGGCTGATAGGGAATATTAACCCTACCTGAGCTGAATATTCCTTTGCAGCACATACAATGCAGTTTAAATGCACTCTTTTATGTTCCTTTTCCTCTAAAACAGTGGTGATTTCCAAACACCCTGTCACACCTGCCATACAGATACTCTTTGTGCAAATTGCTCTGAATTGTAGAACGTTGTACAGATACACCATCTGCAGCAAGATGTTCTTGCAGGTCTTTGGAGGTGATCTTTGGGTTGTCTGTAATCATTCTCCCAATCCTCTGCATTTGCCACTCCTGTATTTTTGTTGGCCTGCCAGACCTGGGTTTTCTGCAACTGTGCCTGTGACCTTCCATATCCTGATTACATTCCTTAGGGCTCTTACAGACAAGCATCTTTACTCACACAGATGCATATAAGCACTGAACGCAGGTTGGGATGCAGCATGTTGCATTTTACCTGCGTTTGGCGCTTATAATCAAACTATTTTGGTGTTGCCAGTAATCAGTACTGAGCAGTTACATGCATTCAAATTAGCAAAATTACAAGGGTACCCACATTTTCACACATTTGATTTAATTTCATACAACTGAATACTGCCTCACTAAAAATCTTTGTTCAGAAAACACCCCAGTACTTAGATGTTCCTGGGAAATGAAAGACATTCTGTAACAACTTACTCTGGTGGTCTAGTGGGGGGATGGCAGGGACGCCCGCCGCACCAGTCTTCACTGCAGGTGCCGGTTTCTTAGGGAGCGTGTGCGGCGCCTCTTCCTGGTTTAAAGGCGCAGGCGTGATGGTGCCAACTCGCATTGGCTCAAAAATTCAAATGTATTTGAAGGGACATTTTCAGACTGCCCGTTATAGGATCTTGTTCCTGGTGCTTCTGTGCTATTGAGCTTCTGTTTATTCTGTGGTTGATTCCTGTTTTGACTCCTGCCTGGCTATTGACAATCCTGAACTCCTGTATCCTGACTAGGGATGTCGCGGACTGTTCGCCCGAACATCGACTGTTCGCGTTCGCCGAATGTTCGCGAACGTCGTGCGACGTTCGCCAATTTGGGTTCGCCTTAGCTGGCGCTTTTTTTGCCATTTCTCCCCCAGACCAGCAGATACATGGCAGCCAATCAGGAAGCTCTCCCTCCTAGACCACCCCCACACCCCCTGGACCACTCCCCTTCCATATATAAACTGAAGCCCTGCAGCGTTTTTTCATTCTGCCTGTGTGTGCTTGGAAGAGCTAGTGTAGGGAGAGAGCTGTTTAGTGATTTGAGGGACAGTTGATAGTAACTTTGCTGGCTAGTAATCTACTTGATACTGCTCTGTATTGTAGGGACAGAACTCTGCAGGGATTTGAGGGACAGTGAGTTTAGGTTAGTTAGCTTTGCTGACTAGTCATCTACCTTCTACTGCAGTGCTCTGTATGTAGCTGCTGTGGGCACTGCTTCTGATCTCATCTGTTGACTGCTGCCTGCCTGTAACCCAATAGTCCTTGTAAGGACTGCTTTTATTTTCTTTTTTGTTTTTTTACTTTGCTACTATAAGAGCCCAGTGCTATTAGTCTAGCTGTGTTGGGAGTGGGACTGGTTACATAGTTACATAGTTACATAGTTAAATTGGGTTGAAAAAAGACAAAGTCCATCAAGTTCAACCCCTCCAAATGAAAACCCAGCATCCATACATATACCCCTCTCTACTTTTAATTAAATTCTATATACCCATACTAACTATAGAGCTTAGTATCACAATAGCCTTTGATATTATGTCTGTCCAAAAAATCATCCAAGCCATTCTTAAAGGCATTAACTGAATCAGCCATCACAACATCACCCGGCAGTGCATTCCACAACCTCACTGTCCTGACTGTGAAGAACCCCCTACGTTGCTTCAAATGAAAGTTCTTTTCTTCTAGTCTAAAGGGGTGGCCTCTGGTACGGTGATCCACTTTATGGGTAGAAAGGTCCCCTGCCATTTGTCTATAATGTCCTCTAATGTACTTGTAAAGTGTAATCATGTCCCCTCGCAAGCGCCTTTTTTCCAGAGAAAACAACCCCAACCTTGACAGTCTAACCTCATAATTTAAGTCTTCCGTCCCTCTAACCAATTTAGTTGCACGTCTCTGCACTCTCTCCAGCTCATTTATATCCCTCTTAAGGACTGGAGTCCAAAACAGCACTGCATACTCCAGATGAGGCCTTACCAGGGACCTATAAAGAGGCATAATTATGTTTTCATCCCTTGAGTTAATGCCCTTTTTTATTTTTTGGTGTGCTGCTCCTAGTAGTTCAGCACCAACCAGAGTAATTTTTTTTTTTTAATATATATATATTTTTTTGATTTTACTTATCTTACTGTTCTTTAACGTGTCCAGTGCTGTTTGCTGTTCTTCATAGTAGTGCACCAATAGTAGTGCACTTGCAGGCATTGTTTGCCCAGTGTGTTCTTCAAATGACTGCCACCTAGCTGTGTGAGCTTTTTCACATTCTGTCTAAATATCAATAATAATACCGTCTCCAGAACCACCACCTGAGTGACGTTTTTCAAGCAGCAATAATATATTCCGTATCCACTGCTGTAGTGTATACGTTGACCTTGTAGGCATTGTTTGCCCAGTGTGTTCTTCAAACAACTGCCATCTAGCTGTGTGAGCTTTTTCACATTCTGTCTAAATATCAATACTAATACCGTCTCCAGAAACACCACCTGAGTGACGTTTTTCAAGCAGCAATAATATATTCCGTATCCACTGCTGTAGTGTATACGTTGACCTTGCAGGCATTGTTTGCCCAGTGTGTTCTTCAAACAACTGCCACCTAGCTGTGTGAACTTTTTCACATTCTGTCTAAATATCAATACTAATACCGTCTCCAGAACCACCACCTGAGTGACGTTTTTCAAGCAGCAATAATATATTCCGTATCCACTGCTGTAGTGTATACGTTGACCTTGCAGGCATTGTTTGCCCAGTGTGTTCTTCAAACAACTGCCACCTAGCTGTGTGAGCTTTTTCACATTCTGTCTAAATATCAATAATAATACCGTCTCCAGAAACACCACCTGAGTGACGTTTTTCAAGCAGCAATAATATATTCCGTATCCACTGCTGTAGTGTATACGTTGACCTTGCAGGCATTGTTTTCCCAGTGTGTTCTTCAAACAACTGCCACCTAGCTGTGTGAGCTTTTTCACATTCTGTCTAAATATCAATACTAATACCGTCTCCAGAACCACCACCTGAGTGACTTTTTCAAGCAGCAATAATATATTCCGTATCCACTGCTGTAGTGTATACGTTGACCTTGTAGGCATTGTTTGCCCAGTGTGTTCTTCAAACAACTGCCACCTAGCTGTGTGAGCTTTTTCACATTCTGTCTAAATATCAATAATAATACCGTCTCCAGAAACACCACCTGAGTGACGTTTTTCAAGCAGCAATAATATATTCCGTATCCACTGCTGTAGTGTATACGTTGGCCTTGCAGGCATTGTTTGCCCAGTGTGTTCTTCAAACAACTGCCACCTAGCTGTGTGAGCTTTTTCACATTCTGTCTAAATATCAATAATAATACCGTCTCCAGAACCACCACCTGAGTGACGTTTTTCAAGCAGCAATAATATATTCCGTATCCACTGCTGTAGTGTATACGTTGACCTTGTAGGCATTGTTTGCCCAGTGTGTTCTTCAAACAACTGCCACCTAGCTGTGTGAGCTTTTTCACATTCTGTCTAAATATCAATAATAACACCGTCTCCAGAAACATCACCTGAGTTGTTGTTGTTGTTTTAAAAGCCCAACAGCCACATAGGTAGAACTTCTATGCGAAGGCACATGAACGGCAAGCACAAAGCACTATGGGAGCAACACCTCAAAGGCAGCAGACAAACTAAAAGCCACCCTCCTTCTGGTCCAGCATCTTACTGCTCTACCTCTGCTGTCCTTGACCCGTCTGAACCACCCTCCACTCCGCCTTCCACCTTGACCACCAGTTCCCAGTCATCTGCCCCCAGCCAAGTTTCTGTGAGGGCCATGTTTGAGCGTAAGAAGCCAATGTCTGCGAGTCACCCCCTTGCCCGGCGTCTGACAGCTGGCTTGTCTGCACTCTTAGCCCGCCAGCTTTTACCATACCAGCTGGTGGACTCTGAGCCTTCCGCAAATTTGTAGCAATTGGGACACCGCAGTGGAAGGTACCCAGCCGCAATTTTTTTTCCAAGAAGGGAATACCACACCTGTACCACCATGTGCAGAGCCAAGTCACCGCATCTCTGTCACTTAGTGTTGGGCCAAAGGTCCATATCACTACTGACGCATGGTCCTCCAAGCATGGTCCTCCAAGCATGGTCAGGGCAGGTATGTCACCTACACTGCCCACTGGGTGAACATGGTTATGGCTGGGAAGCAGGGAATGCGTGGCTCAACAACAACAGTGGAGTTGGTGTCACCGCCACGGATTGCACGCGGTTCTGCCACCACCTCTACTCCTCCTTCGCTCTCTACCTCGTCTTCTTCCTCTTCTTCCTCCTCTGCTGCTGGGTCCTCCTCCTCCACACCTGTGCACCCCGTCCCCCAGCTTCCCCTAGGCTATTTGACGTGCCAGGTACGCTGTTGTCATGCTGTCTTGGGGATGACGTGCCTGGAAAGCAGAAACCATACCGGATCTGTACTCCTGTCATCTCTGCAGTCACAGGCCGATCGGTGGCTGACCCCACACCACTGAAGATCGGAAAAGTGGTGTGTGACAACGGAAGCAATCTGTTGGCAGCACTGAGACTGGGCAATTTAACACATGTGCCCTGCATGGCACATGTTCTGAATTTAATAGTCCAACGTTTTGTCTCGAAGTACCCAGGATTCCAGGACATTCTCAGGCAGTCCAGGAAGGTGTCGGCCCATTTCAGACGTTCCTACACAGCCATGGCACGCCTTGCTGACATTCAGCAGCGGTACAACATGCCAGTCAGGCGTTTAATTTGCGACAGCTAGACTCGCTGGAATTCAACGCTCCTCATGTTTGAACGTCTGCTGCAACAACAAAGAGCCGTCAATGAATACCTGTTTGAACTGGGTGGTAGGACTGGATCTGCAGAGCTGGGGATTTTTTTCCCCCGTTACTGGATGCTTATGCGCGATGCCTGCAGGCTCATGCGCCCTTTTGAAGAGGTTACAAACATGGTCAGTCGCACCAAAGGCACCATCAGCGACCTAATACCCTTTGCTTTCTTCCTGGAGCGTGCCGTGTGACGAGTGACAGATGAGGCTGTAGACCAGCGTGACGAGGAGCAGGAAGCGCACGATTTCTGGTCGGAATCACCAGAACGAGCCCAGGCACCTGCTGCAACGCAGGCAGAGGTGTCAGAAGTGGAGTCAGAGGAGGAAGGTGGCTTTGTGGAGGAGGAGGACCAACAGGAGCAGGCTTCCCAGGGGGCTTGTGGTGACCTTTTGGGGACCCCTGGTCTTGTACGTGGCTGGGGGAGGAGACCGTGGATGATGTAGTCCTTGATAACGAGGAAGCGGAGATGGATACCTCTGCATCCAACCTTGTGAGAATGGGGTCTTTCATGCTGTCATGCCTGTTGAAGGACCCCCGTATCAAGAGGCTTAAAGAGAAGGACCTGTACTGGGTCGCAACGCTACTAGACCCTCGGTACAAGCATAAAGTGGCAGAAATGTTACCAACGTACCACAAGTCCAAAAGGATGCTGCATTTACAAACCAGCCTGCAAAACATGTTGTACAATGCTTTTAAGGGTGATGTCACTTCAGGAACTCATCAACATTCCAGGGGCAGAGGTGCCAGTAATCCTGCCACGAGCGCGCCTGCAAGGACAAAGCACTTTGGCCACTCTGTAACGTCAGACATGCAAATGTTTTTCAGTCCAAGGCAGCGCCAGAACCCTTCTGGATCCACCCTCAGAGAACGCCTCGACCGGCAGGTAGCGGACTACCTGGCATTAACTGCAGATATCGACACTCTGAGGAGCAATGAACCCCTGGACTACTGGGTGCGCAGGCTTGATCTGTGGCCAGAGCTGTCACAATTTGCCATGAACCTCTTGTCTTGCCCCGCCTCAAGTGTACTCTCAGAAAGGACCTTCAGTGCAGCAGGAGGGATTGTAACTGAGAAGAGAACTCGCCTAGGTCACAAAAGTGTGGATTACCTGACCTTTATTAAAATGAATGAGGCGTGGATCTCGGAGGATTACTGCACGCCGGAAGACTTGTTCTGACTCCCCATGCAGCTGTCCTTCTCTGCACGCCGCATGACTCCACACACAGCTGTCCTTTAGCGTCCTCCTCCCTCCGCCACCGTTACAAACTAGGGTGCAAACCCTACTGGTTTCATTTGAAGCAAAACTTTTTGGATAGGTAAATCCTTAGTTTTTCTGGCCTCTGTGCTTCAGTGGCTGCAACCAAAAAAATATATATTTTCAGCATTTATATGGCATATTTTTTCTGGCCTCTGTGCTTCAGTGGCTGCGACAAAAAAAAATTAATATTTTCAGCATTTATATGGCATATTTTTTCTGGCCTCTGTGCTTCAGTGGCTGCGACAAAAAATTTTTATATTGTTAGCATTTATATGGCATATTTTTTCTGGCCTCTGTGCTTCAGTGGCTGCGACAAAAAAATATATATATTTTCAGCATTTATATGGCATATTTTTTCTGGCCTCTGTGCTTCAGTGGCTGCGACAAAAAAAACATAATTTTCAGGAAAGTACACATGCCTAATTTTTCAGGGTTCTGCAACAGTGGCAAAATCGCATCTTTTATGGTCACCGCAGGTGATCAATAAAGTAGACCAAAACTGGGCCCACACTGCAGAATCAGTGTTTTTTGGTTCACTTCACTGTACATTGAATTACCTCTGCCTGACCGTGCACGTGCGCACAAGCACGGTGACTGCTAAACACACCACTACAGAAATATTGCCACCAACAGGACGAACATCCTGGAGGTGACAAGCGCAACTAGTAATTAAAAACTATTATTTGCTCACTTGACGGTATCATTCATTAAAGCTCTTTGCGTTTTTTTGCGTTGCAGTAAGCGCCGCGTTTTGTCTTTGCGTGTGAACAGGCTGTAACCTTTACACGACTTGATTGGCATGTAGACGCCGGACGTTTTAAAGCAGTTTATTACACAGGTTTAGAAATGTAGTGGGATTTCTGCCCTTTACAGAACTCTGCAAGGATTTGATGGACATTTTAGGTTAGGTAGCTTTGCTGGCTAGTAATCTACCTTCTACTGCAGTGCTCTGTATGTAGCTGCTGTGGGCAGCTGTCCTGCTGCTGATCTCTCATCTGCTGACTGCTGCCTGTAACCCAATAGTCCTTGTAAGGACTGCTTTTATTTTCTTTTTTGTTTTTTTTACTTTGCTACTGTAAGAGCCCACTGCTATTAGTCTAGCTGTGTTGGGGAGTGGGACTGGTGTGCTGCTCCTCCTAGTAGTTCACCACTACCAGCACCAACCAGAGTCAAAATTGTTACAAAGTATCTTATTTGCACCTGTTAGCTGTTCTGAGCTCTCTGCCAAAAGCTAATTAAGTTAGAAACTGTTTTTTTTCTGGCTGTTCAGTGCAGAGAAAAGAGGGACTTTCCAGTACAAAAGAGGGACAGGGGGTTGAGTGGTCAAAAGAGGGACAGTTGGGAGGTATGCAAGTGCCACCTAGCTGTGTGAGCTTTTTCACATTCTGTCTAAATAACAATAATAATTCCGTGTCTGTAAACATCACCTAAGTGATGTTTTTACAGCAGCAATAATATATTCCGTATCCACTACTGTATACGTTGCCCTTGCAGGCATTGTTTGCCCAGTCTTTAACCAAGTGCCACCTAGCTGTGTGAGCTTTTTCACATTCCGTGTCCAGAAACATCACCTGAGTGACGTAGTGTGATTTCTGCCCTTTACAGCACAAAACGCAGCGCTGTGTCAACAATGTATTTTTCAGATACATTTTTGCCCTTGATCCCCCTCTGGCATGCCACTGTCCAGGTCGTTGCACCCTTTAAACAACTTTAAGATCATTTTTCTGGCCAGAAATGTCTTTTCTAGCTTTTAAAATTCGCCTTCCCATTGAAGTCTATGGGGTTCGCGACATTCGCGAACCGTTCGCATTTTTGACGCAAGTTTGCGAATATGTTCGCGAACATTTTTTCCGACGTTCGCTACATCCCTAATCCTGACCCCTTGCCTGATTAGTGACTCAGATTCTGCTTAATCCTCTGATTGACTTCCTGGTTTGACCCTTGCCTGCCTGACTACGTTTACTCTCTGCCTGCCTCGACCCAGCCTGATCCGACTACGATTCTGTCTAACGCCTTGTACCATGACCTTCTGCCCAGAGACATTCTCTTACAGTTGTGCCCCTTTGTCTGCCCAGAACCCGTTGCCTTGCACCTCTAGTTATTAAGACCTGGTGGCATCTGAGTAGCTGAGGGCTCCTCCCAAAGCCAAATGCGGCTGCTACAGGCAGAAGCACGAGCCAAGACCATGGTGCTTGGCATCGGTTCTGGGTTTAGGGTGCCAACCATTACATTATAACGGGCCATGTACAAAGAAGGTCAAGCCGCTGCTGCTGCTGCTCCTTCCTATACGGATGTGCTACTCACCACTCTGTTACAGCACCTGGAAGAACATGAGCAGAGGCAAGATTACCTGATGCAAGGTTTTCATAATCTGACCTGCCGACTGGATTCTTCTACAGTCTCCAGGTCAAGTAGTCATCCCTCCTGTGGCCGCTCCAGTGGGTTCTCCTGCCATGTTGGGTAACGTTACTTAAACCCATGAACCCAAAATTGTCTACCCCCGAGAAATTTAATGGGGATAGAACCAAATATTTTGTATTCAAAGAGGCATGCAAACTTTACCATAGCTTTTTCCCTCAATCATCAACGGTGAATACAGGGTGATCCCCAAATTTGGGCCCTAAGATTACCCTCCACTGATCCTGCCCGCTTTTCCCTAGTAACTTTCTTTAACACCATGGCGGTACTCTATGATGACCCAGATCGTGCATCATCAGCCGATTCCGCGATTCGTAAATTACGCCAGGGAAAACGGGATGTGGAGTTCCGCCGGTGGGCTGTTGAAACCAGTTGGAACGACATGGCTCTTCGTAGCCAGTTTCGTATAGGGCTATCTGACTCTGTCAAAGACAGTTTAGTTAACTACCCTCTATCTACCAACTTGGATGATCTCATGTCTCTAGCCATCCAGGTAGATAGAAGACAGAGGGAAAGAAGGAGTGAGAGTGGTACTTCCTTTCATACTGGTCTCACCAATGTTAAAACTTCTTTTTCAAATGTGGTTACCAATATCAAGCCTCCTAATCCCTCTGTGCCTCTACCTCAGGAGGAACCCATGCAATTGGGCATTTCTCATCTAACTCCTGAGGAAAAGGCTCGCAGGCGGTCTCAGGGGTTATGCATTTACTGTGGGGAAAAGGGTAATTTTCTAAATGAATGTCCTAAGAGGCTGGGAAACTTCCAAGCTAAATGGAGAAGGGGAGCTCCATTTGAGTAAAGAAGTTTCCTCTCCCCATTCTTCCTCTAGGATTATGTTACCTGTTGAGTTAACCTGGCCTACGGGCGCTGTTAAGGTTGCCGCATTAGTGGATTCTGGGGCGGAGGGAAATTTTTTTGATGCTGCCTTTGCAGTAAGGTACTGGACTGGGCCCAGCCTCTTTCTTTGCATGCAATGCAAAAGTTCTTAGGGTTCGCCAACTATTACCGCCAATTTATCAAGAACTTCTCCCTGATTGTGGCCCCTATCACTGAACTAACAAAGAAATTTGCAGATCTGAGTATGTGGCCCCCCAATGCTATTCAGGCCTACGAAATTCTCAAAAAAGAATTTGTGTCTGCCCCATTCTTCATCACCCTAACACCACTCTTCCATTCATTGTTGAGGTTGATGCCTCAGAGGTTGGGGCAGGGTCGATCCTTTCCCAAAGGCATCCAACAACCAACAAGGTACACCCTTGTGCTTTCTTCTCTAAAAATTTTTCGCCTGCTGAATCTAATTATGACATCGGGAATAGAGAATTGTTGGCTGTCAAATGGGCCTTTGAGGAATGGCGACATCTGTTGGAGGGGGCTAAGCATATGATAACGGTCTTTACTGACCATAGAAATTTGTATATTGACGATTGAATCCTAGACAGGCCAAATGGGCTTCGTTTTTTACCCGATTTAATTTTTCCCTTACTTTTAGGCCTGGTTCTAAAAACACGAAGACGGATGCACTCTAGAAGTTTCGAGTCCAATTCATCCGAGTCTAGTGAGTGCATTCCCATCCCCTAGTGAGTTAATTGTGGCAGCTCTGGGATCAGACCTAGCCACACTATTATCCTCTGTTCAGTCTTCTGCCCCTGTAGAAACTCCCCTTGGGAGATTATTTGTTCCTGAAGATTTGAGGGAACAGGTTTTGGGTGAAATTCGCAATTCCAAAATGGCGGGACATCCCGGCATATCTAAAACGGTGTCCCTTTTGTCTCGCAATGTATGGTGGCCTTCCTTTAAGCAGGATGTCAAAAAATTTGTTGATCCTTGCCCTGTTTGTCAAAGGTCAAAATAATCTAGGAATTTGTCGCAGGGATTGTTAAGGCCACTACATATCCCTGACAGACCCTGGTCTGGATTTCATTGTTGATTTTCCCCCTTCTCAGGGGAAAACTGTGATTTGGGTGGTGGATAGGTTCAGCAAGATGAGCCACTTCATTTCCCTCCCACACCTCACTTCTGCCAAAACCTTGGCTGAGTTATTCATTTGTAATATTATTAAGTTACATGGGTTTCCGGTCAATATTGTTTCTGATAGAGGGGTACAGTTTGTTTCAAAATTTTGGCAAGCATAGAAAGCATAGAAACAGCTGAACCTGTATCAAGCATCAGGTTAACCCTTTCCCTGCCAGCCGTTTTGTCCTAGATGCGAACATCTACTGCCAAGCAGTTTTTAGATATTTTGCACTCTTTCACTTTAAGGGCCTTTCCTGGGGCGGTCTTTTAGTTTACCCAGCAAAACAATATATTGTTTTTTTCAGGACAACCTGAACTTTCAAAATATGCAGGAATTTTAGTGTAATTCTACTTCTGTAAAAAAATATTGGCTTCTAAGTGTCCAATAAAATGAAAAAAATCATGTTTCACAAAGAACAATCACATATATCAGAAACATCATTTACTTTATGTACGAGAACACAGCCTATTTGGAAAGGTCTATGTCTCCTGAACGCGGCAATACCAAATATATATCGTTTTATGGAGATTTCTCACTTGTATAGATCAAAATCTACAAGCAGTACACAACCAAATTTCCAAAGCACCGCTCCCCAAACGGCATACTTCTGATTTCAAGGCCAAACATTCCACTAACAGTAGGTTTACCCTAGAAAACTACCCATTATTAGAAAGAACAGATTCTGGTGAATCAAAAATGGGTAAATATATCGTTGTACTCCAAACTACCAAGTTGCAATTGTTTCCTAAAGTTGTAATGTTTTATAGAAATTGGTGAATTTTTTGAAAAATTACCTCAAAGCTTCCAATCTACAGAATCATATCTCCCACAAATCATTAGGTATCAATGTAAAACACCCCAAATATGAAAGCATGGGGTCCGCTGAACAATTTGATGCCCAATATATATGTGTACCCAAACATGTGGCATATAGGGGCCCTAAAATGTAGACACCTCATTTGAGCTATCAGTTCTGTAATTCCAGATACTGCAAAATCAACACATTTGCATCGGTTTGCGGGGGGTAAAAGTAGAAAAAAGTAAGTTCACCCCAGAAAACCATATATTTTCGGAAAGTACACATTCCCACGAATCTAAATTGGGTATGCATGTCTTTGTACTACAAAGTACCAAGCTGCAAATCATTCCTAAATGTGGTGATTTCGGTGACATTTCCAAAAATCACCTCAAAATTTCTACACTGCAGCATTGTATTACCCACATACTTTTAGGTATCAAGAGAAATCACCCCAAATATGAAAGCCTAGGGTCCTCTGAACAGTTTGATGCCCAATATGTATAGGTGTACTCAAGCACGTGGCATACAGGGGCCCCAAAAGGAAGACCCCCATATGGTCTGTCATTTCAGGTACAGCAAAATCAACACATTTACATCGTTTTGGGGGGGGTCAAAAGTAGAAAAAAGTAAGTTCACCCCAAAAATCCATATATTTTCGGAAAGTACACATTCCCACGAATCTAAATTGGGTATGCATGTCTTTGTACTACAAAGTACCAAGCTGCAAATCATTCCTAAATATGGTGATTTTGGTGACATTTCCAAAAATCACCTCAAAATTTCTAACCTGCAGCATCGTATTACCCACATACTTTTAGGTATCAAGAGAAATCATCCCAAATATGAAAGCCTAGGGTCCTCTGAACAGTTTGATGCCCAATATGTATAGGTGTACCCAAGCACGTGGCATACAGGGGCCCCAAAAGGAAGACCCCCATATGGTCTGTCATTTCAGGTACTGCAAAATCAACACATTTGCATCTTTTTGGGGGGGCAAAAAAAGGAAAAAGTAGGTTCACCCCAGAAAACCATATATTTTCGGAAAGTACACATTCCCACAAATCTAAATTGGGTATGCATGTCTTTGTTCTCCAAAGTACCAAGCCGCAAACCATTCCTAAATTTGGTGATTTTGGCGACATTTCCAAAAACCACCTCAAAATATCTACCCTGCAGCATCGTATTGCCCACATACATTTAGGTATCAAGAGAAATCACCCCAAATATAAAAGCCTAGGGTCCTCTGAACAGTTTGATGCCCAATATGTATAGGTGTACCCATGCACGTGGCATATAGGGGCCCCAAAAGGAAGACCCCCATATGGTCTGTCATTTCAGATACTGCAAAATCAAGACATTTACATCGTTTTGGGGGGGGCAAAAGTAGAAAAGGGTAAGTTCACCCCAGAAAACCATATATTTTCGGAAAGTACACATTCCCACGAATCTAAATTGGGTATGCATGTCTTTGTACTCCAAAGTACCAAGCCGCAAACCATTCCTAAATTTGGTGATTTTGGCGACATTTCCAAAAACCACCTCAAAATATCTACCCTGCAGCATCGTATTGCCCACATACTTTGAGGTATCAAGAGAAATCACCCCAAATATGAAAGCCTAGGGTCCTCTGAACAGTTTGATGCCCAATATGTATAGGTGTACCCACGCAAGTGGCATATAGGGGCCCCAAAAGGAAGACCCCCATATGGTCTGTCATTTCAGATACTGCAAAATCAAGACATTTACATCGTTTTGGGGGGGGTAAAAGTAGAAAAGGGGAAGTTCACCCCAGAAAACCATATATTTTCGGAAAGTACACATTCCCACGAATCTAAATTGGGTATGCATGTCTTTGTACTCCAAAGTACCAAGCCGCAAACCATTCCTAAATTTGGTGATTTTGGCGACATTTCCAAAAATCACCTCAAAATTTCTACCCTGCAGCATCGTATTACCCACATACTTTTAGGTATCAAGAAAAATCGCCCCAAATATGAAAGCCTAGGTTCCTCTGAACAGTTTGATGCCCAATATGTATAGGTGTACCCAAGCACGTGGCATATAGGGGCCCCGAAAGGAAGACACCCATATGGTCTGTCATTTCAGATACTGCAAAATCAACACATTTACATCGTTTGGGGGGGTCAAAAGTAGAAAAAAGTAAGTTCACCCCAGACAACCATATATTTTCGGAAAGTACACATTCCCACGAATCTAAATTGGGTATGCATGTCTTTGTACTCCAAAGTACCAAGCCGCAAACCATTCCTAAATTTGGTGATTTTGGCGACATTTCCAAAAACCACCTCAAAATATCTACCCTGCAGCATCGTATTGCCCACATACTTTTAGGTATCAAGAGAAATCACCCCAAATATGAAAGCCTAGGGTCCTCTGAACAGTTTCATGCCCAATATGTATAGGTGTACCCACGCACGTGGCATATAGGGGCCCCAAAAGGAAGACCCCCATATGGTCTGTCATTTCAGATACTGCAAAATCAAGACATTTACATCGTTTTGGGGGGGGGGGCAAAAGTAGAAAAGGGTAAGTTCACCCCAGAAAACCATATATTTTCGGAAAGTACACATTCCCACGAATCTAAATTGGGTATGCATGTCTTTGTACTCCAAAGTACCAAGCTGCAAACCATTCCTAAATTTGGTGATTTTGGCTACATTTCCAAAAATCACCTCAAAATATCTACCCTGCAGCATCACATTACCCACATACTTTTAGGTATCAAGAGAAATCACCCCAAATATGAAAGCCTAGGGTCCTCTGAACAGTTTGATGTCCAATATGTATAGGTGTTCCCAAGCACGTGGCATACAGGGGCCCCAAAAGGAAGACCCCCATATGGTCTGTCATTTCAGGTACTGCAAAATCAACACATTTACATTGTTTTGGGGGGGGGGGCAAAAGTAGAAAAAAGTAAGTTCACCCCAGAAAACCATATATTTTTGAAAAGTACACATTCCCACGAATCTAAATTGGGTATGCATGTCTTTGTACTCCAAAGTACCAAGCCGCAAACCATTCCTAAATTTGGTATTTTGCTGACATTTCCAAAAACCACAGCAAAATTTCTACCCTGCAGCATCGTATTACCCACATACTTTTAGGTATCAAGAGAAATCACCCCAAATATAAAAGCCTAGGGTCCCTTGAACAGTTTGATGCCAAATATGTATAGGTGTACCTAAGCATGTGGCATATAAGGGCCCTAAAATAAAGACCCCCCCCCCATATGGTCTGTCATTTCACATACTGCAAAATCAAGACATTTACATCGTTTTGGGGGGGGGCAAAAGTAGAAAAGGGTAAGTTCATCCCAGAAAACCATATATTTTCGGAAAGTACACATTCCCACGAATCTAAATTGGGTATGCATGTCTTTGTACTCCAAAGTACCAAGCCGCAAACCATTCCTAAATTTGGTGATTTTGGCTACATTTCCAAAAATCACCTCAAAATATCTACCCTGCAGCATCGTATTACCCACATACTTTTAGGTATCAAGATAAATCGCCCCAAATATGAAAGCCTAGGTTCCTCTGAACAGTTTGATGCCCAATATGTATAGGTGTACCCACGCACGTGGCATATAGGGGCCCCAAAAGGAAGACCCCCATATGGTCTGTCATTTCAGATACTGCAAAATCAAGACATTTACATCGTTTTGGGGGGGGCAAAAGTAGAAAAGGGTAAGTTCACCCCAGAAAACCATATATTTTCGGAAAGTACACATTCCCACGAATCTAAATTGGGTATGCATGTCTTTGTACTCCAAAGTACCAAGCCGCAAACCATTCCTAAATTTGGTGATTTTGGCTACATTTCCAAAAATCACCTCAAAATATCTACCCTGTAGCATCACATTACCCACATACTTTTAGGTATCAAGAGAAATCACCCCAAATATGAAAGCCTAGGGTCCTCTGAACAGTTTGATGTCCAATATGTATAGGTGTTCCCAAGCACGTGGCATACAGGGGCCCCAAAAGGAAGACCCCCATATGGTCTGTCATTTCAGGTACTGCAAAATCAACACATTTACATTGTTTTGGGGGGGGGGCAAAAGTATAAAAAAGTAAGTTCACCCCAGAAAACCATATATTTTTGAAAAGTACACATTCCCACGAATCTAAATTGGGTATGCATGTCTTTGTACTCCAAAGTACCAAGCCGCAAACCATTCCTAAATTTGGTATTTTGCCGACATTTCCAAAAACCACAGCAAAATTTCTACCCTGCAGCATCGTATTACCCACATACTTTTAGGTATCAAGAGAAATCACCCCAAATATAAAAGCCTAGGGTCCCTTGAACAGTTTGATGCCAAATATGTATAGGTGTACCTAAGCATGTGGCATATAAGGGCCCTAAAATAAAGACCCCCCCCCATATGGTCTGTCATTTCAGATACTGCAAAATCAAGACATTTACATCGTTTTGGGGGGGGGGCAAAAGTAGAAAAGGGTAAGTTCATCCCAGAAAACCATATATTTTCGGAAAGTACACATTCCCACGAATCTAAATTGGGTATGCATGTCTTTGTACTCCAAAGTACCAAGCTGCAAATCATTCCTAAATGTGGTGATTTCGGTGACATTTCCAAAAATCACCTCAAAATTTCTACCCTGCAGCATCGTATTACTCACATACTTTTAGGTATCAAGAGAAATCACCCCAAATATGAAAGCTTAGGGTCCTCTGAACAGTTTGATGCCCAATATGTATAGGTGTACCCACGCACATGGCATATAGGGGCCCCAAAAGGAAGACCCCTATATGGTCTGTCATTTCAGATACTGCAAAATCAAGACATTTACATCGTTTTGGGGGGGGGGGCAAAAGTAGAAAAGGGTAAATTCACCCCAGAAAACCATATATTTTCGGAAAGTACACATTCCCATGAATCTAAATTGGGTATGCATGTCTTTGTACTCCAAAGTACCAAGCTGCAAATCATTCCTAAATGTGGTGATTTCGGTGACATTTCCAAAAATCACCTCAAAATTTCTACCCTGCAGCATCGTATTACTCACATACTTTTAGGTATCAAGAGAAATCACCCCAAATATGAAAGCATAGGGTCCTCTGAACAGTTTGATGCCCAATATGTATAGGTGTACCCACGCACATGGCATATAGGGGCCCCAAAAGGAAGACCCCTATATGGTCTGTCATTTCAGATACTGCAAAATCAAGACATTTACATCGTTTTGGGGGGGCAAAAGTAGAAAAGGGTAAATTCACCCCAGAAAACCATATATTTTCGGAAAGTACACATTCCCACGAATCTAAATTGGGTATGCATGTCTTTGTACTCCAAAGTACCAAGCTGCAAATCATTCCTAAATGTGGTGATTTCGGTGACATTTCCAAAAATCATCTCAAAATTTCTACCCTGCAGCATCGTATTACTCACATACTTTTAGGTATCAAGAGAAATCACCCCAAATATGAAAGCTTAGGGTCCTCTGAACAGTTTGATGCCCAATATGTATAGGTGTACCCATGCACATGGCATATAGGGGCCCCAAAAGGAAGACCCCTATATGGTCTGTCATTTCAGATACTGCAAAATCAAGACATTTACATCGTTTTGGGGGGGGGGGCAAAAGTAGAAAAGGGTAAATTCACCCCAGAAAACCATATATTTTCGGAAAGTACACATTCCCATGAATCTGAATTGGGTATGCATGTCTTTGTACTCCAAAGTACCAAGCTGCAAATCATTCCTAAATGTGGTGATTTCGGTGACATTTCCAAAAATCACCTCAAAATTTCTACCCTGCAGCATCGTATTACTCACATACTTTTAGGTATCAAGAGAAATCACCCCAAATATGAAAGCATAGGGTCCTCTGAACAGTTTGATGCCCAATATGTATAGGTGTACCCACGCACATTGCATATAGGGGCCCCAAAATAAAGACCCCTATATGGTCTGTCATTTCAGATACTGCAAAATCAAGACATTTACATCGTTTTGGGGGGGGCAAAAGTAGAAAAGGGTAAATTCACCCCAGAAAACCATATATTTTCGGAAAGTACACATTCCCACGAATCTAAATTGGGTATGCATGTCTTTGTACTCCAAAGTACCAAGCTGCAAATCATTCTTAAATGTGGTGATTTCGGTGACATTTCCAAAAATCACCTCAAAATTTCTACCCTGCAGCATCGTATTACTCACATACTTTTAGGTATCAAGAGAAATCACCCCAAATATGAAAGCTTAGGGTCCTCTGAACAGTTTCATGCCCAATATGTATAGGTGTACCCAAGCACGTGGCATTTAGGGGCTCCAAAAGTAGACCCCCATATGGTCTGCCATTTCAGATACTGCAAAATCAAGACATTTACATTGTTTGGGGGGGGGGGCAAAAGTAGAAAAGGGTAAGTTTACCCCAGAAAACCATATATTTTCGGAAAATACACATTCCCACGAATCTAAATTGGGTATGCATGTCTTTGTACTCCAAAGTACCAAGCCGCAAACCATTCCTAAATTTGGTGATTTTGGCGACATTTCCAAAAACCACCTCAAAATATCTACCCTGCAGCATCGTATTGCCCACATACTTTTAGGTATCAAGAGAAATCACCCCAAATATGAAAGCCTAGGGTCCTCTGAACAGTTTGATGCCCAATATGTATAGGTGTACCCACGCAAGTGGCATATAGGGGCCCCAAAAGGAAGACCCCTATATGGTCTGTCATTTCAGATACTGCAAAATCAAGACATTTACATCGTTTTGGGGGGGGGCAAAAGTAGAAAAGGGTAAATTCACCCCAGAAAACCATATATTTTCGGAAAGTACACATTCCCATGAATCTAAATTGGGTATGCATGTCTTTGTACTCCAAAGTACCAAGCTGCAAATCATTCTTAAATGTGGTGATTTCGGTGACATTTCCAAAAATCACCTCAAAATTTCTACCCTGCAGCATCGTATTACTCACATACTTTTAGGTATCAAGAGAAATCACCCCAAATATGAAAGCTTAGGGTCCTCTGAACAGTTTCATGCCCAATATGTATAGGTGTACCCAAGCACGTGGCATTTAGGGGCCCCAAAAGTAGACCCCCATATGGTCTGCCATTTCAGATACTGCAAAATCAAGACATTTACATTGTTTGGGGGGGGGCAAAAGTAGAAAAAGGGTAAGTTTACCCCAGAAAACCATATATTTTCGGAAAGTACACATTCCCACGAATCTAAATTGGGTATGCATGTCTTTGTACTCCAAAGTACCAAGCCGCAAACCATTCCTAAATTTGGTGATTTTGGCGACATTTCCAAAAACCACCTCAAAATATCTACCCTGCAGCATCGTATTGCCCACATACTTTTAGGTATCAAGAGTAAATCACCCCAAATATGAAAGCCTAGGGTCCTCTGAACAGTTTGATGCCCAATATGTATAGGTGTACCTAAGCATGTGGCATATAGGGGCCCCAAAAGGAAGACCCCTATATGGTCTGTCATTTCAGATACTGCAAAATCAAGACATTTACATCGTTTTGGGGGGGGGGGGCAAAAGTAGAAAAGGGTAAATTCACCCCAGAAAACCATATATTTTCGGAAAGTACACATTCCCACGAATCTAAATTGGGTATGCATGTCTTTGTACTCCAAAGTACCAAGCCGCAAACCATTCCTAAATTTGGTGATTTTGGCGACATTTCCAAAAACCACCTCAAAATATCTACCCTGCAGCATCGTATTGCCCACATACTTTTAGGTATCAAGAGAAATCACCCCAAATATGAAAGCCTAGGGTCCTCTGAACAGTTTGATGCCCAATATGTATAGGTGTACCTAAGCATGTGGCATATAGGGGCCCCAAAAGGAAGACCCCTATATGGTCTGTCATTTCAGATACTGCAAAATCAAGACATTTACATCGTTTTGGGGGGCGGGGGGCAAAAGTAGAAAAGGGTAAATTCACCCCAGAAAACCATATATTTTCGGAAAGTACACATTCCCATGAATCTAAATTGGGTATGCATGTCTTTGTACTCCAAAGTACCAAGCTGCAAATCATACCTAAATGTGGTGATTTCGGTGACATTTCCAAAAATCACCTCAAAATTTCTAACCTGCAGCATCGTATTACTCACATACTTTTAGGTATCAAGAGAAATCACCCCAAATATGAAAGCATAGGGTCCTCTGAACAGTTTGATGCCCAATATGTATAGGTGTACCCACGCACATGGCATATAGGGGCCCCAAAAGGAAGACCCCTATATGGTCTGTCATTTCAGATACTGCAAAAGTAAGACATTTACATCGTTTTGGGGGGGCAAAAGTAGAAAAGGGTAAATTCACCCCAGAAAACCATATATTTTCGGAAAGTACTCATTCCCATGAATCCAAATTGGGTATGCATGTCTTTGTACTACAAAGTACCAAGCTGCAAATCATTCCTAAATGTGGTGATTTCGGTGACATTTCCAAAAATCACCTCAAAATTTCTACCCTGCAGCATCGTATTACTCACATACTTTTAGGTATCAAGAGAAATCACCCCAAATATGAAAGCCTAGGGTCCTCTGAACAGTTTGATGCCCAATATGTATAGGTGTACCCACACACGTGGCATATAGGGGCCCCAAAAGGAAGACCCCTATATGGTCTGTCATTTCAGATACTGCAAAATCAAGACATTTACATCGTTTGGGGGGGGCAAAAGTAGAAAAGGGTAAATTCACCCCAGAAAACTATATATTTTCGGAAAGTACACATTCCCACGAATCTAAATTGGGTATGCATGTCTTTGTACTACAAAGTACCAAGCTGCATATCATTCCTAAATGTGGTGATTTCGGTGACATTTCCAAAAATCACCTCAAAATTTCTACCCTGCAGCATCGTATTACCCACATACTTTTAGGTATCAAGAGAAATCACCCCAAATATGAAAGCATAGGGTCCTCTGAACAGTTTGATGCCCAATATGTATAGGTGTACCTAAGCATGTGGCATATAGGGGCCCCAAAAGAAGACCCCCATATGGTCTGTCATTTCAGATACCGCAAAATCAACACATTTATATTGTTTTGAGGGGGCAAATGTAGAATAAAGTAAGTTCACCCCAGAAAACCATATATTTTTGGAAAGTACACATTCCCACAAACCCAAATTGGGTATACATGTCCTTGTACTCCAAAGTACCAAGTCGCAAGTCTTTCCTAAATTTGGCGATAAAAGCAACGGTTTTTACATTTTTGAAAATCGCCTAAAAATATTGCAATTGGCCGCATTTATCTCACCCAATTTCTTGCATACAATTGTAAAATAACATAAATATTGATGCCAAGGGACTACTGAACAGTTTGATGCCCAATATGCATAGATACACCATGGCAGCTGGCATGTGCAGACCCCAAATAAAAATAGTGCATATGAGTTTTCTCCGCTGCCGATTCGCCTTCTGTGAACATAGACCATTGACTTCATATTATGTGCCTCAACACCCTCCTTACAGCAAAGACCCCCCAAAACCATATGTTTTTGGAAAGTACACATTCTGACGAATCCAACAAAGATAAAGACGTCTTTCTACACCAAACTACCAAACTGCAAAGCTTTTCTAAACTTCGAGGTTTTTACAACATTTCTGAAAATTGCCTAAAAATGCTGCAGTTTGCCGCATTTTTCGCACACAATGTTTTACGTACAAAGAAAAATCACCCTAAATATGGACGTCAGAGGTCTGATGAATAGCTTGATGCCCAATATGCATAGATTTACCAAAGTATGTGATGTGTACGGACCCCAAATGAAAAACATGCATATGAATTTTCACACTAGCCAACTAAGCTGCGGAAAACAGTACCCCAACTTTGCGTTATGTGTTGTAAGACCCCCAAACTGTAAAAAGCCCCCAGAACAGCATACATTTTTGGAAAGTACATATTCTGACGGATCAAACAAAGTAAAATCTATCTTTCTATACCAAAGCACCAAACAGCAAAACTATACTAAAGATATACAAGGAAATGCAGGGATAAAATTGCAATAAAACCATAAAAATTGTATAATTCAATGAAATAACAAAATTACTGATCCAACAGCATAATTAGTGGCCAAAATCGATTACCCAATAGTAATGCTGCCAAAACAAATGGTTTTTAGGGGTAAAAAAACACAAATTAGTAAAATGAAAAAGTAAAATAAAAAAAATCCCTCTTTGTGAGTTTTTTGTGTATACATGTGTATACACTTCTAAAAGTGGTGTGACAGTGTGTATATAAGTGTGAAATAAGTGCAAAAAAGTGCAAATAAGTGTTAATTTATTAAAAATTTTAAAAAAAAATCTTTACTAAAATGATTGTGTAACTGTGCACAGATCTATACAATGTAGTGTAGTGTGTATGTAGTGTTTGTGTAGTGTGTAATTTAGCAAATAAAGTCCACTTACCATTGCTGGAGCAGGGGAGAGAGTCTAATCTTCTTTCAGCAGCGTGTGTGCTGAGTCACTGCAGTCAGGAAGTGCGTGGGTGTCGCCAGAGCAGGAGAGAGCAGAAGGAAGACGGAGGAGCTGGTAAGCTGCTTCTTTCTGCGATTTTAGGTCGATCCTGCAACAATCCTGTTGCAGGACCGACATGACAGCCCCCCAGCCTTGTTGCCCAGGGGGCTGTCAGCACTGCTAAGTCTCTGCAGAGGCGGCTAAAGCCGCTGATGCAGAGTACAGCATGTTAAACTGCAAGAACGTACAATGTACGTGCTTGGCAGTTAAAGCCCTTGCCTGCCAGAACGTACAGCGTACGTGCTTGGCAGGCAAAGGGTTAATGGAGTGTCCCTTGTCAGCAGAAGCAGTCCTGACACTGACAGTGCATAGAAACTTGTCTGGTAGCTTTATCCACACTTACTACTGTGGCATTTGTAGTAGTGACTTCATGAACATCTTTAGCAGAACTATGGCAAATGTCCTACTGCTGCACCATTAAGATTTTGCGGGACATGTAACATGATTTGCAGTGTGTTGTGTCGAACCACAGCGAAAGCAGTATTTTCTATTTGTATTTGCTGTATGGTTTTGCAGTGTAGGTGAATCCCTTTCTTTAGCACTGTATTTTGCCTGTGACTGTGCATTATTAGGCCATCACAATCTGTACATTCCCAGCAGTTCCATGACTGAGAGTTTTAGCTTCTGCCACTGCTGTTTCAATTTGGCTAGCAACTGTAATAGCCTTTGCAAGGGTTAAATCCTGCTCTAGGAGCAGTCTCTCTCTAATGCGAAGTGAGTTTGTTTTTTTCCAATATTTGGTCTCTTAGCATTTCACCTGTTAGATTCCCAAAGTCACAGGTAACAACCAGCTCAATCAAAGCTGCTACAAATTGTTTTGTGGATTCGCCATTACGTTGTCCACGTTGGCGGAATTTATATCTTTCAGCAACCACATTTACTCTTGGCACAAAAAAGTTTTTTATAGCAGTAAGAGCAGTTTCATAAGTATCATCAAGTAATGGTAATGGATAGAATATATGTTGTCCCTCTGCTCCCAGGCAGTGAATAAGTAAAGCACGCTTTCTAGCAGCAGAAATCTCCCCTTGGTCAGCTGCAATCCGTAAACATACGGATCCAAGCAGTAAAAGGTATGGTAGGCTCACCAGGGGTTGGAAGAAAAGCTGCAGGCTGCTGCAGCGCTAGAAGAGACATCCTGTCTTCAATCTGTTATGTTTTGGGTAGCCGAGGATGAGTAGAGTATAACAGTGCTTTATTAGCAGAGACTCATGCAGCCATTATACAACAGTAACTTTCACTTTTAAGCTGTATGAAGTATGCACAGTATAATTCTGGGCACAGTGACATCTACAGGCCATTTGTATAAACACAACATGAATGTCCACCATTCTGTGTAAAATAAAAAGTGGTGCTCCGTCTAGAAACCCTGCTGCACAAGGTTTCAAAAGCCAATATATACCAAGAAAAAGTCAGATGGCTTCCTCCCCCTTTCTCAAGTGCTCTTACAATTGTAATACAGGAAACAGGTATATAAAGGTGTAAAGGTAAAAAACCCTCCACCCTCATTAACTGACATCACATAGTGCATAAATACATTTACTGAACATTATTCGAACATAAGTAAATAAGTGAATACCTGTGAAGTGACAATGAAGTACTAGATATTGATATCATGATTATGCACCATCAATTTAAATTAATGAAATAACAAATCATATATCAATCAAATAAGTCCATAATGATATAAGTACATAATGATATAAATCCATAAAGTAAATCTTCCATTATTACTGTGAAGAAAAGTATAAGGAAAGTATAAGGAAATTAAGCCAATTACATCAGAAAAGGTATCCCGTTTTCAAAAAAAAAAAAAAGCAGTAGTTCACATGTTAATTTAATCCCAAAGGAGCCAAAGTATTATGTTTATCTATCCACATACCATATATACTCGAGTATAAGCCAAGCTTTTCAACACCCAGAATGTGCTGAAAAATCCTACCTCGGCTTATACTCGAGTCAGTAAAAAAAAATTCTGGTAGATGAAACAGATATATTAAGAAGCTGCCTTACCAGTAAATTTGCAGAGAACTATTAGGAACTTTGAATCTGTATCCCACATGATCTGTAGCTGTGCTACTGACCAGAGTCCCTTGCCCCTGCACCCCGGATGGGGCCCACAACCCATCAATGGGGCCCCGATCCTAAGGAGCCAACGGAGAACACCCCCCTCCCAGCCAGAAACAATGGCGTTGATCTGCGGTGCAGGAGGAGCAGCAGCGCAGAACTTTACACAAGTGTGGCGCGCTGCTGGCTGAAGTGCGGGTGGTGCGCATGCTGACGTCATCATGTGGGTTTTCTCAGCGACGTAACAACTCCGGGCTGGGTCACCCTGCGAAAAATCTTGAAGGGGCCCGGTGCCGACTGCAGGAAGCAGTATCCCTGACTCTCCCCTCCTGCCCACCAGTAACTCAGGGCCACCCCTGACAAAAAATCTTGAATGGGCCAGGCGCTTGCTGCAGACAGCAGTATCCCCGGCTCTCCCCTTCCGCCTGCCAGCATCTCTGGGCCGCCCATTGATTAATCTTTGGCGAATTGATTAATCTTTGAAGGGGCCCAGCAGCAGAGAGCAGCTTCCCCTCCCACCCCCTAACAACTCTGGGCAGCTTGGCCCCACTGGCGAAAAATCTTTGAAGGCGATCAGCGCCTACTACAGGGAGCAGCTTCCTCTCCCCTCCCGTTGGAGCAAATTTAACGGTAAGGCAGCTGTCTTCTTAATATATCTATTTCAGTATATTTTGTCTCATCTGAAAAATGTCTGTAATATAAATCCACTGGGGGGGACAAATTTTCAGTGATTTAGTTTTGCGCTGTAGTGATTGCAGCATAAAGGGTTATAAATGGGAACTTTCTGTTAATAAAAGGAATGAAATGTAGTTTAATTTTGCCAAAAATTACCGGCTGTACCTGCTTGTCCAACGGTCTTAGTTGTGTCTAGGCTTATACTCAAGCCAATAAGTTTTTCCGGTTTTCGTAAGTAAAATTAGGTACCTCGGCTTATACTTGGTCGGCTTATTTTTTGCAACTTGCAAAACCAACCACCTCAGCTGTTGTTCTTGCAGTGGGTGGGTGGCTAACATACAGGCAAAAATTGGAGGGGAAAAATGCACAAGGTAAAGGTATTGTCCAATTCCGTACCAGGACTAGACTAAAGTTCTAGTGTTCCAAAAGGTAGACTCTTAGTTTTTTTTTATTTTCAAGATACTGTGAGAGCACTCCTTACGGATGAAATCAGGGATGGAATTTCAGAGGTAAGAAGCAGCAAGGTAGAAATGTTTGAGGAGAGAGGTGGCAGTAGATGTGGATGTTGTGATAAGAAGCTAGCTCTGAGAGGAGTGGAGAAAACAGACAGGAATGTACAGTGAAATAATATAGTGAGGAGAAGAGGATTGAAGGACATTGAATGTCAGCAGAAGGATTTTATGGGCTATCCGTTGCTTAAAAGGTAGCTATGCCAAGGATTTTAATTGGGTTTAAACAGGTTCCTGGTAGCCAAGATTAAGACTGATTGGAGGGAAGAGAGATGGGAGTCAGGAAGACCGGTTAGTTGGAGATCGTTATAGTCTAAACGGTATAGGATAAGGGCATGGATTAGTGATTTGGCTGTTGTTTGTGAAAGAAAGGGCATATATTGGCTATATTGTGGAGGAAGAAGTGACAAGTCAAACTTCCCAACTGTCCCGTTTTGAGCGGGACAGTCCCTCTTTTGACAGCTCAACCTGCAGTCCTGTGTTTGTACTGGAAAGTCCCGATTTCTCTGCACTGAACAGCTAAAAAAGATACAATGTTTCTAACTTAATTGGCTCTTGGCAGAGAGCCCATAATAGATACTTAAGATACATACATACATTTGTAACAGTTTTGTCTCTTGGGAGAAGTTAGACTCACAGCTTAAAAGGGCAATTCATCTTAATTTGTAAAACTGTAATAAAACATAAAAACTACAGAAATGTGTTCAAACTTTCATAAACTTGCAAAATTTATTAAAACTGCCATGGAAATTAGGGGGTGTATTGGGGGGTATTATTAATATAATTAAAGAAGGCAAGGGATGACCCCCAAGCAGCGTAAGAGTTAATAGGGTTAAAGGTAATGCCATCAATAGTAGTAGTAAAAGGAAGAGATGGGCTAGGTTTGGGTGGAAAGACCATGTGCTCTGTTTTGCCAAAGTTGAGCTTGAGGTGGCGTTGGTTCATCCAGGAGGAGATAGCTATTATCTCGATCTGGGTCTGAGTGTCAGTGGTTAGTGAAGAGGTGTCTAAATATGTCTGGATGTCATTGGCATACAGGTGATTTTTAAGGCCAAATGAAGATACAAGGTCTCTTAAAGAGAGAGTGTTTCAACAGAGGACCAAGTACAGAATCCTGTAAATAGGTACAACACATTACGTGAATATAATAAAACTATTCTTTTGGCTATTCAGTCTTTATATCTCAATATGTATATTATCAAACTATAATGGTAATAAAAGTCAGCATATTGCTTTAAAACATTTTATAACGATTTGGTACCTGTAAATCTGAAAAGGCATAAATGATCTGTATTGTATGTAAGAAGTTCTACTACCATATATATGCTACATCATATTAAATGACCATAAACAACATCTCTGTCTATTTGACAGTTTTCTACCAGCAACTTTGAGGCGAGAAACAGGCAGATTGTAAGGATTTTAATCTGAGCAAGACTGTACTCTCTCCTCTGTAGAATTCTGAGTAAGATGATTTTTCTCCTCAGTACCATTGCTAAGCTTTCCCTGGTGGCAGCTCAAATAAAGCACTTTAGGTGTCTCATCATTCACAAATTACAGAAAGCACCAGACATCTGTGGCCTTAAAAAACTGTAGCATTCTCAAGTGTGTGTCGGCAACTCGAACTGAGGGTCTGAGGCCCACCAGGGCCACAACCCCTCCGCTTTCTTACATAATGCTCTGGAGTGCAATCAAAGTAGCAGCTTAGAGCAACTCTACCAAAAACAATGTATTAGCAGTACCCAGAACAGCAATTATAAACCTCTTTAATTTCTCATAGCAAGAGACAGGTACAATTCCAATTCCTCTATATACATTTAGGATTGCATTTATTTTTCTGACTCTAGCTGTACAGTTGGGAATAGCTGAGGGTTTAACTTCATGGACAAAATGTTAAACTACAGTGACAGTAGTGTCAGTTACATGGTAAATCCAAGAGGAGGTCATTGCTGCATGCACACTGCATGGACAGTGTGTCCCAGAAAATGTGTAAAAAAAGTGTAAAACTTTTGGGGCTGAGTTATCAATATTTGGCAAATTTACACCTAGGTAGTAACCCATTGCAATAATTCAGATTTTTGCTTTCAGTGTTCTACTTGGAGCTGGCTGAAAAAATCTAATGAGTTATAAATTGCAATGGATTATAGCCCAGGTACAAATTTGCCCAGTGTTGACACAAGAGCCCCACTGTTTCATATTTAAACTGCAATGCTTGAATGGGCATATAATGGGGAGTTTGGGGATTCTTTAGTACAGGAAACAGTATTTATTCATATATATAATCTGATGTAGGTAACCTACCACCCTGCTTGATAGAAACAGTGTATAGTAAATATATTTTTTTGTAATAGTGTGTCAGTTTAATTTTTATTTTATTAACATTTGTTTCCATTTTCATTGTTACAGCTGCAAAAACGAGAACGCTCATGCAGAGCTTATGTCCAGGTACTTTTTCCCCCTCTACACTGGTGTGTGTATGTTAATGTTTGCATTATCTCAATATCGTGTGTGGTGTTATTTGAATTTTTTTTACATATGTAATATATAGATGTAACATCAAGAAGATGATTACTATAAGGTATCAACGTGCCTAATAGAATAAGCGGTATTTTTGTTCCCTGAACATACAGCCGGATGCCACACAAGACAACTAGTTAATTCATCCGAAGCAGTTTTAGTGTATATTCTCCATATTCTCTATATTTGCAAATTGTTCTGATTATGAAATTATTTGAATAATACTAGATTATTTGTCAAAGAGAACTGTTACAACATAGCCATAGGCCAATAGGTATTTTCATACACACCTTAAAGCTCAAATGCTATTTTATGGGAACCTTGGGAATCTGGTTTCATGGAAAACTTCTGCCTATTACAGGCTTTTCAGAGTTATAACAGTGTACAGATGGGAACTAGATGTTCATTGGAATCTATGAACATCATTTTCAAAGTGAAACTACCTGCCAGTTATTTTTGTGTACCTCGACTAGAGAATAGTCCAAAAAAAATTTGACTTAATTTCAGTTGGTCTTTTTGAATTTGAATTTTGAAGTTTTTTCAATTTGAAATTCGACCCTTGATAAATATGCCCCTTAGTGTGGCTCCTCCACTCAGCTGTAATGTGACTGTGCCGAGTTACCAGTCACAAAACTGACCAGAGTTTTATTTCAGAACTTCTCCAGCAAGTACTCTCCTGTATGTGCATGTACATGTTAGCCCTTCTATTACCTGCTGTGCTGCTGCTACAGGTGCTGACATAGTCCAATACACTACGCCCCTTCTTAACAAAAAAAATTGTCATACACATTTTCACACAATTATGTAGCAACAAAAGTAACAACTTTAAGCCACACGTTACTTCACATTTCATCTTTTAAAAAAATAATAATTTTGAACTCATTTTACTGTATCAATTCAAATATCATGTATAAGCACTCTTTATTGCTCTCTGTGTCCTATGGGAAGTTTGATCTATCTCCCAGATCTGTATTATAGGACTGGGAAACTGGGTACAAGCACATCAGAATGATTATTCACTTATTAACTAGTGCTTTCAGATTGCATAGTGTCGGATGTTTGTTTGTCTCAGTTCTGTTCATGCATTGGTTTTTCTAGTTCATCAGAAGGTGGGCAGTAAGCTGTTCTCTTTTCACAGGAATTTCCTGTTTCTCCTGTATTCTCTTCCATCTGGTGTATGAACAGCAAAAGAACTGGGTTGATCATGCTTTTGCACAACTGTTGCAGGTTACCATGTGTATCCTCTTTGCATCCTTATAGTATCTCCTACTTGTAAATCTGGTAGTAATTTGAATTGCCTATTGTAGTACAATTTTTGTTTTCTTTGCCTTTCTTTCATTGTCATTTTTTTACAATGAGTACTTCTGAGACAATGTAAATTTTTAATTTTTGTTTAAAAAATTCACTTAAATAAATACCATGTAAATCCCATCCTTCTAATTCCCTATATAACAAAAAGAAGTAAAACTGTGTTTACCACTAATTGTTAAACCATTATGCAGTGGTGCAATCAGGCTGTGACCACAAAATTCATACAAAGGCAAGAAATCATCTGCATGAAAACCATGCAGAAGCATACTGTCCTCTTTAAACAAAACAGGAATTGCTTGTCCATATATTGCAATATATTCAAGCTGGCCCCTCAATAAATCTTACTATCATACTAAATCTTACTAATACCTGCTCTCAGAATACCAAATATTCTACTTATGCATAAAGGTCATCGGGCATTAAGAACCTAAACAAGCATGTGGATGAAACCCCCAAAGACAGCATTGATTACATACACTACTTTAGGACAAAAGAGGGCTTACTTCGCTTAAGCTAGAGCAAATAAGGCTTAATAGACTGCTCAATGATCTAATCTTTGTTTTAAGATCATTATATAAATATATTACAGCAACCTTGCATTATGATCCAGAACTTCAAACTTGTCATTGGGGGTCACCATATTGGAAATTGTCTGCGACACTCATATGCTCAGAAAGCTTGTCACAAATTATCAAGCAGAAAATGAGGTTTGCTGTAATTTAAGATGATGCTACAGGGCTGATTATTATAATCTGGTGCTAATTGCACTGGTTTCTGTGCTATCACAATTGTCTGTATTAATTAGTAATCAGCCTTATATTGTGCCATTTATATTCTATGGGTACTGTATATTGTGAGTCGGTCCCTAAGCTCTGTAAGCGACAGCAGCACTTATCTTGTGCAGTGAATCGGTAAAAAAGGGCTAAAGGGCTATGGTTGCCTTGGGCTGGTACAGAAGTCCAAAATATAATGTACAACATTTCTAGACTACTTCTTTAGTTAAGCTTTAGTTCTCCTTTAAGGATTTTAACTACGCAATGAAAACTTTTCAAAGGTTCTCCACCTAGCCCATTCACTTTCTCACATTCCTCTCCTGAAGCCTCCAGTGCCACTGTCATGCAGAAATGCACTAGCAGTGTGTCAGCTGTTAAAGAACCCCTTCTCCTTTACACTCTCTCTATCTGGGCTTCCATTCTCTGTCATACAGCACACATAAGCACACAAGCATCCCCTGGCTATTTCACTACAGCCCCATTGGTTCCCTTTAACCTACTCAATTTCCTAACTGGCGTACAATTGCCACAGGGGCTCTACCCCAATCTACTCTTTCCTCATTAGGACTACAGACTATCCTTGCTAACTAGCCTCTATCTCTCACTCCTAGAATGAACTGAAACCCCACTACTAGCCACTTGTCGTGAGGAAACAGACTCCCACGGGACGGGCCACAAATGTCTTCAATCCTGACTGCTTGATGGTCATAGACCAGGCTTCTGCTTCCTACAGTGATTATTTTTAATGTTTTTTCTATGTTCCCTTTCAATAAAAATTTTTTGAATGGGGTACTCCATAAATCAATAGGATGTCAATCGATGATAACTTTTTAGCCCAAGCCTCACTTGACCAAGACCAAATGACCAAATATGGCTGTACAAAGTCCTGTGTTAATTATACATATTTACTTTTTGCCAAGCACTACAAGCAACTCTTTTTTCAAATAATCTCACTATATATAAGGAAGCAGATAGTTTATTAATGTCTTAACTTTTTAATTGCAATGTTCTATTATCTACCTATTTTGATATTGTCAGGCCCTTACCGTGTGCGCAAGTCCATGTGTTCCAGCGTGCGTTCCAGTGTCGTCATGGAGGACACGCGTCGACGCGGGTGCGCGTCCGTCGCGACGTAATGACGCCGACGCAAGCGCGCCAAACGTGCGCGGCGTCTGACGCTGGCGCTGGTATTTCTTTCCGCACCGAATTCCTCTCAGTGCTCGGACATCGCTCTAAGCTGTTGTTAAGAAGCCTTTGAATATTACTATTTGAAATACTGGTTTTGACCCTGCTACTGTTTTCGATTCCTCTTCTGTGACAACCCTTGGTACTTCGCTGGATCTTCTGACTTCCTGTTGCCGACTTCTGCTCCTCGTTTGACTACGCCTCTGCTTGAACCTTGGTGCCTCGCTGAACTGGATTCCTGTTGCCGAACCCTTGCCTGTCTCTGATTACGGTCTGTGTTAACCCTTGATTGACTGTTGCTTTTGAACCTCTGCCTGCCTATAACTAAAGTCGTGTTTAACTTGACCAAATCGAACCTGCTTTACTCGCTGGCAACTCTACTACTATCCTCACTTCGCTAGCCGGGAATACCAACTCCTGTGGCATTAACACCGAGACCGCTGTGTCACTATCGACGTACTGTGTTATCCTGCATCTTCGCTCACAGTACATCCAGGCACAAGACTCTACACTTCACTAGCCACAGGCTCCCATACTACACCCCCATTGGTCTCCCTAGTCCCCAGCCAAGGGTGTATTAGTGGGGGAGCCGTAAGGGTTGCCTTCTTGCCACGCCAGTTTTCCAGCTCCTCCTCATCTGTGGTTCCGCCTGGTTCGGTAAGTCTGACAGATATTAGGAGAAGTCAATATCTGTCATTTTACAGAACCATAAACTTTTAAAACCATAAACTAAGGAAATTGGTTAATATTTCCAATAATGTAAAGGGATTAAATTCCCCCACCCAAATGACCTTTGTCTTTTAGATATCAGATAGGATAGGAACTATTCATTCTATTCTTGCTTTCACAAAAATATATTATTTCTTTGCCCCAACCATTTGCTCTAACATGAAAACTATTTAATTCATTTTGTGGTCTTACAATGCAGCCATCACTTAAACAATGGATTTTCAGTTTGAACCTAAACCTAGAAACAACTGGTACCTCAGTGAGGCTAATAATCAATCCCTCAATATACAGTCCTATTGAAAATCTAAAAGAATATTTCCTTCATAACCTACCTGTATGAATCATTCGGCGAGTGTATGTATTGAGAGTCAGCATTAATAAAATCATAAAATATAACTCAAGAACAAATGAAATATCTTAAAACTACACTTACCAAACACCTTAAGTACAATTCTAATAAGAGAGAGAAACCAGATAAATTACTACAAAGAAAATGACATACACAGTTACCCCAAATTACAACCCTTCGCAATAATCAAGACCTCAATAGCAACCTGACCTCAAGCCATGGCTAGGGTCAAGTGGTCCTACTATCTTACCCTTACTAACAAGTGTGTGTGGAGAATGTGTGTTCAATAATAGTGCTGCAACACAGATGGCTGGCAGTAATTTTCGTTCTTGAGTTTATCACAAGTGAGTGTGGATCTTATGTTGAAAAAGCTACATTATGTCAATGGTTTCCCCAAAGAGGGGACTGTGGTGTCTGTCACTTAAATAAGTATATTAATTGAGCACGGGACAATAAATAATATTTGGTGTAATTGGCAGGATTGAATCAGTATGGAGGGGGTACATGAGGCTGTCTGGAAAGTAAGGCAACATGGGCGTATGAGGTTTGATACCGTGGGCAGAAAGATGAAGCCAGTGTAGAGATCCTGAAGGTGTAGTGCAGCAGCACTTGTTTGGGACTCTAGTATGGGAAAGCACTGGACACCATCTTTTTGCATCACAGAGGTACTGGAGAGCACGTTGGTGAAACACTTCATGTATGGAGGTAAAAGTATGGCTGCCTAAAGAGTAGGTGAATTATGTTTAGTGCTGGGGACTGTGAGAGGGGTTACGTGTGAATGTGATTAGTTGGTTAACCACAAGGATGTGGTTATGTTAACCCAGGAAAGGTGTAAGGAGTGGGGAAATGTCTATATAAGGGGGAGTATGGTGAGCCACTTCCTATTTGGTGCTTTCACCAAATTACAACAGCCGGATAAACGTAAACCAGGTATATTCCCAGAGATGAAATGATGTATTAAAATTGTCCAGCTTGAAAACAGCAGATGATAAAAAAGTCTTTCAAAATGTGCCCACGTGATATATTATATAGGGATAAGATATAAAGATATAAAATAAGATAAAATAAAAAAGTTTTTAATATAGTTAGTTAGCCAAAAATATAATGTATAAAGGCTGGAGTGACTGGATGTGTAACATAATAGAATACAACTTCCTGCTTTTTAGCTCTCAACGTCTGAGTTAGTCAGTGACTTGAAGGGGGGGCCACATGGGACATAAATGTTCAGTGAGTTTGTGATCCTTAGCATCCTTAACTATATTAGAAACATTTTTTATTTTACACAGCCTATCTATTTACCCAGTTTTTATTTTTACACTGAACATTTCCTTTAATGGTTACATAGTTACATAGTTAATTTGGGTTGAAAAAAGACTAAGTCCATCAAGTTCAACCCCTCCAAATGAAAACCCAGCATCCATACATACACCCATCCCTACTTTTAATTAAATTCTATATACCCATACCTATACTAACTATAGAGCTTAGTATCACAATAGCCTTTGATATTATGGCTGTCCAAAAAATCATCCAAGCCATTCTTAAAGGCATTAACTGAATCAGCCATCACAACATGCATTCTCTACTTCTAGTAAGGTTCTTAGGGGGGTCCCTCAGGGTTCGGTAAGGGGTCCACTTTTATTTAACTAGTTCATTAATGACTTAGGGGAGGGTATTGTAAATACTGTATCAGTGTTTGCAGATAACACAAAACGATGCAGCCCAATTAATTCCATCCAGGATGCAGCATCCTTGCAACAGGATCTTGACAAACTGGCAGCTAAGCGTCAGATGAGATTCAATGTTGATAAATGTGAAGTCATGCACCTGGGATGTTAAATTATCCAAGCCACTTGTACCCTCAATGGGACTGCACTAGGCAAATCCATAATGGAAAAGGACCTTGGAGTCCTTGTAGATAATAAACTTGGCTTTAGCAAGCAATGCCAGTCAGCAGCATCAAGGGCAATTAATGTCTTGAGCAAGATATTGCTGAGCACTTCAAAAACAAAATTGACACTATTAGAAGGGACATTACACTACTCAACCCCCCTAGACTTCCACCACCCTCCCTTCACACTCCCCAGTCCCTCCTGTGCTCCTTCACCCCTGTCACTGATGAGGAAGTCTCAAAGCTTCTGGCCTCTTCTCGCCTTACCACCTGCCCGCTTGATCCAATTCCCTCAAAACTTCTCCGCAATACCAATCCTGGTCTAATCAAAGCCTTAACTCACCTATTTAATCTTTCGCTCTCAACTGGACTGTTTCCTTCTCAACTAAAACATGCTCTTGTCACCCCCATTCTGAAAAAACCCTCTCTTGATCCCTCCAATCTTGACAACCTCCGACCTATCTCTCTGCTACCTTTCATCTCTAAACTACTTGAGCGCCTAGTCTACAACCGACTTACCTCATTCCTCTCTGACAATAACCTGCTAGACCCCCTACAATCTGGTTTTAAGCCACAACACTCCACGGAAACTGCCCTGACTCGACTAACTAATGACCTTTTAACCGCAAAAGCCAACAATCATTTCTCACTACTAATACTGCTTGATCTCTCAGCCGCATTTGACACTGTAGATCACCCTCTCCTCCTCCAGTCCCTCCAGTCGCTTGGCCTTCGTGACACAGCCCTGTCCTGGTTCTCTTCTTACATCACCAATCGTTCCTTCAGTGTCTCCTACAATGGAGCATCATCTTCTCCCCTACCTCTTTCTGTTGGAGTTCCTCAAGGCTCTGTCCTAGGACCATTACTATTCTCCCTCTACACTTCCTCCCTTGGCAAATTAATAAATTCGTACGGTTTCCACTACCACCTCTATGCTGACGATACTCAGATCTATCTCTCATCTCCTGATCTCAACCCAGAACTCCTAACTCGCGTCTCCTCCTGCCTGTCCGCTATCTCTACCTGGATGTCGCAACGCTACCTTAAATTAAACCTCTCCAAAACTGAAATGGTTCTCTTTCCTCCAAACAACACCAGTAGCATCCCCGAAGTATCCATCATAGTTAACAATTCCACTATCACCCCCTCTCCCCAGGCCCGGTGCCTTGGGGTTATCCTAGATTCTGCCCTGTCATTCACTCCTCATATCCAGTCACTTATCAAATCATGTCACTTCCACCTAAAGAACATATCCAAAATACGATCATTTATCACCCAAGACGCTGCCAAAATTCTTATTCACTCTCTCATCATATCGCGTCTAGACTACTGTAACTCGCTTTTAATTGGCCTCCCCCTCCAGAGACTGTCACCTCTCCAGTCCATAATGAACACTGCTGCGAGGCTCATACACCTCAGCAACCGCTCCTCCTCTGCCTCGCCATTCTGTCAATCCCTGCACTGGCTTCCGTTACCTTTCAGAATCAAATTCAAATTAATGACACTGACTTTCAAAGCACTTCACAACTCTGCTCCACCCTACATCTCTGAACTCATCTCTATATACTCACCCACTCGCTTACTACGCTCCTCTACTGACCTCCTACTCAACTCTTCTCTCATAACCTCCTCACATGCTCGCATTCAAGACTTTGCAAGGGCTGCACCCCTCCTCTGGAACGCTCTCCCACGGTCTGTCCGACTTTCTCCCACCCTTTCTACTTTCAAAAAATCTCTGAAAACGCACTTCTTTCGAGAAGCCTACCCTCACTCCGCTTAACTACCAAACGCAACACCACATACAATACCACATTTCTCACCCACTTACTTCGATCTTGCCCACTCCCACACCTTGTGTATTACTCCCTCCCCTTTAGACTGTATGCATATGCATAGGGCCTTCCTCACCTTTTTGTACCTGTATTGATTGTGATGTCTGTTACTCCATATATTCTATATATGTAATTTGTGTGATGTAGTTGTATAATCACATTTACTTTACAGTGCTGCGCAATATGTTGGCGCTATATAAATACATGTTAATAATAATAATAATAATAATTGAGCTGTATAAAAAGGCTCATAGATTCACAGGAGGATGGGTCATTCTTCCACTGTACAGAGCACTAGTAAGGCCCCGTCTATGTTGTACAGTTTTGTTCTCCAGTGCTCAAACAGGACATTATTGAAATAGAGAGGGTACACAGAAGGTCAACTAAGCTGGTAAAAGGTTTGGAAAATCTAAAGCTATGTATAAATGTATAAATATATGAGGGGATCATATAATAATCTCTCTAATGCTTTATTTAGCAGAAGGTCTTTCCAGCTGAACCAAGGTAACCCATTCCGATTAGAATAAAGGTGATTCTGGATATTTGGAAGGGTTTTTTTACAGCGAGAGCAGTGAAGATGTGGCATTCTCTCCCTGAATCGGTCACACAGGCTGAAACATTAAATAGCTTTAAGAGGGGGTTGGGTGGCTTTTTAGCAAGGGTTATATACAGTGTAATGGAAGACAGCTCAAAGTACAAGTTGATCCAGGGACTAGTCCAATTGCCAAATTGGAGTCAGGAAAGAATTTTTATGCCCTCTGAGAGATCAGCAGCTGTGAGGGAACAGTGTCCCAGCCGTGCTTGCCCAGTTAGGGACCCAGAAGTATAGGAAGTAAGGTATGTAGGGCGTAGTAAACCTGGAACCTAAGCCTGACCCCTCTTTTTAAAGTCTGCAACTGTCAAGAGTGTGTGTGGAGAATACGTGTTTAATAATTGTACTGCATCACTTGTGGCTGGCAATAAATTTCTTCTTGTGTTTATTGCAAGTGAGTGGACCTGATATTTATTCAGAGCTACAGTGTGGCAAAAGAGGGAACCATTATGTGTGTTATTCTAACACGTATCCTAAAGGAGCATGGGACACAACAAGCATGCCAAAAGAATTCTATTTTCTATGTTTCTTATTGAGTTGTACTGCTCTATAACCTGTTATTATCTTCTTCATACCTTGGGGTATATTTATCTAAGAGTGAATTTAAAGATCGCCACTGTCAACTAAAGTGAAATTCCACAACTCTCCATGAATTTCTATGGCATTTTAAAAAGGCATATTTATTAAAGGGTGAACCTTCACTTTCACCCATTGATAAATACTCTTTTAAAATCCCATAGAAATGAGTGGAGAGTGGCAGAATTTTACTTTATCTGACTGTGACGATCTCTAACTTCACTCTTTAATAAAAATACCACATTGTGTCTTCTAGAAAATCATTTAAAAATAAAATAAATCAAATAGGCTGGTTATGCCTCCAATAAGTTTTGATCAAGTACAAGGTTCTGTTTTATTATTACAGAGAAAAAGTAAATACTTTTTTAAAATTTAGCTTATTTGGATAAAATGGAGTATATGGGAGGTGACCTTTCAGTAATTCATACCTGTATAACAACATTATACAATTTACTGTGGATCAAGGAATAGCAAGTGAATCAGAACCAATCTGAAAGCTCTCAAACCATACCACAAGATATGCATACCAGCAAACATGATACTAGAAAGCATCTAGCTTGGTACACGATCTTGTTACACTTGTGCTTTATGTTTTTTGGGAGAGGACAACTTACTTGAAATATATTGCCGAGAGTTGGGCAGTGATGCTATTTGGGTGTATGTTTAACCACGTAGACATGTGGTTATGTTATTAAAGGCGCTAAGTTTGCGGCAATCTATAGTAACCAATCACCAAATACCAGATAGCATTTACTAGTTACCTGTTGGTTTCTAGTAACCATCTTATTGGTTGCTATCTGTTACTGCTACTGGGAAAACTTATATGCCTTATATTACATATGGAGGTTCCTCTTTATGGATATTGTGCTGTATGGTTAGTCTGATAATAGTGTATATACTGTTTAGCCATTGGAGAAAAGCAGACGCATACAGTATGTGGGCTAGTTAAGATCAGTCCAGCTGAGCCCTTAGAGCACGCATCTACTTATTTTAACTGCTGTATAAGCAAACATCACCCATGAATAAGGAGGACAGATAACCGTTTTGTACTTCTACAAAAACACAAAACTCTCAGCCAAGGCGCACAGCTCTCTTCCCAATATGGCACAGAACCCAACATTGCTCCTCTGGATCCAACTTTCACAGCTACCGCACCTTCATGCTCAATGAGTACCTCACTCTCTTCTACTCTGCTACACCAGTACCCACTCCAGACATCACTCCAGTAGATCAACCAGTAACTGGCCAGCTCACAGATTTAGAAACAGCACTAACTTCCACTATTATGCAAAAGGTCTCTACTGCTGTAAATTCTGCTATAAAAGTCTGCCGAGAGATGTCACTCACTGATCTGGAGGATTGTACTGACAAGCTTAAGACCTACACAAATGATATAGCCCATTAATCTATGTATAGCCTGCCTAACTGCTAGTTGATCCAGAAGTAGGCAAAAAAGCCCTTTCTGAAGCCTCTCCAATTTGCCTCAGGGGGGGGATTCCTTCCTGATCAAGACAATTGGACCAGTCCCTGGATCAACTCGTACTACGAGTTATGTTCCATTTCCCTTTATTCTCTCAATTGCTAAAAAGCCACCTGGCCCCTTCTTAAAGTTATCTAATGTATTAACCAGTATGACTGATTCAGGGTGAGAATTCCACATCTTCACAGCTCTCACTGTCAAAAACCCCTTTTGAATATTTAGGTGGAACCTTCTTACCTCTAATCATGGAGGTATTATTCAGCAGCTCTTCCATTTGCATTTTAAGCAATCTGGTTGCTAGGGTGCAAATTCCCCTAGAAACCATGCATTGATTTGAATAAGAGACTGCATATGGATAGGAGAGGGGCTTAATAAAAAGATGAGTAATACCAAGTTGCAATAACAATACATGTGTAGCCTTATAGAACATTTGCTTTGTAGAAGGGGTCAGCAAAGCCCATTTGAAAGCTGCAAAGAGTCAGAAGAAAAAAGGCAAATAACTATAAAACTATTAAAAATAAATAATGAAAACCAATTTAAAAGTTGCTTAGAATTGGCAATTCTATAACATTCTAGAACTTACCTAAAAGGTGAAATACCCCTTTAAGCTTCTCCTCCTCTGTAGTGTGAACAACCCAACTTGGTCAGTCTTTCGTCATAGGTGAGATTTTCTATATCTTTTACAAGCTTAGTTGCCCATCTCAGGACCCTTTCAATTTCAATAATATCCCAGGCAAACTGTACGGCATATTCTAGATGGGGCCTTAGCCTTGCTCTGTACACTGGAAGAACAAAACCCTCCTCTCATGAATCATGCCCCTTTTCATACAGCTCAAGACCTTGTTTGCCCTTGAACCTGCTGACTGGCATTGCTTGCTACAGCCAAGTTTATTATCTACAAGGACTCTAAGCAGGGGCGTAACTATAGAGGAAGTAGACTCTGCTGCTCCAGGGGGTATAAAACAGGTCAACCTATATACATTTTGGGGGCCTGCTGTGATGTCCAGTAACATGTATTTATAACACCAAGGTCCTTTGCCATTATTTATTTGCCTAGTGAAGTCCCATTAAGGGCATACTTGGCTTGCATATTATTACATCCCAGGTGCATGACTACATTTATTGACATAGAATTTCATCTGCAATTTAGCTACCCAGATTGCCATTTTTAAGATCCTGCTGCAAGGATGCCACATCCTGATTGTAATTAATTGTGCTGCATAGTTTTTTTTTGCAAACACTGATACATTACAATACCCTCATCTAAGTCATTAATGAACAAGTTAAATAAAAGTGGACCCAATACAGAACCCTGAGGAACCCCACTAAGAACCTTATTCCAAATAGAGAATGTAGTATACATAACCTCCTTCTGTACCAGTCCTGTAGCCAGTTCCCTATCCATATGCAAACAACTTCATTAAGCCCAGCAGCCCTTAGTTTAGAAAGCACGTTTGTATGGCACTAAATCAATCTACTGCTTCCCACTGTCTAGCATTGCCTCATCATAAAAAGCAATCTTATTTGTGCGACATGACCTACCCTTCTTAAAGCCATTCTGATTACTGCTCATAATACCATTCACCAGGGCAAAGTCCTGAATGTGATCCCTTAAGCCTTCAAATAATTTGCCCACCACGGATGTCAAACTGGACTATAATTGCCTGAGATCATAATCAGCTTTCCTCCAGTCATAGGTACCTTACTAGAAGAAAGTCAGTCTAAGAAAATCAGAAAATGAGGTTGGTCTAAAAACTAACTAAGCTCTCTAAGTACCTGAATGGTGTATTCTATCTGGCCCTGACACCTTGTTCACATTACTTTTTAGTAAAGCTACCATATCCCAAGTGAGCCATTTACTAGATTGAGCTGAGCCAAGAGTGTAGTTATGAGGTGGTTCAAGGTCTCCTCTATTGTATACACTGAACAAAAGAACTGATTTGGCACATTTATCTTTTCTTTATCTGTTATAGCCATATTGGAACCATTATTTAAAGGAGCAACACTCTCAACTTGCATATTTTTGCTATTGATATACTTAAATAACTGTGGGATCACTGTTACCCAGAGGTCCAATTACTTGCACATTTGTTAAATGTTCTGGGCATTAGAGATCACTAGAACCAGTATAGCATGATTCATGATTTGTACCTCAATATCCTGTGCCATAAAAAAGTTTATAAACTTGTTCCCATTAACTCTCCTGGTAGTATTGTTGATCCAGTCAATATCTTACTTTACTTTACAGCCTTTTCTATTAGCATCAGGAGCTTAGCCTCATCCTCTTCATTTACATTAGAGGTCTATAGCATACTCCTACAATTAATTTCCTGGACTCTTTACAATCAGTGAAGAGCTCAGCCTATAAGGCTTCAGCTCCCTCATTTTCTCCTCCTTTATTATTAGCTTTTAAATCCTGCCTAACAAACAGACATATCCTCCTCCTTTTCTATTGCCTTTGTCCCTCTGAAATTAACTGCCCAGACTAGAAGATGTGCACAGGCCTCTTACAGGTCAAAAACAGAAACTCCAAGTGCAAAGCCGCACACTCACTGCCAAACTGGATGATATTGAAAACGGAGGAATAACTTATGCATAGTGGGCCTTCCTGGGCGAACCAAAAGAAATGATCCAACCCAGTTTGCTGAGCAGTGGCTTTAGACAAAAGTTACCAGAGTCCCGATTCTCCCCGTACCACCAAGGCCTTCCTGATGTGGCTGCTGAATTTTAGGGACAGTGATGAGGTGCTTCGGGTGGCGCAACATACTCCGGAGCTTACCCACGACAACAGCAAAATATACATCTTCCCCGATTACTCAGCTGAGCTTCAGAAACAGAGAGCAACATTCATCGGAGTCAAACCTGTGGGAAGCAAACATCACCTATGCAATGCTCTACCCATCTAAGCCCAGAATACAGACAGACAATAAAGCTATATTCATCACCTCACCCAAGGAAGCTTCTGCTTGGCTGGACTCACAGGGGGTTGGGAGGCCCCCTCAAATAACAACAACCAGTAAAGGCAGTGAGTATAATACAAACCGCTGAGGTGGGTGCTACAATTAACACGGCAGTTATGGCAGGAGGACCGTGAGCACCACCCTGCCTCGTCAGACTTTACCAGGAACTCAGGGTGGGTCATTTATATAGTTCGCGCATGGCAGATTGGTTCGCAAAGTGATTATATTAGCCCTGCGCATGGTTATATTTTATAAAGCTGAATAAGAGGGTGCAGACTAGAGATGTCGCGGACTGTTCGCCGGCGAACTTGTTCGCGCGAACATCGACTGTTCGCGCTCGCCGAATGTTCGCGAACGTCGCGCGACGTTCGCCATTTTGGGTTCGCCTTACCTGGCGCTTTTTTTTGACCTCTCACCCCAGACCAGCAGATACATGGCAGCCAATCAGGAAGCTCTCCCTCCTGGACCACCCCCACACCCCCTGGACCACTCCCCTTCCATATATAAACTGAAGCCCTGCAGCGTTTTTTCATTCTGCCTGTGTGTGCTTGGAAGAGCTAGTGTAGGGAGAGAGCTGTTTTGAGTGATTTGAGGGACAGTTGATAGTAAGTTTGCTGGCTAGTAATCTACTTGATACTGCTCTGTATTGGAGGGACAGAAGTCTGCAGGGATTTGAGGGACATTTTAGGTTAGGTAGCTTTGCTGGCTAGTAATCTACCTTCTACTGCAGTGCTCTGTATGTAGCTGCTGTGGGCACTGATCTCTTCTGATCTCATCTGCTGACTGCTGTAATAACCCAATAGTCCTTGTAAGGACTGCTTTTATTTTCTTTTTTGTTGTTTTACTTTGCTACTATAAGAGCCCAGTGCTATTAGTCTAGCAGTGTTGGGGAGTGGGACTGGTGTGCTACTGTGCTGCTCCTAGTAGGTCAGCAGCACCAACCCGAGTAATTTTTTTTTTTAATATACATATATATATATTTTTATTTTACTTATCTTACTGTTCTTTAACGTGTCCAGTGCTGTTTGCTGTTCTTCATAGTAGTGCACCAATAGTAGTGCACTTGCAGGCATTATTTGCCCAGTGTGTTCTTCAAACAACTGCCATCTAGCTGTGTGCGCTTGTTCACATTCTGTCTAAATATCAATAATAATACCGTCTCCAGAAACACCACCCGAGTGACGTTTTTCAAGCAGCAATAATATATTCCGTATCCACTGCTGTAGTAGTGTATACGTTGACCTTGTAGGCATTGTTTGCCCAGTGTGTTCTTCAAACAACTGCCATCTAGCTGTGTGAGCTTGTTCACATTCTGTCTAAATATCAATAATGATACCGTCTCCAGAACCACCACCTGAGTGACGTTTTTCAAGCAGCAATAATATATTCCGTATCCACTGCTGTAGTAGTGTATACGTTGACCTTGTAGGCATTGTTTGCCCAGTGTGTTCTTCAAACAACTGCCATCTAGCTGTGTGAGCTTGTTCACATTCTGTCTAAATATCAATAATAATACCATCTCCAGAAACACCACCCGAGTGACGTTTTTCAAGCAGCAATAATATATTCCGTATCCACTGCTGTAGTAGTGTATACGTTGACCTTGTAGGCATTGTTTGCCCAGTGTGTTCTTCAAACAACTGCCATCTAGCTGTGTGAGCTTGTTCACATTCTGTCTAAATATCAATAATAATACCGTCTCCAGAACCACCACCTGAGTGACGTTTTTCAAGCAGCAATAATATATTCCGTATCCACTGCTGTAGTAGTGTATACGTTGACCTTGTAGGCATTGTTTGCCCAGTGTGTTCTTCAAACAACTGCCATCTAGCTGTGTGAGCTTGTTCACATTCTGTCTAAATATCAATAATAATACCATCTCCAGAAACACCACCCGAGTGACGTTTTTCAAGCAGCAATAATATATTCCGTATCCACTGCTGTAGTAGTGTATACGTTGACCTTGTAGGCATTGTTTGCCCAGTGTGTTCTTCAAACAACTGCCATCTAGCTGTGTGAGCTTGTTCACATTCTGTCTAAATATCAATAATAATACCGTCTCCAGAACCACCACCTGAGTGACGTTTTTCAAGCAGCAATAATATATTCCGTATCCACTGCTGTAGTAGTGTATACGTTGACCTTGTAGGCATTGTTTGCCCAGTGTGTTCTTCATTTTCAAACAACTGCCACCTAGCTGTGTGAGCTTGTTCACATTCTGTCTAAATATCAATAATAATACCGTCTCCAGAACCACCACCTGAGTGACGTTTTTCAAGCAGCAATAATATATTCCGTATCCACTGCTGTAGTAGTGTATACGTTGACCTTGTAGGCATTGTTTGCCCAATGTGTTCTTCATTTTCAAACAACTGCCATCTAGCTGTGTGAGCTTGTTCACATTCTGTCTAAATATCAATAATAATACCGTCTCCAGAACCACCACCGTGACCTGAGTGACGTTTTTCAAGCAGCAATAATATATTCCGTATCCACTGCTGTAGTAGTGTATACCTTGTAGGCATTGTTTGCCCAGTGTGTTCTTCAAACAACTGCCATCTAGCTGTGTGAGCTTGTTCACATTCTGTCTAAATATCAATAATAATACCATCTCCAGAACCACCACCTGAGTGACGTTTTTCAAGCAGCAATAATATATTCCGTATCCACTGCTGTAGTAGTGTATACGTTGACCTTGTAGGCATTGTTTGCCCAGTGTGTTCTTCATTTTCAAACAACTGCCATCTAGCTGTGTGAGCTTGTTCACATTCTGTCTAAATAGCAATAATAATACCGTCTCCAGAAACACCACCTGAGTTGTTGTTGTTGTTTTAAAAATAATGCCAGGCAAAGGCAGGCCGCCACGCAGAGGCACTAGGGGCCGTGCTGCTATGCTATCCTGTGGCCCTAGGAAATTGCCCAGTTTTAAAAAGGCAATGACCCTGAACTCCCAAAATGCTGAAGAGGTAGTTGACTGGCTTACACAGCACACCCCATCCTCTACCGTTTCTAACTTTACCACAACATCCTCATCCTCCACTGCTATGGGCACCCCACGTAACACTTCCTCCACCACCGGCGCCCCTTCTTCATTGGAGTCAGAGGAGTTATTTTCACGAGTTTCTTGAACTGAGTGATGCGCAACCATTATTGGCAGAAGAAGATGAAGGAGATGAGGACGTTACACCAGATATAATTCTGGCAGAGAACACAAAAGAGATGGACATAATGAGTGATGAGGAGGTCCCCGCTGCTGCTTCCTTCTGTGAGCTGTGAGAAATTGATGCATCTGAGGAGAATGATGATGAGGAGATTGATGTTTTGTGGGTGCCCAGTAGAAGAGAGCAAGAGGAGGATAGTTCAGATGGAGAGACGGAGAGTCAGAGAGGCAGGAGGAGAATAAGACTTAGAAGAAGCAGGGAGGACAGTGCGCAGGGAACAGTAGGGCAACAACATGTATCGGCACCTGTGGTCAGCCGGCCAACGCACCCGCCATTGCCGCCAACGCCGCCAACTTCTACTGTTACCGCCAGATTGCCAGCTTCAAAAAGGTCAGCAGTGTGGGATTTTTTTAATGTGTGCGCCTCTGACAAAAGCGTTGTAATTTGCAATGAGTGCAGTCAGAAACTGAGTCTTGGGAAGCCCAACAGCCACATAGGTACAACTTCTATGCGAAGGCACATGAACGGCAAGCACAAAGCACTTTGGGAGCAACACCTCAAAGGCAACAGGCAAACTAAAAGCCACCCTCCTTCTGGTCCAGCATCTTACTGCTCTACCTCTGCTGTCCTTGACCCGTCTGAACCACCCTCCACTCCGCCTTCCACCTTGACCACCAGTTCCCATTCCCAGTCATCTGCCCCCAGCCAAGTTTCTGTGAGGGCCATGTTTGAGCGTAAGAAGCCAATGTCTGCGAGTCACCCCCTTGCCCGGCGTCTGACAGCTGGCTTGTCTGCACTCTTAGCCCGCCAGCTTTTACCATACCAGCTGGTGGACTCTGAGGCCTTCCGCAAATTTGTAGCAATTGGGACACCGCAGTGGAAGGTACCCAGCCGCAATTTTTTTTCAAAAAAGGGAATACCACACCTGTACCACCATGTGCAGAGCCAAGTCACCGCATCTCTGTCACTTAGTGTTGGGCCAAGGGTCCATATGACTACTGACGCATGGTCCTCCAAGCATGGTCAGGGCAGGTATGTCACCTACACTGCCCACTGGGTGAACTTGGTAATGGCTGGGAAGCAGGGAATGTGTGGCTCAACAACAACAGTGGAGTTGGTGTCACCGCCACGGATTGCACGCGGTTCTGCCACCACCTCTACTCCTCCTTCGCTCTCTACCTCGTCTTCTTCTTCTTCTTCCTCCTCTGCTGCTGGGTCCTCCTCCTCCACACCTGTGCACCCCCAGCTCCCCCTAGGCTATTCGACGTGCCAGGTACGCCGTTGTCATGCTGTCTTGGGGATGACGTGCCTGGAAAGCAGAAACCATACCGTATCTGTACTCCTGTCATCTCTGCAGTCACAGGCCGATCGGTGGCTGACCCCACACCAACTGAAGATCAGAAAAGTGGTGTGTGACAATGGAAGCAATCTGTTGGCAGCACTGAGACTGGGCAATTTAACACATGTGCCCTGCATGGCACATGTTCTGAATTTAATAGTCCAACGTTTTGTCTCGAAGTACCCAGGATTCCAGGACATTCTCAGGCAGTCCAGGAAGGTGTCGGCCCATTTCAGACGTTCCTACACAGCCATGGCACGCCTTGCTGACATTCAGCAGCGGTACAACATGCCAGTCAGGCGTTTGATTTGCGACAGCCAGACTCGCTGGAATTCAACGCTCCTCATGTTGGAACGTCTGCTGCAACAACAAAGAGCCGTCAATGAATACCTGTTTGAACTGGGTGGTAGGACTGGATCTGCAGAGCTGGGGATTTTTTTCCCCCGTTACTGGGTGCTTATGCGCGATGCCTGCAGGCTCATGCGCCCTTTTGAAGAGGTTACAAATATGGTCAGTCGCACCGAAGGCACCATCAGCGACCTAATACCCTTTGCTTTCTTCCTGGAGCGTGCCGTGCGACGAGTGACAGATGAGGCTGTAGACCAGCGTGACGAGGAGCAGGAAGCGCACAATTTCTGGTCGGAATCACCAGAACGAACCCAGGCACCTGCTGCAACGCAGGGAGAGGTGTCAGAAGTGGAGTCAGAGGAGGAAGGTGGCTTTGTGGAGGAGGAGGACCAACAGGAGCAGGCTTCCCAGGGGGCTAGTGGTGACCTTTTGGGGACCCCTGGTCTTGTACGTGGCTGGGGGGAGGAGACCGTGGATGATGCAGTCCTTGATAACGAGGAAGCGGGGATGGATACCTCTGCATCCAACCTTGTGAGAATGGGGTCTTTCATGCTGTCATGCCTGTTGAAGGACCCCCGTATCAAGAGGCTTAAGGAGAAGGACCTGTACTGGGTCGCAATGCTACTAGACCCTCGGTACAAGCATAAAGTGGCAGAAATGTTACCAACGTACCACAAGTCCGAAAGGATGCTGCATTTACAAACAAGCCTGCAAAACATGTTGTACAATGCTTTTAAGGGTGATGTCACTTCAGGAACTCATCAACATTCCAGGGGCAGAGGTGCCAGTAATCCTGCCACGAGCGCACCTGCAAGGACAAAGCACTTTGGCCACTCTGTAACGTCAGACATGCAAATGTTTTTCAGTCCAAGGCAGCGGCAGAACCCTTCTGGATCCACCCTCAAAGAACGCCTCGACCGGCAGGTAGCGGACTACCTGGCATTAACTGCAGATATCGACACTCTGAGGAGCGATGAACCCCTGGACTACTGGGTGCGCAGGCTTGATCTGTGGCCAGAGCTGTCACAATTTGCCATGAACCTCTTGTCTTGCCCCGCCTCAAGTGTCCTCTCAGAAAGGACCTTCAGTGCAGCAGGAGGGATTGTAACTGAGAAGAGAACTCGCCTAGGTCACAAAAGTGTGGATTACCTGACCTTTATTAAAATGAATGAGGGGTGGATCTCGGAGGGTTACTGCACTCCGGAAGACTTGTTCTGACTCCCCATGCAGCTGTCCTTCTCTGCACGCCTCATGACTCCACACACAGCTGTCCTTTAGCGTCCTCCTACCTCCGCCACCGTTACAAACTAGGGTGCAAACCCTACTGGTTTCATTTGAATCCAGGTAAATCCTGAGTTTTTCTGGCCTCTGTGCTTCAGTGGCTGCAACCAAAAAAATGAATATTTTCAGCATTTATATGGCATAATTTTTCTGGCCTCTGTGCTGCAGTAACTGCGACAAAAAAAAATGAATATTTTCAGCATTTATATGGCATATTTTTTCTGGCCTCTGTGCTTCAGTGGCTGCGACAAATTTTTTTTATATTTTCAGCATTTATTTGGCATATTTTTTCTGGCCTCTGTGCTGCAGTGGCTGCGACAAAAAAAAATGAATATTTTCAGCATTTATATGGCATATTTTTTCTGGCCTCTGTGCTTCAGTGGCTGCGAGAAAAAAAATGAATATTTTCAGCATTTATATGGCATATTTTTTCTGGCCTCTGTGCTTCAGTGGCTGCGACAAAAAAAAAAGATTATTTTCAGCATTTATATGGCATATTTTTTCTGGCCTCTGTGCTTCAGTGGCTGCGACAAAAAAAAATGAATATTTTCAGCATTTATATGGCATATTTTTTCTGGCCTCTGTGCTTCAGTGGCTGCGACAAAATTTTTTTAATATTTTCAGCATTTATATGGCATATTTTTTCTGGCCTCTGTGCTTCAGTGGCTGTGACAAAAAAAAAATGAATATTTTCAGCATTTATATGGCATATTTTTTTTGGCCTCTGTGCATCAGTGGCTGCGACAAAATTTTTTTATATTTTCAGCATTTATATGGCATATTTTTTCTGGCCTCTGTGCTGCAGTGGCTGCGACAAAAAAAAATGAATATTTTCAGCATTTATATGGCATATTTTTTCTGGCCTCTGTGCTTCAGTGGCTGCGACAAAAAAAATTTATATTGTTAGCATTTATATGGCATATTTTTTCTGGCCTCTGTGCTTCAGTGGCTGCGACAAAAAATTTTTATATTGTTAGCATTTATATGGCATATTTTTTCTGGCCTCTGTGCTGCAGTGGCTGCGACAAAAAAAAAATAATATTTTCAGCATTTATATGGCATATTTTTTCTGGCCTCTGTGCTTTAGTGGCTGCGACAAAAAAAACATAATTTTTCAGGAAGGTACACATGCCTAATTTTTCAGGGTTCTGCAACAGTGGCAAAATCGCATCTTTTATGGTCACCGCAGGTGATCAATAAAGTAGACTAAAACTGGGCCCACACTGCAGAATCTGTGTTTTTTGAATTACTTCTGCCTGACCGTGCACGTGCGCACAAGCACGGTGACTGCTAAACACACCACTACAGAAATATTGCCACCAACAGGACGAACATCCTGGAGGTGACAAGCTCAACTAGTAATTAACAACTATTATTTGCTCACTTGACGGTATCATTCATTAAAGCTCTTTGCGTTTTTTTGCGTTGCAGTAAGCGCCGCGTTTCGTCTTTGCGTGTGAACAGGCTGTAACCTTTACACGACTTGATTGGCATGTAGACGCCGGACGTTTTAAAGCAGTTTATTACACAGGTTTAGAAATGTAGTGTGATTTCTGCCCTTTACAGCACAAAACGCAGCGCTGTGTCAACAATGTATTTTTCAGATACATTTTTGCCCTTGATCCCCCTCTGGCATGCCACTGTCCAGGTCGTTGCACCCTTTAAACAACTTTAAAATCATTTTTCTGGCCAGAAATGTCTTTTTTAGCTTTTAAAATTCGCCTTCCCATTGAAGTCTATGGGGTTCGCGACGTTCGCGAACCGTTCGCGATGTTCGCAAACTTTTTTTCCGACGTTCGCTACATCCCTAGTGCAGACAGAATTGTGAATTTTCACAATGTGAATGTCTATAGGAGCTTTTTAAATATGTCACAATTCGCAAATTGCAAATATTTATGTGCACACTCTGCGACTCAATTACACCACAACTTTGGTGGCGGATAAAATATTCGCAAAACAGTTTCGCAAATTGTGAATTTAAGTTGCTGTCAACGCTATTTTTGCGCACAACAACCTCGCACATTTGGTGCACTTGCGCAAACTCCCGTCTCATTTGCGCTATTTGCGAAAATGTATTCACAATGCGAATTCGCAAAAAATGGAAAGACGGCAGAGCAGTGCAATATATTTGCGCTCAGGAAAAAACATTTGCAATACAACCATTTGCGAAAAATATGCGCTGCGCAAACTTTATAAATGACCCCCAGGAAGTTATCTGACTCATTGACACAGCACCTCACACACAAATTACATAAACCCTAGTGCCTTCACAGGGTACATTATATTACTGGGGCCACGAGGCAATTGGACCAACTCTACCATCTGGGTACCCAGTAATGTGAACCTGAGACCTTTCAGCAACAGGTGCGCTGACAAGACTCATACTAAATGATGCCAGCCCACTATATCATAGCTAACGGAAGTATATCACCACACCTGTGTAACAGTGCATCTCTGAACTCTGAAGGGCCCACCCCATACTCTACTAGGACTATAATAAATAAAAAACATGCCCCTAATGTTCCAAGAACACATGTAGTGGGACAAAGACTACTCTCACTCAAATGGCCCTGGATCACCCATACAGTACCTACTATTTACCTTTTCAACACATGCCAGAGGCACCTCCCTACTAATCAAAAAAAAACCTCCCATATGAACTAGTGGAACACTATGGCAGATTTGTTATCCTGGCATGTAGAATTGCTAACCAACCACTTAACCTGGCCTCCCTCTATGCTCCCCCGCCATTGTTGCAAGACCTACTTTACTAAATAATGTCCTACTTGATAAGCTCCATAGCAGGAGCAAGGGCTACAGCATCATATGAAGTCCAACTACACCAAACCTCACTAAACCAAGCTGAAGGTGAATACGCAGCCAACCCAACATCAGACAACCTGAGACAGCCCAAAAGGAATTAGAGCAAGCCACAATCAAAAAAACCCAACAGAAAGTACTGTATGCAACACATTGCACCAAGGGGGAAAATAATGGGAAAATATTGGCATACCTAGCAAAGACGAGGGAGGCCACAACAGCCATACCCAGAATCCAGACACCTACTGGTGAGATAGTGAGTAACACCCCAAACATAGCAGAGGTATTCCTAAAGTACTATCAATCTCTCTACACCTCAAAGGCTAACTACACCGAACCTCAGCTCCATACTTACCTAGATAGTATTATCCTATGTACAAAAGAGGACTTATCCCCCTATCCCGTTGCACTGTAGAAAATTAGACACAATGTATTACAGTAAAAAGCAAAATTTATTAATAACCATGCTAGTGAAACAAATTAAAACATATTTAAAAACCAACAGCGCTGCTGGAAACAAAAACGGGGAATACCCTGATGTTAATTAGTGATCACTATTTTTTATACTGGTTGAAAAACCTTGCGTAAATAAAAAAATGTGGTTGGAGCAGTATAGATAGTTTGGTAAAACGTATTAAATGTGAACTCCCGGCAGAAGCCACATTAAGGGCATGTGTGCCAAAATGTCCCTTCTTCTCTGTATAAGAACTATATCCCAAGCAGGGTAGGGGCTGGCTCCCCTTGCAAGTCCCACAGCGGAAGCCCATTGAGCCGAGGTTAAATGCAGGGTAAGTAAGGAGTTAGCTGTAGCAAACGCTGTATCCAATGTAGTAGCCTAAGGGCTATATATGCAGAACCCCAGTTCAGTATGCCAGCAAAAGATTTCCTATACTTGCCCTTGTGTGGATATCGTCCGTGGTGTGGAACGCTCACAAATATCCGTCAGATCATCCCCGGGATAAAAACTGCATCCAATCCGCAAGGGAAAAACACCGCTTTGAGCCCAGCAGCGCCAAACTACTCGACAGCTGTTTCGCCACGAAAGTGGTAAATGTGGTGGACACCCCTCCCCCCTTGCACTGACATATAATTGAATGCTGGCGCAACTGTGGATGTCTGCTTCTTTTTAACCCGGCGTTCTAATTTACCTAGATAGTATCCCAATCCCACACCTCCCTGTAGAATTAAGGCAAACAGTCAAGATCCTATCACAGTAGCAGAGGTCAAAGAAGCCATTAACTCCATACCCTCAAACAAAGACCCAGGCCTGGGTGGATACCCCACAGACTGGTACAAAAAGTACTGCAAAGAACTGGCACCACACATTCACAACACTCTGATGGATGTAATAGGGAGAAACAGACTACCAGGAACCTTCAGAGAGGCCACTATAGTGTTAATCCAAAAGAAGGGAAAAAACAAATCCTTCCAAGCTCTTACAGACCCATATCCCTGCTAAATGTGGACCCAAAACCTTCGCAAAAATATTAGCCAATAGACTCAAGCAAGTAATCATAGAAATAATACATGCGGATCAGTCCAGGTTCATGCCACAGAGATCAACTGCCAATATTAGATGGCTATATACTAATTTACAAGCTATACATTCAAATGTGGGAACAAAAGTAGCGGCCTCCCTAGACGTATATATACAGTAACTCCCTAGGAGCACGAATACAGGTAAAACTGCATATCCCACTCATTCCAGCTGCAGATGGGCATTAGGCAGGGCTATCCTCTGTTGCCACTCCTATTTGAACTGGCAATACTAATCAGATCTTTAGCAAATATCAAGGGACTGCACCTGGGAATGGTTGAATAACGTGTCTCCCTATACGCAGACAATATGCTTCTATATCTTAATGATCCAGGGCCATCACTACAGGAAATATTACACCTAGTAGACAAATTTGCGAAATATTCTGGGCTCACCATCAACTGGGTGAAGTCCAATATATTCCCCATAGATAAGAATATAGATTCCTCCACATATCCGGCCACTCCCCTGGCCTGGGTAGATACCTTTAAATACCTGGGCATTGCGATAGCTAAAGAAACCAATCAATATATTGACCTCAACTTGAAACCAATCACTCGGACAATGAACCAATTGTTAAACTCCTGGGTGTCACTCCCACTCACAATTTGGGGCAGAGTTAACCTGCTAATGATCTATCTACCTAAACACCTCTATATGCTCCACAACTCACCCATATACTTCACTGACATAGAGTATCCAGTCAGGCTTCATCTGGGGTAATAAGTCCTCCAAAATTCGCAAGAGCCAAATTATAAGCCCCGAAGGAGGCCTTGGACTCTCCAACCTCTACTACTACTTCCTGGCAGCATAATTATGCTACATTGCCTGGTGGTTTCTCCTGGACCCTAACAACCCTAACTTCCAACTACAAGCCACACTAACTGGATCAGTAGAATCACTCAGGTACATCCGATAAAGGCAGCTATCCGACCTAACAAATAAACACCCCATTCCAACAATGCATATAAGAGTGAAGCCCCCCCCCCTTATCACCAGCTCTACCACTGTGGGGAAACTCACATCTATCCCACTTTCGACAAATACTTGCATACATGGGATGGGCCAGAGTAGGAATCAGAACATCTGAGGGGCAACTGGTCACCAGGGACCAACTGATCCAGAACAACCCAGAGATCCCAATCACTCACCAGATATACTTAAAACTGCAACATGTCTTCCTATCACAATTTGACACTATTCAGCCTGGGGTATCTTTTTTCTTAAAAGTTTTTATTCTTGCATTTTAATTTTAAACAATAGTTGTAAATAAAGAAGAGAAGAGAGAAAGGAAAGATTTGGAGCAGAGAGAGGAGGGGGAAGGATTCAGCGGTAGTTATGTCAACTAATTCTTGCACACATCCCATGGAGTTTGTTTTTTACTCATGGAAGGATACCCAAGTACCCCAGAGTGCATCAAATTTCTGCAGGCAACCTCTGGCATGGTATGTCAGTTTTTGGTTGGACAGAAAGTTATTAATCAGGTTGCGCCAGATTGGTATGGTCGGGGGGGGGGGGTTGTTGCTTGCCAATTAAAAAGAATGGCTTTTTTTTGCATAATAAAGTAGTTGAAGGTAACATAGTCTGGTGTGGTTATTGATATCCATATCTACCTTTACTCCGAGCAGGCAAATTAAAGGTAATTCTAAAACATCAATGTATCTCCAGAAGCATTTGTTTAATGTTAATGGACAATGTCAAAATACATGCAATGAACCTTTCACACACAAGTATCAGATTCCTGGGGTAACATTTTGGGGATCCTGTATGAAGTGAGGAATTTCATCTAAATATACCTATCTGACAGATATAGTTAAGTCTGGTATCTGCTTCAGGGCTTCCTCCCACAACTCCTCTGTAAGGTTTGGTATGCCCATTTTCCATTTCCTCTGGGCTTTAGCAAGTATATGAGCGGGATAGGGGCTTGACAAGGACCTCCCTTTGCAAGTATTTCTCCAGGGTGGTATCCGCTACCTCTATTGGTATGGTAGGGAATTGCGCACGGAAAGCACGGGAAAGCTGGAGATACCTAAATAACATATCTTGGGGTAATTGGTGGCTCTCTCTGAGGGCTCAAAACTGCTTTTTGTCTCCATCCAACACAATATCATCTAGATCAGGCATGTCCAAAATCCGGCCTGCGGGCCAATAGCACAGTGCGATCAGGAATCTTGTAGCCGTAGCAATAGTATTTGAGTACATTAGTGAAATGATCTGCCACTTGGTTTATTCTGCTGCCTGTGTGCTGAAGGTGTTAGCAATCCTGGCACACAGTGACGCGCTGCTGAAGATATTAGCAATAGACAAATACTGGCATGTAGTGATGCACCACTCTCGCATAAAAAGGGCATTAACTCAAGGGATGAAAACATAATTATGCCTCTTTATAGGTCCCTGGTAAGGCCTCATCTGGAGTATGCAGTGCAGTTTTGGACTCCAGTCCTTAAGAGGGATATAAATGAGCTGGAGAGGGAGTGCAGAGATGTGCAACTAAACTGGTTAGAGGGATAGAAGACTTAAATTATGAGGGTAGACTGTCAAGGTCGGGGTTGTTTACACTTTACAAGTACGTTAGAGGACATTATAGACAAATAGCAGGGGACATTTATACCAATAAAGAGGACTCTGTACCAGAGGCCACCCCTTCAGACTAGAAGAAAAAAAACTTTCATTTGAAGCAACGTAGGTGGTCGTTCACAGTGAGGACAGTGAGGACAGTGAGGTTGTGGAATGCACTGCCGGGTGATGTTGTGATGGCTGATTCTGTTAATGCTTTTAAGAGGGGCTTGGATGATTTCATGAACAGACATAATATCAAAGACTAGTGTGATACTATTCATTTCATATGGTTTTCATTTGGAGGGGTTTTCATTGTCTTTGTCTTTTTTCAACCCAATTTAAAAATGTAACTTCTTTAGGGCTGAAAGTGTCAATAGACATACTGACGTGCCAGTACAGTAAACTAAAGAAGTATGTGAGAGCGGCGCACCACTACATGCCAGTACATTTCTATTGCTAACACCTTCAGCAAACAGGCAGCAGTATAGACCAAGTGGCAGATCATTTCACTAATGTGCCTAAATATTACTGTTACGGCTACACGATTCCTTGTTTAAGTGATGTTAATGGTTCAAAGAATGTCAGGTTTAATGGTTGGCCCCTATACATTTTCACCTAACCAAATCTGGCCCTCATTGCAACATCTCTGATCTAGGTGCTTGATACCCTGTGAGGCCCATATAGCTATATCAAGGAGGAAGGAGAGATGCGGGAAGGATATTTTACCCCATAAAGGTGCCCATTTCTCCATACAGTCCTCTGCCCATGTTCTTGTTTAAGTGTATTTTGGAATGCATTGATCACTGTTAGCATTAGAGTGGTAATCGTGTGTGATCTTGTGGGTCCCCGGTATAGGAGATGGGCCAGCGATTCCAAGGCGCCCGTAATATTGGCTTCCAGTCTAATGAAGGCATTGTCCAAGTGAGGGACTAGCCACCAGTGGGCATAAGTCAGCTGGCTGGCCAGAAAATACATTTTCAGATTTGGAGGACCAAGCCCCTTCGGGTAACTGGGGCTGGCAGGATTTTAAAGTTTAGGCGTGGGCGGTCACCTGCCAAAGAAATTTCAAATTAATTTGTCTACATATTTGAACCACTGGGATCTGGGGGTTATTGGGAAGTTGTGTAGGGCATATAGAAAAATTTAGGGAGGAACACCATTTTGAATAAATTTATTCTACCTGGTAGGGTAAGAGGGAGTTGTGCCCAAATATCAATCTTTGAGGATAAAACTCTGGTTATTGGTGTAAGGTTGGTGTCCTCATATTCTTTGCATCTTCTTGTAATAGTGACCCCATGGTTTTTAAAAGACTGTACCGCGAGGAGACGACCTATGTTTAGTGCCTGGTCATTGGGATGCGAGTCTAATGGGAAAATGACTAACTTGGTTTGGTTCACTCTTAGTCCTGAGTAATTACCAAACTCTTCCACCAAGACCAGTGCAGAGTCTAATTCCCCCTTATAGCAGCTTATCGTCTGTCTATAACGATACCTTTTCCGTTATTTTACCGATCTGTAGACCTAATATATTGGGGGAATCTCTGCTAGGGTGACAGGGGGCATTCCTGTCTGGTGCCTCATTCCAGATGAATGGATTCTGACAGCATGCCATTCACTAATACTCTGGCCTTGGGGTGTCGGTATAGAGCTTTCACCCAGGTACCCAGGTCACAAAACAGGGTCCAATACCAAACAATTTAAGTGCCTCCCAGAGATACCAGGAGACAGTATCAAATGCTTTAGCTGTGTCCACTATTATTCTTTTCCCTTTGTTGTCATGATTTGCCTCTAGATTGTAGAACAGCCTTCTGATATTTATCAGTGGCTTTATTGGGCATTAAGCCCATCTGGTCTGGTTAAGCAGCTCCCCTCAAATCCCTCTTGAGTCTGTTAGCCAGGGTTTTTGAAAATATTTTTACATCGCAATTTAGGAGGGAAATGGGGCGATAATAGTTACAATTGTGAGGGGCTTCAATCACCTTGTGAATAAGCGTGTAAACTTCCTATACTTTGTTAAAAATGGGTTTAATACTTGGGAATGGGCCTTGTACCACTCAGTTGAAAGGCCATCAGGACCTGGGGTGCAGCCAGTAGGCATTGCAGCTATAGCATCCCTTAGTTGCTCTTCAGTGATATCAATCTCTAGGTACTCTCTCATTTATTGGTGTATGGTAGGAAAGTCTATTTTCCCCAGGGATTCCAGAAGCTTGTAGTGTGGGAGTGGGGGCAGGGCTGTATAGATTTCAGCGGGGGAGGTAAGTAAACATTTACTAATATGAGAAGTGCCCCGTTAATTCTGCATTTAAGGATGATTGTCCTTCACACTTCTATCTGTAATAATACAGTTAGGTTCATAAATCTTTGGACAGAGACAACTTTTTTCTCATTTTGGTTCTGTACATTTCCACAATGAATTTTAAACGAAACAACTCAGATGCAGTTGAACAAAAAGATTGCATAAAAATGTGAGGAACTAAAGCCTTTTTTTTAACATAATCACTTCATTTTAGGGGCTCAAAAGTAATTCGACAATTTACTCAAAGGCTATTTCATGGGCATATGTGGGCAATCCCTTCATTATGTCATTATAAATGAAGCAGATAAAAGCCCTGGAGTTGATTTGAGGGGGGGTGCTTGTATGTGGAAGATTTTGTTGTGAACAGACAACATGTGGTCAAAAGAGCTCTCCATGCAGGTGAAACAAGCCATCCTTAAGCTGCAAAAACAGAAAAAAACCATCCGAGAAATTACTACAATATTGGGAGTGGCAAAATCTACAGTTTGCACTGGTGAAATCAGCAATTCAAAAAGACCTGGACATCCACGGAAGACAGCAGTGGTGGAGGACCTCAGAATCATTTCCATGGTGAAGAGAAACCCATTCACAACAACCAAACAAGTGAACAACCCTCTCCAGGAGGTAGGCGTATCGATAGCCAAGTCTACCATAAAGAGAAGACTGCATGAAAGTAAATACAGAGGGTGCACTGCAAGGTGCAAGCCACTCATAAGCATCAAGAATAGAAAGGCTAGATTGGACTTTGCTAAAAAAAACACCTAAAAAAGCAAGCATTGTTCTGGAAAAACATTCGTAAAGACAGATGAAACCAAGATCAACCTCTACCAGAATGATGGCAAGAAAAAAGTATGGAGAAGCTGTGGAACAGCTTATGATCCAAAGAATACCACATGATCTGTAAAACATGGCACTGGGACACTAGTGTTTATCGATGATGTGACACAGGACAGAAGCAGCAGAATGAATTCTGAGGTGTTCAAATACAACTAAATGCAGTCCAATTGATTAGGATGTGTTTTATAATGATCCAAAACATACAGCCAAAATAAACCAGGACCTTATTAAAGCAAAGAAGTGGAATATTCTTAAATGGTCAAGTCAGTCACCTGATCTGAACCCAATTGAGCATGCATTTCACTTCGGATTTTCTTCTTCCTCTTCTTGTGTATGCTCTCTATGAAAAGTCCCTGTTGCAGACATGTTATGCTGAAGTGTTTATGCTGAGTTCTATAAAGCAACCAAGTTACTGTTCACACAGAAGTTGGTGTGGCTGTCCTCACAGCACCACTGGTATCTGATACTGAGAACCTCTAGAGAGACAGACAGAAGCTGAGCACATGGTAAAATGGCAGCTAGTCTGGAGTTCAGGTCAGGCATAGCAAAGCTGAATAACAGCATCTATCAGCTATGGAAATTTAAGGTGGAAATGCTTTTATGTAAGGATGACCAGTGGGAGGTACACAGCACAGAGAGACCAGAAAACAATCCTGAGGATTGTGACAAAAGAAACAAACAGGCTAAAGCAGTTATTAGCCTACTGGTGGATAGGGATGTAGCAAACGTCGGGAAAAAAGTTTGCGAACATATTCGCGAACTTGCGTCAAAAATGCGAACGGTTCGCGAACGTCGCGAACCCCATAGACTTCAATGGGAAGGCGAATTTTAAAAGCTAGAAAAGACATTTCTGGCCAGAAAAATGATTTTAAAGTTGTTTAAAGGGTGCAACGACCTGGACAGTGCCATGCCAGAGGGGGATCAAGGGCAAAAATGTTTCTAAAAAATCCATTGTTGACACAGCGCTGCGTTTTGTGCTGTAAAGGGCAGAAATCACACTACATTTCTAAACCTGTGTAATAAAATGCTTTAAAACGTCCGGCGTCTACATGCCAATCAAGTCGTGTAAAGGTTACAGCCTGTTCACACGCAAAGACGAAACGCGGTGCTTACTGCAACGCAAAAAGACGCAAAGAGCTTTAATGAATGATACCGTCAAGTGAGCAAATAATAGTTTTTAATTACTAGTTGAGCTTGTCACCTCCAGGATGTTCGTCCTGTTGGTGGCAATATTTCTGTAGTGGTGTGTTTAGCAGTCACCGTGCTTGTGCGCACGTGCACGGTCAGGCAGAGGTAATTCAATGTACAGTGAAGTGAACCAAAAAACACTGATTCTGCAGTGTGGGCCCAGTTTTGGTGTACTTTATTGATCACCTGCGGTGACCATAAAAGATGCGATTTTGCCACTGTTGCAGAACCCTGAAAAATTAGGCATGTGTACTTTCCTGAAAAATTATCTTTTTTTTGTCGCAGCCACTGAAGCACAGAGGCCAGAAAAAATATGCCATATAAATGCTGAAAATATTAATTTTTTTTTGTCGCAGCCACTGCAGCACAGAGGCCAGAAAAAATATGCCATATAAATGCTGAAAATATTAATTTTTTTTTGTCGCAGCCACTGCAGCACAGAGGCCAGAAAAAATATGCCATATAAATGCAAACAATATTAATTTTTTTTGGTCGCAGCCACTGCAGCACAGAGGCCAGGAAAAATATGCCATATAAATGCTAACAATGTAAATTTTTTTTGGTCGCAGCCACTGCAGCACAGAGGCCAGGAAAAATATGCCATATAAATGCTAACAATGTAAATTTTTTTTGTCGCAGACACTGAAGCACAGAGGCCAGAAAAAATATGCCATATAAATGCTGAAAATATTCATTTTTTTTGGTCGCAGCCACTGAAGCACAGAGGCCAGAAAAAATATGCCATATAAATGCTGAAAATATTCATTTTTTTTGGTCGCAGCCACTGAAGCACAGAGGCCAGAAAAAATATGCCATATAAATGCTGAAAATATTCATTTTTTTGTCACAGCCACTGAAGCACAGAGGCCATAAAAAATATGCCATATAAATGCTGAAAATATTCTGTTTTTTTTGGTCGCAGCCACTGAAGCACAGAGGCCATAAAAAATATGCCATATAAATGCTGAAAATATTCATTTTTTTGTCACAGCCACTGAAGCACAGAGGCCAGAAAAAATATGCCATATAAATGCTGAAAATATTCTGTTTTTTTTGGTCGCAGCCACTGAAGCACAGAGGCCAGAAAAAATATGCCATATAAATGCTGAAAATATTCATTTTTTTGTCACAGCCACTGAAGCACAGAGGCCAGAAAAACTCAGGATTTACCTGGATTCAAATTAAACCAGTAGGGTTTGCACCCTAGTTTGTAACGGTGGTGGAGGGAGGAGGACGCTAAAGGACAGCTGTATGTGGAGTCATGAGGCATGCAGAGAAGGACAGCTGCATGGGGAGTCAGAATCAGAAACTCAGCACAAGTCTTCCGGCGTGCAGTAACCCTCCGAGATCCACCCCTCATTCATTTTAATAAAGGTCAGGTAATCCACACTTTTGTGACCTAGGCGAGTTCTCTTCTCAGTTACAAGCCCTCCTGCTGCACTGAAGGTCCTTTCTGAGAGGACACTTGAGGCGGGGCAAGACAAGAGGTTCATGGCAAATTGTGACAGCTCTGGCCACAGATCAAGCCTGCGCACCCAGTAGTCCAGGGGTTCATCGCTCCTCAGAGTGTCGATATCTGCAGTTAATGCCAGGTAGTCCGCTACCTGCCGGTCGAGGCGTTCTTTGAGGGTGGATCCCGAACGGTTCTGCCGCTGCCTTGGACTGAAAAACATTTGCATGTCTGACGTTACAGAGTGGCCAAAGTGCTTTGTCCTTGCAGGTGCGCTCGTGGCAGGATTACTGGCACCTCTGCCCCTGGAATGTTGATGAGTTCCTGAAGTGACATCACCCTTAAAAGCATTGTACAACATGTTTTGCAGGCTGGTTTCTAAATGCAGCATCCTTTCAGACTTGTGGTATGTTGGTAACATTTCTGCCACTTTATGCTTGTACCGAGGGTCTAGTAGAGTCGCGACCCGGTACAGGTCCTTCTCCTTAAGCCTCTTGATACGGGGGTACTTCAACAGGCATGACAGCATGAAAGACCCCATTCTCACAAGGTTGGATGCAGAGGTATCCATCTCCGCTTCCTCGTTATCAAGGACTGCATCATCCACGGTCTCCTCCCCCCAGCCACGTACAAGACCAGGGGTCCCCAAAAGGTCACCACTAGCCCCCTGGGAAGCCTGCTCCTGTTGGTCCTCCTCCTCCACAAAGCCACCTTCCTCCTCTGACTCCACTTCTGACACCTCTCCCTGCGTTGCAGCAGGTGCCTGGGTTCGTTCTGGTGATTCCGACCAGAAATCGTGCGCTTCCTGCTCCTCGTCACGCTGGTCTACAGCCTCATCTGTCACTCATCGCACGGCACGCTCCAGGAAGAAAGCAAAGGGTATTAGGTCGCTGATGGTGCCTTCGGTGCGACTGACCATATTTGTAACCTCTTCAAAAGGGCGCATGAGCCTGCAGGCATCGCGCATAAGCACCCAGTAACGGGGTAAAAAAATCCCCAGCTCTGCAGATCCAGTCCTACCACCCAGTTCAAACAGGTATTCGTTGACGGCTCTTTGTTGTTGCAGCAGACGTTCCAACATGAGGAGCGTTGAATTCCAGCGAGTCTGGCTGTCGCAAATCAAACGCCTGACTGGCATGTTGTACCGCTGCTGAATGTCAGCAAGGCGTCCCATGGCTGTGTAGGACCGTCTGAAATGGGCCGACACCTTCCTGGACTGCCTGAGAACGTCCTGGAATCCTGGGTACTTTGAGACAAAACGTTGTACTATTAAATTCAGAACATGTGCCATGCAGGGCACATGTGTTAAATTGCCCAGTCTCAGTGCTGCCAACAGATTGCTTCCATTGTCACACACCACTTTTCCGATCTTCAGTTGGTGTGGGGTCAGCCACCGATCGGCCTGTGACTGCAGAGATGACAGGAGTACAGATCCGGTATGGTTTTTGCTTTCCAGGCACGTCATCCCCAAGACAGCATGACAACGGCGTACCTGGCACGTCGAATAGCCTAGGGGGAGCTGGGGGTGCACAGGTGTGGAGGAGGAGGACCCAGCAGCAGAGGACGAAGAAGAGGAAGAAGACGAGGTAGAGAGCGAAGGAGGAGTAGAGGTGGTGGCAGAACCGCGTGCAATCCGTGGCGGTGACACCAACTCCACTGTCGTTGTTGAGCTACACATTCCCTGCTTCCCAGCCATTACCAAGTTCACCCAGTGGGCAGTGTAGGTGACATACCTGCCCTGACCATGCTTGGAGGACCATGCGTCAGTAGTCATATGGACCTTTGGCCCAACACTAAGTGACAGAGATGCGGTGACTTGGCTCTGCACATGGTGGTACAGGTGTGGTATTCCCTTTTTTGAAAAAAAATTGCGGCTGGGTACCTTCCACTGCGGTGTCCCAATTGCTACAAATTTGCGGAAGGCCTCAGAGTCCACCAGCTGGTATGGTAAAAGCTGGCGGGCTAAGAGTGCGGACAAGCCAGCTGTCAGACGCCGGGCAAGGGGGTGCCTCGCAGACATTGGCTTCTTACGCTCAAACATGGCCCTCACAGAAACTTGGCTGGGGGCAGATGACTGGGAATGGGAACTGGTGGTCAAGGTGGAAGGCGGAGTGGAGGGTGGTTCAGACGGGTGAAGGACAGCAGAGGTAGAGCAGTAAGATGCTGGACCAGAAGGAGGGTGGCTTTTAGTTTGCCTGTTGCCTTTGAGGTGTTGCTCCCAAAGTGCTTTGTGCTTGCCGTTCATGTGCCTTCGCATAGAAGTTGTACCTATGTGGCTGTTGGGCTTCCCAAGACTCAGTTTCTGACTGCACTCATTGCAAATAACAACGCTTTTGTCAGAGGCACACACATTAAAAAAATCCCACACTGCTGACCTTTTTGAGGCTGGCAATCTGGCGGTAACAGTAGAAGTCGGCGGCGTTGGCGGCAATGGCGGGTGCGTTGGCCGGCTGACCACAGGTGCCGATACATGTTGTTGCCCTACTGTTCCCTGCGAGCTGTCCTCCCTGCCTCTTATAAGTCTTATTCTCCTCCTGCCTCTCTGACTCTCCGTCTCTCCATCTGAACTATCCTCCTCTTGCTCTCTTCTACTGGGCACCCATAAAACATCAATCTCCTCATCCTCATTCTCCTCAGATCCATCAATTTCTTCTACCAGCTCACAGAAGGAAGCAGCAGCGGGGACCTCCTCGTCATCACTCATTATGTCCATCTCTGTTGTGTTCTCTGACAGAATTAAATCTGGTGTAACGTCCTCATCTCCTTCATCTTCTTCTGCCAATAATGGTTGCGCATCACTCAGTTCAAGAAACTCATGTGAAAATAACTCCTCTGACTCCAGTGAAGAAGGGGCGCCGGTGGTGGAGGAAGTGTTACGTGGGGTGCCCATAGCAGTGGAGGATGAGGATGTTGTGGTAAAGTTAGAAACGGTAGAGGATGGGGTGTGCTGTGTAAGCCAGTCAACTACCTCTTCAGCATTTTGGGAGTTCAGGGTCATTGCCTTTTTAAAACTGGGCAATTTCCTAGGGCCACAGGATAGCATAGCAGCACGGCCCCTAGTGCCTCTGCGTGGCGGCCTGCCTTTGCCTGGCATTATTTTTAAAACAACAACAACAACAACTCAGGTGGTGTTTCTAGAGACGGTATTATTATTGATATTTAGACAGAATGTGAACAAGCTCACACAGCTAAGTGGCAGTGGTTTGAAAATGAAGAAGAAGAACACACTGGGCAAACAATGCCTACAAGGTCAACGTATACACTACTACAGCAGTGGATACGGAATATATTATTGCTGCCTGAAAAACATCACTCGGGTTGTGTTTCTAGAGACGGTACTATTATTGATATTTAGACAGAATGTGAACAAGCTCACACAGCTAGATGGTTGTTGTTTGAAAATGAAGAACACACTGAGCAAATAATGCCTACAAGGTTAACGTATACACTACGACAGCAGTGGATACGGAATATATTATTGCTGCCTGAAAAACGTCACTCGGGTGGTGTTTCTAGAGACGGTATTATTATTGATATTTAGACAGAATGTGAACAAGCTCACACAGCTAGATGGTTGTTGTTTGAAAATGAAGAACACACTGAGCAAATAATGCCTGCAAGGTTAACGTATACACTACTACAGCAGTGGATACGGAATATATTATTGCTGCCTGAAAAACGTCACTCGGGTGGTGTTTCTAGAGACGGTATTATTATTGATATTTAGACAGAATGTGCACAAGCTCACACAGCTAGATGGAAGTTGTTTGAAAATGAAGAAGAAGAACACACTGGGCAAACAAGGCCTACAAGGTCAACGTATACACTACTACAGCAGTGGATACGGAATATATTATTGCTGCCTGAAAAACGTCACTCGGGTGGTGTTTCTAGAGACGGTACTATTATTGATATTTAGACAGAATGTGAACAAGCTCACACAGCTAGATGGTTGTTGTTTGAAAATGAAGAACACACTGAGCAAATAATGCCTACAAGGTTAACGTATACACTACTACAGCAGTGGATACAGAATATATTATTGCTGCCTGAAAAACGTCACTCGGGTGGTGTTTCTAGAGACGGTATTATTATTGATATTTAGACAGAATGTGAACAAGCTCACACAGCTAGATGGTTGTTGTTTGAAAATGAAGAACACACTGAGCAAATAATGCCTGCAAGGTTAACGTATACACTACTACAGCAGTGGATACGGAATATATTATTGCTGCCTGAAAAACGTCACTCGGGTGGTGTTTCTAGAGACGGTATTATTATTGATATTTAGACAGAATGTGAACAAGCTCACACAGCTAGATGGAAGTTGTTTGAAAATGAAGAAGAAGAACACACTGGGCAAACAAGGCCAACAAGATCAACGTATACACTACTACAGCAGTGGATACGGAATATATTATTGCTGCCTGAAAAACGTCACTCGGGTGGTGTTTCTAGAGACGGTACTATTATTGATATTTAGACAGAATGTGAACAAGCTCACACAGCTAAGTGGCAGTGGTTTGAAAATGAAGAAGAAGAACACACTGGGCAAACAAGGCCTACAAGGTCAACGTATACACTACTACAGCAGTGGATACGGAATATATTATTGCTGCCTGAAAAACGTCACTCGGGTGGTGTTTCTAGAGACGGTACTATTATTGATATTTAGACAGAATGTGAACAAGCTCACACAGCTAGATGGTTGTTGTTTGAAAATGAAGAACACACTGAGCAAATAATGCCTACAAGGTTAACGTATACACTACTACAGCAGTGGATACGGAATATATTATTGCTGCCTGAAAAACGTCACTCGGGTGGTGTTTCTAGAGACGGTATTATTATTGATATTTAGACAGAATGTGAACAAGCTCACACAGCTAGATGGTTGTTGTTTGAAAATGAAGAACACACTGAGCAAATAATGCCTACAAGGTTAACGTATACACTACTACAGCAGTGGATACGGAATATATTATTGCTGCCTGAAAAACGTCACTCGGGTGGTGTTTCTAGAGACGGTATTATTATTGATATTTAGACAGAATGTGAACAAGCTCACACAGCTAGATGGTTGTTGTTTGAAAATGAAGAACACACTGAGCAAATAATGCCTGCAAGGTTAACGTATACACTACTACAGCAGTGGATACGGAATATATTATTGCTGCCTGAAAAACGTCACTCGGGTGGTGTTTCTAGAGACGGTATTATTATTGATATTTAGACAGAATGTGAACAAGCTCACACAGCTAGATGGAAGTTGTTTGAAAATGAAGAAGAAGAACACACTGGGCAAACAAGGCCTACAAGGTCAACGTATACACTACTACAGCAGTGGATACGGAATATATTATTGCTGCCTGAAAAACGTCACTCGGGTGGTGTTTCTAGAGACGGTACTATTATTGATATTTAGACAGAATGTGAACAAGCTCACACAGCTAGATGGTTGTTGTTTGAAAATGAAGAACACACTGAGCAAATAATGCCTACAAGGTTAACGTATACACTACTACAGCAGTGGATACGGAATATATTATTGCTGCCTGAAAAACGTAACTCGGGTGGTGTTTCTAGAGACGGTACTATTATTGATATTTACACAGAATGTGAACAAGCTCACACAGCTAGATGGTTGTTGTTTGAAAATGAAGAACACACTGAGCAAATAATGCCTACAAGGTTAACGTATACACTACTACAGCAGTTGATACTGAATATATTATTGCTGCCTGAAAAACGTCACTCGGGTGGTGTTTCTAGAGACGGTACTATTATTGATATTTACACAGAATGTGAACAAGCTCACACAGCTAGATGGTTGTTGTTTGAAAATGAAGAACACACTGAGCAAATAATGCCTGCAAGTGCACTACTATTGGTGCACTACTATAAAGAACAGCAACAGCACTGTACACGTTAAAGAACAGTAAGATAAGTAAAAGAAAAAAAAAATATATGTATATTAAAAAAAATATTTTTCTCGGGTTGGTGCTACTGAACTACTAGGAGCAGCACAGTAGCACACCAGTCCCACTCCCCAACACTGCTAGACTAATAGCACTGGGCTTATAGTAGCAACTAGCAAAGTAAAAAAATAAAAAAGAAAATAAAAGCAGTCCTTACAAGGACTATTGGGTTATTACAGCAGTCAGCAGATGAGATCAGAAGAGATCAGTGCCCACAGCAGGCAGCTACATACAGAGCACTGCAGTAGAAGGTAGATTACTAGCCAGCAAAGCTACCCTAAAATGTCCCTCAAATCCCTGCAGACTTCTGTCCCTCCAATACAGAGCAGTATCAAGTAGATTACTAGCCAGCAAACTTACTATCAACTGTCCCTCAAAGAAATCAGTGAAATCAGTAACAGCTCTCTCCCTACACTAGCTCTTGCAAGCACACACAGGCAGAATGAAAAAACACTGCAGGGCTTCAGTTTATATATGGAAGGGGAGTGGTCCAGGGGGTGTGGGGGTGGTCCAGGAGGGAGAGCTTCCTGATTGGCTGCCATGTATCTGCTGGTCTGGGGTGAGAGGTCAAAAAAAAGCGCCAGGTAAGGCGAACCCAAAATGGCGAACGTCGCGCGACGTTCGCGAACTTGCGGCGGACGCGAACAGCCGATGTTCGCGCGAACAAGTTCGCCGGCGAACAGTCCGCGACATCCCTACTGGTGGAAGATGATCAACTGATTCACATCAGGAAAGAATCTATAGCAAAAGATATGTGGAATGCACTGCAGGTACTCCATGAGAGATCAAACTTAAACAATAAACTGTACCTGCTGCGTAAGCTATACGGCATGAGACTGCAGAAAAATCAGGAAATGCAGGAACATTTAAATGCAAACTTTAGAAATTGCAGAACAACTCAGAGGAATTGGAGAGGAAATTAAAGACAGCCATTTAGCAGCACTCCTTTTATGCAGCCTTCCTGAATTATATAACCCTCTGATATATGCCACTGAAGTCAGACCAGAGTCAAAAATAACTCTAGAATATGTCAAAGGCAAGTTAATTGATGAATATAACTGAGTATATAATTGAGAACATTTGGTTGGAATACATACAGTATGTGCACATTCCAAGTGAAAAACGCTACTGGGAGACAGAGCTACAGAAGGTGTATTGGTTGGATACAGTGAGCAAAGTAAAGCTTAAATCCTTAAATCCTAAAATCTGTAAAGTGACAGTAAGCCACAGAGTATATTTTGACAAGACTTCTTTATCAAAAACCATTATACCTGAATCCTCTGAAGAGACAACAACCGTGTTTGTGATAGGAGGGGTAGGACCACTTGCAAAAACAGGTGACTCTATGAAACACATGATGGGAAATTCAAAAAGTACACCTCAAACAACAAATGTCACAAAGGAAACTGAACTGCGAAGATCAACCTGCACCATAAAAGGGATATCAACTCCCAGATACTCTTACAAAGCTTACACACAATAAATATCAGCTAGCAAAAAGTGAGCCAAAAAATGGCACAAAAGGAAATTGATTCCTTGAACAAGGATGAAACATGGACTTTGACTCAGTTACCTCAGGGTCACAAAGCAATAGGTTGTAAATGGATATTTAAAGTGAAATGCAATGCAAATGGAGAAGTTGAGCGTTACATGGCTAGATTAGTCGCAAAGGGTACTCACAAAAATTTGGTCAGTACTATGATTAGTGAAACATACAACTGTGAGAACACTTGTATGTATGGCAGCCAGCAAAGGTATGCAAGTAAGATACCTAGATGTGAAAACTGCATTTCTTTAAGGTGAAACTGATAAAGACCTATACATGGAACAACCACCTGGTTTTGTGAACCCAGAAACCATAGATTTGGTATGCAAGCTTCAGAAGGGCCTATATGGACTTAAACAAGCTGCCAGAGCCAGGAATGAAGTCCTTTTACATGGAGGATTTTCGAGAAGCAACACAGATTCATGTCTTTACAGTAAGAAAGAAACCAACAGATAGATATATGTATTGATCTATGTGGATGATGTGCTAGTCTGTTATGAGCAAGAAGGGGACAGTGATGATATTGTTGAAAGACTAAATGCAAACTTTGAAATTAAGGATTTGGGAAATGTCACATATTACCTTGGAATACAAATTGAGAGAGATGAGGATGGAAGTTTCCTACTTAATCAGAAAAATAAAATTCAAGGCTTGGATCTTGCGTGTCATGGACAGTATATTTTCCGGTATAGGTGCCGTGGTATCTTCCAGTGCACTGATGCGCCTCTCTGCCTCAGCTGTGTGCTCTCTGATATTTTGCACATCATGCTTCAGCAGTGTTAAATCTGATTTTAAGTCATCGAACTTGCTGATAGTATTTATGTGACTGTTAGCTATCAGCAGCATGATTTCTGCTAGTGTAGGCTGTGCAGAGAGAGTCTCACAGGGTCTCCTTCAGAAGCACACTATGGGGAAGGTACCTGGGAAACATATAGGGAACTGGCTGGTGAGTCTATCACCTGATTACTGTGACAATCTGTGTCTTCCCCCTGCTCTCTGGCATAGCTCTGTAGCTTTTTTTGCTGCCTCCAGTCCCAATATCTGCCTGTCCGCAGCACTTGTACTGGCGTGGTAGGGCCCTTGAGTGTATGCCGAGGTGAGCAGAGTAACCGCGCCGGCGCCATTTTGGATTGCGGTGGAAGGAGTTGCCGAGCTCTGTCTGTGGGCTGGGGCTCGGCTTTTCCCCATATCTGTCCAGGGGTAGGAGCACCAGGGTGAGTTGATGCTGCAAGGGAGAGGTGGAAGAGATTTTGCCTATTGATGCAGAGTAATAGCAGGGTTATTATAACAGATAGAGATGAGGGAGCACCTCCCATCCATTAAAGGTTCCAGAAGATGGTGTGCAGGGTCAAGTAACCTCGGGTACCAATACTGGCTGACAATCAGTCAGCTACAATATGTCTCGGGCACCAACTAGTAACGTTAGCTGATTAAAAATCTCGGATCTGTAGAAGCCACCAACCCCTGTGTCAGACGCAACTTTTTAACTTCGGTTAGGCAGGAGTTTGTAGAAAGACACAGATTTTAGGGCTGTCACGATTCCGCAGATCAGGAGGGGTTTCTCTGTGGGTGAAGAGGTTGGTGGCTTCTACAGATTTTTAATCAGCTAACGTTACTAGTTGGTGCCCGAGAGATATCGTAACCGACTGATTGTCAGCCAGTATTGGTGCCCGAGTGATGCACATTATAGGTGACGATAGACAACCAGTGCCTGAGGCACAGTTTAATTGACGGATAGTTAACCAGTATCGATGCCTGAGGCACATCTCAGTCGAGAGATAGTCAGTGAGCATTGGTGCCTGAGGCACAATTCAGGCGATAGATAGTGAACACTGGTGCCTCTAGTATAGCATAGATGGATACACTTACCATTTAGATACCGGTTATGGGTTATTTTCAGAAGTTAATAAGTAACATCAACCGCACCGCTGAATGGGAGGGAACTCTATGGTGGTGGAAAGGGTTGGTGCCCACAATGTGGTTGCATGAGTGATCACACCAGACTGGTAACTCAAGTCTGTATCAATGTTACTATTTCATCTATATTTTGATCTTACATTAAGTACATATGCACTGAACCGACCCACTGCCTTCTGTTGGTCCACTCTCCTGTGTTTACCTTTGTTTTAATAGGATTGTTATGTACTGGACATGTGGTTATTAATGTTTATAATTTATTAAACGTTACGTTCAGGCCCAGATTTATGGAGAGGCCCAGGCCTAGGGCGGCAGGATCTTAGGGGGCGGCATGCTACCCAACCACACCCACATTTGTTCAGAAACACTGGGGATGAGCAGATGATGTGATCATTTTTTAAATATCCTGTGCGCCAATCCCGATTGCATTGGTCCCGGTGATGAAAATCTGAGCAAATAAAAACAAGGGATAGATTGATTCAGTTTAAGACACTTCACAGACTAAACACCACTGAAGCTAGGCCAAAAGGGATGAAATAGATAAAGCATATGGTATTAAATGTAAAGAGCACATGCCCTTTTTATACATATGATGTGGTCATGCCCCAAAATAACCAAATTCTTGGACAAAACTGGGACAGTTTCTCAAGCAGCAGTGCCAATAGCCCCAAGCATAGCAGTCACAGTAGTATAGAAACATGGAGGTGCTGCCAGTTTAGGCAGTTGAATTGTTATGAACGAAGTTTCAAACCCAGAACTAACTCCAAGATCTTAACAGCCACCTTTGGCTTTGGGAGGAGCCCTCTTCTACTTGGGTGCCGCCAGGTCTTTATTTGAGAGGACCAGAGAGTTAGAGAGTTCTGGGCAGGCAAGGAAACCAAATGATGCAACAGGAACGGAGAACAACGCGCCACCCCGGTTGATATGCGCATTACTGGACTGCCGCCGAAGGAGACAGACACGGTGGGGACGCTTGCCCCATCGGTCTCCTTCGGCAGCTGTCCAGTAATGTCCAGTAGTATTGACCAAATACTGCAGCTTTCCCCTAGAGAGGTGAGAATATACCAACCTCTGCACCAAATACTCAGGATGACCCTCAACAAAGATCGAAGGAGGAGGAGAATTCTGACGAACAACCCTCGCAGGCTTCAATAATGACACATGGAAGGAATTAAACATTTTAAGTTCAGGAGATAGTTCAAGACAAACAGAGCTGGGATTAATAACCTCGGAAACTGGAAATAGGCCAATGAATTTAGGTCCTAATTTTGCTGATGGCACTTTCAATGGAATGTTCCTAGAGAATAGCCAGACCTTATCACCCACCTGATACTCAGGTCACCCCTTACGATGTCTGTCACATGCTCTCTTTTGGGCTGCTACTGCTGAAAATAGGGAGTCTTTGACCCTTTGATCAACTAATGAGTTAACGGCAGGAACATCTGAGGGTTGAGTAGAGAAAGAAAAGGCTCTAGGGTGACTACCAAAAACAACAAAAAATGTAAATTCTTCCGTTGAGCGAGATGCAAACTCTGCCCAAGGAAGAAAATCAGCCCATAATGATTGATTACCAGAGACGTAATATCTAAGATACTGCTCCTTTCCGTCTGGCCATTAGTTTGTGAGTGATATGCAGAGGATATCACTCAAAGGAAAAAATCAGTGCCTATAAGAGAGCAAAAAGTTTGCCAAAACCTAGAAACAAACGGACACAATATTAAATGGGGCCCATGAAGTTTAAATATATTAGATTAGAAAAAGCTCAGCAGAGGGGAGGGCGGGAAGGGGAGATCTCACTAAACATTACGTTCAGGCCCGGATTTATGGAGAGGCCCAGGCCTAGGGCGGCAGGATCTTAGGGGGCGGCATGCTACCCAACCACACCCACATTTGCTCAGAAACACTGGGGATGAGCAGATGATGTGATCATTTTTTAAATATCCTGTGCACCAATCCCGATTGCTCTGGTTCCGGTGATGAAAAATAAAAACAAGGGATAGATTGTTTCAGTTTAAGACACTTCACAGACTAAACACCACTGAAGTAAAATAGATAAAGCATATGGTACTAAATGTAAAGAGCACATGGCCTCTTTTATACATATATTGTGGTCATGCCCCAAAATAACCAAATTCTTGGACAAAACTGGGACAGTTTCTCAAGCAGCCGTGCCAATAGCCCCAAGCATAGCAGTGACAGTAGTATAGAAACATGGAGGTGCTGTCAGTTTAGGCAGTTGAATTGTTATGAACGAAGTTTCAAACCCAGAACTAACTCCAAGATGAAGTTTAAATATATTAGATTAGAAAAAGCTCAGCCAGCAAATTAGCAGACGGAAGGGCGGGAAGGGGAGATCTTACTAAAGCGGCCCACCAGCCACCCAAATAACCATTCCTTTAGAGGAAGGTAATTCCACAATGAAATCTATGAAAATATGGGTGCATGGCCTCGTAGGAATAAGAAGTGGTTGCAGCAGCCCCTGAGGTAAGGATCTAGACATAGGAGGCAAATTTACCTGGACCTTAGACAAGGAGGCATACAGATCTGGAGCTGCCACAATCACTTCCTTGAGATAGATACAATAGAAACAGGTTCAACCTCTACCCTGGGACTGTAGACGAAAAGGGCATCTGCTTTAGCATTATTTTCCCCAGGCCTGTATGTTATAAAAAAGTTAAAGCGGGTAAAAAAAAAAAAAAAGTGTTAAAAAACAAAGCCCATCTGGCCTGTTGGGGATTTAAACGATTCGCAGATTCTATGTACAACAGATTCTTATGAGACCAGATGTTTAGCCCCCTCTAAGAGATGTCTCCACTCCTCAAATGCCCATTTAATGGCTAACAATTCCCTGTTGCCAATATTGTAATTGACCTCTGCAGGAGAGAAATTTTTAGAGAAAAAGGCACATTGATGGATCTTACCAGAAAGAGGATGCTGCTGTGATAGAACAGCACCAGCTCCAAACTCCAAGGCCTCTACCTCTACTAGAAAGGGAAGAGAATAGCCAGGATGCTGGAGCACCAGTGCTGAATTAAAAACCTCTATAGCCTCAGCAGAAATAGTTAGCGAACCCCAAGAACCTTTGGATTGTCCTTAATTGAGGCTGCCCCCAATCAAAAATTGCCTGGACCATGGCTCATCTCTAGCCCCTGGTGGGAAGTAATGTACCATAGGAAATGAGCAGCGGAAACTTCATAAACACATGTCTCAGACTTGGCATACATTTTGTTCTGTCTTAGCTTGTGTAACACCTCCTGCATATGGGTACGATGATCAGATAGACTAGAGAACGGGTGTCCAAACTTTTTGCAACGAGGGCCAGATTTGGTGAGGTGAAAATGTGTGGGACTGACCATTCAGCCTGACATTCTTTGAACCATTAACATCATTTAACTCATTTAAACAAGGAATCGCATAGCCGTAGCAGTAATATGTGGGCACATTAGTGAAATGATCTGCCACTTGGTCTATACTACTGCCTGTGTGCTGAAGGTGTTAGTAATAGACAAGTACTGGCATGTAGTGAAGCGCTACTCTCGCATACGTCGTTCATTTACTGTACTGGCATGTCAGTATGTCTATTGCACTTTCAGCCCTAAAGAAGTATGTGAGTATGTGGCGCGTCACTACGTGCCAGCATGTGTCTATTGCTAACACCTTCAGCACACAGGCAGCAGTATAGACCAAATAATGGCAAATATAGTGGCAAATAATTTCACTAATGTGCCCAAATATTACTGCTATGGCTACTAGGGATGGCGCGAACTGTTCGCCGGCGAACTTGTTCGCGCGAACATCGGGTGTTCGCGCTCGCCGGAAGTTCGCGAACGTCGCGCGACGTTCGCCATTTTGGGTTCGCCATTGTTGGCGCTTTTTTTTGCCCTCTCACCCCAGACCAGCAGGTACATGGCAGCCAATCAGGAAGCTCTCCCCTGGACCACTCCCCTTCCCTATAAAAACCGAAGCCCTGCAGCGTTTTTTCACTCTGCCTGTGTGTGCTGAAGAGATAGTGTAGGGAGAGAGCTGCTGCCTGTTAGTGATTTCAGGGACAGTTGAAAGTTTGCTGGCTAGTAATCGTTTTGATACTGCTCTGTTATTGGAGGGACAGAAGTCTGCAGGGGTTTGAGGGACATTTAAGCTTAGGTAGCTTTGCTGGCTAGTAATCTACCTTCTACTGCAGTGCTCTGTATGTAGCTGCAGTGGGCAGCTGTCCTGCTTCTGATCTCATCTGCTGACTGCTGCAATAACAGTAGTCCTTGTAAGGACTGCTTTTATTTATTTTTTTGTTCCAATACAGAGCAGTATCAAGCAGATTACTAGCCAGCAAACTTACTATCATCTGTCCCTGAAATCACTAACAGCTCTCCCCCTACACTATCTCTTCCAAGCACACACAGGCAGATTTTTCAGATACATTTTTGCCCTTGATCCCCCTCTGGCATGCCACTGTCCAGGTCGTTGCACCCTTTAAACAACTTTAAAATAATTTTTCTGGCCAGAAATGTCTTTTTTAGATGTTAAAGTTCGCCTTCCCATTGAAGTCTATGGGGTTCGCGAACCGTTCGCGAACCGCTCGCATTTTTGATTGTACTGTGCTGGTGGGCCACTTTATTATTAATTTCTTGATGGAGGCTGAGGGCCGGTGTAAATTTGAAAATGGGCTGCATTTGGGCCTGACTTTGGACATGCCTAGGCTAGAGGAATAGATTAAAATATAGTCCAGGTAAACTACTACATACCGACTAAATAGGTCATTAAAGATATTGTTTACAAACTCTTGGAAGATGGCTGGGGGCATTGCATATGCTGAAGGTGATTACTAAATACTCATTATGCCCAATACGAGCATTGAAGGCTGTCTTCCATTCGTCCCCTTCCCGGATTTGAATACAATTATATGCCCTCTCAAAGCAAGCTTTGAGAAGATTGAGGTGTCCCTAACTCTATCGAATAGCTCAGATATCAAGGGAAGGGGTAACGATTCTTTTCTGTGACCTTATTCAGACTTCTATAATCAATGCAGGGCCTCAGACCCCTATCTTTCTTCTCTACAAAGAAGAAACCATCCCCCCAGAAGAGGAAGGCCTTATGAACCCTCTCTCCAAGTTTTCCTGAACATACTCCTCCATGTCCTGAGATTCGGGGAATGAGAGAGCAGATGTTCGACCCTTAGGAGGAGAGGACCACTGAATTAAATCTATATAAGGCCTGTGTGGAGGCAGGGTTTTGGCTGCCTTTTTTGAGAAGACATCAGCAAAAGGAGAGTAAAAAGGGGGTAACCCTTCAATTTTAGTAGATGCTAGTAGGGATGGGCGAATTTGACCCGTTTCCTTTCGCCAAGATGTCGCCGACGCCCATTAATATCTTTGGGTGTCAAATTTGTTGTGTGGCATAATTTTTTTGACACGCGTCTTTTTTTTTTTGATGCACGCCGCCATAGAAGTCTATGGGCGTCATTTTTGCTGCGAAACAAGGCAAAAAAATTCACCCATCCCTAGATGCTAGTACATGGGGAAATATATAACACATAGGCTAACAGCCAGCTCCCCATTGTAAAAGCTTGCCCTTGGACCAATCAACCTGGGGATTGTGTTCTCGTAACCAAGGAAGCCCCAGAATTACGGGAGTGTGAGGACAATGGATCACATAAAAGGAAGTTTGCTCTGAATTACTCCCCATAACCATGATGAGAACTCTAGACTAAGAAGTCACTATACTGATTACTATGTAATTACCATCAATAGCAAGAATCTTGACTGGCGGAACTAAGGTTTCAGTAGGTATTCTGTGCTTTTAACACAAAACTGACATCCCAGAAATTACCAGCTGCCCCAGAATCTGGGAAGGAATGACTCTCAATAGAACTCTTGTCCCTATTTAAGAGAACTGGAATGAGAATTTGAGAAGAGGATTGTTGAGGGGTAGAAAGAACAGAACTCAAACGGGACTCCCCAGACCTGCTTCGGTTCAGCCGCCCCCCCTCCCTCTTGAGACAGGTACACAGAAAATGCCCTTTATCCCCACAATAAAGACATAGCCCATTAGCCTGCCTACGACCTCTCTCCTCAAGCGACAGATGGGTTGTACCCAATTGTATGGGGTTGCTCCAAGGGTCTGTGGTAGCATGAGGAGGTTCAGGGGCTAAATCTGGGGATGTCATGGAAAGGGTTGGCATAGCCATAATTTCTTGTCATCTTTCCCTACGCCTCCTATCTATCTGGATGGCCAGCTGCATAATAAAGTCGAGAACAGACTGCATGGGAAAGTTAATAAAACTGTCTTTGATAGCTGTGGCCAAACCCACCCTAAACTGACTTCTTAAGGCAGTGTCATTCCAGCACATTGCTACCGCCCACTGGTGGAATTCTTTACAATACTCTTTGATTGGCCACTCACCTTGCCTACGATTACTTATAGCAGCATCGGCAGCACGGTCCGGGTCATCATAAATCGCATATGGCGCGTTGTGTCCAATCGGGCCCCACAGTAGTAGTAGTGCCAGCAAGTATGAACAGCCGATCAGTGAGCAGGCATGGGCTGTGTGTTACCAGTACTCCCGGGTGTTGCTGGAGGAGCATTGGCTACCGAGGAGCAGAATTCGGGATCCCTTGTCTCTAAGTTCTACTCCACAGAGATGGGGCCATCACCGTTCTACCGGAGACCGAGGGAACATCGGGTGAGTGCATCCTATAAGGCTATTCAGTCTTCCTGGGGCAAAGAACTTGCAATTGAGTTTGGGGAACTATAAAATTGTTTGATTATAGCGCATCGCATCCCTTTGCCATCCTGCTGCTATGGGTTCTGTGGGGTATTTATACATGGAATTGCACTGTGCCATTCTATTATTAATTATGGGGGCAATTATACATGGAATTTCCCCTATGCCATCATGCTATGGGTTCTGGGGGTTATGTATACATGGAATTGTGCCTGTGCCAACCTACTTTGAATTCTGGGGGTATTTATACATGGAATTGCACCTGTGCCATCCTACTATGAATTCTGGGGGCATTTATACATGGAATTGCACCTGTGCCATCCTACTATGAATTCTGGGGGTATTTATACATAGAATAGCGCCTCTGCCATCCTACTATGAATTCTGGGGGTTTTATACATGGAATCGCGCCTCTGCCATCCTACTGACGTGGAAATTTCTTATATTTCGCCATATGGCCGCCACTGATGCAGGAAAAGCGTCTTTACGACCGACCTTTGCACAGTCGCCCGATCTTTCCGATTCCCATCCGATTTGTGTTCATCAGGCATGACTGCAGCATGTCGGGTGTGGCGCCGGTTGGGATTGAGGAATACGGACCACTGAACAAAGGTGTACTTTTACAAGATCAGTACAAGCCATGCTAAGATCACTGTGTCTGTGTATATGTATATTACCGGGGGAAGTGCCTTTTGTCCTGGTGTCTTTTGTTTGCCTAGGGCAGTCTACCTTTCCCCCCCCCCCGTCTTCTATGGACATGTGTCTGTATGCTGGTTCCACCAATTGATTCATAGCATAACATGCTCATTGATTGGATATATTGTAAGACCACCTTTTGTCTTGGTGTATAATAAACCACTGGCCATTGTAGAGGGAGGCAGAATACTGGACCCCAGCTAAGAACGACTGCTGTGACGTTATTTCCGGGGGATTGCGCAACATCACCACACGATACATCAAGGTTTCCGGATCGATTGTCCACTAAGGCAAAAGATCATTTAAGTCTACCACAACACTACTATGAATTCTGGGGGTATTTCTGCATGGAATTGAGCCTTTGCCATCCTACTATGAATTATATGGTTATTTATACATGGAATTGCGCCTGCGCCATCCTACTATGAATTCTGGGTGTATATATACATGGAATTGCCATAGTGCCATCCTACCATGAGTTCTGGGGTTATTTATACTTGGAATTGCCACCGTGCCATCTTGATATAAGTTCTGGGGTATTTATAAATTAAGTTGCCATTCCGCTATTCAGTATTTATACATAGAATTCTACTGTGCCATCCTGCTTTCTGGGTGGTGGGGGTGGGGGGCGATACAGAAAATACACGGTTAAAGATTTTAGTAAAAAGTTAATCCAGAAAATGGTCCAATTGCATCTTGGAGAAATTTCTTGAAGCAAATTGGAGAAGTTTTAGAAGGGGTTGTTCTCTTTCCTTTGTATCAGCAAGAAGTTAGACAAGTTTTACTTAGGCCAAAAGGCTAGATGTGTCTTTTTTCAAACTAAATGACTATGTTTATATATAATTATTATGCTGATGCAGTGGGATTGGAGCATTTGTACAACTGTCCCAGTATAATATAACATTGCTGTCTAACTTGCATAAAAGGGATCCATGTAGTGAGAGATATTTGAATTTTTAACATTACTAATGCAGCTATAGAGTGAGGCAGGACATCAAGATGTGCTAGAATTTATAGGCTTGGAGTCCCTGTCCACAGTCCACAGTCTCTGCATGTAATGTACTTTAGGTTACAGAAACCTTTTCCCCCTTTTCCCATAATGTGCCTGTAATGCCAACATTCACAGCTCTTTTTTTTTAAAACTGGTAACTCCTGATAAAATCAGGGGGGTTGACAGCTCTGCATTTCCCTTTGTGTTATGCTCTTGTACCATAAATGTTGTAGAAGTAGAACAAAGTAGATAACAATTAATCTCACACTCAAAACAAAGTATATTTGCATTGATGAAACATCCCTAATCTATTGCACCTTCAGCATTTAAAAAAACATACTCTTAGAACACGGATGGAAATAGGGGTAGACAGATGCCAGAGACAGGGGCACATTAGCGGGGATGCTAGCAACACACTTCTTTCTGCCTACCTGTAGCAGGCACTATGGTTTTTGAGCAGCCATGTGGAGCATGTGGAGCAGAGTACTCTCATGTTGGTTCAAATGCTAGAAGTGGACTCTCATCAATGTTAAGGTGAGGACTAAAGCATTGTGCAGTGCCAGGTGGTTGCATTGCAGGCTCTCAAATCAGTGAAATTATTAATTTTTGCTTATGCCGGAAGGCAACTGGGGCATTGGACATAAATGTCTAATTGAACCATACTTATCACCCACTAGCAGTATTTGTATGGGAATCTTTTTTTAAATCCCTAACAGTACCCGGGTACTCAATTAAATGTGTTATTAGCTTTACCTTTAGTGAAACAAATGGATTGATGCTACACCTTGCACATTGCTGCTATGTCCAGTTTTTTAATACTGTATGTATGCATATTTTCAATTTGGAATAAATCAAAAGTGTTTTACCTCATATATTCCCAGTAGTGAGACCTCCTGTTTAAGTAATTCTGCATTATACGCAAGGGCCGTATTTGTCTTTCCGGCGTCCCTAGGCCGGCCGCGGTGTTTCCCCCCACTTCCTCTTCCCCCTCTCCGTGTGGAAGTGCATGCGGAAGCCCGCACATGCGCACATACATCCCCCGTGTGGAAGTGCACGCATGCGCCCCCTGTCTCTACCTACACCAAGGTCCTTCTGCATTGGCAGATGGTGCAGCTGGACAGCATGCTGCCCCTGAAATCTTGCCACCCTAAACCCGGGCCTGACTATACAGATTTTTTTCTTATTTTCTTCTTAAATTTATTTTAACCTTACTTTGGGGGGGGAGCTCCAGGGTGTACTTTCCTTTAAAAATACGGGGTAATTATATGAATGTTGCACCTCTAGCTGCAGATTTGGGATATTTTTTTCTTATGCCACTTCAAATGTCCAAGGAAGCATAATAAAGACAAAAGAGATCCTCTAATGCCTTGACAAAAACAAATGTGGCATACCCCTCAAATGGTTGGGAAAGAAATGTTAACACAAAAATCTTTAATAGTTATGACTTTTGAAGGCAATCCCGCTTTAAAAAATTAAAGTTTTACAACTTTTATGACTTTTCGGCATACAGGATATGATGTCACTGACATAAGATTCAGGAGGATTCAGCTTCATCTTATCAGTTCACCAGGTCTAAGGTGGGGAAGGAAACCCAGGCGAAAGAGATAACGTTCTGTAAAATTCGCACTTAAGTGAATTTGCGGAGCAACAATCATTCGCCTGAGCGAAAATGTGCTTAGGATAGTCCAAGAAACTGCACTACTGACGGTCTCTTTCACTCGAGAATTGTCCTCTATGCCTGTAAATTAGCGATGTCCCTCTGGATGAGATTTCTGGTGAACTGTCTCTAGCAATGGCCAATTTGCGCTTTAGTAAATCTGCCCAAATGTCTCAGAGAAAAGAAAAAAAACAGATTCTGTTTCTATGATTAGACTTCAGATGTAGTTGCTCTAAGAAACGTTTCCATTGTGCGCATGAACCTTTCCACCTCCCCATTTACTTGGGGCCACAGTGGAGTGATGCTCTAGCAAAATTCTTAAACTGTCCATTAAAGGGTTTGCTTTTGTCTGTAGGATGCCCAGCAACACTTTGTCCAAAGCAGGTAAAATTGCAGAGAAGCTGATCTAACAATTTCAACTACTGGCTATCTGAAGAAATCATGAATGATAACCAGAAGTTATGCTTACCACTACACATGGTGCACCCGGACCCACCATGTGTAGTGGTAAGCATTTACTCACCACATTGGTTAATTTTGCCTTTCAATATCAATAAGGCAACCGAACCCACTGATACATATATAGAAGTGAAAGTGAAACAAAGTGCATACTTTAACCCACAGTATGAAATCAATATGGTCATATAAGCAACAAATCAGTCATGAAACTGTGAATGAATTTCATTCACCAGAATAGAGTTACAGCTACATGAGGTATACAAATCTGGTAAAGATAACTCAGCAGATTACAAGTCATGCCACCCATACCTTCTGTGCCATCCAAACACTCTCAAGAATGCAAAGTAGAAGAAGAGTATTTAAATTTTGTCTCCAACCATGCAATCCCAAAGGCTGTTAAAACTCAGGAGCTTCAGGAAGGCACATTAAAAGATCCTGTATTATGAATACTCTCACAACTGATTTGCAGTGGCAAATGGTAAACTGATGACAGAAACAAAAAGCATTCTACAAAGCTCATGACTTTCATGATGATGACAGCATCCTTTGAAGGGGGTAATAGAAAATTTGTTCTGTATTGTCTACAAAATTAAAGGGGTTGTTCACATTTGTAACAAATTGACAAATCTAACAGTTCACATTAGTAAAACAAACTTTTCCATAGAAATAGATAACAGAAAAAGTACAGTTCAAGAGATATTCGCCTCAGTTTAGTACAGTTTCCCTGTACTTATCCTTCAGTTCCACACGGACCCTGTGCTGGGAGGGGGCCACTGACCCCCAAAAACACTACAGTGTTCACTTCCTCTTCCTTATATGACATCACACATTGTACTGGCAGCTAACTTAACTCCTATTGGCTGTGTCTGCTGTCAATCTGCCACTGCTTCCTGTGCTGGGGAATTTGAGCAGCATTCAGGTACTGAAGAGTAACTGTTACAAGTTTGTGAGAGGGAGGGGGAGTGTGGGCTGTGTGCTGCAGAGACTTCAACTGTGCAGATGGGGGGATAAAGGTGCTCGGGACCTGGAGTTTTACAGATAATGTATCTTTCCATAATTTGGATCTTTATACCTTAAGTCTACTAGAAAATCATGTAAACATTAAATAAACCCAATAGGCTGATTTTGCTTCCAATAAGGATTAATTATATCTAAAGCTGGCCATAGATGTTGAGATTTTTAAAAGATCTGATCCTCATCGCGAGACCACGATGTTCTGGAAACAATGGTAAGATCATACAAATTGATCATCAACTAAAAAGACCAATTTGCCAGGAAAAAAAGGGGAGCTGCCTGCTTTGCCCTGCAAACATAGATAGATTGCACTGGGACCGACAAAGATTTTTTAACCTGGCCGATCAATTTCCTGACAGATGTCGGGCAAAAAATCGTAAGATGTACGATTGTTCGAATTCCATTAACCGCACGCTAATTTTCGAAGGATTGCTCGGACTTCGCTAAAATCGGTCGTTCGGTAAGAAGAATCATCGCGTCTATGGGGAGCTTTAGTTGGGATCAAGTACAAGATACTGTTTTATTATTATAGAGAAAAAAAGAAATATATTATTTTGTGGGGGTCAATATATTATTTTGTGTATTTACCTCATAAAAAATCATTATTTCGCAACTGACGTGACTTCCGGGACTATTTGTATGAGTTTGAGGCTTTCCAAATGAGTTAAATTTTTGTGCATAAAGTAAAATATTTTTCTGGTATAATTCCCTATATCATGAAAAATATAACTTTTTAATTTTTTTTTTTTTTTTTGGTATTTAGAGCCCTAAATCCCTAACACCCAGGTTCTCCTAAAAAAAGGTATTGTTTTCCTAGGTAAATTGCAGCCCCCCGGGAGAGACAACAAAATGTTCAAAAACCCTACCTGTCTTTATCACACTGCTCTGCCTGTCACTTAGGGCTGTCACCTCACCCCTTTAAAACCAAAGACATATGAAATCCACAGCCTGCATGGCTAATTAGCAATTCATATAGATGCATGATACATGGCTGCACATAAATCAGTTCAGTCTGCAGCATGCATCTAAATGAATTGCTAATTAGCCATGCAGGCTGTGGATTCCATATGTGTTTGGTTTTAAAGGGGTGAGGTGGCAACCCTACTGTCACTGCTAGATGTGTAAGTTACATATGTGTCTAAGCAAGTCAGTGCTGGTTTGGTTGCAGTTTTGTACGTAATTGACATTATGCTTAATGCCAACGTTATTAAAAGAAAAAAATATAAAAAAGCCAGTATTTATTCCCAGAAAAGGGCACTCCATTCAGTAATAGCCTAGGCAGAAGGAGAGTGCAAGAATTGGGAGAACAAGGTTGCTTCTTCCTTTTCTGCAGTATTTGTCTGCATGGCTGTGTGATTGTTTGTTGCAAGGCAGGTTTTTTATATGCTGCATCTGTTAACCTCTGCCATTACAATTGAGTAATCAAACAATGGCCATTCAAATCATGTGACTGGTAACAGTTCACAAGCAACCAATGAATTACTAGGAGGAGGGCGGTATCAACATCCAATAGGAAACAAGTAAGGGCAAAGCCTGGGCATGATGATGTAATCATATAGGAAGTTCTTGGTTTGTCAGGTGTTGTCCTTAGTACATGAAGGACACTAGGGAGCAGTTTAAGATTTGCATGTGCCTTTCGGCAGCTTGCAGGAGCCAAACTTTTTCTTTGTTTCAAAAGCCTGTTTGGGTTAAATGACGAAGATTGCTCAGCATTTTTTGTGTGCGATTAGTAAACTCATACGGGGTTCCTTAAATTAATTTTTTAGTGCAACAATAAAAGGCCACATGATGTCATGTGAACGTTGGTTATATAATTATTCCAGATTTACAGTAACTGAAATTGTCAGAAATTGATCAGCTTTCTCTGCTGCAGTTCTACCTGCTTTGGACATACAGTAGTGTTCTCCTTGTTGAGCATTAGAGATGTCGCGAACTGTTCGCCGGCGAACTTGTTCGCGCGAACATCGGGTGTTCGCGCTCGCCGGAAGTTCGCGAACGTCGCGCGACGTTCGCCATTTTGGGTTCGCCATTGTTGGCGCTTTTTTTTTGCCCTCTCACCCCAGACCAGCAGGTACATGGCAGCCAATCAGGAAGCTCTCCCTTGGACCACTCCCCTTCCCTATAAAAACCGAAGCCCTGCAGCTTTTTTTCACTCTGCCTGTGTGTGCTGAAGAGATAGTGTAGGGAGAGAGCTGCTGCCTGTTAGTGATTTCAGGGACAGTTGAAAGTTTGCTGGCTAGTAATCGTTTTGATACTGCTCTGTTATTGGAGGGACAGAAGTCTGCAGGGGTTTGAGGGACATTTAAGCTTAGGTAGCTTTGCTGGCTAGTAATCTACCTTCTACTGCAGTGCTCTGTATGTAGCTGCAGTGGGCAGCTGTCCTGCTTCTGATCTCATCTGCTGACTGCTGCAATAGCAATAGTCCTTGTAAGGACTGCTTTTATTTATTTTTTTGTTGTTTTACTACTACTACTACTACTACTACTACTACTACTACTACTACTACTACTACTATAAGAGCCCAGTGCTATTAGTCTAGCAGTGTTGGGGAGTGGGACTGGTGTGCTAATCTGCTGCTCCTAGTAGTTCAGCAGCACCAACTTTAATTTTTTTTTTTTAATATTCATTCTTTTTTTATTTAACTTTTTTTTTATTTTACTACCGCTGTAGTAGTGTATAAGTTGACCTTTTAGGCATTATTTGCCCTGTAGGCATTTTTTGCCCAGTGTGTTATTCAACCAACTGCTATCTAGCTGTGTGCCCGTGTTCACATTCTGTCTAAATATCCATAATATTACCGTCTCCAGAAAAAACACCGGAGTGACTTTTTTCAAGCAGCCATAATAAATTTTACGTAATCCGTATCCATCGCTGTAGTAGTGTATAAGTTGACCTTTTAGGCATTATTTGCCCTGTAGGCATTTTTTGCCCAGTGTGTTATTCAACCAACTGCTATCTAGCTGTGTGCCCGTGTTCACATTCTGTCTAAATATCCATAATATTACCGTCTCCAGAAAAAACACCGGAGTGACTTTTTTCAAGCAGCCATAATAAATTTTACGTAATCCGTATCCATCGCTGTAGTAGTGTATAAGTTGACCTTTTAGGCATTATTTGCCCTGTAGGCATTTTTTGCCCAGTGTGTTATTCAACCAACTGCTATCTAGCTGTGTGCCCGTGTTCACATTCTGTCTAAATATCCATAATATTACCGTCTCCAGAAAAAACACCGGAGTGACTTTTTTCAAGCAGCCATAATAAATTTTACGTAATCCGTATCCATCGCTGTAGTAGTGTATAAGTTGACCTTTTAGGCATTATTTGCCCTGTAGGCATTTTTTGCCCAGTGTGTTGACCTTGTAGACATTGTTTGCCCAGTTTTTTTGGACGCAGCCACTGAAGCACAGTTGCCAGAAAAAATATGCCATATAAATGCTGAAAATATAAATTTTTTTGGTTGCAGCCACTGAAGCACAGAGGCCAGAAAAATTATGCCATATAAATGCTGAAAATAGTCATTTTTCGCCATACGTTGACCTTGTAGACATTGTTTGCCCAGTTTTTTTGGACGCAGCCACTGAAGCACAGTTGCCAGAAAAAATATGCCATATAAATGCTGAAAAAATAATTTTTTTTGGTTGCAGCCACTGAAGCACAGAGGCCAGAAAAATTATGCCATATAAATGCAGAAAATATGCATTTTTTTGGTTGCAGCCACTGAAGCACAGAGGCCAGAAAAATTATGCCATATAAATGCAGAAAATATGCATTTTTTTGGTTGCAGCCACTGAAGCACAGAGGCCAGAAAAATTATGCCATATAAATGCAGAAAATATGCATTTTTTTGGTTGCAGCCACTGAAGCACAGAGGCCAGAAAAATTATGCCATATAAATGCTGAAAATAGTCATTTTTCGCCATACGTTGACCTTGTAGACATTGTTTGCCCAGTTTTTTTGGACGCAGCCACTGAAGCACAGTTGCCAGAAAAAATATGCCATATAAATGCTGAAAAAATAATTTTTTTTGGTTGCAGCCACTGAAGCACAGAGGCCAGAAAAATTATGCCATATAAATGCAGAAAATATGCATTTTTTTGGTTGCAGCCACTGAAGCACAGAGGCCAGAAAAATTATGCCATATAAATGCAGAAAATATGCATTTTTTTGGTTGCAGCCACTGAAGCACAGAGGCCAGAAAAATTATGCCATATAAATGCAGAAAATATGCATTTTTTTGGTTGCAGCCACTGAAGCACAGAGGCCAGAAAAATTATGCCATATAAATGCAGAAAATATGCATTTTTTTGGTTGCAGCCACTGAAGCACAGAGGCCAGAAAAATTATGCCATATAAATGCAGAAAATATGCATTTTTTTGGACGCAGCCACTGAAGCACAGTTGCCAGAAAAAATATGCCATATAAATGCTGAAAATAGTCATTTTTCGCCATACGTTGACCTTGTAGACATTGTTTGCCCAGTTTTTTTGGTTGCAGCCACTGAAGCACAGAGGCCAGAAAAAATTAAACCAGTAGGGTTTGCACCCTAGTTTGTAACGGTGGCGGAGGGAGGAGGACGCTAAAGGACAGCTGTGTGTGGAGTCATGAGGCTTGAAGAGAAGGACAGCTGCATAGAAGTCAGAACAAGTCTTCCGGCGTGCAGTAACCCTCCGAGATCCACCCCTCATTCATTTTAATAAAGGTCAGGTAATCGACACTTTTGTGACCTAGGCGAGTTCTCTTCTCAGTTACAATCCCTCCTGCTGCACTGAAGGTCCTTTCTGAGAGCACACTTGAGGCTGGGCAAGACAAGAGGTTCATGGCAAATTGTGACAGCTCTGGCCACAGATCAAGCCTGCGCACCCAGTAGTCCAGGGGTTCATCGCTCCTCAGAGTGTCGATATCTGCAGTTAATGCCAGGTAGTCCGCTACCTGCCGGTCGAGGCGTTCTTTGAGGGTGGATCCCGAAGGGTTGTGGCGCTGCCTTGGACAGAAAAACATTTGCATGTCTGACGTTACAGACCGGCCAAAGGGCTTTGTCCTTGCAGGTGTGCTCGTGGCAGGATTACTGGCACCTCTGCCCCTGGAATGTTGATGAGTTCCTGAAGTGACATCACCCTTAAAAGCATTGTACAACATGTTTTGCAGGCTGGTTTGTAAATGCCGCATCTTTTCGGACTTGTGGTATGTTGGTAACATTTCTGACACTTTATGCTTGTACCGAGGGTCTAGTAGCGTTGCGACCCAGTACAGGTCCTTCTCCTTAAGCCTCTTGATACGGGGGTCCTTCAACAGGCATGCCAGCATGAAAGACCCCATTCTCACAAGGTTGGATGCAGAGCTATCCATCTCCGCTTCCTCATTATCAAGGACTGCATCATCCACGGTCTCCTCCCCCCAGCCACGTACAAGACCAGGGGTCCCCAAAAGGTCACCACTAGCCCCCTGGGAAGCCTGCTCCTGTTGGTCCTCCTCCTCCTCCTCCACAAAGCCACCTTCCTCCTCTGACTCCACTTCTGGCACCTCTCCCTGCGTTGCAGCAGGTGCCTGGGTTCGTTCTGGTGATTGCGACCATAAATCGTGCGCTTCCAGCTCCTCGTCACGCTGGTCTACAGCCTCATCTGTCACTCGTCGCACGGCACGCTCCAGGAAGAAAGCGAAGGGTATTAGGTCGCTGATGGTGCCTTCGGTGCGACTGACCATATTTGTCACCTCTTCAAAAGGTCGCATGAGCCTGCAGGCATCGCGCATAAGCACCCAGTAACGGGGGAAAAAAATCCCCAGCTCTGCAGATCCAGTCCTACCACCCAGTTCAAAAAGGTACTCGTTGACGGCCCTTTGTTGTTGCAGCAGACGTTCCAACATAAGGAGCGTTGAATTCCAGCGAGTCTGGCTGTCAGAAATCAAACGCCTGACTGGCATGTTGTAGCGCTGCTGAATGTCAGCAAGGCGTGCCATGGCTGTGTAGGAACGTCTGAAATGGGCCGACACCTTTCTGGACTGGGTGAGAACGTCCTGGAATCCTGGGTACTTGGAGACAAAACGTTGGACTATTAAATTTAACACATGTGCCATGCAGGGCACATGTGTTAAATTTCCCAGTCTCAACGCTGCCAACAGATTGCTTCCATTGTCACACACCACTTTTCCGATCTGCAGTTGGTGTGGGGTCAGCCACCGATCGGCCTGTGACTGCAGAGATGACAGGAGTACAGATCCGGTATGGTTTTTGCTTTCCAGGCACGTCATCCCCAAGACAGCGTGACAACGGCGTACCTGGCACGTCGAATAGCCTAGGGGGAGCTGGGGGTGCACAGGTGTGGAGGAGGAGAAGGAGGACCCAGCAGCAGAGTAAGAAGAAGAAGAGGAAGAAGACGAGGTAGAGAGCGATGGAGGAGTAGAGGTGGTGGCAGAACCGCGTGCAATCCGTGGCGGTGACACCAACTCCACTGTTGTTGTTGTTGTTGAGCTACCCATTCCCTGCTTCCCATTCCCAGCCATTACCAAGTTCACCCAGTGGGCAGTGTAGGTGACATACCTGCCCTGACCATGCTTGGAGGACCATGCGTCAGTAGTCATATGGACCTTTGGCCCAACACTAAGTGACAGAGATGCGGTAACTTGGCTCTGCACATGTTGGTACAGGTGTGGTATTCCCTTTTTAGAAAAAAAATTGCGGCTGGGTACCTTCCACTGCGGTGTCCCAATTGCTACAAATTTGCGGAAGGCCTCAGAGTCCACCAGCTGGTATGGTAAAAGCTGGCGGGCTAAGAGTGCAGACAAGCCAGCTGTCAGACGCCGGGCAAGGGGGTGACAGTCAGACATTGGCTTCTTACGCTCAAACATGGCCTTCACAGAAACTTGGCTGGTGGCAGATGACTGGGAATGGGAACAGGTGGTCAAGGTGGAAGGCGGAGTGGAGGGTGGTTCAGATGGGTCAAGGAGAGCAGAGGTAGAGCAGTAAGATGCTGGACCAGAAGGAGTGTGACTTTTAGTTTGCCTGTTGCCTTTGAGGTGTTGCTCCCAAAGTGCTTTGTGCTTGCCGCTCATGTGCCTTCGCATAGAAGTTGTACCTATGTGGCTGTTGGGCTTACCAAGGCTCAGTTTCTGACTGCACTCATTGCAAATTACAATGCTTTTGTCAGAGGCACACACATTAAAAAAATGCCACACTGCTGACTTTTTGGAAGTCTGCGATCTGGCGGTAACAGTAGAAGTTGGCGGCAATGGCGGGTGCGTTGGCCGGCTGAACACAGGTGCCGATACATGTTGTTGCCCTACTGATCCCTGCGGGCTGGCCTCCCTGCTTCTTCTAAGTCTTATTCTCCTACTGCCTCTCTGACTCTCCGTCTCTCCATCTGAACTACCCTCCTCTTGCTCTCTTCTACTAGGCACCCACAAAACATCAATCTCCTCATCATCATTCTCCTCAGATGCATCAATTTCTTCTGACACATCACAGAAGGAAGCAGCAGCGGGGACCTCCTCCTCCTCCTCATCACTCATCATTATGTCCATCTCTGTCGTGTTCTCTGCCAGAATTAAATCTGGTGTAACGTCCTCATCTCCTTCATCTTCTTCTGCCAATAATGGTTGCGCTTTACTCAGTTCAAGAAACTCATGGGAAAATAACTCCTCTGACTCCAGTGAAGATGGGGCACCGGTGGTGGAGGAAGTGTTACGTGGGGTGGCCATAGCAGTGGAGGATGAGGAGGATGTTGTGGTAAAGTTAGAAACGGTAGAGGATGGGGTGTGCTGTGTAAGCCAGTCAACTACCTCTTCAGCATTTTGGGAGTTCAGGGTCATTGGCTTTTTAAAACTGGGCAATTTGCTAGGGCCACAGGATTGCATAGCAGCACGGCCCCTAGCACGGCCTCTGCGTGGCGGCCTGCCTTTGCCTGGCATTATTTTTAAAAAAACAACAACAACAAAAACTCAGTTGGTTTTTCTGGAAACGATAATACACACAGCTAGATGGCAGTTTGAAGAAAACAGTGTGCAAATAATGCCTACAAGATCAACGTATACACTACTACAGCGGTGGATACGGATTACGTAAAATATATGAATGCTGCTTGAAAAAAAGTAACTCAAGTGGTTTTTCTAGAGACGATAATATTATCAATATTTAGACAAAATGTGAACAAGCTCACACAGCTAGATGGCGGTTTGAAGAAAACACTGTGCAAATAATGCCTACAAGGTCAACGTATACACAGCGGTGGATACGGATTACGTAAAATATAAGAATGCTGCTTGAAAAAAAGTCACTCCGGTGTTTTTTCTGGAGACGGTAATATTATGGATATTTAGACAGAATGTGAACACGGGCACACAGCTAGATAGCAGTTGGTTGAATAACACACTGGGCAAAAAATGCCTACAGGGCAAATAATGCCTACAAGGTCAACGTATACACAGCGGTGGATACGGATTACGTAAAATATAAGAATGCTGCTTGAAAAAAAGTCACTCCGGTGTTTTTTCTGGAGACGGTAATATTATGGATATTTAGACAGAATGTGAACACGGGCACACAGCTAGATAGCAGTTGGTTGAATAACGTATGGCGAAAAATGACTATTTTCAGCATTTATATGGCATATTTTTTCTGGCAACTGTGCTTCAGTGGCTGCGTCCAAAAAAACTGGGCAAACAATGCCTACAAGGTCAACGTATGGCAGTTGTTTAAAGAGAACAGTAGATTACTAGCCAGCAAAGCTACCTAAGCTAAAATGTCCCTCAAATCCCTGCAGACTTCTGTCCCTCCAATACAGAGCAGTATCACGCAGATTACTAGCCAGCAAACTTACTATCATCTGTCCCTGAAATCACTAACAGCTCTCGCCCTACACTATCTCTTCCAAGCACACACAGGCAGATTTTTCAGATACATTTTTGCCCTTGATCCCCCTCTGGCATGCCACTGTCCAGGTCGTTGCACCCTTTAAACAACTTTAAAATCATTTTTCTGGCCAGAAATGTCTTTTGTAGATGTTAAAGTTCGCCTTCCCATTGAAGTCTATGGGGTTCGCGAACCGTTCGCGAACCGCTCGCAATTTTGCGCAAGTTCGCGAATATGTTCGCGAACTTTTTTTCCGACGTTCGCTACATCCCTATTGAGCATCCCACAGACTGTAAAAACAGACAATGACCCACCCTTCAATGGAGATCAGTTCAAGATCTTTACTTCATACCTAGGATGTAAACATAATCGCATCACTCCATTGTAGCTGCAAGCAGGTGTGGAGGTTGCAAGGTTCATGTGCACAAAGGGGAAGTTTCTTAGAGCAACTACATCTGAAGGCTAACCATAGAAACAGAGACTACAGTTCCACTTCACACAACACACAAATAACCTTTAGAGCTGCTATTCAACCACCAGAATTAAAACCCCATATATTAGTGACATCAGAACTGAAACTCTGGATAGAGATTTGCTGAGAAAAGGTCTAAATCCAAAATGAAAGGGTACTCTGACACCCATAATCATCCCAGACCTCCTGGGTTGGCAGTGGGAGACCCTGAAACAGAGAGAGTACAAACTGGATCCTTTGTATGCTACAAAACCATATATGATTACATGCATTAAAGGCTCTATAAAAATCCAAATTTTAAAAAATTATTTTCTTTTTTTTTGTAATATTAAAACAGTACCTTGTACGTGATCCAAACTAAGATCTAATTAATCCATGTTGGAAGCAAAACCTGTTATGATGATGGTGGTTTGCCTTTGCAAAGACTATTACAGAAACAAAGATAAAACACATCACAACCTCCTGTGCTAACTGACAGATATCCAGTGAGAAGTGGCAAAAAGCTTCCTACATATCCTAAACTTTGAGCCCTAACTATATTAGACTGTAATTTGAAAGTCCCTTCTACTGCTGCTGCTATTGTTTATGTGTTTCAAATCTGAAGTAAGGGAAGGAGGTAGTGTTTAGCAACAGCACTTTTAAAAAAATATTTATTATGTTTTGTTCATGTTTATTGCTATGCATTACTGCTAAGATTAGAGGGCAACCGCTATAACAAACAAGATAGTATTCTAAGCACTATGGTTTTGACACAGCCATGCAGAGCACAGCTAGTAGCTTTACATCTTAAATTATCTCTACAACCAAATCCTTCTATTCGTGTAGGTCAAGACTTTACACTTAGCAATACTACAGTTTATTGCCAAATGAACTACTTCTGACTACTTGTAGAGAGTGAAAGCATTTGCATTTGTTTTACATAGTTTGTGTGTTTGCTTAGATTGCTACAATTAGTTGGTGGTGGTGCATAGCCTTTAGAGATATTTGCATTGATAAAAAAGTACACTATACAAGTGAGATTGGTTGTTTTTTTTTGGAGAATAATTTTTATGTGTGTGTGTTGCTTGCTCTTTCACAGCTTTTAAACTGAAACTACTTAAAATGGAAGTGTCTTTTATTGCAGTTCTAGTTATACATTGGACAAAGTTTCCAATACAGGTATGGGACCTGTTATCCAGAATGCTTGGGACCTGTGGTTTTGTATAATTTGGATCTCCATACCTTGTCTACAAAAAAAAAATATTTAAATATTAAATAAACCCTATAGGATTGTTTTGCCATCATGGATTAATTATATTTTAGTTGGGATCATTACAAGGTACTGTTTTATTATCAAAGAGAAAAATTAAATAATTTAAAAACATTTTTTAAATTGTTTTATTTAAATAGACTATGGGGGATGGCCTTCCCATAACTGGAGAACAGGTTTCCAGATAACGAATCCCAAACTTGTATTAATATTAGTTGGTATTGGTACTTATTCATCAACAATACATTAAGTGGCAGTTGTTTTTATTCTTATTACCTGTAGGCAATGGTCGAAACTGTAAATAACCTTCTTCAGCCACATGCTCATAATGCATGGCAAGACTTATCTACAAGTGATCAAATCCGTGCTGCCACCTTGTTACTTGACATAGTTGAAGAAGGAGCTTTTGTGTTGGCAGATAATCTTCTGAAAACTGACATTGTACGAGAGAACTCAGATAACATCCGTAAGTAAATTGTGTTATTTATTATTATAAAGTTATTACCATGCTGATATTTTTACAGTCTAGCCCTTTAAAAGTTGGGTGATTTTAGGTTCCTATATATTTATAGAAAAAGGAGAGAAAAAATATGAGAGCTGTATATAAACACATGTAAACTAACATAATGTAAACCTTTTATTTCATTAACCCTTTTCCCATCAAACACATGCTGTAGAGCAAAGGTAGTCTCCCACTGTACAACACCCTAGGAAATGAGAATACCGTATTTTGCATTTGCAATTTGTAGACAATCTTTATATTACTAACCCCAAACAGTGGACAAAGGACAATGACATGTCTGCTATTTGCCATGGATTGTAGAAAGGAGATCATTCAATAAAGCAGATAACTGCTGAAGTGAGGTTTTATTTTAGACTTCATAGTTCATATAATGTCAATTTACGCAATACATAGTGTCCATCATAATTGTTGCAAATGGTTCACACAGTGTGAATACATAGTGTCCATCATGTGTCTGTTAAAAACAAAAGGAAACAACATAGATACTGCACAACAGAATGCCTACCCTATGTAACCTGTATCATGATGTAAATAGCATTAATTATGGGAAAATGCATTTTTATCAGTAGGCTTACCCTTATCTCACCTAGAAACCAAGTTTCAAGATCTGCAAAAATTAAGGTCAATATTGATTATCAAAGAAATGGTTTTAGACTCCATGCATCATTTAACCCATTAGGCATCAGTGTGTTTAGCTTTTTATCCATTTACCTTCTTTCTGTAGGAGTATTTTCTGCACATCATAACCCCTTCTACTTTTTCTTACTTAATCTAGGACTCACCACCTCAATTGCATTAGGTTATGTTTAAATTCATTAAAATGTCTAGACACATGTGTATCAGTCTGCGTGTTACTTTTAAAGTTTTTTTTATATATTACCTTTATGTTCCTGTATACTGGTTTTCACTTCTTTTGTAGTTTGGCCAACAGAGCCAAACCTGCATGGGCACTTCAGCAGATAGAAAACATATGAGGAATGACAGGTGGCGTACGTGTTAATATTAATTTCATGTCCCTTGGTCGGATGGTTAATCTTAGACCCCTTTATGATTGAGGGACAGCAATTGTAGCCTAAACAGGGATATATATATATATATATATATATATATATATATATATATATATATATATTTCTTGGATGAGTATCCGCACTCCAAGGCAATGGATAAGGAGGGGTGCACGGTAATATTAGCATACAGCAAAAAGTTTCCAGACCAGCACTCCCTTTTTGGTGAAAATCAACAGTCTTTTATTGTGACATGGTATCTTGTTCCAACGTTTCGATCCCAATAGGGATCTTTTTCAAGGAAGATCCACAGTGCTAACAATCAAACTCTTAAATACCCTAGTGCTTCACAACAAACCAATCCATACCCTGGTGTCTCTTAATTGGTTAATTGATTAAAATCTGAATCAGTGACAACATTTAAAATCATTTGTATATGTGCAAAACATCATCTTTTAAAACATGTACGTGTAGTTTACACTTTAATCCTGTGCTTCATATAAATATATAAATATATAAATATATAAAATCTTACTGCTTAAATCTTTTCGTGTCAGTGTGAATTTTTTATCAACATATAAAAATACATCAAACTGTAAAACCTTAGTGTTTCCACAAGGTGTCATCAGTGCATTCTATTAGAGTTCGTGTTACAGTGTCCAAAGTGTCCATTATTCATAAATCCTAAAAAGAAAAAGATAAATTTGTAACAATTAAAAACAATACTGTAACAACCACATCGGAATCTAGGCATCATTTTTGTATCCACTGAAAAGTTTCCAACTGTAACAATCCTATTCGTAAAGTATCAATTTGCATTATATATATATATATATATATATATATATATATATATATATATATATATACCTTTTTTTAGGTTTGCAAAAGCGAAGATGTTTCTTGTGTTGATGTGTGTCGGGCATATCTTATCCTTAAGGGTAAGACCCCTTTTATAGCAACAAAGTGGAGGGTAGTTAAATAGATGGCCAAAATTTTTATCTGTTTGGATCAGTGGCAAGTCTTTACTAATATTTTTTTCCAGCTTGCTGCTATTATGATTATAGGTGGAAACAAATGATATCCTTTGGTTAGAAGTCTCTTTCTCTGTTTTTTACCATAAGGCTGTCTCGTTCAAGGCTATCTACCTCTGCTGTTGCTTTATGAACAAGCTCTTTGTTATAGCCTTTCTCTAGGAAGCTTTTAGTGAGGGAGCTTTTAGCTTCTACGTATTTGTTGGGTCTAGAGGAGATTATGTTTGCCCTTACGAATTGCCCTTTAGGGATTGCTCTTTTAACTTTTGGGCTGTGAAAGCTATTTGTATGCAAAAAATAGTTTTTATCCAGTGGCTTCCTGTACAAGTTAGTGTGCATTCTGCACGCTGATACACTTAATTTCAGTTCCAGAAAGAAAGTTTATTTCTGACGAGGAAACCTTGTATATAAATTTAATAGTTTTATTACTCATATTCGCCTCATTTAGCATGTTTTTTAGTGAATCTTCTGAGCCATGTCATAGTAAAAGGATATTGTCCACAAACCTATAATATGCAAAAATGGAATGGCGGAAAGGGTATGTACAAATAAGTAAGCGTATGAGGGAGCAACTATAGCCCCCACTGACTTCCCTTGTGTTTGCAATAAAATACATTTTCAGACATGAAATAATTCTTAGTCAATCCCATGTTCAAGCAGTTAAGAAAAAGATTTTTTGTTTAGATAAACCCCTAGTTAGTAATAAATCTTTTAGATACAGCATACCCTCAGTGTGCGGTGTAGAAGTAAAGAGATTCTGTATGTCTTTTCCACAGAGTATTAGATCAGATGGAAGAGTCTCAATCTCATTCAATCTACACAAAAGGTCTGTTGTGTCACTTAGACAAACCTCCTTTTGTAAGAAGTAATCAACATAAATTGACAGTTGTTCAAGTACTGACCCTATTCCAGAAACAATCCTGGGGGATTAATAAGTGTTTTATGCACTTTGGCTAGAAGGTACAACACTGATTCACTGTCATCTGGTATGGTGCCTATGGATTGGAGAAAAGCTGATGTTATTCCAATATTTAAAAAGGGATTACGATCTCAGCCTGGCAATTATAGGCCAGTAAGCTTGACATCTGTGGTAGGCAAATTATTTGAAGGCTTGTTAAGGGATCACATTCAAAATTTTGTCCTAATGAATGGCATTATGAGCAACAATCAGCATGGCTTTATGAAGGATAGGTCATGTCAGACGAATTTGATTGCTTTTTATGATGTGGTAAGTAAGATTCTGGACAGTGGGGGGGGGCAGTAGATGTGATCTATTTGGATTTTGCCAAAGCGTTTGATACTGTGCCCCACAAATGACTGCTTTAATGAAGACGTCTGCACGTGGATAGGAAACTGGCTACAGGATCGGGTACAGAGGGTGGTTGTTAATGGGAAATTCTCTACTTGGAGTAAGGTTCTTAGTGGTGTCCCCCAGGGCTCAGTATTGGGTCCACTTTTATTTAACTTGTTCATTAATGACTTAGGGGAGGGTGTTGTAAGTAATGTATCAGTGTTTAATTAATTCCATCCAGGATGTGGCATCCTTGACCTTGACAAACTGGCAATCTGGGCAGCTAAGTGGCAAATGAGATTCAATGTTGATAAATGTGCATCTGTCATGCACCTGGGATGTAAGAATATCCAAGCCACTTATACCCTTAATGGGACTGCACTAGGCAAATCCATTATGAAAAAGGACCTTGGAGTCCTTGTAGATGATAAACTTGGCTGTAGCAAGCAATGCCAGTCGGCAGCATCAAGGGCAAATAAGGTCTTGAGCTGTATTAAAAGGGGCATAGAGTCAAGGGAGGAGGAGGTCATTCTTCCACTGTATATGACAATAGAGCATGATGAGCCAAACAGCTCCATAGTTTCGTGGACAAACCACTTCCTCAAAAAGCTACATTGTAACTAACTCAGGTAACATTTAAAACCACAAGAACCACACCCCTTCTAAAAACATTAACCCTATCATGGATAAACCACATGATGGACTCTCAGAACAAAAGGAAGTGTGCCACTATCATGTATAATACATAGAATAATGAAATAATTATACAAATAATGCCATTAAATAATGTTACATATTCATGTCTTGAATTACATATATATGGCTTACAGAATGACATAGATATCAAAAAATGTATATAACAATCTATTGAAATCCAAATGAATTCATAATGTCTATAATTAATTAAATAAATAAATTGATTAAATAAATAAATAAGCGTGACAAAACACTAAAGAAGAAAATCCAGAAAATCAGGAAAAATATCTTCAAATAGGGAAGAGAAATATTTTCAAAATATTTTTCAAAAGATCCAAAAATTCAAAAAATCCAAATATATTAATTAATCATAACGGACATGCATAAATAACGCCCATAATTTGTATATAAATTAAATCAATCCATAATAATAAGTCCTCCATTAGTATTAATTGTCTTTAATTCAAAAATCCAATACGCCTCTACCCTTAATAACGCCTTATTCCTATCTCCTCCTCTGATATTAATTTTAGGACTGTCAATAATCTGAAATGTAAAATGTGATACCCCTTCATGACATTCTATGGCATGTTTAGAGATTTTCTATCCCCTCTGTTAGCAGCTGACAGGTGTTCCAAAAATCTAATCCCTGCACAACGTGTGGTTTTACCATATATTGTGCACCGCATGTACAGGTGGCAAGATAAACGATGCCCTTAGAACAGCAATTGTAATATTGTTTAACTAGATAATCTTTTTTAGTGATGGTACTACGGAACGTCTTGGATAAATTGAGTAATGTACACGATTTGCATCTACTCCGGCCACATTTGTAAATACCTTTATACCATAACCATGCAGCTTTGGAATTTGGCCCTTTGGTTGTATAAAGACTAGGAGACAAAATTGAGCCCAAAGATTTGCCTTCCTAAAAACAAAAGATGGGGACTGTTCTAAAATGTCCCTCAAGATAGGGTCCTGTAACAAAATATTCCAATGTCGTCATATACTCCGCTGTATATAATATGCATCTTTGCTATATACCGTCGAAAAACGTAAACCCGAGCCCTGTACTGAACTAGTCCTCTGTGTATGGGTATTGGATACATGCTTAATGGTGCCCTGTGGACGGGTATATTTCAATAGATCTGATCTATTCTTGGAAACAGCCCATTCATAGGCAGCTTTAATCACCTTAGTATCATATCCACAATCCAAAAATCTATCCCAAAGTTCCATCGCTCTTTCCTGGAAAGCATCCCAGGTAGAACATATGCAACGGAGCCTCAAAAACTGGCCCACAGGAATACCCCGTAAACAGGACCTCGGATGTCCACTCTGTGCATGCAATAACGTATTCTGTGTGATGGGCTTACGATACAGGGTTGTTCCAATCTTATGATCCAACACTGTAAACGTGATATCCAAAAAAGGTATACAGCTAGTATGGGTTTCATATGTAAATTGAATGCCACTAGTTACAGAATTACAAAACTCGATGAACAGAGACAATGACAACTCATCGCCATCCCATATGCCGATACAATCATCGATGTACCTGAAAAAATGAATAATATGATGACGAAAAGGGTTAGTATCCCCAAAGACGTGGTGCCTCTCCCACCAACCCATATAGAGATTGGCGTAGGTGGGAGAAAAGGAAGCACCCATCGCGGCACCATGTCTCTGGAGGTAGAAGAACCCATCAAAACAAAAATAATTAGTGTAAAGCAGAAATTCTATTGATTTGAGTATGAAATCATTTTGTACATCGGGAAATTTTCCTTCTTTACTTAACCAATACTTGATGGCTTGGAGTCCTGCATAATGTTCGATGGATGAATAAAGAGCTGTTACATCCATAGAAAACCACCTGTAGGTATCTTTCCAATATACATTTTCAAAGTAATTTATACACATAGTTGTGTCTCTCAAAAAAGTTGGAAGTTTCTCCACTATGGGTATCAGTAATCTATCAATATATTTTGAGAGATTTTCATTTAAAGATCCTATACTGGCAACAATTGGTCTACCTTTAACATCTGTTAGGGATTTATGCACTTTTGGGAGGACATGAAAAATGGGAACCACAGGATGAGAACAAACCAAAAAATCAATCAAACCATCATCCAAAAGTGCATTTAACAATTTATTAAATCTCTCTGTTGGATCACTTTCCAATTAAACATACGTGTTAACATCTCCCAACTGTCTGTTAATCTCTTGTACATAAGGCTGGGTGTCCATGACAACCACGGCACCCCCCTTATCGGCATTCTTAATCACAATGTCATTATTAGAATGAAGTGCAGTGAGTGCCATGGACTCACCCTTAGTCAAGTTTTTATTTTTATTTCTATTTTTTATTTCCTCATCTTGCATGCCTAAATCCGATAATCTTTCTATATCCCTCTGTACTAATTTATGAAAGAGCTCTATATATTGACTCTTCCATTGAATTGGATAATAGGTCAATTTTCTCTTAAATTCTGTGTGTCTAACTATATGACTCAACTCTGTCGGTGACTCAGTCTCATCCTGCAAATCCTGTAAAGTATATCATGTACATACATCGCCAAATTCAAAATTTAAATCCTGTAGGGAAAAAGGAGTATTATTAGTGACAGTTGTCTCAATATCACACTGCTCCGATGCTAAATTCATATCCCCCGTTTCTTCGAACAAAGGCGCTGTCGGTGGAACTGCAAAATGTCTTTTCAAAGTAATTAACCTGATGAACCTGTTCAAATCCAATATAGTAAAAAAAAATGTCAATTCGATTGTCCAACACATAGTTCAGACCCCGGGATAATAATGTCAATTCATTCTGTGAGAGAGCATACTTGGACAAATTAATTACATTACCCTGAGAAAATTGGGTAGTCATATAATCATCTGGTTCGGATTCTATACTCACAGAACCTTCTACCAACGGTTTTTCCCTTTCTTGCTTTGCGATTTTGTTTTTGGCCAAGGATCTCTTGGCCCGATGGCCCCCTCTCCTTGATCGTCTCGTTGACTCAGAGTTTTCACTGGATCTATCTGTGAAGTCAGTTTGTTCTTTGTGCCTTGTCTCGGATTCGGATCGATGTCCTCCTCTGGATCGCTCTCTGAAAAATCCTGGTCTGAGGTTAAAAAAGAGATGGAGGAAAGGGACCTGGCAGGCATGGTAGAATCTTCAGAATCTGAGAATTGTACATTTTTTCCATTTCTCAAAATGGGTTGTGGTGCATAACGATCTCTCGTCATGAATTTCATGTACGCCAGAGATAGACTTTATTATTATTATAATCTTTCTTATCACGTATGAACTTATCTCTTTTGATTTCCTTCACAGTGTTTTCATATTCTTTGATTTTATCCCGAATTTGATCCATCATTTTATGATCTAAAGCCGACCTGTGCAGATTATCAATTTTCACCTGCACTAAGTCGAGCTCTTGTCTGTCTCTAATTAAAATCAATTGCATTAATTTCATAGAGCAGTCAGTAAGAGTGTCATTCCAATTTTTTATAAAATCTTCAAAAGTTGGAAACTTTTTGATCCTTAAACCTCTCGGTATACGTCCACATTTGATATAATTATCTAGTGAACAGATGTCCCACCATAGCCGGACTTCCCTTTTCATTGCCTTCTCAATATCACGGTAAACATACCTTTGGGCAGAGTCTTGGGAAGAATCAACCTGGCTGTAATCCACAGAATCCGTAGAATCTGAAAACACCAATTCTGCTTGTTTCAAGCGGTTAGTCTCATCCCGCATGTCAATTCTCTGTTCCGCCATAGGTAAAATCAAACGCTCAATTAATGGTAATAGCCGGAATATTCACAGGGTTGGGTGCTACACCAATTTTGGGAAACACATTGGCTGCAAGATACGAAGGAGAAAAGCTGGGAGCACTCACCGACCCAACGATGTGTAACTGCTGTGCTGCTACGTGGAGAACGCTCCCGAAGCATATATCTATCTGCAAACTGTCGTAGTCACGGAGCACCAGCAAATATAAAACATCTATTTATTGAAAATTGTTAAAAAATTACAATAGAGCATGATGAGCCAAACAGCTCCATAGCTTTGATGCGTTTCGTGAACAAACCACTTCCTCAAAAAGCTACATTGTTACTACCTCAGGTAACATTTAAAACCACAAGAACCACACCCCTTCTAAAAACATTAACCCTTTCGTGGATAAACCACATGATGGACTCTCAGAACAAAAGGAAGTGTGCCACTATAGGGTTAATGTTTTTAGAAGGGGTGTGGTTCTTGTGGTTTTAAATGTTTTAAATCCGTTTTCAGATTCTACGGATCCTGTGGATTACAGCCAGGTTGATTCTTCCCAAGACTCTGCCCAAAGGTATGTTTACCGTGATATTGAGAAGGCAATGAAAAGGGAAGTCCGGCTATAGTGGGACATCTGTTCACTAGATAATTATATCAAATGTGGACGTATACCGAGAGGTTTAAGGATCAAAAAGTTTCCAACTTTTGAAGATTTGTCACCAGATTTTATAAAAAATTGGAATGACACTCTTACTGACTGCTCTTAGTGCAGGTGAAAATTGATAATCTGCACAGGTCGGCTTTAGATCATAAAATGATGGATCAAATTCGGGATAAAATCAAAGAATATGAAAACACTGTGAAGGAAATCAAAAGAGCTAAGTTCATACGTGATAAGAAAGATTATATTAATAATAAAGTCTATCTCTGGCCTAATTTTGGCAACCAAAGGCCGTTCAATAAATTCATGAGGAGAGATCATTATGCACCACGACCCATTTTGAGAAATGGAAAAAATGTACAATTCTCAGATTCTGAAGATTCTACCATGCCTGCCAGGTCCCTTTCCTCCATCTCTTTTTTAACCTCAGACCAGGATTTTTCAGAGAGCGATCCAGAGGAGGACGTCGATCCGAATCCGAGACATGGCACAAAGAACAAACCGACTTCACAGAGAGATCCAGTGAAAACTCGGAGTCAACGAGACGATCAAGGAGAGGGGGCCATCGGGCCAAGAGATCCTGGGCCAAAAACAAAATCGCAAAGCAAGAAAGGCAAAAACCGTTGGTAGAAGGTTCTGTGAGTATAGAATCCGAACAAGATGATTATATAACTACCCAATTTTCTCAGGGTAATGTAATTAATTTGTCCAAGTATGCTCTCTCACAGAATGAATTGACATTATTATCCCGGGGTCTGAACTATGTGTTGGACAATCGAATTGACATTTTTTCTACTATATTGGATTTGAACAGGTTCATCAGGTTAATTACTTTGAAAAGACATTTTGCAGTTCCACCGACAGTGCCTTTGTTGGAAGAAACGGGGGATATGAATTTAGCATCGGAGGAGTGTGATATTGAGACAACTGTCACTAATAATACTCCTTTTTCCCTACAGGATTTAAATTTTGAATTTGGCGATGTATGTGCATGATATACTTTACAGGATTTGCAGGATGAGACTGAGTCACCGACAGAGTTGAGTCATATAGTTAGACACACAGAATTTAAGAGAAAATCGACCTATTATCCAATTCAATGGAAGAGTCAATATATAGAGCTCTTTCATAAATTAGTACAGAGGGATATAGAAAGATTATCGGATTTAGGCATGCAAGATGAGGAGATAAAAAATAGAAATAAAAATAAAAACTTGACTAAGGGTGAGTCCATGGCACTCACTGCACTTCGTTCTAATAATGACATTGTGATTAAGAATGCCGATAAGGGGGGTGCCGTGGTTGTCATGGACACCCAGACTTATGTACAAGAGATTAACAGACAGTTGGGAGATGTTAACACGTATGTTAAATTGGAAAGTGATCCAACAGAGAGATTTAATAAATTGTTAAATGCACTTTTGGATGATGGTCGTGAGAGTGGGGTTTTAAACCAATCTGAATTTGATTTTTTGGTTTGTTCTCATCCTGTGGTTCCCATTTTTCATGTCCTCCCAAAAGTGCATAAATCCCTAACAGATGTTAAAGGTAGACCAATTGTTGCCAGTATAGGATCTTTAAATGAAAATCTCTCAAAATATATTGATAGATTACTGATACCCATAGTGGAGAAACTTCCAACTTTTTTGAGAGACACAACTATGTGTATAAATTACTTTGAAATTGTATATTGGAAAGATACCTACAGGTGGTTTTCTATGGATGTAACAGCTCTTTATTCATCCATCGAACATTATGCGGGACTCCAAGCCATCAAGTATTGGTTGAGTAAAGAAGGAAAATTTCCCGATGTACAAAATGATTTCATACTCAAATCAATAGAATTTCTGCTTTACACAAATTATTTTTGTTTTGATGGGTTCTTCTACCTCCAGAGACGTGGTGCCGCGATGGGTGCTTCCTTTGCTCCCACCTACGCCAATCTCTATATGAGTTGGTGGGAGAGGCACCACGTCTTTGGGGATACTAACCCTTTTCGTCATCATATTATTCATTTTTTCAGGTACATCGATGATTGTATCGGCATATGGGATGGCGATGAGTTGTCATTGTCTCTGTTCATCGAGTTTTGTAATTCTGTAACTAGTGGCATTCAATTTACATATGAAACCCATACTAGCTGTATACCTTTTTTGGATATCACGTTTACAGTGTTGGATCATAAGATTGGAACAACCCTGTATCGTAAGCCCATCATACGGAATACGTTATTGCATGCACAGAGTGGACATCCGAGGTCCCGTCGCATATGTTCTACCTGGGATGCTTTCCAGGAAAGAGTGATGGAACTATGGGATAGATTTTTGGATCGTGGATATGATACTAAGGTGATTAAAGCTGCCTATGAACGGGCTGTTTCCAAGAATAGATCAGATCTATTGAAATATACCCGTCCACAGGGCACCATTAAGCATGTATCCAATACCCATACACAGAGGACTAGTTCAGTACAGGGCTCGGGTTTACGTTTTTCGACGGTATATAGCAAAGATGCATATTATATACAGTGGAGTATACAACGACATTGGAATATTTTGTTACAGGACCCTATCTTGAGGGACATTTTAGAACAGTCCCCATCTTTTGTTTTTAGGAAAGGCAAATCTTTGGGCTCAATTTTGTCTCCTAGTCTTTATACAACCAAAGGGCCAAATTTCAAAGCTGCATGGTTACGGTACAAAGGTATTTACAAATGTGGCCGGAGTAGATGCAAATCGTGTACATTACTCAATTTATCCAAGACGTTCCGTAGTACCATCACTAAAAAAGATTATCTAGTTAAACAATATTACAATTGCTGTTCTAAGGGCATCGTTTATCTTGCCACCTGTACATGCGGTGCACAATATGTGGGTAAGACCACACGTTGTGCAGGGATTAGATTTTTGGAACACCTGTCAGCTGCTAACAGAGGGGATAGAAAATCTGCTATCTCTAAACATGCCATAGAATGTCATGAAGGGGTATCACATTTTACATTTCAGATTATTGACAGTCCTAAAATTAATATCAGAGGAGGAGATAGGAATAAGGCGTTGTTAAGTTTAGAGGCGTATTGGATTTTTGAATTAAAGACAATTAATACTAATGGAGGACTTAATCAGGATTGGGAATTGACTTGTTTCTATTGAATTACCGTTTGAATTCTATATATTTTTTATTAATTATTATGGATTGATTTAATTTATATACAAATTATGGGCGTTATTGATGCATGTCCGTTATGATTAATTAATATATTTGGATTTTTTGAATTTTTGGATCTTTTGAAAAATATTTCTCTTCCCTATTTGAAGATTTTTTCCTGATTTTCTGGATTTTCTTCTTTAGTGTTTTGTCCCGCTTATTTATTTATTTAATCAATTTATTTATTTAATTAATTATAGACATTATGAATTCATTTGGCTTTCAATAGATTGTTATATACATTTGTTGATATCTATGTCATTCTGTAAGCCATATATATGTAATTCAAGACATGAATATGTAACATTATTTAATGGCATTATTTGTATAATTATTTCATTATTCTATGTATTATACACGATAGTGGCACACTTCCTTTTGTTCTGAGAGTCCATCATGTGGTTTATCCATTATAGGGTTACTGTTTTTAGAAGGGGTGTGGTTCTTGTGGTTTTAAATGTTACCTGAGGTAGTTACAATGTAGCTTTTTGAGGAAGTGGTTTGTCCACGAAACGTGTCAAAGCTATGGAGCTGTTTGGCTCATCATGCTCTATTGTCATTTTTTAACAATTTTCAATAAATAGATGTTTTATATTTGCTGGTGCTCCGTGACTACGACAGTTTACTTAGATTATTGGTATGCAATGTCTTATTTGTTTCCCACACTTTTTTTATTTCTGAATCATTATCAATTTCGAGTAACATGGTACTAGGTTTTTTTAAACATTTCGCAGATTCATTAGCAGTGGAATCATTGAAACACATTTTCAGTTAAATTTTTGTATGAACTTCTGAACTGAATTTCCCAATCTTCACTTAGTACTGTGTAAGTGGGTACAAAACCTAGTCCCGTATTCAGCAGGGAAGCCTTGCTAGGCGTTAATGTGTAAGAGGAAATATTAATAACCAGGTTATTTAACTTGATGGCTGTCTGTGCCTCTTTGGGTGATTTTCCCTGTTGATTGGGCTCCTTGGGTTGTATTTTCATCTTGGTCCCTTTGCTGTGTGTTTAGCTAAAAAAAGTAAGTGTTGAGTGCTTCTAGTGGCTTCGTCTTCACTACTGGTGGGTCTCACTCCTTCGGGTAGTCTTCTGCATCGCATTCTAACTTCGTTAATTTCCGTGAAAGGATGTTTTGCCAAAGATAGAGATAGAGAAATATACACCACTGAAGCCCGTAGACAGCTAAACATACCAGGGCACTATGCCATGATTTGCTAAGACCCCACTACCATTATAAAAAAGGAAATTGATTTAATGGTAGAAGAATCTTGTCAGAACCAGATAATTGATGATGTTGAAAGAAAGTTCCTTACCATTGATATCCATAGAAAACCAGTGTTGTAGTTTCTAACCAAAGTGCATAAAACCTTATTAATCCCCCAAGATGCCCTATTGTTTCAGGAATAGGGTCAGTACTCGAACCACTGTCAACTTATGTTGATCACTTCTTACAAAAGGAGGTACAAAACACGGTTTGTCTAAATGACACAGCAGACCTTTTGTGTAGATTGAATGAGGTTGAGACTCTTCCATCTGATCTAATAATCTGTGGAATTGACATACAGAATCTCTACACTTCTATACCGCACACTGAGGGTTTGCTGTATATAGAAGATTTATTACTAACTACAGGTTTATCTAACCAAAAAATCTTTTTCCTACTTGACTGCTTGAACATGGTATTGACTAAGAATTATTTCATGGTCGAAAATGTACAGTATTTTATTGAAAAACACAAGGGACGTGAATGGGGGCTACAGTCCCTCATACGCTAACTTACTTGTACATACCCTAGAGAAGAAGTTTTTTCTTGAAATGGAACCTTTCTGCCATTCCATTTTTGCATATTATAGGTTTGTAGACAATATCCTGTTACAATGGCATGGCTCAGAATATTCACTCCCCTGTGAACAAGAGATATTTTTATAGCCCCAATCCTGGTTCTGGTGTCTGTAAAACTCTGCCCTTTGCTAGCTGTTTAATTGATTAATTGATTAATTAGGCTCTGGTTTTCCCAATCAGCTACATATAAATTCAGACCCAGTATTGGGGATGGCACTCGTGTCTGGGGCATGGCACGAGGGCTAACATTTCTTAAGTGCTAAAATTTCACAAGTGCTAAGAAATGACAGTTAAACAAGACAGTTGGACAAGGCATTGACAAGGCAAAAGGAACCGGATTCCCCTGCAATCAACTGTGAACCATCTGGGAGAAGAAAAAAACAGATTTGCTTGTACCTGCTAGTTTGTTACTTCTTACTCCAAACATGCTTTATCCTGCATTTCTCCTTCTTTCACTCTCATGCTTCATAAAGCATTTTTCACTACCTCCTCCGGCAAATCCCACTTCTATACAAATCTCAGCCTCTCTTCTCTCCTCTCCTTCCCTCTCCACATATGAAGTTTATAAAGTACTCTGTTTAGCTATTCCACAAAACTCCTCTTTTTCATACAAACCAAGGACTTATAAATCCCACTCTCACTTAGTCTTTCTTTCCTTTCTATTGCTGGCAGCTGGGGACATTTCCCCAAACCCTGGCCCTTACCCCATCCCAGTTATAACACGGCCACGAGCTCCTTCTCTCCGGAGCAAATTCAAACAGTACAGAACACTTACTCCTATACCCAAAAACCCAGTTAATCTTTCATGTGCTCTCTGGAATGCCAGATCTGTTTGCAACAAGCTCACCGCTATACACGACCATTTCATTGCAAATTCCTTTAACCTACTCGCACTTACTGAAACCTGGCTCTCTCCTACTGGCACTGCCTCACCTGCTGCCCTGTCCTATGGGGGCCTACACCTTACTCATACTCCCAGACCTGGTAACAGACCTGGAGGTGGGGTAGGTTTGCTTCTCTCTCCCCGCTGTACTTTTAAAGTTCTTCCACCTGTTCCCTCTTTATCATTCTCCTCATTTGAGGCTCACTGCATTAGGCTCTTTTCTCCTGTTTCACTCTGCATTGCTGTTATATATCGACCACCAGGACCAACTGCACAATTTCTGGACAACTTTGCTGCCTGGCTTCCTTACTTTCTTTCATCTAACATCCCATCCATCATATTAGGTGACTTTAATATACCCGTTAACAACATTAACAACTCTTCTGTCTCTAAACTTCTTTCACTAACCTCCTCCCTAGGCTTATCTTTGTGCTCAGACTCCCCCTCTCACTCCAGTGGTAACACTCTGGATCTCATATTTACCAGACTCTGTTCAACCTCCAATTTTACTAACTCCCCATTTCCCCTCTCTGATCACAATATGCTCACATTTCAACTCTCACTAACTCCCTCCTCACCCCCTATTCCCCAAACACGTACTTACCGCGACTTGCAAGCTGTAGACGTGTCACATCTCTCTCCTTCCTTTGACTCTCTTCACTCTAATATCTCAGCCATCTCATGTCCTAATGTGGCTACCTCTGTCTACTATAGTACTCTCACCACTGCCCTAAATGAGCTTGCTCCTATAAAAACTAAATATTCTAGACCCAAACCACTTCAACTTTGGCATACTGCTCATACAAAAGCGCTCCAAAGACACTCACGTGCACTTGAGCATCGCTGGCGCAAATCCCGTTCAGAATCAGACTTTTGGAGCTACAAATCGGCCCTGCGCTCCTTTAACACCAGCCTCTTCCAAGCCAAACAAACATACTTTACTTCACTCATTAACTCCCTTTCGAAAAAACCAGCACAACTTTTCTCCACCTTTAACACTCTCCTTTCCCCTTCTCCACCCCCTCCATGCACATCTGTCTCTGCTCAAGATATTGCTGAGCACTTCAAAAACAAAATTGACACTATCAGAAGGGACATTACACTACTCAACCCCCCTAGACTTCCACCACCCTCACTCCACACTCCCCAGTCTCTCCTGTGCTCCTTCACCCCTGTCACTGATGAGGAAGTCTCAAAGCTTCTGGCCTCTTCTCACCTTACCACCTGCCCGCTTGATCCAATTCCCTCAAAACTTCTCGGCAATACCAATCCTTGTCTAATCAAAGCCTTAACTCACCTATTTAATCTTTCGCTCTCAACTGGACTGTTTCCTTCTCAACTAAAACATGCTCTTGTTACCCCCATTCTGAAAAAACCCTCTCTTGATCCCTCCAATCTTGACCTATCCCTCCAATCCGACCTATCTCTCTGCTACCTTTCATCTCTAAACTACTTGAGCGCCTAGTCTACAACCGACTTACCTCATTCCTCTCTGACAATAACCTGCTGGACCCCCTACAATCTGGTTTTAAGCCACAACACTCCACGGAAACTGCCCTGACTCGACTAACTAATGACCTTTTAACCACTAAAGCCAACAATCATTTCTCACTACTAATACTGCTTGATCTCTCAGCCGCATTTGACACTGTAGATCACCCTCTCCTCCTCCAGTCCCTCCAGTCGCTTGGCCTTCGTGACACAGCCCTGTCCTGGTTGTCTTCTTAAATCACCAATCGTTCCTTCAGTGTCTCCTACAATGGAGTATCATCTTCTCCCCTACCTCTTTCTGTTGGAGTTCCTCAAGGCTCTGTCCTGGGACCATTACTATTCTCCCTCTATACTTCCTCCCTTGGCAAATTAATATATTCGTATGGTTTCCACTACCACCTCTATGCTGATGATACTCAGATCTATCTCTCATCTCCTGATCTCAACCCAGAACTCCTAACTCGTGTCTCCTCCTGCCTGTCCGCTATCTCTACCTGGATGTCCCAACGCTACCTTAAATTAAACCTCTCTAAAACTGAAATGGTTCTCTTTCCTCCAACTAACACCAGTAGCATCCCCGAAGTATCCATCATAGTTAACAATTCTACTATCACCCCCTCTCCCCAGGCCCGGTGCCTTGGGGTTATCCTAGATTCTGCCCTGTCATTCACTCCCCATATCCAGTCACTTATTAAATCATGTCACTTCCACCTAAAGAACATATCTAAAATACGATCATTTATCACCCAAGACGCTGCCAAAATTCTTATTCACTCTCTCATCAAATCGCGTCTAGACTACTGTAACTCTCTTTTAATTGGCCTCCCCCTCCAGAGACTGTCACCTCTCCAGTCCATAATGAACACTGCTGTGAGGCTCATACACCTCAGCAACCGCTCCTCCTCTGCCTCGCCATTCTGTCAATCCCTGCACTGGCTTCCATTACCTTTCAGAATCAAATTCAAATTAATGACACTGACTTTCAAAGCACTTCACAACTCTGCCCCACCCTACATCTCTGAACTCATCTCTATATACTCAGCCACTCGCTTACTACGGTCCTCTACTGACCTGCTACTCAACTCTTCTCTCATTAAATCCTCACATGCTCGCATTCAAGACTTTGCAAGGGCTGCACCCCTCCTCTGGAACGCTCTCCCACGGTCTGTCCGACTTTCTCCCAACCTTCCTGCTTTCAAAAAATCTCTGAAAACTCACTTCTTTCGAGAAGCCTACCCTCACTCTGCTTAACTACCAAACGCAACACCACATACAATACCACATTTGTCACCCACTTAATTCGATCTTGCCCACTCCCACACCTTGTGTATTACTCCCTTCCCTTTAGACTGTATGCCTATGCATAGGGCCTTCCTCACCTTTTTGTACCTGTATTGATTGTGATGTTTGTTACTCCATATATTCTATATATGTAATTCATGTGATGTAGTTGTATATTCACATTTACTTTACAGTGCTACGTAATATGTTGGCGCTATATAAATACATGTTAATAATTATAATAAATGTGCTAAATGATGCGAAAATAAGTGTATCAGCATGCCGAATACACACTGACTTGTACAGGAAGCCACTGGATAAAAACAATTTGTTGCATACAAATAGCTTTCACAGCCCAAAAGTTAAAAGAGCAATCCCTAAAAGGCAATTCGTAAGGGCAAAAAGAATCTCCTCTAGACCCAACAAATACGAAGAAGCTAAAAACTCCCTCACCAAACGCTTCCTAGAGAAAGGCTATAAAAAAGAGCCTGTTCATAAAGCAACGGCAGAGGTAGATAGCCTTGAACGAGACAGCCTTATGGTAAAAAAAGAGAAAGTGACTTCTAATCAAAGGAAATCATTTGCTTCCACCTATAATCATAATAGCAGCAAGCTGGAAAACATTATTAGTAAAGACTGGCCATTGATCCAAACAGATAAATTTTGGCCACCTATTTAATTACCCTCGCTTTTTTGCTATAAAAGGGGTCCTACACTAAAGGATAAGCTATGCCCGTCAGACATCAGTCCCAAGAAACACCTTTTCTTTGGCAAACCTATAAAAGGTACATATCCCTGTTTAGGCTGCAATTGCTGTCCCTCAACCATAAAGGGGTCTAAGATTAACCATCCGACCAAGGGACACAAAATTAATCTTAACATGTACACCTACTGTAATTCCTTATATGTTGTCTATCTGCTGAAGTGCCCATGCGGGTTTTCGATATGTTGGTCAAACTACAAGAGAGGTGAAAACCAGGATACAGGAACATAAAGAGAATATAAGAAACTTTAAAATTAACACGCAGACTGATGGACAAGTGTCTAGACATTTAAATGAATTTAAACATAACCCAATGCAATTGAGTTGGTGAGTCCTAGATGAAGTAAGAAAAAGTAGAAGGGATGATGATATATGGAAAATACTCCTACAGAAAGAAGGTAAATGGATTAAAAAGCTAAACACACTGATACCTAGTGGGTTAAATGATGCATGGAGTCTAAAACCATTTCTTTTATAATCAATATTGACCTTAATTTAATCTTGAAACTTGTGAAAATAGACTACACCAGCAATCTAGCTGAGATAAGGGTAAGCCTACTGATAAAAATGCTGTTTTTTCCCCCATAATTAATGCTATAGACACGTACTGGCACATAGTGACTCGCCACTGAAGGAGTTAGCAATAGACACGTACTGGCACATAGTGATGCACCACTCTCGCATACTTTAGGGCTGAAGGTGTCAACAGACATACTGACGTGCCAGTACAGTAAACTAAAGAAGTATGCGAGAGCAGCCCGTCAATACGTTCTAGTCTAGTGGCAGATCTTTTCACTAATGTGCCTTAATATTACTGCTACGACTATGCGATTCTATGAGATTCCTTGTTTAAATGAGTTAAATGATGTTAATGGTTCAAAGAATGTCAGGCTAAATGGTCAGCCCCCACACAAAATCTGGCCCTTGTTGCCATAAATGCAGAGTTAGTAACCACATTGTTCACACCTCATATAGACTGTAGGAGGGGCACAAGCATTGTGTTACTGTACATAGTGCAGTGCATACTTATGTTAGAGTGGTCCTGATTCGTTATTTACATGGTCCTTTTAGGTGTCCCTGTCTCCTGCTCTGCCAGCCTGTGCAATACTCTGCCTCCCTATGTGTGCCATACACTGCCTGTCCTATGTTCCCTGTGTGTGCACCATACTCTGCCTGCCCTATGCTGCCTGTGTGCCATACTCTGCCTTTCCTATGTTTCCTGTGTGTGCACCATACATACTCTACCTACCTGTGCCATACTCTGCCCACCCTATGTCTATGTACCATACATTGCCTTCCTCATGTTTCCTTATATGTGCCATACTGTCTCCCTGTGTGTGCCACACACTACCTGCCCTATGCTCTCTGTGTTTGCGATATATACTCTACTTGCCCTATGCTCCCTGTGTGCCATACCCTGCTTCCTGTGTATGCCACACTCTGTAATCCCTATGCTGCCTGTGTGTGCCATGCTCTGCAACCCTATGCTGTGTGTGTGTGTACCACACTCTGCCTACCTGTGCCATATTCTGCGCACCCTATGCTGTCTGTGTGTGCCATACTCTGCTTGACCTGTGCTCCTTGTGTCTGCCATACTCTGATTGCCCTGTGCTCCTTGTGGGTGTCATACTCTGTCTGCCCTATGCTCCTTGTGTGCCATACTCTGTCTGTAGGAGATGAGCATGGTGGGTTTTTTAGCATTTGAAAATAGTTGCTATTTAGGGGTCCCTAAGGTGTATGATAATGTTCTGGCTGTTTCTGTGCTATCCACAGGGGAGGAGGAGGCATATGGATTTAAGGTTATGTCTTAATATGACTTAATGATTTTTTTTCGCTTATGAGTGATGGCCAAAATTCCTGTTTTTTTGGTGTTATCTCCATTATTGTAGATAATGGTCTTAAAAGTTCTTGTGGTAACATGGGTGTACTTTAAAACAGGGAGCGGCCAATACATATTAATATTAACAGGGAGTGGCCAATTAATATTAATTAATTTTATTGGCTATTTGGTGATGTTGATTTCATGTTTCTGCCCATATACAGTAAATGCACTGGCAGTTACAGTATACAGTACAGTGTGACTACAATGTGGCACAAGGCACAGACTGCATTCTGTGCAAGGAAAATCCTATACAAACCAACTAACTGTATAGAAAAAAACACTACCCGGATGCTTGTAGTACTCTCCAGCCAAAATCAGTATCTGAAGATGATGTAACTTTGAGGCTATAGAATTTGACATAGAAAGTGTGCATCCAGATCACAGATCACAAATCAATCTACATTATATTCATACTGTATTATTTATTTATAATGATTATTTTGGTACAGGTATGAGAGCTGTTATCCAGAATGCTTGGGACCTGGGGTTTGCCAGATAAGGTATCATTCAGTAATTTGTAACTTCATCCCATCACTCTTCTAAAAATCATTTAAACATTAATGGGCCCATTTATTATGGGTCGAAGTGAATTTTCGAATTCAAAAACTTCGAATTTCGAAGTAATTTTTTGGGTACTTCGACCATCTAAAAGGCCAAATTCAAGTACTGTCTCTTTAAAAAACTTTGACTTCGACACTTCGCCACCTTAAACCTGCCGAATTGCTATGTTAGCCTATGCTGACCTCCTTGAACCTATAGCCAACATTTGGCTAAGTTTTTAGAAGTCAAAGTATTTTTTTTGAAAATTGTTCGATCAATCAATTTCATCGACCGTTCGAACGATTTTACTTTGATCGAATATGGCCATATTCAATCAAAAAAAACTTTGAGTTCAACTTCGAATATTGAACTACTGCAATTCGATGGTCGAATTTTTTCACTTTGAAATTCGACCCTTAGTAAATGTGCCCCTTAATAAACCCAATACAATGCCCTACTTTGTTATTACAAAGAAGAAATTAAAATTCTGAATTATTTAATTAAAATTTAGTCTATGGGAGACAATCTCTAATGTGGAGCTTTCTGTAAAATGTATCCTATGCCTGTATGTACAATACTACACTTCATGTAAATACAAATAGGGTCCATATACCATTGTTGGGAAAACATAGAAAAGAGTGCAAAGCCCAGCTGTCAGTGCAGGACCACTGTGGTTAAAGGGATACTGTCATGGGAAAAAACATTTTTTTCAAAATGAATCAGTTAATAGTGCTGCTCCAGCAGAATTCTGCACTGAATCCGTTTCTCAAAAGAGCAAACAGATTTTTTTATATTCAATTTTGAAATCTGACATGGGGCTAGACATATTGTCAATTTCCCAGCTGCCCCAAGTCATGTGACTTGTGCTCTGATAAACTTCAATCACTCTTTACTACTGTACTGCAAGTTGGAGTGATATCACCCCCCTCCCTTTTCCCCCCAGCAGCCAAACAAAAGAATAATGAGAAGGTAACCAGCTAACAGCTCCCTAACACAAGCAAACAGCTGCCTGGTAGATCTAAGAACAACACTCAATAGTAAAAACCCATGTCCCACTGAGACACATTCACATTGAGAAGGAAAAACTGCAGCCTGACAGAAAGCATTTCTCTCCTAAAGTGCAGGCACAAGTCACATGACCAGGGACAGCTGGGAAATTGACATTATGTCTAGCCCCATGTCAGTTTTCAAAATTGAATACAAAAAATTTGTTTGCTCTTTTGAGAAATGGATTTCAGTGCAGAATTCTGCTGGAGTAGCACTATTAACTGATGTGTTTTGAAAAAAACATGTTTTCCGATGACAGGATCCCTTTAAGTTCTCCCTCTGGAGGGAAAACAAACTTTTTATAAAATCTGAACTCTTCCTTTTTTTGTCTCCAGCTTTCCCCTTCAGTTTTAGTTTGCCCTGTTCAGAGGAAGACATTCTCAAACATGTATTATATATGTGTAGCGTTAATAGTGAAGATTGACTCTGGGGCAGGGACCTCCTTCCTACTATGTCTCTTAACCCACAGCACTTAGGGTAATGACACACTGGCAGATTCTGGGAGATTAGTCCCCCCGGCAACAAATCGCTTCTTGTTCAGGGCGACAATCTCCCCAAACTGCCTTCCCCTACCTTTCTGCCCACTATAATGAAAAATCGTCACCGGCTGTCACTCGTGGTGCTTTGTTTTCCGAAGTTGCCTCACAAAGAAACTTTGGGCGAAATCGGAAATGAAGCTCCGCAAGTGCCACCCCGCTGATGATTTTTCATTATAGCTGGTAGGAAGGTACGGGGAAGGCAGTTCGGGGAGATTGTCGACCCGAAGAAGAGGCGATTTGTCGCCAGGGCAACTAATCTCCCCGAATCTGCCCGTGTGTCCTTACCCTTAAACGTATCCTTATACAGTGGCGTAACTACCGGGGGAGCAGGGGGTGCAATTGGGCCAGGGCCCCACGGCAGTCACGCGCCTACTGCAGTGGCTGCAGCGCCGCACGGAAGAGGGTGGGGGACGGGGCACGGCTGCACGGCAGCCCCCACCTAGTTCCGTCTCTGTCCTTATACATATAAACTCTGTGGACTGTGCATATTTATTGTATTTATTTTTATTTATTTGTCCTCCCTGTATATACTTCTATATATTATACTTTTATATTTTGCACTTTAATGCATTGTACAGCTCTATGGCTCCTTAAAGTGGAACGCCACACAAACATAACTTAAGCTTTTTGAAAAGTAAACATAATTTCAAGCAACTATACAATATACATCAGTTAAAAAAATATCCAGACTTTTCATGCTTTTTAATGGTTTGGAACAGTTCCCTAAGCCTAGCCCCCTGCTCTCCTGCTGATATGTCTGACTACTTTGCTGAGCTGGCTGACTACTGTTACTTTGTATCAGCAGCCAGCTGTCCTAAGCCTGTATCCTCCAAACCCCACAATTCCCTGCACACATGATTTCAATAAGGAAAGGAACATCACAGTGGAATGCATTGTGGGTTATGTAGTTCCGGCATGCTGTCTGTAAACTGTGGAGAAGTTGTTACAATTTGTAACATCAATGTTTAGTCCCTCCTTCCCTGCCAGGATTTCATATGATGCAGAAAGAAAAGAACTGTTAAACAGCTGGATTCAGCATAGAAAATTTTAATTTATTCATACTTAAGGACTTAAGTGGAATTTGGAATAAGCAGACCATTAAACTTGACATTTTCAGTATCTCCTGTGCCTGCAGCATCTGCTTTGATCATAGCTTGGATATGTTGAACCCATATATGGATAATGTGAATTTTTTCCCATTCATTTTAGGATGATTGAATTCAATCTTAAGAAATCTTTTGGAGCAGTGGGTGCTGCATGTAAAGTAGCTGTGGCTCTAACATCAGTTTCCTGTTCTCTTAAAGGAAAACTATACCCCCAAAATGAATACTTAAGCAACAGATTATATCAAATTGAATGACATATTAAAGAATCTTACCAAACTGGAATATATATTTACATAAATATTGCCCTTTTACATCTCTTGCCTTGAACCACCATTTCGTGACTCTATCTGTGCTGCCTCAGAGATCACCTGACCAGAAATACCACAACACTAACTGTAACAGGAAGAAGTGAGGAAGCAAAAGGCAGAACTCTGTCTGTTAATTGGTTCATGTGACCTTACATGTGGTTTGTATGTGTGCACAGTGAATCTTACGATCTCAGGGGGCGGCCCTTATTTTTAAAATGGCAATTTTCTATTTATGATTACCCAATGGCACATACTACTAAAAAAGTATATTATTATGATAATGGTTCATTTACATGAAGCCGGGGGTATAGTTTTCCTTTAAAGTAACATACATAGTGAGTTAGGTTGAAAAAAGACACACATCCATCAAGTTGAACTTTTTTTTTTAACCTGCCTAACTGCCATTTGATCCAAAGGAAGGCAAAAAAAACCCCATCTGAAGCCTCTCCAATTTGCCTCAGAGTGGGAAAAAAATCCTTCCTGACCCCAAAATGGAAATCGGACTAGTCCCTGGATCAACTTGTAATATGAGCTATCTTCCAGAACCCTGTATTCCCTCATTTGCTAAAAAGCCATCCAACCCCTTCTTAAAGCTATCTAATGTATCAGCCAGGGATAGAATTCCACATCTTCACAGCTCTCACTGTAAAAAACTCCTTTTGAATATTTAGGCGGAACCTTCTAATCGGAATGGGTGTCAGCTGGAAAGATTTACTGGTAAATAAAGCATTAGAGAGATTAGTATATGATCCCCTTATATATTTATACATAGTTATCATATGACCTCTTCTCCATCATGAGCATCCCCAATTTGGCCAGTCTTCCCTCATAGCTAAGATTTTCCATACCTTTTAACAGCTCTGCCCTTTTCTATACCCTCGCTAATACAATAATGTCCTGCTTGTGATGAAACTGTACGTCATATTCTAGATGGGGCATTACCAGTGCTCTATAAAGTGGAAGAATGACTGCTTCCTGCAATGACCCTTTTAATACAGCTCAAGACCTTATTTGCCCTTGATGCTGCTGACTGGCATTGCTTGCTACAACCAAGTTTATTTACAAGTACTCCAAGGTACTTTTCCATAATGGATTTGCCTAGTGCAGTCCCATTAAGGGTATAAGTAGCTTGGATATTTTTACATCCCAGGTGCATAACTTTACATTTATCAACATTGAATCTCATTTGCCACTTAGCTGCCCAGATTGCAAGTTTGTCAAGATCTTGTTGCAAGGATGTCATCTGCAATCACTGATACATTACTTACAACACTCTCCCCTAAGTCATTAATGAACAAGTTAAATAAAAGTGGACCCAATAACGAGCCCTGAGGGACCCCGCTAAAAACCTTACTCCAAGTAGAGAATGTACCATTAAAGTGAACCTTGTCATCCAGACACAAAAATCTGTATAATAAAAGTCCTTTTCAAATTAATGAAATCCAATTTCTATTTTTTAGTAAAGCATTCATAGCTGTTGTAAGCTCATTTAAAAATCTCAGCTGTCAATCAAATATTGTCTGCCCCTCCGCTATGCCTTAGACATAGAGGCGGCAGACAATTACTTTCCCTTTCCATTCAGCACTTCCTAGATGCCACTGCTCTCCACACATGGGGATGGACATCGGGTCCCTTATTCTGGTGCAGAAATTCAAGATTCTGAGATGATGCAAGGCTTGCCTTAATAACAGTGTCTGCAAAATAACTCCTGCCGGCTTGCTATAATAAGGAATTCCCAGACTGAAGGCAACAAGATTCAAATAAATTATATTGTGTAATTAAAGTTCATTTTGCTTGACTGATGTGATAAAATATGATTTTGAATAATTTTTTTGGGTGATGGGCCCCTTTAACAAACACCCTCTATACCCAATCCTGTAGCCAGTTTTCTATCCATGTGCAAACGACTTCATTAAGTCCAACAGATCTTAGTTTACAAAACAGTCCTTTGTGGGGCACGGTATCAAACGCTTTGGCAAAATACAAATAGATCACATCTACTGCCCCCCCACTGTCCAGCATCTTACTTACCTCATCATAATTTGTCTGACATGACCTATCCTTTATAAAGCCATGATGATTGCTGCTCATAATGCCATTCATTAGGACACAATTTTGAATGTGATCCCTTAACAAGCCTTCAAATAATTTGCCCACCACTGATGTCAAACTTACTTGCCTATAATTGCCAGGCTGAGATCATAATCTCTTTTTAAATATTGGAATGACATCAGCTTTTCTCCAATCCATAGATATCATACCAGATGAAAGTGAATCGGATAAAATCAAAAAATAGGGGCTGGTCTAAACCTGAACTAAGCTCTCTTAGAACCCGGGGGTGTATGCCATCAGGCCCCGTTGCCTTGTTTACATTAATTCCATATATGCCCCCAATCAATGCTCTGAAGGGCAGCCCTCAAGGCACTAAAATTAGCCTTTCTGAAATTCATGGTTTTTGTTGCCACAGTGTATATTTGTTTGTTGCACCAGACATTAAATGATATAGCATTATGGTCACTATTACCCAGGGCAGTGTCGGACTGGGCCAGCGGGACACTGGGAAAAAACCCGGTGGGCCCCGCCGACCGAGATCCGCGATTTTCACACTGCTTCCTTTCCTTCTGTGCCGCCTGTAAAATGAAGTGTGCATATGCGCCAGCACATATACGCATACACTCGGCGGTAGGGGGGCAGTGCGCAGTTGCGCACACACGCAGTGGCATGCACGCAATCGGCAGAGGGGTCTGGATGGGGCCCTGGGCAGCAGCCCCAGTGGGCCCCGGGCCCCCCAGTCCGACCTTGAACCAGGGGTTCAATGACTTGCACATGTGCTATAAGTTCTGGGTCATTTGAGATCAATAGATCCGGAATAGCATTTTTTCTGGTTGGCTCCTCAACGACCTGTGCCATAAAATTGTCATGCAACAAGTTTATAAACTTGTTCCCATTAACTGATCTGGCAGTACTATTGCTCCAGTCAATATCTGGGTAATTAAAACCCCTCATTATAATTACTTTACCCAAACTAGCCACCATTTGCATCAGGAGCTTAGCCTCCTCCTCAAAGTCAAAAATTTTTTGAATGCAAGAAAATTCAAGATGGAGTCCCTGGTATCTACCATGCAAGTGATTTGGTTAACCAACATAGATCTGAAAGACTCATATTTTCATACTTCAATTGTGAGAGAACACAGAAGAAAGCTAAGGATCGCAGTAAACAATCTTCAATTCAGATGTTTTACCTTTGGTCTCTTCTCAATCCCCAAGAGTGTTTACGAAGATATTGGGGACACTCATTGCAGAACTAAGAAAGGAAGGTAAAGCTAACAAGATGTATCATTACCTAGATATCCTGATCAAGCAGATGCAAAATCAGAGGCCGTGCATACCATGAGAGTCATGAATTTCCTGCAAGATCACGGCTGGGTAATAAACAAGGAAAAAAGCAATTTAATTCCATGTCAGTCTCTACAATTTCCAGGAGCTCTGTTTCAGACAAACCCAAATCTAGTCAGCTTCCCACGAGCATTGCACTTGAGGAAGGGGTTGTTCCCCGAAAGCTTGTGCCACACTGTAATGTGTGGTGGCGTGCTTCTTTTCCCTTTTCTAAGTAATCGTCTTGCTTTGCTTGGAAGCAGCCTGGAACTGAATGCACCCTGTAAATACAAGTAAGTGTTGTGCCAAAAAAAAAAGGTAGGCAAGATGGCATTCAAGGCTTCTACAGTTCTTATGAGGAAAGTGAGACAACCACATATACAGTTACAAAAAAGATCCGAGGGAGTCAGAAAAAGTTTGGCAAAAAAAAAAGAGTGGTGGCATTTCTAGGAAAACTTAAGAAGAGGAGTCCCTCTAGAAGATCCAGGTTGGCTGGCGTTGACTACAGACGCTTTGTGTGTAATAGAAGATGAGTTTGTTCAAGGAAAATTGGAGGGACACAATGTTCCCGCAAACATTCTGGAACTGAGAGCCATCAAAGAAGCTGTTTTTTCTTTTGCTCATATTTTAAATGGGAAAATAGTAAAGGTAATGACAGACAACACAATAGCAGTGGCTTACTTGATAAAGCAAGGTGGCATAAGAAGTTAGAAGAGGCAAAATCATTATTTCTGTGGGCAGTAATTTGGTTGGAGGACCTAACTGCAGTGCATCTTTCAGGGAAAGAAAACCTAAAAGTGTATTTCCTCTACAGAGTAATGTTGGACCCAGGCAAGTGGTGTCTGCACGCAGACATCTTAGAGGAAATCGTGGACAGATGAAGTCAACCACAAATACATGTTATGGCCTCTCCACAAAACAAGAAGTATCAGCAGTTCTTTGCAAGGTTCCCCTGCAGAAGGATGTTGGCATTGGAGGGCCTAAAGCAAAATTGAAGGGAAGGGCTGATTTACATTTTTCCTCCAATTCCACTAATCTGGAGAGTTTTGAAAAAGTCAAACAAGATAAGGTAGAGGCCAGTGCAATAGTCCCGTATTGGCCCTGTAGGCCATGGTTTCCTCTGCTTCACAAACTCGCAAATCACTGGAGGAACCTCTGTCAATACACACGTTTAAGGGTTGGCTGTCTCATGGTGCAGTTCAGATACAGAAACAGGGAAACCTGTCTTTGATGGCCTGGAGGTTGAGCGGCACGGCTAGAAGGTCTGCACCTAGGAGAGGAGATCATAAGTCTCTTGATGAAATTCAGGAAAATAAGTACTTCTCTTCAATATAACAAAGTATGGGACAAGTTTGTGGAATTTTCCATTAACTCCATCCCTTTCGGTACTAGTACAGTTTTTTGTTTGCTGGATATGAGAAGAATCTTCACACTGGCAAGGTAAAATGATCTCTGATTTGGTATCAGACCATTGATGTAAAGATTTTTCAAAGCTCTGGTTAGAGTCAAACCTACGAAGAAGAGTTGAATACCTCCGTGGGACTTAACTTTTGTGCTGAGGGCACTACCTGCTCCTCCTTTTGAACCTATGGAGGAAACATCACTGTGGAACTTGACATAGTTGGTTGCGATAACATCTGCATGTAGAGTAGAGGAGTTAGCTGATCTTGCAGCCTCAGAACCCCATACAGTTATCTTTGATACCAGAAGACTGGCATTTGGTTTCCTTCCCAATGTGATTTTCAAATTCCATATAAATTTAGAAGTGGTGAAAGAGGGTTGCTCTTTCTGTCCAAGGCCAAAGTCGGAGAAGGAAAAGTCGTGGCATACGTTACATCTTGTCAGAGCGGTTAAGATCTATCTGGATAGAACAAAGTCGTGGAGGAAATCAGAACGGCTTTTCATAATTCCAAATGGATTCAGGAAGGGTCACTCTGCCACTAAAAGAACATTTTTACATCCTGGATTGTGGCTGCTGTTGTGAAAGTGTATAACACAGCAGACAAGGAGGTTCCAAAGGGGTTGAGATCTCATTCCACGAGAGCATTGGCCAGTTCCCGGTGCATCACCAGAAAGCATCTGCTGATGTGCGAGATGGTTATCAATTAGTACTTTTGTTAAGCATTATAAGTTAAATGTGTTGGCCTCTCAAGAAGCACGATTTTGGAGGAAAGTTTCGCAGTCTGGAGCATATTACTTTGCTGAATGGTGTGTTGTCCATCCCTCTTTTTAGCTTTGGGAATTCCCTTTAGTGAATGCTGTCCATGGGTGACTAGGGGAAAACATGAAATTATTAAATACTTACCATCATTTCTGTTTCCTGGTCACCTTCCATGGCAGCATTCACCAGGGATTTTACCTCCCTGAAGGTGGACAGCTTTGTACTGAGACTAAGGGGGGGGGGGTTGGAGGAAGTGAAACTTTTAACCTATTGGAGGGAGGTTCTGTCCTCTAGCCTGCAGGGGAGATTAACCCATTGGTGAATGCTGCCATGGTAGGTGACCAGGAAACAGAAATTACGGTAAATATTTAACAATTTCCTGTTTTTGTTGTCCAAAATGAGCTATGGTAGGGGTTAACCTAACTTTTGTCTCCCTTCCAATCAGAAAACCAGGGACCTCTCGCTGGCTCTTCCTACTGACGCTTGCTTTCCAGAAGAGCGGTATCAGTAGTACTGCAGCTCTGGCTGTATATACATTCTGTTAACCAGTGATGAGCTAATCTGTTATGAAATCTGTTGCAAAATGACAAAAAAATTGGCAACATTTGGATAAAAAAGGGTGGAGGAGTGTGCTTTTATGTAAAACCTGAAGCCATGCACTAAAGAAATAACCATAGCTGGCACTGGTGAGGGCATAGAATCCCTCTGGGTAGAGATTTTGACTGGGCAAAAGGTTACAAAGAGAATTATCATTGGTGTATGCTATAGACCACCTCGTATAAGTGACGAGTATGAAGCCCATCTACTCTTGCAAATACAAGTGGCTGCACAGCTGGGTCAAGTTGTTGCTATGGGTGACTTCAATTATCCAGACATTGACTGGGGTAATGGGGTTGCCAAGACAGAAAAAGCTAATAGGTTTGTAAATATGCTGAATGACAACTTTTTATTCCAGTTCGTTCAAGAACCTACTAGGAATAACTCACTTTTGGACCTTGTAATAACGAATAATACTGAACTCATCTCTAACATTTGTGTGGATGAGCATTTAGGGAATAGTGATCATAACATGGTCTCATTTGAGATTCTGTTGCAGAAGCAATTCTAAATTTCAGAAGTGCAAACTTTGACAGTATTAGGGCATCTCTGCAACATATTAAGTGGGAAATGCTTTTCACAGGGTTAAACACAGAACAAAAATGGGAAGTCTTTAAAATGCTGCTTAATAAATATACATGTCAGTATATTCCCTTTGTAAGCAAGGAAAGTTGTCGTTGCAAAGCAAAACCTTTTTGGTTCAATAGAAGTGTTGGTGTTGAGATGGGTAAAAAAAGACGTGCTTTCAAGGCTGGGACAACCAAATCATTTATAAGGTACAAGGAGGCCAATAAATCATGCAAAGATGCTATAAGGCAAGCTAAAATTGATATGGAAAAGGATATTGCAGCAAGCAGTAAAAAGATAAAATTATTTTTTAAATATGTTAATAGTAAAAAAATGAAGCAGGAAGGGGTGGGACCTTTAGTATCAGAGGGGGGTCAGCTGGTTGATGAAAACAAAATAAAAGCGCAGATTCTGAATTCATATTTGTCGTCTGTCTACACAAATGAGGAACCAGTTAATGAAGGTTTCCTTCTTAATAGTCCCAATTCTAGTAATACAACTAATGGTGCATGGTTCACACTTGAGGAAATTCAAAAGAGACTAGAACATGTTAAGATAAACAAAGGTCTGGGGCCAGATGGTATTCATCCCAGGGTACTTAGCAAGCTTAGCTCTGTGATTGCCAAACCTCTTTACTTAATTTTACAGGATTCATTGAGGTCTGGCATAGTGCAGAGAGACTGGCGAATTGCTAATGTGGTGCCTCTATTCAAAAAAGGATCCTGTTCTCAGCCTCAAAACTATAGGCCAGTTAGTCTGACGTCAGTGGTAGGAAAGCTTTTTCAAGGGTTAATAAAGTATAAGATACTGGACTTTATAGCAAATCATAATACTATGAGTGTGTGCCAGCATGTTTTTATGCGTAATAGACTAACTTAACTTTAATGTGTTTTTATGAGAAGGTAAGTAGGGACCTCGATTCTGGAATGGCAGTGGATATGATTTACTTAGACTTTGCTAAAGCATTTGATACAGTGCCACACAAAAGGTTACTGGTTAAATGAAGGAATGTTGGCCTGGAACATAGTATTTGTACCTGGATAGAGAACTGGCTAAAAGATAGACTTCAAAGAGTGGTGGTAAATGGAACATTTTATAGTTGGACCAGTGTTGTTAGTGGAGTACCACAGGGCTCTGTACTAGGTGCCTTGCTTTTCAACTTGTTTATTAATGACCTGGAGGTGGGCGTTGAAAGTACTTTCTATTTTTGCAGATGATAATAAATTGTGCAGAACTTTAGGTTCCATGCAGGATGCTCCCACTTTACAGAGTGATTTGTCTAAGTTGGGAAACTGGGCAGCAAACTGGAAAATGAGGTTCAATGTTGATAAATGCAAGGTTATGCACTTTGGCAAAAATAATATAAATGCAAGTTATATACTAAATGGCAGTGTGTTGGGAGTTTCCTTAAATGAGAAGGATCTAGGGGTTTATGTAGATAGCAAGTTGTCTAATTCTGGGCAGTGTCATTCTGTGGCTACTAAAGCAAATAAAGTTCTGTCTTGCATAAAAAAGGGCATTAACTCAAGAGTTGAAAACATAATTATGCCTCTTTGTAGGTCCCTGGTAAGGCCTCATCTGGAGTATGCAGTGCAGTTTTGGACTCCAGTCCATAAGAGGGATATAAATGAGCTGGAGTGCAGAGTTGTGCAACTAAACTGGTTAGAGGGATGGAAGACTTAAATTATGAAGGTAGACTGTCAAGGTTAGGGTTGTTTTCTCTGAAAAAAAGGCACTTGTGAGGGGACATGATTACATTTTACAACTACATTAGAGGACATTATAGACAAATAGCAGGGGCCCTTTTTACCCATAAAGAGGATCAACGTACCAGAGGCCACCCCTTCAGACTAGAAGAAAAGAGCTTTCATTTGAAGCAACGTAGGTGGTTCTTCACAGTCAGGACAGTGAGGTTGTGAAATGCACTGCTGGGTGATGTTGTGATTCATTTAATGCCTTTAAGAATGGCTTGAATGATTTTTTGGACAGACAGAATATCAAAGGCTATTGTAATACTAAACTCTATAGTTAGTATTGGTATGGGTATATATAATTTATATGAAAGTATGGAGGGGTGTGTGTGGATGCTGGGTTTTCATTTGGAGGGGTTGAACTTGATGGACTTTGTCTTTTTTAAACCTGATTTAACTATGTAACTATGTAACCTGTCTTCTGCCTACCCCTAGTCAATGTTCACTGCTCTCCCTCCCCTCCGGCTCTTTCTCCTCCCCTCCTGCGCTTTTTTCCCTCCTTCCCTTACCCTCTGGCACTCTCCCTTCCCTCTCTGGCACTTTCCCCTCCATCTTAGCTACAGCGCTGTCTCCTGCACTCCCCTCCAGTGCTTTGCGCATGTGTGCGCACACTGTGTTTGGCGCGCACATGGAGGGGAGTGTGCGCGTTTTATGACTTGTCCAACATGGCACTATGCTGTTATCAACAGTTGTACCCCTTTTTCTGCATCTTTCTTGATTTTTTTCTATAACTTTATCATGTCTTCTATGTCTCATCTCCTGTAAATTTATACTGTCATACAATGAGTTTATCTCCATTGTCTCACACCATTATATAACAGCGACATATCTCACTGCAGGAGCAAATGATGAGTCTAGAAGAGATACTTTATCTCAGCATTACAATTTCAATTCTGGATGCACAGGTTGCCATACTTCTATGTTTTGCCTTTATGTTTACACACCTCCCAACAGTCCTGATTTTGACAGGTCAGTACAAGCTGAATTAAACCACCATAAAAAGTTACAAAGTTTCACAACCGTAAGACCATAAGATAAGGAAGCTTTTGGCAGACTGTCCAAAATACTCAAAAATTGCATTTAGATATGTTTAATTAGTAAGATAAGCAATGAGGGAACTGAGATTTAAAGGGCACCGATAACCTGATTTTTTTTAACTCCACCAGAGTTGTTGGGCTAATTGGTGTGGTATTTGGGAAGTAGGACCACATAATGGGTGTGGTCAATCATTTTTGCATAGCATATCTTTTTTCCCTCTTTACAATTTTCAGATGTCGTTAGGTATGCATTAAGTCTAGATTATGTGGGTTGTGGTGCCTGCTGTTGGGTATGCTTAGTTATACTAGTTGTTACTATATTGCTTTGTTGATTGAGTTAAAATAATTAAAGGGGATGTTCACCGTAGACCATATTCTACATTTGAATAGTGTTATGTTTTATAGCCCCTGTGAGAAAAAAAAAATGTTTGCAAATCATCTTGATTATTTTAAATGTTCTGTTTTGAAGCGACAGACCTGATAAGCCAGGGATCAGCCTGCTATAATTCACTCTTCTGTGCTCTCAACTCTCCCTGTAAGGGAGCCTAGGACTTGGCAGGCAGCCAGACAAAAAGAAATCACATGAATTGGCTCTGTGCATGCTTCCTTCCCCTGTTTCATTTGCATATCCTTGATGGGATTAGCTGTAAAGATTTTGTCAATAGGATCAGTGAAATACAAATGAAGCAGTAGAGGGGATGCATACACAATAACCAGATCAGTGTCAGCTACCTGTATGGGCAGAATGGAAAACCATGTCGGCGATCTCTAGTAGAGAGGCAGCCCAATTAATTCCATCCAGCATTCGGCATCCTTGCAACAGGATCTTGACAAACTGGCAATCTGGGCAGCTAAGTGGCAGATTTGATTCAATGTTGATAAATGTAAAGTAATGCACCTTAAAAATATCCAAGCCACTTATACCCTTAATGGGAATGCACTAGGAATGGAAAAGGACCTTGTTCCACTATACAGAGCACTTGTAAGCCCCCCATCTAGAATATGCCATACAGTTTTGGTCTCCTTTGTGAGCTCAAAAAGGAGATAATTGAATTAGAGAGGGTCGAGAGAAGGGCAACTAAGCTGGTAAAAGGTATGGAAAAACTCAGCTATGAGGAAAGACTGGCCAAGTTGGGGTTTTTCACACTGGAGAAGAGGTGCTTAAGGGGGACTATGATAACTATATAAGGGTATCTTATAATAATCTCTCTAATGCTTCATTTACCAGTAGGTCTTTCCAGCTGGCATAAGGTCACCCATTCTGATTAGAATAAAGGATGTTCCGGCTAAATATTTGGAAGGGGTTTTTTTTAACAATGAGAGTGGTGAAGATGTGGAATTCTCTCCCTGAATCAGTCGTACAGTCGTACATTAGATAGATTTAAGAAGAAGTTGGATGGCTTTTTAGCAAGGGAGGGAATACAGGGTTATGGAAGATAGCTCATAGTACAAGTTGACCAGGGACTAGTCTGATTGCCATCTTGGAGTCAGGAAGGAATTGTTTCCCACTCTAAGGCAAACTGGAGAGGCTTCAAATGGATTTTTTTCCTTCCTCTGGATCATCTACCAGTTAGGCAGGTTATATATAGACTTAAAAGGTTGAACTTGATGGATGTGTGTCATTTTTCAACCTAACTCACTATAACTATGTAACAAATACAAATATTACATACCCAGCAAATATTCAATAAGTACTCATCAAGCTTCTGTGAGGTAAAATATCACTTTGCCAAAGCACTTTACTTATTCTCCCAGGATTCTTTCATACCTGGCATGGTGCTGAGTATTGGTGAATTGCTAAGGCTTTGCCATTATTTAAAAGGGATTCCACTCTCAGACTAAAACAGATGACATGGTTGTAGGAAAGCTTTTAGAGATCCAGATGACATCGTACCAGCATGGTTTTAATGCACAATAGATCTTGCCACAAATTGAATTGCATTCTGGGAGGAGGTAAACAGAAATGTAGACATTGGGCTTTACAGTGCATCTGATCTACTTAGAGGTTGCTAACATTTAAAGCAGTACTAATTACATTGACCAATACTTCCCTTGAACATAATATTTGTACATTTATAGAATAATTGATGAATGATATATAACAAACAGTGGTAGTAAATAGAACATTTTCTAATTGGCCAGTTTTGTTAGTGAAGCATCTCAGGATCTGACCAGGGTCCTCTGCAACTTAGCTTGTTAATAAAAGGGCTTATTTATATCTTTAAGTGCACACAGGTTTCTGAAAAGGATTTTGTACTTTTTTAAAAGACTGTGCAAAACTAGACTTATGAGTCTACTAAAGCATATATAAAGTACTCCCTTGTGGAAGAAATTGCCATTGACTTGGTGGAAGAAAACATAAAAAGGTAGTGCTCAAAAAAAAATTGTGTGCTTTGTCACAGAATAAGTTGACCCCAGAAACCCATATGTTTTTATAAAGTACACATTCTGATGAAATTAAATGGGTAAATTGTCTTTCTACAACAAACTGGAAAGCTTTGCTGTATTTATGATTATTTATGATTTTTCTGAAAATCTCCATTTGAAGCATCTTATTGCCAACATCTTCATACTTATAAAATTATTGTGGGGGTCTTCTTAATAATTTAATTGTCAATATTCATAGAATTACGTGTGACTTGTAGAAACCCAAGAATATACCCTGCATGTAGGGCAATATTTTGGATAGGTGGTCCCTTGGGTGCCTATATGGTAAAAATGTTTTCAAAAAAACTCTCCTACCCCTGCTGGATACTTTCCATACAGGCACCTGTGAACCTCTCACATCAAGTTGCTGCCCTAGGCGTGGTGGGCCTGTGTTTGCAAATTTTCATCAGTAACATTTCAGCTATAGCAAAGCTAAAAACTTAACTATTTAAAAACTTGCCCTTCATCTCTAAGGTACTAAGATAACTTATTAATAATATGAATGCCAGGAGTCTTGTTAACATACTAAAGAATCCAAAATGGGAAATTATGATATGCCTTTTTACTCCAAACTACCCAACGGAAAAGTTTTAAGTTTGTGGTTTTCATTAGTAATGAGCAAACTTTTTTGCCTGGTTCAGTTTATTTTACGTGAATCCACACTAGAATTTCTTCATGCAGTGTTTTACATAAAACCCCACTTCCAGCAGATGTCATTGATTACCACACCTTGCCCTTGCTGCTGCTTTATTGCACTCTGGAGAGACAGGTGCATTCCCTACAGTGCATAATTAAAAGAAAAAGGGCTTTTGGTCAACCTGATTTGGAGGATTTATGGACAAAGGATCTAGATAATATGTTTTTTTTTCCAGTGAAGCACAGTTGTACATAGTGGAAAGGTTTCTTGAAATTTTCCATAATTTCTTGAATTTTTATTCAAAGTGAAACACTCAAGTTCGCATTGTTTTTATAAATTTTCAAAAATCAAAAATATATATTAAAAAAATACATAAATTGTAATTTCTGATATTTTATGGAAATTTTATTTTCAATGACGCCAACACTAATTTAAAACCCTAACAGTAAGTTTACCCAGGAACCTATAGTTTTTTTTTAGAAAGTACACACTCATGTATAGTTACATAGTTACATAGCAAGTTAGGTGAAAAAAAAGTTCAACTTTTTTACACTATTGTAACCTGCCTAACTGCTAGTTGGTCCAGAGCAGTGCTGTCCAACTTCTATGGTACAGAGGGCCGGAATTTTTCCAGTCTACATTGTGGAGGGCCGATAACGGAAGCCAGTGTTAGCCACTCCCTGTTTTTAGACCACACCCACTTAAAACCACACCCATGTTACCGCAAGTCCACATTAATAGCACACCAAAAAACCAAATGGTTGGTGCTCACTGCAGGGATCAGGGCCGGAACTAGGGGTAGGCAGAGTAGTCATCTGTCTAGGGCACCATCATTGAGGGGAGCACTTTTTTCAAGCGTTTATTTAATAATTTGTTTCAGTAATCATGGTCACCCAGTTGGGTGGAATCCATCTCCTTCCCCTTCTCCCTCTTGCCAGCAAGTAATAGCTCCTTCTGTGCAGTTCCTCTGCGACGTGCATACACGCGTCAATGACGTCACTGATGTGTTGGGTGACAGAGAGAGGCAGAGAGCTGGCGGCCTGCTTGGTGTGGCTCGCTCTCGCTGCTCTCAACCTTGCACAGTTGCACTGAACTGAAGATATTCTTTCTATTACTGTGAAAGTGTGAAGCTTCCTGCTGGCACAGCGAGGTACAGATTTGGGGGCCATATGTTTGCTGTTGCTGCTGGGCTTGGCGCTGGCACAGTGACATAAATACTTGGGGGCAATATGATGTGATCAGATTTATTTTTGGCTGCTGCTGGCACAGATAAAGATTGGGGGCAATATGATGGCTGCAGGAGGGCTGTATGATATTGCACTCTGGAGAGACAGGTGCATTCCCTACAGTGCATAATTAAAAGAAAAAGGGCTTTTGGTCAACCTGATTTGGAGGATTTATGGACAAAGGATCTAGATAATATGATTTTTTTTCCAGTGAAGCACAGTTGTACATAGTGGAAAGGTTTCTTGAAATTTTCCATAATTTCTTGAATTTTTATTCAAAGTGAAACACTCAAGTTCGCATTGTTTTTATAAATTTTCAAAAATCAAAAATATATATTAAAAAAATACATAAATTGTAATTTCTGATATTTTATGGAAATTTTATTTTCAATGACCCCAACACTAATTTAAAACCCTAACAGTAAGTTTACCCAGGAACCTATAGTTTTTTTTTTAGAAAGTACACACTCATGTATAGTTACATAGTTACATAGCAAGTTAGGTGAAAAAAAAGTTCAACTTTTTTACACTATTGTAACCTGCCTAACTGCTAGTTGGTCCAGAGCAGTGCTGTCCAACTTCTATGGTACAGAGGGCCGGAATTTTTCCAGTCTACATTGTGGAGGGCCGATAACGGAAGCCAGTGTTAGCCACTCCCTGTTTTTAGACCACACCCACTTAAAACCACACCCATGTTACCGCAAGTCCACATTAATAGCACACCAAAAAACTAAATGGTTGGTGCTCACTGCAGGGATCAGGGCCGGAACTAGGGGTAGGCAGAGTAGTCAGCTGTCTAGGGCACCATCATTGAGGGGAGCACTTTTTTCAAGCGTTTATTTAATAATTTGTTTCAGTAATCATGGTCACCCAGTTGGGTGGAATCCATCTCCTTCCCCTTCTCCCTCTTGCCGGCAAGTAATAGCTCCTTCTGTGCGGTTCCTCTGCGACGTGCATACACGCGTCAATGACGTCACTGATGTGTTGGGTGACAGAGAGAGGCAGAGAGCTGGCGGCCTGCTTGGTGTGGCTCGCTCTCGCTGCTCTCAACCTTGCACAGTTGCACTGAACTGAAGATATTCTTTCTATTACTGTGAAAGTGTGAAGCTTCCTGCTGGCACAGCGAGGTACAGATTTGGGGGCCATATGTTTGCTGTTGCTGCTGGGCTTGGCGCTGGCACAGTGACATAAATACTTGGGGGCAATATGATGTGATCAGATTTATTTTTGGCTGCTGCTGGCACAGATAAAGATTGGGGGCAATATGATGGCTGCAGGAGGGCTGTATGATGGATGGCTGCTGAGCTTGCTGGTACAGGCAGCAGTAATATAAATGAAAAAGTGTTGTACATTTTCTTGCTTTCTTTATTTAAAAACTATCATGGTAAGGAGGGAAATGGTAATTCGGGACAGGGGGGCACTGATTGAAGCTCTTGCCTAGGGTGCCGAACTACCTTGTGCCTGCCCTGGCAAGGATGCCACTCATATGTGAAAAAAGCTCATATCAAGTCATATTAAGACATACCCATAAACCCATATGCCTCCTCCTCCCCTGCCCCTCCCATGCCCTACCCCAGCATATGATTAAACACTTTAGGGGGCACTAACAATAATTTTCAAATGCTAACAAACCCCCAGAACAAATACCAAAGTATGACACACACAGGGAGCATATGGAAGGCAGAACAGAGCAGGAGACAGGAATCAGGAGCAGTCTAATATGTACTACATACAGTGACACAGTGCTGGTGCCCCATTAGCATTTTGTATAAGATGTGAACAGGTGAACAATGTGGGCAGTTTCAGTCTGGGTCTCAGGTGTGAACAGTACAGGGCTTTAGGATATAAACAATAGAGTTGCCACAAGTGTGAACAATACAGGGGGATCACAGGTGTGAACAATGCAGGGGATTAGTCTGAATTTGAGGTTTAAACAATGCAGGGGCCAGTTAATATCTGTAGTGATACCTTTTAAAGATTACATATGGTAAGCAAACACAGCAGGCAGACTTTGATGTGGAGGGCCACATGAGGGGGGGTCGCCAGTTGGACAGCCCTGGTCCAGAGGAATGCAAAAACTCTATTTGTACCCTTAGTCTGACTCCAAAAGGCAATCTTACTAGTCCCTGGATCAACTTGTACTATGATATATCTTCCATAACCCTGTATTCCCTCATTTGCTAAAAAGCCATCCAACCCCTTCTTAAAGCTGTCTAATGTATCAGCCTATACGACTGATTCAGGCAGAGAATTCCACATCTTCATAGCTAGGGATGTCGCGGACTGTTCGCCTGCGAACTTGTTCACGCAAACATCGGCTGTTCGCGTTCGCCGAATGTTCGCGAATTTGGGTTCGCCTTAGCTGGCGCTTTTTTTTGCCATTTCTCCCCCAGACCAGCAGATACATGGCAGCCAATCAGGAAGCTCTCCCTCCTGGACCACGCCCACACCCCCTGGACCACTCCCCTTCCATACATAAACTGAAGCCCTGCAGCGTTTTTTCATTCTGCCTGTGTGTGCTTGGAAGAGCTAGTGTAGGGAGAGAGCTGTTAGTGATTTGAGGGACAGTTGATAGTAGCTTTGCTGGCTAGTAATCTACTTGATACTGCTCTGTATTGTAGGGACAGAACTCTGCAGGGATTTGAGGGACATTTTAGGTTAGGTAGCTTTGCTGGCTAGTAATCTACCTTCTACTGCACTGCTCTGTATATAGCTGCTGTGGGCACTGATCTCTTCTGATCTCATCTGCTGACTGCTGTAATAACCCAATAGTCCGTGTAAGGACTGCTTTTATTTTCTTTTTTGTTTTTTTACTTTGCTACTATAAGAGCCCAGTGGTATTAGTCTAGCTGTGTTGGGGAGTGGGACTGGTGTGCTACTGTGCTGCTCCTAGTAGTTCAGCACCAACCAGAGTAATTTTTTGTTTTTAATATACATATATATTTTTTTATTTTACTTATCTTACTGTTCTTTAACGTGTCCAGTGCTGTTTGCTGTTCTTCATAGTAGTGCACCAATAGTAGTGTACTTGCAGGCATTATTTGCCCAGTGTGTTCTTCAAACAACTGCCACCTAGCTGTGTGAGCTTGTTCACATTCTGTCTAAATATCAATAATAATACCGTCTCCAGAAACACCACCCGAGTGACGTTTTTCAAGCAGCAATAATATATTCCGTATCCACTGCTGTAGTGTATACGTTGACCTTGCAGGCATTGTTTCAATTTGTTTGCCCAGTGTGTTCTTCATTTTCAAACAACTGCCACCTAGCTGTGTGAGCTTGTTCACATTCTGTCAAAATATCAATAATAATACCGTCTCCAGAAACACCACCTGAGTGACGTTGTTCAAGCAGCAATAATATATTCCGTATCCACTGCTGTAGTGTATACGTTGACCTTGCAGGCATTGTTTCAATTTGTTTGCCCAGTGTGTTCTTCATTTTCAAACAACTGCCACCTAGCTGTGTGAGCTTGTTCACATTCTGTCAAAATATCAATAATAATACCGTCTCCAGAAACACCACCTGAGTGACGTTGTTCAAGCAGCAATAATATATTCCGTATCCACTGCTGTAGTGTATACGTTGACCTTGCAGGCATTGTTTCAATTTGTTTGCCCAGTGTGTTCTTCATTTTCAAACAACTGCCACCTAGCTGTGTGAGCTTGTTCACATTCTGTCTAAATATCAATAATAATACAGTCTCCTGAAACACCACCTGAGTGACGTTGTTCAAGCAGCAATAATATATTCCGTATCCACTGCTGTAGTGTATACGTTGACCTTGTAGGCATTGTTTGCCCAGTGTGTTCTTCAAACAACTGCCACCTAGCTGTGTGAGCTTTTTCACATTCTGTCTAAATATCAATAATAATACCGTCTCCAGAAACACCACCTGAGTGACGTTTTTCAAGCAGCAATAATATATTCCGTTTCCACTGCTGTAGTGTATACGTTGACCTTGCAGGCATTGTTGTTTGCCCAGTGTGTTCTTCAAACAACTGCCACCTAGCTGTGTGAGCTTTTTCACATTCTGTCTAAATATCAATAATAATACCGTCTCCAGAAACATCACCTGAGTGACGTTTTTCAAGCAGCAATAATATATTCCGTATCCTCCACTGCTGTAGTGTATACGTTAACCTTGCAGGCATTGTTGTTTGCCCAGTGTGTTCTTCAAACAACTGCCACCTAGCTGTGTGAGCTTTTTCACATTCTGTCTAAATATCAATAATAATACCGTCTCCAGAAACACCACCTGAGTGACGTTTTTCAAGCAGCAATAATATATTCCGTATCCTCCACTGCTGTAGTGTATACGTTGACCTTGCAGGCATTGTTGTTTGCCCAGTGTGTTCTTCAAACAACTGCCACCTAGCTGTGTGAGCTTTTTCACATTCTGTCTAAATATCAATAATAATACCGTCTCCAGAAACACCACCTGAGTGACGTTTTTCAAGCAGCAATAATATATTCCGTATCCACTGCTGTAGTGTATACGTTGACCTTGTAGGCATTGTTGTTTGCCCAGTGTGTTCTTCAAACAACTGCCACCTAGCTGTGTGAGCTTTTTCACATTCTGTCTAAATATCAATAATAATACCGTCTCCAGAAACACCACCTGAGTGACGTTTTTCAAGCAGCAATAATATATTCCGTATCCTCCACTGCTGTAGTGTATACGTTAACCTTGCAGGCATTGTTGTTTGCCCAGTGTGTTCTTCAAACAACTGCCACCTAGCTGTGTGAGCTTTTTCACATTCTGTCTAAATATCAATAATAATACCGTCTCCAGAAACACCACCTGAGTGACGTTTTTCAAGCAGCAATAATATATTCCGTATCCTCCACTGCTGTAGTGTATACGTTGACCTTGCAGGCATTGTTGTTTGCCCAGTGTGTTCTTCAAACAACTGCCACCTAGCTGTGTGAGCTTTTTCACATTCTGTCTAAATATCAATAATAATACCGTCTCCAGAAACACCACCTGAGTGACGTTTTTCAAGCAGCAATAATATATTCCGTATCCTCCACTGCTGTAGTGTATACGTTGACCTTGCAGGCATTGTTGTTTGCCCAGTGTGTTCTTCAAACAACTGCCACCTAGCTGTGTGAGCTTTTTCACATTCTGTCTAAATATCAATAATAATACCGTCTCCAGAAACACCACCTGAGTGACGTTTTTCAAGCAGCAATAATATATTCCGTATCCTCCACTGCTGTAGTGTATACGTTGACCTTGCAGGCATTGTTGTTTGCCCAGTGTGTTCTTCAAACAACTGCCACCTAGCTGTGTGAGCTTTTTCACTTTCTGTCTAAATATCAATAATAATACCGTCTCCAGAAACAGTACCTGAGTGACGTTGTTCAAGCAGCAATAATATATTCCGTATCCACTGCTGTAGTGTATACGTTGACCTTGTAGGCATTGTTGTTTGCCCAGTGTGTTCTTCAAACAACTGCCACCTAGCTGTGTGAGCTTTTTCACATTCTGTCTAAATATCAATAATAATACCGTCTCCAGAAACACCACCTGAGTGACGTTTTTCAAGCAGCAATAATATATTCCGTATCCTCCACTGCTGTAGTGTATACGTTGACCTTGCAGGCATTGTTGTTTGCCCAGTGTGTTCTTCAAACAACTGCCACCTAGCTGTGTGAGCTTTTTCACATTCTGTCTAAATATCAATAATAATACCGTCTCCAGAAACACCACCTGAGTGACGTTGTTCAAGCAGCAATAATATATTCCGTATCCACTGCTGTAGTGTATACGTTGACCTTGTAGGCATTGTTGTTTGCCCAGTGTGTTCTTCAAACAACTGCCACCTAGCTGTGTGAGCTTTTTCACATTCTGTCTAAATATCAATAATAATACCGTCTCCAGAAACACCACCTGAGTGACGTTTTTCAAGCAACAATAATATATTCCGTATCCTCCACTGCTGTAGTGTATACGTTGACCTTGCAGGCATTGTTGTTTGCCCAGTGTGTTCTTCAAACAACTGCCACCTTGCTGTGTGAGCTTTTTCACATTCTGTCTAAATATCAATAATAATACCGTCTCCAGAAACACCACCTGAGTGACGTTTTTCAAGCAGCAATAATATATTCCGTATCCTCCACTGCTGTAGTGTATACGTTGACCTTGCAGGCATTGTTGTTTGCCCAGTGTGTTCTTCAAACAACTGCCACCTAGCTGTGTGAGCTTTTTCACATTCTGTCTAAATATCAATAATAATACCGTCTCCAGAAACACCACCTGAGTTGTTGTTGTTGTTTTAAAAAAAATGCCAGGCAAAGGCAGGCAGCCACGCAGAGGCACTAGGGGCCGTGCTGCTATGCTATCCTGTGGCCCTTGGAAATTGCCCAGTTTTACAAAGGCAATGACCCTGAACTCCCAAAATGCTGAAGAGGTAGTTGACTGGCTTACACAGCACACCCCATCCTCTACCATTTCTAACTTTACCACAACATCCTCATCCTCCTCTGCTATGGGCACTCCATGTAACACTTCCTCCACCACCGGCGCCCCTTCTTCGCTGGAGTCAGAGGAGTTATTTTCACATGAGTTTCTTGAACTGAGTGATGCGCAACCATTATTGGCAGAAGAAGATGAAGGAGATGAGGACGTTACACCAGATATAATTCTGGCAGAGAACACAACAGAGATGGACATAATGAGTGATGAGGAGGTCCCCGCTGCTGCTTCCTTCTGTGAGCTGTTAAAAGAAATTGATGCATCTGAGGAGAATGATGATGAGGAGATTGATGTTTTGTGGGTGCCCAGTAGAAGAGAGCAAGAGGAGTATAGTTCAGATGGAGAGACGGAGAGTCAGAGAGGCAGGAGGAGAATAAGACTTAGAAGAAGCAGGGAGGACAGCTCGCAGGGAACAGTAGGGCAACAACATGTATCGGCACCTGTGGTCAGCCGGCCAACGCACCCGCCATTGCCGCCAACGCCGCCAACGTCTACTGTTACCGCCAGATTGCCAGCTTCAAAAAGGTCAGCAGTGTGGGATTTTTTTAATGTGTGTGCCTCTGACAAAAGCGTTGTAATTTGCAATGAGTGCAGTCAGAAACTGAGTCTTGGGAAGCCCAACAGCCACATAGGTACAACTTCTATGCGAAGGCACATGAACGGCAAGCACAAAGCACTATGGGAGCAACACCTCAAAGGCAGCAGACAAACTAAAAGCCACCCTCCTTCTGGTCCAGCATCTTACTGCTCTACCTCTGCTGTCCTTGACCCGTCTGAACCACCCTCCACTCCGCCTTCCACCTTGACCACCAGTTCCCAGTCATCTGCCCCCAGCCAAGTTTCTGTGAGGGCCATGTTTGAGCGTAAGAAGCCAATGTCTGCGAGTCACCCCCTTGCCCGGCGTCTGACAGCTGGCTTGTCTGCACTCTTAGCCCGCCAGCTTTTACCATACCAGCTGGTGGACTCTGAAGCCTTCCGCAAATTTGTAGCAATTGGGACACCGCAGTGGAAGGTACCCAGCCGCAATTTTTTTTCCAAAAAGGGAATACCACACCTGTACCACCATGTGCAGAGCCAAGTCACCGCATCTCTGTCACTTAGTGTTGGGCCAAAGGTCCATATGACTACTGACGCATGGTCCTCCAAGCATGGTCAGGGCAGGTATGTCACCTACACTGCCCACTGGGTGAACTTGGTTATGGCTGGGAAGCAGGGAATGTGTGGCTCAACAACAACAGTGGAGTTGGTGTCACCGCCACGGATTGCACGCGGTTCTGCCACCACCTCTACTCCTCCTTCGCTCTCTACCTCTTCTTCTTCCTCTTCTTCCTCCTCTGCTGCTGGGTCCTCCTCCTCCACACCTGTGCACCCCCAGCTCCCCCTAGGCTATTCGACGTGCCAGGTACGCCGTTGTCATGCTGTCTTGGGGATGACGTGCCTGGAAAGCAGAAACCATACCGGATCTGTACTCCTGTCATCTCTGCAGTCACAGGCCGATCGGTGGCTGACCCCACACCAACTGAAGATCGGAAAAGTGGTGTGTGACAACGGAAGCAATCTGTTGGCAGCACTGAGACTGGGCAATTTAACACATGTGCACTGCATGGCACATGTTCTGAATTTAATAGTCCAACGTTTTGTCTCGAAGTACCCAGGATTCCAGGACGTTCTCAGGCAGTCCAGGAAGGTCTCGGCCCATTTCAGACGTTCCTACACAGCCATGGCACGCCTTGCTGACATTCAGCAGCGGTACAACATGCCAGTCAGGCGTTTAATTTGCGACAGCCAGACTCGCTGGAATTCAACGCTCCTCATGTTGGAACGCCTGCTGCAACAACAAAGAGCCGTCAATGAATACCTGTTTGAACTGGGTGGTAGGACTGGATCTGTAGAGCTGGGGATTTTTTTACCCCGTTACTGGGTGCTTATGCGCGATGCCTGCAGGCTCATGCGCCCTTTTGAAGAGGTTACAAACATGGTCAGTCGCACCGAAGGCACCATCAGCGACCTAATACCCTTTGCTTTCTTCCTGGAGCGTGCCGTGCGACGAGTGACAGATGAGGCTGTAGACCAGCGTGACGAGGAGCAGGAAGCGCACAATTTCTGGTCGGAATCACCAGAACGAGCCCAGGCACCTGCTGCAACGCAGGGAGAGGTGTCAGAAGTGGAGTCAGAGGAGGAAGGTGGCTTTGTGGAGGAGGAGGACCAACAGGAGCAGGCTTCCCAGGGGGCTTGTGGTGACCTTTGGGGACCCCTGGTCTTGTACGTGGCTGGGGGGAGGAGACCGTGGATGATGTAGTCCTTGATAACGAGGAAGCGGAGATGGATACCTCTGCATCCAACCTTGTGAGAATGGGGTCTTTCATGCTGTCATGCCTGTTGAAGGACCTCCGTATCAAGAGGCTTAAGGAGAAGGACCTGTACTGGGTCGCAACGCTACTAGACCCTCGGTACAAGCATAAAGTGGCAGAAATGTTACCAACGTACCACAAGTCCGAAAGGATGCTGCATTTACAAACCAGCCTGCAAAACATGTTGTACAATGCTTTTAAGGGTGATGTCACTTCAGGAACTCATCAACATTCCAGGGGCAGAGGTGCCAGTAATCCTGCCACGAGCGCACCTGCAAGGACAAAGCACTTTGGCCACTCTGTAACGTCAGACATGCAAATGTTTTTCAGTCCAAGGCAGCGCCAGAACCCTTCTGGATCCACCCTCAAAGAACGCCTCGACCGGCAGCCTGGCATTAACTGCAGATATCGACACTCTGAGAAACGATGAACCCCTGGTCTACTGGGTGCGCAGGCTTGATCTGTGGCCAGAGCTGTCACAATTTGCCATGAACCTCTTGTCTTGCCCCGCCTCAAGTGTCCTCTCAGAAAGGACCTTCAGTGCAGCAGGAGGGATTGAAGAGAACTCGCCTAGGTCACAAAAGTGTGGATAACCTGACCTTTATTAAAATGAATGAGGCGTGGATCTCGGAGGGTTACTGCACGCCGGAAGACTTGTTCTGACTCCCCATGCAGCTGTCCTTCTCTGCACGCCGCATGACTCCACACACAGCTGTCCTTTAGCGTCCTCCTCCCTCCGCCACCGTTACAAACTAGGGTGCAAACCCTACTGGTTTCATTTGAATCCAGGTAAATCCTGAGTTTTTCTGGCCTCTGTGCTTCAGTGGCTGCAACCAAAAAAATATATATTTTCAGCATTTATATGGCATATTTTTTCTGGCCTCTGTGCTTCAGTGGCTGCAACAATTTTTTTTTATATTTTTAGCATTTATATGGCATATTTTTTCTGGCCTCTGTGCTTCAGTGGCTGCGACTAAAAAAAAAATTAATATTTTCAGCATTTATATGGCATATTTTTTCTGGCCTCTGTGCTTCAGTGGCTGCGACAAATTTTTTTTATATTGTTAGCATTTATATGGCATATTTTTTCTGGCCTCTGTGCTTCAGTGGCTGCGACAATTTTTTTTTAATATTTTTAGCATTTATATGGCATATTTTTTCTGGCCTCTGTGCTTCAGTGGCTGCGACAAAATTTTTTTATATTTTTAGCATTTATATGGCATATTTTTTCTGGCCTCTGTGCTTCAGTGGCTGCGACAAAAAAAAATTAATATTTTCAGCATTTATATGGCATGTTTTTTCTGGCCTCTGTGCTTCAGTGGCTGCGACAAAAAAAACATAATTTTTCAGGAAAGTACACATGCCTAATTTTTCAAGGTTCTGCAACAGTGGCAAAATCGCATCTTTTATGGTCACCGCAGGTGATCAATAAAGTAGACCAAAACTGGGCCCACACTGCAGAATCAGTGTTTTTTGGTTCACTTCACTGTACATTGAATTACCTCTGCCTGACCGTGCACGTGCGCACAAGCACGGTGACTGCTAAACACACCACTACAGAAATATTGCCACCAACAGGACGAACATCCTGGAGGTGACAAGCGCAACTAGTAATTAACAACTATTATTTGCTCACTTGACGGTATCATTCATTAAAGCTCTTTGCGTTTTTTTGCGTTGCAGTAAGCAACGCGTTTTGTCTTTGCGTGTGAACAGGCTGTAACCTTTACACGACTTGATTGGCATGTAGACGCTGGATGTTTTAAAGCAGTTTATTACACAGGTTTAGAATGTAGTGTGATTTCTGCCCTTTACAGCACAAAACGCAGCGCTGTGTCAACAATGTATTTTTCAGATACATTTTTGCCCTTGATCCCCCTCTGGCATGCCACTGTCCAGGTCGTTGCACCCTTTAAATAACTTTAAAATCATTTTTCTGGCCAGAAATGTCTTTTCTAGCTTTTAAAATTCGCCTTCCCATTGAAGTCTATGTGGTTCGCGACGTTCGCGAACCGTTCGCATTTTTGACGCAAGTTCGCGAACATTTTTTCCGACGTTCGCTACATCCCTATTCATAGCTCTCAATGTTAAAAACCCCTTCCAAATATTTAGCGGAACGTCCTTTCTTCTAACCGTTATGGGTTACCTTGCGTCAGCTGGAAAGACCTACTGGTAAAATATATATAGTGGATAATGTACCCCCTACTGTAATTTATAAAGATATTATAAGTCACCGAGGAGTTATGTGACCATATAAAAGCATGATGCCGCAGGCCGAGTGCTTTAATATAGGTCACATAACTCCGAGGTGACTTCTGATATCTTTATAAATTACAGTAGGGGGTACATTATGCATTATAATCTACAGTTTTTTTTGTGTGCAATGTCTCACTTTTATGTATGGCTTTCATGTATGTTCTTTGAAATGCTACACTGTGTTGTGTTTAGTTTTGTGTCTGCTAAATTTGTTTGTTCCCCCTGTGTGTGTTCACCTTATTTAATTTTGTTTCTTGAGTTTCCCTGTGTAATAAATTACCTACGCGGCGGGGTCGGCTGCCGCTCCACCGGCGGGGACACCCGCCGTGTGACTCTTCGGCGCCATCTTGATTCTCCTAGGGCGCGCGAGGCGCGCCTGCATGCCTCTTAAAGGTACAGGCGCGCTGGCGTGATCAATCACGCCAGCGCGTATTGACGCTCATTTTGGCACCAATTTCGAATGTATATAAAGCCCATTCTGACCCCCAGCCAGTGCCCGTGATAGAAACTTGTTTCTGTGGTTCCTGAAGCCTTGTGCTATCTGTTCCTTTGTAACTTCAGTCTGTTAAGCTGGTTTTTATCCCTGCCTGTTCCTGACAATTCTGATATCCGAATCCTGACTTTTGCCTGCATCTTGACTACTCTTTATGTCTGACCCCATCTGTTTGATTACCCGGTTTTGACCCTTGCCTTGCTGACAATTCTTGATATCTGCCTGCCTCGACCCAGCCTGTCTGACGATTCTCTTGCCTGCTCCATTTGTACCGTGACCTTCGGCCCAAAAGACTATATACCTGCCGTGCCCCTCTCCCAGCCAGAACATCTCGCCTTGTACCCCTCGTTAAGTCCAGGTGGCACCCAAGTAAGCTGAGGGCTCCTCCCGAAGCCCAACGGTGGTCACACGACTGGTGAAGCCGAGCCGAGACCAGGGTACTTGGCACCTGTTCTGGTGTTGGGTGCCGGCCGTGACATTATCACATGGAGGACGAAAGTCACGATAAAGCTGCTGCCACTGCTGCTCCTCCAACTACCACCGAAGCGCTTCTTACCACTCTTACAGCGCTTGGAGGATCACGAACAGAAGCAAAATTACCTCCTACAGGGTTTCCACAATCTAAACCGACAGCTGGAGGGTACGCAAGCTTTGCAGCAGCAATCTGTTCCTGTTCTTGCACCTTCTGTGGGTTCCTCTGCCAATTGGGGTAACTCATCTAAACCCCATGAACCAAAAATTGTGTTCCCCGAAAGGTTCAGTGGGGATCGCACTAAATTTTTTGTTTTCAAAGAGGCATGTAAGCTGTACCTTAGTTTCTTTCCTCATTCTTTCCAATCTGATGAGGAGAAAGTAAGGTTCATAATGACCCTGCTTTTGGGTGACCCCCAAATTTTGGCCCTCAGGCTGCCTTCCTCAGACCCTTCTCGTTATTCCCTAGACACTTTCTTTAACAGCATGGCCTTTCTTTACGATGACCCGGATCGTGTATCTTCTGCCGATACCACGATTCGTAAGTTGCGCCAAGGGAAAAGGGATGCGGAGGTGTATTGCACCGAATTCCGCCGGTGGGCAGTGGAAACTGGGTGGAATGATTTGGCTCTAAGGAGTCAATTCTGTTTGGGGTTATCTGATTCTGTAAAAGATAGTTTGGTTAATTATCCCCTACCTTCTAACCTGGACAACCTCATGTCCTTTGCCATCCAATAGATAGAAGGCAAAGGGAGAGAAGGGGTGAGAGGAGTACAAGCTTCTCGGGGGTAACCAATGTAAAATCTTCTAACTCCTCTGTGCCTCTACCTCAGGAGGAGCCTATGCAATTAGTCGTATCCCACCTGACTCCTGAGGAAAAGGCACGCAGGCGTTCCCTGGGTCTTTGCATATACTGTGGTGAAAAGGGACATTTTCTGAACCAATGTTCTAAGAGGCCGGGAAACTCCGAAGCCTAAATGGAGAAGGGGAGCTCCATTTGGGTGCAGGAGTTTCCTCTCCCCAATCTGCCTCCAAGGTTTTGATTCCGGTTAAACTAACCTGGCCTACGGGCTCTGTCAAGGTGTCCGCATTTGTGGATTCTGGGGCGGAGGGAAACTTTCTGGATGCTGCTTTTGCAGCTAAATACAAAATTCCCTTGGTTTCTCTAACTACCCCCATGAGAATATGGGCAGTGGATAAAAGACCTTTAGGGTCAGGTGTGGTTTCAAAACAAACTGTTTTTCTTTCTATGTTTACTGACAATCTGCATTGTGAGGAGATAGCTTTATACCTCATTGAGGGTGCTTCCTCTCCCCTAATTTTAGGATTACCCTGGCTCCAGAGGCATAACCCTCTAATTGATAGGGTCTCTAAGGGAGTTGTTCAATGGGGTCCCAAGTGTGGTGGGGTTTGCTTTCCTTCAATGGTGGCAACTACTTCTCTTGAAGGGTTACCTGCTGCATACGCAGAGTATGCTGATGTATTTTCAAAAAAAGCTGCTGAAACTCTACCCCCACACCGGCAGTATGACTGCCCAATTGACCTTATTCCTGGTTCCACTACTCCTCGTGGTAGAACCTACCCTCTTTCTTTGCCCGAAGCCCAGGCAATGAAGGAGTATATAAGGTAAAACCTAGAAAGGGGTTTCATCAGACCTTCTAGTTCCCCTGCGGGGGCGGGCTTCTTTTTCGTTGGGAAAAAAGATGGTGGTCTTCGCCCCTGTATTGAATTTAGGGGGTTCAATAAGATTACCATAAAAAATCGCTATCCTCTCCCTTTAATCTCTGAACTTTTTGATCAGGTTAAAAATGCAAAAGTCTTTTCCAAGCTTGATCTTAGGGGGGCTTATAACTTGATTAGAATCAGGGAGGGTGATGAGTGGAAGACTGCATTTAACACCAGGGATGGCCACTATGAGTATCTTGTTATGCCTTTTGGTCTCTGTAATGCCCCCGCAGTGTTCCAGGAGTTTGTCAATGACATCTTCCAGGATCTGCTGGGGATCTTTGTAGTGGTCTACCTAGACAATATTCTTATTTTTTCCTCCAACATGAAGGAACATCAAAAAAATTATGATATAGGTAACAGGGAATTGTTGGCAGTCAAATGGGCCTTTGAGGGATGGCGGTATGGCGGTATCTCCTGGAGGGTGCAAAACATCTGGTGACAGTCTATACTGACCACAAAAATCTACTATATATAGAGTCTGCTAAACGCCTTAATCCGAGGCAGGCTAGGTGGGCTCTATTTTTCACAAGGTTTCATTTTTCTATGACTTTCAGGCCTGGGACTAAAAACATCAAGGCGGATGCACTCTCTAGGAGTTTTGAATCCATTTCTTCTGACTCTAGTGAGTGTACTCCCATTATTCCCAGAGAAATGATCATAGCAATCCTTGAATCTGAACTTTCCTCTTTATTGCTCCCTCTTCAATCTTCTGCTCCTACTGATATCCCTTCGGGGAGATGGTTTGTACCACAGGAGTTAAGGGAGCAAGTATTGAGGGAGGTTCATGATTCTAAAATGGCAGGACATCCAGGTATTGCCAAAACGGTGTCTCTGTTATCCTGTCATGTTTGGTGGCCTTCATTCAAACAAGATACTAAGGCCTTTGTAAATTCTTGTCCAGTCTGCCAAAGGTCTAAATCCTCTCGGAGGTCTTCCCAGGGTTTGCTACTTCCCTTACCAATCCCAGAGAAACCATGGACCCATCTTTCGATGGATTTTATTGTTGTGTTACCTCCTTCACAGGGGAAAACTGTGATCTGGGTGGTGGTGGATAGGTTTAGCAAGATGAGCCATTTTGTACCCCTTCCATACCTACCTTCTGCTAAATCCTTGGCTGATCTATTTGTCACTCATATTTTTAAGTTACATGGTTTTCCTGAGAACATTGTTTCTGACAGGGGGGTTCAATTTGTATCTAAGTTTTGGCGTGCGTTCTGTTCTCTGGTTGGGGTTGAACTATCCTTTTCGTCTGCTTATCACCCCCAAACCAACGGTCAAACTGAAAGGGTAAACCAGTCCCTTGAGCAATACCTCAGGTGTTATGTTTCGGATAACCAGTCCACATGGGCAGAACTTTTACCCTGGGCAGAATTTGCGTACAATAATGCGACCCATTCCTCCTCAGGGGAGTCCCCTTTTTTTGTGGTTAATGGGTTGCACCCCAAAGCATTTTCATTTTCTGGTTCTGTTCCCTCGGCTAATTATTGTATTGACCGCTTTTCTAAGGTTTGGTCGTAGGTTCACGACTCTCTGTCAGCAGCTTCCTCAGCTCAGAAGAAGGCTGCTGACAGAACCCGTAGAGAAGCACCCCGATATAAAGTGGGAGACTCTGTGTGGCTCTCTACCAGGAATATTAAACTGAAGGTTCCCTCTCTCAAACTGGGACCTAGATTCATTGGTCCATACCCCATTTCTGAAATTATCAACCCTTCTTGTGTTCGTCTTAAGTTACCTGCCAATTTCAAGATTTCAGACTCATTTCATGTTTCTTTGTTAAAACCTGCTAACCACGTTCGTTTTGTTTCTGTTCCTCCCCCTGTGCTAGTTGAAGGTCAGCCTGAATTTGAGATCCAGGAGTTCCTTGATTCCCGCCTTGTGCATGGTAAATTACAATATCTTACCAGATGGAAAGGCTTTGGCCCTGAAGAGAACTCCTGGGTCTCAGTTGATGACGTCAGGGCTGACCGTCTCAGGAAGCAATTCCACCAAAAGTTTCCTGGGAAGCCTGGGGGTCTGGTGGTAATGTAATAAAATTACCTACGCGGCGGGGTCGGCCGCCGCTCCACCGGCAGGGACGTCCACCGCGTGGCTCTTCAGCGCCATCTTGACTCTCCTAGGGCACGCGGCGTGCCTGCGCGCCTCTTAAAGGTACAGGCGTGCTGGCGTGATTGCGCCAGCGCGTATTGACGCTCATTTTGGCGCCAATTTCGAATGTATATAAAGCCCATTTTGACCCCCAGCCAGTGCCCGTGATAGAAACTTGTTTCTGTGGTTCCTGAAGCCTTGTGCTATCTGTTCCTGTGTAACTTCAGTCTGTTAATCTGGTTTTGATCCCTGCCTGTTCCTGACAATTCTGATATCCGAATCCTGATTTTTGCCTGCATCTCGACTACTCTTTCTGCCTGACCCCATCTGTTTGATTACCCGGTTTTGACCCTTGCCTGCCTGACAATTCTTGATATCTGCCTGCCTCGACCCAGCCTGTCTGACGATTCTCTTGCCTGCTCCATTTGTACCGTGACCTTCGGCCCAAAAGACTATCTACCTGCCGTGCCCCTCTGCCAGCCAGAACACCTCGCCTTGTACCCCTCGTTAAGTCCAGGTGGCACCCAAGTAAGCTGAGGGTTCCTCCCGAAGCCCAACGGTGGTCACACTACTGGTGAAGCCGAGCCGAGACCAGGGTACTTGGGCAGTTCCTTTTGTGTCCATTAGCATATCAGCACTTTAGCGAAACACTATGTAGATACAACCTTTGTGCAATACTTATGTAAATTTCGTTACCTTGAAATGAAGTCAAAAGACCATCTGGACTATTTTTGTACTATTTTTACAATGTTTTATTGATTTTATGAGCACATATTGTGATGATATCAACACTGTATCACGGTTGAACTATAACAACGATGCAAAAAAGGATATTGTATTATATTATTTTTATTAACTTAAATTATGATGACATGTGCACTATGTCACTTCTGATTAACATATGATGTTTTTCGATCTCACTTCCTGTTTTTACACCTTAAAAGTCTGTTCACATAATGATTTGTACACTTGATAAAGGGCTTTGGGCCCGAAACATGTTGTGTGCAATAAAGAGCACCTAGCAGCAAGCTCTGCCTCTTTGTTTGCTTTCTCTCAGCCCTCTTGTTGATTTGCATATACCTTACACCTGGAGCGGGGGTGCCTTGCTGAGATTGAGAGCATAGCTGCCAGTTCCCCAGTCATCCTGTTATATTGTCCAGAAGGGTACTTGGCACCTGTTCTGGTGTTGGGTGCCGGCCGTGACACCCTGTAGTTGTTTGTACCTTTATTGGTGTTGCTTACAGTTTTGTGCAGCTTGTTCTTTTAACCTGCCATGGGTGACGTCATCAGCTGCTACACAGTATGGGGAAATGCAGTGATTGAGGAGTGAGGCCGTGTCAAGAGAAGCCATGAAGCATGGGAGGGGGAGTAAAACATAGAGGGGGAGAGAGATTTTCAGTGATCTCCACTGCCAGGCGACAGGTCACATTCCTCGCTCATGCTTGGGAGCCAGAGAATAGAGTGTGTGGGTCCCTTGGCTGTGCTGATCGCTGTCAGTCTCAGGGGTGGGGGCGGGTAGTATGACTGGCACAGTGTATAGCCACCAAACCCTCCCACCCATGAACTTTCCCTAGCGACCTTTGTGCTGTGCGTCTTCCCAACACACACGGCTCCTCATGCACTGCAGACAGTGAGCAGTAACCCGGTGCCTCGCTCCGACTCTTGTTATGGCTCCTACAAACTGCTCAGCTCTACAGCAGGAGACTTGCTATAGTGGGAGGGGGAGGGAGACCGGCTTGAGATCCTGAGAGACGCATCATGGGAGGGCGGAGCGAAACCAGAGATGAAGGGGCAGGGAGAGAGACTGAGGAGCGGATAGCTGACAGGCAGAGGGACAGCAGCGCCGCATGAAGTATAAGAACTGCGTACATGAAAGTAAGATGGAAGGGGAGACGCAGGGAGGGAGCTGCAGCGTAGGTGCTCTCTCTCTTCTGACGTCAGAACGCGCCGTTTATAAGGATATAATTTACAGTCTGGTCCCATAGGGAAATGACCAGACTGTAGATTATATATAAATATACAAATCTAAGCTATAATCAAAATATTTTCTTTAAATACAACTTTTGAAGTCCACATTAAGGCACTTAGCATTTTATGTCTCACATAAGATACCAATATAAAATATCATAAATATGCATATAAGAGCAAAAAAAAATTAAAAAAAATGAGATTGGTGATTAAAACCCCACACAAACAACCATTCAATAGTAAAGCACAATTGTAAATGCAATAAAATATCTTGAAATGCAGTAAAATAAATCAAAATAAAGTAATTTAGCATTTGTCCTATTCACACTGAAAATAAAACACAATAGATTAAAAAAGTTAAAACATTTTATCTGTATTATGAGTGTACAGAAGCCCACCCCAAAAAAACTCTAAGGGGCAGATTTACTTACCAGCGAATTTTCGCCAGAATCAGCTTCGCATCACTTCGCCAGGCGCAAATGCGCTCTGACTACGCCAATTCACTAATATGCAGAGTTTCATCCTGGGCGGCGAACGCTGATGACTTTTCGCTAGCGGTACTTAGGTAATGCAAGCATTTGATAGTGAACATGCGCTAGCATTCATTTTTGCCTAGCAAAAATTCGCTAGTGATGTTGCGCTTAGGTCAATTTGCATACGGTTGGGAAATTTAAAGTTGTATGGACGTCTTTATGTTAAATGTTGGTGCAAATACTTACAAATTCCACTTTTAAAAACACATGTCCAGGAACCTTAATAAAAAAATGAGAGTTAATATAGTGCCCTACACATGAGCACACTGTAAAATGATAGGAAATGTCTGGGGGAAAAACGGTTTCCCAAAAAAAGTTTGTTAGGACTTTTGCAGGTAATCACGCTGAAAAAAGAAAAAGACGCCAGAGTTTTTTTGAACACAGGATATGATGTAAATGACAGAAGATTGAGGAAGATCTAGTTGCTTTATAGCACTTCGCCTGGTCTGAGGTGGCGAAGGTAACTCTGGCGAAAGAGATAACGTTCAGTAAAATCCGCATTTTAGTGAATTTGTGGAGTAACATCGCTGGTCTGTTTCGCTAGAAAGTTGGCATCTGCACCCATTAGTAAATTGGTGATGTCCCTGTGGGCGGCAACGATGGAGAATTGTCACTAGCATTAGCCACTTCATCCCTTTAGTAAATCTGCCCCTAAGACTCTAAGATCTGTGCCACTTAAAGGTTGAATTTTTATTTGTATTTAATTAATCAAGCATACTATTTTCTGAAATGCTATGTTAATTAAAACAGTTGAATGTCAAATAATCAAATAATAACATAATCATATCCTGAGTCAGTGGCTGACTCAGGATATGATCCATAAAGCTTTAATAAAAATTTATGTAAACAAGGCTCCAGGGCCTGATGGCATACACCCCTGGGTTCTAAGAGAGCTTAGTTCAGTTTTAGTCCAGCCCCTATTTCTTATTTTCTCAGATTCACTTTCATCTGGTATGGTACCTATGGATTGGAGAAAAGCTGATGTCATTCCAATATTTAAAAAGGGATTACAATCTCAGCCTCGCAATTATAGGCTAGTAAATTTGACATCTGTGGTGGGCAAATTATTTGAAAGTTTGTTAAGGGGTCACATTCAAAATGTTGTCCTAGTGAATGGCATTATGAGCAGCAATCAGCATGGCTTTATGAAGGATAGGTCATGTCAGAAAAATTTGATGTTTTTTATGATGAGGTAAGTAAGATGCTGGACAGTGGGGGGTAGTAGATGTGATCTATTTGGATTTTGCCAAAACGTTTGATACCATGCCCCACAAATGAATTCTTTCTAAACTAAGGTTTGTTGGGGACCTTTAGAGTCCTTGTAGATGATAAACTTGGCTGTAGCAAGCAATGCCAGTCAACAACATCAAGGGCAAATAAAGTCTTGATCTGTATTAAAAGGGGCATTGATTCACAGCAGGAGGTGGTCATTCTTCCACTTTATAGAGCATTGGTAAGGCCCCATCTAGAATATGCCGTACAGTTTTGGTCTCCATCACTCAAGCAGGACATTATTGTATTAGAGAGGGTAGAGAAGGGCAACTAAGCTGGTAAAAGGTATGGGAAATTTCAGCTATGAGGAATAACTGGCCAAATTGGGGATGTTCCCACTGAAGAGCAAGTGAGGGAATACAGGGTTATGGGCGATAGCTCATAGTACAAGTAGATCCAGGGACTAGTCCGTTTGCCATTTTGGAGTCAGAAAGAAAGTTTTCCCCTTCTAAGGCAAATTGGAGAGGTTTCACATGGGGTTTTTTTTTTTGCCTTCCTCTGGATCAACTGGCAGTAAGCCAGGTTAAAAAAAGTTAAAAGGTTGAACTTGATGGACGTGTGTCTTTTTTCAATCTAACTTACTATGTTACTATGTTATGTTACTATGTTGCTATGTTACTTTTTATCATTTATTATATATTAATTGCAATTTTACCATTAGAACTTGAAGTTGCCCGACTAAGCACTGATGTCAGTTTGGAAGACCTGAAATTTCCACAGAAGTTGGGGCATGGCAGTTCTATTCAACTATCATCAAATACTCTACGACAAAATGGACGAAATGGTAATAAAATTCATCAAAATGTATTGTAGACATATGATTTAGGCTCAGATTTAGGACATCATTAAAAATAGCCAAGAACTCAGTTACTACAAAATAGTGATCATATAGCATAAACTTGGATAGTGATATATTCAAAGGTAAAAAATAGTATGTAAGCATAAGTTTATACATAGATTGGATATCAAATTACCCACTTACTGAAATATAATTATTTAGCTGAATTACAAACAAATTGTCAGACCATTTATTTTTACCTTTAAAAGGGAACCAAAAGAATTACCAAACTATAGAGGGTTTTTTCAATTCATTTGTGAATAACAATATTGCTCATAAAGCCCAATACGGAATAAAGAATTGTAATTACAGACAGAGTCCCTCCCAAGTATTATGTTGGGTTAAGAGTAAAGCTATTTAAGCAACAATTTGCTACTACATTGCCATTACATTACATTGTAATTTTGGTTTAGTCAAACCTCATTCTGACATCATTTGTAGGTATGAAGTCATTGAAGACCCCAAAATGCAAAATTGGGTATAATATGGGGGGATAAAAAAAGCCATGCTTAACTGTAAAGGATTTGTGAAATTGTTCTTTTTAAATACAGATGTTTATGTTTTACATGTGAGTTTCTTATACAAATATTTTTTTCAGCTGTAAACAACTGTCACTGACAGATTTTTCCTAACAGATAGGTTATTATTTAGCAGCCTTAAAGGGGAACTCCACAAATTTATATTGGTTTAGGGTTTTTTAACTGTTTTAAAGAAGGGGGTCTAATATTAATGTGCATACTGAATTGAATAGCTACAGCAAGTGTAGTATTATCAGCATTTTTATTGCTGCCATTCTACCTATCAAGCTAATGTACTGGATTTTAATTGTTATTCAATTATTTCATAAATTTTGTTTCTTCTAGGATCGAGGGGTAGTTTAATTTGTATTACTGTATTTGTGCTGCATTTTGGGAGTTGTATGTCCTGGTGTGTGATGGTCAGCACGTTCCATTTTAATGGGTATTTCACCTTGAGGGTAATGAGCTGTTCTTATTGTATGCCACTGCTTAGTGTTGCCAGACTAATTTAATTTATTTTTACGAGAAGGTAAGCAGGGACCTTGATTCTGGGATGGCAGTGGATGTTATCTACTTAGACTTTTATAAAGCATTTACAGTACCACACAGATGGTTACTGGTTAAATTAAGGAATGTTGGTCTGGAACATAGTATTTGTACCTGGATAGAGAACTGGCTAAAAGATAGATTACAAAGAGTGGCGGTAAATGGAACATTTTCTAATTGGACCAGTGTTGTTAGTGGAGGACATCACAGGACTCTGTGATTTATTGAAATTATCTCTTAGTTCAGATTTACTAATGGACTAATCCATTTACCATCCCAGGAACAAATGTTTCTCTAATGCTAATTGGAGAGGCTCATTTAGACAAAAGGTTGAACTGCATGGACTTTAGTTTAAATCTAACTTACTGTTATGTTATTATGTAAGGGTTCCCACACATGAGCATTTATTCCTGTTTTCCCCTGTGATGGATCACATTTAATTTTGCTTCTATTGTTTTTGCTTGGAATAAGGTTCTTAGTGGGGTCCCTCAGGGCTCGTTATTGGGTCCACTTTTATTCAACTTGTTCATTAATGACTTAGGGGAGGGTATTGTAAGTAATTTAAGTAAAAAAAGTGTTTGCAGATGACACAAAACTATCCAGCCCAATAAATTCCATCCAGGATGTGGCATCCTTGCAACAGGTTTTGACAAACTGGCAATCTGGGCAGCTAAGTGGCAAATGAGATTCAATGTTGATAAATGTAAAGTCATGCACCTAGGATATAAAAATATCCAAGTCACTTATACCCTTAATGGGACTGCACTAGGCAAATCCATTATGGAAAATGACCTTGGAGTCCTTGTAGATGATAAGCTTGGCTATAGCAAGCAATGCCAGTCAGCAGCATCAAGGGCAAATAAGGTCTTGAGTTGTATTAAAAAGGGCATTGATTCACGGCAGGAAGCGGTCATTCTTACACTTTATAGAGCACTGGTAAGGCCCCATCTAGAATATGCCGTCCAATTTTGGTATCCATCACTCAAACAGGACATAATTGTATTAGAGAGGGTACAGAGAAGGGCAACTAAGCTAGTAAAAAGTATGGGAAATCTTAGCTATGAGGAAAGACTGGCCAAATTGGTGATGTTCACACTGGAGAAAAGGTGCTTAAGGAGTGATATGATAACTATGTATAAATATATAAGGGGATCATATAAAAATCTCTCTAATGCTTTATTTACCACTAGGTCTTTCCAGCTGACACAAGGTCATCCATTCAGATTAGAAGAAAAGAGGTTCCGCCTAAATATTCAGAATGGGGTTTTTTACAGTGAGAGCTGTGAAGATGTGGAATTCTCTCCCTAAATCAGTTGTACTGGCTGATACATTAGATAGCTTTAAGAAGGGATTGGATGTCTTTTTAGCAAGTGAGGGAATACAGGATTATGGAAGATAGCTCATAATACAAGTTGATCCAGGGACTGGTCCTATTGTCAGGAAGGATTTGTTTCCCTCTCTGAGGCAAATTGGAGAGGCTTCAGTTTTTTGCCTTCCTCTGGATCAACTGGCAGTTAGGCAGGTTTAAAAAAAGTTAAAAGGTTTAACTTCACAGATAAAGGAGGTACTTAATATATCATGACCTAGTCAGTGTATTTTATGTATTCCCCCAAAAAACAAATGCATAGAGACATTTACCGGTAGCTCTGCTGATATTTCAGACCTTTAAAGGGAGATGGTGGGCTAGAAGCCTAGTGCCAGCAGTTTGAAACAGTTAATATCTCACAATACCACTAAAATAGAAATTGGAAAAATGCTAAGAGAATCACTTTTTTTCCAATTAATTTTCTGGGTTTAGTTCTCGTCCTAATCAAAATAGTACAGTTTCAAGATTACATTATTATACGTTGACTATGAAGATTTTCATTCATCCAGGTCATGGTATATCTAGTATAGGTAAATCTAAAACAACTGGACTTGCTGAGTAATCATTGAAGACTGTCACGATCACCGCCCGGAGCAGGTCCAGGAGCTCTGCGCGTCCTTTCCTGCCGGCGTCGCTCCCAAAATGGCGGCGCCCATGGCCGCCACGTGGGTTGAAGACCTCATTGTTTTGTCTGTCAAGGTGGACACTCGTCAGAGAGAACATCAAGCTGATAGGGACAGAGTCAAGAAATTCCCACCCATGTTGGCTCCTTGCTTTCAAAGACCACTATTACCTCCTACCTCCCAGCAGCCTTCTGTTATTCCTCCGGAGGAACCTATGCAAGTCGGAAGAGCTCGTCTCTCTGAACAGGAGAAACTCCGGAGACGTACGGCTGGACTTTGTCTCTACTGTGGGGGTCAATCTCACTTCGCCAACTCCTGTCCTGTGAAGCCTCAGAGTTCCCCTCTTCAAGGTAACCTTGCAAAGACTCATGTAGGGAGTGTTACTCCCAAGTCACAAGAGAACTCTCATAGGTTTCTTCTGCCTTTACAGATCCGTCTGTCCTCTAAGACCATTGTTGGCTCTGCTTTTATTGACTCTGGAGCTGCCGGTAATTTCATGGACGCTCTCTTTGCCAAGCATATGAATGTTCCCCTGTTTCCATTGACTCCTCCACTTCGTGTAACCGCCATTGATGATCGACCCCTTGAATCCGAGTTTATCTCTATGACGACTGGGGAATTGCCTGTACAAGTTGGGACTTTACACAAAGAAAAGTTATCGTTCCTGATTATTTCCTGTCCTTCTGTTCCAGTCGTCTTGGGGCTTCCTTGGTTACGCCTGCACAACCCTATTATTGATTGGTCCTCGGGGCAGGTTTCCTGTTGGAGTCCATAATGTCAACAGCACTGCCTTCCTGCTGAACCCATCCAGAGGGTGAATATTTCTTTGTCAGATTTGAAGACGCTTCCCTCCTTCTACAAGGAGTTCGCTGATGTCTTCTGTAAAAAGTCTGCAGAATTTCTCCCTCCTCATCGTCCCTACGATTGTCCAGTTGATCTCCTGCCTGGAACCATGCCTCCTAGAGGTCGCTCTTATCCCCTCTCCCCAGCAGAGACCTCTGCCATGAAAGAATATATACAAGAAAATCTTCAGCGGGGGTTTATTCGCCCTTCCACTTCTCCTGCAGGGGCTGGATTCTTCTTCGTGGAGAAGAAGGATGGAGGCCTACGTCCTTGTATTGACTACCGGGGTCTAAATAAAATCACTGTTAAGAACCGGTATCCCTTGCCGCTGATCGCAGAACTTTTCGACCAACTGAAGGGGGCTAAAATCTTCTCTAAGTTGGATCTCCATGGGGCGTACAACCTTATCCGCATCCGGGAAGGTGACGAATGGAAGACAGCGTTCAACACTCGTGATAGGCACTATGAGTACCTCGTAATGCCCTTTGGTCTCTGCAATGCCCCCGCTGTCTTTCAGGAATTCGTGAACGACATTTTCCGGTATCTCTTGGGAAAGTTTGTGGTTGTATACCTAGATGACATCCTGATTTTCTCCAAGGACCTTGCAAGCCATCGCTCCCAGGTGAAGGAAGTACTCTCTCGTTTGAGGAAGAACTCTCTCTTTGCCAAGCTGGAAAAATGTGTATTTGAAGTGTCCAAGATTCCTTTTCTGGGCTATATCATCTCTCCAGAGGGTTTCGAGATGGATCCCGTTAAAGTGTCCGCAATCCAAGAGTGGCCCCTTCCACTGAGTACCAAGGCGATCCAGAGATTCATTGGTTTTGCCAATTACTACCGGCAATTCATTAAGGGGGGGGGGCAGACATATGATTTAAAATACCTGCAGACTAATTGCTGAGAGAACAGCTAGTGAGGGAGGGAGGAAAGTGCCCTTCCCTGTAAATAAATGTGATCGCCGCATGTGCCTCAAAGGCTGCTTTCACAGTGGGAATGTGGTTCTCTTCTTGTATAGCTCCTATCCTGGCCCTCATCCGAAAAGGGGGTAAACCCAGCTCTTGGCCCCCATCTGCTATTGAAGCCTTTCAATTTCTGAAGGATGCCTTCATTTCCGCGTCGGTTCTCCGCCATCCTGATCCGGGGTTACCTTTCTTCATTGAGGTGGATGCTTCTGAAGTTGGAGCTGGAGCTATCTTGTCCCAAAGGCATCCCTCTGATGGAAAGCTACACCCATGTGCATATTTCTCTAAGAAGTTCACTCCTGCTGAACATAACTATGATGTAGGAAATCGAGAACTCCTGGCTGTCAAGCTCGCCTTAGAAGAGTGGCGTCACCTCCTGGAAGGTTCCTTGATTTCAGTCACGATCTTCACCGATCATAAGAATCTCGAATTCATTCAATCTCTCAAGAGGCTGAATCCCAGGCAGGCAAGGTGGGCTCTCTTCTTTTCCCGATTTAACTTTATCTTGACTTATCGCCCTGGCTCCAAGAATCGGAAGGCCGATGCTCTGTCGCGAAGTTTCTCTCCGGTGGATCGTTCTCCTGAAAGACAAGAGCCAATTATTCCTCCTGTCAAGATCATCGCTTCATTGTACCCTCAGTTTGCTGCTCAAATCCTGGCTGGTCAATCTTCTGCCCCTCCTGATACCCCCATTGGAATGGCTTTTGTACCTCCTGAACTTCGGCTACCTATCCTGCAACAGACTCATAGTTCCAAACAAGCTGGACATCCTGGTCCTGTTAAAACTCTTGAACTTTTACGTCGTCTAGTCTGGTGGCCGACAATCCGTAAAGATGTCAAAGACTTTGTTTCTGCCTGTACCATTTGTGCCACTTCCAAGTCCAGTCATTCTCGCCCCAGTGGGTTACTACAACCGTTGCCGGTTCCCTCTCGTCCTTGGATGCACTTGGCCATGGACTTCATTGTTGAACTTCCTCCTTCCAGTGGGAACACAGTGATCTGGGTTGTCATTGACCGCTTTAGCAAGATGGCCAACTTCATCCCTCTACGGAAGCTTCCATCTGCAGTGGAGTTGTCACAGTTGTTCATTCAGTTCATTTTTCGCCTGCATGGCTTTCCGGCCGAGATCGTTTCTAACAGAGGGTCCCAATTCACTGCAAAGTTCTGGCGTTCCCTGTATTCTGGGTATTAATCTTCAGTTCTCCTCAGCTTATCATCCCCAGACTAATGGAGCGGCTGAGCGAGTGAACCAAGCCTTGGAACAGTTCTTGAGAAACCACGTTTCCCTTTATCAAGATGATTGGTCTGATCTCCTCCCGTGGGCGGAATTTGCTCATAACAATGCCTGCCACACTTCCACTGGAAGGTCCCCATTTATGTCAGTGTATGGTCAACATCCTCAAGCCTTCCCACAAGACTTTGTGTTGTCTGATGTTCCGGCCGCTGATGACCATGCAGCCCACATGTCTGCTATTTGGGCTGCAACCAAGTCAAACCTGGAGAAGAGTGCTCTGGTTCATAAGACGTTTGCAGATCATAGACGTAGACCCTCTCCTCCCTACAAGGTCGGTGATAAAGTCTGGTTGTCTTCCAGGAACATTCGGTTGAAGGTACCATCTCCTAAGTTGGGTCTGAGGTTCGTAGGTCCATTCTCCATCTCGGAGGTGATCAATCCTGTGGCTGTCAGACTTCAGCTTCCCCCTGAGATGCGAATTTCCAACGTGTTTCATGTCTCCTTGGTGAAACCCGCTACCTCCGACCACTTTTCCGTTGTCCAGCCTCCCCCTCCTACTATCTCTTTGGATGGTCAACAAGAATATGAGGTGGAGAAGATCCTTGACTCCAGGATCTCTAGGGGCTCTCTTAAGTACCTCATCAAGTGGAAGGGCTTTGGCCCTGAAGAATGCTCCTGGGAAGGATGCTCTGATGTCCATGCGCCTCGTCTGGTGAGGGAGTTCCAAATTTCCCCAGAAGCCAAGTCCTGGTGGTCCGGAGGCCCCCCGTGAGGGGCGGGGTACTGTCACGATCGCCGCCCGGAGGAGGTCCAGGAGCTCCGGGCGGCGCGTCCTTCCCTGCCGGCGTCGCTCCCAAAATGGCGGCGGGTAGCGGCGCCGGCGCGATGACGTCAGCGCGTCGGCGCAAGGATGCCGATGACGTCAGAATGGCGCCAAATTCAAATATAAAAGCCTTACCAAGACGCCAGAATGGCGCCCAAGTATAGGATTCATTCCTGTGAAGTTTCCTGGGTTTCCTGTCTGCTTTTCTGAAGATTTATCTTATTCCTGTTTGTTGCTGACCTCTTGCCTGGACTTTTGGACTTTGTTGCTATTCTGCCTGCCTTTAAACCCTTGCCTGGACTCTGGTTATTCTCCTGATTTTCCCCTTGTTGGACACCGCGACCTTGACTCCCTTGTGGGCTTCCTCCTTGATCCTGACAACCTCCCTGGTGGGAGCATCCCGGCTCCCTGACAAAGACGTTTCACTACTCATCCGAGCAGCTTCTTCAGTTCAACTGACTGGTGTGGGAAGTTCTCAGCATATAAATTCTTCCACTAATCAAAATGGCACATTGTAACTGTTCAGAAAGGTGACATCTGAGATTTACAGAGGTGTTGATTCTGTGTAGTTACTGTGATAGGATTATCCAATGTGTCATGCAACTCCTAGAAACAGGTGTTAATTGTGAGAGTTACATGAATGGATGTGTGAAGTGCAGATGTTAGAACAGCATTGTATGCAGCAGACAGGTGGTGTCGAAGGGATGGTTTCTCCACCTTAACATGAATTGCCTCTTTCACGCCTCGTTCAATCCAGCGGTTTTCTTAATCCAAGATTTGGACCTTGCTATCTTCAAAGGAGTGTCCCTTGTCTTTTACGTGTAGAAAGACAGCCGAGTCTTGCCCTGTAGAGTTGCCCTTCTATGCTGAGCCATTCGCTTGGTGAGCAGTTGTTTTGTCTCCCCAATGTATATATCTGTGCACTCCTCGCTACACTCCTCGTATACAACATTGCTTTGTTTTTCTTTGGTGTTGGATCCTTTGGGTGTATCAGTTTTTGTCAGTGTGTTGCTAGGTTTGAAAAACACAGGGATGTGGTGTTTGTTGAAAATCTTCCTGAGTTTCTCTGACACTCCAGCTACATATGGGATGACTATGTTTCGCCTACTATGTGTCTCACTGAAGGGTTACTTTTCTTGTCTCTCGTTCTATCCTGTGTTATGGCTTGCAACTGTTCTTAGTTTTTGCTGACCCAGACATCTTGTCTTTCTGTTACGCTATATTCTTGCATAATATGAGTACGTGCAGTACTTACCATAAACATGTTTTTCGCAGCTGCATATCCAAGGTTATATTACACACATGTAACATGTCAATATTTTGAAATATTCTTTGTCCTTGAGTTTCATATAAGATGTTGTAATACTACCAATAAACTGAACTTGTTATGAGTCTCACTGCCTGCTAGTGTCTCTCTGTACAAGCTCCCGGATCCGAGGATGTACGGACGTGCTGTGAAGGTGACCCCGGGTGTCAGTAGCTGGTTACCCCAACACTCACCAGTCAGTTGAACTGAAGAAGCATGCTCGGATGAGCAGTGAAATGTCTTGAATAATTACTCAGCAAGTTCAGTTGTTTTAGATTTACCTATACTAGATATTAATATATGTCATTCTCCTAAAAGGTTATGTTGCATAAACCCCACATGGACTGAGTTTATTGGGACCAGTTAATTATGTAACACATTGTTCAGAACATTATATAAACATAAACTTGTATGTTCAAAAACTGTATGTTACAAAGTTACAGGATTACCAAAAAGCCAATTAATTAAATGCTACTGAAATACCCCTAAAGACCTGGCTTTAATGAATAACTTATTATTACATTGCTCTTGATACATTTAGGGGCCGATTCACTATGGGTCGAATATCGAGGGTTAATTAACCCTCGATATTCGACTAGGAACTAAAATCGTTCGACTTCGAATATCGAAGTCGAACGATTTAGCGCAAATCCTGCGATCGACCGATCGAAGGATTTTTCATTCGATCGAACGATTAAATCCTTCGAATCGAAGGATTTTAATCCAACGATCGAAGGAAAATCCTTCGATCAAAAAATCCCATAAAATCCCCATAGGCTAACATTGACTTCGGTAGCTTTTAGCTGCCGAAGTAGGGGGTCGAAGTTTTTCTTAAAGAGACAGTACTTCGACTATCGAATGGTCGAATAGTCGAACGATTTTTAGTTCGATTTTCATAGTCGAAGTAGCCCATTCGATGGTCGAAGTAGCCCAAAAAAACTTCGAAATTCGAAGTTTTTTTTAATTCGAACCCTTCACTTGAATTTAGTGAATCGGCCCCTTAGTGATTGGGTTATCCAGATAAATTCCATAACTAACTGTCCATAACTAATAATGAGGTTGCTCACATTATATATGCCACTCTTCTAAGCTGCAAGTATAGGAAGAACAATATGGATATTTTTATATTTGTCATTACTAAGAGCTTCATACGATTTGTACTGGTCTATTTTACCTAAACACATACCTTCTATTTGGATATAGTTACATAGTTAAATCGGGTTGAATAAACTCAAAGTCCATCAAGTTCAACCCATCCAAATGAAAACCCAGCATCCAAACACACACCCCTCCATACTTTCACATAAATTATTTATACCCATATCTATACTAACTATAGAATTTAGTATCACAATAGCCTTTGATATTATGTCTATCCAAGAAATCAGCCAAGACACTCAGAATCAGCCATCACAACAACACCCGGCAGTGCATTCCACAACCTCATTGACCTCACTGTAAAGAACCACCTACGTTGCTTCAAGTTAAAGTTCTTTTCTTCTAGTCTGAAGGGGTGGCCTCTGGTACAGTGATCCTCTTTATGGGTAAAAAGATCCCCTGCTATTTGTCTATAATGCCCTCTAATGTACTTGTAAAGTGTAATCATCTCCCCTCGCAAGCGCCTTTTTTTCCACAGAAAACAACTCCAACCATGACAGTCTACCCTCATAATTTAAGTCTTCTATCCCTCTAACTTTTAGTTGCATGTCTCTTCACTCTCTCCAGCTCATTTATATCCCTCTTAAAGACTGGAGTCCAAAACTGTACTGCATATTCCAGATGAGGCCTTACCAGGACCTATAAAGAGGCATAATTATGTTTTCATCCCTTGAGTTAATGCCCGTTTTATGCAAGACAGAACTTTATTTATAGCCACAGAATGACACTGTCCAGAATTAGACAACTTGTTATCTACAGAAACCCCAAGATCCTTCTCATTTATGGAAACTCCCAACACACTGCCATTTAGTATATAACTTGCATTTATATTATTTTTGCCAAAGTGCATAACCTTGCATTTATCAACATTGAACCTCATTTTCCAGTTTGCTGCCCAGTTTCCCAAAATCACTCTGCAAAGTGGCAGCATCCTGCATGGAACCTATAGTTCTGCACAATTTAGTATCATCTGCAAAAATAGAAATAATACTTTCAATGCCATCATTAATAAACAAGTTGAAAAGCAAGGGACCTAGTACAGAGCCCTGCGGTACTCCACTAACAACACTGATCCAATTAAAAAATGTTCAATTTTCCACTACTCTACCAGTCTATCTTTAAGCCAGTTCTCTATCCAGGTACAAATACTATGGGGCAAATTCACTAAGATTCGAATTTGCACCAGGCGCAACTTCGCCGCGCTTCGCCGCACTTCGCCAGGCGTATTTTCGTCAGCGCTCCGCAAATTCACTAAAATCCGAAGTTGCGCAAAATTCGCCTGGCGTAAGGGTGCGAAGTAACACTAGCGAATTTACGCCAGCATTCGTTAGTGAATTTGCGAAGTACCGAAAATGCCAAACGCTAGCGAATTGACGCTAGCGTTCGGCGCTTCGGCGCTTAGTGAATTTGCGCCTATGTTCCAGGCCAAAATTCCTTAAAGGGAATCTGTCGTCATTTTAAAATTTTTTTTTTGCATTGTTATAAAAAACACACATCCATAAACACTGTTAATCCACAAATCCATGCATAAGCTATTTCAGTTTGTATTTTGTCATGGGGGCTTCCATTTCTGCTTATTACACATTCATCCTGTGCTGCTCTAACAGCAGGCACAGCATTACCTGTGTGCTTGGAGGCAGCCACTCTGTAATGAAAAGCCAGGTCGCACTACGACATGAGACTCTAGCTGTACACTCCCCCTCCCCTCTCTGCCCATGCGTGTGATGTTTGGAGGAGAGAGGTCACATGGTTTGCAGGGAAGCAATTACTTTCACTTTCCTACGTTCTGCTCTACAGCTGCACTAGCAGCCCCTCCTCCCACAGACACTATCAAAGCTCCTGCCGTTCTGTAATTTGATCTCTGCATTCCTTTGGAGGGCCGAACTTTCTCTCCTTGTTGCCTTCCTAGTTTGTTTTACTGGTTACTAGATGAGGTAAAAGAGCTGTGAGTTCCCTCTGCTATCCACCTCACACACACCTTGCTCCTTTCCTGCCTGCAATACTTCTTTTTTCATTAACTACTTACTACCTCCTTTCTCTTGAGCTATTGTAACCCTTCCTAGACTTTCTCCTAAGTTTTCCTGGTTTTCAAGTATGTCCTCCTTATTTTATCCTTTTTTGCTATTCTCTGTCCTCAGTCCTGGGAGTGTACTCCTGTGTTTCTGCCATTCATTTTTGTGTAAACAAATATAATAAACTATATCTATATAAAATATTTTTTCCAGTGTCCAAAATGAATTGTGTGTGTATGTGCGTGTGTATATATATATATATATTTATTTATTTTTGAAACGTAAGTGGGGGCAGTGATCACAGGACTGGTGTGAGTGGGAGCTTATCTTGATACCTGCCTATTGTTCAATTGACAGGCTCAGCAGACAAGGCTCTATTTACATTACAGCAGCTTGTAGGAGGGAGGGGTAATGACATCACTCCAACTTGCAGTGCAGCAGTAAAGTGGGACTGAAGTTTATCAGAGCACAAGTCACATGACCTGAGGGCAGCTGGGAAATGTCAAAATGTCTAGCCCCATAGCAAATTTTAAAATTAGATATAAAAAAATCAATTTCTTGTTTTGAAAAACGGATTTCAATGCAGGATTCTGCTGTAGTAGCACTATTAACTGATACATTTTGTAAAAAACATGTTTTTCCATGACAGTATCCCTTTAATTTAACCAGTAACCTTCTGTGTGGCTCTGTATCAAATGCTTTAGCAAAGTCTAAGTAAATCACATCCACTGCCATCCCAGAATCGCGGTCCCTACTTAGCTTCTCATAAAAAGAAATTAATGAATTTATCTATTATGCATAAAATCATGCTGGCACAACTCAGTATTATGATTTGCTATGAAGCCCAGTATCTTATCCTTTATTAACCCTTCAAAAAGCTTTACTACCACTGATGTCAGACTAACTGGCCTATAGTTTTGAAGCTGAGAATGGGATCCCTTTTTGAAAAGCACCACATTAGCAATTCGCTAGTCTTTCTGCACTATGCCAGACCTCAACGAATCCTGTAAAATTAAGTAAGAGTTTTGGCAATCACAGAGCTAAGCTCGCTAAGTACACTAGGATGAATACCATCTGGCCCGGATCTTTGTTTATCTTAACATGTTCTAGACTCCAACACTAGAAAGCTGAGGGATGCAGCAGTATGTAGAGTATGTATCCTTTATTATAGTACAAACGACCGCAAAATTTGAGGGGCAGATTAGTGAAAGCCGATTTAGGCACTTCACGCATTACCCCACAGAGAGTGTTAGCTCCACTAAAAGAAGGCATGTACCCGTGTGGGAGATGCAATCAGTGTTCAAGCGTGGTGCGTACTAATGTCTTTACACACCCACACTCAGGGAAAAAGTTTGATATATGTGGTCTGAATACGTGCGATTCTGAATACATGCGGGCTAGCTTATATAGGAGAAACGATACAACCGATCAGAGATAGAATAAGTGAACATAAATCTACCATCAGAAAGGAAGTGGTTAAATGACCAGTTCCTGCTCATTTCAAATTGGCGAGACATACTGCTGCATCCCTCAGATTTCTAGTGTTGGAGTCTGTTAAACCCCCCCACGATGGGGGGGCAACACACTCCTACAACTCCTAAAGAGGGAGAAATTTTGGATACATACTCTACAGATGTTGCATTCGAAAGGACTTGATAGAGAATATGATCTTTATGCTTTTATTTAAATGGTCTTGGAGTAAGACTGGACTAATGTATTAGATTAGACACACTTTACGAAATGACTAATATTATGTGATATACGTATATATAGTATGGATGTAATACCATATGGAGAGAAACTATGGAACTAATATTAATACTAATGTATGAAAAACTATTGGTACATAGCAAGGAATAGGTGTGTCTATGTTATGGGACCTGTTAAATAGGATCTGATGTCATTGTGACAATTAATGCTTGACAAAGGGGCGGGAGCTCCGAAACTTTGCATGCTTGAATGATTACCTGAATTCTGGTAAAATTTCATTTTTCTTCACCTAGAATTGGTCTGGACTATTTTGTATATATAATTTATTCATGTAAGTGGAATAAGTCACGGACGGGTTAAGTGCTCCACTCTACTTTTGTACAGATATATATATATATATATATATATATATATATATATATATATATATATAAATATATAAAGATGCACCAAATCAAGGATTCGGTTCGGAATTCGGCCAGGATTTGGCATTTTACAGCAGGATTCAGATACAGGCGAATCCTGCTGCCTGGCCGAACTGAATCCGAATTTGCATATGCAAATAAGGGATGGCGAGAGAAATCAAAAGGACTTTTTGTCACAAAACAAGGAAGTAAAAAATGTTTTCCCCATTCCACCCCTAATTTGCATACGCAAATTAGTATTTGTATTCGGTTTGATATCCGGCCAAATCTTTTGCAAAGGATTCTGGGGTTTGGCCGAATAAAAAAAAAAGGGGGTTCGGCCGAATCCAAAATAGTGGATTCAGCGCATCCCTAATATATATATATATATATATATATATATATGTATATATATATATATATATATATGTATATATATATATATATATATATATATATATATATATATATATATATATATATATATATATATATATATATAGTAATATGAAAATTAATTATTTATTATTTAGTTCTTTGGAGTTTTGTTTATCATTGGCTGAGCTTTCAAAGTAGCCACTTCCTTTTAATATATAACATGCCTTATGGAAACAGTAGTATTTCAGCAGTGTCATAAAGTTTATTGGAGTAACAGAAAATATGCAATATGCATCATAAAAAAATTAGACAGGTGCATAAATTTGGGCACCCCAACAGAGATATTACATAAATACAAAAAATGTAACAGCCGCTACACGCCTTCTATAGCCTTTGATGAGTGTCTGGATTCTGGTACTTTTGACCATTCATCTATACAAATTCTCTGCAAGTTCAGTTAAACTTGATGTCTACCAAGCATGGACAGCCTACTTCAAATCATCCCATAGATTTTCCGTGATATTCAAGTTGGAGGACTGTGACAGCCATTCCAGAATATTGTACTTCTCCCTCTGCATAAATGCCTTTGTAGAGTTTGAAGTTTGTTTAGGGTCATTTTCAGAAAGATGATCAGAAAGACTAGGGGAGAATATCAGGATGTCATTAAGATACACTACAACAGACTGACCCAGCAGATCAAGGAATATATACAGTAGTTTACGAGTTCCTGGAAGACGGTGGGGGCATTACATAAACCAAAAGGCATTACTAAATATTCATAATGCCCGTTATGTGTATTAAAAGCCATCTTCCACTCGTCCCCTTCCCTAAATTATAAGTGCCCTAAGATCAAGCTTGGAAAAAATAGTAGCACCTTTAATTCTATTGAAGTGTTCAGAGATCAAGGGAAGGGTATACCGATTCTTGACAGTGATCTGGTTTAGGCCCCTATAGTCTATACATGGCTTCAAACCCCCTCTATGAAAAAGAAGTCAGCACCTGCAGGAGACGAACCCTCTCTCCAATTTTTCCTTAATATATTCTTCCATGGCCTGGGACTCTGGCAGAGAGAGAAGGGTAAGTTATACCCTAAGGAGGAGTGCCACCGGAATAAAAGCAATATCACAGTAATACTATTTATGCAGTGGTAGGGTTTCGGCAGCTTTTTTAGAGAAGACATCAGAATATGAGGAAAAAATAAAAAGCAATCCTACAAGAGAAGTTGCAACTACTACATGGGAAGATTTAAAGCAAAGCTTACAGGCAGAACCCCAATGTAGTAGCTTGCCCATGACCCAATCAATTTTAGGGTTGTGTCCCCTTAAACAAGGAAGGCCAAGAATCACAAGGGTGTAAGGTCAATGGATAATATATAAGATAATCCTTTCTGTGTGATTCCCCAAAACAAATTAAGCTGATATCTTAAGTGGTGGGACAAGAGTTTAATGAGAATTCCTTGTCTAAGCACAAAGCCAAAGTCTAGGAAATTCCCAGCTGCCCCAGAATCTAAAAAGGCTAATGTAATGTACTTGCCAATCAGGAACCTTGAAGGCAGCTGGTACGCCTAGATGCACAAGGAGAACCCTGCAGATTCCGATGTTCACTAAGGCCCTTTTGGGGCCCCAGGCTTTCTGCTGCTGAACTTGGTGCGTTTGGTAGTAGAAAGTCTGTAAAAGAGGTACTGACAAGCAATAAGCTAATTGTAGTTAAAGGGTCAAGGAAGGTGGCAGAAATCGAAGTAAAGAACAGGCAGAAGTCAAAAACCAGGAAAGTTAAATAGCAAAATAACGCTTCAGCAGAGTCTGAAAACAGAAGCCAGCTTGCGCATAGTAAAAATGGAGAAAGGCCTTTTTAAAGGGGAATTTGGAGGCAAAATTGTAATTCAGCACTGAAAGATGACGTCATTTTGTTTTGTGTCAAAACGCATGAGAACTGATGTTGATGTCAGTTACGTATAGCCAATAGGATTAGCTCACGCCTGTGCCGCATCAGCCGAGGAGAGATGCGCCAGGAGGTAAGAATGCCACGGGATAGCATCTTACAGTACCCCCCCTTCAGTAGTACCCTCTGGGGGAAACTTTCTGTGAAAGGACTTGATTAGTCGAGGAGCATGAGTATTCAAAGCCTTAACCCAAGACCTCACCTCTGGTCCAAAACCTTTCCAGTGTACCAGGTTCTGAGTATTGCCTCACAACTTCCTAGAGTCCAAAATCTCTTGTACTTCGAATTCTTGATGATCATCGAGAATAATGGGAGCAGGAGGAAGTTGATCATCAGAAAAAACATTCCTAACGAAAGGTTTGACCAGGGAAATAAGGTCCAATCTGACAGATACAGCGTTAATGATTTCTTTAATCTTGAAGGGACCCAAACTTGGGGGATGGCAAGCGAAGGTTAACATGTTGAGTGGACAGTCAGACTAAATCTCTGAGATGATAGGAAGAGCTAGAACTACAGTGTTTGTCGGCAGCAACATTCTGACGAGAAGAGGGTTTAAGGAGAGACTGGGAGGGTTATAGCCAAAGACAGAGAAAAATGGAGAACAACCTACCGAATCAAGTTGTAAATTATTATGAGCAAACTCAGGGAAGAAGTTCCACCCAATTATCTTGATTTTTATCCTGGAATAATAAACAGAAATTATTCCAGGATGTGATTGGTCCTCTCTGTTTGCCCATTGGTTTGGGGATCATAAGCCGCAGAAAAATTTAATTTGATGCCCAAATGTTTCGAGAAAGCACGCCAAAATCTGGATACAAACTGCACCCCACGGTCAGACACATTGGACTGAGGAACACCATGTAGACGAAAGATCTCTTTAATGAAAATTTGAGCTAATCCAGCAGCGGAAGGGAGTTTCTTCAAAGGAATAAGATGAGCCATCTTGGAGAATCTATCCAGTACTACTAGAATAGTAGTCCACTCGTCCCCCTGACAGATACAAATAAGGTTGTAAGCACCTTGCAGATCTAATTTGGTAAAGATCTTGGCTCCCCTTAATCTGTCTAATAATTCTGGGATTAGTGGTAGAGGATAACGATTCTTTATTGTTATTTTGTTCAAAGCACAATAATCAATGCATGGTCTAAGAGTACCATCCTACTTTTGAACAAAAAAGAAACCAGCTCCGGCATGAGGCGTAAATTTCCTTATAAAGCCTTTGGACAGACTCTCCAGACTATATTCTTTCATGGCCTGTGTCTCAGGCATGGATAATGGATATGTTCTTCCTCTAGGAGGGATGGAGCCAAGAATTAACTCAACAGAACAGTTGTAGTGATGGGGATGGGGTAGAATTTCAGAGTTTCTTTTATGGAAAACATCAGAGAAGTTCTTGTAAACATCAGGAAAGAGGGACTTGGAGGCTGGGAGCAAAGAGGAAGCAGACACTGGAACAATTGAAAAAAAATACAATTAGAACGACAGAACGGACTCCAGGTCATGAGTTCCCTGGTAGACCAATCAATAGATGGATTATGTAATCGGAAGCCAGGGGAAAAATATTGGTCTATGAAATTTCCTGCCGCTCTAGAATCTACAAAAGCTTCACAGGAAAATGTACTGGACAAGGTAAAGAGGGAAGCAGGGAGAAATATAAAAGAGCTGAAGGTGATTGGGAGTGCAGAAATCTTGCCTAGGGGAGTCTCCCCCCTCTCATCTTGGCTGGAGCATTTTCCTGATGCTGAGATCAGGTTGGAAAAGATCTGATAAGATGTCCGGTAAGGCCACAATACATACAGTTCTTCTACGCGTTCTTTCCTCTGCTGTTAAACGCATACCTCCAATCTGCATAGGTTCATCCCGTACTGGCAGAGCAGGAGTAACAGGAGTGGGAAATTCGGACCCAAGAAGAGTTGAGGAAGGAGGTTTGTGGGTTCTCCCTCATTCTGTAATTTATCTTGACAATGAAGATAACAAATTCTTCAAAAGCAGTAGGGAGATCCCAAGTAACCAGCTCATCTTTCAGATCCTCATTAAGTCCCCTCCAGAAAGCTGCTATAAGCGTTGTGTTGTTCCAGGACACTTCTGCAGTCAGAGTCCGGAAGTTAATGGCATATTCGGAGGCCGAACTGGATCCTTGACATATTTTCATGAGCCAATCAGAGGCATTCAGTTTCCAAACAGGAGCATCAAAGATCTGGCGAAACGTGGACAGAAAGGCAGTGAAGTCGTGTACCAGAGGATGATCCCTATCCAGTAAAGGAGAAGCCCAAGCAAGATCCTTCCTCTGAAGAAGGGCAATAATATATGCAACTTTAGCTCTTTCTGTTGCAAACTGCTCAGGAGCCACTTCAAACTGGATCTTGCATTGAGTCAAAAATCCACAACAGGCATTCGGATCACCACCATAACAAACCGGGGCTGTAATCCTGGGAACCATAGGACATGCAACCTGTGAGGACTGTGCAGAAGAGTATTGAAGACCAGTGGTCCCAGAAATTTGAAGGGCCTCTAGGTGAGCTGTAATATGCTGTAATGGATGAGAAAGATGAGCTTGCTGAGCCTCTTGACTAGTAAGACATTTCATCATCACATTGAAGTAGCCTTTCAAAGCAGAAGAAGCAGCATTCTGGGAAGGTTCCATTATGGCCCACGCTAACTGTAACATACTCGTTGTGAACCTTGAAGGCAGCTGGTATACCCAGAGGCATTAGGAGAACCCTGCAGATTCTGGTGTTCACCGACTCCCTTTTACATATTTATTGTGTATTTTTAAGTGCCTTTTTGTGATATGTACTAGCTGGAGCCACGTCATTTCGTCTCACTGTGTATTCGTATACTGCTGAGATGACAAAGTTTACTTTGACTTTTGACGCCCCAGGCTTTCTGCTGCGGAACCAACAAGGACCTGGTGCATTTGGTAGTAGAAAGTCCCGGCAAGAATCAAGCAAATCATAGTTACAAAACAGGCAAAGGGTAGAGGCAGGTGGCAGAAATCTAAATCAAACACAGACAGAAGTAAAAAACTAGAGCCAATAGCAAAATAAAGCTTTAGCAGGGTCTGAAAACAGAAGCCAGCTTGGGCATAGTAAAAATGGAGAAAGGGGAATTTGGCAACAAAATTTTAATTGTAAAGATGACGTCATGACACTCAGCGTCAAAACACAAACATTGCGCATTGTCAAATGCAATCAAACCAATGCCAGTGCCACTTATGCATAGCTGATGTGCGTGACCTCAGTGCTAGCATGCGACTGCGCCACATCAGCCGAGGAGATCTCCCGCCGTGTCCTACAGTTAGACTTTCTATGCAACCCCAGTCCCAATTCAAGAGACCAGAAAAAAAAATTGAGAACAAGAATGGTGGGGGATAGGGTCAGCATGCCCCACACGGACTCTCCAGACCTGATATGATTCTGCTGTTTTCCCAGCCTCCTGGGACAGTTGTCGCATAAATGACCCCTCCTTAGAAGACAAAACGGGTAGAACCCAATTGCATAGGCTCCTTGGAGGAATCAAGGATAGTTCCTCTTGGTGTCTCTCCCTATGCCTCCTATCTATCTGAATAGCTAAATGCATAAGAGAGTCTACAGAAGACGGGACAAAAAAAAATGTCTTCGCTTCAGTCTTCACTAAATTTTTCAGGGAATGGAAGCTTGGGTTGTAGAACAGGGTTAACCATGGATGCAGACGCAAGCCTGCTTGACAAACCTGACACAGTCAGAGGAGGCACTGGTTGATGCTAGATAGTGTCCATTTTTTTAGACAATCTCTAGAGACATTGGACTTTGATCCTGCTGAGACTCTTGTTCTCTGAGATGCTGCAGAAGGCTTGACAGGAGTGCTTTCATGATAGCAGGGGAAGCAGACAGGCAGCAGACAGTACAGGAACACGGACAGGCAAGGTCAAACACAGTCAAAACAACAAGAATCACACCCAGGAACTAGTAAAATAGACCTACGTTGGGCAATGGTACAACAGGCGCTGTCACTATGCTCGATGACGCCATCCTGCGCTTACGCCAAAACTGGAAGTGCCGGTGCACCTGTGTCATTCAGTGCCAACGCGCCTAAGCAGAAAAACGTGGTGGGCATCCCCACCGCACTACCACTAAACCACCAAGGTGAGTCCTCACACTGGTTTGTTGAGGCTTAAGTTGTTAAGGGAATGTGAAGGTATTCCAAATTGTTTTGAAAAATGGGAATAGGATGTACAGTAATAAGCCTTTTGAAAGGCTGTTTTGATTGCAAGAAGTAGTCGATACAAAAAAACATTTTCTGTCTGAAAAATAACATTATTTAGAGAAAAAGGCTACAGGATGGAGAAACACCGATGTACCAGATTTTTGAGAAAGGATGGCTCCGATTGCAATTTCTTAGTCATTAACTCCAGGAAGGTACTGTACAAATAGTACAGCGGAATCAGGATGAGAAATGGTTTAGAAGTAAAAAGTTATTTTAATCTATAAAAAACGCTGAGCGTGAGATGCCAAAGAAAGCATTTGGAACAACTGGTGAGGTCTGTGATTGGGGCTATAATCATTGTAAAGACCTTGATATATTTTCTGTAAAGGTTTGCAATGCCAATGAACCTTTTAATGGCTTTTTTATTCTCAGGAACTTGGCAGTCTAAAATAGCAGAAACCTTTTTTGCTTCCATATAGATAGTGTAGACATAATAAAGCCCAGAAACTGAACAGGCCAAATGTCATGACTAAATTTTCAAAATGTTCATAATGAGATCTAAAAGAAGTCTTCTGTTCATCCCCTTCATGGATTCTTGCAGCTACAAGCACCATGTAGAAAAATATCTTAGTACCATATAGATTTTTGAAGAATCCACAGTTGAAAAAAATGGATAGTGGTTTTTAATTGTAATGTGGCTTCGTTGCTTGTAATCATTACAAGGCTGACAATTTAAATTCTACTGCCCAACTCTGCAGAACAGAATACATGTTATGGGAAAAGAGCTTGGAGGGGGGCAGTGAAGAAGGGGCAGAGGCTTGTTAAAATGGGCTAGGGGGTTATCTTTAAGCAGCAGTGAGGAGAGCTGATGGTTCACCTCTTGCCTCTGGACTTGTGATTCAAGAGACTATTCCATTAGTTGTCTAGACTCTAAACATTATTATTCAATTATTATTGTCAATTATGTGTTTTCCCCACTTTATCCTCTCATCCTTGGTCTTTACCCATTTTAACAAGCCTCTGCCCCTTCTTCACTGCCTCCTCCAAGCTCTTTACCAATAACATGTATTCTGTTCTGCAGAGTTGGGCAGCAGAATTTAAATTGTCATTTTCCCCTGTCTTCGGATCCTCATCTGGTTCTTGCAGGAAGATGTGCAGTTAAAGCTGATTAAGAGTTTAGATATAGATTTAACTATGCATGCTCGTGCTGTGAAATCTAACAGAAGGGCATCAGAAGGCAGGGGAAGATGACACCTTTGAAGTTAGCTGTGTAGTTCTTCAGACTTATGGCAGGTCAGCACACAGGGCAACTTTTTACCCGAATAGATGTTGTGAAGGGGAGGGCATGTAGGGATTAACTAATTCCAGGCAGGCTCAATGTCACAGACTGTGTTCAATTATGGCAGATGTTCTTAGGGACTTTTGGAGCCACTGTAGAGACACAGGAGGATGGTCTTTAAAATAAGCACTGGTTGGCAGAACAGATAAATAATTAAATTAACCCGAAATAAAAGGGCAATCCTTCAAAAAAAAAAAAATCTGACCAGGCCACAATGAGATGGAGGATCTTATTAGACCTATCTGCATAGGTTCCACCAGATCTGGAGTGAAGCAGGGGGTCATAAAGATAAAGGTATCTTGGGAAGGGACTTTTAAAATAGGTACATTTTAAACCATCTCCTCTTTTTTTCAATTGTCTATTTATTGATTTTCAATATGGAACATATAAAGGAACATTATGCTGGTATAAATAGATACAACACAAATATCAATTATATTCAAGCCTAACATTGGAAAGTATCCTGTAGGATGGGGTCAACAGGGGTAAGGGGGTCATTGGTCACCTCTGGTTTACTATATGTGTGAATTAAAGGATGAGCTGTTTGTATTCTTGTAGTTAGCTATTGGGCAGAATAGTTCCTGATTTGTTTGAAAGTGTGGGCAGAGCATTCCTCTAACTGTTGTATTTCATTTGCTTTTGACATCCATTCCTTAACTGTGGCAGTTTGTGAAGTTTTCCAGTATCTGGGTATTAACACTTTGCTGCAGTAGGGCTAAATTATTGATATTGTTAAGTTGCTTCTCTCCTTAGGAGGCATGTAGAAAAGTAGCATGAAGGAGGGGTCAGAGAGTTGTTTCAGTCTGGTAGATTCAGAGGGGTTGGATTCAAAACTTCTAGAGAGTGCATCCGTCTTAGTGTTTTTAGAACCAGGCCTAAAAGTTAGAGAGAAATTAAACCTGGTAAAAAACAATGCCCATCTAGCCTGCCTAGGATTCAGCCACTTGGCAAACTCTATATACAGAAGATTTTTATGGTCCGTAAAGACCGTTATCAAATGCTTAGCCCCCTCCAACAGATGCCGCCATTCCTCAAAGGCCCATTTGATAGCCAACAACTCTATTACCGATGTCATAGTTAGCCTCAGCAGGCGAAATTTTTTTAGAGAAGAATGCACAGGGGTGCACTTTGTTGGTAATCGTAATCGGATGCCTTTGAGAAAGGACTGCCCCAACCTCTGAGGCATCTACCTCAACAATGAAAGGAAGTGCAGTGTCCGGGTGCAGAAGAATAGGGGCAGAACTGAACTCTTTCTTGAGGGAATCAAAAGCTTGGATAGCTTCGGGGAACCATATGCTTGGATCGGCACCCTTCTTAGTCAAATTGGTAATAGGAGCCACTATCAGGGAGAAGGTTTTAATGAATTGACGATAGTAATTGGCGAAACCTAAGAACCTTTGGGTTGCACGCAAAGAAGGAGGTTGGGCCCAATCCAGAACAGCTTTTACTTTACCTGGATCCATCTCTAGCCCCTTGCTGGAAATATAGTAAAACCCAAAAATTGTACATTTTTCAAGTTTCGCATAAAGATTATTTTCTCTTAACCTAAGTAAGACTTCATGAACATGTCTTTGATGCAGGTTCTAGAAAAAAATTAGGATATCGTCAAGATAGACCACTAAGAATATCCCCAGCAGGTCCCGGAAGATGTCATTGACAAATTCCTGGAACACTGCGAGGGGGTTACTGAGACCAAATGGCATTACTAAATACTCGTAGTGGCCGTCCCTGGTGTTAAAGGCAGGAAGGGGATAGCGATTCTTTATGGTGATCTTATTAAGACCCCTGTAATCTATACAAGGGCGAAGACCACCATCCTTTTTCCCAACAAAAAAGAAGCTCGCCCCTCTCTCAAGGTTTTCCTTGATATACTCCTTTATTGCCTGGGCTTCCGGCAAAGAAAGAGGGTAAATTCTACCACAAGGGGGGGGAGTAGACCCAGGGATTAGATCGATTGGGCAGTCATACTGCCTGTGTGGGGGTAAGGTTTCTGTTGCTTTTTTGGAAAAAACATCTGCATATTCTGCATATGTTGCAGGTAATCCCTCTAAAGAGGTAGTTGCCACCACGGAAGGCATACAGCTACCACCACACTTTAAACCCCATTGAATAATCCCCCCAGATACCCAATCAATAAACAGATTATGAGTCTGGAGCCAAGGTAACCCCAAAATAAGAGGAGAAGAAGCACCCTCAATAATGTAAAGGGCTATCTCCTCACTGTGAAGATTATTAACACACGGATAGGATCACAGTTAGAAACCAAACCTGACCCCAAGGGTCATTTGTCCACCGCCAATATTTTCATGGGAGGATTTAGAGGGGTTAGTGGAACACAAAATCTGGCCGCGAAGGCAGCATCCAGAAAATTCCCCTCCGCCCCCAAGTCCACAAAAGCCCGTAGGCCAGGTTAGTTTGACCAGTATCAAAATCCTAGAGGAAGGTTGGGGAGAGGAAACTTCTTTACCCAAATGGAGCTCCCCTTCTCCATTTAGGCTTGGAAGTTTCCAGGTCTCTTAGGACATTGATTTAAGAAATGACCCTTTTCCCCACAGTATATACATAAACCTTGGGATCGCCTGCGAGCCTTTTTCTCTGGAGTTAGAAGGGATATGCCCAATTGCATGGGTTCCTCCAGAGTTAGAGGTACAGGGGGATTAGGGAACTTAACATTGGTCACCACATTAGAAAAGTTAGACTTAGTATTGGTAAACCCAGAATGAAAAGAAGAAGAACCTCTCTCACCCCTTCTCTCCCTCTGTCTTCTACCTGGATGGCAAGATCATCCAGGTTGGAAGATAGAGGATAGTTTACTAGACTGTCTTTGACAGCATCTGCGAGCCCTATCCGGAACTGGCTACAAAGAGCCATGTCGTTCCAACCAGTTTCTACTGCCCACCGGCGGAACTTGGTGCAATAAACTTCCACATCCCGTTTCCCGGACACAGTAAACAGGCAAGGGTCAGGATACATAGAGTAGAATCATCAAAGCCAGACAGAAGTCAAACAGGTATCAGAATCAGAATCAAAATACAAAAGCTTCAAAAGCACAAAGCACCAGGAACAAGATCCTATAACGGGCAAGGTATGGAAGCCCTTTCAAGCTATTTATACTTTTGAATTTCACGCCCTTGCACGCTGATGTCATCACGTCAGCGCCTTTAAATGGATCAGCAGCGCGCCGCACGAGCCCTAGATAGCAGGCGCCTGCGGCCTACTGACTGAGACCACATGGCAAGCCGGGCGTCCCCGGCGAGGTAGCAGCAGGCGTCCCTGCCGTCCCCCCACTAGACCACCAGGTAAGTTCCTCACACTCCCCCAATGCTGTTGTAGAAATGGCTAAAATGAGGTTGCAGGTGTGTGAGGGGGTTAAACTAGCATTGTTTTTCATTATTATTATTAACATCTATTTTTAGAGTGCCAACATATTGCACAGCGCTGTAAGATAAATTTATTTATACAAGAAATCACATGAATAACATATATAGAACATACAGGGCTACATACATCACGACTAATACCGGTACAAAAGGTGAGGAAGGCCCTGAGCAAAATAACTTACAATCTAAAGGGGAAGGCAATGAGACGCAAGGTGTGGGCAAGATCAGAAATAAGTAGGTGAGAGATGTAGCATATGGTATTAAATTTGGTAGCTAAACAGAGTGAGGATAGGCTTCTCTGCATAAATGTGTTTTAAGAGATCTTTTGAAAGCAGAAAGGTTGGGAGAAAGTTGGACAAGCCGGGGTATAGAATTCCAGAAGATGGATGTAGCCCTTGCTGTTAGGTAGGGGTCGCTATGGAGACTGATGGGCGAAGGGCGAGTCCTTGAGACAGGAACTGTATGTGCCTAGGGAACACATAAAGGGAAGGCAGGAACAGGTTGATGAGGGTAAAGAGTCGGACTGGAACAGGTGCAGAGCAGAAAAGGATGGAGAGGGCGAAGATTAGGACTGGACTGGGCAGGATGAAGAGGGTGACGACTCAGGACAGGAACAGACTGGATGGAGCAGGAGTGGAACAGGAACAGACTGTATGGGACAGAACGGTATGAGCGTAGATCAGATCAAACTGGGGATAGAGTGCAGAAGGAGACTAGAGCAGAAGGAGACTGGAGTGGATAGCACGAGAGGACTGGAGAGCAGGATAGCAAGAGAACTGGGGAGCAGGATAGCAAGAGGACTGGAGAGCAGGATAGCAAGAGGCAGAGTGAGATGAGGGGGTACAAGGTAGGGTAAGGATCAAACTGGGGATAGAGTGCAGAAGGAGACTAGAGCAGAAGGAGACTGGGGTGGATAGCACGAGAGGACTGGAGAGCAGGATAGCAAGAGAACTGGGGAGCAGGATAGCAAGAGGACTGGAGAGCAGGATAGCAAGAGGCAGAGTGAGATGAGGGGGTACAAGGTAGGGTAAGGAAGCAAGAATAAGGAACAGGCGAGGCAAGGTCAGTAAAAGGTGAAGTCAGGGAAAAGTACAAGGTAGAACAGGAAGCAGAAATCAGGAACAAGCAAGGCAGGGGTCAGGTTAAGGTCAAGGCTGAAATAGGTTAAGGCAAGGTGAAAGGTAGAACTGGAGCAGAGCTGGGAGGAAAAGACCAGACAGGAACAGAACAAGAAAGGATAAGGAGGAAAGGTTCAAGGTAGGACAGAACAAGGCAAGGAGACTAAAGCTGAACCCCTTAGCTAGGGACAATGCAACACTGCTAGTCTGGGAAACAATGCTCTGGCCAGGTGCGTTTGGAGGGCTGACCTTACATAGGGCAGAGTCAGACCTGATTGGCTGATTGCAACTAATCAGGCAGCAGTTGGGCTGGGGCTGCAAAGGTCAAACAGGCAGCAGCTGGGCTGGAGCTGCAGAGGCCAATCAGGCTGCAGCTGGGCTGGGGCTGCAGAGGCCAGGTAACATATAGCGAGCAACCCTACAGGCTGCTCACCGGCCAAATGGTTAAGGTATCGAGCCAGAAACCCAAAGGTCCCTGGCTTGAATCCCAGCAATACCAGACACTTGCAAAGTCTTGAATGCGTGCATGTAAGGAGGTAGAGTTGAGGAGCACGTCTGTAGAGGAGTGTAGTAAGCGGTTGGGTGAGTATCTAGAGATGCATTCAGAAATGTAGGGTGGGGCAGGGTTATGAAGTGCTTTGATTGTCAGGATCATTCATTTGAATTTTATTCAGAAACGTAGTGTAAGCCAGTGCAGGGATTGGCAGAGTGGCATGGCAGAGGAGAAGCAGTTGCTGAGGTGTATAAGCCCGGTGGTGTTGTTCATTATGGACTGGAGAGGTGACAGTCTCTGGGGGGGAAGGCTAATTAATAAAGAGTTACAATAGTCTAGTCGTGATATGATGTGAGAGTGAATAAGAATTTTGGTGTCATCTTGGGTGTCAGACCTGGGGAGATGGGGTGATAGTGGAATTGTAAGATATGATAGATACAGTACTTTTGGGATGTTACAGGTTTTAGTTGGAGGAACAATTTCCATTTTAAAGAGGTTTAAAGGGATACTGTCATGGGAAAAAAAAACTTTTATGAATCAGTTAATAGTGCTGCTCCAGCAATCCATTTCTCAAAAGAGCAAACAGATTTTTTTATATTCAATTTTGAAATCTGACATGGGGCTAGACATATTGTCAATTTCCCAGCTGCTTCAATCACTCTTTACTGCTGTACTGCAAGTTGGAGTGATATCACCCCCCTTCCTTTTCCCCCCAGCAATGGGAAGGTAACCAGATAGCAGCTCCCTAACACAAGATAACAGCTCGCTGGTAGATCTAAGAACAACACTCAATAGTAAAAACCCATGTCTCACTGAGACACATTCAGTTACATTGAGAAGGAAAAACAGCAGCCTGCCAGAAAGCATTTCTCTCCTAAAGTGCAGGCATAAGTCACATGACCAGGGGCAGCTGGGAAATTGACAAAATGTCTAGCCCCATGTCAGATTTCAAAATTGAATATAAAAAAATCAGATTGCTCTTTTGAGAAATGGATTTCAGTGCAGAATTCTGCTGGAGTAGCATTATTAACTGATGCGTTTTGAAAAAACATGTTTTCCGATGACAGGATCCCTTTAATTTAAGGTAGCTCTGCAACATTCAAGTAGAAATAGTGGACAGACAGGAGGAGACCTGAGTTAGGAGTTCTGGGTTGAAATCAGGAGTAAGGATGGGCAAATTTGACCCATTTCGTTTTGGCAAAAATTTGCCGCTGGCAAAATGTCGCTGCAAATTTTTGATGCACGGCGCCATACAAGTCTATGGGCATCATTTCGGCGGCGAAACAAGGTGAAAAAATTCACCCATCCATAATCAGGAGAGGAGAGATAGTGAATATCTGAGTATCGTCAGCATAGAGGTGGTATTGGAAATCATATGAGTTGATTAGTTTGCCGAGTGAGGAAATATAGAGAGAAAATAATAAGGGCCCCAGAACAGAGCCTTGAGGAACAGCAACAGCAAAAGGTATGGGAGAAAAGGTTACACCATTGTAGGAAGTGCCAAGGACCCTGGTCTCGGCTCGGCTTCGCCAGTAGTGTGACCACTGTTGGGCTTCGGGAGGAGCCCTCAGCTTATTTGGGTGCCACCTGGACTTAACGAGGAGTACAAGGCAAGATGTTCTGGCTGGCAAAGGGGCACGGCTGTTAAAGAGTCTTTTGGGCTGAAGGTCACGGTACAAAAGGATTAGGCAGGCGGATGGTCAGACAGGCTGGGTTGAGGCAGGCGGATATCAAGGATCGTCAGACAGGCTATGGGTCAAAACCGGGTATCAATCAGACGGATGGGATCAGACAAAGAGAGTGGTCAAAGTTCAGGCTGGGTCAGGATTCAGAGTTCAGAGTAGTAAGGTTACAGGCAGGGTCAAACACGGGTAATCAAGTTAATCAGAATAGGAACAGACGCACAAGGCTCAGAAACCACTAGAAACAGAGTTCTATCACGCGCAACCATTGCTATGCTGGGCAACTATTTATATAAGTGGCAAATGAGATTCAATGTTGATAAATGTAAGGTCATGCTCCTGGGATGTAAAAATATCCAAGCATCTTATACCCTTAATGGGACCGCACTAGGCAAATCCATTATGGAAAAGGACCTTGGAGTCCTTGTAGATGATAAACTTGGCTGTAGCAAGCAATGCCAGTCGGCAGCATCAAGGGCAAATAAGGTCTTGCGCTGTATTAAAAGGGGCATAGAGTCAAGGGAGGAGGGGGTCATTCTTCCACTGTATAGAGCACTTGTAAGGCCCCATCTAGAATATGCCGTACAGTTTTGGTCTCCATCACTCAAACAGGACATTATTGTATTAGAGAGGGTACAGAGAAGGACAACTAAGCTGGTAAAAGGTATTGAAAATCTTAGCTATGAGGAAAGACTGGCCAAATTGGGCATGTTCACGCTGGAGAAGAGGCGCTTAAGGGGTGATTTGATAACTATGTATAAATATATAAGGGGATCATATAATAATCTCTCAAATGCTTTATTTACCAGTAGGTCTTTCCAGCTGACACGAGGTCACCCATTCCGATTAGAAGAAAAGAGATTCCTTCTAAATATTCGGAAGGGGTTTTTTACAGTGAAAGCTGTGAAGATGTGGAATTCTCTCCCTGAATCAGTTGTACAGGCTTATACATTAGATAGCTTTAAGAAGGGGTTGGGTAGCTTTTTAGCAAGTGAGGGAATACAGGGTTATGGGAAATAGCTCATAGTACAAGTTGATCCAGGGACTAGTCCGATTGCCATTTTGGAGTCAGGAAGGAATTTTTCCCCCTCTGAGGTAAATTGGAGAGGCTTCAGATGTTTTTTTTTGCCTTCCTCTGGATCAACTGGCAGATAAGTAGTTAATAAAAAGGAAAAAAAAAAAGGTTGAACTCGATGGACATGTGTCTTTTTTCAACCTTACTTACTATGTATGTTACTATGTATATAGTTTGAAATTCGCGCCTTTGCACACTGACGTCACTACGCCTTTAAATAGGAAGGAGGCGCACTGCGCGCGCCCTAGAGAGCCGGCGCCAGTGTGAACACGCTGGCACGGCCTAAGATGGCTGCAAGGGAGACTGACCATGCAGCGGGCGTCCCCGCCGATGGCGCGGCAGGCGACCCCGCTGCACAGGTATTGTTACACCATAGGAAGATTTGTAGTTGGTCAAGTTTTCCCTGTTTGTGGCTAGGGAAAGGCTGGGTTATTTATTATTGGGTTCAATGGGGATGGGGAGGTTGTTGTTAAGGAGGTGTGTTTCAGGTTGTCCAATATCTCTAGTGTATTTATTAAGGGGGGATGGTGTTTGGTTAGGAGCCTTCACTTACATATTCCAAGGGAGGTACAGGAGATGTGTGGAAGTGGAAAGTTGTTCTGTCAACCCATAGTTTAAATGGTGTGAACACTCCAATATAATTACATAGTTAGATCGGGTTGAAAAAAGACCAAAGTCCATCAAGTTCAACCCTTCCAAATGAAACCCAGCGCCCATACATACACACACTGACCCCTTCATACACTCAGACAAACTCATACACTAACTTGTCCAAGAAATCATCCAAGCCACTCTTAAAGGCATTAACAGAATGCTTGACACGTGGGAGGAAAGCAGATGCTGAAAATTCTTGTAATATGACATAGGGAATCCATTGAGGCCCATGGATTGGCCTACCACACCAACCTGCAAAAGCTCGGGCCTGGATGGATTTCCTATTCCATATTACAAGAATTTTCAGCATCTGCTTTCCTCCCACGTGTCAAGCATTTAACACTCTCCAAATGGAAGCCAAATTCTCTCCCCAATCCCTGGAAGCTCAAATAACACTAATAACCCAAATGGCCCATTGGATTTCCTCTTGCGTTATGTCTATGTCCCGTTGTGTAGAGGTGGCCTGGGGGAGTTTGGGAAGATTATTTTGTCTAAAGAATTTATTGGCAATATTATTATTGGTATTGTCCATTGTAGAGAAAGGGATTTTATTTAGTAGACTTGTGAAAAGAACAATACAAACTCTGTTGCTATGGCCTCATTTAGGTATTCGAATTGCCTGAGGAAGTTTTAAGTTTAGTAATATAGTCTTTTGAAAGTTTTTGTTTGAGCGCCCTGGTAAGCAATTGTTTCCATGTTAGTAGTTATTGATGCATACATTTTTTCAAAGTAGGCATTGAGCTTGTCTGTTAGTATCTTGAGTTACCATCTCCTCATTTACTTAAACTTTTTCGAAAGTGTAGGTATAACACCAGGTAAAACATCAACCAACACCCTTGAAGGAAGACCCAGAACTGCTTTCTGTTTCCAGAGATTTTTTCAGGCAATGCAACCTTTGGTTCAGTCACATATACAGCTTGAGACACAGGAACAGCTTGCGGCAGCCCCGGATTGGCAATCTGTGGGTTCTGGCAAATGCCAAAGGGGCTGCTATAAACTGCCATAGAAAGTAACTATTTAGTGGGTTGGTGGGGGCTGTTTGGGCCTCTGTGTGGGCTGATTGGGCCTCTTTGTACCTGAAATACCAGGGCCTATCTTAATTCTCTGTCCCGACCTGGCTGGTGGCATATTAGCAGTTGCACTGAGATCTTGGATCTGGGTCTGAATTTGTTGGTAACTCCCTTGCAAGTCTCACACAACTTGAGTGAGGGCTGCTAGCTTCTGTAAGAGCACATTGAAAAAGTGAGAGGAATCTGAAAGATGATTACCTTGTACTGGCATGAGGGCGTTGGTGTCTATTTACACACTGTGCACATGCATTAGAACTCAAGTGAGTGTTTAAGGGCATATACATACATGTGAATTTACTGAAGTTTGCACACTGTGAACAGAGTAGAAAATTAATGTACATATGCAAAGAGCCCCAGTTGATGGAGCCAGCATGAGATGACTGACACCAATGTCTGACTTAAGGAATGAATAGACAATAATTAATATTAAAAAATACTATAATATAGATATTTTCTATTAGGCATTTATAGGTATTGAATTGAATGCATTTTTGGGCTTTGTTAAACAAATAACAATTATGGCCAGCTGAAGATGGTAACTCCTATTAAGCCCATTACATTTGGGGTAATTCACTTTTAAATTAACTTTTAGTATGATGTAGAAAGTCATATGTAGATTGTCATATATGAAGACAGAAAATATTTGCGGTGTGTTTTCATTTATTACTTTTGTGTTTTAATGATTTAGCTTTTTATTCAAAGGCTCTCCACTTTCAAATTTCAGCAGCTGTCTGGTTGCTTCCCATTTACCATAGCAACCAGGCAGTGATTGGATGAGAGACTGGAATCGGTTAGGGGCTGAATAGAAAGATAAGTAATAGAAAGTAAAGAAGATACAATTGTAGCCTCACAGAACAACTAGTTTGCTGCATTGGCTTTACCTGATTTGAATATACGCTAACATTTCTCACTGAATGGTAAATTTTCTTTTACTTTGCAGGAGAGATAAGGGTCGCATTTGCCCTTTATAATAATTTGGGACAATATTTATCTACAGAGAATTCCAGCATAAAGTTAGAAACTGAATCTCTAAACACGAATTATACAGTTATTGTCAATTCACCCATCATTACAGCAGCTGTTTATAAAGAATCCAGTAGCAAGCTCTACTTGGCAGACCCAGTTGTGTTTACTGTAAAGCACATCAAGGTAAGTACTGAGACAAAATTAATATAATGAATTGTGATTATTTCTCTCCAGCCAATTATGTAAAAACAAAATGTATTTAAAGTGGACCTGTCACCCAGACACAAAAGTGTATAATAAAAGTCCTTTTCAAATTAAACATGAAATCCAATTTCTATTTTTTATTAAAGCATTCATAGCTGTTGTAAGCTCATTTAAAAATCTCAGCTGTCAATTAAATATTGTCTGCCCCTCCTCTATGCCTTAGGCATAAAGGTGGGGCAGACAATTACTTTCACTTTCCATTCAGCACTTCCTAGATGTCACTGCTCTCCACACATTCCCCCTTTCTCTTCATCGTTTAATTGTGTAGCCAGTGCATGGGGATGGACATCGGGTCCCCTATTCTGGTGCACGAACAAGATTCTGAGATGATGCAAGGCTTGCCTTAATAACAGTGTCTGCAAAATTGCTCTTGCCTGTTTGCTATAATTATGAATTCCCAGACTGAAGGGAACAAGATTCAAATAATTTATATAGTGTAATTAAAGTTCATTTTGCTTGATTAATGTGATCAAATAGGATTTTGAATTATTTGTTTGGGTGAAGGGTCCCCTTAAATCATATAATCTATAAACACCTTGTGTTTATGACAGAACATTTGATTCAGGGATTTGTGAACTAGTACTGAATCACAGCAGCTCTATGAGAAAAAGAATGCAGTGTGTTTTATAGTGTTAGGCCTCAATGTGTTTATGCCCAAGGCAAATGGACAGTTACTAGCCTCAATGCAAGTTAATGTCCTGCTCAAATCATCTTTATTGCATTTTCCCATTTATTTTACCTTTCAAGCTCTCTTGATACCTTCTTCTCCAAATCCCCCCCTGTTTTATGCAATTTTACTCTAATTTAATTTTTTCATCTTTTCCTCTTTTTGCATCTTTTCTCTGTGTAGCAGTCTCTCCTGCCATTACTAAAGTGCCATTCTCTGCTACTTCTCCTTGTCTCCCTATATGCTATGTACCACCTTCCCTGTTGTCTTTTCTCTCTTTTCTCCATGTTTCATGCAGTGGCGTAACTAGATTCCTAGGGGCCCGGTGCAGAAATTTGCAACTAGGCCCCCCCCCCAGCAAATGTGCTGCAGGTAACAATTAATGATCCAGTGTCATAGGACGGAACTTAAAAATTATTTTTACATACAGAAACTAGTACACTTTTTTAGGGCAACATACTGTACAACTAAATTAAAATATGTATAACACAGTACCAGTATTGTGAAAATAATCTGGTGCAGACTGCAGTGAATCAGGGAAGCAGGAAGAGCATTGGGACATCTGTGGAAGCAGGCTTTTTAAATGTTTGTGCTCCGCTTATTGGGGAGAAGTAACACAGTAGCATTTTCATGTATAATTGCCCAAATATCATAGCAGGATGAACACAGTGGCAATCTCATGTATAATACCCCCAGAAATCATAGTAAGATGAACACAGGGGTGACCTCATATATAATATCCACATAACTCATAGCAGGATGGCACAGTTGCAATTCCATGTATAAATACCCCAAGAACTCATAGCAGGATGAAAGCAGGGGCAATTCCGTGTATAATACCCCCAGAACTCATAGTAGGATGGCACAGTGGCAATCTCATGTATAACACCCCCAACTATTTCAAGTATCAGGCAATATTTTTAGTGCACCTTTTAACTTTTGGAATGTTTTTTTTAATGCAGTGCAGGTGCACAACCCTGCACCCCTGGTAGTTTCCTCACTGGAATCATAAAAGGGGAATCATATAAGGGGAGTCGTATAAGGGGAATCGTATAAGGGGAATCATATAAGGGGAATCATATAAAGGGGATCATATGAGGGGAATGAAAGGTGGGAATATAAAAGGGAATCTTATAAGGGGACTCATATACAGTAAGTGGAATAAAAGGTGGGAATATAAAGGGAATCGTATAAGTGCAATGCCCTATACTAGGAGGGAGACTGAAGACAGACATTCCTGTGATTTGGGGCAGACGCAGCAGCTGCAGCAGCAGCTCAGGTGTCAGTGGCAAATACTTGGAGAAATTGGGGGGGTCTCGTCTGTGCCAATCACAATGCGGGGCTGATCATCAATGTTACTGTTTTATATGTATTGTACCTACACTGATATCCCACTTCAAGGTAGGTATTCAATGCCAGACTCTCTTGTGTTTGTGCAACTTGTACTTTGCATTCTGTACACAATTCATAAGAAGTGGCTGAACGAGCAGCGTTTTGGCGCTAGTGACTCTATGAGATGTGTTTAAGTGCACCTTGTGTTGCCATTCTGATTTCATTGGCTTGTTCTGTTAAAGAAGTAACACATACTAGTACTTATGTGTGTGTTTGTGTAAAGAGAGAAAATATTCAATGAAAAAGTAACTGAGACAAAGCAAATCCCTACCATTACACAACAGATGGTAACCATCTCTAGCTGTCAATGTTATCTCTAGTTGCTGCTAGCAAATGGTGCTGTGCTGACCAGACGCGCTGCCAACGGGAGAGAGGAGGACAGACGGGAAGAAGGAGGGAGGCGACAGGGGGTCACAGGGCAACACAGCAGATGCCTGGGAATGACAATTTCATGGTCACATGCAGTGGTTTAAGGGGGCATCGGAGGGGAGACACAAGAGGGGAGGTAAAATGAAATACCAGAAATACCTGACTGTGCTGCAGATGGCGATTGGAGTGACTCCTTCCAATAGAGAGTATGTGCTGAGTGTGAAGCTGCTTTGCTGGAGACTGGAGCAAGGGAACAGGACGGGCCAATGATTGTCAGGGCAACCCTTAAGGTGGCCATACAAGGGCAGATAAAGCTGCCGATATCGGTCGTTTGGACCAATTTGACAGCTTATCTGCCCGTGTATGGGGGCTTCCGACGGGTCTTCCCGATCGATATCTGGGCACGATATCGATCGGGAAGGTTGGATTTTTAACCAACCGACCCGTCGGAGCCCCTTGGCGCATCGTAATTCGATCGTTCGGCCATACGGAATATTTTTACCCCCGATATAGCCATGCTGTTTAGTGGCATATCGGGGAAAGATCCGCTCTTTTGGCGATGTCGCCAAACGAGCGAATCTTTGAGTCTATGGCCACCTTTACACTCAGTTCATCTAAAGCCGCACCTAGAATTATGTGGGAGGGACTCCGACCCTGGTTAAGTGCTTGGCTGCCTCCTGCCTGAAACGTAGAATTTACGTGCAGGCTGCAGCCAGGCACACCGCAGACAGTCCCTAGCAGAGCAGGCAGCTGAGGGCGGAAGTGATTGAAGCGGGCGGCGGTGGGCCCTATGGCAAGTACTTTACCTGTAACATTTGTGATTCAATTTAAGTGGAGCCCATGCCGCACACATATGTGTCACCAGGACTGCACAGTCAGGGGCCCACCGAGGTCGGTACCCTGGCAGGCCAGTCTGACCCTGGATGGAGCTGGAGGGGAGCCATTGCATCAGGCTGAGCTTACCCGCATTAGTCCTCCACACATGTGAACATCTCACTCACACATGCTATCTCCAGCTCATTACCAGTCCCGGCCTGCCTCCCACTCCTCCTGCTTAATCAGCTGCTGTACCCCGGCAGGCCTCGGCTCCTACCCACCGCCTCCTTCTCCCGTAGCGTGCGGCTGCTGCTGCTGTGGCTAGTCCCTCAGTTCCGCCCCACCTGCAGCTCACTTGTGTATGCTGTGCTCCATCTTCTTAGGAGGGCCCGGGATTCGCAATAGCGCGACCCGCCAGCGGGCCCTGAGGTGGTGCGGGCCCTGGTGCAATCGCACCTTCTGCGCGCCTGGTAGTTACAGCACTAGTTTCATGTTCTTTTCTTAATGGAGTAGCCAAGTCTGGAAAAACAGTCTGTTAATATGCTAAATGACAACTTTTTATTTTAGAACCCTACTAGAAAAGATGCTTGAATCTTGTATTAACTAATAATACATCATTTATATCCAGCACTAGTGTGGGTGAGCATTTAGGGAACAGTGATTATAAAATGGTCTCTGTTCCTATCATTGTTGCAAACTTTGTCAGCAATAGCATTTCTACAACAATCATTTTCAGAAGTTTCAGAAATTAAAAACGTTTACAGGGATAAACACAGAAAGCAAACGGATATCTTAAAAATACTGCTTAACAAATGTCAGTATATTCCCCTTGTAATATAGCAAAAGGGGCATAGAAAAGCAAAACCATTATGGTTTAATAAAAAGATTAGCATTGAGGTTGGTAAGAAAAAAACGCACACATTTAAGGTATTCAAGCTAGGTGGGACACCTGAAACTTGTATTAGCAACCTCAACGCTAACCACATAAGCTATCATCGAAAAAAAAAAAAGTCAATACAGGAAGGAGTAACGTAATAAAGAAGCAAGTATTGGTGGAAACCTTTGTATCAGAGGAAGGTAAAATGATTGAAGAGAGAAGGAAAAAAAGCAGAGATTTTGAATTATTATTTGTCTGTTTACACAAATGAGGAAATTGTTAGACAATCCATACCCCAAAATGAATACTTAAAGGAACAGTAACATCAAAAATTAAAGTGTTTTAAATTGAAGGTACTGTTGCACTGCACTGGTAAAACCGATCTGTTTGCTTAAGAAACACTACTATAGTTCATATAAACAAGCTGCTGTGTAGCAATGGTGGAAATTGAAAAAAGGCTATATGGCACAGGTTAAATAGTGGATAACAGATAACACCATTATATTCTATAGAGCTTATCTGCTTTTTATATAAACAGTAGTAGCGTTTCTGAAGCAAACACAACAATTTTACCAGTACAGGGCAACACTGCATTATATTTTTATTGCTTTAAAACTATTTTATTTTTTTGATGTTACTGTTCCTTTAAGCAGCAGACGTGAATCACTGGATCCCATGGGACTGCCCTTAATTCTTAAAATGGCAATTTTCTATTAAGGATTACACAAGGGCACATACTACTAAAAAAGGAAAATATTATGAAAATAGTTTATTTAAATGAAGCAGAGTTTTTCATGTCTGGATTAGATGCCGTTCATCACAGTGTCTTAAAAAACTCAGATTTTTGATTACCAAACCATTTAATCCCTTAAAGAGGTTGTTCACCTTCAAACAACTAGTTGGTTTCAGATAGATCATCAGAAATAACAACTTTTTCCAATGACTATTGGGAGTCGCCAATCCTGTAAACTGTTCTAAATGGATACAACTCAATGTTGCAACATTGTAACAGTTTAGAGTCTGCGCCTGAATTACTGAGCTGCCAGACTCAAACACCAGAGACACGGACATGCACATTTAAACTTAGATTTTGGGAAAAAACATAAAAAAGAAATAATAGAAAGTTATTGAAAAAAGTCTTTATTTCTGGGGAACAATCTAAAAACAACTGAATTGAAAAAAGTTTGGAAGGTGAACAACCCCTTTAATTTTGCAGGACTCTCTTTTATCTGGCCTGGTACCATGAGGCTTGTGGTGCCATTATTCAAAATGGGATTGTGTTCTCAGCCTGAAAACTAAACTAAACTAGAACTGTTAGTTTGACATTTGTGGTAGGAACGTTTTTGGAGGTCATAATAAGGGTGAAATGATAATAGAGGATAAGATACTGGAATACATTTCAAATCATAATGCTCTGTTTGTGCCAGCATGGTTATATGTACAATCAACTTTGTTAAAAAAAGACAAATTCAATTGCCTTTTATCAAGACATGAGTATAAACCTATACGCTGAGGTGGCAATGGATTTGATTTACTCATAGGTATCGGAACTGGGTGGGGGGGGTTCAAGGTGGTCTTAGTTATGCACATACATTAAGTGCTTAAAGGGGTGGTTCACCTTTAAACAACTAGTTGTTTTCAGGTAGATCACCAGAAATAACGACTTTTTCCAATGACTTTCCATTTTCTATGCATGACCGTTTTTCTAATATTGAAGCGTAAAGTCTCATTTTTCACCTTCTGAAGCAGCTCTGGGAGGGAGGGGATCGCCGACTCTGTAAACTGTTCTAAATTGTTACATTTAGTTGATACATTTCTTATCTTTGTCACTGCTGAGCAGAATCTCTGGGTTTCATTACAGGCAGCTGTTAGAATTGATACAATAGTTGCTAATACTCCAGAGATGCTGCTGAGAAATGTATCAACTAAATGTTGCAAAATTGTAACAGTTAAGAATTTGCACCTGAATTACTGAGCTGCCAGACTCAAACACCAGAGACACAAACATTCAACTTTTAAACTTAGATTTTGGAAAAACAGTAAAATATAAATAATGGAAAGTAATTGGAAAAAATCATTATTTCTGGGAAACAATCTAAAAACAACTGAGTTGAAAAAGTGTTTGGAAGGTGAACAAACCCTTTAAACAAATTAAAAGCAAAGAACCAGAGACATAGCCCCATAGTACTGCACTAACAACACTGGTCCGATTACAAACATTCCATTTAACACCACTTTTTGTAAACTCTTCCTCAGGCTATTCTATATCAAAGTACAAATGTTATTTGTTACAAATGTTATAATTTTCTGCATGTAGCCTAATGAAACCTTCTAAGGAATTGTTCACTAGAAATAACTCTTGTAGGTATAAGATTGGATTGTATGCTAACTGTAGTACCAATGGGTTGTTTATCTAATTACTTGCATTTGTGGAATTCAGTACATTGGCAAAACAAATAGACCAGTGTGAAAACGTATATCCAAACATATGAATTGTGCCTCGAGGGGTGACAAAAGTTCTGCTGTGGCTAAACACTTGATAGAACAAGATGAGGTCAAATACAGTGTCTCCTTTCAAGTGATAGATAGGGTGACACCAAGAGTAAGGTGATTTGGAAAAGTCCCTTCTCAGGAGAGAAGCTTTTTGAATCTTTACATTAGGCACAGTCACCCGCTTGAATAGGAAGTGGGAAATAAACCATTTTGTGGATTAATTGGTTTGTATACACCTCTGCATTAATTCTTGTTAATTCTTATTAGTTAATTTATTAATATATTTGGATTATCCCTAGGCCTTGTGTGTGTGTGTGTGTGTGTGTGTGTGTGTATATATATACATATATCAAAATGAGTTGGAGCACACCGGTATTATAAACAAATTTAAAACATATTGCTTTTATTGATCCATTTAAAAACAGGCCAAGTTTCGGTCTCCTCCTAAGACCTTTATCAAGACCTTGTTATCCATAAAAACAGCAGATATAAATAGATAAAATGTATAGCACTCACCCAATTGTGCACACTCCCACTAACCACGTGACAGGAAGGTAAACCCTGCACCAAGGGTATATAAGAGTTAGCACTGATACAGGATGTAAATAGGAAACATTGATTAAAAACAATTCCACAGAGGCATGAAGTGTTACAATGTTGCACAGAAAACTGATTTCATTCTAGCAAATAAAGTCACCCATTATTTAACGTTGATTCAGAAAGCATGAAAGAGAACAGTATTTATTTAGGCCATGGGGTGCCAATGTATTTAATTTCTTAATCCAGAAAGCTTCTCTCTGCAAAAGCAATTTGGATCTATCACCCCCACGCCTTGGGGGTGGAACATGGTCTATTGCTATGTATCTAAAAGTCGGTAACCTGTGTCCCTTCTCCTAATAATGCTTAGCCCCTGGTTTATTGGTAGTTTCATCCCTAAATGCAGTGCTGATTGCTGACCTATGACCATCCATTCGTAGACGCAGTGTCTGATCTGTTTTGCTGACATAAGGTAGCCCACAAGGGCAAGTTATTAAGTATATAACATGGGTAGGACAGGTAATGTGATGTCTTATGCTAAATCGTTTACCTGTATGGGGGTGGAAGAAAGAATCGCCCAGTGTCATATATCTGCACAATGTGCAGTTTGGACACTTAAAACACCCCATTTTTTCTCCCAACAACCACCCTTGTCTTTTTTTGGAATAACAGTTAATAGGATCACTTTTCACAAGAAAATCTCTCAAATTTGTGCCACGTCTATAACAGACCATCGGGGTATAGGCATAATCCTTTTCAAGTCGGCATCAGTCTCAACAATTTTCCAATATTCTTTTAGGAATAAACAATTCATGCCTCTGTGGAATGGTTTTTAATTAATGTTTCCTATTTACATCCTGTATCAGTGCTAACTCTTATATACCCTTGGTGCAGGGTTTAAAGCAGGGGTGTCCAAACTTTTGGCTCGCAGGGCCACATTGGAAAAAGAAAAATTGTCTGGGGCCACACATGAAATACACAAACATGTTTGCTTTGTAAAAGTAAAGGAAATACACAGAAAAGAACTACAATGCCAGTTGGATAACCAGATGGAGCTATACACGGGAATATGGGACACCTGGATATTAAAAAGACTTATTATTATATTATTATTACTAACTGGGCAATAGGCAGAGTCCCCCCTCCTCCTATATCCTTTGCGACATGACGTTTCCTCGGGAACCAAACTGGGCCGCATTCATATACATCCTGGGCCGCATGTGGCCCTCGGGCCGCAGTTTGGACACCCCTGGTTTAAAGCAATATGTTTTAACTTTGTTTATAATACCGGTGTGCTCCAACTCTTTTTGATATATACGGATGAAGCATGTAGTGGAGGCACCCGGTTTTCATAATTGTGAATGGTGTGCGGGAGAAGTTTGGACTATAAATTATATATATATATATATATATATATATATATATATATATATATATATATATAGATATACAGTATTTGTTGGTGGGTTACATGAGGGTTGGTTATTTTCAATTGGAGTTTTGTCTGTTTTTCTAGTTTTTTCTTTACCATAAATGTATATCTACATAATATTTATATTTATATTTTCAATTGTATTTCCAACATTGCTTATTACTGCATATTTATTCTAATACTGCTCATTGCTGCATATTTATTGCTTATTTAGTGTCAACAATGGCAAGACTTGACATGCATTATATTGAAGATTGTATATGATACTTAAAAGTTTGTGTGATTGTGTATAACTTCTACAATTTTTTAACCAATGATTTTATACATGTGGCTATATAAGTAAACTATCAGCAGAGGGGGCCTTGGCTTCTGAGGAAGTGACTAGCACTAGTCACGAAGTCGCTCTCCCCTGCCCGTTGTTTTGTCTGCATCTAATGATGTTTTTTTTATCTTTAATTCCCAAAAAACCTTGAATTTTAGTCATGCACTCACATCCTGCATATGTTCCGGTGAGCCACAAGTGCACTTCCTAATGATTCTCTATTATTTTCTGCTGCCTATGGATCTACCGATGGATCTGCCTAACTACTTAGATTTTGCTAAAGCATTTTAAATACTACCACACAGAAGCTAACTAATTAAATTAAGAAATTTAGTAGTAAGACAAAACAGAGGCGCCAAAAGGATAAAAATAGCTAAAAGCACTTAAAAACCCAATGGGTAATTCAGAGGAGGTAGTAATGAACTTACCTCCTCCAAGCAGACACCAACGAAAGTGGTAATTTTCAATAATAGTTTATTCACCAAACAGTATTGCAACGCGTTTCGCAGGCATTTCCTGCTTCATCAGGCAATATGGAACGGGAGCAAAAACAACTAAAAAAACAGAGACAGGCAAATTTGTAAAATATTATTGTATACAGCTGTTCGGATTGTGGGGAAGTTTGGATACTGAGTGATGCCCTTGGGCCAAGTATATGAGGGGAAGGGGAAACAAGGGGAGGAGAAATAGTTCACAGCATGGGGAAACAAGTGCTGATGGACATGGGGGATAGGCTGCTAGTATATATTATCTAAATTGGAAACATAATAGGAGACATAAAATAGTAACATAATAAAGGACGTGACCTAAGGTATATTTAAAGCCAGGGGATGTAGCACAGATGACTAAACCAACAAAAGAAATAAATGAAATTCCCATTGGGTTTTTAAGTGTTTTTAGCTATTTTTATCCTTTTGGCGCCTCTGTTTTGTCTTACTACTATATCGAGTCCACCCCGAGTGGAGGGGTATCATCCCCTTTTTCTTTTTCTACAGAGAGCGACGTTTTATTCCTGAGTGGGGTCAGGATAATCTCCCCACCTGCCTATACAGTGGTTGCCTATCGGTAACCCTGGTTTGTGAGTATTAACTTGTTTACTCTACCATTACTCCCTGTAAAAACATATTACACTATTGGGGCTCTTGGTGTTCCTTTTTGTCTCCAAATTAAAAAAATTGTACTTTAATATAGAACTCTCTGAAGAACATTATAAATGGTAATGTTAAATGGAAAATGTTAAATGGAATGTTTCTAATTGGGCCAGTGTTGTTAGTAGAGTTCCACGGGGCTATGTCTTTGTTACTTTGCCTTTAATTTGTTTATTATTGACCTTGAAGTTAATATTTTTAATTTTGTATCTATTTCTTTTGGCCAGAAATATGGCACAGGCAAATGAGGCTCAGTGCCACCCTAGGGGCCACACAGTTCAGTTCATAGATCCAGAAGGGCACACGCTATAAAATAATATTATTATGATGCAAGTGTATTGGTATTTGCTCTATACAGCAAATTACACTATTACACAAATTACACTATTATACTACAGGACCATGTGTAACTTCAGCCCAATGTTTTGCTACAGCTAATTGTTTTCTAATTGTACTGTAGTCACCTTTCCAAATTAATTTATGTTGTGTTTGTTGTGCAATATAAACTATACTTACACTATTGAAATTATTTAAAAACTGTTCACAAGTTTTGCATCATCTTGTTTTTATGGCAAAATATGGGACTTGATAAAGATGCCCATGCACTGGCTACACGATTAGATAGTGAGAAAGAAGCGGAAATAAGTGAAAGCAATTTGGCAGGCAATATAAGATTGACAGCTGAGATTTGTAAGTACCCTTATAACAGGCAGGGGTGCTTTAACCATAGGGCTAATAGGGCAGCTGCCAAGGGCTCACTGATTTGGGGGGTTCATTGTGTCCCTGATGCTCTACTTAACCCAGTGTTCTATATCTTCTTTTCTTTGCGAAGGGCCATGGTTTTCACTGTGGAACGCGTGGCCATCTTGGATTATTGTGATTTTTTTTTTTTGGTTAATTTTTTCAGCGATTTTACTAGCATATATGGAGTTAATGGAGTGCTCATTGCCTATATTTCAACAATCTTACTGGCATGTATGGAGTTAGTGGAATGCTTATTGGCTATTTTTCAGTGATCTTACTGGCAATCTGGGATTGATGGATTGCTTATTGCCAATTTTACAGTGATTGTACTGGCATAGCTGGGGTTAATATGCTGATTATTCATTTTCTGTAGTGACTGTACTAGCAAGTCTGTGGTAGTTATGCTGATTATTTATTTTCTATTGTATTTATACTGGCACACCTTTAATATGTTAATATGCTGCTGTAAGGTTACCTGGTGATCTAGGGGGCAAGCGGGGACGCCTTCCGGGATGATCCAGTCCCTCCAAATGATACTCCTCCTATAGCCCAGCCGCTCACTTCCGGGTTTATGCTGTCATCACGATGTGGAGCGAAATGCAAATGTATTTTTTTTTTTTACGTTTTTATTTTTCAATTTTCCATTTATTCATAAATAAGACAAAACTTAATAGGAAGAAAGAGAGAAAAGAAAAGAGAGAAAAGGAGAGGAGGTGAGGTAAAGAGGCAAGGGTATGTTATTTCATATCATGTTAACACTCAGCGTCAAATATATTGTAGCTCCATCCAAGTTCCCCAAATGGCTCCAAATTTCTCTGGGCAACCTCTCGTTTTTGTCGTGGGAGGGAGTAATTTACCAATTTCAGCAAGATCTGCAGGGAAGGGGGATCCAAAGACTTCCAAGACATTAATATTGCCTTTTTGGCATAGTATAACAACTGCAAGTAGCATGTTCTGGAGTAGGCCCAGAGCTGTAGATCACCCATTAAACCCAGCAGACATAGCTCTGGGGAGCGGATATTTGGGACAGCACGTTTTTCATTTATGTATTGGAGAACATTACTCCAGAATCTCTGTATCATCGGGCAGGTCCAAAACACATGGAACAGAGAACCCAACTCTAGTCTACATTTGGGACACTGATCTGACACATTGCCATAGATTTTTGGTAAACGGTATGAGGTTAATTGTGATGGGCAAATTTGGGCGTTTCACGAAATTGCATCTCATTTTTGACGCCAGCATCCGTTTTTTTATGCCACCGCACGCTCGCTGGTGAAAATGCACCAGCGTCCAAAAAACGGATGCCGGCATCCTTTTTTTTTTGACTGCCAGCTAATTTTTGCTGCAGTTTCGCGAATTTATTTGTACATACAAATCCTTCATTGAAAAAGTAATTTCTGGGGGAGCGGAGCTTGGATGTGATCGAGAGCAGACGTGGGTAGCAGGAGCTCCCGTACCTTCATAGATCCTGTGCTGTTATTTACTGCCATATACTCTTGAATTTACCTGAACTGTAAGTCTACTGCATTGCCACCCCACCATGCCTCCTAAAAGTGCCACGAAACCCAAGGCGGACAGTGTCCAGAAGTTTTTTGCCAGAGCTGTTTCTCAAGATGGCGATGCGGCCTTGGATCCTGTGCTGGAAACTGCGTCACACGCCACGACCGAGCCCTCAGAGTTTGAATGCTCTGCTGGGCCATCAGCGGAGCCGTCTCTCCATTCCCTGATGTTGGCGATATCCGAATCTAAAGCATCTCTATCCGCTAAACTAACAGAAAACACGGCTACGGTCACGTCTAAGATCGAGGAGATCAGAGTGGCTCTCTCCCTTATCCGCCATGATATGCAGAAACTTCGCGAGCGTACAGGTGAGGCTGAACGTCGTATATGTGATTTGGAAGATGGGGTACATCCTCTGCAGCACCAAATACAACGACTTCAACATGATCAGAAACTACTGTTAGCAAATGTTGATGACTTGGAGAACAGACAACGCAGATCTAATCTCCGGATCATTGGCCTACCAGAAGGTACGGAGGGCGCTCATATGGAAACGTTCCTGGAATCGTGGTTCAAGGATAAACTTGGCCCTACCATATTCTCTCCGCAGTTTGCTATTGAAAGGGCCCACCGTGTCCCAGCGCGCAAACCTCCTCCAGGGGCCCCAGCCAGAGCTGTTGTGCTAAAAATGCTTAATTTTAAGGATAGAGATGCTGTGCTCCGTGAGGCGCGCTCCAAGGGTGATATTATGCAAGGCAATGCCAAGATTCTACTGTTTCCGGACTTCTCCACAATTGTCCAGAAGAAGCGCAACTCCTTCACAGAAGTTCGTCGGATACTCTGCGAGCATAAGGTTCAGTATGCTCTGATGTTCCCAGCGAAGCTCTGCATCACCACAGGTGACTCTTCTGTATTTTTTGACCAGCCTGAAGCCGTCATGCAGTGGATAGAGACAAACATCCCTGATGCTCTACGACATCGTTCCCCACGTCGTGATAATGTTGATCCATGAGGTCTTCTGCTTTCAGTTTTTTATGTCTGCTGGTCGTGAGTATATCTCTCCTGGAATATGGCCAGCTTTTCCCACTTTCCTGCTGTAGTGGGCATTACTTGTCGCATCCAGCGTTTGCTGTCTGTGGGATACCTGAGCCCGATTTTTCACTTTTTCTTGTCTACTTTATTAAACGTTGGGCATACTCTGGGACGCTATGGTGGTTGCTATACTGGGTATGACCCTTATTTTTCATAACCTATGGCTAGTACAATCCAGGGACTGGAACACTAACTGCCACTAAAGTTGCATACATACCTTTTCCTCCAGTGTTGCCAAGTTACGGGTCTAGGCTCAACTATGTTTATGTCTGAGCAGGGGTGGGAAAGGGTTAGTTGGGTCCCTGGGGTTGATTTTGATTTTTTCTATTTTTCTTTATACATTGCAAAGGCTGTTGTTGGCAAATTGTGTGATATCTGCATGCTGAATGTACACTCCGCATCTATACGTTGGTTTTGGTCAAATGGCTACGGTTAGTATATGCTCTTGGAATGTTAGGGGCCTTAACTCTAAGTTTAAGCGGGCACAACTGTTTCAGTACCTTAAATCCTACTCTCCCTCGCTATTATTGTTGCAAGAAACCCATCTCAGTGGGCAAAAGATTTTGGCGCTCAAAAAGGCCTGGGTAGCTCACCACTACCATGCCACGTTCTCTATGTATGCCAGAGGGGTAGCTATTTTAGTTAGGAAGCACTTATTATTTGAATTGTTGTCGATAAAAACTGATATGTATGGTAGATTCATTCTAATACACTGTAACATCAACTCTACACCATTGATATTGGGTAATATATACCTCCCTCCCCCTATGTCTATGGATCTCCTGGACTGAGTTTTTAAGAAGGTATTGGAATTTCCTCCGGCCCCCTTCTGCCTACTTGGCGACTTCAATTCTCCCCTTGTTCCTCAATTGGATAAGTTATCCCATAATACTCACCCCTCTACTCCACTAGCGATTTGGGCAGAGGGAATGTTACTGACTGAGGTGTGGCGTTGGAAACATCCACAGACGAGACAATTTTCCTGTCATTCAGCCACACATCAGTCTCTCTCTAGGATTGATTTGGCTCTAGCTTCACAAGACTTCCTACCTTGGGTATCAGAGATCTCCTACCTTCCCAGGGCATTATCCGACCATGCCCCACTCCTTTTAACCATCTGTATAGATAGTCAACCTATTGACAAGATGTGGCGCCTCAGCCCTATGTGGTTGAAAAACTCGATAGTTCAAGAGAAAGTGGTAGTGGAATACAATGAGTATTGGAGTAATAATGGGGATTCATCTACTCCCGCTGTAACTTGGGAGGCTTCTAAAGCAGTTGCACGTGGGTCCATAATATTTGCTATTGCGCAGGCTAGAAATCATACTAAACAAGAGATTCAGTTGGCCGAAAGGGAGCTTCAAGCTGCTGAGAGAGAATTTGTAGATCGACCTTCAGAGTTCTTCCATGATAATTTATGTAAAGCCCAAAGAGCCCTGGAACTCACCCGTACCTCCTTAACCCAAAAGAAATTATTATATGCTACTCAACGTCTATTTGACCAAGGTGAAAAGAGTGGGAAGACACTCGCATATTTGGCTAAAACCTCCAAGCCCACTACCATGATCCCTAGAATTAAGAAACTGAATGGGGATATCACATCCTCACCTAAGGAAATAATTTTGACGTTTCAGGAGTATTATACCTCTTTATACCAATCTCAAATAACTAAATCCCCAGAGTCCATTAGTCTTTACTTGAGTCAATTCCCTATCCCTCGGTTGGATTTCCCACAAGTCGCATTCCTAGAAGCAGATATAACTGTGCAAGAAATTTCAGAAGCTATACACTCCCTTCTGAATAATAAAACACCAGGAGTTGACGGTCTCCCGGCTGAGTGGTATAAAACAGTGGCCAAAGACCTAATTCCCCAGTTACTCCTCATGTACAATGCTTCCTTAGTTGACCACCGTCTCCCTCCCTCTTTATATTCAGCCTTGATAATTTTGATACATAAATCAGGCAAACACCCTGAATCCTGTGATTCCTATCGCCCAATATCACTCATTAACACGGACGCCAAGATATTGGCGAAAATCCTGGCCAACCGATTGATCAAGGTTATCACCTCTATCATTCACCCGGATCAATCCGGTTTTATGCCCACTAAGTCAACCTCTATTAATCTTAGACGTCTCTATACTAATCTGCAAATGCTTCATGATAACTCCGGTTCTCGAATCATAGTATCTCTTGACTCTGCTAAGACGTTCGATACGGTCCTTTCTGTGGGAAACACTCAAATTATTTGGCTTTGGTCCTAAATTTATAGCTTGGATTCAGTTACTCTATGCACATCCAGAGGCTCAGATTAGAGTTAATAACTCCAACTCTCTACCCTTTCCGTTGTATCGTGGCACCCGCCAGGGCTGCCCGTTGTCTCCTTTATTGTTTGCATTGGCAATTGAACCTCTGGCCATTATGATTAGGCAGGCTACCAATATAACTGGACTCCGTTACAGAACCTGCGAAGAGCGCATTGCATTGTATGCAGGTGACATTTTGCTGTTTCTTGCGGATCCAGGCCCTTCCCTTCTTAATGCCCTTTCCCTTATCCAAGAATATGGGACATACTCGGGCTTGAAGGTCAACTGGGATAAATCCTCCATTTTACCGGTGGACCCTGTCCCTGTTGTCCTTCGACCCCCATCTCTCCAATTACAGTGGTCTGACCAAATCAAGTATCTGGGAATTATTGTCACTGCCAAGGACTCCTCCTTTATTGATGACAATCTACAACCATTGCTTGGTACCTTTCTCAGAACGGCAACCTCCTGGAAGGGTCTTCCTTTGACTTTATGGGGGAAAGTGAATCTGTTTAAAATGATTTTCCTACCGAAATTTCTGTATTATTTTCGGAATGCTCCCGCGAAGATACCTAAATCGTTCTTTAGCAGAGTCAACAGTCCTTTGATCTCCTATATATGGGCGGATAAACGCCCTAGGATCTCCCGGAAGTCTCTTACAGCTACTGTCCCGAATGGGGGCCTGGGACTCCCTAATCTTTGGTTTTACTATATAGCAGCCCAATTGTCACATGTGCATGAGTGGCTAGTACCTAATCCGGAAGACCCCAATATGTTATTTCACGCCCTCATCCTGGGTTCGATCGAATCCCTATGCCACTGCCCTAAAAGGAAGTTAAAGGACTCTACTACTTTGCCTCCTGTATTGAGGGCCCCATATGATGCCTGGCAGGCTGCACGGAGATTACAGCACTTGTCAAATCCCTTGCTTACTCCACATACCCCTCTGTGGGGCAATTCCCATCTTCCCCACCTTCGACATCTGCCTGATTTTATATATTGGCCCACTCGTAACATAAAAACCCTTGGAGACCTGTTGCAACAAGGGTCATTTCCAACTTTTCAGCAACTACAAGATTTTGTGGCCCCTATGAGTTTGAATGTGTTCCGGTTTATGCAACTACAACATGCTTGTAGAGCCCAGTTTGGTCCGGGTCCAATTACTTATCATACTTTTCGGTTTGAAGATATTCTTAGGGTAGAAAGTACGGGAAAGCTAGTTACTAACTTATACAAAGCTTTGCAGGATCTTGGACTATCTCCATTTGACTCTGCTCGCCGTAAATGGAAATCAATACTACCTGTGATAAATGATGATATATGGGAGGAAGCCACTACTTCTAGCTATAGCTTTCTTATTTCTACTAGAGATAGATAAATCAATTTTAAAGTTCTTCACCTTTATTATTTTACACCCCTCAGATTGCATAATATATTCCCAGATAAATCCCCAGCCTGTCCCAGGTGCCAGGACCAGTCCGCAGACTTTTTACATATTTTGTGGTCCTGCCCCAAGATTGCTCGGTTTTGGCGTGCAGTGGTTTGAGCGATAACCTGGAGTTGCCTCAAGTCCTCTCTCCTGAAGCCTGTCTTTTGGGAGTCGTGGATGATATGGTTCCACAAACCCATGTTAGAATTTTGTATCGTACTTTGCTATTCTATGCTAAAAAAGCCATCATACTTCATTGGCTTCAGCCTGCACCTCCCTCAGTTCAGTATTGGATTGCTTTGGTCAACCACACCTTACGACTTATCAAACTCACTTATGAAGCGCGTGGCTCCTCGACTAAATTTGAGAAAATATGGGAGAGATGGCTTGAGGTATATCCTAACCCCAATGTTCAGTGATTGCTTTGATTCAAACCTGTCCTTGATGACTGTACTGTTTTGTTTGCACACCTGCTTGCATATACTATGTGGACTGTATATTTTTGGTCACACGTGTCTACTTGATATGTACTGATATGTCAATTTGCCTTTTGTTGAATAAAAGAATACTTTAAAAAAAGAAAAAGTAATTTCTGGGACCAACTTAAGTGCATCCTTCTACATCTCCTCATCTAATTCAGGAATATCCCTTTGCCACTGCATCCTAGCTTTCTCTAAGGGTGCTGGGCCCGCTGTGGTAAGTATGATGAATAGCCAGGACAAAGGTTTGGCCAGGTCCTGTCTATGCAAGTACAATTCAAGTGTTGTTTCCACCAGGGTTATGGGTCTAGTGGAGAATTGTACCGATAAAGCATGTCATATCTGCATATATCTCAGACTCTCTGGGGGTATGTGAAGCTCTTGCCTTCAAACTTCATAGCTTTTACATTCACCACCATTAATATGATCTCCCAAAGTTTTATACTCATATACTAGTTGAACAGCCAGGAAGTATGATCTAAAATAGGGCAGAGCTAGACCTCTGCCCAAAGCTGGCGCTTGTAATACTCTATAATCATGGATGCTCCACTGCCCACAAGAAGCCCCTTAGTCCTGAGTATTGACCAAACTCAGCAGACACCTTAAGGAGTTTAAGGGTTGAGTATAACAACATGTCATCTTCGTATAGCGATAGTTTTTCAAATCATTCCCTAATCGTAGTCCCTCAATTCCTGGATTTGCCCTAATTTGAATGGCCAGGGTCTCGATGGCCAAAGCAAAGAGCATTGGGGGAGAGTGGGCAACCCTGTCGGGTGCCTCTCCATCTTTATGTTTGCACACAACCTACCATTTACCAGCATCTTTGCCCTGGGATGAACATATATCGCTTGTACCCTGGCTTTAAATTTTGGGCCAAATCTATAATGGGTTAATACTTCCCAAAGGTACTGCCACTGGACCATGTCAAAGGCCATGGCTGTATCCAATAACACCACAATCCTAGTCCCTATGTTATCATGTTGAATAGACAAGGCGCCTTATATTAATGTCAGTCGATTAATGGGGCATGAAACCCGTCTGATCTGGGTGAATCAGCTCTGGAATAACTAACTTAAGCCTATTGGCCAGAACTTTGGCAAATAGATTTGTATCTGATTTAAGTAGGGATTTGGGAAGATATGATTCGCAACGATCAGGGGGTCTAAGTATTAGAGTGACATGAGCAGCATAGCAAGAGTCAGGTAAAGTGTTAACCTCTTTGGTTTCAATGAATAAAGTTGCCATTTTTGGAGCTAAAAAATTTGTAGTTTTTGTACCACTCAATTGGGATTCCATCAGGGCCAGGTGTTTTGCCAGAGGGAAATGCATTAATTGCCTCTTTTATCTCATCTACTGTGATACTACTATCTACTATCTACTGCAATGCCAGGTCTGTGGGAACCTTTGGGAAATCTATACCATCTAAGTACTCATTCACTCCTTCTATTGGAGTGTCCAGGGGAAATTGATATATCAACTGGAAATATTCTCTGAATATTTCTCCGTTAATAGACGATCAATATCCCTCTGAACTATCTGAATGGCACTTGAATTAGACTCGTCTAATGCTAACATAGCTTCTGCTTTTATCAGTGAGTCTCGTGCAAGAGTAAGAGCATGTTCCCTCTCTCGCCTCACATGTGCTATTAAAGAGATATAGGATCCCCTTATATATGCCTTGCCAGCATCCCATACAGTCTAGGCTCTGAGGTGTTCCTGCCTTCGGTTGCTACGATCCGGCCCTTTTTTTTTACCCAGCTGCAGCAGATAGCCCATGGGGCTACTGGGAGTCTCTGTGGGTGTAAGGAGCTGCCAACTTTGTCCAAGATAGCAGTAGGCTAAGTATATAACCCCGGGAGTTCCCTGATCCGCTTCCACTATGGTGATGGGCTTCGGGCTAGAAGTCGTTGCCCGTTGTTAGGTCTAATTTGATTCATTTCCTGGGTGTGATTTGTCTGTATTTATCCTGGTTTTGATCCCTGCCTGTCTGCCTATTCTGAACTCTGCCAATTCTGACCTTTTGCCTACCCTGACTATTCTTGAACTCTGCCAATTCCGACTTTTTGCCTGCCTGACTATTCTTTAACGCTGCAAGTACCGACCCTGACCTGTCTGACCTTGCTTGAACTCCACCAGTACCAACCACTTTCTGTCTGACCTTGCTTGAACCCTGCCTGTACCTGACCCTGGTCCGCCTGACTACGCTATTCCATCTATTCCTGTGAAGTTGATGTTGGCTTCCGTCCTAAACTTGTATTACGAATGTGCCCCTTCGCTTGTCCAGAACTCCTGGCTTTACTCCTCTGATATTAAGACCTGGCGGCATCTAAGTAGATGAGGGCTCCTTCCAAAGGTAAAGGCGGGTGCTACAGGCAGAAAAATGTGTCGTGACCTGGGAGCTTGGCACTAGTTCCAAGGGTGCTGATCGTGTCAGTACAACGGGTCACAAAATGGACTCCAAAGGTCATGCTGCCTCTGCTCCTCCCACTCCTGAGATGCTCCTCTCTTCCCTCCTACAACGCTTGGAGGAACAAGAGAGGAAACAGAACTTCATGGTACAAGTCTGCATAATCTCTCTGCCAGGTTGGATGCAGTTCAGCAATCTCATCAGCCCAACCACCAGTGGCAGTTCCTGTAGGAGCTTCCCTTAATCCTACTCTGGGCAATAGGAGCAATACCCATGAGCCCAAGATCTCCTTCCACGACAAGTTTAGTGGGGATAGGATTTCCAAGAGGCATGCAAATTATACCTCAGTTTTTTCCCTCACTCTTTTTCTACTAGTGAGGAGAAAGTAAGGTTCATTATGACCTTACTACAAGGTGACCCATAAGTTTGGTATTTTTTAGTACTATGGACATTTTATGCGATGAACCAGATCGTGCTACCTCTACCGGTACCCAGATTCATAAACTCTGCCAGGAGAAAAGAGTAATGGAGGAGTGATGTATGGAATTCCGCCGCTAGTCAGTTGAGACTGGGTGGAACGATACTGCTCTTCATAGCCAATTCCGGGTGGGGCTCTGTCAAAGACAACCTGATTAACTATTCTCCTCCCTCCACTCTGGATGACTTCATGAGGTTAGCCATCCAGATTGATAGGAAGCAAAGAGAAAGGTTGGCTGAAAGGAGTATATATTTTCCTAGTATGTAGTACTGACAAATCACCAACTCCCTCATTACCTCTTCCTCAGGAGGAACCCATGCAATTTGGGATCACTCGTCTATCCCCTGAGGAAAAGGCTCGAAGGCAATCTCCGGGTCTGTGTATGTATTGTGGGGATAAAGGTAATTTCCTTAACCACTGTCCATTTGGGTCAAGAAGTTTCCTCTCCCCAGTTTACCTCTAGGATTTTGGCACTAGTCATTTTGTCTTGACCTAGGGGTTCTACTAAGATCAGACTTTGTGGAGTCTGGGGCGGCGGGGAACTTTTTGGATGCTGCCTTCGCAGTAAGATATAATATTCCCCTTATACCTCCTGTTAGAATCTTAGCAATTGGTAAGAGCCCACTTCGGTCTGGGCTGGTTGCCGAAAAAATCTATGTCTGTTTCCAAGTGTACTAACAATATACATTTTAAAGAAATATTTTTTTACATTTTTCTTGTTTCTTCTTCTCCTTTTATTCTGGGATTACCCTGGTTACAAATTCACAACCTGCACATCGATAGGGTATCGGGGAGGTTATTCAGTGGGGGTCAAAATGTGAAGGCTCCCGTAAAAACTTCACTCTTTCTTTGGAGGGGTTGTCTTCCCCTTATGCGGACTTTTCCAAAGTATTTAAAAAAAAAATGCTGAAACGATACCACCGCATTGGCATTATGACTGCCCTATTGACCTGGCCCCAGGGTCTACTCCCCCTAGAGGGAGAACATACCCCTATCTCCATGCCTGAAGCTCATGCTATGAAGGATTACATTAAAGAAAACTGGAAGAGAGGCTTTATTAGACCCTCTAATTCTCCTGCAGGGGCTGGGTTCTTTTTTGTGGGCAAAAAAGATGGGGTCTTCGCCCATGCATTTATTATCATGCCTTAATAAAAAGACGGTAAAAAAACACTACCCCCTTCCATTAATCTCTGAATTCCACAATCTACACTAAACTTGAATTTAGAGGTGCATATAATCTCATTTGTATTAGGGAAGGGGATGAGTGGAAAACGGCCTTTAATACCAGGGATGGCCATGACGAATATTTAGTTATGCCATTTGGCCTTTGCAATCCCGCTGCAGTCTTTCAGGAATTTACTTGGTCTAATTGTAGCAGTTTATGTCAAAGACTTTTTGATTTTCTCCTCTGATCTGGGTGACCATCGACAAAATGTACATGAGGTCCTACTCAGATTAAGGAGAAACAATCTGTTTGTCCAATTAGAGAAATGTATCTTTGAGGTCCCTACAGTACAGTTTTCAGGGTTCAGCATTTCTGGTTAGGAGTTGGAGATGGATCCTGGGAAAGTAAAGGCAGTTTTGGACTGGGCTCAACCTCTTTCACTATGTGCGATTCAGAGATTACTGTGTCTCCTATTACGGATTTAACCCAGAAGGGTGCTAATCCCAGTATTTGGCTTCCTGAAGCTACCCAAGCCTTTGAATTTTTAAAGAAAGTATTTGTGGGGCTGGAGTGGTTTTTTCCCAAAGGCATCCAAGGCATCAGGGCTGGGCCAAATCGGCCGGGCACCCCCAGGAAACACGACCAGTCGCGTTGCCCCCTCCAACCCAGCGCATGTAAGGCAGCACGCACATGGGCACGCGTACAGGGGCGCACACGTTCTGGAGTGCGCACGCACTGATAGGCTGTGTCAGGCTGCGCATACCACCCTTTCCTCACCTAGGCACTCTTAAAACTCGCATAGCCCAGGATTCTTCAGGCTGGACTGGGGGAGATACGTGCTGGGCACTCTCCAAGCTTTGTGCCCTAGGCACGTGCCTACTCTGCCTACCCCTAGTTCAGACCCTGCATCCATTAACTAATAAGATACATCCCTGTGCTTTTTTATTCCAGGAATTTTTTTTCCTCAGAGGCCAATTATGATAATGGTAATAGAGAATTATTAGCCATTAAATGGGCCTTTGAAGAATGGAGACACTTGTTAGAAGGGGCTAATCACTGTATCACAGTTTATACTGACCATAAGTACCTTTTGTACATTGAGCGAAAATAGGCTTGACACTAACTTAAATTCGCAGTTTGTGAAACTGTTTTGTGAATATTTTATCCCCCACCATAATTGGCGTAATTGAGTTGCAGAGTGTGCGCATAAATATGCACAATTTGCGAATTGTGACATATTTAAAAATCTCCTATAGACATTCGCATTGTAAAAAAAAAAATTTGCAATTCTGTTTGCACCCTCTTATTCTTTATAAATATAACCATGCGCAGGGCAAATATATTCACTTTGCGAACCAATCTGCCCTGCTCAAAGTTTATAAATGACCCCCACTGTGTCTGACAGGGGGTGCAATTTGTTTCCAAGTTTTCATTGGTTGGGATCAATTTATCCTTTTCCTCTGCATATCACCCTCAAATCAATAGTCAGACAGAAAGAGTGAACCAGTCCTTAGAATAATTTTTAAGATGTTATATTTCTGATAACCAATCTTTATGGGTTGAGCTGTTGCCTTGGGCAGAGTTTGCCTATAATAATTCATCTCATGCATCTACTGGGCAATCTCCATTCTTTATTGTTAATAGTTTGCATCCTAAGGCATTTGTCCCCTGTGCCTTCTGTTAACTCTTCTTTGATGCATTTTTCTAAGATCTGGACTGGGGTACATAGTTACATAGTTAAATTGGGTTGACAAATGAAAACCCAGCATCCATACACACACCCCTCCCTACTTTTACATAAAATCTATATACCCATAACTATACTAACTATAGAGCTTAGTATCACAATAGCCTTTGATATTATGTCTGTCCAAAAAATCATCCAAGCCATTCTTAAAGGCATTAACTGAATCAGCCATCACAACATCACCCGGCAGTGCATTCCACAACCTCAGTGTCCTGACTGTGAAGAACCCTCTACATTGCTTCAAATGAAAGTTCTTTCCTTCTAGTCTAAAGGTGTGGCCTCTGGTATGGTGATCCACTTTATGGGTAAAAATGTCCCCTGCTATTTGTCTATAATGTCCTCTAATGTACTTGTAAAGTGTAATCATGTCCCTTCGCAAACGCCTTTTTTCCAGTGAAAACAACCCAAACCTTGACAGTCTACCCTCTTTAAGTCTTCCATCCCTCTAACCAATTTAGTTGCACGTCTCTGCACTCTCTCCAGCTCATTTATATCCCTCTTAAGGACTGGAGTCCAAAACTGCACTGCATACTTCAGATGAGGCCTTACCAGGGACCTATAAAGAGGCATAATTATGTTTTCATCCCTTGATCCCTCATCACGCTGAGGCGCAGAATTCAAATGTATTGAAAGGGACTTCGAGCTAGAAGTCGTTGCCCGTTGTTAGGTCTAATTTGGTTAGTTTCCTTGGTGTGATTTGTCTTTGTTTATTCTGGTTTTGATCCCTGCCTGTCTGACTATTCTAAACTCTGCCAAATCTAACCTTTTTGCCTGCCTGACTATTCTTGAACTCTGTCGATATTGACCCTTGCCTGCCTGACCTTGCTTGAACTCCACCAGTACCAACCACTGCCTGTCTGACGTTGCTTGAACTCTGCCTGTACCGACCCAGGCCTGCCTGACCACGCTATTCTGTCTATTCCTGTGAAGTTGGGGTTACCTTCCATCCTAAACTTGTATTACGATGCCCCTTCGCTTGTCCAGAACTCCTTGCTTTGCTCCTATCATAATAAGACCTGGCGGGATCTGAGCAGTGGCGGAACTACCGGGGGAGCAGGGGGTGCAATTGGGCCAGGGCCCACACCCCCTCAGGGCCCCCCTGCAGCTCGCGTCTTGATGATTTCCGGGTAGATACTTGCGCACGGAGGGGGGCCCGGCTGCACGTTCCGCACCAGGGCCCGCCCCACTCTAGTTACGTTACTGCATCTGCCAAAGGCAGCTGCTACAGACCTCTGGATTCAGGGTGCCGATCGTGACAACTGCTTATTTATTTTCTGTAGTGTTACTGACACGCCTAAGGTTATATGTTATATGTCAAGGATTAATATACACATTATACATTTTGTACACAAATTATACCGGGACATCTGAGTTGTGTTTAGTGATGTGCGGGTCAGGAAAAACTCAACCCGCACCCGACCCTAACCCGCAAAATGGTTCCATTGTAGGACCCACACCCAACCCACACCCGCATCAGTAATGTGAGTCACAAAAAGCGATGAGCACCACCTATGCAATCTCATTCAAATGTAGTGCAGGATCAGTGCAGAAATCTTCCATCCAAGGCAACTGAGTGAGGCCACTCAGCTTACATGCAACTTATTAACTATTGACTCATTGGCACCTATACCGTTCTATCTAATATGTGTTGCCAAGAATTCAAATCTGTCGCGTGTTCAGTGTCAGACTGGGGTACTAGGGGCCCACCAGAGAACCTCACCCCAGGGGCCTGCCAAAATAGTGCATAGTGCAGTGCTGAAAACTGTAGGCCACTCCCCCTTAGGCATCCAGATAGGCCAGTATGTTCACTATACAAAATGGACAATGACTACTCAATTAATCTTAGACATACCAATAAAAACACTGCAAAACCTGAGAACAGAGAATTAATTGTGCTATGTAATAACTGACTTATCCATATCATTCAGCAGGTAGTATTTAGTGGTCACGTGATTTAATGCAAACACTTTAAGGTTGCTACCGGGTACTATGGGCAAACTATCGGCACCAAACACAGTGCCTACTCCCCTCCATGCCCAGCTTCAATGATACCACAGCATGCCCTATTGATGCCTTCTTTCTGCCTCCCTCCCATAAAGCAGACACATGTCTATAACTAGCTGAACTGCAATTCTCGCAAAATGACAGTAAATGGCTGAAAGCCCCTGTCTTGTAAAGCAGCTAAGCCCATCCCCATACCGTTCTGCAGTCCCTGTAAGTGCCACCCACAGCTGCAGTCCCAGATATAATGAAGATGATGATGGAATCGAGAGGATGTCAGGGAGCCACACCCAGCAGTCACAGTGACACTGAGTAACTTTTCACTAAAAATACAGATGAAGCAGGTATGTGATTTCTGGTTTTCAAAAATGATATAGTTTATGAAGTCTGGAAATTGCAGATCTGTGCCACCTGTATTGTGTCATAAGCTCTAATATAGTTTAACTTGGGCTACCTTTCAACATTCAACTGGGCTACTTAGCTTTAATATTTAAATATATATATATAGTCAACTACAAGAGGTCCTCTGCACTCAACCCATTATCAATATATTTAAGACAGCGACATTTTGTGCATACTGCTACTAAAAAATGCCTTACCCTTTAAACAACACAGGGATTGTTTGTCCATATATTGCAATATATTTAAGCTGGCCAACTACGTCAAAGTCATCCCATATCTGGCCAGTCCTACGCTTAATTTTCATCTGATTCATTAAGAATTCAATTGCTTCAATTGCAGAGGACCTCTTGTAGTTGACTATATGTATTTTGTGGTCACACCCTCATTGCACCCCCGCCTAATGTTTTTAAAAAATAGTGGTGAGCACAACTTTCCCTTGTTTGTTATAAATATATATATATATATACACACACATTTTATAATACATTATTAGGGATGCACCGAATCCAGGATTCGGTTCGGGAATCCTTCTGCCTGGCCGAACCGAATCCGAATCCTAATTTGCATATGCAAATTAGGGGCAGGGAGGGAAATTGCGTGACTTTTTGTCAGAAAACAAGGAAGTAAAAAATGTTTTCCCCTTCCCACCCCTAATTTGCATATGCATTTGCATATGCAAATTAGGGTTCGGATTCGGTTCGGTATTCGGCCGAATCCTTCGTGAAGGATTCGGGGGTTCGGCCGAATCCAAAAAAGTGGATTCTGTGCATCCCTATACATTATACTCTATGAACTGCATTACATCTAACCTAGTAACTCATTTATTAATTAATTTCCAGGCAATTTCATAAGATTTATTTAATCGACAATTAATTCATATACCCCATCCCATGTAAGACAATTTATATATGTTGCACCTCTAAGCGATTCAGTTGCATTTCATTAGCTATGTACTTTACTTAGCTGTCTCCCAACTGCAGTGCTGAAGGTTTAAGCACAGAAATTAGAAAGAGAAAAGCATGCCTGTTGCAGAACTTTAAGTGTGAAGCAGCAGGTTATGGAGTAAGGGGAAAAAAGTGCAACACAGTTAGAATGACTGAAAACGTTTCAGTACGGGGGAGGGAATAGTAGAAAAGTTGGGTAAGTATATTGTAAGAAACTTAAGTATATTGTTAGCAAAATATGGCATACAGTAGTACAGAGTAGAATAGAGAGAAATTGGTGGTACCTTGGTGGTCACTGGGTATTATCATACATTCTGCTTTGTAGGTTTATTAGATTAAAAAAGGCTCACTGGAATGATGCTCCCCCCCCCACCCATGCAAAAGAATTGGCTCTTTGCCTGGGGCTGAATCTAATCCTTCCAGCTGCAGACTAGAGCATAGCACATAACACGTGAAGGACCAGATTACAGACACTGCTGCTCTGACACCAGCGTCAACGCAGTTGACGATGGGACAGGACATTGATGCCTGGAAGGGGGAGGGAATAGTAGAAAAGTTGGGTAAGTATATTGTAAGAAACTTAAGTATATTGTTAGCAAAATATGGCATACAGTAGTACAGAGTAGAATAGAGAGAAATTGGTGGTACCTTGGTGGTCACTGGGTATTATCATACATTCTGCTTTGTAGGTTTATTAGACTAAAAAAGGCTCACTGGAATGATGCTCCCCCCCCACCCATGCAAAAGAATTGGCTCTTTGCCTGGGGCTGAATATAATCCTTCCAGCTGCAGACTAGAGCATAGCACATAACACGTGAAGGACCAGATTACAGACACTGCTGCTCTGACACCAGCGTCAACGCAGTTGACGATGGGACAGGACATTGATGCCTGGAAGGGGGTGAGTCATACGCAGCACAAAGGCCTTTAAATACTCATCAAACCTGAATAACATAATCATAGGGTCACCCGAATGGCATTAAAACACTCATTAAACTTATATAACATAATCATAGGGTCACCCTGAATGGCTCTGCCCACTTTGGATGACCCAAAGTGGGAGGAGCCAACAACAGCCAATCAATTTCACCAATTGACTTTAAAGGGGAAATTTAAACTGCTGCCACTCATACAGATTTGAGGCTACACTCGCCAAACTTGAATTACTTAGTCATGGGGTCAACCTGAATGAATAGATGATATTTGTTGGATGCCCAAAAGTAGGTGGAGCTATGAACAGCCAATCAGATTTCACCCATTAACTTTTAATGGGGGAATTGAAACTGCAGCCATTCTCAAAGTACAGTATGAATGCCAGGGTCCCCAAACTCCTCACAGTTGGTCACTAGGGGACTGCAGTTTTAGGTTTGAAAAAGTGGATGGAGCAGCCAAGCAGATTTCACCTATTGAATTTTATTGGTTTAAATTTAAAATGCTATCATTCTCATTTTATTTATGCTAGGATCCCCAAACTTTGCTGAGTTAATCACTAGGTGAAAATGATTCAAGGCTTTAAAAAAGTGGATGGAGCAGATTTATCTCATTCATTTTAATGGGTAAATTGAAACTGCTGCCATTCTCAAACATGTAATGCCAGTGTCCCCAAATATTTCACAGTTGGTCACTAGGGAACTAAGGTTAAAGGTGGGCAGAGACACGAACAGCCAATGAGATGCCACTCATTGATTTTCAGTGTGGAAAATTAAATTGCTGCCATTCTGACAGGGTCCTCAAATGTGTACAGTGTTTTTTACTATATTTCTTTGGTCCAAGGTTAGAAAAACTGGGTGGAACAACAGCCAATCAGATTTCACCCATTAATTTTTTTTATATTTGAACTGCTGTTTTTTTTCACATCGTTAAAGTCAGAGTCCAAGAAAAGTAGTACAGACTCAGCCGGAAAATGTCCACATTGGAACCAATAATTTAAAACTTGTATAGCTTTATCGATATATTGATTAAAATCACAGATAGCGGGCAGGGGAATGTGTAGCTCAACGCGTTTCGTCTCTTCATCATCAAGCATGGGCGCCATCTGCTGGACTAACAATTAAATACCATTGACCATTAAGAACATGAGAAACACCTGTTAAAAGTCACGTCACGTAGATTTACACTGCAAAACCAAACATTGTTTGAATTGCTAAATAGTATATTACATATGATCAAAATTGTTTCGTCTAATCTATGAAAAGTTAAATGGGAATGATAAAGTAATATGAAAAACTGAATGTGATACAATGTGAAGATATGAATGAAACAAATGTTACAAAAATACAATGAATAGCTACATAGTTATTATATGACATCTAATTAAATAGTTACATCTATTTCAATTATTATGTAATAAATTCGCTACATCCAGTCAGAAAGAATAAGATTACATAGGAAAGAAACACAAAAGGTCAAATGAAATATGACGTGAAAAAATTATGTGTTACAAAAATATATTCAATAAATAGCAATTATTAATTTACTAACTGAAAAGTTCATATATATAATAAATAATCAATATCCAAAGCGGCAAGATATAATTAGTTAATTAAGATTTCCGAGACAGTTCATGGGCGGAAGGTAAGTATTATAATGTGAAAATTATTTAAATATTTAACCTAGCAATAAAATTCTTGTAAATTGATAAGTCCTTCTTTCCAATTTGATGGAGGGGGTCTCTTGATAATGATACATAAAGAGAGGGGGGGGATTTCGGAAGAAAGTCACTATTTAACGTACCAAAGTTCAAATCAGATGCCTAACGATCACTAAAGCAATTCAATTCCCATTCTCTGTTCAGCCCATTTGATGAGCTTGTGTATCCAAAAGGCTTCCTTCCTAAGGAGTGGTAACTCCATATTCCCCTTCCGCACATTTGTTACTACCCTATCTATAATTTGGGCATATATACAGGGTTTACTTTGATGACACTCTATCAAGTGTTTCGCAACAGCTGAGCTCAAATCTTTGCGTGACACACGCTCAAATGTTCCTACAGGCGTTTCCTAAAAGGTCTGCTCGTCTTTCCGACGTACTGTAAACCACAATTGCACGTGATTAAATAGATTACATTATTAGTGCCACAGTTGGCATAGAAATTAATCTTATAATTTCATCTGCCCCTAAAGTCCTTAGATGGTCTCATATATTGGCAAGTACCACACTGGGTGCCGCCACATCTATAGCAACCCTTCGTATCTAGCCTGTGAAGATCTGGATGTGTCCAATTCTGTGAGTAGACTGGGGCATAACATTGACCCCAAACTTGGTCCCCTCTTAAAGGCAAAATTTGGTTGGCTGGACAAAATATCCTTCGTATGGACTGTATCAATACAATCCAATGGGTAGCATGGAATTCTTCTTATCTGTGGGTGACCTTGGATGTCACATCTTTATATTCATCGATTGAGCATACATTTGATTTGGCAGCGGTCAGTTTTTGGCTAGAACATATGAATTTATTCCGATATACAGAATGAATTTTTGTTGCAGGCATTGAAATACCTTCTCAATAACAACTATTTTATGTTCAATGGCTCCTATTATCTTCAAAAGCGGGGAGCAGCGATGGGGGCACAATTCACACCCTCATATGCTAATTTATTTATGGGGCATTGGGAACGTATTTTTATTTATGGTGAAAACATATGGATGATTTGATTATAATTTGGAATCAAAAACAGCCGACATTGTGTGCGACATCCGAACCAAGATGGCGCCTGCTTGTGCAGAGTCGACCCGCCACCTCCACCCCCTCCTGATCCGGCTGGGCCTGAACCTCCACAGCAGCCAGAACTGACACTCCAGGAGGTCCTGCAGGCTATTTGGGATACAAGAACAACAGTGGAGGTAAAGATTGACACTAGGGTGGAGGAGGTGAAGATTGATCTGGTGCTGCTCCGCCAAGATCTTCAAAATCTGAGAGAGCAAACAGCGGAATCGGAGCACCAGATTTCGGAGCTAGAGGACACTACGAGAGAGGTTCCACATGCGATCGCTGAACTCCAGAACCGGCTGAAAATCTGCAAGACATGGGCGGATGACCTTGAGGGAGGCAGAGACGCAATAACATAAGCATTGTTGGAATACCGAAAAATAGGAGGGCGCTGCTCCTGAACTATACCTTGAAAACCTTCTCAGGGACCATCTGGGTGCCGACCAATTATCGCAGATGTTCCTGGTCGAACAGGTCCATCCTAGTCCGTCACGCCAACCTCCCCCAGGGACTCCCCTGCGCACCATGATTGCCAAAATCCTTAATTATAGGGATTATAACGCCATTTTGAGGCTGATGCGCACCAAAAAAGACCTTCAGGTCGGAGATGCCAAGATCATGATCTACCCTGATTACACCATGGAAGTTCAGCAACAAAGAGCCAAATATACTGAAGTCCAGAGGAAGCTCAGACAAAAAGACATTCTGTATTCTACAATTTTCCCAGCTAAGTTAAGAGGGCATGGGTCGCTCAGGCATACCATGCCACCTTTTCCACTCACGTGAGAGGGGTCTCTATCTTAGTTAAAAAATGCCTTCACTTTGTACATCATCATATTCATGTGGACCGCTATGGTAGATATCTTATTATGCATTGTACTGTTTACTCCTTTGAGTTCATACTGGTTAACCTCTATGTACAATAGATTCTTCACAATAGAACTGATGGATACTGTAATGCAGAAGGTGGCAGTGCTCCCAGCGGTGCCTCAGTGCTGGGTGGGTGATTTCAATAGAGGCATGATCGCGGTGTTAGATAAGCTCAATTCAACAGACACTAAACCAACCAAATTAAAGACCTGGATTGATTCAATGGGTCTTCAGAATGTCTGGAGGGCCAGGCACCCTGGAACTCAAGTTTTTTCTTGTTATTCTACTTCACACCAGACTCTCTCAAGAATAGATATGGCCCTGACGTCCCCAGAGATGGCTACTAAAATTAGCCACATTCGATATGCAGCTAGGTCAATCTCTGACCATTCCCCTATAATCATTACTATACAACCCTATATATGTGCAGGAACTAGAAGGTGGAGGCTCAGCCCCTTGTGGCTTACCCAGAAAGAGGTAGTGGACAAGTAACAAGAGACAGCAGAGTCATACTGGGCTGAAAACCAGGGCTCTGCCTCCCCTTCTATGCTATGGGAGGCATTTAAGGCAGTATCGAGAGGTACCCTGATTCAATCCATAATGGAGTGAGAAATAGAGCTAAACGGGAGGTTCAACAGGCGACCTCAGACTTGGAGGAAGCGGAAATAGCATATATAGAGGCCCCTTCCCCTGAATTACATTCCAATTTACTGCAGGCTCACAATAAACTGAAATGTAAAATGACAGCTGTTACCCAGAAAAAACTACTATATGCCTCCCAGAGAGGGTTTGAGCAAGGTGACAAATCCAGCAAAATGTTAGCCTATCTATCCAGAGTTACTACTCCACAGACGATTATACATAGGGTGCGATCTGCTACAGGGAATCCGGTTACAGATCCGCGTGAAATATCGTATTCGCTGACTACTATGCCAATCTCTGTCGCTCTCAGGTGACATACACTGATGCCCAGCTAACAGAATTTTTAGTAGATATTCATCTGCCTCAATTGCACCCATTGCATGTAGCGATGCTTGACAGTCCCATTACAACAGGTGAAATTCGTGAAGCGTTTTCTTCTATGACTTCTATGATGTTACCCTAGCGATAGAGCCATTGGCCACTCAATTTCGTATATCCCCTAACTTGACTGGCTTGAAATATGGCTGGATAGAGGAAAGGATCTCACTTTATGCGGATGATGTCCTAATTTACTTGGCGGATCCCGGCCCATCTCTGACAGAAGTGTTAAACATCTTTGCCCAATTTACAATACAGTATATGCTGGTCTCCGCATCAACTGGACTAAATCCGTGATATTCCCTCTGGACCCAGACTTAGACCCCCAGCTGGCAGCTGACCCACGCCTTAAGTGGGTTACTACCTTTAAATATTTGGGAATCACTATCCATCTAGATCCCAATCAGTTTGTACCCTTGAATATACACGTGGACTGGGCTCTTGTTGGGTAACAGGTGCAGCATGCCCATGGCCAACATTACAGCTTCTCCCACTTCCAGCACAGTTAAATCACATTCAGGTTAAGCACAGTGGACAGGCTATAGCAGGATTACCCATACTTTACTAATGTGAGGTCTAATTTTAGTGATGTTGCCCCATTATGATCTACATCCATTAAATCATTGCTAGCATTCTGTTCCATTGAAAATATTACTTAAGCATTATATTGATTTATGAGAGAATTTATATTGCTATATTTATGAAAAAACTGTTTCTTATGTAACCTTATAACATAATAAATATTTGAATGAAATGAGGGTGTTTTAGACAAGCTGTTTCTTGACATGTCTTGAGATCTACTGATCCCCAGCTAAAGGTCTACTGGTAGATCCTGATCTATCTTTTGGACACCAGTTCATTTGCTGCAGGTACCTAACGTGATAGAAGCTAATAGATGACACACATACTTCTTGATACCAGAAGCACAACAATGGAGAATGGGAAATGGCAATGGCAGGTTAGAAAAACTATTTTGTATATAGTATTGTTGGCATTGGTTTAGCTCTTCAGTGGCCTTAAATTATTTATATTGGTTTTATAGAAAAACTGGCATGGAACAATAAATGGATGCATACTAGGGATGTCGCGGACTGTTCGCCTGCGAACATCGACTGTTCCCGTTCGCCGAATGTTCGCCAATTTGGGTTCGTCTTAGCTGGCGCTTTTTTTTGCCATTTCTCCCCCAGACCAGCAGATACATGGCAGCCAATCAGGAAGCTCTCCCTCCTGGACCACCCCCACACCCCCTGGACCACTCCCCTTCCATATATAAACTGAAGCCCTGCAGCGTTTTTTCATTCTGCCTGTGTGTGCTTCGAAGAGCTAGTGTAGGGAGAGAGCTGTTAGTGATTTGAGGGACAGTTGATAGTAGCTTTGCTGGCTAGTAATCTACTTGATACTGCTCTGTATTGTAGGGACAGAACTCTGCAGGGATTTGAGGGACATTTTAGGTTAGGTAGCTTTGCTGGCTAGTAATCTACCTTCTACTGCAGTGCTCTGTATGTAGCTGCTGTGGGCACTGATCTCTTCTGATCTCATCTGCTGACTGCTGTAATAACCCAATAGTCCTTGTAAGGACTGCTTTTATTTTCTTTTTTGTTTTTTTACTTTGCTACTATAAGAGCCCAGTGCTATTAGTCTAGCTGTGTTGGGGAGTGGGACTGGTGTGCTACTGTGTTGCTCCTAGTAGTTCAGCACCAACCAGAGTAATTTTTTTTTTTTAATATACATATATATATTTTTTTATTTTACTTATCTTACTGTTCTTTAACGTGTCCAGTGCTGTTTGCTGTTCTTCATAGTAGTGCACCAATAGTAGTGCACTTGCAGGCATTATTTGCCCAGTGTGTTCTTCAAACAACTGCCACCTAGCTGTGTGAGCTTGTTCACATTCTGTCTAAATATCAATAATAATACCGTCTCCAGAAACACCACCCGAGTGACGTTTTTCAAGCAGCAATAATATATTCCGTATCCACTGCTGTAGTGTATACGTTGACCTTGTAGGCATTGTTGTTTGCCCAGTGTGTTCTTCAAACAACTGCCACCTAGCTGTGTGAGCTTTTTCACATTCTGTCTAAATATCAATAATAATACCGTCTCCAGAAACACCACCTGAGTGACGTTGTTCAAGCAGCAATAATATATTCCGTATCCACTGCTGTAGTGTATACGTTGACCTTGTAGGCCTTGTTTGCCCAGTGTGTTCTTCAAACAACTGCCACCTAGCTGTGTGAGTTTTTTCACATTCTGTCTAAATATCAATAATAATACCGTCTCCAGAAACACCACCTGAGTGACGTTTTTCAAGCAGCAATAATATATTCCGTATCCACTGCTGTAGTGTATACGTTGACCTTGTAGGCATTGTTGTTTGCCCAGTGTGTTCTTCATTTTCAAACAACTGCCACCTAGCTGTGTGAGCTTGTTCACATTCTGTCTAAATATCAATAATAATACCGTCTCCAGAAACACCACCTGAGTGACGTTGTTCAAGCAGCAATAATATATTCCGTATCCACTGCTGTAGTGTATACGTTGACCTTGTAGGCATTGTTTGCCCAGTGTGTTCTTCAAACAACTGCCACCTAGCTGTGTGAGCTTTTTCACATTCTGTCTAAATATCAATAATAATACCGTCTCCAGAAACACCACCTGAGTGACGTTTTTCAAGCAGCAATAATATATTCCGTATCCACTGCTGTAGTGTATACGTTGACCTTGTAGGCATTGTTGTTTGCCCAGTGTGTTCTTCAAACAACTGCCACCTAGCTGTGTGAGCTTTTTCACATTCTGTCTAAAAATCATTAATAATACCGTCTCCAGAAACACCACCTGAGTGACGTTTTTCAAGCAGCAATAATATATTCCGTATCCACTGCTGTAGTGTATACGTTGACCTTGTAGGCCTTGTTTGCCCAGTGTGTTCTTCAAACAACTGCCACCTAGCTGTGTGAGTTTTTTCACATTCTGTCTAAATATCAATAATAATACCGTCTCCAGAAACACCACCTGAGTGACGTTTTTCAAGCAGCAATAATATATTCCGTATCCACTGCTGTAGTGTATACGTTGACCTTGTAGGCATTGTTGTTTGCCCAGTGTGTTCTTCATTTTCAAACAACTGCCACCTAGCTGTGTGAGCTTGTTCACATTCTGTCTAAATATCAATAATAATACCGTCTCCAGAAACACCACCTGAGTGACGTTGTTCAAGCAGCAATAATATATTCCGTATCCACTGCTGTAGTGTATACGTTGACCTTGTAGGCATTGTTGTTTGCCCAGTGTGTTCTTCAAACAACTGCCACCTAGCTGTGTGAGCTTTTTCACATTCTGTCTAAATATCAATAATAATACCGTCTCCAGAAACACCACCTGAGTGACGTTTTTCAAGCAGCAATAATATATTCCGTATCCACTGCTGTAGTGTATACGTTGACCTTGTAGGCATTGTTGTTTGCCCAGTGTGTTCTTCAAACAACTGCCACCTAGCTGTGTGAGCTTTTTCACATTCTGTCTAAAAATCATTAATAATACCGTCTCCAGAAACACCACCTGAGTGACGTTTTTCAAGCAGCAATAATATATTCCGTATCCTCCACTGCTGTAGTGTATACGTTGACCTTGCAGGCATTGTTGTTTGCCCAGTGTGTTCTTCAAACAACTGCCACCTAGCTGTGTGAGCTTTTTCACATTCTGTCTAAATATCAATAATAATACCGTCTCCAGAAACACCACCTGAGTGACGTTTTTCAAGCAGCAATAATATATTCCGTATCCACTGCTGTAGTGTATACGTTGACCTTGTAGGCATTGTTGTTTGCTCAGTGTGTTCATCAAACAACTGCCACCTAGCTGTGTGAGCTTTTTCACATTCTGTCTAAATATCAATAATAATACCGTCTCCAGAAACACCACCTGAGTGACGTTGTTCAAGCAGCAATAATATATTCCGTATCCACTGCTGTAGTGTATACGTTGACCTTGTAGGCATTGTTGTTTGCCCAGTGTGTTCTTCAAACAACTGCCACCTAGCTGTGTGAGCTTTTTCACATTCTGTCTAAATATCAATAATAATACCGTCTCCAGAAACACCACCTGAGTGACGTTTTTCAAGCAGCAATAATATATTCCGTATCCACTGCTGTAGTGTATACGTTGACCTTGTAGGCATTGTTCTTTGTCCAGTGTGTTCTTCAAACAACTGCCACCTAGCTGTGTGAGCTTTTTCACATTCTGTCTAAATATCATTAATAATACCGTCTCCAGAAACACCACCTGAGTGACGTTTTTCAAGCAGCAATAATATATTCCGTATCCTCCACTGCTGTAGTGTATACGTTGACCTTGCAGGCATTGTTGTTTGCCCAGTGTGTTCTTCAAACAACTGCCACCTAGCTGTGTGAGCTTTTTCAAATTCTGTCTAAATATCAATAATAATACCGTCTCCAGAAATACCACCTGAGTGACGTTTTTCAAGCAGCAATAATATATTCCGTATCCTCCACTGCGGTAGTGTATACGTTGACCTTGCAGGCATTGTTGTTTGCCCAGTGTGTTCTTCAAACAACTGCCACCTAGCTGTGTGAGCTTTTCACATTCTGTCTAAATATCAATAATAATACCGTCTCCAGAAACACCACCTGAGTGATGTTTTTCAAGCAGCAATAATATATTCCATATCCTCCACTGCTGTAGTGTATACGTTGACCTTGCAGGCATTGTTGTTTGCCCAGTGTGTTCTTCAAACAACTGCCACCTAGCTGTGTGAGCTTTTTCACATTCTGTCTAAATATCAATAATAATATCGTCTCCAGAAACACCACCTGAGTGACGTTTTTCAAGCAGCAATAATATATTCCGTATCCTCCACTGCTGTAGTGTATATGTTGACCTTGCAGGCATTGTTGTTTGCCCAGTGTGTTCTTCAAACAACTGCCACCTAGCTGTGTGAGCTTTTTCACATTCTGTCTAAATATCAATAATAATACCGTCTCCAGAAACACCACCTGAGTGACGTTTTTCAAGCAGCAATAATATATTCCGTATCCACTGCTGTAGTGTATATGTTGACCTTGTAGGCATTGTTGTTTGCCCAGTGTGTTCTTCAAACAACTGCCACCTAGCTGTGTGAGCTTTTTCACATTCTGTCTAAATATCAATAATAATACCGTCTCCAGAAACACCACCTGAGTGACGTTTTTCAAGCAGCAATAATATATTCCGTATCCTCCACTGCTGTAGTGTATACGTTGACCTTGCAGGCATTGTTGTTTGCCCAGTGTGTTCTTCAAACAACTGGCACCTAGCTGTGTGAGCTTTTTCACATTCTGTCTAAATATCAATAATAATACCGTCTCCAGAAACACCACCTGAGTGATGTTTTTCAAGCAGCAATAATATATTCCGTATCCTCCACTGCTGTAGTGTATACGTTGACCTTGCAGGCATTGTTGTTTGCCCAGTGTGTTCTTGAAACAACTGCCACCTAGCTGTGTGAGCTTCTTCACATTCTGTCTAAATATCAGTAATAATACCGTCTCCAGAAACACCACCTGAGTGACGTTTTTCAAGTAGCAATAATATATTCCGTATCCTCCACTGCTGTAGTGTATACGTTGACCTTGCAGGCATTGTTGTTTGCCCAGTGTGTTCTTGAAACAACTGCCACCTAGCTGTGTGAGCTTTTTCACATTCTGTCTAAATATCAATAATAATACCGTCTCCAGAAACACCACCTGAGTGACGTTTTTCAAGCAGCAATAATATATTCCGTATCCACTGCTGTAGTGTATACGTTGACCTTGTAGGCATTGTTGTTTGCCCAGTGTGTTCTTCAAACAACTGCCACCTAGCTGTGTGAGCTTTTTCACATTCTGTCTAAATATCAACAATAATACCGTCTCCAGAAACACCACCTGAGTTGTTGTTTTAAAAAAAATGCCAGGCCAAGGCAGGCCGCCACGCAGAGGCACTAGGGGCCGTGCTGCTATGCTATCCTGTGGCCCTAGGAAATTGCCCAGTTATACAAAGGCAATGACCCTGAACTCCCAAAATGCTGAAGAGGTAGTTGACTGGCTTACACAGCACACCCCATCCTCTACCGTTTCTAACTTTACCACAACATCCTCATCCTCCTCTGCTATGGGCACCCCACGTAACACTTCCTCCACCACCGGCGCCCCTTCTTCGCTGGAGTCAGAGGAGTTATTTTCACATGAGTTTCTTGAACTGAGTGATGCGCAACCATTATTGGCAGAAGAAGATGAAGGAGATGAGGACGTTACACCAGATATAATTCTGGCAGAGAACACAACAGAGATGGACATAATGAGTGATGAGGAGGTCCCCGCTGCTTCTTCCTTCTGTGAGCTGTTAGAAGAAATTGATGCATCTGAGGAGAATGATGATGAGGAGATTGATGTTTTGTGGGTGCCCAGTAGAAGAGAGCAAGAGGAGGATAGTTCAGATGGAGAGACGGAGAGTCAGAGAGGCAGGAGGAGAATAAGACTTAGAAGAAGCAGGGAGGACAGCTCGCAGGGAACAGTAGGGCAACAACATGCCGCCATTGCCGCCAACGCCGCCAACTTCTACTGTTACCGCCAGATTGCCAGCTTCAAAAAGGTCAGCAGTGTGGGATTTTTTTAATGTGTGTGCCTCTGACAAAATGTAATTTGCAATGAGTGCAGTCAGAAACTGAGTCTTGGGAAGCCCAACAGCCACATAGGTACTACATAGGAACTTCTATGCGAAGGCACATGAACGGCAAGCACAAAGCACTATGGGAGCAACACCTCAAAGGCAGCAGACAAACTAAAAGCCACCCTCCTTCTGGTCCAGCATCTTACTGCTCTACCTCTGCTGTCCTTGACCCGTTTGAACGACCCTCCACTCCGCCTTCCACCTTGACCACCAGTCATCTGCCCCCAGCCAAGTTTCTGTGAGGGCCATGTTTGAGCGTAAGAAGCCAATGTCTGCGAGTCACCCCCTTTCCCAGCGTCTGACAGCTGGCTTGTCTGCACTCTTAGCCCGCCAGCTTTTACCATACCAGCTGGTGGACTCTGAGGCCTTCCGCAAATTTGTAGCAATTGGGACACCGCAGTGGAAGGTACCCAGCCGCAATTTTTTTTCCAAGAAGGGAATACCACACCTGTACCACCATGTGCAGAGCCAAGTCACCGCATCTCTGTCACTTAGTGTTGGGCCAAAGGTCCATATGACTACTGACGCATGGTCCTCCAAGCATGGTCAGGGCAGGTATGTCACCTACACTGCCCACTGGGTGAACTTGGTTATGGCTGGGAAGCAGGGAATGTGTGGCTCAACAACAACAGTGGAGTTGGTGTCACCGCCACGGATTGCACGCGGTTCTGCCACCACCTCTACTCCTCCTTTGCTCTCTACCTCTTCTTCTTCCTCTTCTTCCTCCTCTGCTGCTGGGTCCTCCTCTGCTGCTGGGTTCTCCTCCTCCACACCTGTGCACCCCCAGCTCCCCCTAGGCTATTCGACGTGCCAGGTACGCCGTTGTCATGCTGTCTTGGGGATGACGTGCCTGGAAAGCAGAAACCATACCGGATCTGTACTCCTGTCATCTCTGCAGTCACAGGCCGATCGGTGGCTGACCCCACACCAACTGAAGATCGGAAAAGTGGTGTGTGACAATGGAAGCAATCTGTTGGCAGCACTGAGACTGGGCAATTTAACACATGTGCCCTGCATGGCACATGTTCTGAATTTAATAGTCCAACGTTTTGTCTCGAAGTACCCAGGATTCCAGGACGTTCTCAGGCAGTCCAGGAAGGTGTCGGCCCATTTCAGACGTTCCTACACAGCCATGGCACGCCTTGCTGACATTCAGCAGCGGTACAACATGCCAGTCAGGCGTTTAATTTGCGACAGCCAGACTCGCTGGAATTCAACGCTCTGCTGCAACAACAAAGAGCCGTCAATGAATACCTGTTTGAACTGGGTGGTAGGACTGGATCTGCAGAGCTGGGGATTTTTTTCCCCCGTTACTGGGTGCTTATGCGCGATGCCTGCAGGCTCATGCACCCTTTTGAAGAGGTTACAAACATGGCACCGAAGGCACCATCAGCGACCTAATACCCTTTGCTTTCTTCCTGGAGCGTGCCGTGCGACGAGTGACAGATGAGGCTGTAGACCAGCGTGACGAGGAGCAGGAAGCGCACGATTTCTGGTCGGAATCACCAGAACGAGCCCAGGCACCTGCTGCAACGCAGGGAGAGGTGTCAGAAGTGGAGTCAGAGGAGGAAGGTGGCTTTGTGGAGGAGGAGGACCAACAGGAGCAGGCTTCCCAGGGGGCTTGTGGTGACCTTTTGGGGACCCCTGGTCTTGTACGTAGCTGGGGGGAGGAGACCGTGGATGATGTAGTCCTTGATAACGAGGAAGCGGAGATGGATACCTCTGCATCCAACCTTGTGAGAATGGGGTCTTTCATGCTGTCATGCCTGTTGAAGGACCCCCGTATCAAGAGGCTTAAGGAGAAGGACCTGTACTGGGTCGCAACGCTACTAGACCCTCGGTACAAGCATAAAGTGGCAGAAATGTTACCAACGTACCACAAGTCTGAAAGGATGCTGCATTTACAAACCAGCCTGCAAAACATGTTATACAATGCTTTTAAGGGTGATGTCACTTCAGGAACTCATCAACATTCCAGGGGCAGAGGTGCCAGTAATCCTGCCACGAGCGCACCTGCAAGGACAAAGCACTTTGGCCACTCTGTAACGTCAGACATGCAAATGTTTTTCAGTCCAAGGCAGCGCCAGAACCCTTCTGGATCCACCCTCAAAGAACGCCTCGACCGGCAGCCTGGCATTACCTGGCATTAACTGCAGATATCGACACTCTGAGGAGCGATGAACCCCTGGTCTACTGGGTGCGCAGGCTTGATCTGTGGCCAGAGCTGTCACAATATGCCATGAACCTCTTGTCTTGCCCGCCTCAAGTGTCCTCTCAGAAAGGACCTTCAGTGCAGCAGGAGGGATTGTAACTGAGAAGAGAACTCGCCTAGGTCACAAAAGTGTGGATTACCTGACCTTTATTAAAATGAATGAGGCGTGGATCTCGGAGGGTTACTGCACGCCAGAAGACTTGTTCTGACTCCCCATGCAGCTGTCCTTCTCTGCACGCCGCATGACTCCACACACAGCTGTCCTTTAGCGTCCTCCTCCCTCCGCCACCGTTACAAACTAGGGTGCAAACCCTACTGGTTTCATTTGAATCCAGGTAAATCCTGAGTTTTTCTGGCCTCTGTGCTTCAGTGGCTGCAACCAAAAAAATATATATTTTCAGCATTTATATGGCATATTTTTTCTGGCCTCTGTGCTTCAGTGGCTGCGACATTTTTTTTTTATATTTTTAGCATTTATATGGCATATTTTTTCTGACCTCTGTGCTTCAGTGGCTGCGACAAATTTTTTTTATATTTTTAGCGTTTATATGGCATATTCTTTCTGGCCTCTGTGCTTCAGTGGCTGCGACAAAAAAAAATAATATTTTCAGCATTTATATGGCATATTTTTTCTGGCCTCTGTGCTTCAGTGGCTGCGACAAAAAAAACATAATTTTTCAGGAAAGTACACATGCCTAATTTTTCAGGGTTCTGCAACAGTGGCAAAATTGCATCTTTTATGGTCACCGCAGGTGATCAATAAAGTAGACCAAAACTGGGCCCACACTGCAGAATCAGTGTTTTTTGGTTCACTTCACTGTACATTGAATTACCTCTGCCTGACCGTGCACGTGCGCACAAGCACGGTGACTGCTAAACACACCACTACAGAAATATTGCCACCAACAGGACGAACATCCTGGAGGTGACAAGCGCAACTAGTAATTAACAACTATTATTTGCTCACTTGACGGTATCATTCATTAAAGCTCTTTGCGTTTTTTTGCGTTGCAGTAAGCGCCACGTTTTGTCTTTGCGTGTGAACAGGCTGTAACCTTTACACGACTTGATTGGCATGTAGACGCCGGACGTTTTAAAGCAGTTTATTACACAGGTTTAGAAATGTAGTGTGATTTCTGCCCTTTACAGCACAAAACGCAGCGCTGTGTCAACAATGTATTTTTCAGATACATTTTTGCCCTTGATCCCCCTCTGGCATGCCACTGTCCAGGTCGTTGCACCCTTTAAACAACTTTAAAATCATTTTTCTGGCCAGAAATGTCTTTTCTAGCTTTTAAAATTCGCCTTCCCATTGAAGTCTATGGGGTTTGCGACGTTCGCGAACCGTTCGCATTTTTGATGCAAGTTCACGAATACGTTCACGAACATTTTTTCCGACGTTTGCTACATCCCTAATGCATACACAGAACATACAGATTTACATAGATACAACCAATAATAAATACAAGGTAAAAATGACCCTTCCTAAACAAGCTTACAGTCTAATAGATATAATAGTGCAAGTGAGAACCAATATTAAATTAATCCATTAATCACTGAGGCTCATTTATCAACACTGGGAAAATTTGCACCTGGTCAATAATACATGGCAACCAACTAAAATGTTGCTGTTCTTGTACTACTTGCAGCTGACTGGAAAAAAAACATAATCACTGATTGGTTACTATTGGTTACTGCCCAGGTGCAACTTTGCTTGGTGTGTATAAATAAACCCCACTACCTAGTACAACAGAACAAGAAGCTATAATTTTATTAGGTAGCAATTATCAGAAAGGGGCATGCACAGAGTTGCCCTTGATAAATCTTAGAATCTTTGATAGATCTTTGCCAGCAACATAGAGAGGTCATTTGATCTACAGTATATTAGCTTACACAGCTTAGAGCGTACAGGGGAAAAACCGAAGAAATACTATCTATTGTATTTTAATCAGAAACTAATAAATTAAAAAGTACAGCTCCCAATCTGAATTCTTCCACTTTCTTTTACTTTTAGGGGCATTTTTATCAAGGGTCGAATTTCCATCAACTCCCACTTTCCATCAACTCCCATCAACTCGAAATTTGAAGGAAAAAAAATCCCCCAACCAATGAAAATTTATTTAAAAAATTGAATTTTTTAAAAAGGTTGAATAGGATTGAGCAGTAAATTTGAATCAAATTCGATCAAATTCGAATTGAGTATTTTCACACTAAAAAAAAAAAATAATTTTTCAAAGTCCACCAAATGACTCCGAATTGGTTGTAGGTGGTCCCCCATAGTCTAAAACACAAATTTGCCAGGTTTAAAGGAAAACTATACCCCTAAAATGAATACTTAAGCAACAGATAGTTTATATCAAATTGAATGACATATTAAAGACTCTTACCAAACTGGAATATATATTTACATAAATATTGAACCACCATTTCGTGACTCTATCTGTGCTGCCTCAGAGATCACCTGACCAGAAATACTACAACACTAACTGTAACAGGAAGAAGTGAGGAAGCAAAAGGCAGAACTCTGTCTGTTAATTGGCTCATGTGACCTAACATGTGGTTTGTATGTGTGTACAGTGAATCTTACAATCTCAGGGGCGGCCCTTGTTTTTTAAAATGGCAATTTTCTATTTATGATTACCCAATGGCACATGCTATTAAAAAAGTATATTATTATGATAATGGTTCATTTACATGAAGCAGGGTTTTACACATGAGCTGTTTTACTCAGTATCTTTTAATAGAGACCTACATTGTTTGGGGGGTATAGTTTTCCTTTAAGATAAAAAAAATTCTTAAAGTGACAGTACATGATACATTTTGAAATTCGATTTTCAATTTTTTTTTTAAAATCGAATAGAATTTGGACTATTCCCTAGTTGAATTACACTAAAATAAACTCAAAATTCGAATTCAAAGATTCAAATTTTCAATTCGACCCTTCATAAATCTGCCCCTTAATGTATTTCTCTAATGCCTTGTAACCTCTTTTAAGCCTTAAGGCCTGCATATACAAAATGTGATTTAAATGCATTTTTGCTTGCTTGTATTCCTATTCTCATTTGACATTGAAAGCATAGCAGGAAGTTCATTAAGGCTTGTGGAGGCTTAGCCTGGCAACTCAAAAACATATGCAGGCACAAACGAAAAACAGATGCTTAAGAAAATTTTCTCACCTCTATACCGGCAGCTTGTTATACTTTAGAAGCAGCAGTGGCAAACACCATTCTGATTGGTGGTATATTCAATTGTGAACCACCCATCATCTTAGCCAATCAGTTATTCACAGTAGCTGCTTATCAAAAGTTCCAGGAACAGTCAATAGGGGTGAGCAAAAAAAAAAAATTATTTAACCTATGCACATTGTAAATACTGCTTTTGCCTGTAGTCGCAGTCTCGCAGAGTGTTTCTTTCAATGAAGGTACTGGCAGTGCTGTAATTCTTCAAGTCAGGAGGGTCAAAGAGTCCCCCGCCTTTAACTAATCACAGAGTGGCTTATGGCTAGTATACTTGTGAAAAGAGGCGCTCTGACTATCGTCTGCAAAATAAAGCTATATACAGTAATGGCAAACTGAGTCACATTTTTCACTCGTCCAGCTAGAAATACATCTGTCTTGGATGAAAAAAAAAAGTTAACTGTTTAACTACATAACTCCACACAAATATCATAATTGTAAATGTAATTTCTAACCCGCCACCCTCTGTCTTTGCTCCAATTCTGTCTCTATGGCCAAATGTATTAACCCCATGGTACCTCTATGTTGTTACAGCAGTGACCTTAGTGTCTTGTCTAGGGTTAATTCATCATAAATTTTCGGCGAATTTCTTATAATCATGTGTAGGGTTACTGCAATGCTCTAAATTATTTTTTTAATTTTAATTAAATTTTTAATTACAATCTTGTTATCCTTTTTCAGTTATATTACTGGAACTTGAGGGTAAATGCTTTGTTTTGAATTAATTATCTGTATTGACCTTACTAACATGTCTGTTCCCCTTTTAATATATGATACCTTGACAAAATTTTCCCTCAGTGAAAAGCATTAAATTTAAAGTTTAAAGTATGAATTTACAGTATGAATACAAAACCAAAGAGAAAAGTCGGGGTAACCACACAGTAATGCAGCTATAAACACTTTTGCATCAAGTGCATTTTACAGTGGAAAAGCTTTCCACCCCAACTGCGCTGCATGTATAGTTTCCATTGAAGTCAAAAAGAACAACATGTGTTAGTTGATGGGGGCTATTTAAACAATTAAACACCAGTGAACAATTCACTATATGTGACATTAGCTTTAGGTTAGCCCTTGTATAACTATCTTTAGCCTCACCAAACAAAAAAAAACACCCTCCGCCTATGATTGAAGATTTGAAGCAAAATGAATTACAAATACTGTATATACACTGTGCATATGTACATTGATCTAAATACAATTTGCATTTAAATTGGTGTTAAAATCAGTCAACTACAATATTATGAATTCTCTACCATAATATAATTTTTTCTTTTTTTTTATTAGCAGTCAGAAGATAATTTTAACCCTAACTGTTCATTCTGGAGCTATTCGAAAACCAACATGTCTGGATATTGGTCAACACAAGGCTGTAGACTTCTGACAACAAACAAGACACATACAATATGTTCTTGTAATCATTTAACCAATTTTGCAGTTCTTATGGCTCATATTGAGGCTAAGGTAAGGCAATCCTTTTGGGAAAAAAGTTGAAATATTTATTACTTTGAAATACAGCAATAATGCAACTATCTAGTATAATTATTGAAAATATTACCCTTGATAACTTATAATAATGCACATAAACCACAGTGCTCAGCAGTGTCTTCCTTTCAGCAGGGTGCATCTTTTGACCTGGCATGCTGAAATGCCATAGCTCAGAATTCAGTCATCAGCTTGCTGGTATTGCAGTTAGAGACAGCAGTTTTTTCTCACCCTCACCCTGCAGTGTGTCTTAAATTTAAGTCTGGTTTTGGTAATGTACACGGTTGGTATAATGTGATTGTGTGCACTATTGTATTTTACACAGAGAAATAACCAAATACAGTAGAAACCAAGTTTTACTTTGTTTCGTGTGACCAGGAAAAAATAGTGTAAAATGCTTGTAAATGTAATAAAGGGAATTGTGTTAAAGCAACTTATTCTTTAAGTATTCTTCAAGGATATAAGGAGTTGCTTTTACTTTGAAATACAATATTTACTGTTAATAAATAAGAGTAAGCATTGCAACATTAATGTTACACTATGGAACAGCACGTGCAAGACCCAATCAGATGCACAACCTAAAGCAATAAGTGATTTGTGCATGAGTGTTTAAAGTGCTGATGAATTGGAATTATGCAATAATAATATGCCTCTGGTTAGTATTTTAAACCTAATTTTACTAATAATAGAGGTCGAACAGCCAATTTTTGGAACACCACAACAATCAGGTGTAAAATCAGGGGAAAGCACCCATTGAAATGCATTATATATAAAAAACCTCAGTGTAATATGCAGGGAAACTTAAAATCAGGGAATGTAAAATTGAGTTTTTACTGTACAAAATAAATAATCTTTTGTTTTATGCCTAGTAGTAATAAAGATTCAATTAAGGACAAAGAAGGTAGACTGACAGCTGTCTTCAGTGAGCATATTAATGATGTGAAGGCTGGCCAATAACTTTTCCAGCAGGTTGCCAGTCAGTGCTCATCTAATACTCTTTCAACTGGCTGCCACCTCTCATTTGTATGCTCACACCTGCCCTATCCACTCAGAGATCAGAGATGAGGTGGGCGCAGGTATAAAATGCAGTAAGACTTGCAACATATGAGTTGGAAGAAGGTGGGTTAGCATGGGTGAGCAGTTAATTGCACCATTTTGTGGTGTAACATGGTGAAAGAGCAGACTGTATGTATGTATATATATATATATATATATATATATATATATATATATATATATTGGCATCTGCAAATACTATATGGAGTACAGAATGAAAGGCCCTATTCATTCCTATGGGATTTATCAAAGTGTGAATTTAGAACTCACCACAGAAAAACTCACTCACTTTCTATTCATTCCTATGGGATTTTGAAAAGCATATTGATAAATACAATTCAATTGAGTTCACCATTTGATAAATATGCTTTTAAAAATCCCATAGAAATTAATAGAAAGTGAGTGAGTTTTTCTGTGTTGAGTTCTAAATTCACACTTTGACAAATCTGCCTCTAGAAATTTTCCCTGGAGTTCATTGTATATATCACCTTTAAGCAAAAGTAAAAAATACACCTCACACTAATCTTATTCTGAGCATCTCTTACATATCCCCCCTTTGTTTCAACCCCACAGTGAAACACCTTGAAACCCCAAAATAAACTCCTTTTCTCTTAATGGGATTTCTATCTCAAGTCTTTCCACTTTGTCTTTGATTAAATGGCTAGCGAGCAGCCCTTTAAAATGATTTTGACCTTTCTTTAACATGTAATAGATTCAACACATATATCTCAATCTGAGTGTACACACACATGCTTCACTGTAAACCTGAGTGTTCCTTTCTGAAACTGCATAGGGAGTCAACATTTTCATTAAATTACAATAACTTAGGGAAGGTATGACACTTTTGGAAGAACCACAGGTATGTAACACTATGAGAGTAGTCACGTGCATTTCCTTCATGCATTTTATCCAACAGGGAAGAATGGTGGCAATACTTGTGTCAGCAATGTCAGACACACATGTCTCAGCATCTTTATCACAAATATGTACAATCTGCATTTTACAATCACGCTCTGCCTTAAAGGGGTTGTTCACTTTCAAACACTTTTTTCAGTTTAGTTGGTTTCAGATTCTTCACCAGAATTAAAGACTTTTCCCAATTATTTACTACTTTCTAATTATCAATAACATCTTATATGTTAAATCAATATTTAATATTTTAATATCTTAAATAGGCCTTTAAACAATTATCAGAAATCATTATTTTCCAAGGTTTTCTTTATTGAATTTTCATTAAGATGTATAGAAAAAAGAAGAGAGAGAAAAGAAGAAAGAACAAGATGAGCTTTCCCATCATTTATGTCCCTGCTAGGTAAAACATGTCCTGCATCTGTTCAAACACAATCAAGGTACCATAGCTGTTTGAGGGTCCTGTACTGTTTCCACACCACTACTGTGCTAGGGTTGCCACCCGGTAAAATACCTGCCAAGGCCGGGGCCGGTATTACAAATTTACCGGCAATGTAACTGCTGGTAAATTTGTAATACGATCAAAAGGAGCCCTCAGCCTGCCCCCAATCGTCCCCAATCCACTGCAACTTACCTTTTCTTTTGCCTCTTCTAGCGTCCGTGGCATGGCCCCGCCCCTTTTGACATCACATCCCGCCCCTTTTGACATCACGTCCCGCCCCTTTGAGGCCCCACCCCCCAGCAGCCGGTAAATCTTTTTATAAAAGGTGGAAACCCTATACTGTGCCTTTGCGTAATATAGGTTAACCAGCCAGCTTAACACACTCCACATAAGACTCAGCAAAGAATACTCAGAATGCTCTGTGAGTTGAATAAACTTGAATGCTTAATCATTATATGAGTTCTATTTATTTTATTGTAAAACATAATAACATTGCATCACAACCTGTACAGCATATAAACACATGTAAACACATACAGGAAACCTATCATCTTACTTACAGACAGTTATGTAACCAGGGGCCTGTGTAAAAGAGAAAGATCCTAAGGAGGTCTGTCCCTCTGCTTGTGAGCAGCTTGTGTGTGCTCAAAATGGATTCTCCTCTACTTCCTGTGAACTTTAGTGGGAAGGCTTAACCTTGAATGACAAGTCTAATTAACATGTGGGCAGCTATCCTAAAATGGTCCAGTAGGTGGCAGCACATAACAGCTAAACTAATACTAATGCATACAACCTAACATTACAATGCCATCAGATAAGGTATAAACAGCACACTCCCTGCCTGGCATATTTCAATATGTCACTATTTAACTTACTGCTATGCAGAATACATAGTTACATAGTTAGTTAGTTGCATAGTTAAATTGGGTTGAAAAAAGACAAAGTCCATCAAGTTCAACCCCTCCAAATGAAAACCCAGCATCCATACATACACCCCTCTACTTTTAATTAAATTCTATATACCCATACTAACTATAGAGCTTAGTATCACAATAGCCTTTGATATTATGTCTGTCCAAAAAAAAACTATGTAACTATGTAACTATGTAACACAACAACAAGCATAGAAACAGTTAATGGTTTGTAAAAAGTAAATATGTCTGAGATGACGGAGACTTCCAATGCTTTTTAAGTGTTGGTGATTGTTATGTGATGCCTATGATTACGTGTGTGAACACACGAAACGCGTTAGGACGATTAATGTTTGTGAAATAAAGTGAATTGATTTTACTGCTGCCTGGAGTCCTGCAGAGTGCATGCCAATTCGCTGATTTTAAGGATCGGTGTCTCCACCATGCTGAGGGTTCAGGGCGCAGCACCCGGGCCACCAAACAGGAGCGGTGAGTGACCCATATTTCTGTTCTTGGACTAGTATTGTTAAGCGGAGGGTTCGGGGCAAGCACACCCGAGCCAAGTTATACCTGCGGTGAGCGGTTATTTAGTTTGTAAATTGACCGCTAAAGAGAAGACTGTTTAACTAATTACACGGCAGGGGGTTGGAGCGCTACCGCTCTTCTATTTGATTATTTTTAGGATTCAGATAAAAATCAGGCAGAATAACTGATGTGAAAACTTGATGATACTTCAGGTTTAAACAATGAGTCTGCTCTAAGAATAATTCTGGAGATTTTGTAAATAGGGTTTCTTGCAGGATAAGGCCTGTATTTCACCAACTCTTCTTGCAGAGCAAATTGCTACCAAAAACAGTTTTAATTGTAAGATGAAACATTGAGGCTTCCTCTAACGTTCAAAGGGAGCTTTATGTAGCGTTTTAAGGACCATATCCAAATCCCACACTTAAGTTAACGGCTTGCTTTTTAGCCTCATATTTTGCATTGCTTTTATTAACCTTTTCACTAATGGTTGCTCTGCCAATGCTGAATTTCTGAAAGCTCCTAGCGCAGCTATCTGAACTTTAATCATGTTTGGGGCTAGGTTTTTCACAAACCCATCATGTAAAAAGTCTAGGATTGTGGAAATGGGAGTATTCTCAGAAGATAACTGTTTTCCCATACACCAATTCCAAAACAACGTCCAGACTCTTTGATAAATATTGTTAGTTACCATCTTCCTGCTACGTAGCAGTGTATTGATTACTGCTGGGGAAATGCCTTGCAAGGCTAGTGCATCCCTTTCAGCCTCCACGTGCTAAGTTGTAATGGTGGGCTCACTGACAGTTGTATTAACTCCGAGTACCAACTTCTCCTTGGCCATGCTGGAGCTATTAGAACTATTTCTGCTGTACTCATTCGTATTTTCCTGACTACCCTGCTCACCAATGGGAATGGTGGGAATATGTTTGCACAACTGAAATTCCAGGGTTGAGCCAGCACATCCACAGTCACTTCTCGTTGGCCACTTGTCAGTGAGAAGAATCTCTGCATCTCTGCATTTTCCTTTGATGCCATGAGATCTATTGTGCTCATAAGTTTACATACCCTGGCAGAATTTATGATTTCTTAACCATTTTTCAGAGAATATGAATGATAACACAAAAACTTTTCTTTCACTCATGGTTAGTGTTTGGCTGAAGCCATTTATTGTCAAGCAACTGTGTTTACTCTTTTTAAATCATAATCACTACACAAACTACCCAAATGACCCTGATCAAAAGTTTACATACCCCAGTTCTTCATACTGTGTATTGCCCCCTTTAACATCAATGACAGCTTGAAGTCTTTTGTGGTAACTGTGGCTGAGGCTCCCGTAAAATTCTTTGGCTGTCTTGCATGAACTGCACGTTTGAGGTCTCCATAGGCGGAGGGTGATTTTTTTGTTTGGAGAGGCTAAAGTTGACCATGCTAAATTAAAGGGAACAAGTCATCCCGAATTTCTTTTACCCCATTAATAGAGCTAATAGAGTTTGCACGCCGGTTGGGTTAAACAGTAGTTTTTTTTTTTTTTCAAAATATATTAAGTGTATTGAAGACAGTGGGTCTTGGCACATTATACTCAGTGGGAGACAGTGGGTCCTGGCACATTATACTCAGTGGGAGACAGTGGGTCCTGGCACATTATACTCAGTGGGAGACAGTGGGTCCTGGCACATTATACTCAGTGGGAGACAGTGGGTCCTGGCACATTATACTCAGTGGGAGACAGTGGGTCCTGGCACATTATACTCAGTGGGAGACAGTGGATCCTGGCACATTATACTTAGTGGGAGACAGTGGATCATGGCACATTATACTCAGTAGGAGACAGTGGATCCTGGCACATTATACTAAGTAGGAGACAGTGGATACTGGCACATTATACTCAGTGGGAGACAGTGGGTCCTGGCACATTATACAGTGGGAGACAGTGGGTCATGGCACATTATACTCAGTGGGAGACAGTGGATCCTGGCACATTATACTCAGTAGGAGACAGTGGGTCCTGGTACATTATACACAGTGGGAGAAAGTGGGTCATGGCACATTATACTCAGTGGGAGACAGTGGATCCTGGCACATTATACTCAGTGTGAGACAATGGGTCCTGGCACATTATACTCAGTGGGAGACAGTGGGTTCTGGCACATTATACTCAGTGTGAGACAATGGGTCCTGGCACATTATACTTAGTGGGAGACAGTGGGTCATGGCACATTATACTCAGTGGGAGACAGTGGATCCTGGCACATTATAAGCAGTGAGAGACAATGGGTCCTGGCACATTATACTCAGTGGGAGACAGTGGGTCCTGGTACATTATACAGTGGGAGACAGTGGGTCCTGGCACATTATACACAGTGGGAGACGGTGGATCATGGCACATTATACTCAGTGTGAGACAATGGGTCCTGGCACATTATACACAGTGGGAGACAATGGGTCCTGGCACATTATACTCAGTGGGAGACAATGGGTCCTGGCACATTATACTCAGTGGGAGACAGTGGATCCTGGCACATTATACTCAGTGGGAGACAGTGGATCCTGGCACATTATACACAGTGGGAGACAGTGGGTCCTGGCACATTATACTCAGTGGGAGACAATGGGTCCTGGCACATTATACACAGTGGGAGACTGTGGGTCCTGGCACATTTATACTCCGTGGGAAATGAAATGCTAATTTACATATAAAAGCCTCAGGAAAAATGGTAGGTATAACAGAGGACTGTTTACATGAAAACAATGAAAAAAGACAGAAAACTAGTACAGTATAAAGCAAGAAGAAACAGAGCAAAAAAAAAGAAAGAGCTTAAAAAAACCTTTAATATTTATTCAAGCTGGTGTAGAAGCTGCTGTATATAGTACCTATGAGTTGAATGAAAGTTCCAACTGCTTCATATCAGTCTCCCTTCTGCCATGCTGCCTTCAGTCGGTAAAGGTTTCCCAGCCACGCCTACTCTGAACCTGGTTGGTACATTTCACTGTCTGTAAAGTTAGCTGTGCTCTGATTGGACAAGCTACAAACCACATATATCCAATCAGAGTGCAACTGATCTCTTCAGCATCGTGGTTTGGAGGCGGACCTTAGCTACCAATCCGTGATTAAAGAAACAGTGCAGTCAGAAACGGAGCAGGTTTTATTTTGTTTTATTTCTTTTTATTTTAGGGGTCAGACAGGTTTGGGGAGGCTTATTGAAAATCCGCCTATGGAGGTCTCCCCAAAGTGGTTCAAAGTGGATGGCCACTCCAGAACTTAATTTTGCTGTAGCCAATGACAGGTCGACTTGGCCTTGTGTTTTAGATCGTCATGTTGGAATGTCCAAGTACATCCCATGTGCAGCTTCCAGGCTGATGAGTGCAAATTTTGCTCCAGTATTTTTTGTATTTCAGCTGAAGTTATTTGTGGGTTTTTACTTGCATCCCGCACAATTTTTCTGGTAGTTGTGGCTGAAATTTTAGTTGGTCTACCTGACCGTGGTTTGGTTTCAACAGAACCCCTAATTTTCCACTTCTTAATTAGCATTTGAACACTGCTGATTGGCATTCTCAATTCTTTTGATATTTTCTTATATCCCTTTCCTGTTTTATAGAGTTCAACTACCTTTTCCCGCAGATATTTTGACAATTCTTTTGCTTTCCCCATGACTTAGAATTCAAAAAACATCAGTGCAGCACTGATGAAAGATGCAAGGGTCTGTCAGGAGTCCAGAAAGTCATCACCTTTTATACACCCACTAATTACAAGCAAACAGATCACAGGTGAGGATGGTTACCTTTAATAGCCATTCTAACTCTTTTGTGTTAAGTTGTGTACATGTTATCAGGCCAAATCACCAGGGTATGTAAACTTTTGATCAGGGTCATTTGGGTAGTTTATGTTGTGATTATGATTTAAAAAGAGTAAACACAGTTGTTTGACAATAACTGGCTTCAGTCAACCACTAACCAGGAGTGAAAGACAAGTTTTTGTGTTATTTATATTCTCTGAAAAATGGTTAAGAAATCATAAATTCTGCTATGGTATGTAAACTTATGAGCACAACTGTATCTGGAAAACATCACCTTTTGTAAATTTGAAAAAATACTTCTTGGTTCAAGCTCCATTCTCTTGGATGTATATCTCTTCGACTTAAAAAATCTGCTCTGACGTTTGTATGGCCTGAAATGTGGTGAGCAGTAAGACTGTTCAGATTTTGTTCTGCCTATTTGAATATTATTTTTGCCCTCTGCATCAGATGGTCTGTGCAGAGGGCAAAAACTGTCTGTATGTGGCAAAAAAACTTTCAAAGCCCTCCAAACTGCCTCTAGCTCCAGTGAAGTTGCTGGCAGGTTCACCATACCATCTTCCCATTTTCCTTGTTCAGAAAAAACTTGAAAATGAGCACCCCAGCCTCTTTTGCTTGCATCTGTTGTAATTAATTTTGTGGGTGCTAGAAATAGCTGGTTCCCTCTTACTAAATTCTCCATCTGAAGCCACCAGGCAAGAGATTTTTTCAGCTCCCGTGTCACCTGGACTTTCTTGTTTAGAGACTCTTTCTGGTGGTCCCATACCAAATTTAAAAATTGTTGCAGATCTTTAATATGAGCCTGAGCCCAAGGGATGGCTATTATTGCTGCCGAAAAAAGTCCCAAGACTTCTGTGACTTGTCTTACAGAATGATATTTTTCTTTCCTGCAACTGTTTCACCTTGTTTCTGATTTTGTGAATTTTTTCTAATGGTAAGGAAACTTTAACTACCTTGTTATCCAGAATCATGCCAAGAAACGTTATATTTGTTGTGGGATGCAAATTAGTCTTTTCCCAATTTATGATCCAACCAAGTTTCTGGAAAAGTTGAATGGTCAAATTCTGGTGCTCCTGCAAAATGGACTGGGATTTAGCCTTTATGAGACAGTCGTCCAAATATGGTATTATTGAAACTCCTTGCATTCTTAAAAAAAGCTATGGGCACTACTAATATTTTTTGCTGCAAATTACAGATGTTATGTAGTAGTCTGATCTTTTATGGCTATCCTTAGGAATTGCTGATGACACTCTCTTATTGGGATACATAAATATGCATTTTATAGATCTACGGTCACCATCTCTTCTGTTCGTGGAGAGCCTGTATCGTAGAATGAAATGATTTAAATATCTTAGGTCAATGACTACTCTGTATTTTCCTTTTGGTTTCAGAACTAAAAAAATATGGGACTAAACTCCTAAATGATGGGGCTTTCAGTGAATTGGACATTGGCTCTCTATACTGCCTATAGACACATACTCACGTGCACACCCGAGCCCTATGGAGTAGTAGACCTGGTGCTCCGACCCTAGGAAGTCGGCACTTCCACAATACTGCACGAAAGAAGAAAGCAGGTACCGGCACACAGGTGCGATTCTTGAATCACACCTGTGTGCCGGTACCTGCTTTCTTCTTTCGCTCTCTATACTGCCTGCCTTGCTACAGGTTTGAGAGTGTGAGGTTCCCGTAGGGACGAATGTTTTGTGTGTGGTCTTACCGTGGTATCTGGAAGGCCTTTCAGGTTTAGGCGGTTGATCGCTGTTGCTGTAAAAGGCAAAGCTGGGGTCGTTCTTCATCTGTGCTTGTTGCTGCGCAAACCTGGAAAACACAAAGAAAGGGGGAACATATTCTTCTGTTTCTGTTTTTTACTTAGTTCCAACAGATGCCCACTTTAATTGCATGTGGTATGGTAGTTTCTCCACTATGGGATTAAGACCAATAGCATTGTCCAAGTATGTTAGACCTCTCAGATATCCTTCTTCTTTAGCACACTCTATCTCCAGAAGAAGATCTCCCAATTGTTCTAGTTTTTTGGTATCTTTGTTGGTCAGCTTGGGGAAGGCCTCTAACCTTTTTTGTAATGTTCGCTGAATTACTTCAGGTGAGCCATATTTTTTCTCTAATCTCTGCCAAGCCATATCAAGTCCTGTTGAAGGGTTAAACAAATGCACCCTGCGCATACTTTTTGCATGTTCGGCCGACTCAGTACCTAGCCATTTTATCATCAGGTCAAGTATCTCTGAGGCTGAAAGGTTCAAATCTCTGGTTGCATTCAGGAAGGAGGACTTCCAAGCCCAGTAATTTTCAGGGGAGTCATCAAACTTGATGAAGCTTGAGTTAACTGCTTCTTTGCGTAGCAGATATTTAGTGATATCTTGTATGCATTGTTGCTCAGGCGCACAATCTTTAGGCTGAGGCAATGGGAATCTCTGAATTCTGTCTCTAGGGTATTCTACTGGATATTCTCTAGCTGGTTTGATGTCACGGGCGCTGTAGCGCTGCTTTGGTGTACTTGTAACTGCTGCTGGCTTAGGTACGTATGCTTCTGCTGGCTTAGGCCTGTATACTTCCGCTGGCTCAGTTTTAATCAATCGTTCAGCAGTTGGCATACTAGTAAACCAATGAACATACTCGTTTGCACGTTCTGCAGAGGAAAGAGGTTTTTCTGGCACTTCTGGACCTTCATGGGTACCCTCACTCTCTGATGAATCTGTTTCTAGGTTGTAACTAACATTACAATGCCAATAAGGTATAAACAGCTCAGGTCCGCCAGCCATTTGTCCCATTGTTTCCCAAATTTTTGGGGCATCCAGGGGCAGCATATGTCAGTTTTTGCCTAGGGAGGGTGTCATCAACTAGTTTAATCCAGAAGCTGAGTGTATGGGGTTCTGAAGCTTTCCAAGTGAGTAAAATGGCTTTCCTGGCATCGTGGAGGAGCTGTTATAAGCACAATCTATCACTCGAGGGGATGGTAAGTCCTTCAAGTACATTTTAAACATCTAGACATCATTATAGAAGCTTATAGGAGCTATGTTGGAGTGGCTTGCTTTGTGTATGATGATCGTGTTAGACAAAAAATGTTAATCCACAAGTCTATGCCTTGGGGCTCAAAAGACATATGGGGCAAATTCACTAAGATGCGAAGCTGCGCCAGGCGCAACTTCGCCGCGCTTCGCCAGGCATGTTTTCGCCAGCGCTCCGCAAATTGCGCACAGGGGTAGCGTAAGGTTGCGAAGTTGCGCTAGCGTTGATTCGCTATATAAAGCGAAGTTACGCTAGTGAAGGCTAATTTGCATACGGCGCGAAATTCAAATATAAAATGGAGGAACACGTATCAGCACTACAAATGCCTAGAAAACCTTCAAATCAGCAAATAAAAATTTTATTTTGCCCTACACATGTGCCCACTGTCTTGGTAAGTTGCCATGAGTCAGGAAATGTAGGGGGGAAGGAGGGGAGCCCCAAAAATATTTTCGATCTTTTTCAGCCTATCACCCATCATGTAGAAAACACGCCAGCGTTTTTTGGGACTTAACGCTAGCGTTCAGCGCTTCGGCGCTTAGTGAATTTGTGCCATACATAGACTTATGGTTGGGGAAGTTGACCCCAAAACCTCAAGCTGTACAAACTCAACAAAAGAATGTTGGCGGTAAAAATGCTTGCTGGTCTTATAATGAGAATTTTTGTAAATGTCAAAATAGTTGCTGTTACAAACACGAATGCTTGGTTTGTGCTGGAGTACACCCGGCCTTTCATTGTGCAAAGCAATTCATAGAAAGGGTTTGTTCATTATCAAGCACAGCATACCTTTTCCATGTGCGGCACAATTATGTTCAACAATTGTATGCTGGCATGGGAAGGTTGGCTGGCAGGGCAAGGGTTACTCACCTTTGATTTTCCCGGGCTTCCAGATGACGGCGGTAATCAAGCTGCAGGTGAGAAGAAAGAGAAGATTGAATTTATATGTATGCTTCAAACTACATTATTAATGTACTGGCCTCACTGAATGTCCTATCCAATTATCCAGCAAGCTAAACACCTTTGCATAACAACTCTCTGACCACAAAGTGATGTTGAAAGTGTTTACTCATACAAATGGTATGAAACTATAAATACAAATACATGAAGAAGATACAAATTAGCATTTGAAGAAATGACAACATAGCTAGCTACTATATTCAGCATCTCACTAGCTGGATGTGCAATACACTCTCGTGAACTAACAAAGATAGGGTAGCATTATCATTCCATAGACAAGAATTACAGATGTGTAACTACAAAACAACATTACTTACAGGGAATGCCTTCAATGGGGTAATGTCGAAAGCCTGTAAAGGTCTGTAAAGGTCTGCAGATTAAACCCTGATTAATCCCTTAAAGGGATACTGTCATGGGAAAACATTTTTTTTTCAAAATGAATCAGTTAATAGTGCTGCTCCAGCAGAATTCTGCAGTGAATACCATTTCGCAAAAGAGCAAACAGATTTTTTTATATTCAATTTTGAAATCTGACATGGGGCATATTGTCAATTTCCCAGCTGCCCCATGTCATGTGACTTGTACTCTGATAAACTTCAATCACTCTTTACTGCTGTAGTGCAAGTTAGAGTGATATCACACCCCTCCCTTTTTCCCCCCAGCAGCCAAACAAAAGAACAATCGGAAGGTAACCAGATAGCAGCTCCCTAACACAAGATAACAGCTGCCAGGTAGATCTAAGAACAGCACTCAATAGTAAAAACCCATGTCTCACTGAGACACATTCAGTTACATTGAGAAGGAAAAACAGCAGCCTGCCAGAAAGCATTTCTCTCCTAAAGTGCAGGCACAAGTCACATGACTGGGGCAGCTGGGAAATTGACAAAATGTCTAGCCCCATGTCAGATTTTAAAATTGAATATAAAAAAATGTGTTTGCTCTTTTGAGAAATGGATTTCAGTGCAGAATTCTGCTGGAGCAGCACTATTAACTGATTCATTTTGAAAAAAATGTTTTCCCATGACAGTATCCCTTTAACTGCCAATACTGGCTTCACTACCTTTTACTCTCCCTTCCTGTTACACTGACTTGTCACATGCAACAGCAGAGCTAGCAATTACAGGTTGGCAACACTAAACAGGTAAACTATAAGAGGCAGGGCCATAAAAATTAAGTCATCAATAAATAAGCTGCAGCCATTCTACATTCTAGGTGTTTATTGTGTGTACTCTTGGATAAATGGACTTTCAAAATAAATTAACAACATTTTGCGTTCTACTTTAAATATAAAGACCCTTGAATCCTTCTGTTTATTCTAAACCATACATTTTATCGGAAAATAATTTGTTTTGTGCTGTCTGCCTTCCAGATAATACTTAAAGGAAAGCTATACCCCCAAGATAAATACTTAAGCAACTTAGTTTATATCATATTACGTGGTAAATTAACCTTTTCACTGCCAGCCCACTTTTAAACTTTTATTGCCAGACAGTTTTGCTCTTTCACTTTAGGATCCTTTCCTTAAGGTTTACCCAGGAAAACAATATATTTTTTTTTAGGAGTCAACCTAAACTTTCAAAATATACTCGAATTTTGGGGTAATTCCATTCTGTAATAAGTTATTGGCTTATTTTTTTTTTTTGGTCAAAAAAATTGGAAAATGAGAAAATGTATTTTATGTATGAAATTACAACTGATTCAGAAAGCCCCCATGTCTCCAGAACACTACTGTATATTTGTATAGGTCAAAAACTCCCAGCAGTACACTATCACATTTCCAAAGCGCTGGTCCGGAAACCTGCATAGTTCTGATTTCAAGGCCAAAAACACCACTTAAAGTAGGTTTACCCTAAAAAACTATACAATTTTGTAAAGAACAGATTCTGACAATTTCAAAATAAGTGAATATCTTTTTATTTCAGCCACAATAATTCCTAAAGTTACCATTTTCTGACATTGATCTCTTCATCTGTTAATTAACTCATGTGACCTAATATGTATGGTTGTTTGCTTTGTTTGTGTGTACCATAAATTGTAGTAGCCAAAGGGAGGGCCCATATTTCTTAAAATGGTAATTTTTTTATTTAGGATTACCCAATGGAAAATACTACTAAAATAGTATCTTATTATAAAAATGGTTTATTGAAGCAAGGTTTTATATATGAGCTGTTTTTTTTTTATTGTTTTTATTTCAGTTCCATCTCAATCATAAGTATTCATTTGTGCAATGATACAGTTAAATGTTACAAGTGATGTAAGGGGAAACAATCAATAAAGTCACTTAGATTATTACAATGATTTTGTTTGTGTGTTATCTCCCCCCCCAACATGTAAGGTATACATATAGATGTAACAAAATATGAGATAAAATATATAGAACTATTTGAGGTGGGGTAGTGGTAGTCACACTTTCAAGTTCACCACTACTCCTGACTAGAGTGGCTGTAAGGAACCTTTTTTTTCTTCTTTTTAATGTATAACAATAACAAAACAATATGATAAACCAAATTAGAATTTAATAAGCCTGTCAATTGTCATATCTGTGAGTGGTTGGGATATCCATAACTACTTTAACGACTTTGGGAGGCAGCCAGTTTCGTGGTCAGAATGGATTATCTGTGTATAAAATCAAGGGGTTGGTGCCTCGTAGGCTTTCCAGATCATACCATGCAGTATGGCGAAATGTAAAGACTGTGAGTTGTCTGATTTCAAGGGGGAGACTTAAAATGTAGGTGATCCAGGTTTCAAAGAATTTACTAGTTCGGTCTGTTTTGTTTAGGGATGCTTCCAGCCAGTCCATATGAAACAAAAAATTTAGTTTGTTTTTCACCAGGTTCATAGAGGGTAAAGCTGTATATAGCTTTTCTGGTTGCTGCAGCTAGCCTTTCCGCTAGGGCTTTATTGGCTTTGGATATTTGTTGTGTTCCTCTAATTTAGCTAAAGAGGGCCCATTCTACATTGGGTTGGAATGTTTGTTTGGTTAGGGAGTGCCAGTACCCATATATTTCTGACCAGAAGTCGTTGATAATCGGACAGGCCACATACAATGAATCAGGGATGTTTCTGTTTCTGGGCATCTCAGGTATGTTGAACTGGCTAGTAGACCCATTTTGAACCTAAGTAATGGGGTCAAGTATGATTGGTGTAGGAGTTGTAAGGCCATGATTTGATATTGGCTAGATGGTATTGGTACCATGGAATGAAAGTGGAGTTTTGTGATAGTAGGTATAGTGTCATTTGGAATAGTGTTGGACCACTTCCCAAAAGAAGTGTCACCCCCACGGGGGTCTAGATTTGTTCTGATAAGTTTGTGGATATAGAAAGTGAGGGCAAATATGCTGGCTCTAGTCCTGCTTCCAATTAAATTGAAAAAATAATCAAGCACAAAAATACTAAGTATATTTGTGAAACCATAGCTCACCCAGAGGGTGAAGTGACCTGGGTGTGAAGACCCCAGGTCCAACACTTCAAAAACTTGATTCAATCCAAAGTAATGTGCTTTTGAAGTCAGCAGAAACAAACTCACCAAATCCAGCAGCTGGCCCGGGTGCTGTGCCCCGAACCCGTAGCTTGAGGCATTAATAACATCAAAAGAAAGTCCATGCACTCCTGCAGCCAGTCGGTGAGGTAAAATAAGTAGTTTATTTCATCTCATTAAAAATCAAACAGTCCTAACGTGTTTCGGATCAATGGATCAATGGAAACAGTTTGTTAATACTTACCTATGATTACCTATGATTACGTATCCATTGATATGAAACGCGTTAGGACTGTTTGATTTTTAAAACTACTTCTTTTACCCCACCGACGGGCTGCAGGAGTGCGTGCGCTTTCTTTTGATGATATAAAAAGTGCATTGACTCCTTTCCATATATGATTAAGGGGACTAGAGTTATCTTGGTCTGTCATCCTGTGTCAGACATCCCTCGCATAGTGAGTGGCTTGCAAATAGTAGAAGTGTTGATCGCGGAGGAAAGGGTATCTAGTGAAGGCTTCTGTGAATGTCTGTGAAGATATCTCTGATGCAGTATATGCCCTTTTTACGCCATTTAGTGAAGACATTTGTTAATAGACCACTTGGGAATTCTTTGTTGCCAGTCTAAGGTAGATATAAGGAAAGGGTTTGCATGGTTTTCCAACTGTGTCGAACTGGTTAAAAGATAGACTACAAAGAGTGGTGGTAAATGGAACATTCTGAAGGAGTGACCAGAAGGGTTTTCATGTTACATGCACCATACCATGGCAGTGGTTTGTAAGTAGGCATTTTTTACAGAAGGTGGAGGCATTTTATCCTTGGGAAAGATTTTTCATCCATATAGGAAAAGCACTTACTCTTTTTTCCTCTCACCTGTATTGTCATTCTATACCCTCACCAGTAGCTTTTCGAAGGAGAGGGGGAGAATACACTCATTTAACATCCTAGTGCACGCACAGGGTGATATCTTATATTTTAAACATATTACGCTATGCTTGTTTTTTATTTCTGTTGCCACAGGCGCTGACCGCTTCCTATATATATCCTTTTTTGGGGGTATACATATGTTCGTTTGTAGATAACACGTTGTCTAATTCTGGGCAGTGTCATTCTGTGGCTACTAAAGCAAATAAAGTTCTGTCTTGCATAAAAAAGGGCATTAACTCAAGGGATGAAAACATAATTATGCCTCTTTATAGGTCCCTGGTAAGGCCTCATCTGGAGTATGCAGTGCAGTTTTGGACTCCAGTCCTTAAGAGGGATTTAAATGAGCTGGAGAGAGTGCAACTAAATTGGTTAGAGGGACGGAAAACTTAAATTATGAGGGTAGACTGTCAAGGCTGGGGTTGTTTTCTCTGGAAAAAAGGCGCTTGCGAGGGGACATGATTACACTTTACAAGTACATTAGAGGACATTATAGACAAATAGCAGGGGACCTTTTTACCCATAAAGTGGATCACCATACCAGAGGCCACCCCTTTAGATGAGAAGAAAAGAACTTTAATTTGAAGCAACGTAGGGGGTTCTTCACAGTCAGGACAGTGAGGTCGTGGAATGCACTGCCGGGTGATATTGTGATGGCTGATTCAGTTAATGCCTTTAATAATGGATTGGATGATTTTTTGGACAGACATAATATCAAAGGCTATTGTGATACTAATCTCCACAAAAACGATTAGGACCGCTTCAACTCACCACCACTTAACTGCTCCCATGTAGGTGCCGGGTGCTCAGTCCGCAGTGTCCCCACTGCCAGCAGTAAATGCACGAATAGAAGGACGGCACTCCGGTAAAAAAAGGTCTTTATTGCTGGGTACTGTGAAGATACATAGGCCTTACGTGTTTCGGGAACACCTTCGCTTAATCATAGGCTTACAAAATGAGTCGAGCGCATGCATTATATACAATAGGTCTCTAGCGACCTCTATTGGTTATCAAAACTATGACGGCTAAAAAATATGTATATATTTTTTCATATACTTTATTACATTTTTTAAAACATTAAAACCAACCACACTCTGCTAAAATATATAAAACAAAAGAAGGAGAAAGGGATTTTTTTGCCTTAGAAATTGCATACCGTTGTCAATTAGAGTTGAAATATAGCCTTGTGATATTATTTTAAATCCTTACTATAGGATTTATACTGAAGCAAGTCAACTCTTGTATTACTTTTTATCTTATTGTTTTGATTTTAATTTTTATGATTTAATTTTTTTTCCTTTTTTCCGTATATTAGGTTTATATTTAAACTTAAATATACTAAGGTGGGTGAGTGCACCCATGTATGCATATGCGAAAGGGAGGAGGGGGGGAACATTTTTTATATATATATATATACTGTATACGATCAGATTCTATCAGAGGCTATAAGTTAGACTTCCATTAATTTATATAGTTATTACATGGACAGACCCAGAACTCAGGTTGTCCTATGTCTCAACTTGAATCCAATGAATATGTATATATTCAAATAATGTGACCTTTATTTCACATCTATCAGTATAGGTAAGTAATATCATACCTTGTATTCAAGCCTTTTGGTGTTCTCGTTTTAAGATCCAGAAGGCTTCCCTTAAATTAATGTGTAGAGTGGGTTACCCCCTCTAAATGGTACCTTTACCTGTTCAATGACTTTAACAGCCAGGTCCTGAATACCTCTTGAAGAACATAGGGCAAAATGTTTGCCCACAGGAGATCCCTCATCCTTTTTATCAATTGCCCTAATACGCTCCCTAACCCTTTCCTTTAGACAACTGGTTGTACGTCCCACATATTGTTTCCCACAACATGTACATTCCAGTAAATAGATGACTCTCTTGGTATTACAATTATAGAAGCCATAGTTTTAAAAAATCCTCCCAGTAACATTGGACTTAAAATCAGGTACGGTGGAAATAACTGTACATGTCTTACATGGTAATGTCCCACATCTGTATGTGCCTCTAACCGAAAGCCAGGTGCTATTGGGATTGTTTGAACCTTTGGTCACCAAACTAGGTGCCAAAATCTTTCCCAGCGTGGGGGCTTTCCTTGAGACATATCTGATGTCCGTCGACTTCAGAGTCTCCGCTAACCTAACCTCATTGTATAATACTGGAATGTGTTTCCTGATGATGCCGCAGATTTTGTTGTACTCTTCACTATATTCTGTTATAAAATGGACTTGATTCTCACCTTTAGTGGCATGTATCTTGGGCTTGGATTTTGAATACAAGCGGGAACCATTTTTCTTTGTTAAATTCCCTACTTTCTCGAATGATGTCATTACAATCTCCTTTGAGTAGCCCCGCCTACGGAGCCTGTCACCCAGCATACGGGATTGTTCGTTAAAAGTGTTTTCTTGACTGCAATTCCTTCTATACTTGACAAACTGGCTATAAGGGATACTGCGTATAGTATGCTTAGGATGACAACTATTGGCTTTCAATATCGTATTGCCTGCTGTCGGTTTCCTGAAAATATTGGATTCGATGCCCCCCTCAGATAATTACCTCTTAGATGAAGATCCAGAAAATCAATTTCCAGATGATTGGGCTCTAGTGAAAAAATTAGGTTGTGCTGGTTATCGTTTAAATAAGAATGAAAATCACCAATCAATTCTTGTGGACCACCCCATATAAACAAAAGGTCGTCTATATAACAGCCATACCATATTATGTGTTGACGGAAGGGGTTGTCCGTTCCATAGACGCGGGACCGCTCCCACCACCCCATATAGAGGTTGGCGTAGGAAGGGCAAAAGGAAGCCCCAATGGCAGTCCCCCGTCTCTGAAGGTAGAAACCCCCATCAAAGTAAAAAAAAGTTGTGTGTTAACATATATTCTAAAACTAAAAGTACAAAGTGAATAAAATCTTCCGTACATTGTTGTGCATCCCTCAATATCTCTGTGATGGCAGTGATGCCTAATGTGTGTGGTATCATTGAATACAATAACTTCACATCCATTGTGACCCATGTATACGTGTCTAGCCATTTCACGGTAGATAACTTATCCAACAAGTGACCTGAATCCCTAATAAAAGAAGCCAATTGAGGTACCAAGGGGTTTAAGCAAGCATCCACCCAATCCGAGAGGCCTTCATTGACTGACCCTATGCTAGCCACAATGGGTCTACCCTCTAGGGAAGACAAAGATTTGTGTATCTTAGGGAGGTGGTGGAAGATCGGGACGATGGGTTGTGTTCTCACCAAATATTCCTTGTCCCGAGGATCCACCACCCCCAAGGACACCCCATAGGGGTCAATGATTGTCATATATTAATTTTGTGGATTAGAGTGTAATTTTTGATAGGTATCAGAATCATTGAGCTGTCTTTCGGCTTCAGATATATAATCCGTGGTATTCATTACCACGACGCATCCTCCCTTATCCTCTTGTCTAATTGTGAGAGCTGCATTATCTCTCAAAGATTTTAAGGCTGCTTTTTCTTCACTAGAAATGTTCTCAAGGGTCTTCCTAGGCCTCTCTAGACTTAACTTAGTTAGGTCACCCTCGACCAGATCTTGAAAAGTGTCCATAGCGGGGCATCTAGAATGTAGGGGATAAAATTTGGAAGGTAGTTTCTTAGAAAAAAAAATATGACCTATGGTATTCGTTTGGCTTTGGGACTCTGTTATACTTTCCCTTTGTAAAGAACTTAAGTCTGTTAGGCAGCAATATTCCCGAAAAGAGTTGAAATTGGGGGACCCCTTCTGGTTGGCCCCAGTAGGGACACTATCATCCTCAACCTGCTGACTGTTGTCACTATCTATCCCTATTCCACATGAGTCAAAGTGTCTACGTAGGGTGAGTTTTCTGACAAATTTGTTAACATCTAATAAAGTGTTGAACAGGCTAAAATGATGTGTAGGTGCAAACGACAGCCCATTACTAAGGACTCTCTCTTGAAGTGGGGTCAAGGGCATTGAGGAATGTTAACCACATTTAATGAGTCCTGTTCTTCTTTTTCGAATTCGTCCTCAACCGATAGTGACCCCCTCCGAAATCTTCCTCTTCCTCTTGTCGTCTTCTTTCTGCCTGATGATTCTGTCTGGGCCAATCCTTCTTGTCGGCTTTCTTGCGTTTCGGGAACGTATCCTGGCTGTGGTAGTTTTTTGCCTTTCTTGTTATCTCTGATGTATCAAAATCCTCTAAATCCAGTTCAGTCGGATTAGCCCTGGTAGTGCGTAGAGAAGTGGGCTCAGCATCCTCGGTACAAAAAGAGGTTTCCTCTCCTGAATCACTGGGGGTACTCGAAAAGGATACTGATTTTTTATGGTTGTACTTGTTCTACTTTCTCCTTAGAATAGACTTCGATTTGTTCCACAGATAAACCATCTCATTATCATAGTCTCTTTTTACCTTTTCAATTTACGTTTCTTACGGGTACTGACTGAGGTTTCCAATTTGGAAAGATGTTCCTGCAATTTTGTATCCAATCTATCAAAATCAGGAGATTTTTCAAGGGATGTTAGCTGTGTTTGTGATTCTTTGATCCCCTCTCTGATATTGGAAAGTTCCTGTCGTTTATAGTCTATTATAAGACCCATCAGTTACATAGAGCATTTAGATAGTACATCATTCCACTCATTAGCAAAATCCTGGTCCCCCCTAGCAAATGTGGGATATTTTCTCACTCTTAGTCCCCTGGGTGCCCATTTTAGGGAGATGTACTTTTCAAAGGTTAAGATATCCCAGCATGTTAACAGTTCATATAACATCTGTTTCTCCAAGGTTTTAAATAGATTGGACACCATACTAGTCCCATCATTATCAGCCTCCATATCACCTAGCATGATTTCATATCTATTGAATTTATGCACATGATCCTCCAAAGTTTCCAAGGCACATAATCCAGCAACTTCCCCAGTTTCTACAGTCCCACATCCTGCCATGATTGGGTCAAAACTCTGCTAATTATTACGCAGAAAAAAAATATCTTGTTTTAGCCCGTATTTGGGAAGCAGCAATGTAGAATGATGGCTAATCACAAAAATAGAGCATAATATTATAATGTATGAATGTTCAAAGGTAGTCTTTAGCTTGTTGTATAAAAGCACACAGTCTATAGCAATCCCACAGGCTCCTGGACAAGCACAGCGTGTAGGATATATTGTATATGTATGAAGGAGCAGGGCATATACGAATAGTCTGGCCAGTGTATCAAAGCATTCATTAGGCTTTAAATGACAAATAGAAAATGGCCGTGTTGAAAGGATCCTTACTTGTCAAACTCAAGGTCTCAACACCTTCCCTTAATCATAGGCTTACAAAATGAGTCGAGCGCATGCATTATATACAATAGGTCTCTAACGACCTCTATTGGTTATCAAAACTATGACGGCTAAAAAATATGTATATATGTTAGAAATTGAAACCTCTAACAAAAATCCAGTCCAAATTTAGGCTTAGCAAAGGAAGGATTTATTCAAGCTATGCAAGACAGTGAATGTAATAGACCTGACAAAGTTCTTAGATGATGCTAGAGAGTACAAAATATTGGGATGAAAATTCTTCTTTTCTCCAGTAGTAATGTTCCAATACCTTTCCTGTTCCTCTGATGGATATTTTCCTCTCTCAGTTTATATTTGAGCTCTAGATGTTTCATTTCTTCTTGATGGTGTTAGAAGTCAAGATGAGCTAAATTGTACTTTTAGAGCAGTCCATTTATACAACTTTGACTGAGGAATTCCTTTGATGTACCAATGAGAAAAGAGTCCTTTGTCTTTAAATCTAAAGTCCTTTAGTGCAATCACCAAAAGATGGCACTGTTGTATCTCTTATTTCACAAAGTCTGTTTTTCCCTATCTTGCATGTCTCTTTAAATATCCAAAACTTAAAATTATTATGGAAACAACACATATCTATTAACTAACTAACATTAGTGGATTAATTAACATTAACATATAAAATACATAACAAATACATAGTAAAAATCAGAGATAGATGTATGTATAAACATAATCTCTCCCTTAACAAAAGGTAATACTACATCCTTTTTACCAGCTTATACTTGTTTTAACAGCTGTTTGATCCAAATGTAGGTTCCCAGGCCATTAAGTGCCAGCCATGCTCTTAAAAACAAATATACCTTGTTGTTACATCTGTTTTCCAAGATATATATTACAACAGACCATAATCTTTAGGAACTTTTTGTCTGTCTCTAATTATCTTTCAACTATCCTTGTGAGATTGGAATAAATATCAGGCCTGTTTCCGTGAGAGAATATCTGAGTTTAGGACTCCAAAATAATCTATGAGCCCAATATTCTTCAAGTCCCCCTTTTTATGGTCTGATGTAATAACTTTCTAACAACTTCCATTTGTCTCAAAGTTATTCCTTATATGTCTATACATACATCTTACCTTACATAAAAAATTAATAATCGCATAACAAGACATCTATTGACACAATAATCAAAGAATACTTGAGAATACTTGCAACAATAGTAATCGATTGAGGTGAACATTTTACATATTTTGTTTTACTGTTTCAGCCTTGCTTACCCGTATCAATTTGCCACCATATTTTTATTACCATTTGCACCAATAGGGTTGTGCACTTATTATCAAAGTTTGTTTCTCTTATAGTATGTATTTTCACTACATTGAGATGTTATCATTAATTACATTACATTAGTTCTTCTTTATTAATTTAATCACAGGGTTGTTTAGCTCTTCAGCTTCAGACACTATAGTCTTGCCATATAACATTTTGGAATAATATTCTGAGAATGCTATGTCATATGTCATATAAGGCTTTTACCTTAATTTTTCTTTTACCAAACTGTTTTATCATAAGAAGCACTTATAAATTTCTCATTACAATCCATCTTTTGTAATACTACTAGTCAACAATTATAGGCACTATATTATTCATATTTAGATCATTACTTTCTTTTATTTCCACTAAAAATTATTTACTTATCTTCCACTTACTATAACATTCTTTGCTCACTATGCACTTGCTGTCTAACACAAAGTCCAATGCTCTGTGATTGTGCAAGTTTTAATTTCTTACTTTACATTAATCTTTCACATAGGTTATACAATCTCAATCTCTACTTCAGATTGAAGGGCACATCATGTATAAAAACAAAATCACTCCTACATCCCATGTAATAAAATACTTACATAATGACTACTTCTCAATGAGAAGATCTGTGTCTACATATAGAAAAGAAATTCCAGATAAGCGTGTCGGCCAAAACATGCATCCCTTTTACTCTGCATTTTCTTTTAGCTGCTTAGTTTGGCTCAGGGCAGGTTACATTGCAGGCTTTGCAGTTCACACACACTGCCTCTTTAGAAAGGCAGTGTGTTTTTTGTGTATCTGCCATGCAATTAATTTCTAGCTATCCTCCCTTTGTGGAGCCCAATAGCAACTGAGTTCAGTTAATCAGAGCTTTTAGTCACAAAACACATGTTGCCAGTGCTCTTCCACACTATCCATCTATGACTGGTAGCCACAAAGTACAACCCATCAAGGCAGCAATTAATTAAAGTATTCAAATCACTTGGGATGGTACTACAAAGTATAGACTTCACATGAACTATTCCATGCCCTTCAATAGAAGAATATATTACGTCTTTGGATTTCTATTACCTTTCTACATTCATTCGTTTAAGTTAATTTGATCGTAGTTAAAACCAATAAAAATCAAACTTTCTCATCCCATCATACTGTCCATAGTCAGTTATTCTGAACATACATGGTCTATGCCTTTATAACCTCATACACAAATACTTTTACCCTCAAATACCCTCAAATTGCCTCAACCTTAAATGACCTTTGTTACTTTGCCATATTTCCCACAAGTTTCAAAGCTTGTCTTTATAACTTCAAACCATACCATTACCTATTTGATACTATTCAACATTATATGACTTAGGGAAAGTGTAACTCAATGGAGGATTGATATCTGGGCATCAAGGCTCCTAACTTAAACTAATTTCTGTGGTGACACTTAGTATCGTTAATAATTATACAATAAAACACATGTAATCATTGTAATACTTTCAAGCATTAAATTTCAAATATTAATTTATGAAGTTCTAACACATGATGTAAACCTTCTTTTACTGAACCGATGTCCATTTTAAATTTAAGTTCATGATCAGTGTTAATTTTAACTTTCAGTCCACCTTTGTGTATTACATCATTCCAGGATCTTTTCTCTCCATTCTCTAAGAATCAATGTATCTTAGCTGATGTATCCATTTTGCATCTGTGTTGCATATCTACAAAACACAAGATCAAGACAGCATCAGTTTTTATCATTTAATAACTGTTAGGAACACTTTATTTATCTCTAACATTGTCAAAAAAAAAATTGACATCCGTTCCTTTCAATTGTCAGTATTAATTTCACCTTTAATAACAATACAAGAACATAAAAACACATACACATTCACGTGGGCCCACTCAAACACACTCATTCTCACATTCCTGTAATTTAAAAAAAAAAATGTCAATATGGATCCATCATCTTCATGGTACCTGTAAATATAATCATTATACATGTATTTTCACTTTTGTTATGTCACATACTTCAATTTGCTAATTTATTTTACTAATGAGCTCATAACTTTGATACCATATGGTTTTAATTTAGAATTTGCCAAATTAAATAACGTTTATGCACATTTGTACACACTACACAATTAATTCTGTTTTAATAACAGATTAATCATTTTAAGAAATCAAACTTTTCCTTAAACAGGGAACAATGTAATTTAATTATAACAGCAGAAATACATTTTATTTAAACAGCAGAAGTTACTATACTTTTATCATTGCAATTCCTTAATCTTTCATTACACAAACTTTCAGTGACTAAGGGGACCCCTTTCTATCAATCAAGGGAACTGAGAACCTCCCACTCTTTCCTATTAGGAGATGAATACATAATAATCAGCTCTGTAGGGACTTGTGTCCCTGTGGGCAGCTCCAAAGTTGTGGCATTCTCTATATCACTAATAACCACTCTCACTTTGGTTGGGCTCTATGTAACCTCTCCTCAGTTCTCATTTGGTTTTATCTCTTCTACAGGGGTTGACACATCTCCCTTAATCCTAATTTTAAAACTCTGTGTGGAATTTTCTTACGAGCAGTAACAAGATACTGTCTTCTTGGTTTGTTCCCTTTATCTAATTCCCTTAACACTCTCAAAAGTATGCTTCTTGACACCTGCTGTACTTTTATCACTGAGTACATTAAAGCATTATAAACAAAAGGAGCCTTTAAACAAGCTTTTTTGCTTTAAAGGGGACTATATCAGGAATAAACCAGTTAACTGCTTCTACATACCAACTGCTTCATCTTGTTAACATAACTCCATCTTCTCCCAAATCCCACACACAATATCAAAATTAACAACTCAACTCCTCTCTGCTTCAGTTTATGTTCTGATTAGGTAAATTCTCCTGTACATCATAGTATTTTTATTCCTTCATTATAAAATCATGTACAAGTAACATGCTGTTGTCTAAATTCTGACACGTTAAAACAATAGGTTTGGCTGCACCCTGTTCTATCTCTGCATGTTCTAAATCTGTGCCAGATCATGTACATAAGTGTTTTAAAATATGGGGCACGTATTTTAAAATCAGTGCAAACACCCTTACAGCAGGATGCTTCAATGCATGCACGTTGTTATTTATGCTGCATTTTTTTAATATTATATTTAAAATACATTTTGCAAATTGCCTTTCAGTTTCAGTGGCTCTTTGCTCAGATGTTAAACATTTATTAACATTAGTTGCTCTTTTGCTGCCTGCAGCTTCAGTTCAACTTTGTCTTTTCTTAGTCTCTTGAATGAGTGCTAACACACAGCCATCCAACCTATACTGTAGCCTTTTCTCATTTTTATTATACCAAGCCAAATTCAAGTTAACTACATATAGTGGGGGTCCTTCACACACATTGGATCAACATTATTACATAATTTCATCAAATTGCTAGTGTTATACACCCACTATCTACTCCTTTTCCTTTTAACATAGCTCCATATCTTTACCTCTAGGTACTGAGTGTTACAGTTCAACAAGGTTCAAAAACAATACAATAAGCAAACAAATTAATTTCCAACTAAGCATACATATATGTATCATTTCACTATGCCACACCCACTTCTGATGCCCCAATTACAACTGGGCAATCTTTTAACTCTATTAATTTAGGTGTTATAGTGAAATAAGGTACACTCAAATCGCTATTGGAAAACAAAATGTTTATCACTGCAACCATTCAGTAAAACAAAGTACCAACCATTTATATATGAGAGGTAAATATATATTTCAGTTATTTGCTCTTATCCCTGAATTTAGTGGGTCTTATTCTTTAATTTGGAAGGGGCTCTGATAAAAAAAATTACTAAACTCCCCCTATTGCTTCATCCTCCTCCTATTGCAATTTCACATCTGGAGTAGTGGAAAGTCTTTTGTTGTTTTTCTCTGCACAGATCTCCCTGTATGAAAGGTTTTCCTAAGCTGATATTGTATCTGTCCTCATTTATCTGTTGCATTTGGATGTCATAATTAAGACAATTAGATACTGAACCTCAGTATTCCCTTTCCTATCTGTGTTAGTACATTGTGTTTCTTTGTTTATGACTTCTGCTATTGTGTCTGTGCAAACAGTTTGTGTGGATCCTCTTTTAAAAATAATGGTACTGAAGATATATACCATTTAAAGAATATCAATATCTTTTAATCCAACAATCTGCTTGTACATTCACACTATCCATATAAACTATGTTATAATCAGCATCTGTTTTAGTGCATGGTCTTATATTCAAACATTACATCACTATTATTGCATGCTTAGACTCCATACTCACCAGATATGAAGTCTTCGTAGTCCCTTTGCCTTTAAAACGTGCACTCTTTTAAGGAAGGATACTACGCCTCCTGAATCTCTCCATGGATCCAAGAAAAAATATGAAGATACAACGCGTCTTCCCGCTTTTACACAGTGGCCACTGTTTTTTTCCCCCCTTCCTTTCTTTGCCCAATGGACTGTTGACTCTAGGTTCTTTTACTTTGCAAAAAATCCTCTTCTCTTGAATAACTCTCTGTGGTTATTTTGATAACTCTCTGTGGTTATCGAACTCCCCCCTCCCTTTTTAAGATTTAAACCTGAAAGTTTAATCTTAAACCTCCTGCTGAACAGGAAAAAATATGAGGTTTGTTCCCAAGATTGGGGAAATAGCAAAAACTGGCTGCTCGCCAAATCTGTTAGAAATTGAAACCTCTAACAAAAATCCAGTCCAAATTAAGGCTTAGCAAAGGAAGGATTTATTCAAGCTATGCAAGACAGTGAATGTAATAGACCTGACAAAGTTCTTAGATGATGCTAGAGAGTACAAAATATTGGGATGAAAATTCTTCTTTTCTCCAGTAGTAATGTTCCAATACCTTTCCTGTTCCTCTGATGGATATTTTCCTCTCTCAGTTTATATTTGAGCTCTAGATGTTTCATTTCTTCTTGATGGTGTTAGAAGTCAAGATGAGCTAAATTGTACTTTTAGAGCAGTCCATTTATACAACTTTGACTGAGGAATTCCTTTGATGTACTTTGGAACCAATGAGAAAAGAGTCCTTTGTCTTTAAATCCAAAGTCCTTTAGTGCAATCACCAAAAGATGGCACTGTTGTATCTCTTATTTCACAAAGTCTGTTTTTCCCTATCTTGCATGTCTCTTTAAATATCCAAAACTTAAAATTATTATGGAAACAACACATATCTATTAACTTACTAACATTAGTGGATTAATTAACATTAACATATAAAATACATAACAAATACATAGTAAAAATCAGAGATATAGAGATAGATGTATGTATAAACATAATCTCTCCCTTAACAAAAGGTAATACTACATCCTTTTTACCAGCTTATACTTGTTTTAACAGCTGTTTGACCTCTTTGACCCTAGGTATTTGAGATACCATCCAAATGTAGGTTCCCAGGCCATTAAGTGCCAGCCATGCTCTTAAAAACAAATATACCTTGTTGTTACATCGGTTTTCCAAGATATATATTACAACAGACCATAATCTTTAGGAACTTTTTGTCTGTCTCTAATTATCTTTCAACTATCCTTGTGAGATTGGAATAAATATCAGGCCTGTTTCCGTGAGAGAATATCTGTGTTTAGGACTCCACAATAATCTATGAGCCCAATATTCTTCAATATATTTTTTCTTATACTTTATTACATTTTTTAAAACATTAAAACCAACCACACTCTGCTAAAATATATAAAACAAAAGAAGGGGAAAGGGATTTTTTTGCCTTAGAAATTGCATACCGTTGTCAATTAGAGTCGAAATATAGCCTTGTGATATTATTTTAAATCCTTACTATAGAATTTATCCTGAAGCAAGTCAACTCTTGTATTACTTTTTATCTTATTGTTTTGATTTTAATTTTTATGATTTTAATTTTTTTCCTTTTTTCCGTATATTAGCTTTATATTTAAACTTAAATATACTAAGGTATATAGGTGGGTGAGTGCACCCATGTATGCATATGCGAAAGGGAGGAGGGGGGGAACATTTTTTATTTATATATACGATCAGATTCTATAGGAGGCTATAAGTTAGACTTCCATTAATTTATATAGTTATTACATGGACAGACCCAGAACTCCTAGCAGGTTGTCCTATGTCTCAACTTGAATCCAATGAATATGTATATATTCAAATAATGTGACCTTTATTTCATATCTATCAGTATAGGTAAGTAATATCATACCTTGTATTCAAGCCTTTTGGTGTTCTTGTTTCAAGTTTTAAGATCCAGAAGGCTTCCCTTAAAGCAATGGAGTGTAGTGGGTCACCCCCTCTAAATGGTACCTTTACCTGTTCAATGACTTTAACAGCCAGGTCCTGAATACTTCTTGAAGAACATAGGGCAAAATTTTTGCCCACAGGAGATCCCTCATCCTTTTTATCAATTGCCCTAATATGCTCCCTAACCCTTTCCTTTAGACAACGGGTTGTACGTCCCACATATTGTTTCCCACAACATGTACATTCCAGTAAATAGATGACTCTCTTGGTATTACAATTATAGAAGCCATAGTTTTGAAAAATCCTCCCAGTAACATTGGGTAATGTTACTACACACTCCAGAATAAAAGTGTATTCCTTGGAGGTGGGGTGCATATATCAGAAGAAGTCATGCAGTTTTAAGTGAGTGCATAATGTCTTAAAATATTTGGCTCTATCTGTGGTTGGTTTGGAGAGGGTAACTGTGTTGTCTAGATATCTGTCCCATGTCACGGTCATGTCTCCTGCCATTATCAAATGTGCTGCCTCCCACGAGTCCAGTCGTTGTAGGAGCTCAGTGAAAAAAGTTTGATTAGCATAATTTGGAGCATACACATTTGCTATAGCATACCGAACACTCAAAATTTCTATCAATAGCAGTAAGTATCTTCCCTGTTTGTCCTTGAATGTTTTCAGCCAGTGTTGGACTGACTAAACATTTGGCATATTTCATGGCCATTCCCTATTTCTAGGAGAACAAAGGGGCTAAATAGATGGATCAATAGATTATAGTATGTAAAGAAAAGTGAATAGGAGAATAGAGGTTGAGTGAGGAGAAGAAAAATAATACTGAGGGTGGGCCCCTGGTCTAAGGTTTTTTGGTGGGCCCCTGGTGTAAAGTCCGACACTGTTTTCATTTCCTGTGGATTAAGCGATTTGTTAAATAGAGTGGCTACCCCCCTGGTCTTATTTGTATAAATAATTGAGGCATCTATACAGTTGCTTAACCAGTTTGCTTTTATGCTGTTGCCATTGCCCTTGCGACAGTGTGTTTCCTGGAGTAGTATAATATGGGGGTTCTCCCTTTTAAGTTTATCAAGGACTTTTTTCCTTTTTATCGGTGTATTTAGGCCTCCCACATTCCAGGTAAGGATTCTAATGTCATTTATAATAGAGGTAGTTTGTGCCATGGTTTTAACCTAAACCTGATTTTCTGGTTTGGAGGATTTAAAGCATTACGTGAGGGTGTACCTGGAACTGTCCCAGCGAGCAGTATCCAGATACCTGGTCCGTGGGAGGTGGGCAAACTGGTATAAAAAGGAATATTAAAAATAAGAACAGATATTAACAACAACATGGTTAAGTGATATATATTGAATGGCGCATTTGTGTACCTTAAGAGTTGTATGAATGAATTTTTAGTCAGCGTGTGTATCTGCTAGGCCATATGGATGGTTAGCGTGGTCCCCAGGTTAGATAGGTATGTGTTGAGTTGCCTTTTCTTTAAATATCGGCAGTGTCCTGGGTATTATCTGTTTATGTCTGGTATTGGCTGGCTGTTGGGTTAATTTGTAAGATGCTGGGTAGCCATTTGAGGAGGAGGTCATCAAGTTGTTTTCCTTTCACCGCTTCAGGAACTCCCACCAGCCACAGGTTTTTTCCTCCTGCTTCTATTCTCCAGGTCATCCACTTTGTCAGTAAGAATGGAGATTTGAGGTCAGCTTGGTTTTGGGCTGTCGTCAGGTTGTCCTCGAGAGATGAGATTCTGTCCTCTGCCTCCTGTAAAAATTTTTATTGGCTACAGAATTGTTGCAGATGCTCGTCTAATGTTTCTTTTATACTCACCAGTTTTTGGTCCAGCAGAGGGGCAAGGACCTGTATTAGGTCTGTTGTAGCCACCATTTCTAGGAGGCTGGCTGGTGAGGCCGGTGTATGCTGTGGTGATACTGCTGTTTCAACAGCAGGTTGTTTGGTGTCCTTCTTTTTCCCTCCTTTAGTGTTGCGCTGGGTTTGGGAAGTGGAATGTCCCAGGTATTATTACATGGTTCTGGAGTTATAAATGCTAAAGGTTTTGCCAGAAAACAATTGTGCAAATGTTATAAAGATGATGGTCATCCTTTTTAGGTTATTTATGTATGTATGGTGCAGTTCTTGCCAGGCAGGGGTTAAAACTAGCTAGGTCTGGATGCTCAGTAATGTTTCTCATAAACGTGTTCAGAGTTATCATGTAGTTATGGGTTAAATTGTGATCTATCCCTGTAGCGTTTCTGGTCCACTTTAATGCAGCCTTTGTGTGTGTGTCTGGCTGATTCTGTCTCAGCGGGAGGTCGCATCTGAGCTGGGCAAGGCTTTGCAAAATGGCCACTGTTCTTGGCTCACCTTTCTCCCCTGTATCTCTGTGTGGAAGTCAGGGTGCCTAACTCACTGGCTCTGGTATCTTGTGGCCACTTCCTCTGAGTAGTGGTGGGTCTACCAGTGTTTGCCTCTGCAAGAGTGCCAGGAGCACTTCGGTTTCCCAGCCAGGGGTTCCCGGTACCTCTATCAACTCTCCTGCTCTGGGTATGCGAGTATAGCAGTCGGGTCTATCACTGCTATATCATTGGCGCCAATATGGCCATTGCTCTCCAGATGGTGCTGGTCTGGACACACAGCCGGGGGATATGAGCTGTTTCATGCAATACATTTTTATAGAGATCTACTGTACAATGTTCAGGGGATATTGTTTTTTTTTTATATAACATTTTCTGACATTGAACTCTTTGTCTGTTAATTGACTCATGTGACCTAATGTGTATGGTTGTTTGCTTTGTTTGTGTGCACCATAAATTGTAGGAACCCAAGGGAGGGCCCATATTTCTTAAAATGGTAATTTTCTATTTAGGATTACCCAATTGCACATACTACTAAAACATATCTTATTATAAAAATGGTTTATTGACACAAATCAAGGTTATATATATATATATATATATATATATATATATATATATATATATATATAATATATATATATATATACATGACCAGGGGCAGCTGGGAAATTGGCAAAATGTCTAGCCCCATGTCAGATTTCAAAGCTGAATATAAAAAAATTTGTTTGCTCTTGAGAAATGGATTTCATTGTAGAATTCTGCTGGAGTAGCTCTGTTAACTATGCGTTTCGAAAAAAACATGGTTTCCGATGACAATATCCCTTTAATCATTTGTATTAATGTATTTTATACTTTGAAAAAGGCCTCGGAGGAGGCCGAAACGTTAGACTCTTGCAATAAATTTTTCATTATTTCTATAAATCCTGTGAGTGCGGATCTTACTTGTGCATTAGAGATTTAAATATTTGATACTGCACCCAGGCATCTGAAACTATGTTTTGAGAGTGCCGGCTTTACGACGAACTGCATTTAACCAAATTGAGCCTGGCACCCGTGAGTTTTGCAATGTGAAAACCAGTGAAGTTTACAAAATGCGTATACTTGGTTTTGCTGGATTATTACAATTTGGACTGACGTTCCGAGATTTCTCCCAGAGGTCTCTAATGGTCCTGAGTGGGGATATAATACCCGATACTTTGAACAACCATGGAGTTTCCTTATGACCACACCACACTCAACATTTACTACCCGCAGTTGAAAGGGTGAGTTAGACTGAGAGTCGGAAACCAATGATGTCTTTTAATTATCACTGACATGTGGAGAGGTCAGCGGTATGAGTGAACCTGCCCCGGGAGAAGCCCCAGGTCATCGCTATTATCCACCGGCGGTGCAACAGCTCGTAATGGCCCGCACCTCGGATTCAGTTTGGCGATGGGAGTTCACGCTTAATAAGCATATGGTGCAGAGCTCATGGGCCCGGGTAATCCATTTTCGTCCAACAGGCTATGTCCCGCTTAAAGCTTCTGGTTCGCGAGGACCTGAGTGAGACTCCTTTTTCTGCTTTATAGATCGTTTTATTGATCCGGAAAAACCACACTAATGGAACATTTCCAGTGTCCTCACACATCGTTCGGCTGTACAGTGAGTAAGCGCTGGATATGCCGTCTGTGTCTAACTACCATATACCCCAGGATTTTTTTCAATTACAGCGATTTTTTTTAATTACAGCGATTGACACATTTGATTGGGACTATGAACTTTGGGCGTTAAGGTGTCTTAATATGTTATTTTATATTTTTTATTTTTTATATATATATATTTTTTTTATATTTTTTCATATACTTCACGTTTTTATTTATGTTTATATGATCTTGTTGAGAGCTACTTGACATTTCTTTTGTGCATTTTTGATCGCAGCAGCATGATAAGGGACATACACTTTAGGGAGTTTGATTTAAATATTTAAACATTTAATCCTTAATTGATTCACACATGGGATTTGGATATAGATGGAACACATCCATTTTGATATGGGTGGGCATGCACATGTATTTACAGAGCGATACACTTTATTAAAGAGGTAGTTATAGACACATGTCACGGGAGCAATACGATGTAAATTTATGCCTTTTTTCACGCAGACTCCTCAGGGTATATTAATTGGCAGATTAGTTAGAAACGGAGCGCGGGTGAAGTATTTGGTCACCATGATATTAGGTGGTATAGAGAGAGTTAATTATTCACCAAGTGGGGTGGTGGTCTGAAGGTTTTTATAATAGATCCAAGGAGATGTTAATTATATTCGGATATTAGAATAAAAATAAACAATGCTACCAATTTAGAGTAAGCCCCAGTCAGGACCTTCCACCTGAGTTCAAACTAGTGTTAGGAAGCAGGAACAAAAATGATTGAACTTTGTTTCTCTGTAATTCCATACTCAATCCTAGGCAGGAGTTTTTTCCTGACGTCTAGGTCCCACCAGGCTGGAGTTAAGGAGATGGCCACTCTGTCCACAATAAAAGCAGAGACCGGAAGTTATTCTGCATGTCCTCTTTAGACAGGCGAGTTGCTCCTAGCTGCATGTGCTCCTCAGCTTGAGTACCGTCGACCAACTTAGACTCTGTCACAGGAACAGAAGGATCTATAAGCTTGTGGGTGTTAACTTCTGGTGTGTGTCTTTCCTTCATCCATGTAGTTGAAAAGAGATACAAACTCTTAAAAACATAGTAGGCATATCCCCTGCAACCATCATTAAGACCTTTCCAAAAAGTTGCAACTAAGGCATCATTGTTTCAGGAGACCTAGGCAGCCAGGGTATGAAAATCTGTGGCATATTCTGCAGTAAACAAAAAAACCCTGATAAGGCGGGCTTGCTGCGCCTCCTGAGGTCACTTGAGGAGTGCCTTCAAAAGATTTTCCGGGGAACCCAAGGCAGAGTCAGATTGGGAGGTCATATAGGCCCAAGCTAAACTCTTACATAGTTAGTGTAAGGCCAAAGGCCTCAGAAGTAGTGAGGACCAAGGGAGGAAAATAACAATGTCCAAGTTCGCAGTACAGTAGAGGATGAGACGGAAGAATGGTCAAAAACAGGCAACAAGATCAGTCCAGGCAGAAGAGGTTCGAAGTCGAGAATTCCAGGCAAGGGTCGGTACACAATAGACAAAAGTTCACAATGGATCACACCCAGGAGTAGAAAACTAAACCTATAATTGGGCACAGGTTACAGTCCAGAGTTCCCTTATAAAGGCCCAAGTTTGGCGCCAATTTCGGACGCATCGGCGTCATGACGTGTGCGCGGACGCGCTGACGTGTGCGACGGACGCCGGCGCCCATTATTGACGCCGACGCCCATTCCGTCGCCGGCGACCAATCAGGGTGTGGGAAGAAGCTGACATCATCCGTCTGCGTCCGTGAAGACCCAAGGAGCCACCATCTTGGACGCCATCTTGGTTATCCGTGCCAGATTCCATTACAGTACCCCCCCCTAGGGGGGGCCTCCGGACCACCTGGGTTGGAAGGAAATTGCCGGTGGAATTTTTGGACCAGGGTAGGGGCGTGGACGTCTGAATTTCTTACCCAGGAGCACTCCTCTGGGCCGAACCCCTTCCACTCAATGAGGTATTGTAGGGTGCCCCTCGAAATCCGAGAATCCAGGATTCTTTTAACCTCGAATTCCTGATGTCCATCCACCAAGACAGGAGCTGAGGAAGAAGAAGAAGAAGAAGTACCTGCAGGTTTGAGCAAGGAGACATGGAATGCATTAGGAATCCGCATCTCCGAGGGAAGTTGTAGACGAACAGCCACCGGGTTGATGATCTCAGAGATGGAAAAGGGACCGATAAATTTGGGACCAAGCTTCGGAGACGGGATTTTAAGACGGATGTTACGGGTGGATAGCCAAACCTTATCGCCAGGTGCGTACAAAGGGGAAGGGATTCTTCTTTGATCCGCGAACCTTTTCTGGATCAGGGAACTCTTTTCCAGGTTGAGGACCGTGGCGTGCCAAATGGCTGACATGTGGGCAGCTTGATCGTTGGCGGCAGGGACATTGGTAAGTAATAAATCCTGGGGAAAAGCCAAAGGGTTAAGACCGTACATACAGAAAAAAGGGGACTTTTCGGAAGAAATGTGTAATGCATTGTTATGTGCGAATTCTGCCCATGGAAGCAGGTCCGCCCAGTCATCTTGGCACAGTGATACATGGCATCGAAGAAATTGTTCAAGGGCCTGGTTAACCCTTTCTGCTGCTCCATTAGACTGGGGATGGTATGAAGATGAAAATTGAAGAGAGACACCAAGGGCTTTACACAGGGATCTCCAGAACTTAGAAACGAATTGGGAACCACGATCAGAGACAATTTCGGCAGGGAAACCATGGAGGCGAAAAATGTGTTTGATGAATAATGAAGAAAGTTCAGGAGCAGAGGGAAGTTTTCGAAGAGGAGTAAAGTGTGCAACTTTAGTGAATCTGTCAATCACCACCCAAATAACAGTGTAGCCAGAGGAGTTAGGGAGGTCCACGATGAAGTCCATAGATAAATGAGTCCATGGGCGGGAGGGAATGGGTAGTGGTAAGAGTAACCCTTTGGGAGGGGAACGTCCAGATTTGGATACAGCACACACAGAGCAAGAGGAAACAAAGTCTTTAACATCCTTTCTTAGGGAAGGCCACCATACAAGACGAGACAGAAGTTCTGTGGTTTTCTTGACTCCAGGATGCCCGGCTTGCTTGGAGCTGTGGGACTGGACCAACATGGAATGACGGAGTTCAGGAGGAACAAAGGCAACACCAGGAGGGGTTCCTTCAGGAGCAGAAGATTGAACAGACAATAACTGGGAGGCCAAGGATGGAAAAAGAGCAGCGATGATTTTTGTAGGAGGCACAATGGATTCAGGGTCTTCGGAGATGGGATCTTCAGGAACAAAACTTCTGGAAAGGGCATCCGCTTTCTTGTTTCTTGAACCAGGACGAAAAGTTAAGATGAAGTTAAAACGTGAGAAGAACAATGCCCACCTGGCTTGTCGAGGATTGAGGCGCTTAAGGGTCTGAATATATTCAAGATTTTTGTGGTCAGTGAAGATGGTCACAGGGATCGATGATCCTTCGAGAAAGTGTCTCCACTCGTCCAGAGCAAGTTTGACGGCCAGTAACTCACGGTTTCCAACATCATAATTCCTTTCGGAGGAGGAAAATTTTTTGGAAAAGAAGGCACACGGATGCAGTTTACCATCGGCAGAGGATCTTTGGGATAAAATTGCTCCTGCTCCGATATCCGAGGCATCTACTTCAATGAAGAAAGGTTGAAGAGGTTCAGGGTGCCTGAGGATTGGGGCAGAAGAAAAGGATGCTTTAAGGGACTTGAAGGCTTCCAAGGCTAGAGGAGGCCAATGTTGTGGTTTACCCCCTTTCTGAATAAGAGCAAGGATTGGAGCAATTTTAGAAGAAAAACCTTTAATAAACTGTCTGTAATAATTAGCAAAGCCGATGAATCTTTGAACAGCCTTGACACTGGTGGGGAGAGGCCAATCTTGAATTGCTGAAACCTTGGCTGGATCCATCCTGAAACCTTGTTGGGAAATGATGTATCCTAGGAAGGAAATGGAAGAAACTTCAAAGGAACATTTCTCCAACTTGGCAAACAGATTGTTCTTTCGAAGACGAGAAAGTACTTCTTGAACTTGAAGACGATGTTGAGCAAGATTTTTGGAAAAAATAAGAATATCGTCCAGGTACACCACCACATACTGACCCAGTAAATCTCTGAAAATGTCATTCACAAATTCTTGGAAGACCGCGGGGGCGTTACAGAGACCGAAAGGCATGACAAGATATTCATAATGCCCGTCCCGGGTGTTAAACGCGGTCTTCCATTCATCTCCCTCTCTGACACGAATTAAATTATAAGCCCCACGAAGATCCAGCTTGGTGAAAAGACAAGCCCCTTTTAGTTGATCAAACAGTTCAGAGATGAGAGGAAGGGGATAACGGTTTTTAATTGTGATTTTATTCAGACCTCTATAATCAATGCAGGGCCGCAAACCTCCATCTTTTTTCTCTACAAAGAAGAAGCCGGCTCCAGCCGGGGAAGAAGAAGGACGAATAAAGCCTCTTTGCAGATTTTCTTGAATGTACTCCTTCATGGCACCGGTTTCAGAAGGAGACAGTGGATAGATGCGACCCCTGGGAGGCATGGTTCCCGGAAGAAGTTCGATGGGGCAATCGTAAGGACGATGAGGAGGCAGGATTTCGGCAGACTTTTTACAGAAGACATCGATGAAGGCTTGGTAAGCAGGGGGCAAAGAAGAATTCGAAGAAACGGATGAAACTTTAATAATAGACTTGGTAGGTAAACAGTTCTGTTGGCAAAAAGAACTCCAGCGGGAGATCTGAGAAGAAGCCCAATCGATGACAGGGTTGTGAATATTCAACCAGGGCAGACCAAGTACAATGGGAGTAGAAGGACAGTCGATGAGGAGGAAGGACAATCTTTCCAGGTGCATGGACCCCACAATAACGGAAAGTTCATCGGTGGAGTGGGAAATTGTAGCGGAGGATAGTGGACGATCGTCAATCGCCAAAGCTCGAAGAGGAACAGCCAGAGATCGCAGAGGAATGGAATGACTTTCTGCGAAGATCCTATCAATGAAATTCCCAGCTGCACCGGAGTCAAGGAAAGCCTTAGAAGAGATCGACTGGGTTCCAAAACGAATCTGCACAGGAAGGAGGAAGCGTTGAGCAGAAGAATGGGGAGAGGGACCAATTCCACCCAGGTAAGTCTCCCCAGTCTTACCTAGGTGTTGGCGTTTCCCGGCTTCACTGGGCACTCATAGGCGAAGTGGGATTTTCCACCACAATAGAGGCAAAGTCCAGCAGCCCTTCTCCGAAGCTTTTCCTGTTCGGTCAGACGAGCCCGTCCAATCTGCATTGGTTCTTCCAAAGGCTGGGAAGAGGAGGCAGGAACCGCAGGATTTGGAGAAGACAGGATGGGAGCCGGGTTGGGAAGGAAGGGTCTTTGGAAACGAGGAGCCAGAGTAGGTTGGAACCTGTGGAATCTTTTGGTTGGGGAGCGCTCTCTGTCGAGTTCAGCTTGAAACTCCCTCTGCCGAGTATCCACCTTTATGGCCAGGGCGACTAGATCTTCCCAACGGGATGGAATTTCCCTGGACACCAGATCAGACTTAATACGTATCGCCAGGCCGTTGTAAAAGGCAGCGTGATACCCGTCGTTGTTCCACGAAGTCTCTGCAACCAGGGTGCGGAACTCGATGGCATACTCCGAGACTGAGCGAGTTCCCTGTTGAAGGTGAAACAGGCGTGCGGAAGCAGCAGTGGCACGACCCGGAGCATCAAAGACCACTCGAAGTTCCCGGATGAAAGCTCGGGCATTATCAATAATGGGATCCTCCTTTTCCCATAGAGGCGACGCCCACTCTAGTGCCTTCCCTTGCAGACGGGAGAAGATGAAGCCCACCTTAGCACGTTCCGACAGGAATTGGCTGGGTGCGAGTGCAAAGTGGACCTCGCACTGGTTAACAAACCCACGGCAGGCTGTAGGATCACCACTGTAGAGTGGGGGAGCCGGAATGCGGGGTTCGGTGGCGTGAAGCGGAACCACAGGAGCAGGGGCTGGAGTAGGATCGGCAGGTGTTAACGCCGACAACTTGGCAAGAATGGTCTCCAAAGCCTGACCAAAGTGAGACTGCTGTACCTCATAGGACTGCATACGGGATGCCAGACCACGAAGCGCCCCACCAACATCGGGCGGTGCAGGATTCTCCTCCAACGGGTCCATGGCCCAATTATAATGTAAGGCCAAAGGCCTCAGAAGTAGTGAGGACCAAGGGAGGAAAATAACAATGTCCAAGTTCACAGTACAGTAGAGGATGAGACGGAAGAATGGTCAAAAACAGGCAACAAGATCAGTCCAGGCAGAAGAGGTTCGAAGTCGAGAATTCCAGGCAAGGGTCGGTACACAATAGACAAAAGTTCACAATGGATCACACCCAGGAGTAGAAAACTAAACCTATAATTGGGCACAGGTTACAGTCCAGAGTTCCCTTATAAAGGCCCAAGTTTGGCGCCAATTTCGGACGCATCGGCGTCATGACGTGTGCGCGGACGCGCTGACGTCGGCGACTGACGCGCTGACGTGTGCGACAGACGCCGGCGCCCATTATTGACGCCGACACCCATTCCGTCGCCGGCGACCAATCAGGGTGTGGGAAGAAGCTGACATCATCCGTCTGCGTCCGTGAAGACCCAAGGAGCCACCATCTTGGACGCCATCTTGGTTATCCGTGCCAGATTCCATTACAGTTAGACAGTTACATAGTTAAATTGGGTTGAAAAAAGACAAAATCCGTCAAGTTCAACCCCTCCAAATGAAAACCCAGCATCCATACACACACCCCTTCCTACTTTCACAAAAATTCTATATAAAGAATGTACAAAAAATCATCCAAGCCATTCTTAAAGGCATTAACTGAAACATCACCCGGCAGTGCTGTGAAGAACCCCTTACGTTGCTTCAAATTAAAGTTCTTTTCTTCTAGTCTAAAGGTGTGGCCTCTGGTACGGTGATCCACTTTATGGGCAATAAGGTCCCATGCCATTTGTGCTATAATGTCGTCTAATGTACTTTTAAAGTGTAATCATTGTCCCCTCGCAAGTGCCTTTTTTCCAGAAAAAACAACCCCAACCTTGACAATCTATCCTCATAATTTAAGTCTTCCATCCCTCTAACCAATTTAGTTGCACGTCTCTGCGCTCACTCCAGCTCATTTATATCCCTCTTAAGGACTGTAGTCCAAAACTGCACTGCATACTCCAGATGAGGCCACACCAGGGACCTATAAAGAGGCATAATTATGTTTTCATCCCTTGAGTTAATGCCCTTTTTATGCGAGAGTGGCGCATCACTACATGCCAGTATTAGTCACTGGGCTATGACCAGCAGTAGGTAGCTATTGCATGCCAATACAAGGAGGGGTTGGTTCCTCCAAATCAGCTCCCACTTCATCCTCACTGTCACAAGTTCCTTCTCCTCTGGAACATATGGCAAGACAATTTGCCAGTAATTGTCCTCTTCTGCTTCAACACCACGTGCACATGTCTCTCTGTTAATCACGGCAGGACTATCCACAAGCACATTATACAGGACACCATCTGTGTCTTGTCATGAAGCTACAGCTCCAGGCTTGTAAATAGATCCATCAGCATCTAGGATCTTGTAAATAACTTCCTCTTTTGTTCTGGGTATCATTGTACCTACCACAGCAGTCCTTTTCGTGTTCAGGCCAAAAATCTTGCATCACTCCAGAACACTATGGGGACTCTCAGCAGATTATGCCATGTTACATAGTTTCATAGTTACATAGTTAAATTGGGTTGAAAAAAAGACGAAGTCCATCAAGTTCAGCCCCTCCAAATGAAAACCCAGCATCCATACACACACCCCTCCCTACTTTCACATAAATTCTATATACCCATACCAATACTAACTATAGAGCTTAGTATCACAATAGCCTTCGATATATGTCTGTCCAAAAAAATCATCCAAACCATTCTTAAAGGAATTAACTGAATCAGCCATCACAACCTCACTGTCCTGACTGTGAAGAACCCCCTACGTTGCTTCAAATGAAAGTTCTTTTCTTCTAGTCTAAAGGGGTGGCCTCTGGTACGGTGATCCACTTTATGGGTAAAAAGGCTCCCTGCTATTTGTCTATAATGTCCTCTAATGTACTCAGCGCCGGATTTCACTTCTGGGCGCCCCTAGGCCGCGCGGTCCTACCAGGCGGCCGCGCGGTCCTAGCGCCCGCCTTCCCAGCGTGCCGGCGAAAAAACGCCGGCGCAGCTGGTGAAGTTGAACGGCGGCTGGGCGGCATGCTGCCCCAATTTCTTTGCCGCCCTAGGCCCGGGCCTATGCGGCCTTGCCGCAAATCCGGGCCTGTATGTACTTGTAAAGTGTAATCATGTCCCCTCGCAAGCGCCTTTTTTCCAGAGAAAACAACCCCAACCTTGACCATCTACCCTCATAATTTAAGTCTTCCATCCCTCTAACCAATTTAGTTGCACGTCTCTGCACTCTCTCCAGCTCATTTATATCCCTCTTAAGGACTGGAGTCCAAAACTGCACTGCATACTCCAGATGAGGCCTTACCAGGGACCTATAAAGAGGCATAATTATGTTTTCATCCCTTGAGTTAATGCCCTTTTTTATGCAAGACAGAACTTTATTTGCTTTAGTAGCTACAGAATGAGACCGGGCAGAATTAGACAACTTGTTATCTACAAAAACCCTTAGTTCCTTCTCATTTAAGGAAACTCCCAACACACTGCCATTTAGTCATTGGCGGAACTACTGAGGGAGCAGGGTGGTGCGAGCGGGCCAGGGCCCGCACCCCCTTAGGGCCCCCCGGCAGTCCGCTCGCCACTAAACGGCAGTCTGAAAAATTGCATACGGAGGGGGGCGGGGGCCCGGCTGCACGTCACGCACCAGGGCCCGCCCCCCTCTAGTTACATTACTGCATTTAGTGTATATCTTGCATTTATATTATTTTTGCCAAAGTGCATAACATTGCATCTATCAACATTGAACCTCATTTTCCAGTTTGCTGCCCAGTTCTCCAACTTAGACAAATCCCTCTGCAAAGTGGCAGCATCCTGCATAGAACCTATAGTTCTGCACAATTTAGTATCATCTGCAAAAATAGAAACAGTACTTTCAATGCCCAACTCCAGGTCATTAATAAACAAGTTGAAAAGCAAGGGACCTAGTACAGAGCCCTGGGGTACTCCACTAACAACACTGGTCCAATTAGAAAATGTTCCATTTACCACCACTCTTTGTAGTCTATCTTTTAGCCAGTTCTCTATCCAGGTACAAATACTATGTTCCAGGCCATAATTCCTTAATTTAACCAGTAACCTTTTGTGTGACACTGTATCAAATGCTTTAGCAAAGTCTAAGTAAATCACATCCACTGCCATCCCAGAATTGAGGTCTCCACTTACCTTCTCATGAAAAGAAATTAAGTTTGTCTGGCAAGATCTATTACGCATAAAACCATGCTGGCACACACTCATAGTATTATGATTTGCTATGAAGTCCAGTATCTTATCCTTTATTAACCCTTCGAAAAGCTTTCCTACCACTGACATCAGACTAACTGGCCTATAGTTTTGAGTCTGAGAACGGGATCCTTTTTTGAATAGAGGCACCACATTAGCAATTCGCCAGTCTCTCGGCACTATGCCAGATCTCAATGAATCCTGAAAAATTAAGTAAAGAGGTTTGGCAATCACAGAGCTAAGTTCGCTAAGTACCCTGGAATGAATACCATCTGGCCCCGGACCTTTGTTAATCTTAACATGTTCTAGTCTCTTTTGAATTTCCTCATGTATGAACCATGCATCATTAGTTGTATTACTACAATTGGGACTATTGAGAAGGAAACCTTCACTTACTGGTTCCTCATTTGTGTAGACAGATGAAAAATATGAGTTCAGAATCTGCGCTTTTATTTTGTTTTCATCAACTAGCTGACCCCCCCTCTGATAGTAAGGGTCCCACCCCTTCCTGCTTCATTTTTTTAATATTAACATATAGAAAAAATAATAATTTTTATTTTACTGCTTACTGCAATATCCTTTTCTATATCAATTTTAGCTTGCCTTATAGCTTCTTTGCATGATTTATTGGCCTCCTTGTACCTTATAAATGATTTGGCTGTCCCAGCTAACTTGAAAGACTTAAAAGCACGTCTTTTCTTACCCACCTCAACACCAATGCTTCTATTGAACCAAAAAGGTTTAGCTTTGCAACAACGTTCCTTGCTTACATGTGGAATATACTGACAAGTATATTTATTAAGCAGCATTTTAAAGACTTCCCATTTTTGTTCTGTGTTTAACCCTGTGAAAAGCATTTCCCACTTAATATGTTGCAGAGATGCCCTTATACTGTCAAAGTTTGCTAGTCTGAAATTTAGTGTTTTAGTTACTCCCTTATAGAATTGCTTCTGCAACAGAATCTCAAAGGAGACCATGTTATGATCACTATTCCCTAAATGCTCACCCACACAAATGTTAGAGTATGAGTTCAGTATTATTAGTTATTACAAGGTCCAAAAGAGAGTTATTCCTAGTAGGTTCTTGAACGAGCTGAAATAAAAAGTTGTCATTCAGCATATTTAAAAACCTACTAGCTTTTTCTGTCTTAGCAACCCCATTACCCCAGTCAATGTCTGGATAATTGAAGTCACCCAACAACTTGACCCATCTGTGAAGCCGCTTGTATCTGCAAGAGTAGCTGGGCTTCATACTCGACAATTATACAAGGTGGTTTATAGAATACACCAATGATAATTCTTTTTGTAACCTTCTGTCTAGTCAAAATCTCTACCCAGAGGGATTCTACACCCTCACCAGTGCCAGGTATGGTTATTTCTTTAGCGCATGGCTTTAATTCAGGCTTTACATACAAACATACTCCTCCATCCTTTTTAATCCCTCTGTCCCTCCTAAAAAGGGTGTAACCATTTAAATTCACAATCCAGTCACATGTTTCTTCCCACCAGGTCTCAGTGATACCAATTATATCATAATTTTTAGAGCATGCAATTAATTATAGGTCTCCCATTTTACCTGACAAACTCTGTGCATTTGCCAGCATACAGCATAGGATACTACTTTTACTTTTGAAATTTGCATTACTTAGTGGAGAATTATATGTTAAGTTAATATAATTCTGTTTTCCTTGTAACAGAGGGACCTCCTTAGCTGGTAAACTGTATGCCCCCCTCACTCCTCCCCCATGACCCCTTACTAATCCCACTGCCCCATCTACCCTAGCTTCCCCATAATTTTTTTATCTGACCCACCCCCCCTTGCCTAGTTTAAACACTCCTCCAACCTCTTAGCCATTCTTTCCCCTAGCACCGTGGACCCCCTTTCATTGAGGAAGTGTAGTGTAGAGAAGCCCGACTGCCAGTACTGAAGCAGGATAGTCCAGCCAGTTTTTACAGATGCCTTTTTGGGGCCCTGAAACTTTCTGCTGCAGAATTGACAGGGATCTGACTCACCTCCAAGGTTAGTCCAAATACATGGTACAAATGGATCAGATGTAAGCAGGGTCAGATTCAGGTATAAGGTTAGAGGCAGGTTTCACAGGAGGTACTGTGAATGAAAGCTCACCAACAACCACAAGTGCAAGGAAAAAAAAAACAACCCTTTTATTAATATCTGAAAAAACTCCAACTGACAAGTCCTGGCATGTCCTCAATCACTGGCTTCTTCTTATGAGCCTCTCTGATTGGCCAGTGAATATAGTTGGTTCCTACCAGCTGTTGGGGTTTTTCCCGGTGTCCTGATGGCCCAGTCTGACTCTGACCCTGGAACCCCAAAATTGGATAAACCTCAATCTTCCTGTCAAGACAAACTATCAGCTTTTCCATGTTGTATTCCACTATGGTGTTGAATCATGAAGGAGTAGTCATTATCCCCTAAAAATTGCTGCAGCCAACTGAGGGAGTTATGGTTGGTCATCACTGTGAAGTTTCTGTCATACAGATAAGGTTGTAATTTTTTTAGAGGCCATACTATTTTTTTAGAGGCCATAGGCTATTTCTCTTGGTAATAACTTTTGACCCAAGTAGATTATAGGGTGCTACTCCCCATGGTTTCCTCTTAAACTAATACACCATGAATTCCATAATTAGTGCTTCAGTATGAACTATAAAATTTTGTGTAAAATCAGAAGTGGCTAGGACCTGGGGTGTTGGATAGGGCTGAATTCAGGGTGTGCAGTGCTTCTTTACATTGAGGAGTCCATAGTATAACCTTCCCTCTCTTCTGACTGGTTAGATCTGTAAAGGGTTTAACAATGTTAATTACTGTATGAATTTGCTATAGTAGGTAGCAGTCCCTAAGAATGCAGGCACCTGTTTCTGGTATGGGGAATGGGCCATTTTGTACTGTAATAGCCTCTACCGTAGCAGGATCTGGACATGGTTAACCCCCACCCACCCAATGTCCTAGATAGGGCACCTCTACCATAGCAAACTAGCACTTGTATGGCCTTAACATAAGTTCTGCCTTTTTGGATCCTATGTAAAACTTCCTGTAAGTGTTGAAGATGTTCCTCCCAAGTATTATTGTAGACAGCAATATCATCCAAGTAAGCCTGGACAAAGTTCTAGCACTCACTAATAAGGTAGTTCACCAGATGTTTACATATGACATGTGCATTCTTCATACCAAATGGCATGACTTTAAATTGAGACAAATGGGGTTATAAAGGCAGATTTAATTTGTGCCTCAGGGGTCAAAGGTATGTGGCAGTAACCCGACTGAAATCTAGTGGGTTTAGGTAGCAGGCTTCCCCAAGGTTATCCAGAAGCTCATATATCCTGAGCATTGGTCCCAGGCTCTTGTGGGCCACATCAGCCCAGATCTGCACCCTGTGCTTGTTTTTCCTGCCACAACCTCCCTTGTTTGGGCCGCTCACGGCAAAAACAGTGCATGTGTGCTTGCATGCATTCGCATATGCATGGGGCGGCACAGTGGGGGGGGTGCAGCAGCAGAGATACACATTAGTCATTAGAATTGAGTTTCATGTAATCCACACAGATTCTAATACTCCCAGCTTTTTAAGAAACCAACATTTCAGGGGCAGCCCATGGGCTGTGTTAGGGTACAATAACACCCATTTCCATGCATTTCATCAAGAATATGGTTGCATATGGTAACCTGCACTGATTCACGTATATGATAGGCCTGCCAGTGGATTAAAGGATTATTTCCTGTAAGGGCCTGGTATTCTGTTAATTTAGTGTAGCCTGAGTTGGTTGTGAAGAGGTATTTGTATCTTTGCAAGAAATCTTGAAGTTTCTCCTGTTTCTCCCAATATAGCTTGCTGGAGAGATGGTGTTTGTGGATCAGGAAGAAAATCAGGAATGGTGGATTTATTGGAATGCTCAAATGGTAGACTGCAAAAGGCTTAAACCATGCCACCTCTATTATCAAAGGGTTTTATCATATTAATATGTACAGTTCTACATTGTTGTGGCGCATTTTGTGGGAAAATCACATAAGTTTGTCATAAAGCCAATGTGTTGCTACATAAGGGCATCTGGTCTATTTTTTGACCAGAACATATCTTATAACTGTCTCACCATTTCCTTGGTTTTCCCCTTCCCAGTATTCTTAGCAGGTCCAGAGGACCACAGACTTGATGCCCATACAGCAGTTCAAAAGGTGAAAAACAAGTAGACTCTCATGGAACTTCCCTATATGCAAACAAGAGGTGTGAAAAGTAACATTCCCAGTCTTTCTCACCAGATTCCACAAATGTCTTTAACATAGTTTTCATAGATTATATGGAGTGGAATGAATGGTTTTTACTCCACACCTTTACTCTGATGTGTTGTTGGATGTCATTCCATAAGCATTGAAGAGTCTTGGACATAAACTGAGTGTCTTAAGCCTCAGGATATAGTAGAAGGTAATTTCTCACTTGGGAATCCAACTCTGTAAAACACTTGGATATGGGAATCAACAACTGACATAGCATCAGTTCACATGAGAACAATGGCTTCTGAGTAATGGGTGGCATAGTCCACTACAGTTAATATATATATTGCCCACTAAAATCTATAGCCCCTCTGGAACAACTCCTCTATGATAGGAAGGGGCTGTACTGTTTTCCAGCTCTCCCAATTCTTTAGCAAATATCACAGGAATGGCAGAAGTGTGCCACATCCTGGGAAATGCCTGGCCAATAAAAGTTTTTTGTTAACCTGTGTCAGGTTAATTTCCCTCCTTGGGAATTTCATGAGCAAAATGCAATAATTCCAGGTGATAAAGTTGGGGAACTACTAATTGTCAAGTGCCAACCCATGGTTGCCCAGGAGGTGCCTTGGTGACCCTATAATAACAGTTTTGTTTCCCAACCCTTTTTCTGATAGCCAGCAGTGCTGGGTGCTTTCGAGCATCTCCAAAAGCATTCAGTTTGTCATCTAAACATGAGTCTGTCAAGTTAGTGTCTGTGGTTACCTGTTCTGATGTGTTGTTGGATGTCATTCCTGAAGTTATTGGGTAACTGCTTTGCACATATACTGTGGTGAGACTGCAGCAAATGTCTCTAATATCATTGCCCATCAATACTGGAGCAAGAAGATGATTGAGAATCCCAACTGTATGTTGGCCACTTAGTGCTACCAAAGCCTGGGAAAGACCTGCTAGAGGTGTCCTATAGACCCATATCTCTTTTGAATTGCGACACCAAGATAGGTATTGGCCAGGAGACTTATACAGGTCATAGAAAGCCTAGTCGGGCTTTATGCCACACAAAAGCACAACAGTAAACCTAAGAAGGCTTTACATTAACCTGTCCATGGAACATGACAACAAAGGGAAAAGAGCCTTGCTGAGATTGGACATCACCAAGGCCTTTGATACAGTAGAGTGGCCATTCCTGTGGCAGGTGATGGACAAAATGGGTATTGGCCTGAGATTTCTGGTCCTCACACAACTTTTGTACTTCAAACCCTCTGCCCTGGTGGAAGTCAACGGCATACCTTCTCCACACCTTGCACTCGTGCGTGGGATGACACAGGGCTGCCCCTGTCCCCACTTTTGTTCGCTATGGCAATAGAGCCACTGAGAGTCATTATAAGGAAAGACCCGGAAATCATTGGCTAGAAAATCTGACCCATTCAGGAGAAAATACAACTACGCAGATGACTCCTTAGAATACCTAGCTGACTGTCACACATTGTGACAAACTAGCTAATACCCTTGAAACATTTGGAAACTACTCTGGCCTAAAGGTAATTCAAATCCACGCTGTTACCAGTGGATACTCAAGCAGATGCCCCCACATCCAATAGGCATGCATTGGCCATAGTATCATACTACATATAATATCATAATGCACAGGGTGGAATCAGTCTGATCAAGATGACTAATTGGGAAACTGGACAGACTAATGGGGCCATTTATCTGGGGCTCAGGCAGACCTAGATTAAGACTAGACATCCTAAAAAGATCTGCAGCCCACGGTGGGGCAGCCTTACCTGACTTTTAACTATATTTCCTGGCCGCACGGTTAGCACACATCAAACCCTGGATCACCCCATACCCGCCCATCGACCACCACTCTGGCCCCGGGACACCAATCCTGCAAATGCTACTCAGATCACAGCCAAGCATAGCCTCCAGACCACCCCCTAATCCACTTGGGTCAGAAAATGTGGTCTCGCTCTCTACAAATATGCTCCTTCCTGGCAAAACATCCAGATACCCCCATCTGGGAAAACCTGTCACTCCAAGAGTTCGTACACATTGAAGCGACGAGGCCATGGACTAGCAAGGGCATAAAACTAGTAAGAGACATGTTCCTAGATAAGGCTTTTAAACCATTTGAAACACTCAGACAAGAGTTTAAGATCCCAGATACATCCTGGCTAATGTATAGACAGGTCAAACATACCTTCCAATCTGACCCCTTCAAATAGGAAACCCCTTTCTGCAGAATACTGGAACTACAGGACAATGCACATGATTTCAAGCCTGTACAGTGTGCTGAGATTTTGTAAATATGATAAAACCAGATCAAAACTTTTCACAGTATGGCAAAAAGACATCCCCACACGTAAGTGTAGCTCCCTGCTTTGTTAAGCCTAACCACAAAATGATTCAGAGAAACAGACGCCAATGCATCTACATAGAATGAACCCCCATCAATCCCCCACCTGTACCAGATGCAAATCAGCTCTGTGTTCCTTTATACATATGATGTGGGAATGTACCGACCTACACCAATACTGGCGAGAGGTCTTCAGAACAACCTCAAAGGCGGCAGCAGTACACCTACAGCCCTCCCATGAACTGGCCATACTAAGTACATGCGAAGACTCTCAGTATAACAAATGCCAACTGATAACCATACCTGTTCCAAGCCCATAGATGCATAACCATGCTTTGGAAAAAGGCAGACCCTCCAACCCACCAATTCTGGCTAAAAACAAATGAAATTGTACATTAACCGAATGCAATACCTGTTCACTAATAGGTCAACCCCAGAAAAGTTTAAATCAGTGTGGGGTAACTGGCCCTCCCTCTAAGGTTACCAAGCACAAACTCAAGAAGGACCCCGGACCCCCATAATGCCACTAAGCGACAAAACAAGAAGCACAAGAACAGTTGGATAAGATTTTTAATGTACTGTTCACAACACTTTTGCAACTTGACATGCATTAGGCCTTGTTCTGTTTTGTGTGATGGTTGTACAATACAGTTGTAACAATTGTAAAGCAAAGAATGACAAATGTATGTCAAGATATACACACAATAAAGGTTATGATGTTAAAAAAAAAAAACTTAACTGAGCAACTGAAATCTCCATCGTAGTACCTCCAGGTAGAAGAATATTGAGTAGACTGTCCTGGAAGGACATCAGAGGTAGGGACCATGTGGGGTTCTACTAGGGAAATGTAGGCCCTAGAATCAAGAAATCAGTCAGTTTACCATTGAGCATTACTGGGATGATATGATTGGGACAAGAAATTAGGTCAATCCAGTGGACTGCCAGAATGACATACTCTTTTGGCTTGGGTAAAGGTGCCCCATGGGTGTGTTCTTGTACTGCTTGAATGGCCTATTCTTGAGCAACAGTTACTGGACGCACTGCTGGATTATTGGAGGCTCCAGGTGGTTTCAGACACTGTGTCTTAAGAGGGGTATTAGAACCACTCAGGGGCGTAACTACCAGGGGAGCAGGGGGTGCAACTGGGCCAGGGCCCGCACCCCCGCAGGGCCCCCCGGCAGATTGTGCGCGCTGCAGCCGGCTGCAGCCGGCTGCAGCCGCAGAGAAAAGTCACACGGAGGAGGGTGGGGGCAGGCCCGGCTGCACGGCCCACACTAGGGCCCATCCCCACCTAGTTACGTTACTGGAACCACTATGGAAACAGTTACTGTTAAATTCATGATGTAGTTGTGGTACTGGAAAGACAGGGCATGAAGTTGAAGAACCCGTTTGTGGTTTTGTTCCAGAATGGGGGGTCCCAACAGGTTAACTGTGAGAGGCATACTACTTCGCCCAAAGCCAACTTGGACCTATCCTTCCAAGCTGCTACCTCCAATGTTTTTGGAGAATAATCCTATATCCATCCCCTGATTTCTGTTGAACATTTTCCATGAACTGCTCTAGTAGGCACAATTGGCAAAGATCCTGCGTTGTCTGAACCTGGTTAGTGTTAACCCCATTTTGTGTTAACCTGTTCTGTGCTAATAGTGGAAAGGGAAAGTCTCTTCATCTTTTCTTCATAAATAGTCAATTCAAGCAGCTTAACAAGAACATGTAAACCCCACATGCAAAAATGTGATCACTCAAGCCTCTTTGAAGTCTCTGGTTGTTTCAAGGTTAATAGTAAGGCTGCAGCATCCCCTTAATCACTTAGGATTCCTTCTGCACCTCTAACCCACTCAGGCCCCTCCCTCAGGAATTTCCTGTTGGCTCATGAGCATGCTCAGTTCTCAGATAAACAACTCAGATAAACAAACCTTCCAGTCTAGCAGCCAATGAAAATATACCATTGCTGGTTCCCTTAGAAACTCAGCTTTATTTGTCTGCTCCTACTTTTAAATCCTTACACCCTCTCCTGAGCTCAGAGTAACCATTACAGTGCTCAATCCAAGCAGGACTTGTCATCATAGTAAATTCTGCAGGTGTCAGCCTGCACTCTTTAATTGCATTAATTTTACATAGCATATGTGTTGTATGTTGTAAATGCTAATAATGTGTCAGAGGGAAAATGGCCCCCGGTTGTAATGTAATTTGGGTGGGGGAGATGTGCCCAACTTACAGTATATACATAGTTGGAAAATGTAGGCTTTACATGTCCTTTAAGATGTTCTGAACCAGTGAGGTCAGATCTCAGAACTGCATACCTTAACTCAGGGATCAGGAACCTTGGCTCTCCAGCTGTTAAAGAACTACAAGTCCCACAATGCATTTGCCTTTAGACTCCTTCAAAAGGCTCCATTATTGCATTGTGGGACTTGTAGTTCCTTAACAGCTGGAGAGCCAAGGTTCCTGATCCCTGCCTTAACTGATACTGTATTTCACCATAGTTGGGTCATCCTCTACCTGACACACTGCTGCCCCATATATTGGCAGTTTAGTCTCAGGTTCAGTAATGGTGGTAACTTCTCTATCTATTTCACTGGCACATGGCACATCTGGCAGCAAAGATTTAATGTAAGGAACAGGCAGGGAGTCCAACTCCAGAAATATAATCTTGGGTATTGAATAGAGATGGTGCGAACTGTTCGCCGGCGAACTTGTTCGCGCGAACATCGGGTGTTTGCGCTCGCCGGAAGTTCGCGAACGTCGCGCGACGTTCGCCATTTTGGGTTCGCCATTGTTGGCGCTTTTTTTTGCCCTCTCACCCCAGACCAGCAGGTACATGGCAGCCAATCAGGAAGCTCTCCCCTGGACCACTCCCCTTCCCTATAAAAACCAAAGCCCTGCAGCGTTTTTTCACTCTGCCTGTGTGTGCTGAAGAGATAGTGTAGGGAGAGAGCTGCTGCCTGTTAGTGATTTCAGGGACAGTTGAAAGTTTGCTGGCTAGTAATCGTGTTGATACTGCTCTGTTATTGGAGGGACAGAAGTCTGCAGGGGTTTGAGGGACATTTAAGCTTAGGTAGCTTTGCTGGCTAGTAATCTACCTTCTACTGCAGTGCTCTGTATGTAGCTGCAGTGGGCAGCTGTCCTGCTTCTGATCTCATCTGCTGACTGCTGCAATAACAGTAGTCCTTGTAAGGACTGCTTTTATTTATTTTTTTGTTGTTTTACTACTACTACTACTACTACTACTACTACTACTACTACTATAAGAGCCCAGTGCTATTAGTCTAGCAGTGTTGGGGAGTGGGACTGGTGTGCTAATCTGCTGCTCCTAGTAGTTCAGCAGCACCAACTGTAATTTTTTTTTTTTAATATTCATTTTTTTTTTATTTTACTTTTTTTTATTTTACTACCGCTGTAGTAGTGTATAAGTTGACCTTTTAGGCATTATTTGCCCTGTAGGCATTTTTTGCCCAGTGTGTTATTCAACCAACTGCCATCTAGCTGTGTGACCTTGTTCACATTCTGTCTAAATATCCATAATATTACCGTCTCCAGAAAAAACTCCGGAGTGACTTTTTTCAAGCAGCCATAATAAATTTTACGTAATCCGTATCCATCGCTGTAGTAGTGTATAAGTTGACCTTTTAGGCATTATTTGCCCTGTAGGCATTTTTTGCCCAGTGTGTTATTCAACCAACTGCCATCTAGCTGTGTGACCTTGTTCACATTCTGTCTAAATATCCATAATATTACCGTCTCCAGAAAAAACACCGGAGTGACTTTTTTCAAGCAGCCATAATAAATTTTACGTAATCCGTATCCATCGCTGTAGTAGTGTATAAGTTGACCTTTTAGGCATTATTTGCCCTGTAGGCATTTTTTGCCCAGTGTGTTATTCAACCAACTGCCATCTAGCTGTGTGACCTTGTTCACATTCTGTCTAAATATCCATAATATTACCGTCTCCAGAAAAAACACCGGAGTGACTTTTTTCAAGCAGCCATAATAAATTTTACGTAATCCGTATCCATCGCTGTAGTAGTGTATAAGTTGACCTTTTAGGCATTATTTGCCCTGTAGGCATTTTTTGCCCAGTGTGTTATTCAACCAACTGCCATCTAGCTGTGTGACCTTGTTCACATTCTGTCTAAATATCCATAATATTACCGTCTCCAGAAAAAACACCGGAGTGACTTTTTTCAAGCAGCCATAATATATTTTACGTAATCCGTATCCACCGCTGTAGTAGTGTATACGTTGATCTTGTGGGCAGTATTTGCACAGTGTTTTCTTCAAACCGCCATCTAGCTGTGTGAGCTTGTTCACATTTTGTCTAAATATTGATAATATTATCGTCTCTAGAAAAACCACTTGAGTTACTTTTTTTCAAGCAGCATTCTTATATTTTACGTAATCCGTATCCACCGCTGTGTATACGTTGACCTTGTAGGCATTATTTGCACAGTGTTTTCTTCAAACCGCCATCTAGCTGTGTGAGCTTGTTCACATTTTTTCTAAATATTGATAATATTATCGTCTCTAGAAAAACCACTTGAGTTACTTTTTTTCAAGCAGCATTCTTATATTTTACGTAATCCGTATCCACCGCTGTGTATACGTTGACCTTGTAGGCATTATTTGCACAGTGTTTTCTTCAAACCGCCATCTAGCTGTGTGAGCTTGTTCACATTTTGTCTAAATATTGATAATATTATCGTCTCTAGAAAAACCACTTGAGTTACTTTTTTTCAAGCAGCATTCTTATATTTTACGTAATCCGTATCCACCGCTGTGTATACGTTGACCTTGTAGGCATTATTTGCACAGTGTTTTCTTCAAACCGCCATCTAGCTGTGTGAGCTTGTTCACATTTTGTCTAAATATTGATAATATTATCGTCTCTAGAAAAACCACTTGAGTTACTTTTTTTCAAGCAGCATTCTTATATTTTACGTAATCCGTATCCACCGCTGTGTATACGTTGACCTTGTAGGCATTATTTGCACAGTGTTTTCTTCAAACCGCCATCTAGCTGTGTGAGCTTGTTCACATTTTGTCTAAATAGTGATAATATTATCGTCTCTAGAAAAACCACTTGAGTTACTTTTTTTCAAGCAGCATTCATATATTTTACGTAATCCGTATCCACCGCTGTGTATACGTTGACCTTGTAGGCATTATTTGCACACTGTTTTCTTCAAACTGCCATCTAGCTGTGTGTATTATCGTTTCCAGAAAAACCAACTGAGTTTTTGTTGTTGTTGTTTTTTTAAAAATAATGCCAGGCAAAGGCAGGCCGCCACGCAGAGGCCGTGCTAGGGGCCGTGCTGCTATGCAATCCTGTGGCCCTAGCAAATTGCCCAGTTTTAAAAAGCCAATGACCCTGAACTCCCAAAATGCTGAAGAGGTAGTTGACTGGCTTACACAGCACACCCCATCCTCTACCGTTTCTAACTTTACCACAACATCCTCCTCATCCTCCACTGCTATGGCCACCCCACGTAACACTTCCTCCACCACCGGTGCCCCTTCTTCACTGGAGTCAGAGGAGTTATTTTCCCATGAGTTTCTTGAACTGAGTAATGCGCAACCATTATTGGCAGAAGAAGATGAAGGAGATGAGGACGTTACACCAGATTTAATTCTGGCAGAGAACACGACAGAGATGGACATAATGATGAGTGATGAGGAGGAGGTCCCCGCTGCTGCTTCCTTCTGTGATGTGTCAGAAGAAATTGATGCATCTGAGGAGAATGATGATGAGGAGATTGATGTTTTGTGGGTGCCTAGTAGAAGAGAGCAAGAGGAGGGTAGTTCAGATGGAGAGACGGAGAGTCAGAGAGGCAGTAGGAGAATAAGACTTAGAAGAAGCAGGGAGGACAGCCCGCAGGGATCAGTAGGGCAACAACATGTATCGGCACCTGTGTTCAGCCGGGCAACGCACCCGCCATTGCCGCCAATGCCGCCAACTTCTACTCTTACCGCCAGATCGCACACTTCCAAAAAGTCAGCAGTGTGGGATTTTTTTAATGTGTGTGCCTCTGACTAAAGCATTGTAATTTGCAATGAGTGCAGTCAGAAACTGAGCCTTGGTAAGCCCAACAGCCACATAGGTACAACTTCTATGCGAAGGCACATGAGCGGCAAGCACAAAGCACTTTGGGAGCAACACCTCAAAGGCAACAGGCAAACTAAAAGCCACACTCCTTCTGGTCCAGCATCTTACTGCTCTACCTCTGCTCTCCTTGACCCATCTGAACCACCCTCCACTCGGCCTTCCACCTTGACCACCTGTTCCCATTCCCAGTCATCTGCCACCAGCCAAGTTTCTGTGAAGGCCATGTTTGAGCGTAAGAAGCCAATGTCTGACTGTCACCCCCTTGCCCGGCGTCTGACAGCTGGCTTGTCTGCACTCTTAGCCCGCCAGCTTTTACCATACCAGCTGGTGGACTCTGAGGCCTTCCGCAAATTTGTAGCAATTGGGACACCGCAGTGGAAGGTACCCAGCCACAATTTTTTTTCTAAAAAGGGAATACCACACCTGTACCAACATGTGCAGAGCCAAGTTACCGCATCTCTGTCACTTAGTGTTGGGCCAAAGGTCCATATGACTACTGACGCATGGTCCTCCAAGCATGGTCAGGGCAGGTATGTCACCTACACTGCCCACTGGGTGAACTTGGTAATGGCTGGGAATGGGAAGCAGGGAATGGGTAGCTCAACAACAACAACAGTGGAGTTGGTGTCACCGCCACGGATTGCACGCGGTTCTGCCACCACCTCTACTCCTCCATCGCTCTCTACCTCGTCTTCTTCCTCTTCTACTTCTTACTCTGCTGCTGGGTCCTCCTTCTCCTCCTCCACACCTGTGCACCCCCAGCTCCCCCTAGGCTATTCGACGTGCCAGGTACGCCGTTGTCACGCTGTCTTGGGGATGACGTGCCTGGAAAGCAAAAACCATACCGGATCTGTACTCCTGTCATCTCTGCAGTCACAGGCCGATCGGTGGCTGACCCCACACCAACTGCAGATCGGAAAAGTGGTGTGTGACAATGGAAGCAATCTGTTGGCAGCGTTGAGACTGGGCAATTTAACACATGTGCCCTGCATGGCACATGTGTTAAATTTAAGTTCCTACACAGCCATGGCACGCCTTGCTGACATTCAGCAGCGCTACAACATGCCAGTCAGGCGTTTGATTTCTGACAGCCAGACTCGCTGGAATTCAACGCTCCTTATGTTGGAACGTCTGCTGCAACAACAAAGGGCCGTCAACGAGTACCTTTTTGAACTGGGTGGTAGGACTGGATCTGCAGAGCTGGGGATTTTTTTTCCCCCGTTACTGGGTGCTTATGCGCGATGCCTGCAGGCTCATGCGACCTTTTGAAGAGGTGACAAATATGGTCAGTCGCACCGAAGGCACCATCAGCGACCTAATACCCTTCGCTTTCTTCCTGGAGCGTGCCGTGCGACGAGTGACAGATGAGGCTGTAGACCAGCGTGACGAGGAGCTGGAAGCGCACGATTTATGGTCGGAATCACCAGAACGAACCCAGGCACCTGCTGCAACGCAGGGAGAGGTGCCAGAAGTGGAGTCAGAGGAGGAAGGTGGCTTTGTGGAGGAGGAGGAGGAGGACCAACAGGAGCAGGCTTCCCAGGGGGCTAGTGGTGACCTTTTGGGGACCCCTGGTCTTGTACGTGGCTGGGGGGAGGAGACCGTGGATGATGCAGTCCTTGATAATGAGGAAGCGGAGATGGATAGCTCTGCATCCAACCTTGTGAGAATGGGGTCTTTCATGCTGTCATGCCTGTTGAAGGACCCCCGTATCAAGAGGCTTAAGGAGAAGGACCTGTACTGGGTCGCAACGCTACTAGACCCTCGGTACAAGCATAAAGTGTCAGAAATGTTACCAACATACCACAAGTCCGAAAAGATGCGGCATTTACAAACCAGCCTGCAAAACATGTTGTACAATGCTTTTAAGGGTGATGTCACTTCAGGAACTCATCAACATTCCAGGGGCAGAGGTGCCAGTAATCCTGCCACGAGCACACCTGCAAGGACAAAGCCCTTTGGCCGGTCTGTAACGTCAGACATGCAAATGTTTTTCTGTCCAAGGCAGCGCCACAACCCTTCTGGATCCACCCTCAAAGAACGCCTCGACCGGCAGGTAGCGGACTACCTGGCATTAACTGCAGATATCGACACTCTGAGGAGCGATGAACCCCTGGACTACTGGGTGCGCAGGCTTGATCTGTGGCCAGAGCTGTCACAATTTGCCATGAACCTCTTGTCTTGCCCAGCCTCAAGTGTGCTCTCAGAAAGGACCTTCAGTGCAGCAGGAGGGATTGTAACTGAGAAGAGAACTCGCCTAGGTCACAAAAGTGTAGATTACCTGACCTTTATTAAAATGAATGAGGGGTGGATCTCGGAGGGTTACTGCACGCCGGAAGACTTGTTCTGACTTCTATGCAGCTGTCCTTCTCTTCAAGCCTCATGACTCCACACACAGCTGTCCTTTAGCGTCCTCCTCCCTCCGCCACCGTTACAAACTAGGGTGCAAACCCTACTGGTTTAATTTTTTCTGGCCTCTGTGCTTCAGTGGCTGCAACCAAAAAAACGGGGCAAACAATGTCTACAAGGTCAACGTATGGCGAAAAATGACTATTTTCAGCATTTATATGGCATATTTTTTCTGGCAACTGTGCTTCAGTGGCTGCGTCCAAAAAAATGCATATTTTCTGCATTTATATGGCATAATTTTTCTGGCCTCTGTGCTTCAGTGGCTGCAACCAAAAAATGCATATTTTCTGCATTTATATGGCATAATTTTTCTGGCCTCTGTGCTTCAGTGGCTGCAACCAAAAAAATGCATATTTTCTGCATTTATATGGCATAATTTTTCTGGCCTCTGTGCTTCAGTGGCTGCAACCAAAAAAATGCATATTTTCTCCATTTATATGGCATAATTTTTCTGGCCTCTGTGCTTCAGTGGCTGCAACCAAAAAAATGCATATTTTCTCCATTTATATGGCATAATTTTTCTGGCCTCTGTGCTTCAGTGGCTGCAACCAAAAAAATGCATATTTTCTCCATTTATATGGCATAATTTTTCTGGCCTCTGTGCTTCAGTGGCTGCAACCAAAAAAATGCATATTTTCTCCATTTATATGGCATAATTTTTCTGGCCTCTGTGCTTCAGTGGCTGCAACCAAAAAAATTTATATTTTCAGCATTTATATGGCATAATTTTTCTGGCAACTGTGCTTCAGTGGCTGCGACCAAAAAAATGACTATTTTCAGCATTTATATGGCATATTTTTTCTGGCCTCTGTGCTTCAGTTGACCTTGTAGGCATTGTTTGCCCAGTTTTTTTGGCCGCAGCCACTGAAGCACAGAGGCCAGAAAAAATATGCCATATAAATGCTGAAAATAGTCATTTTTTGCCATACGTTGACTCAACGTATATGGCAAAAAATGACTATTTTCAGCATTTATATGGCATATTTTTTCTGGCAACTGTGCTTCAGTGGCTGCGACCAAAAAAACTGGGCAAACAATGCCTACAAGGTCAACGTATGGCAAAAAATGACTATTTTCAGCATTTATATGGCATATTTTTTCTGGCAACTGAGCTTCAGTGGCTGCAACCAAAAAAACTGGGCAAACAATGCCTACAAGGTCAACGTATGGCAAAAAATGACTATTTTCAGCATTTATATGCCATATTTTTTCTGGCAACTGTGCTTCAGTGGCTGCGTCCAAAAAAACTGGGCAAACAATGTCTACAAGGTCAACGTATGGCGAAAAATGACTATTTTCAGCATTTATATGGCATATTTTTTCTGGCAACTGTGCTTCAGTGGCTGCGTCCAAAAAAACTGGGCAAACAATGGCTACAAGGTCAACGTATGGCAGTTGTTTAAAGAGAACAGTAGATTACTAGCCAGCAAAGCTACCTAAGCTAAAATGTCCCTCAAATCCCTGCAGACTTCTGTCCCTCCAATACAGAGCAGTATCAAGCAGATTACTAGCCAGCAAACTTACTATCATCTGTCCCTGAAATCACTAACAGCTCTCCCCCTACACTATCTCTTCCAAGCACACACAGGCAGATTTTTCAGATACATTTTTGCCCTTGATCCCCCTCTGGCATGCCACTGTCCAGGTCGTTGCACCCTTTAAACAACTTTAAAATCATTTTTCTGGCCAGAAATGTCTTTTTTAGATGTTAAAGTTCGCCTTCCCATTGAAGTCTATGGGGTTCGCGAACCGTTCGCGAACCACTCGCATTTTTGCGCAAGTTCGCGAATATGTTCGCGAACTTTTTTTCCGACGTTCGCTACATCCCTAGTATTGAATCACTCATCAATGCTTTATATTTTGAATTTTTGCTCCAAAGTGACATCAGCATTGTGCAACATTATGACACCACTTCAACATCATTGCACATGTGCACACCATGTCAAAATGCATTTTGAAACCCTCCTGCACTAAAGAGGTAGGAGCGCATGCAGGTCTCCTGGAGTGTGTCACTGTCACGACCGGCACCCAATACCAGAACAGGTGCCATGTACCCTGGTCTCTGCTCGGCTTTACCAGTAGTGTGACCACCATTGGGCTTCGGGAGGAGCCCTCAGCTTACTTGGGTGCCACCTGGACTTAACGAGGGGTACAAGGCGAGATGTTCTGGCTGGCAAAGGGGCACGGCTGTTTAGCAGAGTCTTTTTGGGCCGAAGGTCACGGTACAAAGGATTAGGCAGAATCGTAGTCAGGCAGGCTGGGTCGAGGCAGGCAGATAGCAAGGATCGTCAAACAGGCAAAAGGGTCAAAACCGGGTGATCAATCAAGGGGTTAAACAGAAGAGTAGTCGTAAGCAGGCAAGGTCAGGATCCAGAATTCAGAATAGTCAAAATAGCTAGGCAGGGGTCAAAACAGGTTCAGAAGGAAGCAGACAAATAGCACAAGGCTCAGGAGCACCAGGAATACAATCCTATCACGGGCACAGAATTCAACCTGAAATCCCTTTTTACTGTTTGAATTTCGCGCCACTGCGCCCGGCGTCATCACGTCAGTGCGCATGCGCAGATAACTAGGAAGAGGTGCGCGCGTGCCCTAACAGACCGGCACCAGACAGGCGCAGCAGGTGTCCCTGCCGTCCCCCCACTAGACCACCAGGGTAAGATTTTATTACAGTCACTCAAACCTCATGTAACAGCCTGAGATCCCCCAAAATGTTTTTTACAAACAGGCTGATGTTATTTGTTTGGGGTTTCATTAACTCTTTGTTATAGCCCAGGTATTGAGCCCTCCAATCATTATTTTCAGGACCAATACCCAGTCACCTGTTTTAAAGCTTTGGACTTTGACAGACCTATTATAAACTCTGACCTGCACCTCTAAAGCTTGCTGCTATGCTCTTAGACAACAGATGACTGTTGCTATCCTATCCTGCATTTGAGAGACATGAACAATACAAGAAAACTTTTTTGGGCAAAATTTAGAAGCCCCCAAGGGTACATGTCTTACAACCGTTCAAACTTGTGGACATCTGTAGTGCTTCCCATCTGTAAAACATCAAGTAAGGTAACAAGAAATCCCAGTGATTATAGCACTTCCAGCTATGCATGACTTTAGGTGTAGCGGTCAGGGGGTCACTAACTCAGTCTTTCACACACCTTGCACACAGGTTAGACTAACAAACCAGCACCCCAAACACAAACCAACACCCAGAAAATCTATCATTAACCGGCAATAGACACCTCATGTGACTATTCCCCTGCTCTCTCTCTAACAGGTAATAACTCACAATACACCAATGCATTAAACACTCTCTCACCATAGTCAGGGTTAGTTCCTACTACAAGTACTCCAGCAGCCAAAGGGTTAATCAGCATATACAGATGCAGCCACTTTGATTTGTCTGTTTGACACAGAATAACTAAACACAGATATCCCATTTATCTCATTTAACACAGAAAACTGCGTCACAACATCCCATCTAATTAAAGCATTCACCATTGTGAACAATGGAGCTTTGGTATGCTAATGAAAAGGTTAAATGCATTAAATGAGTTAAGATGACTTAAGATAACACAGTTTCTTCAATTACCCCTGAGTCATGACGCATTTAACTCACAAATCCAAGTGGCTTCATCTGTACACAAAGTATTGTTTCCACTGATCATGCAGAGGGCTAAGGCTCACAGTTACACACTTTCGGGCTAGGTTTGTTTAGAGCATCAAAGACAAACCTATTACATTTTATATTTAATATTAAAAAGGTATAAGTGCATATTTGCAAAAAGATGAGACATGCATTAAAAGTACAATCACAAACAAATAAGGGAAAACATAGAAACCTATACTTTTACCCAAAGATATAAAATTCCTGGTCTTGTATATAAATTGGTCCTCCTAAGTAAATCCAAGGTTTAATCAGAGCTGGAACACAAGGAGGCATAGCCTAGCAGGACACAGATTGAGTTTTGTATGACTTCTTGTAGGAACTCTTGTAAGGAGTCCATAGATACCAAACATTAATACTGTGTCACCTGCCCCTGCCTAGCTACAGTATTCCCATTTTATAAACCAAGAGCCAAACCTTCTCATGATTGTACTCTTTTAGAAGCAAGTGTGGCATTTAATCCATAAGCAGTTTCTTATAGCTTTGGTACAACAGGTATGGATTCTGGGCTAATAAACGTGTTTTAGTATAGGTTATAGTGTGACCTTTACTTCACCTCTAATCAGCCAGGGCTTGGAGTAGGGTATCACAGGCTGTGACCCCCTTTACACATGATTTATGTCAGACCCAAGTGAAGAAAGTTGAGAGTATTCTCGTCACTGTCGGCGCTGATCCAGGACACGGCACACGGACAACAGCGTCAATGCAAAAAGGTTGGCTTTATTTGAACACACACATACGGTTGTGGATTATAACGGTGGATACACAAGGCTGTCGGACTTACGCGTTTCTTGCCGGATCTCCCGGCACTTCCTCAGAGTCAGTATAAATCACATGACTCGAGACTTAAATAGCTACAATGATTAACATCCGTGTTAAAAATACAGGTGCATTTAAATTGTCAGTGTAATTAATATTCAAATATATAAAAATTCATTATTATAATAAACAGTGCATATTGCTTTTATATATGTGTATAATATCTCAGAACAAACAATTGAATTACTATTGTATTAAAATTTGTATTTAATGAAAGTGATAAATAAAGACCAAAAAACAAGTGGTATTAATTAATTATTAAAAATAAAAACATAATGAAAATATCCGTGTTTCTCAATCTCCTTGTTCGGATCAATGATATTATAATCAACTGTGTATTTAAACATTTAAAAACACTAAATGCACTTCGGCATAGTTATAAAAACATATACACATAACTATAAAGATAATTATGTTTCCTATGAGGACTAATTTTGTTACTATATTGGATAGAGTTACATTTTTCATTTATATTAATGTATCCATTTAATCTAATTGCTGTCACTTATATTGAGCAATAGGAAACAATTGTAACTTCTTAGCTATTTATTTAGTATCTAAAGTCAATTGCAGAGCAGGAAAATATTTTGTTTATTTAAATGAAATATCTTTCTATTTTTTAATTTTTTAATTTTATATTTTATTCGACTGTAATATCATTATGTATATATATATCCAGTTATATCTCTATGAATTCTCATTATTATCAATTTGTTAATTATTAGCTGTACATATCCATATATATATATATACATATACAATAAACATATCCACATACACATATAGATATATCAGCATGTGGTAAGCTAGATCATATTGTATATCGTTCAGTCCATTTATTTGTATTGGTTTTCAATCAGTCGCGCTATTGAAATAATGGTATTACAAATATGATAAAGAATATAGTGAAAAATATGGAAAAATATTTTTAAAGATTATTTTTTAAAAAATATTAATTCATTTGGATTAGTCAAAATATCTGGGGAATAAGATGTTGTTCATAGTGAGATAATAATATGTGGAGGAACCCATTACACACCGATTCCTTCAAGGAAGTAGTCAGTGTATATAAGTCAAGCACACACTACCATCCCACTATCTTATAAAATACTTAATGTCTCCTTCTTTGTTAAGTCCTTTCGGTTTCACAGTGTTCAGGGTCAATATCCAGTGGAATTCTCTCTTAGTAAGTTTTTCTTCTAAATCTCCTTTCCTTTTACCAAGTTTAATGTATTCAATGGCTTGAAAGGTTATATATTGCTCATTTGCCTGATGTTTTTCTATTACATGCTCAGCTATTGCTGATGAAATGTCCCTTCTATTTATGCAGGCCAGATGTTCTAATACACGATCTTTCAACCTCCTAGTAGTTTTACCTACATATTGTTGTCCACAATTACACGTGGCTAAATATATGACATTCATAGTTTTGCAATTTACATACATCTTATTTTTATAGTATTTTTTTGTATTGGTACTCTGAAATTGATCCGATTTGTTTATAAAGCGGCAACACTTGCATATATTCGCTCCACACTTGTAGGTACCCACAACTTTCATCCAATTGCTGTTATCTACCTTATTAATATCCGGTAACATACTGGGTGCCACTTTATCCCTAAGATTAGGGCTACGTCGATATACTATCTGTGGTCTTTTAAGATCTAGATTGGATAGTATAGGGTCTCCATCAAGTATGGACCAATGTTTGTAAATTATTTTCTGTATTTGTTTTGCCTCTGTGCTGAATGTTGTTATAAATCTTACCCTTCGGTTTTTTTGTTCATTTCTACTATTTTTTGATGTTTTTAACAAATCCATTCTATTTTTTCTTACTGCATTTTCATAGGCTTTTTTTACACAGTCTGTTTCATAGCCCCTTGATATAAGTCTGTCCCAGAGTTCCATCGATCTCTGGTGAAAGGTGTCCCAAGTGGTACAGTTCCTCCTTAATCGGATGAACTGACCAGTCGGTACACCTCTCAGCAGGGATTCTGGATGGCTGCTCTGTCTGTGTAATAATGAATTCCTACTTATAGTTTTCCTATAAACATCAGTAAGAATATGTGACTCTTTAATTGTAAATTGTATATCAAGAAAATCCATCGTTAGTTGATCACTCTTGTAGGTAAACTGTATATTATTGTTGTTATTATTGCAATAATCTACAAAACTTGTTAGTTGTTGTTCATCTCCATCCCAAATGATGATCAAATCATCGATATAGCGAAAATATCTTTTTATATATTTCTTATAGGGATTATTTTCAGCATATATGTGATGTGTCTCAAACCACCCCATAAAGAGGTTGGCATAGGATGGGGCAAATTTTGCCCCCATCGCTGTGCCACACCTCTGTAAATAATACTGCCCATCAAACATAAAATAATTGTGTTTTAGTAGATAGTCTACTGCATCAAGAATATATTGGTTCTGTTGTGGGTTGTATAATTTTGCCTCATTCAACCAGAAATATAGAGCATGTAAACCATCTTGATGTAATATAGATGAATATAGAGCTGAGACGTCCATTGTAACCCAGGTATACCCCTCATTCCATTCCATGTCAGTTAATTTGCTGATCGCATCTCCGCTGTCTCTCAAATATGAGGGCAATGTGACTACTAATGGTTGTATCAATTTATCTACGTATTCACTTAATTTCTCATTTAGGGATCCAATCCCTGCAATTATAGGACGTCCTTTAGGTCTATATTGATCTTTATGTACCTTAGGAAAGGTATGAAAAATAGGAGTTTTAGGATATTCCACTTGTAAATATTGTAATTCGTTATCATTTAATATACATTCAGTTATGCCATAGTGTAAAAGATTATATAGTTTTTTCTGAAATATTGATGTGGGGTCTCCTTCTAATTTAACATAGTTATTAATATCACCAAGTTGTTCTTTGATGTCTGTTTCATAATATTCCCGATTTAAAACAACTATGGAGCCCCCTTTATCCGAATTCCTTATAACTATATTATTGTTCGTTTTGAGAGAATTTATTGCTTGGTATTCTCGCTTACTTAGATTATTTTTATTTGTAGTTACAAGTGAAGAAAGGCCTGTTACTTATCTGCTTTTGGTAAAGATATGTTTTTTTCATGATTACTTGGCCTGTTTTATTAACTCTTTCAGGCTTGAATCATGACACCCAGTCTTCCCCATCCTTGTTTACTACCTTTTTATGTATAGCTCTCAGAATGTTATTTGACACATACATTTGGAAATGGTACACAGAATTGAGCTAATTTATTGTTCTTTTGTTGTTCTGGACATGAAAATAACATTTAAGATGTATTTAGGTACAGTTTACCCAGTGGCGGAACTACCGGGGGAGCAGGGGGTGCGAGCGGGCGAGGGCCCCCCGGCAGTCCATTCGCTGCTGAAAATACGGCCAAATGCGGCCATACGGAGGGGGCGGGGCCCGGCTGCGCATCACACACCAGTGCCCGCCCCCCTCTAGGATATCTACTGAGTATACCAGTGCTTGTAAACATTTGGAACAGTTCTAAAACAGACCCACTGATCCCCACCACCTCATAACATATTGTGGCCATAAGCATTCCACAACACACTGTTGCACCTGCTTTTAATGACAGCCACAGTGTGACTCATCATTTTGTGACAGACATGACAGTGTGGCTTTAAGGATTTCTTGCTACATTTTGACTTTTGACATTTGACTGTGCAATTAATAGCAAAGTGAGATGTCAGTTTTTCATAATACTCCCGCTCTGCTGTTATCACAGATCATAAAATGCTCTAATAATGAATTGTGCTGGTCATCAGATGGCTGTAGCTTGTGACAGCTGTTTTTCTTGGCTGTGTGCGCAAAAAAAATCTTCTGTACACACTTTCTAAACCTGTATGCACACTTTTAAAAAACAGTGTGCACAAGTCAAAAATTATGTGTTCTCAATCCAAATTCTTTGTGTGTACCACACTTTATTGTGTGCGCTGGCTCCATAATTTGTGTACAATTGCACAGCTTAGAGGGAACATTGATTACCATAGTTTTTTTACATGAAAATAAGTAAAAAAACTAAGTTTGCTTATATTCAGTAACCCATAGAAACAAATTAACTATAAACAAATTAAAAACTAAGTTTGCTTATATTCAGTAACCCATAGAAACAAATTAGCAGGTACTGTTCACTTGCTTAAAAGCATATATATTCTTGTTTGCTATAGTTTATAGTTTATAGTCCTATGAAAAAGTGGTACTGTTATGAAGTATTAAATGGTGGCTCAAGGGGAAAGATGTCAAAGGAAAATATTTACAGATATGCATGTAATAAAACAAACTCATTACATTATCAGTTATAACAAATGTATGAAAAGAGGAAGGCTGTAGATTAAACAGACTGATATAAGTGCCAGATTAAACACTTTTCAGAAATACAGAGTGTATAAATAAATGTGTAGCTTTGAAACTGGATTTTTTTTCTTAGATGCCTCTGAGTATTCAGTAGTACACAGTAAGATGAAATTACAAAATGTTTTACTATATTCCTGACCCAAACCATACAGTACATATTACACACATAAAGAAAAGCATATACAGTAATAAAAAGTACTGCAATATACTCCCTGGTGGGAGTTGATAGGCCCCCTGACATTTGTGAGGTGAGTTTGTTTTTCCCACTATTTGAATTTCTTAGCATTTCATCTGTTTCCCAAACTCACAGGTAACAACCAGCTCTCTCAAAGCTGCTACAAATTGTTCTGTGAATTCTTCATTATGTTGTCCACGTTGGTAGAATTTATATATTTCAGCAACCACATTTACTCTTGGCATGAAAAAGTTCTTTATAGCGGAAAGTGCAGTTTAATAAGTCTTATCAGGTAATGGTAATGTATAGAATATACGCTGTCCCTCTGCTCCCAGGCAGTGAATAAGTAAGCACGCTTTCTAGCAGCAGAAATCTCCCCTTGGTCAGTAGCAATAATGTAATTTTCAAACATGCGGATCCAAGCAGTAAAAGGTATGGTAGGCTCACCAGGGTTTGGGAGAAAAGGTGCAGGCTGCTGCAGAGGTAGAAGAGACATCTTGTTGCCAATTTGTTATGTTTTGGTAGCCGAGGATGAGTAGAGTATAACAGTGCTTTCTTAGCAGGCTCATGCAGCCATTACACAACAGTAAGCAACGCTAACACCACAAGTTGTATAGAAAGTATGCACAGTATAAGTCTTGAGCACAGTGACATCTACAGGCCATTTGTATAAACACCACACCTTTTAATTATGTATTTCAACCCCATGTCCACAGTGGAACCCTGAATGTCCGCCCTTGTCCTTTACAGATTAGACAAATGTGTTTGTGTAAAGGAGTAGAAGGTAAAATTGGGATGGCTATCTATGGGAATTTGCATATTTTGCACATAATGTATGGTTTAAGCACAATAACGCACTTTATTGATTGGTTGTGGGAAGGAGATTGATAGATATGCTCTTTATTGCACATAATTCAAATTGTAAATAGTATATAATAATATATTATGTGATTTTTTTTGTGAATATACTGTATTTACAATAACATGCATTTTACATAGTTACATAGTTAGATTGGGTTGAAAAAAGACAAAGTCTATCAAGTTCAACCCCTCCAAATGAAAACCCAGCATCCATACACACACCCCTCCCTACTTTTAATTAAATTCTATATACCCATAACTATACTAACTATAGAGCTTAGTATCACAATAGCCTTTGATATTATGTGTGTCTAAAAAATCATCCAAGCCATTCTTAAAGGCATTAACTGAATCAGCCATCACAACATCACCCGGCAGTGCATTCCACAACCTCACTGTCCTGACTGTGAAGAACCACCTATGTTGCTTCAAATGAAAGTTCTTTTCTTCTAGTCTAAAGGGGTGGCCTCTGGTACGGTGATCCACTTTATGGGTAAAAAGGTTCCCTGCTATATGTCTATAATGTCCTCTAATGTACTTGTAAAGTGTAATCATGTCCCCTCACAAGCGCCTTTTTTCCAGAGAAAACAACCCCAACCTTGACAGTCTACCCTCATAATTTAAGTCTTCCATCCCTCTAACCAATTTAGTTGCACGTATCTGCACTCTCTCCAGCTCATTTATATCCCTCTTAAGGACTGGAGTCCAAAACTGCACTGCATACTCCAGATGAGGCCTTACCAGGGACCTATAAAGAGGCATAATTATGTTTTCATCCCTTGAGTTAATGCCCTTTTTTATGCAAGAACTTTATTTGCTTTAGTAGCCACAGAATGACACTGCCCAGAATTAGACAACGTGTTATGTACAAAGACCCCTAGATCCTTCTCATTTAAGGAAACTCCTACCACACTGCTATTTAGTGTATAACTTGCATTTATATTATTTTTGCCAAAGTGCATAACCTTGCATTTATCAACATTGAACCTCATTTTCCAGTCTGCTGCCCAGATAGATTTCCAATTTAGACAAATCACTCTGCAAAGTGGCCGCATCCTGCATGGAACCTATAGTTCTGCACAATTTAGTATCATCTGCAAAAATAAAAACAGTACCTTCAATGCCCACCTCCAGGTCATTAATAAACAAGTTGAAAAGCAAGGGACCTAGTACAGAGCCCTGCCGTACTCCACTAACAACACTGGTCCAATTAGAAAATGTTCCATTTACCACCACTCTTTGTAGTCTATCTTTTAGCCAGTTCTCTATCCAGGTACAAATACTATGTTCCAGGCCATAATTCCTTAATTTAACCAGTAACCTTTTGTGTGACACTGTATCAAATGCTTTAGCAAAGTCTAAGTAAATGAAATCCACTGCCATCCCAGAATCGAGGTCTCTTCTTACCTTCTCGTAAAAAGAAATTAAGTTAGTCTGACAAGATCTATTATGCATAAAAACCATGCTGGCACAAACTCATAGTATTATGATTTGCTATGAAGTCCAGTATCTTATCCTTTATTAACCCTTTGAAAAGCTTTCCTACCACTGATGTCAGACTGACTAGCCTATAATTTTGAGGCTGAGAACGGGATCCTTTTTTGAATAGAGGCACCACATTAGCAATTCGCCAGTCTCTCCGCACTATGCCAGATCTCAATGAATCCTGAAAAGAGGTTTGGCAATCACAGAGCTAAGCTCGCTAATTACCCTGGGATGAATACCATCTGGCCCCGGACCTTTGTTTATCTTAACATGTTCTAGTCTCTTTTGAATTTCTTCATGTGTGAACCATGCATCATTAGTTGTATTACTAGAATTGGTACTATTAAGAAGGAGACCTTCCCTTACTGGTTCCGAATTTGTGTAGACAGATGAAAAATATGAGTTCAGAATCTGCGATAATTTTGGATTTTTTTACTGCTTGCTGCAATATCCTTTTCTATATCAATTTTAGCTTGCCTTATAGCTTCTTTGCATGATTTATTGGCCTCCTTGTACCTTATAAATGATTCGGATGTCCCAGCTAACTTGAAAGCCTTAAAAGCATGTATTTTCTTACTCACCTCAACACCAACGCTTCTATTGAACCAAAAAGTTTTTGCTTTGCAACAACGTTCCTTGCTTTTACAAGTGGAATATACTGACAAGTATATTTATGAAGCAGCATTTTAAAGACTACTCATTTTTGTTCCATGTTTAACCCTGTGAAAAGCATTTCCCACTTAATATGTTGCAAAGATGCCCTTATACTGTCAAAGTTTACAGAAGGCTCTGGTAGAAGATGTTTTACTGCATAAACAAATGAAACAGTATAATATATTTTTGTGATACATGGAAGAATTGAAATTTGGAAAATGCTAGGTTTTTTCTGCATATCATATATTCTTTGCTGTAAAGTAGTCAAGACCAGGGAGGAAGCTTAAGGTAGAAGTACAGGTTCGTGGTATCAGAAAGGGTCAGGCGAAATCATGGTCAAGTTCAGGCAAAACATTCAATCAGGGAGGTGGCGAGGATCAGAATCAAGGTCAGACAGTAGTCAAGAAACCAGGAAATAGCAGAGTAGGAATTTAGGGAACCCAGGATAATGCAGGAATTCCTATACTTGGGCATTGAACCACGTCCTGGGCGTCCTCATATTCGAAATTTGGCACTGGTTTGTGACATCATCACGCCTTCGTCCCAATGCTGGCGACACTACGCCGTCGCAACCCACATGGGACAGACGGGCGCCGCCATCTTGGATCCTTTGTCGTCGGGTAAGGACGCGCCGCCCGGCGCTCGTGACCGCAAAAGAGACTGCTCCTAGAGCAGGATTTAACCCTTGCAAAGTTGCTAGCCAAATTGAAACAGCAGTGGCAGAGGCTTAAACTCTCAGTCAGGGAACTGCTGCAAATGTACAGATTGTGAATTCAACACTGTGGCCTAATAATGCACAGTCAAATGCACAGTCAAGGCAAAATACAGTGCTAAGGAAAGGGATTCATCTACACTGCAAAACCATGCAGCAAATACAAATAAAAAATACTGCTTTTGCTGTGGTTCAACACAACACACTGCAAATTATGCTACATGTCCTGCAAAAGCTATACAGTGCCGCAAATGCAAATAAGTACGACATTTTGCTAAGATCTGCTGCAGTTCTGCTAAAGATGTTCACTACTATAAATGTTACGGTATTAAGTCTGGATAAAGCTGATACATTTATTCCAGACAAGTTTTTATGCACTGTCAGTGTCAATACTGCTTCTGCTGACAAGGGACACTCCATTAACCTGATGCTTGATACAGGTTCAGCTATTTCTATACTACCAGAGGATATTTTCTTGAAATACTTTGCAAAAGTCCGCTTGTTGCACCTGCCCTGAAACTGGTCAGTTACTTAAAGGATCCAATCAAATACTGCAAAATGTGACTTTGTGACTAAGGGTACTGCTATACTTGGAAGGGATCTCTTGCTGCATTAATCCTACAATTATTTGATGGTCTCATTACTAAGTCACCAGTACCTGCCACACAGCCAGTGTCTAAAATTTCACCGCAAAGCAACGCTTCACTGGGCTGTGCAAAGAACACAAAGTTAAGTTGAGACCAGATGTAAATCCAGTATAATTTCCTGATTCAGCAAGGGGAAAACTTGCTATTGATATTGTGGGTCTTTTTACAGATGCTCCTATAGATTGCAGATTTGCTATAACCTTGATAGTAAATGGCCAGAAATTGCATTTGTTTCTCATATAACATCAGCTACAGTAATAACATTTCTGTCTACAGTCTTTAGCAGAGAAGGTAATCCAAAGAAGTTAATATCAGACAACGGATCACAGTTTGTCTCACCTGAGTTTGAATTCTTTCTGAGAGAAAGGAATATTGTGCATAGGAAATCTTCAGTGTATTACCCACAAGCAAATGGAGAAATCAACCGATTCAACAGAAGTCTGAAGGAAGCACTACAGACAGCAAATCTTACTGGGAAAGTATTTACAACAGAGTTCCTACATAACTACAGAGCAACGCGCCATGCAACAACCCAATCATCTCCAGCTGGATTATTACATGGCAGACAGATGCGCACTAAGTTACATGTTGCAGACATCACACTTCCACAAAATACTGTGCCTACAAAATCATCTACTGCTGACATTGTGAAATCGTCAACAAGCCAAATGCAAGGCTTATGCTGACAGAAAATGTGGTGCCAGAAAAGTACACTTTCAGCCTGGATTTTTAGTCAGAATTAAAAAACCAGGAATACTGAAACAGGGAAAATCTAAATTTACTACACCACTTGAAATGAGACGCGAGCGAGGACCATAAACATCTGAACTGTCTGATGGACGCATATGGAATGCAAGTCGTCTTGCTCCTGTTAGATATGACTTTGGAGAAGCTCCATTTGATGAAGGACATTTCCTACTCCTGATGTCAACTGCAATAGGCCTGAAAAAAGTGAACCTATAAAGCGTACTGAGAGAATCAGAAAACTACCTGCATGGACCAAGGACTTTGTGATGTGAAGAATGTATAATATTGTTTTAAAATGCATATTCTTTAATTGTTGCTGTTTATAATAGTTGTCCAAATTCTTTCCTACTATAGGGATAATATGTGGTGTTTATACAAATGGCCTGTAGATGTCACTGTGTACAGTGCATACTTTCTATACAGCTTGTGGTGTTAGAGTTATTATTATTATTATTATTATTAACATGTATTTATATAGCGCCAACATATTGCGTAGCACTGTAAAGTAAATGTGATTATACAACTACATCACATGAATTACATATATAGAATATATGGAGTAACAAACATCACAATCAATACAGGTACAAACAGGTGAGGAAGGCCCTATGCATAGGCATACAGTCTAAAGGGAAGGGAGTAATACACAAGGTGTGGGAGTGGGCAAGATCGAATTAAGTGGGTGAGAAATGTGGTATTGTATGTGGTGTTGCGTTTGGTAGTTAAGCAGAGTGAGGGTAGGCTTCTCGAAAGATGTGCGTTTTCAGAGATTTTTTGAAAGCAGAAAGGTTGGGAGAAAGTCGGACAGACCATGGGAGAGCGTTCCAGAGGAGGGGTGCAGCCCTTGCAAAGTCTTGAATGCGAGCATGTGAGGAGGTAATGAGAGAAGAGTTGAGTAGCAGGTCAGTAGAGGAGCGTAGTAAGCGAGTGGGTGAGTATATAGAGATGAGTTCAGAGATGTAGGGTGGGGCAGAGTTATGAAGTGCTTTGAAAGTCAGTGTCATTAATTTGAATTTGATTCTGAAAGGTAACGGAAGCCAGTGCAAGGATTGACAGAATGGAGAGGCAGAGGAGGAGCGGTTGCTGAGGTGTATGAGCCTCGCAGCAGTGTTCATTATGGACTGGAGAGGTGACAGTCTCTGGAGGGGGAGGCCAATTAAAAGAGAGTTACAGTAGTCTAGACGCGATATGCTTACTGTTGTGTAATGGCTGCATGAGCATGCTAATAAAGCACTGTTATACTCTACTCATCCTCGGCTACGAAAACATAACAAAAGGCTCCCTTTCAATTTAGTAACCAATATCTCACAATAACATACTGTAGGTCTAAATATTCTCACTGTGCACAATACTAAATCAAAACAGCAACATCTTTAAAATGTTTACACTAAAAGAAATAAAACAAATTCTGTAGTAGTTTTATTCTTGGAACAGCTGATCCCCTCAAGATTCCTTCTATAAAGAAAGTGTATATCATCTTGAGTAACATCTTGCTAAATACCATTGTGGCCCCCATGGCCCACTGAAAAGGCAGCCCTGCAGTGCTCACAAAAGGCATTTGAAGAACCTTGCCTTTACTTCTGACGAAATTTGGTTTTTCTCAATTATCTCTGAACAGGCAAAGCTATTTAATGATATTTTCCACTAAAAAAGCAATAAAACCAATTGAATTTCTTATCAACAAGAAAATTGCATTATCTGCCCCATTTTGTGACCCTTGTTAGCACAAAAAAGGGAATCTCTGACAGAGTAAAGCATTAGCCTAGAACTAAATATAAATCTTTGGTTAATTTCTCCAGTTGTTAAGTGTGGGTCCATACATGTTGAAAAATCTTGTCCTACTTTGTTTGCTATGCATGCCATTTTTATGTTATTGTCCTTGTGGATGGAAACCCCCTAGAAGAGCTATTCTCTTAGCTCTTTTAGGCAGAAACCTAGTTATCAAGGTTATCTGATATACAGTACAAATCAAATTGTTGGCTTATAGAGATAGTGACCACTTCCTATCACACTTTACTATAGTGATTGACAATTGGTGGTTCTTCCTCTTTGGTCTCCATCTTCCATCTCAGGTGTCTGGGGGGGCTGGTGTCATCAAGACCCAGTAAAGAGTTTTGCCTTAAGGGAACCAACCCCTTACAGAAAATCAGGGAACAGGTATCCCATGTACAATATAGTTATAAACAGGACTAGTTTTGTCAGGCGGGCTTTCTAGGTACGAAGATACTGTAGTAATGCAAGCTTGTGCTCCACCAAAGGATTGTAGCTATGCATTACAAGCTTATAGTGAAGAGATCACAGTTCTGAAAGGATTCAAGCTTAGGAAATTACTCCCTGAACGGTTTGCACTGGACAGGATCCAGCCACTAGCTGTACTAAACCCTAAACTTAAAAACCCCCTACCCTACATAAACCCCCCTCCTCCCCCCAGCCTTAGTGTTACCCCAGGTAAATGCCCCTAATGTTTTACTTACCCCACGGTGCAGATTCAGGCATCAGAGTTCACAGGTGCCATCTTCAGCCGCTTCGGTAATCTTCGGAATGAGGCTGGCGTTTTTGCAATTTTTCTGTGTTTCTGCGCATGCACAGTTGTTGCAAAACAGAAGAATGCACCGCCACACTGGGGGAGGAGGGAGGGGGGTCTATGTAGGGTAGGGGGGTAGGGTTTTTTTAATTTTAAGGTTGAATTCTCCTTTAAAGGGGTAATTATACAGTTGCTCTTAGGAACCCCTTGAGGACATTAGTATCCAGGACAACAGTTAGCTACCAAGCCTGCCACAGAACCCTGCTCTACCTATGAATGCATCTGTATAGTAATACCTCATTGATCTGTGAGAATTAACCTTGTGATGTGGTTTTAATAAAACCAAGTTTGCAAGAAACTCTGTTTTTTCTGTTTTTACACAGCAGCAGAAAGGTGGACCCCAGCCTTCTGCCTTGCTCCTTTCGTTCCTGTCAAGAATATTGCCCCTTGTTGCAGACTTTCAGCAGAAATCCATTTATAAATCTATTTATTTTCCTTCTCTCCAATTTTTCAGTACTAAATCAATAGGCAAAAACTGGCTACTTTTAGAAGTGTTGCTGTGTCAACAGCCACGTGTTCATAATTTAAAGGAAGGAAGCAATGATCAAGGAGTCCTCCTGTGAAGGATCTGGTCTCAGCAAAACACATCAGGTCTGATGTCACTTCCAGGCATGGAGGGGTGGAACAGAGCTTTGATATATACTGTACGAAGGAAGGGGGACATATGCAACTCCATTAGGCTAAGGCCAGACAAGAAATTTCCAGATAACCCACACCATATCACTTAGCAACCAATCAATAATTACATTTCAAAAGTCACCTACAAATTAGAAAACAAAAGCAAAGATCTGATTGGTTGCTATAGGCAACATCACCGGCTATATTTAAGGAATGCTTTTGGGGTATGTGACAAGCTAAGGGTTTGTAAGTAGTTCATTTTATCAGTGCATGGTAAATGAATGCTATGCTTTTAAATAATTATGACCTCTTAGAATAGTTGAGGTTACAATGATAAATTACCTATGTAGGCAGTATACAGGTATGAGATCCGTTATCCAGAAACCTCTTATCCAGAAATCTTTGAATTACGGGAAAGAGCCATATCCCATAGACTTTATTATAATCAAATTCAGCTTTCACTGTAATTAAAAAAACAGTACCTTGTACCTGGTCCCAACTAAGATACAATTAATCCTTATTGGATGCAAAACAATCGTATTGGGTCTATTTATTATTTAGATTGTTAAGTAGATTTACAGAATGAAGATCCATAATTATGGAAAGACCTTTTGTCCAGGATACCCCTCTCCCAAGCATTCTATCCCATACCTGTACTAGGCTTAATGAGAGTTTGTGATTAAAATAAATTTTTGTCTATTTTTAAAATAAAAAAAATTCACATTTTTGAAATTTGAACAGGGCACAGAACGTGAAAATGAAAACAATGTACAACAAATGAGTGGAATAGTTTACACAGTATTTGTTACTATTTGAACTAACTCAGATAGTTAGAGAGGGAGATATATTAAGGGTTTTAAATAGAATAATTATCCATCATGTTAAAAAAAAGTATAAAATTCAGATTTTTTAATTTGAGTAGGTAAATTCTTGTTGAAAACGTTTATATAAGTGATGCTCTTATAAAGTTTATTTCCTATTCCGTTATATGCTTTCATTTTTTCATTAGAATTATTTTATATAAAATAAAAATAAAATAGACCGACCTGTTGGGGTGAGGACTACATCGGCTCATCGGCTCATTGATTCAATCAGCCTGAGAAATGAGAGAATATTTTAATATAAGGTTCACAATTTACCATTACAGTGAATGCTTATGTTGCTTACATTTATTTTCTTATAGTTTTAAAGGTGAGATTTTCCCCCACCTCATAATTTCACAAATTTAATTCACTGTGAAGATCCATTTACAAAATTTGTTGAAATTTTGGTTTCCATGATAACTAAAATGCTTTTTTTGTTATGTTTTGCAGCACACTGATATGGTTCATGATATACTCCTAGATGTTATCACATGGATTGGAATTTTACTTTCTCTCGTCTGTTTACTTATCTGCATCTTCACCTTCTGTTTTTTCCGTGGCCTTCAGAGTGATCGTAACACTATTCATAAAAATCTTTGCATTAGCCTTTTTGTCGCAGAACTTCTTTTCCTTATTGGGATCAACAGGACAGATCAGCCGGTAAATTTCTATATTTATATTTATTACACAGTCATCTGCCAAACCAGAAACAGAATTACGGTGATATGTTTTGACAGAAACTGAAAAGAATTGCATTTTAATGGGCATTCAAGTTAGCTGGGTAAGCTTAACACTTTTATTAGGTATAAGAAGGCAATGTATGAAAAAAAGCAAACCTTTGGAGTGTGTAAGATATTGGAATACATTGTAAATCACAATAGATGCCCCTTAGCTCGCAATTTCTTTTCATCTGATTTAATTTACATACAGTACATGTGCTGCCATCAGTTACTGAACTTAGGGACTGACTCACAATATACTTAATATATATTATAAATGTCACAATATAAGAGGCTAACAGTGGCATAAATGCAAAAAATTCTTTGGAGGGCCTGGCGACTGGCGCGCTACAATTCCCAACTCACCCATCTACCCTGCTCCTGCCTGTACCTGCCCACTCACCACGCCCTAACCGCCAGAGCAGCATGCATCCCCCTTTCCCAGCAAAAGGTAAGAGAGCATATGGGGAGGGTCCAAGTAACTGTAGAGGAAACAGACCAAGAGGTCGCCCATCATTTTCCCAAACCCCTGTGACTGCAGGGTCTGCGTCTTCTATAGTTATGCCATTGGCAAATTAGTAAATTATTGGTGCATGGCAGCTCATAAATCAGCATAATTAGCATCAGAGATTAAAAATCAGGCCTATAGCATCATCTTATATGGCAGGCAAACCTAATTTTTAAATCCTAATTTTTCAAAAACTCTTGCACTGATACTGCCTTCACTTCCTGCTTTCTCATATGCTTCCACTTTCCCATCTAATTATATTCATTATATACATTATTTCCCCCTCTGAGCTTTCTGCAACCCCTTCCCAGTTCATGTCATCCCGTTCCTTTCTTTTCTATCCTACTCCCAGGGGCGTAAATACAGAGGAAGCAGACCCTGCTGCTGCAGGGGTGCAATTTCCAATAACTATTGGTAAAACAGGTCAACTTCTAGACATTTTGGGGGCCTGAAAAATAATTGCTGTGGGGCCTCGTAACATCTAGTTATGCCACTACCTACTCCCCTATTAATCTCCATTTTTTTCTACAACTTTATTATCCTTCCACTTTTTTTGCAATTACAGTCTCTATACCATTCCTCATTCTGATAATCTCCATATCTTCCTGTGTTTTACTTTGGCCATTGCAGCTGCACCACCCCTTTTAATGCTGACATTCCTCAGATTGTCCTGACACACTGTTAGACTCATTGATTGACACCCCTCCTCTTGCTGTCAATCTCAGTCTCTGAATAGATAAGAACATTGGACTGTTTAAATCACCTACAGTCCAATCTAATCGCACCTGCATGGCTCAAAACTTTATTCAGCGAAGATCACAATCCAAATATGGTGTTCTAGAACAATGCTGTCCCTTGTGTGGCCATCCACACTGTGGCTGCTTTGATGGCTTACCTCTGTGTAAGATTTAAATGGTACCAGAACTGAGATCAACTGGCCCGTGCATTGTTCACACTCAGATTAAATCTGTAGAATCCCTGCATTGTTCACGTTTGTAATCCCACCTGTAATGACCTGCATTGTACCACCTGTGTGTTGATCACACCTCAGTCTGTCAGTGTCCACATTGTTCACCTGTTTACACCTCAGACACACTGTAGAGCACTGGCGTTGTATCACTGTATAGTACAGTAGAGTAGAGTGGTCCTGTGTCACGTTACGTACCCCAGACCCAAGAACAAAGGCCAAAATTCCAGTCACGGCTCATGCTTCTGCCTGTAACAGCCACCTTTCACGCTACTAGGATGTTCCGTTTACAAAATGAAACAGCACCACTCCTTTATAAAATAAAAATGCCTTTTTCAGCAACGTTTCGGGTCACACCTGAGCCTTTGTCAAGCTTGGTGTGAACCGAAATGTTGTTGTAATGCCCTAAAGGGTTCCAATAAAGGCATTTTTATTTTATAAAGGAGTGGTGCTGTTTCATCTTGTAACTGCAAAAAGTGGCCACTGGGAAAACTTGCACCATAAGTAAGAAAAAGCCAGGAGGCTGTGCTGACTACCCTGTACGCTGCATGCTACTAGGTTGCTAAAATGAGACGCAAGCATTCTGGGCAGGCAAGGGAACCAGAACATGTGACAGGAAGAACAGGGGAAGAGTAAACGTAGTTGTGCAACAGGCTGGGGTCAATAACCAATAACCAAAATTCAGTGCAGTAGAAATTCAGAATCCAGAAGGGTAGTCTGTAATCGGCAAAGACTGAGAAACAGCAATAGTCAAGAATAATAAATCAGACGAGCACTCATAGTTTGTAAATCACATTTTGGCTTCCTACTCTGCTCCCTTTCTCATGGAGGAGTCCATGGTAAATTTTGTTATGACTTAACTCCAAGGGGAGCCTCAGCTATGGGCATTTAGACTGTTACCCTCTGATCCAGTTCATCTCTCTCGAGGTGTTTTTCAATGCCATGGAAACTTTTTATGACAACCCTGATTGTTCAGTCTCAGCAATCCGTAACCTCAGACAGGGTAAACGGTGGTTTAAGGATTATTTACAGAATTTCTTGTTGCGTGGTAGAGATGGGCTGGAATGATATTGCCTTAAGTAGTCAGTTCAGGATGGGGCTTTCTGATGCTATCAGAGAAAGCTTAAGTAATTTTCCTGCTCCCTCCTCCTTTGATGCTTTCATGCACCTAACTATACAGATTGATAGGAGTATGAACTCTGGATTGGCAATTCTAGATGGAGCTGATCTCTCTAACAGCCGGGAGACCAGTTTCTCTAGTAGTGGTGGGGAGGAGAGTAGAGTCAGGTCTAAGCAGATTTTGGTTGTAGGGGACTCAATTATTAGGAAAGTGGATAGGGTAATTTTTCGTCCGGATCGCTACAACCGAACAGTTTGCTGTCTACCTGGTGCCAGGGTTCGGCATGTGGTTGATCGGATAGACAAATTATTGGGTGGGGCTGGGCATGACCCAGCTGTCTTAGTGCATATCGGTACTAATGACAAAATAAATGGTAGATGGAAGACCTTAAAGAATGATTTCAGGGATCTAGGCTCTAAGATCAAGGAAAGGTCTTCCCATGTCATCTTTTCTGAAATTTTGCCTGTGCCACGTGCATGTTTAGGAAAACAGCGGGAGTTTAGGGAGCTAAATGCATGGCTCAAGTCTTGGTGCAGGAAGGAAGGGTTTGGGTTCCTAGAGCACTGGGCTGATTTTTCGTTGGTGTACAACCTATACAGTCGTGACGGTTTGCACCTCAATGGAAGGGTGGTGCTAGGGGAAAGAATGGCTAAGAGGTTGGAGGAGTGTTTAAACTAGGCAAGGGGGGGGGGGGGTGGGTGAGATAAAGAATTATGGGGAAGCTAGGGTAGATGGGGCAGTGGGGTTAGTAAGGGGTCATGGGGGAGGAGTGAGGGGGGCATACAGTTTACAAGCTAAGGAGGTCCCTCTGTTACAAGGAAAACAGAATAATACTAACTTAACATATAATTCTCCACTAAGTAATGCTAATTTCAAAAGTAAAAGTAGTAACCTTCGCTGAATGCTGGAAAATGCACGGAGTTTGTCAGGTAAAATGGGAGACCTAGAATTAATTGCATTCTCTAAAAATTATGATATAATTGGTATCACTGAGACCTGGTGGGATGAAACATGTGACTGGATTGTGAATTTAAATGGTTACACTCTTTTTAGGAGGGACAGAGTGATTAAAAAGGGTGGAGGAGTGTGTTTGTATGTAAAGCCTGAATTAAAGCCATGCGCTAAAGAAATAACAATAGTTGGCACTGGTGAGGGTGTAGAATCACTCTGGGTAGAGATTTTGACTGGGCAAAAGGTAACAAAAAGAATTATCATTGGTGTATGCTATAAACCACCTCGTATACGTGTCGAGTATGAAGCCCAGCTACTCTTGCAGATACAAGCTCTCTTTTGGACCTTGTAATAACTAACAATACTGAACTCATCTCTAACATTTGTGTGGGTGAGCATTTAGGGATAGTGATCATAACATGGTCTCCTTTGAGATTCTGTTGCAGAAGCAATTCTGTAAGTAACTAAAACACTAAATTTCAGACATGCAAACTTTGACAGTATAAGGGCATCTCTGCAACATATTAAGTGGGAAATGCTTTTCACAGGGTTAAACACAGAACAAAAATGGGAAGTCTTTAAAATGCTGCTTCATAAATATACTTGTCAGTATATTCCACTTATAAGCAAGGAACGTCGATGCAAAGCAAAACCTTTTTGGTTCAATAGAAGCGTTGGTGTTGAGGTGGGTAAGAAAAGACGTGCTTTTAAGGCTTTCAAGTTTACATTTATAAGGTACAAGGAGGCCAATAAATCATGCAAAGAAGCTATAAGGCAAGCTAAAATTGATATAGAAAAGGATATTGCAGCAAGCAGTAAAAAAAAATCCAAAATAATTTTTTAAATATGTTAATAGTAAAAAATTGAAGCAGGAAGGGGTGGGACCCTTACTATCAGAGGGGGGTCAGCTGGTTGATGAAAACTAAATAAAAGCGCAGATTCTGAACTCATATTTTTCATCTGTCTATACAAATGAAGAACCAGTACGTGAAGGTTTCCTTCTTAACAGTCCCAATTCTAGTAATACAACTAATGATGCATGTTTCCCACATGAAGAAATTCAAAAGAGACTAGAACCTGTTAAGATTAACAAAGGTCCAGGGCCAGATGGTTTTCATCCCAGGGTAATTAGCGAGCTTAGCTCTGTGCTTGCCAAACCTCTTTACTTAATTTTTCAGGATTCATTGAGATCTGGCATAGTGCCGAGAGACTGGCGAATTGCTAATGTGGTACCTCTATTCAAAAAAGGATCCCGTTCTCAGCCTCAAAACTAAAGGCCACATAGTCTGACGTCAGTGGTAGGAAAGCTTTTCATGGGTTAATAAAGGATAAGATACTGGACTTCATAGCAATTCATAATACTATACTATGGTTTTATGAGTAATAGATCTTGCCAGACTAACTTAATTTCTTTTTATGAGAATGTAAGTAGAGACCTCGATTCTGGGATGGCAGTGGATGTGATTAACTTAGACTTTACTAAAGCATTTGATACAGTGCCACACAAAAGGTAACTGGTTAAATTAAGGAATGTTGGCCTGGAACATAGTATTTGTACCTGGATAGAGAACTGGCTAAAAGATAGACTACAAAGAGTGGTGGTAAATGGAACATTTTCTAATTGGACCAGTGTTGTTAGTGGAGTACGGCAGGGCTCTGTACTAGGTCCCTTGCTTTTCAACTTGTTTATTAATGACCTAGAGGTGGGCATTGAAAGTACAGTTTCTATTTTTGCAGATGATACTGTGCAGAACTATAGGTTCCATGCAGGATGCTGCCACTTTGCAGTTGGAAAACTGGGCAGCAAACTGGAAAACGAGGTTCAATGTTGATAAATGCAAGGTTATGCACTTTGACAAAAATAATATAAATGCAAGTTATACACTAAATGGCAGTGTGTTTGGAGTTTCCTTAAATGAGAAGGATCTAGGGGTCTTTGTAGATAACACGTTGTCTAATTCTGGGCAGTGTCATTCTGTTGCTACTAAAGCAAATAAAGTTCTGTCTTGCATAAAAAAGGGCATTAACTCAAGGGATGAAAACATAATTATGCCTCTTTATAGGTCCCTGGTAAGGCCTCATCTGAAGTATGCAGTGCAGTTTTGGACTCCAGTCCTTAAGAGGGATATAAATGAGCTGGAGAGAGTGCAGAGACGTGCAACTAAATTGGTTAGAGGGATGGAAGACTTAAATTATGAGGGTAGACTGTCAAGGTTGGGGTTGTTTTCTCTGGAAAAAAGGTGCTTGCGAGGGGACATGATTACACTTTACAAGTACATTAGAGAACATTATAGACAAATAGCAGGGGACCTTTTTACCCATAAAGTGGATCACCGTACCAGAGGCCACCCCTTTAGACTAGAAGAAAAGAACTTTCATTTGAAGCAACGTAGGGGGTTCTTCACAGTCAGGACAGTTAGGTTGTGGAATGCACTGCCGGGTGATGTTGTGATGTTGTGATGGCTGATTCAGTTAATGCCTTTAAGAATGGCTTGGATGATTTTTTGGACAGACATAATATCAAAGGCTATTGTGATACTAAGCTCTAAATTTAGTATAGGTATGGGTATATAGAATTTAATTAAAAGTAGGGAGGGGTGTGTGTATGGATGCTGGGTTTTCATTTGGAGGGGTTGAACTTGATGGACTTTGTCTTTTTTCAACCCAATTTAACTATGTAACTATAGGGAGAGGCTTCAGGAGAGAAACCCTCTTCCTTCCCTACCCCTCATAATACTTCTTAGGAACTTGCACCCTGTCCTGAAGTGTTAGTTCCTAGGCCTGCAGTGAAACTCATGCAACTGGGCTCTGCTCGCTTGTCCTCTGAAGAAAAAAGACATAGGCATATTAATGGGTTGTGTCAGTATTGTGGGGGTAATGGCAATTCCATGAAACCTGTCCTAAAATAATAGTGTACCGATATAGTAAAATGTGTCATTTTATTCCCCTTCCCACCCTTACCAAACTCTACTTATCAATATATTTACAATTCATGGGGCTCCATTGAACATTGTTTCTGATAGGGGGTTTACATTTGTTTTCAGATTTTGGTGGGCCTTTTGTTCATCTATGGGCACTGATTTGTCTTTTTCCTCTGCATATCATCCACAAACTAATGCCCATATGGAAAGGACAAATCAATCAGTGGAGCAATATCTCAAGTGTTACATTTTCAGTGATCAGTCACAATGTGCAGATTGCCTTCCATGGACTGCACTCATTAATGCTACTCACTCGTCCAATGGGTTTTTGAGTCTTGGTACACTGGAAAGGTTATGATCCTGCAAGAAATCTTGGGTCACTGCCTAAGATGTTTGGATTGATCATCTTATACAACAGTTTCATGCTAAATTTCCTGATAAATATACAAGACACGGGGCTAAGTGGCCGTCTGTCATGTTCGTCACCCTAAATCCAAAACCAGTGCTTAGGCTCCCTGGTCTCAGCTCTTGCTTCTGCCTTTATCAGCCGCCTTTCACCTCGGGAGGAGCTTATTAAGAGAGGAGCAAAGCTACAGGTTCTGGACAAGCAAAGGGACACGATCGTCTCACCAAAGATACTGGATGGAAGAACATAACTTGGAAGGCAGGCCAGACAACACAGTGTGGAACAGGCAGGCCAGGCCAGCACAAGCAGAGTAGACTTAGTCAAACAAGCTGGAATCAGGATTGGAGACTGTAGATTAGTCAGACAGGCCAGAATCAGGATTGGAGAAGTCAGAATAATCAGGCAGGCAATGATCAGATAGGAGAGTTCAGAATAAACAGCCAGACAAGGGTCAGGATATAGAGTTCAGAATAGTCAGACAAGGCAAGGCAAGGGTCAATAACCAGAAGATCAACAGGATTCACGCAGGAAAAGCACCAGGAACAACCTAATTTGAACCTAACAACGGGCAAAGTTACAACTACTGAGATCCCTTTAATAGTTTTGAATTTGCGGCATTGCGCCGTAACGTCAGCACCGGCGCATAAACCTGCTCCATAGGGAAACCTGCACTGAAGGGAACTGGACGCATGCAGTGGGCGTCCCCACCAAAGGCACAGCAGAAGCCCCCGCATGCCACAGGACAAGCCACTGGACCACCAGGGTAAACGTTCGTTATACCACCAATAGCAACAATTCGGCAGAAATCTCATCCCCATGGACATCACCAATTCACTAACAGGCGTAGAGGACAATTCACTAGAAAACTAGACCGTCCCTATTCTGCCTCCCTTCCTAAGCATTGAAAGTGTGATCTCTTTAACTTATCAAGTTGTCTTGAGATAGCAATAGCTTATAACCTCAGGAATTTCAACACAGTGTAACTCAATCAGAATGGCACCTTGAAGACCCTTGAGAAGTTTATTTCAACTTTGAGGATCTTGACAATAGTTTACATCCGGATAGGTCAAAAGATTATAATGTGATCCCACTCTAGCAATATACATATAGTTCAAAATAGAGCCTAACATAAACTACTGGACCAGTGGAGTAAACCAAACAGACAGAGATCTGAGGGGACAACAGGAGGGGAGATGGAACAAAACAAGAAAAGCAACCAAGAAACAAATTATGCATGTGTAACATGACACTACCCATCTGAAATCTTTAGATTTCAAATAATATACAAACATTAGTAATAAATCCTAACATTCATGACAATCCAATCTGTCCTTGGCATATGAAAACAAGAAGAAAGGGGAGAAACAAAGGAGGATAATGCAAACATCAACATTTATTCTTGTTGCCATGTCCTGAAGCTGTAGACTGTGCCAGGAACAGAGAACAGTAAATGAGTCTACTTAGGAGACGTATCCTCTTCTTTGGATAGAAGAAGCACCAGTCCATTAATAGCTGAGGAATCCTTTCACCCTCCACAAGGATATGGTATTTACGTCTGACCAGATCATGTTGTGCTTTGGACATCTCCAAAATGTGACGTAGTGGTTATATCGAAAACTGTGTTGCCAAGGTTGTCACCTTGTGTGATGCTCTGATATATACCTTTACTGCATAACACAAACAAAGAAGAAGAAAGAAATGACCCATCCAATTGCACCATCCCATCCAAATATTGAGAACTCCTGTGAAGTAATTCATAAAACTTAACTTTTAATAAACTATTAAAACCATAGTCTAGATAGCACCATTAAAAGAAGGTAAAGGTAAGGAGGGGATTTAAATCGTTCCAGAACTGTGTATCTTAGGATGCTAGCATCAATTGGTAAACCCACGGATCATTTGTTGAGCCAACCCCTTCACCCTCCAGAGTCCCCTCCCGATCCGATTGCCCCCGTGATAGATTCTTTGTCCCCACCAGACGCCTACCTAACCAGAGCTAAAAGTGCGCCTGACGCGCGTTTCACCCGCCAGTTTGCGGGCTTTATCAAAGGCAATAAAGCCCGCAAACTGGCGGGTGAAACGCGCGTCAGGCGTACTATTAGCTCTGGTTAGGTAGGTGTCTGGTAGGGACAAAGAATCTATCACGGGGGCAATCGGATCGGGAGGGGACTCTGGAGGGTGAAGGGGTTGGCTCAACAAATGATCTGTGGGTTTACCAATTGATGCTAGCATCCTAAGATACACAGTTCTGGAACGATTTAAATGAATTGAGGTTTGCTAACCGAATCCTTCAGCAGTTCGCCCGCACACCTGATACATAGTGCGAATAATGTGCTGGATGATTATACATCAATTCTCTTGAACCAACCGTCACTCCTGACTTTGAAAACGCCTCCAACCCCCTTGTTTCCAGTCTACCAGCCTCCTTACCTTTACCTTCTTTTTAATGGTGCTATCTAGACTATAGTTTTAATAGTTTATTAAAAGTTAAGTTTTATGAATTACTTCACAGGAGTTCTCAATATTTGGATGGGATGGTGCAATTGGATGGGTCATTTCTTTCTTCTTCTTTGTTTGTGTTATTAATTATCATTTGACCCTGCACACCATTCTATTTGTCGGATGGATGGTGCTCCCCAACCCCTAGTTTGTTAATATTTACCTTCTGCATAGTTTTCCTTCCACACAGTAATGGTGTGGACACTGTTCAAAACAAGTATTGCTTCCATTGGACGAAACATATGTCTTAAAAGAAGAAACCATAGTAGGCTTTCTATTTTTTCCCAGGCAGACATTGCCTATGATTAACCAGCCTAGATCCAGGCATTGGGCAAATGGGGCATCACGAGGTCCATTGATTTGTTGGTAGACATTGTGTACTCTTAACATATCTCTGCCAAGTAAGAGAAGGATATCCGAATTGCTGTCAAGGACAGGTCTGCAATCCTCTATGACTTTAAAGTGAGTGTGGTGAGAGGCAGCTGTAGGAGTAGGGATCTCTTCCCTGTCAGTTGGAATCTGATTGCACTCAATGAGAATAGGCAATGGTATTTCTATGCTGCCATTCAGAGGATCAACTACGAGACCACTGGCTCGCCTTCCTGAGACTTCCATAGTGCTGGCACAGGTGCCCAGGGTGTAGGAAAGGGCATCTCCATTTATGTTTAACAGGTCAAAAAACTTTGAACTTACAAGAGATCGGTTACTTTTATGCACTGTACAGCGCTGCGGCTCCTTAACAGCGATTTACAAATAAAGTTATACATACATACTTACTCTGATCATCTAGAATTGCATACAATCTCACAGCCCTTTCAGGCTGTCCCTTGGGGTATACATGAACCAAACATATTTTGGACAAGACTTGTCATGCAGTCCTTCTCCACAGACTTTAGTACATGTAGAGAGGATACTGGGATGAGAGGTGCTGTCTGATCTGTGCTCTACCCACGTTGCTTTGCCACAGAAGAGTCATCTGGCAACATGGAGGAACTATGTTGAAGTGGATGAAGTACTTGTACATGATCATCTCTATTGCATTCTATGCACTTACTAATCACCTTACAGTCTTTGGCAAGGTGTTCTGTGGCGGCACAGCATTTGAAGAAGACCCCAAATTTCCTTAAAAGTTCCTTGCAGGGGTTTTTCCTGAAGCCAATACATTTCCTGAGTGGATTTGGCTTGTTAAGTAAAGGGCACTGACCATTTGGGTTCTCAATTTTGTTGCTTTAATTAGCCTTTCCAGGAACTGAAGTGGGTGTAGACAGAATATCAGTCTTTTTTACTGACACTGGATTTCTGCATTCTCTGAGTGTAGTGGGTGGATTCGTGGACCTTGGAACATCTGGACCAAGAGGGTTGAATTCACTATAGGAGAAACTTGGGTCATTCCTAATGTCTGCAATTCTTCTGATGAACTCACAGAAGTATGAAAAGGGAGGAAATGCAACTTTATTCTCCTCCTTGTACTTTTACCCAAGTGATGCCCACCATTCCTGGATACTGTATGGCAGCTTGGATACTATAGGGTTGACTGCTACGTGCAATGTGGAGGTAACTAAGGCCAGGGAGATGGACGTCAGCCTTGGCGAGTTGGAGCTCCAAAAGAAGATTGCTTAGCTCTTGAAACTTTAGTTGTCTTTGCCAGATACCTTTGGGAAACTTTGCAGCCTTCTAAACAAAGCATCCACAATTGCTTCAGGGCTTCCAAAGCTTTGCTCAAGTCTGTTCCAAGCAGCATAAATTCCTGCAGCATATACTTTATATGTACTGCATTGAGTCTCTTGCTACGTTCAGTGGATTAGGGTCCTAGCAAACTGATAAGCAAATCGAATTCTTCTGAAGCTGTGAAGTCTATTCCACTAATTGTGGTTTTAAAGGTGGATTTACAGCCTCTGTAATTTTCGGGTTTGTCATCAAACTTAGTGAGGCCTGTGTTGGTAATTTCTTTGCGAAGCATGTATTTAGCAAACTGTGACAAGTCTGCATTTCCAGACCTTGGATTTATGGCTTCAGGTGAAAAGGCTGGTGCATAAGCATTCAACTTTGGCACAGGTTTAGATTTCATGGATGTGTTGGGTTGCAGCTGTGGAGGAGTGTGGCAGATTTGCGGTAGCTGATTATTTCCATTGTAGGGGAGATGGTCTGGTACTTCCATAACAGTGCTCATAGCTTTCTGCAATGCTGTGGCCTGATGAACTGGAGAGAAAGTAGGTAAATTGTCTTTAGGACCGGTATATGCAGTGTACATACCTTGGTCAAGTGATGCAGCCATGTTGACCAGGAGCTGAAATTTCGGAGAAACATCTAAGGGGCCTCTTGCATTAGATGCAGCTGAATGGCTTCTGCTATCATTTGCGACATAGTTGGTAATGCATTCAAAACCCTTTATGTCTGTTGGACTGCTTTAATTCATTTCACTCTTGTTCTAAGACACAGAGCTGTGGCATGTTCACATTGCTTTTCAAAGGCCTCCATTTCTGCGTGCAGCTTCTGCTTCCTTGCGTGCAGTTTCTGCTTCCATTTCTGCTCTCTTGCGTGTAGCTTCTGCTTCCATTTCTGCTTTCTTTTGTGCAGCTTCTGCTTTCATGCATGCGGCTTCTGCTTCCATTTCTGCTTTCCTTTGCCTGGACCTTAGTGACTTCAGCATCGGCGCGTACCTGAATAAGCTGTTGACGGAAAATGGAAGATCCCAATTGTAGGGATTTGGAAGATCTCGTGTAGTGTCTACTAGATACAGAATGATGAGATCTGGATTCATGAAATTGTGCGATTCTCACTTTTGCCTTTGTCTTTGTTTGCAATAACGAACTGTTTAGATTTAGCTCATCAAATTCCTTCTTTCTACTTCTTTCTGTGTCTCTGCAGTGTGGTGCTGCTTTAAGAAGTCGGTACATTCCAAAAACAATTGCTGGTAGCTCTCATATGCAGCAATTAATTGTTTAAGAATGCCCTTGAGTTGAAGAGGATTGAAGGCAGGTTGAGAAACGGCAGACATACAGTTAACAGTCTTAGACCACAAAGGTTAATACCAGAAAGAAATTCCTCTTTATCAGCCTCAAACCTTTGCTGAACCTTCCAAGTCAATTTGGTTGTGCCCTTTGATTTTGCACTAGGTTCAAGGTTTACTCCCTGGTCTGGAAGGAATTCTAATTCCTGCTGTGGATCTGCTTCCCCAGAATGTGTAGCACTGTGCTGAGACATTGCGCTGGCAGGAAAGGAGATAATGCTACAGCAGCAGAGAAATAAATCAATTCTGATATTGCTGGAAGTTTGCAGTATGCTAGGCTCCATTTTCAACTGCATGTATATTGCTGGAATGGATCATATTATAATCTTTTGAATGTTCTGCCTCCCTTCCTAAGCATTGAAAGTGTGATCTCTTTAACTTATCAAGTTGTCTTGAGATAGCAATAACTTACAACCACAGGAATTTCAGCAGACAATGTAACTCAATCAGAATGGCACCTTGAAGACCGTTAAGAAGTTTATTTCATAGTTACATAGTTAAATTGGGTTGAAAAAAGACAAAGTCCATCAAGTTCAACCCCTCTAAATGAAAACCCAGCATCCATACACACACCCCTCTCTATTTTTAATTAAATTCTATATAGCTATACTAACTATAGAGCTTAGTATCACAATAGCTTTTGCTATTATGTCTGTCCAAAAAATCATCCAAGCCATTCTTAAAGGCATTAACTGAATCAGCCATCACAACATCACCCGGCAGTGCATTCCACAACCTCACTGTCCTGACTTTGAAGAACCCCCTACGTTGCTTCAAATGAAAGTTCTTTTCATCTAGTCTAAAGGGGTGGCCTCTGGTACGGTGATCCACTTTATGGGTAAAAAGGTCCCCTGCTATTTTTCTATAATGTCCTCTAATGTACTTGTAAAGTGTAATCATGTCCCCTCACAAGCGCCTTTTTTCCAGAGAAAACAACCCCAACCTTGACAGTTTACCCTCATAATTTAAGTCTTCCATCCCTCTAACCAATTTAGTTGCACATCTCTGCACCCTCTCCAGCTCATTTATATCCCTCTTAAGGACTGGAGTCCAAAACTGCACTGCATACTCCAGGTGAGGCCTTACCAGGGACCTATAAAGAGGCATAATTATGTTTTTGTCCCTTGAGCTAATGTCCTTTTTTATGCAAGACAGAACTTTATTTGCTTTAGTAGCCACAGAATGACTTTGCCCAGAATTAGACAATGTGTTATCTACAAAGACCCCTAGATCCTTCTCATTTAAGGAAACTCCCAACACACTGCCATTTAATGTATAACTTGCATTTATATTATTTTTGCCAAAGTGCATAACCTTGCATTTATCAACATTGAACCTCATTTTCCAGTTTGCTGCCCAGTTTTCCAATCTAGACAAATCACTCTGCAAAGTGGCAGCATCCTGCATGGAACCTATAGTTCTGCACAATTTAGTATCATCTGCAAAAATAGAAACAGTACTTTCAATGGCCACCTCCAGGTCATTAATAAACAAGTTGGAAAGCAAGGGACCTAGTACAGAGCCCTGCGGTACTCCACTAACAACACTGGTCCAATTAGAAAATGTTCCATTTACCATCACTCTTTGTAGTCTATCTTTTAGCCAGTTCAATAGTACAAACATAGTACAAATACTATGTTCCAGGCCAACATTCCTTAATTTAACCAGTAACCTTTTGTGTGGCACTGTATCAAATGCTTTAGCAAAGTCTTAGTAAATCACATCCACTGCCATCCCAGAATCGAGGTCTCTACTTACCTTCTCATAAAAAGAAATTAAGTTAGTCTGGCAAGATCTATTCTAACTCATAGTATTATGATTTGCTATGAAGTCCAGTATCTTATCCTTTATTAACCCTTCAAAAAGCTTTCCTACCACTGACGTCAGACTAACTGGCCTATAGTTTTGAGGCTGAGAATGGGATCCTTTTTTGAATAGAGGCACCACATTAGCAATTCGCCAGTCTCTCGGCACTATGCCAGATCTCAATGAATCCTGAAAAATTAAGTAAAGAGGTTTGGCAATCACAGAGCTAAGCTCGATAAGTACCCTGGGATGAATACAATCTGGCCCCGGACCTTTGTTAATCTTAACATGTTCTAGTCTCTTTTGAATTTCATCATGTGTGAACCATGCATCATTAGTTGTATTACTAGAATTGGTACTATTAAGAAGGAAACCTTCACTTACTGGTTCCTCATTTGTGTAGACAGAGGAAAAATATGAGTTCAGAATCTGCGCTTTTATTTTGTTTTCATCAACCAGCTGACCCCCCCTCTGAAACTAAAGGTCCCACCCCTTCCTGCTTCATTTTTTTACTATTAACATATATAAAAAATAATTTTGGATTTTTTTTTACTGCTTGCTGCAATATCCTTTTCTATATCAATTTTAGCTTGCCTTATAGCTTCTTTGCATGATTTATTGGCCTCCTTGTACCTTATAAATGTTTTGGCTGTACCAGCTAACTTGAAAGCCTTAAAAGCACATCTTTTCTTACCTACCTCAACACCAATGCTTCTATTGAACCAAAAAGGTTTTGCTTTGCAACAACGTTCCTTGCTTACAAGTGGAATATACTGACAAGTATATTTATGAAGCAGCATTTTAAAGACTTCCCATTTTTGTTCTGTGTTTAACCCTGTGAAAAGCATTTCCCACTTAATATGTTGCAGAGATGCCCTTATACTGTCAAAGTTTGCTCGTCTGAAATTTAGTGTTTTAGTTACTCCCTTATAGAATTGCTTCTGCAACAGAATCTCAAATGAGACCATGTTATGATCACTATTCCCTAAATGCTCACCCACACAAATGTTAGAGATGAGCTCAGTATTGTTAGTTATTACAAGGTCCAAAAGAGAGTTATTCCTAGTAGGTTCTTGAACGAGCTGAAATAAAAAGTTGTCATTCAGCATATTTACAAACCTACTAACTTTTTCTGTCTTAGCAACCCCATTACCCCAGTCAATGTCTGGATAATTGAAGTCACCCATAGCAACAACTTGACCCAGCTGTGAAGCCGCTTGTATCTGCAAGAGTAGCTGGGCTTCATACTCAACACTTATACGAGGTGGTTTATAGCATACACCAATGATAATTCTTTTTGTAATATTTTGCCCAGTCAAAATCTCTACCCAGAGGGATTTTACACCCTCACCAGTGCCAGCTATGGTTATTTCTTTAGTGCATGGCTTTAATTCAGGCTTTACATACAAACACACTCCTCCACCCTTTTTAATCCCTCTGTCCCTCCGAAAAAGGGTGTAACCATTTAAATTCACATTCCAGTCACATGTTTCATCCCACTCATTGATACCAATTATATCATAATCTTTAGAGCATGCAATTAATTCTAGGTCTCCCATTTTACCTGGCAAACTCTGTGCATTTGCCAGCATACAGCGGAGCATACAGCGGAGGTTACTACTTTTACTTTTGAAATTTGCATTACTTAGTGGAGAATTATATGTTAAGTTAGTATTATTCTGTTTTCCTTGTAACAGAGGGACCCCCTTAACTGGTAAACTATATGCCCCCCTCACTCCTCCCCCATGATACCTTACTAACCCCACTGCCCCATCTACCCTAGCTTCCCCATAATTCTTTATCTCACCCAACCCCCCCTTGCCTAGTTTAAACACTCCTCCAACCTCTTAGCCATTCTTTCCCCTAGCACCGCGGACCCCCTTCCATTGAGGTTTCAAACTGTGAGGATCTTGACAACAGTGTACATACAGATAGGTCAAAATATTATAATGTGATCCACTCTAGCAATACACATGTAGTTCAAAATGGAGGCTAGCATAAACTACTGGACCAGTGGAGTAAACCAAACAGACAGAGTTCAGAGGGGACAACAGGAGGGAAGATGGAACAAAACAAGAGAAGCAACCATGAAACAAATTATGCATGTGTAACATGAGAGTCCCTAGAATTCATTTGCACCCTATCACCAGGCAACTTCTCACTCTGGTGAACGGTTGTTACTCCACAAATTCACTAAGATGTGAATTTTACTGAACTTTACCTTTTTCGCCAGAGTTTACTTCACCATCTCAGACCAGGCAAACTAATAAAACAAAGCTACATCTTCCTCAATCTTATGTCAGTGACATCATATACTGTATGTTGGAAATGCATCAAAAACGCTGGTGACTTTCTTCTTCGAGAGGTTCTGGTTAAGCAGAGGGGCACGACTGTCAGCAAAGTCTTTGGGCAGAAGGTCGTGGTACAAGGTGTTAAACCGGATCATAGTCGGAACTGGCCGGGTCGAGGCAGGCAGAAAGTGAGTGTAAACCAATGTGGCCGGGTCTGGGCAGGCAGCATTCAAAGCAAGGTCAGGCAGGTAAGGGTCATAACCGAGAGATCAATCAGAGGGATGAGGCAGAAGAGGTAGTCGAAATTCAGGCAATGGATCAGGATACAGAGGTCAGAATCATCAGGAACAGGCAGGGGTCACAACAGGTAGTCAGAATCAAGCTCAGAATCAGAATAGCAAACAGCTAAAGGAACCAGGAACAAACTTATAACGGGCAATGAGAACCAATGGAATGGCTCTTTAAATATTTGAATATTCATCACGTCAGTGCGCATACGTATATAAGCATAAGAGGCGCGCCGCGCGTGCCCTTAATGATCCGGCGCAGGAGAAAGAAGATGTGGCGGGCATCCCTGCCGAGGGGGCAGCAGGTGTCCATGCCGCCCCCCCCACTAGACCACCAGGGTAAGCCTTTACATTACCCCCCCTCTAGGGGGCCACTGGAAGCCCAGGTCTCTCAGGAAACTTCTGATGGAATAGTTTCCTTAGACGGTCTGCCCTGATGTCACTAACTGAAACTTCTGAGTTCTCCTCGGGGCCGTAGCCCTTCCATTTTACCAAGTACTGGAGCTTACCTCGCACAAGGCGAGAATCAAGGAACTCTTGGACTTCAAATTCAGACTGACCTTTAACCAACACTGGGGGAGGAACAGACAATTGACGGACCTGTGAAGCTGGCTTTAGAAGAGACACATGAAAAGAATTAGAAATGTTGAAACTATCAGGCAGTTTGAGGCGAACAGAAGAGGGATTAATTATTTCACTGATGGGATATGGACCAATGAACCTGGGCCCCAACTTGAGAGTGGGGACTTTAAGCTTAATGTTCTTAGTAGACAACCATACAGAGTCTCCTACCAGATATTTGGGTGCCTCTCTACGAGACCTATCAGCTGCTTTTTTCTGAGCGGTTGTAGCTGCAGAAAGAGAGTCATGCACCCCAGACCAAATTTTTGCCAATTGTTTGACAGAAGAGTTGACAGAGGGTACAGGAGACAAAGAACCGGAAAAAGAAAATGCTTTGGGATGTAAACCGTTAACAATAAAGAATGGAGATTCACCAGTAGAAGAATGAGTCGCATTATTGTAAGCAAACTCTGCCCAGGGTAAAAGTTCAGCCCATGAGGACTGGTTGTCAGACACATAACAACTTAGAAATTGCTCAAGGGATTGATTAACGCTTTCGGTTTGACCAGTTGTTTGAGGGTGATATGCGGTAGAAAATGATAATTCAATACCAACCAAAGAGCAGAATGCTCGCCAAAACTTTGAAACAAATTGTACCCCTCTGTCAGAAACAATATTGACCGGGAACCCATGCAAAGTAAAAATGTTAGAAATGAATAATTCGGCTAAGGTTTTGGCAGAAGGGAGGTGTGGGAGGGGAATGAAGTGGCTCATTTTGCTAAACCTATCCACCACCACCAAAATCAGTTTTTCCTTGAGAGGAAGGAAGATCGACAATAAAATCCATCGAAAGATGGCACCATGGTCTGTCAGGAATAGGGAGTGGCCTTAACAACCCCTGTGACAATTTTTTAGAGGATTTCGACCTCTGACAAATAGGACAAGAAATAACAAATTTTCGGAAGTCCTGCTTAAAGGAAGGGCACCAAACATTTTGAGACAAAAGGGGCACAGTTTTAGTGATGCCAGGATGTCCCGCCATTTTGGAATAATGGGCTTCACCCAAAAACTTGTTCCCTCAAATCTTCTGGAACAAATAATCTACCCGATGGAGTTTCTACAGGAGCAGTTGACTGAACAGAGGATAGGAGTGTGGCAAGATCAGGTCCCAGAGCAGCCACAATTAACTCACCGGGAATAATGGGAATGCACTCACTAGTTTCAGATGGATTGGACTCAAAACTTCTAGAGAGTGCATCTGCCTGTATTTTTAGTACCAGGCCTTAAAGTAAGAGTAAAATTTAATTGGGTGAAAAACAAAGCCCATCTAGCCTGCCTAGGATTTAGTCGTCTAGCAGATTCAATATATAGCAAATTTTTGTGGTCGGTAAAGACCATTATTACATGCTTAGCCCCCTCCAATAGATGACGCCATTCCTCAAAGGCCCATTTAACAGCCAACAATTCTCTATTCCCAATGTCATAATTAGCCTGAGCAGGATAAAAATTTTTAGAGAAGAAAGCGCAGGGATGTACTTTGTTGGTTGTTGGATGCCTTTGAGAAAGAACTGCCCCAGCCCCAACTTCAGAGGCATCAACCTCCACAATGAATGGAAGCGAGGTGTCAGGATGACGAAGAATGGGGGCAGACACAAATTCTTTTTAAAGGGTTTCAAAGGCTTGGATCGCCTTGGGAGGCCACATACTCAGATCTGCACCTTCCTTCGGCAGAGGAAGCATGATCCGGGTCATCGTAGAGAATTGCCATAGACTTAAAGAAAGTTTCTAAAGAAAAACGGGCAGGGTCAGTGGGAGGTAACCTCAGGTAGCAGGGTAATTACGAACCTCACTTTTTCTTCACCAGTAGCTAAAGAGTGGTGGAAAAAGTTAAGGTATAATTTGCATGCCTCTTGGAATACAAAGAATTTAGATCTGTCCCCATTGAACTTATTGGGGAACACAATATTGGGTTCATGGGTTTTAGGCATGATACCCATCAATTCAGAAGAACCCACAGGACCGGCCATAGGAGGGGTGACTGCTGGAGCTGGAGATTGAACAGAAGCATCCAGTCGACGAGTCAAATTGTGAAAACCTTGCATTAGGTAATCTTGCCTCTGCTCATGTTCTTGCAGGCGCTGTAACAAGGTGGTGAGTAGCGCATCAGTGGTGGAAGGAGCAGCGGCAGCAGCTCCTTCAGGCTTGACCTTCTTCGTCCATTGGGCCGTTATAATGTCACGGTCGGCACCCAACACCAGAACAACTGCCAAGCACCATGGTCTTGGCTTGTGCTTCACCTGTAGTGTGACCGCCGTTGGCCTCGGGAGGAGCCCTCAGCTACTTAAACGAGAGGTGCAAGGCGAGAGGTTCTGGATAAGCAGAGGGGCACGACTGCGCCCTTAATGATCCGGCGCAGGAGAAAGGCGTCCCTGCCATCCCCCCACTAGACCAGCAGGGTAAGCCTTTATAGTGGCCACTTGAAGCATTTGCACCAACATCACTAATAAAGATGTCCATACGACTTTAATGTACCGCCCTATTCAAATTGACCTAAGCACAAGTATTAGCAAAGTTTTGCCAGGCATAAATGAACACTAGCGAAACTTTGCTATGAAATTCTCGCACTATCGAAGTAACACTAGAAAAAATTTGCCAGTGTTCGGCTGCTAAGACGCAACTTTGCACATCAGTGCACATCAGTCATAGTGGTAATGAATTTGCACCTTGTTCTAAGTGAGACAAATTGCTCGCTGGTGAAAATTTGCCCTTTAGTGAATTTGCTCCCAAAGATTTTCTCAGGGAATTTCCTTGGGTTCCACAGAGAATTCTGGAGTCATTGGTAGTGATCTACCTCCTGTGACTGGAGCTGAAGCAAATACAACAGGTTGTTGCTGAATAATGTCCAACCTTGTAGACATTGAACAATCTGGTCTTGCTTGGTCTCTTGTTCCCAAAGGCTCTGGAGAAGACTTCCCTTGACTGCTTCTGTGGTAGCAGGAGAATAAGCTGATCCTGTCTTGCCCAACTTAATGGGTACCCCAAAACCCAGAAAAGAAAGAGGAAAGATGTTCGGTACCCCAAAACCCAGAACAAATGCCAAGGTTACGGTCATGGCTCACGCTTCTGGCTATAATACCTGCCTTTCCCATCTAGATCAGGGCTGTCCAACTGGCGGCCCGCAAACCCCCTTCTGTCGCTCCCCAGATGCTGTGTCTGCTTACCATATGAAAGCTTTAAAAGGTATCACTACAGAGATAAACTGGCCCCTACATTGTTTAAACCTCAAATACAGACTCTAATCCCCTGTATTGTTCACATCTGTGATCCCCCTGCATTGTTCACACTTGTGACACCTCTATTGTTCACACCCCTAAAGCCTGTACTGTTCACACCTGAGACCCAGACTGAAACTGCCCACATTGTTCACCTGTTCACACCTAATTCAAAATGCTAATGGGGCACCAGCACTGTGTCACTGTATGTAGTACATATTAGACTGATAGCTTTCCCTGTCTCCTGCTCTGTTCTGCCTTCCCTCCCTGCAGGGCCAGAACTAGGGGCAGGTAGAGTAGGCGCCCGCCTAGGGCGCAATCATGGGGGGCACACTTTTAAGGGGAATTTCCTTTCTTTCTTGGCCTTTAATAATTTTTCAACTTTATAAACCCCCTGTTCCAGACAGAATCACTCCCCAGCTCCCTTTTGGCAGCTGCTGGCACAGGTACATATTTGTGGGCAATATCTCGGCTGCTACTTGCACAGGTAAACAGATGATATGATGGATATTTGGCTGCTGCTGGCACAAGTACATAGGCAGGCAATAGTGTGTATTTTTTGGCTGATGCTGGCACAGGTACAGATTGGGGGCAATATAAGGGATTGGTGGCTTAGGTACATGGGGCAATATAGTGGCTGCTGGCACAAGTACACAGATGTTTGAGGGCAATATGATGGATTTTTGGCTACTGCTAGAACAGATACAAATTGGGGCAATATGATGGATTCTTTTGGTTGCCGCTGCATAGGTACAGATTGGGGGTAAAAATATGATGGATGTTTTGGTTTATGCTGGCACAGGTACATATTGGGGCCTGGGCGCAATCTGAGGGATTGACTGCCATTGGCATAGGTACAAATGGAGGCAATATGATAGGTGCTGTCACAGGTACAGGGGGCTATATGACTGGTAAGGTGGGAAATGGTAATGCAGGACTGGGTGGGGGGCACTGATTGAAGCCCTTGCCTAGGGTGCAAAAATACCTTGGCCCGGCCCTGCCTCCCTGTGCGTGCCATTCTCTGCTTGCCCAGTGCTACGTGTGTGTGCCATTCTCTGCTTGCCCTATGCTACCTGTGGAATTTAAGCCTGTTAGGGGTTTGTTCTTGGGGTTATTAGCATTTGGAAATTGTTGTTAAGGGCCCCTAAGGTGTTTAATCATGTGTTGGGGGTTGTTGTATTATACACAGGGGAGGATGAGGCATATGGATTTAAGGGTATGTTTTTAACATCGCTTCAATTTTTCACATATGAGTGATGAGGATTTCCCTGCAGTGAGCACCAACAATTTGGTTTTTTGGTGTGCTACCACCGTTAATGTGGATATGATCTTAAAAGTTCTTGTGGTAATATGGGTGTGGTTTACAGTGGGTGGGGCTTAAAAGGGGGAGTGGCCAACACTGACTTCCATTATCAGCCCTCCTCCACATAGGCCAGTAAAATTTTGGCCCTTGGTGTTGGAATACATGCAACAGCATTCATGCTTAAACACTGGAGTATTAAAATGGTCACAAGGTGGCGCTGTGAATTTTGTTAATGTATGATTGCAATGATCTTTGCTGTTGTTTTTCTTTTCTCTGCACCATATTGGTTTTGATCTTGCACACTGTTAAATGTGCTCTGTATTATCCCTGAGTGATTCACAAGTAAATCCTTTTCCAAGTTGCTGTGCTGAGTGTTCCCTGTGTGATCATCACAAAGACCACCTCTGCCAACAGGTTATGGGCCCAGGCACAATCCAACTCTGAACAGACTGGCACAAGGAATCTTCCAGAGGTACTGTGAACTACAAAGCACAAATAAGAATCACAGCTTTATACAAGGAAGTGAGGCAGACATGGCAAGCAGCTCAGAACTTAAACTAGCAGTGGCTGGGAGAATTATCAACTGTGGAAGTTTAAAGTAGAAATGCTGCTATCCAGAGATGACTTGTGGGAAGCTATAACTACAGATAGACCAGATGTTAATCACCAGGAATGGGGTAAGAAAAACAGACAGGCCCGGGCAACAATAAGTCTGTTAGTGGAAGATGAACAGCTTATTCATATAAGGCATCAGAATACTGCTAAAGGCATGTGGGATGCATTGCAAAAACTACATGAAAGATCCAGCCTGAATAGCAAACTATTCCTGCTAAGGAAACTATACCAGATGAGATTAGGCTCAGGAAAAGACATGCAGGAGCATATAAATGCAATGTTGCAGGTTGTGGCACAACTCCAGGCAATTGGAGAGGATATAAAAGACAGCCACATATCAGCCATACTTCTGTGCAGTTTACCTGAATCATATAGTGCACTGATTAATGCCCTGGAAACACGGCCTGAAGCTGAACTAACATTAGAATTTGTCAAAACCCGGCTCATAGATGAATACATGCGCAGAAAGGAGCAAACATTTGACAATACAGAAAGTAATACTGAGACAGTTCTTAAAGCCACAGACATAAAGCTACATAAGAAAGAGAGCAAAGTTTGCTTCAGATGCAAGAAACCAGGACACTTTAAGAAAGACTGTTCAATATGGAAGGCAGAGCAAAGGGCACAATTTCCAAGAAGTTTTAAACAAACAGTCAGAACTACAGTGAATGACAATGATAGAGATCAGTGGCACGGAACTTTTAAAGTAACAAACACCCTTTCAAACCAGAACTGGTATATAGATTCAGGAGCAACAAGTCACATGACAAGCGACAGAAACTTCTTTACAGAGTTTGATCCAAATAACAAAGAAACTATTTACCTTGCAGATGGAAGTAGCACTACAGCTGAAGGAATTGGGCATGGAATTCTTATATGTCACAATGCTAATGGACACAGATTGCCTATACCAATAAAGGATGTGCTATATGTTCCAAAACTAGATGGTGGGCTCTTATCTGTAAGGAAACTTGGATCCAAAGGACTTATCACAAAATTCCAAGGTGACAAGTGTACAATCCAGAATGGAAAAAAGGTCATCGCAACAGCCATAGTGGATAAGCATCTATATTGACTGGACACAGTAAAGGAGCAGGCAAGACTTTGCACACAGGGGCACAACAACTGCATTCACATGTGGCATAGAGGTCTAGGTCACAGACATCCAGATGGCATACAAGAACTGATTAGGCAGAACCTGACAAAAGATCTAGTATTGTCAGCCTGTCCAACTACGTGAGATGTGAGTGTTGCATCAAAGTCAAAGCTACAAGAGCAACTCCTCCAAAGGTAAGCCAGAATAGAGCTTCAAAAACGATTGACCTTATACACAGTGATGTATGTGGTCCTATGCGAGTGCCCACACCAGGAGGTAATAGATACATAGTTCAATAAGAGAAAACAAGGGCAAACCACCTGCTCGACTTTCATACAAAGCAAATACAGCCTGCATATGTGAACCTACATGTTGGAAAGACGTATCACAACTTCCAGAAGGGGAAGTCAATAAGTGGATAAAGGCTGCGGATGAGGAGAAAAAATCTCTACATAACAACCACACCTGGAAGCTTACAGAACTACCAACAGGAAGAAAAGCTATTGGCTGTAAGTGGACTTTTAAAATCAAGTATAACACTGATGGTACAGTTGAGAGATACAAAGCAAGACTAGTAGCCAAAGGATATTCTCAAAAATATGGAGAAGACTATGATGAGACATTTGCTCCAGTAGTAAAGCACACTACAATTAGGACTCTGCTCACTGTAGCAGCTGCAAAGAAAATGCAGATAAAGCACTCTGATGTCAAAACAGCTTTCTTACACAGCGAGCTAACAGAAGAAATCTACATGGAACAGCCACAGGGATTTGAGAATCCACAAAAGCCAGACCTAGTATGCAAACTCCAGAAAGGGCTCTATGGCCTCAAACAGGCAGCTAGAGCATGGAATATGAAAATTAATGATGTGCTCACAAAAGAAAACTTTCAAAGGAGCAAAGCAGATCCCTGCCTGTATACTAAGAAACTGACTGGTAGGTGGATCTTTGTACTCATATACGTGGATGATCTGTTAGTATGCTTTGAGGAAGAAGGGGATCACATCAAACTACTACAAGCTCTAAATGAGGACTTTGAGACCAAAGACTTAGGTGACATAAAACATTACCTTGGCATACAGATTGAAAGAGAAGAATATGGCAGTTATCTTCTGAACCAAAGTCACAAAATACAGGAAGTAATTGAAACTTTTGGCATGAATGATGCAAAACCAGTTAACTCTCCTATGGAAACAAATTACTTAAAAGAAATGAACGATGAAGTTAATTTGCTACCAAATAACTGTCAATACAGAAAAGCTATAGGAAAACTGCTTTACATTGCTACAGTTGCAAGACCCGACATCGCTACAGCAGTGGGATTTTTATGCAGAAAGGTGTCTAAGCCAAGTCAGATGGACTGGAATGCCGTAAAACAGGTCATACGTTACTTAAACGGAACAATACATTTCAAGTTAAAGTTGCCTGTAAGGGGCAAATGTAAACTGATTGGATTTGTTGATGCTGACTGGGCTGGAGACTCAAGTGATAGAAAATCTACTAGTGGTCACTTGTTTCTACTCTCTGGTGGACCCATTAGCTGGACCAGCAGAAAACAGTCAACTGTGACACTTTCTTCAACCGAAGCAGAGTATGTTGCAGCAGCACAAGCAAGTCAAGAGTTAATTTGGCTAAGACAACTGTTAGCAGATTTGGATCAAAAGCAGATGGAACCCACTCAGATCTTTGAAGACAACCAAGGGTGCATTGCACTTGCACAGACAGAACGAGTCAACCCAAGAACCAAACATATTGATGTAAGGTATCATTTCCTAAGGGACTTGCAAGAGCAAAGACAGCTTGACTTAAAATATTGTCCAACTGAGGACATGGTTGCAGATATGCTTACCAAGCCTCTACATGCAAAGAGACACTTGGAACTGTTAAAGAAGAGTGGATTATCAGTTTAAGCCTTTCACTGTTGAGAAGGGATGTTGGAATACATGCAACAGCATTCATGCTTAAACACTGGAGTATTAAAAATGGTCACAAGGTGGCGCTGTGAATATTGTTAATGTATGATTGCAATGATCTTTTCTGTTGTTTTTCTGCACTCTATTGTTTTTCTTTTCTCTCCACGATATTGGTTTTGATCTTGCACACTATTAAATGTGCTCTGTATTATCCCTGAGTGATTCACAAGTAAATCCTTTTCCAAGTTGCTGTGCTGAGTGTTCTTTGTGTGATCATCACAAAGACCACCTCTGCCAACACTTGGTACCACAGAACTTGGACAACACTGATCTAGATGATCCCTTCGCTACTCAGATGCTGCAAGTGAGAGAACTAAGGTGAGAGTTCTGGGCAGGCAAGGGAACCAGAATGTGTGACATTTTTTTGGGTCTGCCCAGGCATATCTGATGGCATCTGAAGAAGAGGATATTTGTCGCTGGGGCGACTAATCTCCCCGAATCTGCTCATGTGGCCAGACCCTAACCATTTCAGGGTATCTTTGCTGATTTCTATCTAAATTGTTTTTAATGCCTAGCATTTCACTTACAATGTGCACATTAACTTACAATGAGTAACTAGTCTAGCAGAGTATGTGACATACTTATCTGAACTGTAACCTTCATACATTTCTTAATCTAACAAGAAGTCATACTTTTCTTAATCTGTGAGGTCTACCTTCCAATTACCAGGATCCCTCTTGTGTTGCACCTTATCATTTTTGTATTGTGCAAGGTCATGCACTTTAGCAAAAATAAAATAAATGCAAGTTATATATCAAATGGCAGTGTGTTGGGAGTTTCCTTAACTAAGAATAATCTAGGGTTTTTTGTTGCTAACAAGTTGTCTAATTATGGGCAATGTCATTCTGTGTCCAGTAAAGCAAAAAAAGGTCATAATCTCAAGGGATGAAAACATTATTTTTCCTCTTTATAGGTCCCTGGTAAGGCTCATCTGGAGTATGCAGTACAGTTTTGGGCTCCAGTATACAGTACCTGTAAATGTGCTGGAAAAAGTGCAGAGATGACATAGATTCATAATTAAATTGGGTCCAAGAAATCATCCAAGTCACTCTAAAAGGCATTTACAGAATGAGCCATCACAGCATCACCTGGCAATGCATTCCATAACCTTACTGTCCTCACTGTGAAGAACCACCTACGTTGCTTTAAATGAAAGTTCTTTTCTTCTAGTCTGAAGGGGTGGCCTCTGGTGCGGCGATCCTCTTTATCGGTAAAAATGTCCCCTGCTATTTGTCTATAATGTCCTCTGATGTACTTGTAAAATGTAATCATGTCCCCTCGCAAGCGCCTTTTGTTTTTTGGCTAACTATCTATATTAGAAACATTATATATTTTGCACAGCCTATTTACCTAGTTTTTATTTTCACACTGAACCGTTCCTGGAGTCCAAAACTGCACTGCATACTCCAAGAGAGGCCTTATCAGGGGCCTATAAAGAGGCATAAATATGTGTTTGTTGTGTTATGCCACGCAAGTTTAGTTTCTGCACATACTTTACTTAGTCTGTTTTTAATAACACCATTAAGTCTTTCCACTTTCCCACTAGCTTGGGGATGATACGGTGTGTGAAACATTTGATGTATCCCAATCTTTACAGATTAGTTGCATTACCTGTCCAGTGAAATGTGTTCCTTGATTGGATAATAGCTCAGGCAGTCCATATCTGCAAACAATCTCTGCAATGAGTTTTTTAGCTGTAGCTTCAGCTGAAGCTTTTACAATGAGCCAGGCTTCAGGCCAATCAGAGTATTTGTCAACACAAACAAGTACATATTCATAGGTACGACATTTAGGTAGCTGTATGTAAGCTATCTGCAATATCTGAAATAGGTACATTTCTTTAGGAAGTTGTTTGGTAGGTGTTGAAACTGTCTTACCTGGATAGTTTTGTGCACAAATGAGACATGATTGTACATAGTTGGCTGCGATAGACGAGAACCTAGAGCAGGGGTGTTCAATCTTTTGGCTTCCCTGGGCCGCATTGGAAAAAGAAAAATTGTCCGGGGGCCACACATGAAATACACAAACACTTTTGATTTGTAAAAGTAAAGAAAATACACAGAAAAGAACTGCAATACCAGTTGGATAACAAGATGGAGCTATACACTGGAACATGAGGCATCTGGATATTAAATAGACTTATTATTATATTATTATTATGATGTTTCCTCGGGAACTGAGAGTTTCAAGCTGGGCCGCATTCATATCCATCCTGGGCCGCATGTGGCCCTCGGGCCGCAGTTTGGACACCCCTGACCTAGAGGCAAACCACACTCTTGATACTGCATCACACCTCCCCCCTTTTGGGTGAGACCATGTGAGGCAGCAACCAAATATGGTAACAGAGCACGGGGTGTGACAGGGCGATCGCCTAAGCGCCAAACAGAAACATCACCATCTGGAGTTTGTGTACATCTGGCTTTAAGCCAATGTTCCTTCTTTTCAGTTTCTGCTTGGTCCTGAAGGACTAATAACACAGCACTAGAGGGAACAGGTAGAGTTAGTTCTTTTACAACACATGCTTTAAACATTTTATTATACAAACAGACTTTTTAATTGGCAAGATGGACATGTTCACAGGGCTGATCATATGAATTAACACTCCCTTATCAAGTAACCCTTGAATGACACGGTGGATCCCCTCTACCTGCGCTCTGGACAGTGGATGCTGTGAGATTTTGGGCAGGGGGCCCTTGGGTCTACTTGTATGAACACAGGTGGGAGGGATGACATCAACCCGGCATCCATCGATGATGAAGCCCACAAATCACCATTGTAATTCAGGAGGTATGGAAGGTTCCTCCTTAGAAATTTCCATTAGTGACATAAGATATGCGTATATCGGGCATTGGTCAGCTCAGACACTTGCTGAAGTGGGACAGAAACAAACACTCCGTCCGAAGTGCAGTATATGGTGCACCCTAGTTTGCAAAGGATTTCCCTACCTATGAAATTTTCAGGGGTAGAGGCACTTCTGGGCCAATGGATACTTCCACAGGGCTTGTCTCTGCCATAGGAATAGGTTTCCTCCCATTCCCACGACTACATTACCAGATAATGGCAGATTTGGGTCAGTCTTTAAACTTAAGCGGGAAGCCCCAGCAGGGCCGGACTGGAAGTAAAAAGCAGCCCGGGCAAAATAATCAAAGCAGCCCACATGTAAAGACACTATGTTTTGTACTCATTCACACATACAGTATATTGGGGTAAAACTGCAAAAATGGTTATAGGTGATGTGCATAAAGGGCTGCCTTTCTCGCTTAACTGTAATTAATGTAAAATATTACAGTTATTAATTAATTATTATTATTACATTATAATACAGTCAAATATTATTTAATGGCACTACATAAATCTAGTGTGTCTATATTAACCACTTTGTTGATTTGCCATTTATTATAAGCCTTGAACATTTTATTTAAAAATTACAAGGATTCAATAGTTCACCATTATAGTATGGGGTATATTCTTATAATATGCAAGTGATATGTGATATGCAAGTGATACAATCTGGACTGTTGGGGGGGTGGTTTGGGGAATTCTAGTTCAACAAGTGCTTTGTTTTTTAGTTTAACTGTTTATTGCTAAGAATGTTTCATGCTGCGCAGGTACCAGACACAATCTGGACTGTTGGGGGGGGGACTTGGTGAGTTCTAGTACAACGAGTGCTTTGTTTTTTGGTTTAATGATTATTAAACCGAAAAAGAAAGCACTCGCTGAACTAGAACTCACCAAGTCCCCCCCCCCCTCCCCAACAGTCCAGATTGTGGCTGGTACCTGCGCAGCACGAAACATTCTTAGCAATAAACAGTTAAACTAAAAAACAAAGCACTTGTTGAACTAGAACTCCCCAAACCTCCCCCCCAACAGTCCACTAGAACTCCCTCCCCCCTCAACAGTCCAGATTGTAACAGATTGTGGCTAGTACCTGCGCAGCACAAAATATTTTAAGCAATAAACAGTCAGTGATCCCTCTCCCAGGCTCCCTTCCCGTGTCTATAGCTTTAACCTCCCCTACTGAGCAGTACCTCTTACTAGGAGCTGACATGCCGACAGATCACAATGCAGAGAGGCAGGTCTAGACGAGACGAGTCACATGACGAGCTGTGACGTCTCCTATTCAAGTACACAGCCCAGCCAGCCCAGCGAAGCTGCGGGGAGGGAGGGGGATGCTGTCACAGAGCACAGAAGCAGAGTCTCTCTCTCCTGCCCTATTGGTGTGCCGTTTCTTTTTTTTCTTGCCTACATTCAAGGCGACGGGAGGGGGAAACACACAACTCTGTTCAAGAGAGGCCCACTTGAACAAGAAATAGAGCGGCCCCACGGGCAATTGCCCGAGTTTACAGATTGCCAGTCCGGGCCTGGCTGCTATCCCACAGTCACAGTGGAATTTCTCTGAATATAACAAGGTCACCATAAAGCATAAGTTTACCAAAAACCAAGAGAGTTTGAAACCACCTAAAATAACAGGCATTGTGAGTAATAGTATGGTAATTACCTGCTGCATCCTTTGAACCATTAAGCCTTTATCAACACCCTGCATAAGTGGCTATATAAACAGAAGACATTATTGTAAACATTCTTTGAAAAGTGGGCTATCAAGTGCAGTAAATAGATTAGCTATACAGCATCAGGTCCTCAGATGCTGCCAGTGGCGGATCTACCGAGGGAGCAAGGGGTGCGAGTGGGCCTGGGCCCGCACCCTCTTAGGGCCCCCCGGCAGCCCACGCGCCACTGAAAATGTGGGCGGTACGGAGGGGGGAGGGGCCCGGCTGCACGTCACGCACCAGGGCCCGTCCCCCTCTAGTTATGCTACTGGATGCTATAAAATGCTGCGACTTGGAATTCAACAACGATTACAGTGAAGTCAAAACAACTAAAAATCTCTATCTGTAGGCAATACACTCTCCCTAAAGACCCTCTGGCTGCGTCTGACCAACACATCATACCTAATGAGGAAGTAATAAGGTATACCTTATATGGTTGGACTACAACTCTCTAATTATGGGTGGCCAACATTAACCGATATTCTAGTTCCTCCAAATGGTTTTACAGATAATTCATTGTGGTTGGAAGCAGAATGATTAAATAATGAATTAGAGGCTAGAATACCCGCAAAATCTGAGAGCTGTAGTTCTACCACATTTAACAGGATGATGTACACAATCACTGCTAGCATGTGCTGAATTAGGTAACTATTCTATTAAAATGAGGGCAATTCAATGGACGCTTGTACATTTCTTTCTATTTTAATGACAGAGTTATATTACAAAAAATCAGGCAGTCATCTACTATTTTGAGCATTTTCCCCTTGCTGCCAATTACAGGTAAAAGTTCTTACAGTTTTGTCAGTCTTCAACCTGCCTGCTATGCTCAGCTGCTTTACTGATCCCTCGTTGTGCAGATCCAGGCTGAGAGGGTTAATCGATCAGTGTATGGTCACACAGCACCAGTCCCGATGTTGGCTGCAGGCTCTCAAACAGGGAGGCGCGCCTATTGTATCATCTCCTATAGGTCAGTGAGTAAGACAACTGACCTATAGAAAGCATTGGCTGGGCTGACTGCGTAGTGATTATGTAAATGTGCAGCAGTTCAGGACCCAGGAAGGGGGAGGGAATTCAAGTCAGTACTGATGTTCCGATTCTTTTTACATGCTGTCACATTACATCAGTCTTCTTTATCTCTATTTGTATAATGGAAAGGTCCCAGCAGCCCATTTATTTTATGAAGAGGGCAGCCCAATGGGCAATTGCCCGATCTCACAGATGGCCAGTCCGGGCCTGGTACAGTTGCCTCACCGATAACATTATGGGAAGCTCACAAATTCGTAATAAGGGGAGAAGTATGGCGGCTGCCCGCAAAAAGCGCAAAAATACAAGAATTACAGAACAGATTATTAAATCTGGAAATGCAGAATAAGGCAAATTACTCCCCCAGATTACAGACTTCTATAATTGATACTAAAAGAGAACTAGACCTACAATATACACTTGATGTGGATAATATATCCCAATGGCAAATTAATAGGCGGTTTTGTAAAGGAAATAAACCAGACACTCCCTTAGCACATATTTTGCATTCGGTCATGTCCCCAAATATACCCTTACATAAAATACGTACTAAAAATAGGACAATTACAGGTAACCCAGAAAATTTTTTACAGGAATTTATGGAGTTTTACACTAAAATATATCAAGATCCAACCAAATTCGATAAAACCCAAGCAGATAATTTATTTGAAAATTTGCAGCTCCCTATCCTAACTCCAGAACAGAAACAAATAATGGATAACAATATTACAATTGAGGAAACCCTGTTAGCCATTAAACTGCTTCCTAATTCTAAAACAACTGGAATAGATGGTTATTCTATATTATATTATAAAAAGTTTGCCTCGCTACTATCTCCCTATCTTACTTCCATGTTTAACAAAATATTGCAAGGAAATAAAATGCATTCAGATTCAATATTGGCCCAGATTGCCTTAATACCGAAACCCAACAAAGACCTTTTAGACTGTGGCAATTATCGTCCCATTTCCATACTGAATAATGATGTTAAAATTTTAGGCAAAATACTGGCCACTCGTTTCAATTCCTTTTTGGCTAATTTAATACACCAAGATCAAGTACGGTAGGTTTTGTCCCCAACAGAGACGGTGGAGAAAACATAAGGAGGTTATTACAACTAATATATACTCTTAACTCTGCCAAAACCCCAGCGCTCTTACTCTCATTAGATATACAGAAAGCTTTTGATACAGTTACCTGGGATTATCTGTATTATATATTGAATAAATGGAACTTTGGGGATAGATTTATTCTGCTGATCCAAGCGTTATATAACACTCCACAATCTTTTTTAAAATGAGGTCCCTTTGCCTCTAACACTATTATGTTGCATAGAGGGACGAGACAAGGCTGTCCCCTCTCGCCGTTACTCTTCATATTAGCAATCGAACCCCTTGCAGCACTAATAAGACAAAATCCGGACATAACTGGAGATTTGATAGGTCAGCAGACTCACAAACAAATGCTATTTTGCAGACAATATGTTATTGGTGATTACAAAGCCACTTACATCATTACCCCATCAATTTACTATCCTACATGCTTTTGGGACTATCTCAGGACTGAAAATAAATTCAACAAAATCTGAAGCCCTAGCCCTAAGTACTAATCAGACACATAAAAAAACTAATTCACCTCAATTTTGACTTACAATGGAAAGATAAATATTTGATTTACTTAGGGATTAGGATAACACCGAACCTAGAGGACCTATATCAGGCCAATTACCCTCATCTTTGGACGGAAATAGACAAAATGCGAATTGGTAACATTGATATATATCGATAAATACGATAAAAATGATGATTCTACCTAAAATTTTATATTACTTTCGCATGTTGCCAATTGAAGTCCCAAAATATATTATAAACAAAATGCAATCCAAGCTCACAAATTTATCTGGAGTGGGAAAAAAATCAAGATTTTCACAAAAAACACTTATAACACCTAAAAATAAGGGTGGTCTGGGTCTACCCAATTTATTTTACTATTATCAAGCGGCGCAGATTTTTGCCATTAATTTACTTTTATAAACCCATTCCTCCATTATGGACTCAAATAGAAACCGAACAGTTGAAACCAATTTATCCCATGGTACTACCATGGATCCCCAAACAGGAAAGACCCACTAGTTTCACTACTATTCTCAAAATGGCCCTGGCTGTATGGGATTCTGTTACACAAAAAACCCCCTTGGCTTCCCCTCATTGTCCAGCTATGCCGGTATTTGGGAATCCTATTTTTGTCCCAGGTATAAGGAAATCCGATTTCCAATGGTGGCAAACACATAATATGTGAATCATTTTCAGCTTTTACAAGGCATTGTAAAATTGGCTAGTATACTTGTGCAACGTGATCCGCCTAAAAGTGAATATTTTAGATATTTACAAATCCAACACTTCCTTACTAAAGTGCTTAAAGGGCATAGTAATGTTTTAAACTCAACTGCTTGGGAACAAGTATGTATTAATCTTCCATGTAGTAGAGGAATAATAACCTTATTATATAAGGAAATCTTAAATTCCTCCATGCTCTCTCCCCCAAACTACACCAAACAATGGGAGAGAGAGTTGAATAAGACAATAGAACCCATTCTATGGCAACAATTTTGGGAAAATACACACAAAAGTTCGATAAATCTACTGGCACAAGAAACACAATATAAAGTGTTATCTGGTTGGTGTATGGTGCCTACTAACTTACATAAATATTATCCTAGTTCCAGCCCCTTATGTTTTAGGAATTGCGGACTAGAAGGTTCAATGTAGAGAGGTGTCTAGATTTTGTTCTAGAATTTTAGCATTGATAAGTTCAATCACTGTATTAACCTTCAAAAAGACACATTATTTGTGCTGTTGAACACAAAAATTCCGGTGTCAAATAAATACTGTATACGCGAAAACTGATACAGTTTATCTTCATAGCAGCAAAACAAACTATTGCTGCCTCATGGAAAAAAACGTACCATGCCTATAACTATGTTATGCCATAGAATGAGCTGGATAATGATCAATGAAAGAATGTTAAGTATAACGGCTGTTAACTATACTATCTATACCAAGATCTGGACACATTGGATATCATATACTACAATGTAATACTGACATTCCCCTGAGACATTTTCCCACTAAAGTGTAATTTACTCTTCTTAATGCTTAAAGATAATAGGCTGAGTTGAAATCTATGACAGTACTTTACTACCATGGAGCACTACATTAGGAGAACACGATACATAAAACTGGAGAAATATTCGGCTGTAGACGGTTATGCTTGTTTGAAAGTATTTTATTGGTATACAATATAAAACTGGAAAATCATCATTTATTGTAACTAACAGTAAAGCTGGTGATTCCCTCTGCGTAGGTGAACATCTGTCATCTGAAATGAAAAAAGAGAAAAATGGTTACTTCATAATGTAAGTGAATGTAATACTGTAAACCAATAAAAAAGTTTTGAAAAGAAAGTACTGTTTCTATTTTTGCAGATGATACTAAATTGTGCAGAACTATAGGTTCCATGCAGGATGCTGCCGCTTTGCAGAGTGATTTGTCTAAATTGGAAAACTGGGCAGCGAACTGGAAAACGAGGTTCAATGTTGATAAATGCAAGGTTATGCACTTTGGCAAAAATAATATAAATGCAAGTTATACATTAAATGGCAGTGTGTTGGGAGTTTCCTTAAATGAGAAGCATCTAGGGGTTTTTGTAGATAACAAGTTGTCTAATTGTGGGCAATGTCATTTTGTGGCTACTAAAGCAAATAAAGTTCTGTCTTGCATAAAAAAGGGCATTAACTCAAGGGATGAAAACATAATTATGCCTCTTTATAGGTCCCTCGTGAGGCCTCATCTGGAGTATGCAGTGCAGTTTTGGAATCCAGTCCTTAAGAGGGATATAAATGAGCTGGAGAGAGTGCAGAGACGTGCAACTAAACTGTTTAGAGGTGTGGAAGACTTAAATTATGAGGGTAGACTGTCAAGGTTGGGGTTGTTTTCTCTGGATAAAAGGCGCTTGCGAGGGGACATGATTACACTTTACAAGTACATTAGAGGACATTATAGACAAATAGCATGGGACCTTTTTTCCCATAAAGAGGATCACCGTACCAGAGGCCACCCCTTTAGACTAGAAAAAAAGAACTTTCATTTGAAGCAACGTAGGGGGTTCTTCGCGGTCAGGACAGTGAGGTTGTGGAATGCACTGCCAGGTGATGTTGTAATGACTGATTCAGTTAATGCCTTAAGAATGGCTTGGATGAGTTTTTGGACAGACAGAACATCAAAGGCTATTGTGATACTAAACTCCATAGTTAGTATAGGTATGGGTATATATAATTTGTGTGAAAGTAGGGAGGGGTGTGTGTATGGATGCTGGGTTTTCATTTGGAGGGGTTGAACTTTATGGACTTTGTCTTTTTTCAACCCGATTTAATTATGTAACTATGTAACTATGCATTAATCCCTCCAGAGAACTAGTGCTGAAAACATTCATCTTTATACGTAGATTTTTCACTATAAACCATTCCAATGTCCTAAATAAATCTATAAACAAGACACAAAAATTATATTCATAAACTTTGGTACTTCTGGTGATCTATCTGAAAACAACTAGTTGTTTCAATGTGAACCAAGTTAATAGTTCAACCCCTCCAAATGAAAATCCAGCATCCATAAACACATTTTTACGGACGTTATATAGATGATTTAATATTCATTTGGACTGGGGACGAAAAAACGTCATGAATTTTGTACAATATATAAACCATAATAACCTCAACCTGCGATTTACTCACGAATATAATTGCACACGAATTAGCTTTCTAGATATTCTTTTAGAATGTTGAGATGGTGAAGTGCTTACCACACTTTATCGTAAAGAGTGTGCCGCAAACACCATCTTTTAGGCTTCTTCATCCCATCCGAAGCATCTTATTAATAAAAATAGGACAATTCTTGCCCCTTAGACGCCTATTGTAATAAAAAAAAACTCATCCTGGTGGTATAAGGGTGCGGCAGGGACGCCTGCCGCGCCGCTCCTCTTCCTGCGCTGTTGCCGCTCCTTAGGGCATGGGTTCCCGCGTCACATCTTCCTTATAGACACGGACGCGCTGGCGTGATGACATCAGCGCGCAGAGGCGCACAATGGCGCGAATTTCAAATGCTAAAAAGGGGATTTTGGCTTGTAGATCACTGTCCAAGATAGGAGTTTGTTCCTGGTGCTTCCAGAGCTTTTGCTAATCCTGTTTTGAACCTGTTTGATTCCTGTTGTGACCCCTGCCTGGCTTTTGACTATTCTGATATCTGGATCCTGACCCTTACCTGAATACCGACTACCTCTTCTGCTTAACCCTCTGATTGACTTCCTGGTTTGACCCTTGCCTGCCTGACTACGTTTATTCTCTGCCTGCCTCGACCCAGCCTGTTCTGACTACTCTATTCTATGTTTAACGCCTTGTACTACGACCTTCTGCCCAAAGACTTTGCTTTACAGTCGTGCCCCTCTGCCTATCCAGAACCTATAGCCTTGCACCTCTCGTTTAAATCCTGGTGGCATCCAAGTAGCTGAGGGCTCCTCCTGAGGCCAAAGGTGGTCACACTACAGGTGAAGCACGAGCCAAGACCAGGGTGCTTGGCATTTGTTCTGGTGTTGGGTGCCGACCGTTACACCTATGTTTCACCAACTTTCATGAATTTGTAAAACAGTCTTGCATTTTGCGGGATAGACTTTTGGTCTAGGGGTTATCATTTATCGGTACTCATGACAGCTTTTGAAAGAGCCTTAAAAACCCAACGTCATTCACTTTTGAATAAATCATATCCTAACAATGTCAATTGATCCCAGCATAAACAGTCAGCGATCACCGTACCAGAGGCCACCCCTTTAGACTAGAAAAAAAGAACTTTCATTGAAGCAACGTCGGGGGTTCTTCTCAGTCAGGACAGTGAGGTTGTGGAATGCACTGCCGGGTGATGTTGTGATGACTGATTCAGTTAATGCCTTTAAGAATGGCTTGGATGATTTTTTGGACAGACATAATATCAAAGGCTATTGTGATACTAAGTTCTATAGTTAGCATAGGTATGGGTATATAGAATTTAATTAAAAGTAGGGAGGGGTGTGTGTATGGATGCTGGGTTTTCATTTGGAGGGGTTGAACTTGATGGACTTTGTCTTTTTTTCAACCCAATTGTACTATGTAATTATGTAATTATGTAACTATGTATCAAAAAATACTTAGACGCAAAGTATTTTGAATATTTACCCTTGATACCAGATTACTCGGAGGTATGAACTCTGAGTTTGATGTGACTTAATATTACCACTAGTCATCCATACCAACATTAGCTTTTGGGCACCGTGGAGTTTGTATATTGTATACATATTGTTAACATTATTATCTTTTTTTACTTTGGAGAAAAGGATAATGGTTTTCTGAGGGACATTCCATGTACTTTTACAAAGTCAAAGTATGACCCATATCTGAACTTATGTACTCACATTTGTATTTGTAGACCCTTTGTGAACATTCATTTTTGTCTCTAGATTCATTTTTGTCTCCTTACTTACTGGATGTCATTTTTTTTTTCTTGTTTCCTTTGAAAAAAGGATATGTTACTAAGAGGGATTTATATTATATTCCAATTGATGAACTAATATTCAAATTGATGAATTATGAAAATAACATGTTTATGAATTGACATTTTCAGTCACAATTATTATAATTATATCTATTACAAAAAAAATATAAAGAACATCACGTCAATTTCAAAGATTTAGTGATTTAATTTATTAATTATTCATCTAGTTTAATTTTTTGCATATTTACATTAATAATTATATAGATTCTTTGACTTTTATATATTTACATATTCTTACTTCATGAATTCATATTGACACTACTACATTTTTATATATTCATATACATATCTATATTTATTTATCTATATAATATTTAACTACATGGTCTACTGTATTTTGTATGAACTTTCTTAAATTCGTTTTTGTTTTTATTGCATGGACATGCTTATTGTAATATTTGTATATATATGTATGTATATATATATATATATATATATATATATATATATGTTTCCCCTCCCCTTTTCTATGTGATTGGTGGTTTGGCCTATAAATATTGACTCACATTTTTTGTAACCTATGACTAAGTGTCCTTGACACGAAACGCATCAGGCATGAGTAGTTTATACAAATAAAAATCTCTATTTTCTTAATATTCGTCTGATCCATGCATGACCTTTGAGTGCCTTGCTTCAATATTTTGCTTTCCTACATATACTGTAGTTTGTCCGCTCCCCTGAGCTGAGGGCCTGGGGCAGGAGCACCTGGGCCACCCATTCTAATTGGCGAGTCATTCTACTGGCGAAGTTTATGCTTATATATGTTCTGCAAAAAATCATCCAAGCCATTCTTAAAGGCATTAACTGAATCACCCATCACAACATCATTGTTGCCACCTACGTTGCTTCAAATGAAAGTTCTTTTCTTCTCATCTAAAGGGGTGGCCTTTGGTACTGTGATCCACTTTATGGGTAAAAAGGTCCCCTGCTATTTGTCTATAATGTCCTCTAATGTACTTGTAAAGTGTAATCATGTCCCCTCACAAGCACCTTTTTTTCCAGAGAAAACAACCCCAACCTTGACAGTCTACCGTCATAATTTAAGTCTTTCATCCCTCTAACCAATTTAGTTGCATGTCTCTGCACTCTCTCCAGCTCATTTATATCCCTCTTAAGGACTGGATTCCAAAACTGCACTGCATACTCCAGATGAGGCCTTACCAGGGACCTATAAAGAGGCATAATTATGTTTTCATCCCTTGAGTTAATGCCCTTTTTATGCAAGACAGAACTTTATTTGCTTTAGTAGCCACAGAATGGCACTGCCCAGAATTAGACAACTTGTTACTTGCATTCATATTATTTTTGCCAAAGTGCATAACCTCCAGGTCATTAATAAACAAGGTGAAAAGCAAGGGACCTAGTACAGAGCCCTGCGGTACTCCACTATCATCATCATCAACATGTATTTATATAGCGCCAACATATTGCGTAGCACTGTAAAGTAAATGTGATTATACAACTACATCACATGAATTACATATATATAGAATATATGGAGTAACAAACATCACAATCAATACAGGTGCAAAAAGGTGAGGAAGGCCCTATGCATAGGCATACAGTCTAAAGGGAAGGGAGTAATACACAAGGTGTGGGAGTGGGCAAGATCGTATTAAGTGGGTGACAAATGTGGTATTGTATGTGGTGTTGCGTTTGGTAGTTAAGCAGAGTGAGGGTAGGCTTCTCGAAAGAAGTGAGTTTTCAGAGATTTTTTGAAAGCAGAAAGGTTGGGAGAAAGTCGGACAGACCGTGCGAGAGCGTTCCAGAGGAGGGGTGCAGCCCTTGCAAAGTCTTGAATGCGAGCATGTGAGGATTTAATGAGAGAAGAGTTGAGTAGCAGGTCAGTAGAGGACCGTAGTAATCGAGTGGGTGAGTATATAGAGATGAGTTCAGAGATGAAGGGTGGGGCAGAGTTATGAAGTGCTTTGAAAGTCAGTGTCATTAATTTGAATTTGATTCTGAAAGGTAACGGAAGCCAGTGCAGGGATTGACAGAATGGCGAGGCAGAGGAGGAGCGGTTGCTGAGGTGTATGAGCCTCGCAGCAGTGGAGAGGTGACAGTCTCTGGAGGGGGAGGCCAATTAAAAGAGAGTTAAAGTATTCTAGACGCGATATGATGAGAGAGTGAATAAGAATTTTGGCAGCGTCTTGGGTGATAAATGATTGCATTTTAGATATGTTCCTTAGGTGGAAGTGACATGATTTAATAAGTGACTGGATATGAGGAGTGAATGACAGGGCAGAATCTAGGATAACCCCAAGGCACCGGGCCTGGGGAGAGGGGGTGATAGTGGAATTGTTAACTATGATGGATACTTCGGGGATGCTACTGGTGTTAGTTGGAGGAAAGAGAACCATTTCAGTTTTAGAGAGGTTTAATTTAAGGTAGCGTTGGGACATCCAGGTAGAGATAGCGGACAGGCAGGAGGAGACACGAGTTAGGAGTTCTGGGTTGAGATCAGGAGATGAGAGATAGATCTGAGTATCATCAGCATAGAGGTGGTAGTGGAAACCATACGAATATATTAATTTGCCAAGGGAGGAAGTATAGAGGGAGAATAGTAATGGTCCCAGGACAGAGCCTTGAGGAACTCCAACAGAAAGAGGTAGGGGAGAAGATGATACTCCATTGTAGGAGACACTGAAGGAACGATTGGTGATGTAAGAAGAGAACTAGGAGAGGGCTGTGTCACGAAGGCCAAGCGACTGGAGGGACTGGAGGAAGAGAGGGTGATCTACAGTGTCAAATGCGGCTGAGAGATCAAGCAGTATTAGCAGTGAGAAATGATTGTTGGCTTTAGCTAACAACACTGGTCCAATTAGAAAATGTTCCATTTACCACCACTCTTTGTAGTCTATCGTTTAAATTTAGCCAGTTCTCTATCCAGGTACAAATACTATGTTCCAGGCCAACATTCCTTAATTTAACCAGTAAACTTTTGTGTAGCACTGTATCAAATGCTTTAGCAAAGTCTAAGTAAATTACATCCACTACCATCCCAGAATCGAGGTCTCTACTTACCTTCTCATAAAAAGAAATTAAGTTACTCTGGCAAGATCTATTACTCATAAAACAATGCTGGCACAAACTCATAGTATTATGATTTGCTCTGAAGTCCAGTATCTTATCCTTTATAAACCCTTCGAAAAGCTTTCCTACCACTGACGTCAGACTAACTGGCCCATAGTTTTGAGGCTGAGAACGGGATCTTTTTTTGAATAGAGGCACCACATTAGCAATTAGCCAGTCTCTCTGCACTATGCCAGTATTCTGAGATAGCTTCAGAAATCTCCTGGCATATCTGGGGATCATTTAAAAGTGTCTCATTAAGGCGCCAGTGTGTGGGTTTCCTGGGTATCAGTGAGAGATCAGTGTCCATCAGTACTGCTGAGTGATCAGTCCAGTGTAATGGGACAATATCTGTTGTTATAGGGTATGAAAGGAGGTCCCTACAAATCAAGAAAAGGTCTAACATTGAGTATAGTTGATGTCGGGCTGAGTAGAAGGTGTAGGTTCGTTTGTTAGGGTGGTTGATTCGCCATATATCTCTGAGGTCTAGTTTATGAGTCAATTGGCGTAATTTCTTACATTGGATGCCATATTGTTGAATTTGTGGGGGGTCAGATCTGTCCCTGGCTTTGGAGAGAACTAGATTGTAATCTCCCCCTATAATCACTGGGATCTGATATTCTCCCCTGATTTTTGTTAGGACTTTTTGAAGGAATGGTACTTGGCCTTTGTTTGGGGCATAAATGTTTGCAATTTTAAGTAGTTTACCATTGAGTTTGCCTGTGGCAATCAAGATACATAGTTACATAGTTAAATTGGGTTGAAAAAAGACAAAGTCCATCAAGTTCAACCCCACCAAATGAAAACCCAGCATCCATACACACTCCCTCTCTCCTTTTAATTAAATTCTATATACCCATACCTATACTAACTATAGAGCTTAGTATCACAATAGCCTTTGATATTATGTCTGTCCGCAGAAACATCCAAGCCATTCTTAAAGGCATTAACTGAATCAGCCATCACAACATCACCCGTCAGTGCATTCCACAACCTCACTGTCCTGACTGTGAAGAACCCCCTACGTTGCTTCAAATGAAAGTTCTTTTCTTCTAGTCTAAAGGGGTGGCCTCTGGTACGGTGATCCACTTTATGGGTAAAAAGGTCCCCTGCTATTTGTCTATAATGTCCTCTAATGTACTTGTACAGTGTAATCATGTCCCCTCGCAAGTGCCTTTTTTCCAGAGAAAACAACCCCAACCTTGTCTTATGCAAGACAGAACTTTATTTGCTTTAGTAGCCACAGAATGACACTGCCCAACTTATTATCTACAAAAACCCCTAGATCCTTCTCATTTAAGGAAACTTCCAACACATTGCCATTTAGTGTATAACCTGCATTTATATTATTTTTGCCAAAGTGCATAACCTTGCATTTATCAACATTGAACCTCATTTTCCAGTTTGCTGCCCAATTTTCCAACTTAGACAAATCACTCTGCAAAGTGGCAACATCCTGCATGGTACCTATAGTTCTGCACAATTTAGTATCATCTGCAAAAAATAGAAATAGTACTTTCAATGCCCACCTCCAGGTCATTAATAAACAAGTGTAAAAGCAAGGGACCTAGTACAGAGCCCTGCGGTACTCCACTAACAACACTGGTCCAATTAGAAAATGTTCCATTTATCACCACTCTTGTAGCCAGTTCTCTATCCAGGTACAAATACTATGTTCCAGGCCAACATTCCTTAATTTAACCAGTAACCTTTTGTGTGGCACTGTATCAAATGCTTTAGCAGTCTAAGTAAATCACATCCACTGCCATTCCAGAATCGAGGTCTCTACTAACCTTCTCCTAAAAAGAAATTAAGTTAGTCTGGCAAGATCTATTATGCAAACTCATAGTATTATGATGTGCTATGAAGTCCAGTATCTTTGAAGTCCAGTATCCTTTATTAACCCTTGGAAAAGCTTTCCTACCACTGACGTCAGACTATATATTTTTGAGGCTGAGAACAGGATCCTTTTTTGAATAGAGGCACCACATTAGCAATTCGCCAGTCTCTCTGCACTATGCCAGATCTCAGTGAATCCTGAAAAATTAAGTAAAGAGGTTTGGCAATCACAGAGCTAAGCTCGCTAAGTATTAATTTTAAAAAAATCGCTGTATACCTCAAAGTGATTTGAGGAGGCAAAAAATACAGAAAAGTAATGTAGTGTAGTATTTTATAATATATAAAAACCACCTATAAGTGTTCAAAAACTCATTATATGTGTCCCATAAACTTGTTATAGTGAACAGTGGGCTACAACAGACAAGTGATCCGTAGAAAGAAGGGGTGGAACATGTCCACCTAAAATCCTAATGTTTCTGGTGGTATATTATACTCAGAATACCCAAAAAAACAGAGCTTATAACAGCGTGAATTCCGTTCCCAAGTGAAATCTTCCTTTTCCCCTTTCTCCTTTATGGGCAATAAGAAGGCAGCATGTGTAGAAACGTAATTATAATTTTAATAGTAAGTAAAAGTTTACACTCACAAGCATGGAATATTCGTTCACATAAAATTCGTTTTAAAACCAAGCCCTGCTGCTGGCAGCTTCACAGTCTCTCCTGCGCATCCAATGTGTCTGTTCAGCGTTTGCGTGTCTGTTCAGTGTTCGCCTGGATCCAGTGCGCTTGCCCCAGCTTCACAGTCGGTGTGCTTCTACACCCGCTACGTCACCACTGACGCGTTTCGCCGTTCAGGCTTCTTCCAAGAGTGGTGACGTTTCCTCTAAAGTGCCTCCTTAAGTTGCCCATCCGTTTGAAGCATTGTAACTTTATTCATGTAAGTCCTTTGAAACAAAGTATCTGTACAGCCTACCTAATCAGCTTATCGCCCAATATGATACAAAATACTATCTTAAAAACACTTTTGCAACAATTTATAACAGTTAAAAAAGATCAGGTTAGATAAGCCCTCAAATTAAAATCTACATTTAAACCACAGGGAGATAATGATTTTAATTTATTGATCCACCAACTCTCCCTTTGTAATGTGCTGGTTACTAAATCTCCTCCCCTCCAGTGTGCCTTAACCCTCTCAATCCCAAACCACCTTAAACCCAATGGGCATTTATTATGTTTTTCACAGAAGTGTCTTGAAACTGAATGTTTAAGTTTCCCTTAGTTATGTTATTTATATGTTCGCAAATTTGTTTTTTTAGCTTTCTGTTCGTTTTACCAACATATTGGAGGCCACACGGGCACTCCAAAATATAGATAACATTTGCTATGTCACATCTAATTAGATCTTGAATTTGGAACTCTTCTCCAGTTATATAACTGTTGAATGTCTTAAATTTAACCCTAAATCTACAAGCTTTACATAGACTACAGGGAAAATGGCCTTGAAAAATATCTTTATTCGTTTTTTTGTTTCTATGTGTATAAACCAATCTTTGTTTTAGATTGGGTGCTTTCTGGAAGACGGTTTTAGGTTTTGCTGGAAGGATAGATTCTAATTCCCTATCTGAGCTAAGCACGTTCCAATGTTTTTCAACTATTTTTCTAATAGCTCCTGCTTTAGCGTGACAAAACATATATTAAAATTTTCCCATTCTTTTTCGTTTTGTGAAATTTCTTTTTTGTATTCTAGCATTTTTTCTCTATTTTCCCCTCTCACTGTATTTCTTATTCTTTGTATATCCATCTCTTTATAACCTCTTTCTAAAAATCTTGTTTTTAAAACATAAGACTGTGCATCATATTTCTCTATTTTGCTCAAATTTTTCCTAATCCTTCTGAATTGTCCTTGTGGTATGTTTTTGATCCACTGGGGGTTGTGGTTACAAAACATAATTATTGGTATCAACAGTTTTGAAATAAGTGTATGTGTGCATTTTGTCCATTTTCTATATAAATTTGTAGGTCCAAAAAATCTATTTTTTCGGAACTATAGTTTAGTGAGAATTCCAAATTAAAGTCATTTAAATTTAATTTACTTACAAATTTCAATAGCTCTGTTTCCCCTTTGTCGCAAATTATAAGGACATCATCGATGTCTAAAACTGTGAGAAAAAAAATCGACATTTACCATCCCAAGAGAAAGGAAAAGCAATAGAAACATATGAGAAGCTAATCCTAAGGGACTTAGAACATTTAGAGTTTAATAAGTGAAAGGATAATCTTACGAAAGGTGAGAGAAAAGCCTTGAAAGAACTTGCAGAAAATAATACAATAATAATCAAAACGACTAATAAAGGGGGGGCACAGTAATAATGGATATGGAGAAATATGATGACGAGTGTAACAAATTGTTGGGGGAACATAATACGTATAGAAAATTAGAATGTAACCCTATGAGTATATTTCAAAATAAATTGAAAAAAATTATTATTGAGGCAGAGAAAAATAATATAATTAATACAACAGAAAGGAACTATATACTAATAGAACATCCCAAAGTTCCCCTTTTCTACATTTTACCAAAGATTCATAAAAATCCAGTTACACCCCCAGGACGACCAATAATTTCTGGAATTAATTCTCCAACTAGCAATCTCTCTCATTATATAGACACAAAATTACAAGCTTATGTTAGCACACTACCCTCATATCTAAAAGATTCAACACAAGTTTTAAAGATCCTTAAAGAGCTGAAATGGGACCCAAGCTGGATCCTGGCCACTTTAGATGTAAAATCACTTTACACTTGCATCGAACACCAGCTAGGGATCAAAGCAATTGAACATTATCTGACACAAGATGAAAATTTGGATCAAGGACATAAGGAATTTATTATTACAGGAATAGAATTTATTTTAAATCACAATTTCTTTTGGTACAATGGGGGGTGTTTTCTGCAAGTCTGCGGTACTGCCATGGGAACACGGTTCGTGCCCAGTTATACTAATTTGTTCATAGGCTTCTGGGAGAAATTTATTTTAGAGCCCATGAAACTGGACGCGGGCCTGTTGCTATGGAAACGGTACATCGATGATGTCCTTATAATTTGGGACAAAGGGGAAACAGAGCTATTGAAATTTGTAAATTAAATTTAAATGACTTTAATTTGGAATTCTCACTAAACTATAGTTCCGAAAAAATAGATTTTTTGGACCTACAAATTTATATAGAAAATGGACAAAATGCACACATACACTTATTTCAAAACTGTTGATACCAATAATTATGTTTTGGCTACAAGTAACCACAACCCCCAGTGGATCAAAAATATACCACAAGGACAATTCAGAAGGATTAGGAAAAATTTGAGCAAAATAGAGAAATATGATGCACAGTCTTATGTTTTAAAAACAAGGTTTTTAGAAAGAGGTTATAAAAAGATGTATATACAAAGAATAAGAAAACAGTGAGAGGGGAAAATAGAGAAAAAATGCTAGAATACAAAAAAGAAATTTCACAAAACGAAAAAGAACGGGAAAATTTTAATATATGTTTTATCACGCAGTACAATTCTAAAGCAGGAGCTATTAGAAAAATAGTTGAAAAACATTGGAACGTGCTTAGCTCAGATAGGGAATTATAATCTATCCTTCCAGCAAAACCTAAAACCATCTTCCAGAAAGCACCCAATCTAAAACAAAGATTGGTTTATACACATAGAAACAAAAAACCGATTAAAGATATTTTTCAAGGTCATTTTCCCTGTAGTCTACGTAAAGCTTGTAGATTTGGGGTTAAAGTTGAGACATTCAACAATTATGTAACTGGAGAAGAGTTCCAAATTCAAGATCTAATTAGATGTGACATGGCAAATGTCCCGTGTGGCCTCCAATATGTTGGTAAAACGAACAGAAAGCTAAAAAAAGGAATTGGCGAACATATAAATAACATAACTAAGGGAAACTTAAAACATTCAGTTTCAAGACACTTCTGTGAAAAAGATAATAAATGTCCATTGGGTTTAAGGTGGTTTGGGATTGAGAGGGTTAAGGCACACTGGAGAGGAGGAGATTTAGTAACCAGCACATTACAAAGGGAGAGTTGGTGGATCCATAAATTAAAATCATTATCTCCCTGTGGTTTAAATGTAGATTTTAATTTGAGGGCTTTTCTAACCTGATCTTTTTTAACTGTTATAAATTGTTGCAAAAGTGTGTTTAAGATAGGTAGGCTGTACAGATACTTTGTTTCAAAGGACTTACATGAATAAAGTTACAATGCTTCAAACGGATGGGCAACTTAAGGAGGCACTTTAGAGGAAACGTCACCACTCTTGGAAGAAGCCTGAATGGTGAAACGCGTCAATGGTGACATAGCAGGTGTAGAAGCACACAGACTGTGAAGCTGGGGCAAGCGCAGTGGATCCAGGCGAACGCTGACCAGACACGCGAACGCTGACCAGACACGCTGGATGTGCAGGAGAGACTGTGAAGCTGCCAGCAGCAGGACTTGATTTTAAAACGGATTTTAATGCGAACGAATATTCCATGCTTGTGAGTGTAAACTTTTACTTACTATTAAAATTATAATTACGTTTCTACACATGCTGCCTTCTTATTGCCCAGAAAGGAGAAAGGGGAAAAGGAAGATTTCACTTGGGAATGGAATTCACGCTGTGATAAGCTCTGTTTTTTTGGCTTTCTTGTGAGTATAATATACCACTAGAAACATTAGGATTTTAGGTGGACAGGTTCCACCCCATCTTTCTACGGATCACTTGTCTGCTGTAGCCCACTGTTCACTATAACAAGTTTATGGGACACATATAATGAGTTTTTGAACACTTATAGGTGGTTTTTATATATTATAAAATACTACACTATATTACTTATCTGTATTTTTTCCCTCCTCAAATCACTTTGAGGTATACAGCGATTTTTTTGAAATTTATAATTTTTTGGAGGTGGAAGAGAGCCTGGTGATCGCTGGATTGGGAACACACTGCGTTTGGGAGTCATTTTGTATTTATTAAGCTCGCTAAGTACCCTGGGATGAATACCATCTGGCCCCGGACCTTTGTTAATCTTAACATGTTCTAGTCTCTTTTGAATTTCATCATGTGTGAACCATGCATCATTAGTGGTATTACTAGAATTGGGACTATTAAGAAGGAAACCTTCACTTATTGGTTCCTCATTTGTGTAGACAGATGAATAATATGAGTTCAGAAGCTGCGCTTTTAGGTAATGAGATAGCAGCTCCCTAAAACAAGATAGCAGCTACCTGGTAGATCTAAGAACAGCACTCAATAGAAAAAGCCAGGTCCCACTGTGTCACATTCTATTACATTGAGTAGGAGAAACAACAGACTGCCAGAAAGCAGTTCCAGCCAAGTCCCACTGCGTCACATTCAGTTACATTGAGTAGGAGAAACAACAGCCTGCCAGAAAGCAGTTCCAGCCAGGTCCCACTGCATCACATTCAGTTACATTGAGTAGGAGAAACAACAGCCTGCCAGAAAGCAGTTCCATCCTTAAGTGCTGGCTCTTTCTGAAAGCACATGACCAGGCAAAATGACTTGAGAAGGCTGCCTACACACCAATAGTACAACTATTAAAAAAATACTCTTGCTGGTTCAGGAATTACATTTTATATTGTGAGTGAATTATTTGCAGTGTAAACAGTGTAATTTAGAAATAAAAAATGCATAATAAAAATCAGGACAGAATCACTTTAAGGTGCATGAAATAAACACACTCCTTAATTGAGTGTGAAATAAATGGATTTCCTAATGAGCAGTTAGTCTTATGGAATTCCTTTATTTTCACACTCCATTAATTTAGCTCTAATTTAAATTCAGCCACTTTGATCCACATTATTGTGTACATCAGGTTGTCTCTAGCATGCCCCCTTGTATGTGATTTTGTTAAAGATGGACCTAACACAAAGATGGACATTTTGGTTGGTCATTTGATCTATGAGTTGAATGTAATATATATAACAGAGAACATCGCACCTTCATTATATTCAGCTTTATACCACATTTTTGTTATTTTTTTTGCCCCATGACTGGCTAACAACTGGTATTACAGCCCATGATGATTGGAATACATTCTAAAATTCTTCTGCATTTCTTGGTTTTGCCTCAGGAACAGCAGGAAAGGGTGGGAGCTACAACATGGAGCTGGCCACTGCTCTTGTTTAAACTATAACAAACAAGGAAACGTTGTGCTCACCACTAATTTTTAAAACCATTAAGCTCTTACCCTTTCCAGTGGTGGCCAATAAAAGGGCAACCATGTTTGGGAGTTTTAACCTTGAAAGCAGCAAATAAGTTGCAGGTAAAACTTAGTCCCTGTGTAAAATGTATAATGAAGTAATAGAATTCTTAATGAATCAGATGCAAGTTGACTGTAGGACTGGCCATACCAGGGATATCTTTGACATAGTTGGCCAGCTTAAATATACTGTGGTGACAGCCTCATTACACCCCTGCTTAATGGTTGTAAAAAAAAAAACAATTCAGAAAAGCTGCAGCAAATGACTTAGTTTTGCAAAAGTTAAAGAGCATCACAATGAAAAGGTGGCCCAGTCATAAAAGAGCTGTACCCAAAGAATTGCAAGCATACTGGACTTTCAGAGAGGAAATCAGTTATGCATCTGAACTTATGGTCAAATCAACAAAGGTAATACTTCCTTCTATACAGAGACAAGAGATGTTTAGAAAAATCCACGTATCATACTTGGGATAGTTAAATGCAAAGAAAGAGCTTGAGACATATTCTATTGGCCAGGAATGTTGGCTGATATTGAAAAACTGTTTTCCAGTGTTCAAAATGCAATGAGACATGAATATCAACCAAAAAGAACCTTTGATTCCTCACCCAATTCCCAGAAGACAATGGTAATAGGTAGGAACTAACTTATTTTGTTTTAATGGATCAGAATACCTACTTCTAAAAGTTTCCAGAGATACTCAAACTGAATATCACACCAAGCAGAAGTATAGTCACTGTAGACCTTTTTACCCATTAAGAGGATCAACGTACCAGAGTCCACCCCTTCAGACTAGAAGAAAAGAACATTCATTTGAAGCAACGTAGGGGGTTCTTCACAGTTAGGACAGTGAGGTTGTGGAATGCACTGCCGGTTGATGTTGTGATGGCTGATTCCTTTAAGAGCGGCTTGGATGATTTTTTGGACAGACAGCATATCAAAGGCTATTGTGATACTAAATTCTCTAGTTAGTATAGGTATGGGTACATATTATTTATGTGAATGTATCTAGGGATGTGTGTGGATACTGGGTTTTCATTTGGAGAGGTTGAACTTGATGGACTTTGTCTTTTTTCAACCTGATTTAACTATATAATTAACTATGTAACTATTCAAATCCATATTTATAAGACATAGTATTCCTGATATTGTCATATCTGACAATAGTCCTCAGTATGTCAGTGTAGAATTCAACACATTTGCAGAAATTTGGGAATCCAAGCACAACTTCCAGTGCAGGTCATTCTCAGTCAAATGGACAGGCTGAGAGAACTATGCAGACATAAAAACATGCTTAAAAAGTCACAAGACATCCACAGCAATCCTTACATTGCTTTAATGTAATATTGTGGTACACTACTTGAAGGCATTGGATTGCCAGCTTTACAACTTTTGTGATGGTTACCAACACACACCTCATTGCTCATACTCAGAGGTATCACCAAGGTGCATGACAAGGTGAAAGGCAAAAAAAAAACAAAATTGTACTACAACACGCAATCCAAAGAACTACCAGATACTGTAAGGATACAAAGAGGACACACATAGCAACCTGCAAATGTTGTGCAAAAGCATGACCAACCCAGATATTTTGTTGTTCATACACCTGATGGGAGAGAATACATGAGAAACAGAAAACACCTGAGAAACCCTGAATAGAAGGGTAGTTTCCCATTGCCATTACTTTTTCAGCATTGAATACATAATTTAAACAGTAACACCAAAAAAATGAAAGTGTTTAAAATAATGAAAATATGATTTAATATTTTCCTGGACTGGTACAACTGGTGTGTTTGCTTCAGAAAATCTTGCGCAGAATTTGAGGGTCAATCCTATTCACCCGACTGAAAATTTAGATTTTTCTAAAATAAATTTTGATTGGTCAAATGTCGAGTTAATGGGAGTTTTAAATAACTCCCATAAACTCGAAATTTGACCCTTAATAAATCTGCCCCTAAGTGTACTAGAAAATCAAGTAAACATGAAATAAACCAGATAGGCTGGTTCTGTTACAGTAAGGATTAATTATATCTTAGTTCAGATCATGTATAAGGCAGAGCTTTATCATCACAGATAAAAAAGGATTAATTTTTTAAAATTTGGATAACGTATGTAATTTGGATTTTTCCAGATAACAAACCTGTAAAGTTTATATAAACAAATAACATCCATACTAGAAACAGGTGGAAATCTCAGTGAATCAATTTGTATAATTAACCTGATTGGAGGTGTCCACAAAACAAATTACTATATACTAATAAACCAAAAAAGGGACTTCTCCTCCAATACTAGGCTCCCATAAAATGGGATAAGGTATATAACCATATGAGAAAGTTATTTAAGATAAAAGGCAATGTTTATTAACCACCATGCCAAAAGCAATTAAAAACATTTAAAACATACTAGAATAGCAGCGCTGCATGGGGTATAGGGATCCCTACCCTCTAATTATCCAAATTTTGTGGGGCTCCGGGATATCAAATCATAACAAAATATATTCGTATGAAATGGCTCGTCAGCCTTTAAACATACGACATGTAGCCCTGTATGTCCTGGAGTCCGGTAATCAAGGGGACAAGCGTGCGCAAGTCTGCTTGTGAATATTCCAGTGAATAAAGTAGGTGAATCCTGTGCTTGGATATGAACAAAAATCGTGGGTCCTATGGGTATGGACCAAGAGCGGAGCCAGTGTGTAAAGGGTCGGGACTCTGGTATGGACCCAATTGACCGCAGTGGAGCGCCCAATTTGAATGACAGGAGCGGCTAATTAATGCTGCCGCTTGGGCAGTTGCAAACTTGCAATAGTCACCAATAAATGCCAAGCAGCGGTCCTGAGGTCCCGATTCTCATTCAAACCCAAATAAGTGTTTATACAGACCATATGCAGTGTTCTGTTGTCCATACACCGGGTATTGTCACACTCTCTACACGGATCGTACTGTGTTTTCCAAACGGATTCCTTCTAACGCACCACAAGTCCCCACATGCACAGCGGAATCCCACATCACTCCATGCAGACACTGAGCCTCGACAGCTGTTTCGCCACCGACCGTGGCTTTGTCAAGAGGTCGAAGAACCGGATGTAGCATCGTTTTATTCTATTGGTCACATGATCTAGACGTCTAGCTTTCACAATAGCGATATTTTTATGTTCAATTGGATACAATGATATCAACTAGAGAGTTACTTTTCCATGTAGCCATATGTTGTAACCATTTTTGTATCCATTGAGAAACTCTTGTAAGATAAGAAAATGCACATTGCAATATGTTGGAAAAGGAAGAAAAAGATTTATACAATGTGACTCAAATAGATTTCTATTGTAAATATACACCCAATACCGGCGTGGTGGTTAGAATCAAAGCTTTCTAAGATACAAATATTGTTTGTCGATACTTGAAGGTATTGCTATTTTGTATTCATGGTACTATACATATAATTAAGGAATTACCCAAAGAAAAATTGCATATATATAAATAAAGAAAATTAAATAAAGCAAAAATGAAAAAATAAATAAGGAAAAGAGAAAAAGGATAAAGCAAAAGAAAATTGGAAAATACGCAAGGTAATTCCCTTAGGGATTGCATTAATAGGGAAGCTTCATATTAAAGGTTCATATTAAAGAATGATAACCTAAATGGTGTGAAAGGCTCATATTACTTTTTGCTTATGAATCTATCCTTGTTTATTTCCAAATTTTCATTTGTTAACGAAGGCTTGAAAATTAAGCTGACCATTGAGTCCGAATTCAGATCTAAATGTGTTGAGTCTAAATATCCAACCTGTCTCCATTTGGAGTAATTTGCTATCCAGATCACAACCCCGGATATCACCGTGAAGACGGTCGATACCCTGGAAATAGGATCCTCTATATTGTCCATTATGCCTACAATAAATGTGTTTTGCAATGGATGATAGCAGATTGCAATTATTAATGTCACGCATATGTTCATATATGCGTCGTTTGTTTCACTATGGAATTTTTTGCAGATGATAACAAATGGGCCTCTTTGGCTAAAACAGTTTTTTCAGGATCTTTAACACAGGGGGGCAAGGCTTCCCTTACTCTTTCTCACCTAATGGTGAAAAGTAAAAACTTACTACGGAGAAGGTTGAATGTATTTTGGAATGTAATATGTTTGGAGGAATATTTGACACGGGGAATTATCCGAGGGGTTTACGAGTCCAAATTTTTCCTTCTTTCGAGGATACACCACAAATATTTAAAACAAAATGGGAAGAAGTCTTAAGTGAATGTTCCTGCAAACTCATGTCCCTTCTTAAACAGTATAACATTGAGGAATTAGAGTCAATAAAAATACAACAAAAACAAATCTGGGATCAAATAAAAGAATATGAATTGAGTGAGGACTTCAAAAAAATGGATAGTGATCTGAAAGATTTTATGGATAAACTAAATGTTGAAGTAATGCACTTAAAAAAATGCAAATTTGATAGGGACACCCTTGATTACGAAAATAAACATGTTTATTTATGGAATAGCAAAAAGACACGTAATTTTAACACCTACAATAAAAATGAGGGCACAAGAGGCCCTCAGGGGGCACAATTTAGACAGTACACATATGGGAAATCGGACCGCGACACTCACTCTGAGAGTGAATTGAGCGGTTCCGACACATCTTCTAGTACACGAAAACACTTCGACCGGAAAAAACGAAAGTTTAACACGGTTTTTCATAAGGAACACGTTACCTCACAGGCCGTACAGGAGAGGAGTGTCAGAGCTCCCTTCCTGCCCAACCTTTCTCAAGACACACTTCCAGTTCAAAGCACGGGTTTTTTACAGTCACTGAACCTGTGAAGATCACAGGGAGTACTATTTCACCTCCATCACATAATGATTTACAGATAATTAATCTTTCTAGTTTAACTCTCACTCCCACGCTCACTGGGTTATTACAGAAGGGTCTCACTTTTGTGCCGTCAAAATCATTGGACCATTTTTCAGTAATCAAGGATGTCCATTTATTTGCACGCAGATTACTTTTAAAGCTACAATGGTCTAAGTCCAATCGAAAAGCAGATCTGGATCTTAGCCAATTTAACTTGAATGACTTTAAGACCCTAAAAATTCTATTTGACCTTTGGGATGATCCCAGCGTAGAAGAGGAACAGAAGGTTTTGCAGGACTTTCAGGACTTATGGTTGGAAAATTCAGGTGACTCTGTTAAATTGCCATCATGTAAGAAAAAATCTAATCGTTATCCTAGTACTACTGAAAATGGAGCAGTAGACACCTTCGTACAAAGGGTCACGGAAGATATTTTACATTTGACTAGGAACATCACACACCCTAATCTTACAAGGGAAGAGGCTGGGGAACTGAAGACATTGAGGGACAATCCTGATATAGTCATTAAATCATCAGACAAGGGCTCCAATATTGTGGTTATGGATTCGTCCAAATATATTATGATGTGTACAAAAATTTTACATAACAAACAATGGTATCAATCCATTCTTCTACCACAGCTACAAAAGTACAAGGACAAACTGTTTGATTTGATTGATCAAGCTCATGAGGTTGGTGTCATTGATCAAAACACCTCTGAATTTTTAAAAGTTAAACACCCTAGGACACCAACATTCTATGCTCTCCCGAAGGTTCATAAGTCCCTTAGTGAACCTCCGGGGAGACCTATCGTGTCGGGGTGTGGATCACTTACTGAACCCATAAGTGGATACATTGATATGGTATTACAGCCTCTCGTAACTTTGTTGGACTCATTTGTACTAGATACATCTCACCTTCTAAGGGAAATTAACGGATTAACATTGGATCTGGATTGTATTTTAGTGGGTCTGGATGTAGAGACACTGTATATGAGTATACCCCACACATTGGGCCTAGAAGCCATTAAATGCATATTTGAGCGGATACAGAAACCAATCTCCAAAGAACATGCTTTCATATTACAAGCATTGAGTTTTGTCTTACATCATAATATATTTATTTTTAATGGTGTCTATTACCTGCAACGGCAAGGCGTGGCTATGGGAGCCAAATGTGCACCCAGCTATGCAAATTTGTACCTAGGAGAATGGGAACGATATGTATTCTCTGATGATGAATACGACGAATGTGCCACATCTTACGTTGGCATAGATATATCGACGATATCTTGATTATATGGCAGGGTCCCGAGGAATTATTGAGAGAATTTGTGGCTAAACTTAACAAAAACAATTTCAATCTAAAGTTTACTCTAAATTTTCACTATACCAAATTGGAGTTCTTGGATATTGAGATTAAAAAGACAAAATGGGTTTGGTTTCTACCAACCTTTTTCGCAAAAAGACAGCCAGTAACAGTTTGTTACATGCAGATTCGATGCATCCATCAAAGTGCATTGAGGGTATTCCGAAGGGCCAATACCTCAGATTGCGGAGAATTTGCTCCACGGAGGAAGATTTTAAAAAGGAAGCTTACCAATTATATCTAAGATTTAAAGCACGGGGCTATAAAACACGTTGCCTACGTAGAGCCTACCACAATGCACTGTCCTTCAATAGAGAAGAGTTATTATATAAGTCTCAACAGGCGGGGACTCATAAACCAGGACCAAAGGGGACAGATGAGACCAGACTTGTTTTGACTTTTAGTTCGGAGGACCATAAAATTCGGTCTTTGATCCAAAAACATTGGAATATTTTATCAAATGACCCCACTGTGGGTAGGTTAATCCCCACCCGTCCTCTATTTGGTTATAGGAGAAACAATAGCATGGGGGACCTTCTGACCCACAGTCACTTTCAAAAACGTACAAAGGCAGGATGTTGTAAATTAGTGGGAACCTATAATTGTGGGGCATGTGAACAGTGCCAATATGTAAAAGTGTCTAAGGAATTTGGAACTGCGAAGGCCCGATATGACATGCAACATTACATCTGCTGCACCACGACCTATGTGATTTACATGTTTACATGTCATTGTGGCAGTAAATATGTAGGCAAAACAACGAGACCCCTCAAACGACGCATATATGAACATATGCGCGACATTAATAATTGCAATCTGCTATCATCCATTGCAAAACACATTTATTGTAGGCATAATGGACAATATAGAGGATCCTATTTCCAGGGTATCGACCGTCTTCACGGTGATATCCGGGGTGGTGATCTGGATAGCAAATTACTCCAAATGGAGACAGGTTGGATATTTAGACTCAACACGTTTAGATCTGAATTCGGACTCAATGGTCAGCTTAATTTTCAAGCCTTCGTTAACAAATGAAAATTTGGAAATAAACAAGGATAGATTCATAAGCAAAAAGTAATATGAGCCTTTCACACCATTTAGGTTATCATTCTTTAATATGAACCTTTAATATGAAGCTTCCCTATTAATGCAATCCCTAAGGGAATTACCTTGCGTATTTTCCAATTTTCTTTTGCTTTATCCTTTTTCTCTTTTCCTTATTTATTTTTTCATTTTTGCTTTATTTATTTTTCTTTATTTATAAATATGCAATTTTTCTTTGGGTAATTCCTTAATTATATGTATAGTACCATGAATACAAAATAGCAATACCTTCAAGTATCGACAAACAATATTTGTATCTTAGAAAGCTTTGATTCTAACCACCACGCCGGTATTGGGTGTATATTTACAATAGAAATCTATTTGAGTCACATTGTATAAATCTTTTTCTTCCTTTTCCAACATATTGCAATGTGCATTTTCTTATCTTACAAGAGTTTCTCAATGGATACAAAAATGGTTACAACATATGGCTACATGGAAAAGTAACTCTCTAGTTGATATCATTGTATCCAATTGAACATAAAAATATCGCTATTGTGAAAGCTAGACGTCTAGATCATGTGACCAATAGAATAAAACGATGCTACATCCGGTTCTTCGACCTCTTGACAAAGCCATGGTCGGTGGCGAAACAGCTGTCGAGGCTCAGTGTCTGCATGGAGTGATGTGGGATTCCGCTGTGCATGTGGGGACTTGTGGTGCGTTAGAAGGAATCCGTTTGGAAAACACAGTACGATCCGTGTAGAGAGTGTGACAATACCCGGTGTATGGACAACAGAACACTGCATATGGTCTGTATAAACACTTATTTGGGTTTGAATGAGAATTGGGACCTCAGGACCGCTGCTTGGCATTTATTGGTGACTATTGCAAGTTTGCAACTGCCCAAGCGGCAGCATTAATTAGCCGCTCCTGTCATTCAAATTGGGCGCTCCACTGCGGTCAATTGGGTCCATACCAGAGTCCCGACCCTTTACACACTGGCTCCGCTCTTGGTCCATACCCATAGGACCCACGATTTTTGTTCATATCCAAGCACAGGATTCACCTACTTCATTCACTGGAATATTCACAAGCAGACTTGCGCACACTTGTCCCCTTGATTACCGGACTCCAGGACATACAGGGCTACATGTCGTATGTTTAAAGGCTGACGAGCCATTTCATACGAATATATTTTGTTATGATTTGATATCCCGGAGCCCCACAAAATTTGGATAATTAGAGGGTAGGGATCCCTATACCCCATGCAGCGCTGCTATTCTAGTATGTTTTAAATGTTTTTAATTGCTTTTGGCGTGGTGGTTAATAAACATTGCCTTTTATCTTAAATAACTTTCTCATATGGTTATATACCTTATCCCATTTTATGGGAGCCTAGTATTGGAGGAGAACTCATGTCCCTTCTTAAACAGTATAACATTGAGGAATTAGAGTCAATAAAAATACAACAAAACAAATCTGGGATCAAATAAAAGAATATGAATTGAGTGAGGACTTCAAAAAAATGGATAGTGATCTGAAAGATTTTATGGATAAACTAAATGTTGAAGTAATGCACTTAAAAAAACGCAAATTTGATAGGGACACCCTTGATTACGAAAATAAACATGTTTATTTATGGAATAGCAAAAAGACACGTAATTTTAACACCTACAATAAAAATGAGGGCACAAGAGGCCCTCAGGGGGCACAATTTAGACAGTACACATATGGGAAATCGGACCGCGACACTCACTCTGAGAGTGAATTGAGCGGTTCCGACACATCTTCTAGTACACGAAAACACTTCGAAAAAACGAAACTTTAACACGGTTTTTCATAAGGAACACGTTACCTCACAGGCCGTACAGGAGAGGAGTGTCAGAGCTCCCTTCCTGCCCAACCTTTCTCAAGACACACTTCCAGTTCAAAGCACGGGTTTTTTACAGTCACTGAACCTGTGAAGATCACAGGGAGTACTATTTCACCTCCATCACATAATGATTTACAGATAATTAATCTTTCTAGTTTAACTCTCACTCCCACGCTCACTGGGTTATTACAGAAGGGTCTCACTTTTGTGCCGTCAAAATCATTGGACCATTTTTCAGTAATCAAGGATGTCCATTTATTTGCACGCAGATTACTTTTAAAGCTACAATGGTCTAAGTCCAATCGAAAAGCAGATCTGGATCTTAGCCAATTTAACTTGAATGACTTTAAGACCCTAAAAATTCTATTTGACCTTTGGGATGATCCCAGGGTAGAAGAGGAACAGAAGGTTTTGCAGGACTTTCAGGACTTATGGTTGGAAAATTCAGGTGACTCTGTTAAATTGCCATCATGTAAGAAAAAATCTAATCGTTATCCTAGTACTACTGAAAATGGAGCAGTAGACACCTTCGTACAAAGGGTCACGGAAGATATTTTACATTTGACTAGGAACATCACACACCCTAATCTTACAAGGGAAGAGGCTGGGGAACTGAAGACATTGAGGGACAATCCTGATATAGTCATTAAATCATCAGACAAGGGCTCCAAAATTGTGGTTATGGATTCGTCCAAATATATTATGATGTGTACAAAAATTTTACATAACAAACAATGGTATCAATCCATTCTTCTACCACAGCTACAAAAGTACAAGGACAAACTGTTTGATTTGATTGATCAAGCTCATGAGGTTGGTGTCATTGATCAAAACACCTCTGAATTTTTAAAAGTTAAACACCCTAGGACACCAACATTCTATGCTCTCCCGAAGGTTCATAAGTCCCTTAGTGAACCTCCGGGGAGACCTATCGTGTCGGGGTGTGGATCACTTACTGAACCCATAAGTGGATACATTGATATGGTATTACAGCCTCTCGTAACTTTGTTGGACTCATTTGTACTAGATACATCTCACCTTCTAAGGGAAATTAACGGATTAACATTGGATCCGGATTGTATTTTAGTGGGTCTGGATGTAGAGGCACTGTATATGAGTATACCCCACACATTGGGCCTAGAAGCCATTAAATGCATATTTGAGCGGATACAGAAACCAATCTCCAAAGAACATGCTTTCATATTACAAGCATTGAGTTTTGTCTTACATCATAATATATTTATTTTTAATGGTGTCTATTACCTGCAACGGCAAGGCGTGGCTATGGGAGCCAAATGTGCACCCAGCTATGCAAATTTGTACCTAGGAGAATGGGAACGATATGTATTCTCTGATGATAATTACGACGAATATCTGTGCCACATCTTACGTTGGCATAGATATATCGACGATATCTTGATTATATGGCAGGGTCCCGAGGAATTATTGAGAGAATTTGTGGCTAAACTTAACAAAAACAATTTCAATCTAAAGTTTACTCTAAATTTTCACGATACCAAATTGGAGTTCTTGGATATTGAGATTAAAAAAGACAAAATGGGTTTGGTTTCTACCAACCTTTTTCGCAAAAAGACAGCCAGTAACAGTTTGTTACATGCAGATTTGATGCATCCATCAAAGTGCATTGAGGGTATTCCGAAGATTTTAAAAAGGAAGCTTACCAATTATATCTAAGATTTAAAGCACGGGGCTATAAAACACGTTGCCTACGTAGAGCCTACCACAATGCACTGTCCTTCAATAGAGAAGAGTTATTATATAAGTCTCAACAGGCGGGGACTCATAAACCAGGACCAAAGGGGACAGATGAGACCAGACTTGTTTTGACTTTTAGTTCGGAGGACCATAAAATTCGGTCTTTGATCCAAAAACATTGGAATATTTTATCAAATGACCCCACTGTGGGTAGGTTAATCCCCACCCGTCCTCTATTTGGTTATAGGAGAAACAATAGCATTTGGGACCTTCTGACCCACAGTCACTTTCAAAAACGTACAAAGGCAGGATGTTGTAAATTAGTGGGAACCTATAATTGTGGGGCATGTGAACAGTGCCAATATGTAAAAGTGTCTAAGGAATTTGGAACTGCGAAGGCCCGATATGACATGCAACATTACATCTGCTGCACCACGACCTATGTGATTTACATGTTTACATGTCATTGTGGCAGTAAATATGTAGGCAATACAACGAGACCCCTCAAACGACGCATATATGAACATATGCGCGACATTAATAATTGCAATCTGCTATCATCCATTGCAAAACACATTTATTGTAGGCATAATGGACAATATAGAGGATCCTATTTCCAGGGTATCGACCGTCTTCACGGTGATATCCGGGGTGGTGATCTGGATAGCAAATTACTCCAAATGGAGACAGGTTGGATATTTAGACTCAACACGTTTAGATCTGAATTCGGACTCAATGGTCAGCTTAATTTTCAAGCCTTCGTTAACAAATGAAAATTTGGAAATAAATAAGGATAGATTCATAAGCAAAAAGTAATATGAGCCTTTCACACCATTTAGGTTATCATTCTTTAATATGAACCTTTAATATGAAGCTTCCCTATTAATGCAATCCCTAAGGGAATTACCTTGCGTATTTTCCAATTTTCTTTTGCTTTATCCTTTTTCTCTTTTCCTTATTTATTTTTTCATTTTTGCTTTATTTATTTTTCTTTATTTATATATATGCAATTTTTCTTTGGGTAATTCCTTAATTATATGTATAGTACCATGAATACAAAATAGCAATACCTTCAAGTATCGACAAACAATATTTGTATCTTAGAAAGCTTTGATTCTAACCACCACGCCGGTATTGGGTGTATATTTACAATAGAAATCTATTTGAGTCACATTGTATAAATCTTTTTCTTCCTTTTCCAACATATTGCAATGTGCATTTTCTTATCTTACAAGAGTTTCTCAATGGATACAAAAATGGTTACAACATATGGCTACATGGAAAAGTAACTCTCTAGTTGATATCAAAATAGCAATACCTTCAAGTATCGACAAACAATATTTGTATCTTAGAAAGCTTTGATTCTAACCACCACGCCGGTATTGGGTGTATATTTACAATAGAAATCTATTTGAGTCACATTGTATAAATCTTTTTCTTCCTTTTCCAACATATTGCAATGTGCATTTTCTTATCTTACAAGAGTTTCTCAATGGATACAAAAATGGTTACAACATATGGCTACATGGAAAAGTAACTCTCTAGTTGATATCATTGTATCCAATTGAACATAAAAATATCGCTATTGTGAAAGCTAGACGTCTAGATCATGTGACCAATAGAATAAAACGATGCTACATCCGGTTCTTCGACCTCTTGACAAAGCCACGGTCGGTGGCGAAACAGCTGTCGAGGCTCAGTGTCTGCATGGAGTGATGTGGGATTCCGCTGTGCATGTGGGGACTTGTGGTGCGTTAGAAGGAATCCGTTTGGAAAACACAGTACGATCCGTGTAGAGAGTGTGACAATACCCGGTGTATGGACAACAGAACACTGCATATGGTCTGTATAAACACTTATTTGGGTTTGAATGAGAATCGGGACCTCAGGACCGCTGCTTGGCATTTATTGGTGACTATTGCAAGTTTGCAACTGCCCAAGCGGCAGCATTAATTAGCCGCTCCTGTCATTCAAATTGGGCGCTCCACTGCGGTCAATTGGGTCCATACCAGAGTCCCGACCCTTTACACACTGGCTCCGCTCTTGGTCCATACCCATAGGACCCACGATTTTTGTTCATATCCAAGCACAGGATTCACCTACTTCATTCACTGGAATATTCACAAGCAGACTTGCGCACACTTGTCCCCTTGATTACCGGACTCCAGGACATACAGGGCTACATGTCGTATGTTTAAAGGCTGACGAGCCATTTCATACGAATATATTTTGTTATGATTTGATATCCCGGAGCCCCACAAAATTTGGATAATTAGAGGGTAGGGATCCCTATACCCCATGCAGCGCTGCTATTCTAGTATGTTTTAAATGTTTTTAATTGCTTTTGGCGTGGTGGTTAATAAACATTGCCTTTTATTTTAAATAACTTTCTCATATGGTTATATACCTTATCCCATTTTATGGGAGCCTAGTATTGGAGGAGAAGTCCCTTTTTTGGTTTATTAGTATATAGTTTATATAAACAAGTTGATGTGTAGCCATGAGGCTGAAAAAGCTGAAAAATGAGATAAGGCACAGGATACACAGCAGATAACAGGCTCTCTAGTAGATAATGGGATTCTTCAGAACATGTCTGTTATCTACTGTGTATCCTGTGATACACAATACACCAATGCATTAAACATTCTCTCTCACTATAGTCAGGGTTAGTTCCTACTGATTCAACAAGTACTCCAGCAGCCAAAGTGTTGATCAATGCATGCACATTTTTATATTTAATATTATAAAAGGTATAATAGTGAAAATTTACAAAAAAGTTACAAAAAAAGACATACGTTAAATTATATATTTGTTTTATAACAGTTGTTAAATAAAAAGGGAAAAACATAGAAAGCTACACTTTTACCCAAAGATATAGAATTCCTGGTCCTGGAGGCACGGGGAAACAAAGGGGATAAACTTTCAGTTGAAATTGGTCCTCCAAGGTAAATCCAAATTTTAGTCAGAAGAGCTGACTATTTATCAATGAGTTCAGGGTATCAGATAACTGGATACTTCCCCCCCCCTCAGGAATGCAAGGGGGCATTGCCTAGCAGGACACAGATTGAGTTTTTAACGACCTCCTGTGAGTAGGAACTGGACCAAACATATAATAACCATAACTCCTTATAGAAACACTGTAGAGATAATTATTTACTATGTAGTGGTTTCTTTCTTTCTACTGGGTCCATAGATACCAAATATCAATACTGTGTGACCTGACCCTGCCCAGATATTCCCATCTGATAAACCAAGAGCCAAACCTAGTCATGTTTGGACTCTTTTGAAAGCTAATGTGGCATTGCATCCATAACCAGTTCCTTATAGCATTAGTCCATTGAACAGATTGATGGCCATTGTGCATAGTATTACAAATGTATCTGGCATTTAGTAGCCTCAAACTGAAGTTAGCACCTACAAATTGTCCCATATGTCACATTAGCTACTGAATATTCAACACATTTACTGCATTTTTGCAAGGTAAAAACTGAAAAATATACATTGACCCCCCCCCTAAAAAATGTCCCTTCTGATTGGGGGGAGTCAATTTTGTTTTTGAAGTGCTCAGCAATGTCTTGAGCAGAGACAGATGTGCATGGAGGGGGTGGAGAAGGGGATAGGAGAGTGTTAAAGGTGGAGGAAAGTTGTGCTGTTTTTTTAGAAAGGGAGTTAATGAGTGAAGTACATTATGTTTGTTTGGCTTGGAAGAGGCTGGTGTTATAGGAGCGCAGGGCAGATTTGTAGATCCAAAAATCTGACTCTGAGCGGGATTTGCGCCAGTGATGCTCAAGTGCAGGTGAGTGTCTTTGGAGTGCTTTTGTAGGAGTAGTATGCCAAGTTTGAAGTGGTTTGGGTCTAGCATGTTTTGTTTTTATAGGAGCAAGCTCATTAAGGGCAGTGGTGAGAGTACTATAGTAGACAGAGGCCTGGGAGTATGAGTAAGGTGCAGGCCCCCATAGGACAGGGCAGTAGGTGAGGCAGTGTCGGTAGGAGAAAGCCAGGTTTCAGTAAGTGCGAGTAGGTTAAAGGAATTTGCAATGAAATGGTCATGTATAGCTGTGAGTTTGTAGCAAACAGATCTGGCATTCCAGAGAGCACGTGAAAGATTAACTGGGTTTTTGGGTATAGGAGCAAGAGTTCTGAACTATTGGAATTTGCACCGAAGAGAAGGAGTTCTTGGCCATGATATACAGTAACTGGGATGGGGTAAGGGCCAGGGTTTGGGGAAATGTCCCCAGCTGGCAGCAATAGAAAGGAAAAATAGACTAAGTGAGAGCAGGACTTGTAAATTCTTAGTTTGTATGAAAAAGAGGAGTTTTGTGGAATAGCTAGACAGAATACTTTATAAACTTCATGTGTGGAGAGGGAAGGAGAGGAGAGTAGAGTAGAGAGGCTGAGATTTGTATAAAACTGGGATTTGATGGGGGAGGTAGTAAAAAATGTTTTATGAAGCATGAGAGTGAAAGGAGGAGAAATGCAGGAAAAAACATGTTTGGAGTAAGAAGTTACAAATTGGCAGGTACAAACAAATCTGTGTTCTTCTTATCCCAGCTGGTTCAAAGTTGATAGAAGAGATTCCGGTTCCTTGAACCTTGTCCAACTGCCTTGTATAACTGCCATTTGTAAGCACTTGTGAAATATTAGCACTTAGCAAATGTTAGCACTCATGCCATGCCCCAGACACAAGTGCCATCCCCAATACTGGGCCTGAATTTATATGTAGCTGATAGGGAAAACCACAGCCTAGTTAATCAATTAAACAGCTAGCAAAGGACAGAGTTTTACAGACACCAGAACCAGGTTTGGGGCTATAAAAATATCTCTTGTGCACTGAGGAGTGGACACAGATGTGTGCTTGAAATATTTATCAAAGAACTAAAGCAGAATAGGCCTAACAGACAAAAGTTATTGGGGTTAACAGATACAAGTAGGGATTTAAGCTGAATTGCCAGAATAAAGAGTTGCAGTAGATATTTACTGTAGCAGTATATGGATGTAGCAGTATAAGGATAAGCAGAATTATTATGCATAGATTTACCAGGCTGTGGTGTACAGAGACTCCCAAATAGATATACAGCAGGTAAAATTTCCATGGGCAAAAAAGAATTAACAAAAAACAATGTAGAATGTAATAAAATCACTGAATCACTAAAATTCAATAAAACAACTAAAATCAATGCTTTTTCTTTCCTGCTTAGAGTAATAAGCAGTCAGAATCACAGTCTGATTATTTTAGCTTAGTCAAATAGGTTTTTATGGACAGAAACAAGCGAACAACACCTGCACAGAACTGAAAATGCAATAAAATGGCTAAAAACATAATAAAGCAGCTAAAAATGCACCAAAATCACCAAAATGGAATTTAAATGGAATCATAATTGTCGCTTGCATCAAAACTGTGACGTCAAAATTATTTTGACGCCAATTGACTTCAATGCGTTTTGCAAATTTTTCACAGCTTTGCGTATTTGAGAGTTTCGCAGATTTTTGGGAAAATGAAATGGGACAGACACTCATCACTAACCATTAGTGAAAAGAGCTTTCTGCAGGTCCTGTGATATTCTGGGGTTTTCTGGGGATTCTGGGGTTTTAGGATACCTCTTTCAGCATCTTGTGTTCTGTTGATTTTTTATTTTTTGGTTGAATACAAAGCCAAATTTTCCTTGTTCAGTTATGTTACCTTAATCTTTATATACTGTTACTGCATAGCACCAAAAAGTTATGCAATATTTTATTTCAGTTTATAATGATCAGGGGTCTCATTAGGGTTACAGAATAAAGACAGGATTTGAGTCCACATATGTTAAAAAGAACAAACTTTACATAGGATGTGTGAGTGAGTACAAGCTGCAGAATCTTTACCACAACTGAATATTAGCTTTATTTATTTATATATAATTTTATATAGCTCTATGTTGTTCTAACCTTGTTCCACTGCATCTTTTATTCTAGATTGCATGTGCTGTTTTTGCTGCACTGCTTCATTTCTTCTTCTTGGCTGCTTTTACATGGATGTTCCTGGAAGGTGTACAGCTTTACATCATGCTGGTTGAAGTTTTTGAAAGTGAGCATTCAAGAAAAAGATATTTTTATCTGGTAGGCTATGGCATGCCTGCTTTGATTGTATCTGTTTCAGCAGCAGTAGACTACAGAAGCTATGGAACGGATAAAGTGTAAGTTCATTCTTATTGTATGTCATCATCATTTATTTATATAACTCCAACAAGTCACGCAGTGATTTACATATATGGTATATATGAACAGGGAACAATTAGTGAATAACAAACAACAGTTCACAGAGTACAATAGGATTAGAGGGGCCTACTTGCAATAGTTTACAAACTAAAAGTCAGGGTTTGATTGAGACATAAGAATTCTGAAACAAATTTGTGATTTATGATACAGTTATGACTGATTAATTAAGTACAATGATACATTGGTACTCTATAAACAGGTAGGTCTTTAGGGAGCATTTGAAATTTTGGAAATAAGGAGAAAGTCTGATAGCTCGAGGCAGAGGGGCAAATTCATTAACCTCTGTAACTTCGCCAGCAACGGCTTCGCTCACATCGCCACACTTTGCCAGGTGAAAATTTGCCCAAACAAAGCTAATTCACTAAAATGCAAAGTTGCGTCCAGGGCACCGAACGATGGCAAAGTTTTGCTAGCGTTAATTCGGCAAGCAAATCGAAGTTGCACTAGCGTTGGCTAATTTGCATACGGCAGGAAGTCAAATTTAAATGGACGTATATTGCAGCAAATACATTACACTACACAAGCCCAGGGAACCTTAATAAAAGAAAATAGAGTTGTTATATTGCCATACACATGTGCCCAGTGTGTAGTTTATGTGCCATATATAAGGAAATGTAGGGGGGAACCCGGGTACCCTAAAAAAGAATTACGATCTTTTGCAGCCTATCACCCTGAAAAACTGAAAAGTCGCAAGCATTTTTTGGGACTTAGAAAAATTTTCACATTCTATTGCACTTCGTCTGGTCTGAGGTGGCAAAGACAAGTCTGGTGCAAGAGGTTCATTAAAATCCGCATCGTCTGGCGTTAGAGTGCGAAGTAGAGTCTATCTCCTTCACTGGCAAATGTCACTTCACCCTTTAGTAAATTTGCCCCTGAGAGTTCCAGAGAAAATCAAAGCCAGCTAGAAGTCTTGTAAATGAAAATAGGCTGAGTGATGAAAGGTGAACGTCAAAAGTAGAGTGAAGTTTGCATAAAGGAGTGTATTTTGAGATCAGAGATGAAATATAGGTAGGGGCTTCCTTGTTAAGGCAAACTGATGTGTCCGCATCCCGCGTTCCTCACAATAGGCAAAATTCCCGCTGCTGTCTGCTCCTCCACGAGCTGGTCTCCAATCCAGCAAAATATGTAGTCCAAACTGAGAAAAAGAGTTCGAGTATCCAGCCAGCAAGACTTTAAAATCAAAAAGCTTTATTCCAGGCTACATTTAAAAACAGTGAACTGGGATCCACATGAAACATCTGACGCGTTTCATGCCTCATTCTGGCACTTCATCAGAGGTGATGTCAGCAGTTACTCTAGGTCATATCACAGATCATATCAATTCAAGCAATTATATAAAAAAAATATATATTTCTATTCGCATTTTGGAGCAAGGTAAATGTTATATCATTTTAAATCTGAAATGTTTTTGTTGTTACATAAATATATATAAGCTCTAATTTCTCTAAGTCAATAGGTACAAGATGCTCTCTGGCTCGCTCTTTTAAAGATCTGTAGGTTCTACCCACATATTGTTTGCCACAACTACAAATGGCTAAATATACTGTATAATAACTGTAGAATCACAGTTGATGTAACTTTGGATTGGGAATGTATCTCCTGTTGTGTTACCTTTAAATATAGTCTGTACTAGTATGTGTTTGCACACTTTACACCTATTTCTTCCACATCTGTAGCTTCCTTTCCTCATTAGCCAATGTGTCCCATCTCTCCTTAACTGTTTTTTAGGATGATTTCTCTCTTTACACCTTTTTTATCTTGGGTTCACCAATTATTGCCTGGACGTTCCAACTGCTCTTTCATAGGCCTACCTTATTAAATGCATACCATATTTCCTTTATATCGGTTTATCCCGCAGGACCATGCCCTGGCTCTGGAAGGCATCCCAAGTGGAACAGATCCGTCTAAAACATAAAAACTGCCCCACTGGGATACCCCCCAGAACCGACCGTGGCTGAAAACTGTCTGCTTGCAACAGTGTGTTCCTAGAAATCGGCTTCACATATAGATCACACTCAATGCCATGGTTTGCCCCACCTATGCCAACCTAGTAATGGGTTGGTGGAAGTGGTTCTATAGATGTAATAACCCCTTCAAACAAAAAATATCATGCTTTCACTAAATAGACGACTTGATTTTCATATGGGAAGGTACTGAATTTGAAGTTTTGAGCTTTGTGGTATATTGTAATAATAACAACTGTAATTTGCAATTTACACATGCTTCCCACATGCTTCAGATATGATATTAGAGGGGGAAACATATTATGTATGAACACAATAAAGATTTTGACCATGTTAAATTTCCAGGCTTTGGAAGTGTCAAACTAGGAGCAAGGGGTGGAGATATTCATAAAATAATTGATCAAAGGGAGATGTATTGGATATTTACCCTTAAAACACAGTATCCACTATAGTTAAATAGTGATTAGGAGGTATCCTGTTTCCTTGAATAAACATAATTAAAAGTAAAGTTTAGAACATTTACCTTGCTCCACAATGCTATAGAAATGTATTGCAATATTGCTTGAATTGATATGACCTGTTTATATGCAAAAAGTCAATTGATGTTTTTAATAGAGACTTCTATATAAGACTAGCGTAAATGATGACATCACCTCTGATGAAGTGCCAGAACGAGGCATGAAACACGTTAGGTGATCATATTGTTATAGAACAGGAAGTATGTTTCATATGGATCCCTGTTTACTGTTTTTAAATGTAGCCTGGAATAAAGCTTTTTGATTTTAAAGAACGGCTGGCTGGATACTCTCCCTAACTCTTTTTCCTTGTTAAGGGCCTTGAATGTAAGTGTGAGTGGTTTATTAGAATTTGATTCTAGAGGGGATTGAAAGCCAGTGAAGTGAGATCTATAGGGGTGTGGTGAGATAGATAATTGAGTTTAGCAGCAGCTTTTAGAACATATTGGAGTTGTGAAAGGTGACTTGTTGGAAGGGCTGCGAGGAGTAGGTTGCAGTAATCATGGAAGAAGATAATGAGACTGGATAAATGTTTTGGTTGTGTCTAAACTGAAATAGTCGTATTCGGACAAAGTTGCACTGTGAGTGAGATCTGAGATATGTGACTTGTGCTCTGTATCACGGTGCATATAGTGTAATATGAAAAACCCCTGGAACAGGTTTCAAACCAAATGGCATCCTGAGGCATAATTTAGTGTTAAATGTGCACAAATGTTAGCTATTGTCATCTAGCTTTATTTGTCAAAAGCCAAAACTTGAATCCAGTACTTAAAATAATTTTGCTTTGTGGACTTGTCTTCTTATAGCTATGTTTACATTTCCTCAAGCTGCCATTGGGTTTTTTTACAATTACAAATGGATTCACCCGCTTTGTTGGCTCTTCAATTGTTGCAATTATATTAAAGGGATACTGTCATGGGAAAAAATTTTTTTCAAAATGAATCAGTTAATAGTGCTGCTTCAGCAGAATTCTGCACTGAAATCCATTTCTCAAAAGAGCAAACAGATTTTTTTATATTCAATTTTGAAATCTGAGATGGGGCTAGACATTTTGTCAATTTCCCAGCTGCCCCTGGTCATGTGACTTGTGCCTGCACTTTAGGAGAGAAATGCTTTCTGGCAGGCTGCTGTTTTTCCTTCTCAATGTAACTGAATGTGTCTCAGTGGGACATGGGTTTTTACTATTGAGTGTTGTTCTTAGATCTACCAGGCAGCTGTTATCTTGTGTTAGGGAGCTGCTATCTGGTTACCTTCCCATTGTTCTTTTGTTTGGCTGCTGTGGGGGAAAAGGGATGGGGTGATATCACTCCAACTTACAGTACAGCAGTAAAGAGTGATTGAAGTTTATCAGAGCACAAGTCACATGACTTGGGGCAACTGGGAAATTGACAATATGTCTAGCCCCATGTCAGATTTCAAAATTGAATTTAAAAAAATCTGTTTGCTCTTTTGAGAAATGGATTTCAGTGCAGAATTCTGTTGGAGCAGCACTATTAACGGATTCATTTTGAAAAAAATGTTTTTTCCCATGACAGTATCCCTTTAAGTTTCTCCATTCTACTCCGTTCTGCCTTGCATTGAAACACATCTGCATATTCAGAAAAGATGTTCAACTTTTCATGTTCATTTATTGTTATCACACCCTGTATATGCATCATTTCATCACCAGTTTGCAGACCTATTATCAGTATTACTTCCTCTTTTGCTATAAATGGCATAGTGTACCACAAGGATTTTTGTTCTGTGTGTTTTGTCAGTCTCGCTTTAGTGTCTTGCAGCACCTACAGGTTTTTCAATCTCCTCAGTAAAATGTAAGGCATTTAAATTTGCCTGAGCACCAGTGTTCAGTTTAAAGCTGACAAGCTTATTTGCTATTTTTAAAGTAACTTTCCAATCTCTCATATGTGATATTCTTTTGGATTGCAGTATTCCTCAGACTTCTTTGTAATCATTTCTTCTCTTTAGTGTTAAATTTGAATGTATTATACAGTATGTTTTCAGTGCAACTTCCCCAGGCACATGTAAAAAAGTAAGGAGGACTGTACTTGAGCTGATTTATTGTTCCTTCTGTGGCAGAAAGGTATAATTCAAAGTGCTGATGAAACCTTCTCCAGTTTTCTGATAGACTTCCCTGTAGAATGTCCAGACTTGCAGGTTGTTTGATATTATCCATCTTCTATGTTTTCTCTGTACCTGCACTTCTGACACCAAGGGGCCCACGAATTTCAAAAATTTCCACGAATTTCAAAAATTGTGGTTTTCCTATATTTCTAAAAAGCTCTAAAAAATTTAGATTTCTGTAAAACTTTAGATTTCTGTAAAAATCTCAGTAAAAACCACAAAAAAAAGTAAAAGTTGCCAAATCCATGTCATACTCACTGGGATAGCCCACCCCACTGCTCCCATCAGAAGGACCCTCCCCAAAGCCTAAAAAAGCCAACCCCACTCTCAGTCTGGTATCTTTTTGTTCTTCTGCTTTAGTTTTTTATTCCTATTGGAAACAAGTTTTCTTTTCAGCATTTGGAAAGCATTAAGTGTCCTGGGAACTGAAATTTTGCTCTTTGAGATCTTTTATCCCCTGTGCTCATTACCTCATTTATATGGAGTTCTAAGTGCTTCATCTACTGGATCAGGTAGGGCACTGTGGTGCTATGCCGGATATCACTTGGTTGTCTTCGATCCATGTGCCCTTCTGGGCCTCCCTATAGCCTGTCCGGTAGCAAGTGCTCTGTGTGCCTTACCGGCCTGCATGTAGGCAGTGGTGTAAGTGACCCCCTGCACCCTTATGTTTTTTATTGATGGGAGAAGGAGGTGGTAGTTGGGTAAGACTAAACTTTTAGTTTATGAGGTTTCAGCTGGCACAGCTTATTGGGGTGATGGGGACTTACTCCTGGTTTCAGAGTCCCAGGGTTACCGTCCTGTTTCATGCTTTTCATTCAGATTTGTATTATGTTACAGTTACACAAGAAATAGTTGTTTGTTAAATATAGCAGAATACATTTCCTCCTTTTCTTTACCCTCTTTGCTGGGGTATAATTTTTTTATGGAGGATTTTCGGTTCAGAGCCAGCTGCCTCCTTCACAAGGCTTTCCCAATGTTGAGGTAATTTACAAAACAAACAAAATAAATGTTGCCTTTAATCTGTTAGCTATCACAGAGATAATGTTTAAGCTTGATTTCCAGTATTTTGTAACTCTGAAATGGTTAGTTTGGTTATTCTGTCAGCAGTATATGTGCAATGTCTGTATATTCTTTGAGCATGCAAGTGCACTGCATTGCAGGCACCAGATGTTGGTAATCAGGTAGTTACTCTGCAGGTAATGATACTTACATACACACTCACATCAACCCCACCATACTATATACACCAATATCTGTACTAAGTAGATTTTAGTATCACAATAGCCTTGGATATTGTGCTTGTCCAAGAAAAATTCTAAGCCCCTCATAAAAGCATTCAAAAAAAATCAGCCATCACAACATCACCCAGTATATCATTTCACAGCCTCATTGCAAAGAACTACCTTTGCTGTTGCAAATGAAAGTTTTTTCCACTAGTCTTAAGGAGTGGTCTCCAGTGCTATTTGTCAATAATATCCTCTAACATACTTTTAAAATGTATTCATGTCCTCTCACAAGCATCTTTTTTCCAGAGAAAACAACCCCAAACTTGACAGTCTACCCTTATAATTTAAGTCCAGGGTTGGACTGGGCCGGTGGGACACCGGGAAAAAACACGGTGGGCCCCTGCCTCCCCAGACCCGTTCCCCAATTGGCTGGTCCATTAAAAAAAAAAAAAAGAAATATAGGGCAGTGCGGTGGCATCCTGCATGCACTCCTGTGCACTGCAGGGGCCCCAGGAGGTTTGGAACCCAGTGGGCTCCCAATTATCCAGTCTGACCCTGTTTAATTCTTCCATCCCTCTAACCAGTTTAGTTGCATGTCTCTGTACTCTTTCCAGATAATTCATATCCCTCTTAAATGGATACTGTCACAGGAAAACATGTTTTTTTTTTTTAAGCACATCAGTTAAAAGTGACTTGTGCTCTAAAAATTATTGCTGCACTGCATGTTGGAGTGATATCACCACCTCCCTTACTCCCCCCCCCAGCAGCCTAACAAGAGAACAATGGAAGGTAACCAGATAACTTGTTTCTGACACAAGATAACAGCTCCCTGGTAGATATAAGAACAGCACTCAATAGTAAAAGTCAAAGTCCCACTGCGACACCTTCAGTTACATTGAGTAGGAGTACAGTAGCATGCCTGAATGCAGCTCCATCATGAAGTGCTGGCTCTTTCTGAAAGCACATGACCAGGCAAAATGACCTGATATAGTTGCCTCCACACCAAATTTACTAACTAAATAAAATATACTTGTTGGTTCAATAATAAACAAGCAAAGCAAAGGGCTAAGTAAAGACCTCTGTGATACTCCAATTACAACAATGGTCCAATTAGAAATGTTCCATTTACCACCACTTTGTAATCTATCTTTTAGCCTGTTCTCTATCCAAGTACAAATACTATTGTAAGACGCGGCGGGAGAATTAATCATGTACTCACCTCCCAACGAGCCTCTCTTCGTGTGTGCAGGCACGCACTTCCTGGTTGAATCCACTGACACAGCGCTCTGACGTTGGTGTCATGAGGTCACTAGTCAGCGCCGAATTCAAAGTTTGGCACCAAAAGTTCCTGATAAAAGTCTGATTCACCATTTTTAGTGCCCAAGCTAGGCTGCTCAAGCGTTTTTTCATATTTTGACTTCCTGGTTTTTTGACTTTTTGCCTGATTATCCGACTACGACTTCTGCCGCCTACCTTGAACTCTTTGCCTGACCATGACTACGTTTTCTCTTCATCCCTGTTGGTATCTCACTTTTGGTTACACACTTCCTTGTTGGCTTCCGCAGCAGAAAGCCTGGGGTTACGGCATTCATCAGGTCTGAAATTTCTCCTTCTCCAGTCTCCACACCTACGGCTCACAATGAACCTATGCAGATAGGTGCTACTCGTTTAACTCCTCAGGAGAGAACCCGTAGGAGAAATGCTGGACTTTGTTTATACTGTGGCCTCGCTGGACATTTGCGGAGATCCTGCCCAACCAGACCTCAGAATCAGGGAAACACTCCAGCCTAGGTGCGAGGGGGTGGAGTCTCCCCTAGGCAAGATTTCTACACTCCCAGTTACCTGCAAGTCTCATATGTTTCTCCCTGCTTCCCATTTCACCTTGTCTAGTACGTTCTCCTGCCAAGCCTTTCTTGACTCCAGAGCAGCAGGCAATTTTATCGGTAATTCCTTTGCCAAGTCCTGTGGTCTGAATCCCATTCTTCTCAAGATTCCTCTTTTTGCCTAGGCTGTGGATGGTATACCAATTTCTTCAGGTGTTCTCATGTCTGCTACTGATGCAGTCCTTATTCGTGTTGGCAATCTGCATGAAGAGGAGGTTTCCTTTCTGTTGATTCAGTGCCCCGAGACTCCCATAATTTTGGGTTATCCTTGGCTCAAGCTTCACAATCCATTCATTGACTGGTCCACTGGGAAAATTTCGGCCTGGAGCTCCTTTTGTCGTTCCAATTGTATGGCTTCATCAATCCTTCTGGTGGCTGCTTCTTCTTTGCTTTCAGTTTTCAGCTCTCTTCTTCCTGTCGTTTACAAAGAGTTTGCTGATGTCTTTGAAAAGAAGAATTCTTACCTCCATATCGTTTGTATGATTGTCCAATCGATCTGGTTCCTAGTTCCATTCCTCCTTGGGGAAGAACATATCCATTGTCCTTGCCAGAGACTCAAGCCATGAAGGAATATATTTTGGACAATCTTTCCAAAGGCTTTATTAGAAAATCTACCTGCTGGTGCTGTATTCTTTTTCATCCAGAAGAAAGATGGCACTCTGAGACCATGCATCGATTATCGTGCTTTGAATAAAATAACGATTAAAGGAATTGTTCAGTGTAAAAATGAAAACTGGGTAAATAGATGGGCTGTGCAAAATAAAAAATGTTTCTAATATAGTTAGGCAAAAATTTAATGTATAAAGGCTGGAGTAATTTGATGTATAACATGTCAGTCAGAACACTACTTCCTGCTTTTCAGCTCTCTTGGTTTACACTGACTGGTTACCCTGGCTACCAGGCAGTAACCAATCAGAGACTTGAGGGGGGGGCACATGGGTCATATCTGTTGCTTTTGAATCTGAGCTGAATGCTGAGGATCAATTGCAAACTCACTTAACAGAAATTTACCATGTGGCCACCCTTCAAGTCGCTGACTAACTCAGAGTTATAGAGCTGAAAAGCAGGAAGTTGGATTATGGCGGTTTTATTCGACATCTGTTCACTCCAGCCTTTATACATTACATTTTTGCCTAACTAACTATATTAGAAACATTTTTTATTTTGCACAGCCTATCTATTTACCCAGTTTTTATTTTCACACTGAACTATTCCTTTAAGAACCGTTATCCTTTGCCATTGATTCCTGAGTTGTTTGACCGGTTAAGGGGGATGAGTGGAAGACGGCCTTCAATACTCGAGATGGCCATTATGAGTATTTGGTCATGCTATTTGGCCTTTGCAATGCTCCTGCTATTTTTCAAGACTTGATCAATGATGTTCTCGAGAATTTTCGCAGTCTTCTGTCATAGTCTATTTGGACGATATTTAAGTGTATTCCTCTTCTTTATCGAAACACATTTTACAAGTGAAGCAGGTTCTATGCAAGTTGAGAGAGAATTCTCTGTATGCCAAACTTGAGAAATTCAAATTTCATAAAACCACAATTTTTGGGCTATATCATTTCTCCCTCTGTGTTTGAGATGGATCCTGCAAAGGTCTCAGCCATCCTGGACTTACGGGTCTGAAAGCCATTCAGCACTTCCTGGGATTCGCTAATTTTTATCGTAAATTCATCAAGAACTTTTCCCAAATTGTGGCTCCTATAACGCTCTCATAAGGAAACCTTTTAATTTGTCCTGGACCCCCCAAGCTCAGTAGGCATTTTTGTCTCTTAAAAAATCATTTAGTTCTGCACCAATTTTGCTTCATCCTGATCCTGCTCGCCTATTTATTCTGGAGGTCGATGCCTCGGAAGTGGGGGTTGGGACTGTCTTGTCTCAGCGTGCTGAATTTCAGGGGGCTCTTCATCCTTGTGCTTATTTTTCTCGTAGGTTGTCTCCTGCCAATAGGAATTATGACGTAGGTAACCGCAAACTTCTGGCCGTTAAACTTGCCTTGGAGGAGTGGCGTCATCTGTTAGAAGGGGCTAAGGAACCTATTACCGTTTTGACTGACCATAAAAATCTGGAATATATTTCTTCTGCTAGAAGACTTAATCCCGCCAGGCTTGTTGGGCTTTGCTTTTCTCCAGTTCAATTTTTACATTTCGTATTGCCCTGGCTCTAAGAACATGAAGACGGATGCTTTGTCCAGATGTTTGGTCCAGACAGCGGTTAATCCAGTCCCACCCACTCCTATTATCTCCCCTGATCTGGTGGTCACGCTTACGTCCCTTTCATGGTCAGATTTGCCTAATGTGGAACATCCTCTTGAGTGTCCTGCCGGCAAGATCTTCATACCTCGTCAAAGGGTCACTCAAGTTCTTGAATGGCCTCATTTTTTGAACGGGCTCATTCCTCTAAAATCTCTGGACATCCAAGAAGACTCACAAATTTATCTAGAGATATTGTTGGTGGCCTTCTTTGGCCAAAGACGTTAGGCTTTTTGTCTCCACCTGCATGTTATGTGCACAGCAGAAGTCTCCTCGATCCCTACCATGTGGTCTTTTTCAACCGTTACCCATACCCTCTCAACCTTGGCATGACATTGGTATGGATTTTATTGTGGATCTACCTAAATCTTCGGATATGAATACTATTCTGGTAGTCATTGACAGATTCTCGAAGATGGCTCATTTTGTTCCTTTGAAAAGACTTCCTTCTGCTGCTGGCTTGGCTCAAATTTTTATTAAGGAGATTTTCCACTTACATGGTGTTCCACAGTCTATTGTGTCTGATCGGGGCATACAATTTATATCCAGATTCTGGCGGGCCTTCTCTAAACATTTGGGGATCAAGTTGGATTTTTCCTCTGCCTATCATCCACAAAGCAATGGACAGACTGAAAGGATCAATCAGATCCTAGAACAATTTCTAAGATGCTTTATTTCCTGAAATCAGGATGATTGGGTTGATCTTCTTCCTCGGGCTGAGTTTGCTCACAATAACTTGCAACATGACTTACTAGAATCCTCTCCGTTCTGTTTTTGGCTAAAAATCCATCTGCCCTTCCACCTGAGATCTTCAAATCTGAGATTCCTGCAGCCGATGCCAAGGTTCGCGATTTCAAAACCATTTGGACCAAAGCTCATCAGTCTCTTTTGAAAGCCTCCTCTGCGGACGACAAACACCGTTCTGCTAGTCCATCCTACCAGATTGGAGATTTTGTCTGGTATTCCACAAAGCACATCAAACTTAATTTATCATCTCCCAAATTATGTCCTCGTTTTGTGAGTCCTTTCAAGATTAAGCAGGTGCCTTCTTCCATGAACATTTCGAATTTGTTTCATTTTTCCTTGGTTAAACCTTTCGTCAAGAATATTTTTTCTGTTGACCAGCCTCCCCCTGCTCCCATTCTTCTCGACGGCCATCATGAATTCCAGGTGCAAGAGATCCTGGACTCCAGGAAGTCGAGAGGCAAGATTCAGTACCTCGTACACTGGAGGAGGTTTGGACCTGAGGATAGGTCTTGGGTAAAAGCTTCTGATACCCGTGCTCCTCGTCTGGTCAGAGCATTTCACAGAAAGTTCCCTCACAAGTTGTGGGAGTCCCCGGAGCGTACTCCTGAAGGGGAGGTAATGTATGACGCGCCAGGAAACTTAATCATGATTTTATCAGGAACTTTTGGCACCAAACTTTGAATTCAGTGCTGATTAGGGACGCCAGCATCAGAGTGCCAGCATCTGTGGATTCAACCAGGAAGTGCGCGCCTGTGCACCCCTCCCGGTGCGCCTCTCTTCATGTGTGCAGGTGCGCACTTCCTGATTGAATCCACTGATGTCTGACGCTGGCATCACTAATCAGCGCCGAATTCAAAGTTTGGCGTCAAAAGTTCCTGATAAAATGCTGATTCACCATTTTTAAAGTGCCCAAGCTAGACTTCAGTCTATCTGTTCCTGCTCAAGCGTTTTTTCATATTTTGACTTATCCGACTACGACTTCTGCCTCCTGCCTTGAACTCTTCGCCTGACCCTGACTTAACGTTTTCTCTTCATCCCTGTCGGTACCTCGCTTTTGGCTACGCACTTCCTTTTTGGCTTCTGCAGCAGAAAGCCCTGGGCCCCAGAAGGGCGTCATTGAACACCGGAACCCACAGGGTGCATCACCTGTACATCCAAGGTACTGAGGTGTCACAAGGTTCCCATTAATGAGATCATCACAACTATGTTCCAAGCCAGAATTCCTTAATTTATCCAGTAACCTTCTGTGTGGTACTGTAATAAATGCTTTAGTAAAGTCTAAGTAGATTACATCCACTGCCATCCCATTGTCAAGGTCCCTACTCATAAAAAGAAATTAAATTAAATCAGTCTGCATAAAACCAAACTCATAGTATTGCTGGTACAAACTCATAGTATTATTATTTGCAATGAAGTGAAGTATCTTATGCCTTAATACCCCTTCAAAAAGCTTGCCTACCACTGATGTCTATAGTTTTGAGACAGAGAACATGGATCATTTTTTGAATAGAGGCACCGTATTAGCAACTCATCAGTCTCTCAGCACCATGCCAGACCTCAATGAATCCTGAAAAAAAAAAAAAAATAGGTTTGGCAATCACAGAGCTAAGCGTTTAGTACCCTAGGATAATTACCATCTGGTCCCAGAACTCTGTTTATCTTCACATGTTCTAGTCTCTTTTGAATTTCCTCATGCGAGAACCATGCATCATTAGTTATTACTAGAATTGGGACTATTAAGAAGGAAACCTTCATTAGCTGGATCATCTTTGATGTAAACAGATGTAAACAGTTCCGAATCTCTGCTTTTTCTCTGTTCTCATCAATCAACTGATCCTCAACTGATCCCCATCTGATATTAATGGCCCCTTCCCTTCCTGCTTAATGTTTTCACTACTAACATATTTAAAAAATAATTTGGGATACTTTTAACTCCTTGCTGCAATCCTTTCCCATCTTAATTTTAGCTTTTTTGCATGATTCAATAGCCTCCTTGTACCTGATAAACGTTTCAGCTGTCCCGGCTAACTTGAATGCCTTTAAAGCAAATCTTCCTTACCAACCTAATCAACCTTCCTTACCAACCTAAACACCAACACATCTATCAAACCAAAAATGCTTTGTTTTTGTGACAACATTTCTTGCTTACAAGGGGAATATAATAACATGTTTATTTATTAAGCAGCATTTAAATACGTCCCATTTTGTTCTGCAGTAGTCAATACCTCCTTAATGCACAACCTAGCAGTAGTCCTAAATACCACTGGCAGTGGTATATGAATGGAATATACTTTTCAGATTCAGACCTGTAGACTTGCTGAAGATGCAGTAGTCTGCCAAAAGTAATTCACTACCTATATTCATGGTTCAATGTCAGGGATAAATTATGACTACAATAAGCTGTCATCTATATGCTGCCACTGCTGTGCTACAGTTCGTGAGTCTTGTTATTTGGATTTTTATTCAGTTAGGGTTGTAGATATGCCCATTAGTGGTTGGCGAAAAATTTGTAAAACAACAAAAATGTTACCAAACACAGGAGTCAATGGATGTCAGACTGAGCAACTTTTTTTGAAATTTTACTATCCATTATAGTCTATGAGCATTTCTTTTTCTTGGTGAAACTAGGCAAAATATTTTGCTCATCCCTAATGGCCATGATTGGAGGATCGGCATATAGACGTGGTTCAGAAGCACAGCAGTTCACGATGTTCTGCTGATACAGCATGGTTATCCATGTGGCAGGGCAGAAAATTAGAGACTGAACAATAAGAATCTGTTATCTACAGTTAAATGAAAAAGTTTGGGAACCCCTTTCAGCCTGCATAATAATTTACTCCACTTTCAACATAAAAGATAACAGTGGTATGTCTTTCATTTCCTAGGAACATCTGAGTACTGGGCTGTTTTCTGAACAAAGATTTTTAGTGAAGCAGTATTCAGTTTGAATGCATGTAACTGCTCAATACTGATTACTGGCAACACCAGATTGGCTGGATTAGCTTGTTAACCCTTGAACTTCATAGTCAGGTGTGTCCAATCATGAGAAAAGGTATTTAAGGTGACCAATTGCAAGCTGTGCTTCTGTTTGACTGTCTTCTGAAGAGTGACAGCATGGGATCCTCAAAGCAACTCTCAAAAGATCTGAAAACAAAGATTGTTTAGTATCATGGTTTAGGGGAAGACTACGAAAAGCTATATCAGAGGTTTAACCTGTCAGTTTCAACTGTAAGGAATGTAATCAGGAAATGGAAGGCAACAGGCACAGTTGCTGTAAAACCTAGGTCTGGCAGGCCAAGAAAAATACAGGAGTGGCATATGCGAATGGTTGTGAGAATGGTTAGAGACAACCCAAAAATCACCTCCAAAGACTTGCCATAGATGGTGTATCTGTACATCGTTTTACAATTCAGTGCAATTTGCACAAAAAACATCTGTATGGCAGGTTGATGAGAAAGAAGCCCTTTCTGCACTCACGCCACAACTCAACAACACGTGTTGTATGCAAAAGTTCATTTAGTCAAGCCACAGTCATTTTGGAACAAAGTGCTTTTGACTGAGGAGACAAAAATTTCGTCATTTGGTCATAACAAAAAGCAATTTGCATGGCAGAAGAAGAACACCACATTCCAAGAAAAACACCTGCTATCTACTGTCAAATTTGGTGGAGGTTCCGCCATGCTGTGGGCTGTGTGGCTAGTTCAGGGACTGGGGTTCTTGTTAAAGTCGAGGATCGGATGAATTCAACCCAATATCAACAAATTCTTCAGGATAATGTTCAAGCATCAGTCACAAAGTTAAGCAGAGGTTGGATATTCCAACAAGACAATGACCCTAAACACACTTTGAAATCTAGAAAGGCATTTATGCAGAGGGAGAAGTACAATATGTCGGATTTATGCTCCTATAGTCCTCCAGGGATATAAGATTCTCAGCCACGATGAGTAAGTCCCTCTTGGATTTGAATAAATACTTACTCAAATCGAGCCTGGCCCCGAAGTTCCCCCTGGGCCTGACTTGAACCAAACAGATTCTCTCAGGAAATTAACCAGACAGCTTTATTTGAGATATACATTAATACAGAGTATTACAATACAGAGTATTAAATAATAGCTCACACGCCCTGAAAGCTCGTGAGGACGTTGGGGGACAATAAGCAATACAACAGATGACTATTTAAACATTTCTTCTTCCATGGGGCTGATCCAGAGGCATCCAATCATCATTCTTGTTTTAGCATAACTGTGTCACTATTTGCATCTTAGGGACAGACTCACAGTCTCAGTACAATAGCCAAATAAGGTGTAACTACTGTGTCAGCACAGTGTCCAGAATGGTATCTATGCTGTAGTTTCTGAAACTATATGTCTTGCTTGGCCTTGCACTATACTTGTGACATGAGACAACAGATGTATTTCTTGTTCTGTGCAAACATTCTACATTCTAATAACAGAATGGCCTTTAACCTTGAGCTTCTTCTACAACACAGCAATTCTGTATTTAGTTTTGTGTTCTATAATCTTTGTTCTTTGATAATAACCACTTATGGCTTAAATCTAAAACTCTGATATCTACATTCCCCCACTTTTTTTCTTCTAATATAAGCAAAATCCTTAAGCTTGCACTGCGGGCTGAAAACAAAAAATACATATAAAAATGGGAGAGAAAAAAAAAAATTGGTTCTACCAGACAAATATAAAATGCTACAATCACAGTGGATTTATTAACACAGTAATATGCATATACAGTATATATAAAGGCATTTCGATGATGAAAATAGAGAAAATCCAGAGAAGATGCATAGTCCATTCAATGTCCAGATGATCCAGCACCACTTCGGACTAGTCCTCTAGCCTGTGATGATATGGTGTATCGTAGAATGGCAATGTAGAAATGTCTTTGAAATAGTCTCTTAAAGCATCAGTCCAAGATGTTACTTTTAGTCAATGCAATGACGATGAAAGTTCATACTGTAGCAGAGTTATATAATTTATATATAGGCTGTCTGTTTTGTTTTTTTTTTTAACATTTAGCATGCACACATATACACAAATATAAACATGAGAAGTTACACATAAGTAATTGTTGATTAAGTAGAGTTGTTGTTTTCAACAGAATACTTTTATATGACTAGAATAAGTTATTAACATTACCCTGGTAATGTCTGCTTGTGTTTCACAGTTACTAGTGATCAATGCTATCAATTAACCCTTTCCATTAAAAATGTTGAAATTAAATAGATTGCAAAAATATAATTAATTACAATATCTTGATATAAAAAAAAAACATTTGTTGTAAAATCGTTCATCATCATTATATTTAAAGTAATCACAATAAATAGGTTGTAAATATATATACCATTGAATATGATATATGTAGTTGAGTTGTGTAATGGTACTTAGAGATGGAATTACAGTTACAAACAAACAATATCAATAAATGTTTTTAAGAGGTAATTCATTCAAAGTGATGATAAATTGATAATAATAAAGTTAAATGATACTAGAACTATGCAACATGTACTGACACTCTTCCACATGGTCTAGAAGTCATGTCCCAAATTATACATGATATATAAACAAAAAAAAAAAATTCCGATATCAAATTTTTAGATCATACCATAAATGAAAAACTATCCCATATAAACCATAGTGCACTGTTATTATACTGGAATATTTATGTCAAAATATCACAGTAAACCATGTTTAGGATAACGTTTATGAAAAAATAGAAATATGTTAATATAATATGTGATGGCAAAAAAAAAAAATCTTTGAGCTTTTGCTTTGCCAAATGGTTTTTACTTATTGTTTTATATTAAGTGTTTAGACATTATTGGTTAGAAAAGTTTAGTAGGGATTCTGTGATTCATGCATGTTAGTTAACAATCAATAAGAAAGGAAATGCATTAGTGATATTAGAGAAATTAGTAATTTTAGACAAGACAGTAGAGTGATAAAAATAAAATATAAAGTATTAGAAGTGAGACATATACAGAAAAATAAGTTGTTAGTGATGTGAAATATGTTGTGCATGTAAAAGTAACTATACAGAAAATTAATATTAATTAAACAATAGAAAGTTAAAACAAATACAGAAAGAATAGGAAGGAAACAAACATGACATAAACTTAGAGATGTCCGATCTCTCCTGCAGACTGCCAAAGATATCTTTGTCCTCGAGGTTGAACAGCTGTTAAAGAGATAAACTTTTCTACTAATTAATCTATGTCATTGTTGTCAAATATTCTACTAAGGAAAGAGAACAATTAAGAAAAGTAATTATAGTGCATCTAAATTTTAAATGCAAACTAATATTACTAAAAACATTAAATTTATTCCTTAAGTATTGTTTGCATGTCTTTCACCAGTGTCTAAAACTACTGAAACAGATCAGGTTTCTCTGGTCTGAAGCTTTAAACACCTGCAAAATAAAACATACATTAGAAAAATTCACAACAGAGCTGATGGTTTCCATTCAAGAAATAAAGCAAACATTTTACTAGATTCCCAACTCTGATATAAAAACATGTATAAATGCTAAATTATTTAATTTAATTCATTTACAACCTTTTTCAGAGATCATAGAATCCAGAATAGCTTTCTTCTACTTTAAACCTAACCTCCATTGTCAAAACAGAACACGAGGTTTACATTTCTACATTTACACTTTTGGTGTAATTTATTTGTATGTATAATTGCTGCTCTTATGATTTTTACATATACATTGCTGTATGTTTGAAATTCACAAGGAAATGTGGGAAAAATTGCAGCATTCAAGTTGTTCAAATAGTTGAAACCCACCAAAACCTTTTCATTATATTGAAATAACACTGGTGCTATATTAGATATTGCAGAGTCAGTTGGATTAACTCTGTTAGTTGCATCAGTTGAAGTGTTACAATGATCATTTTCTTTAGTAACAACACATTTCTTTTTACTTCTCTTCCTATTCAAATTACATGATCTTACACTGTCAGCTGTCAGTTTGTTGATACTGTGCTGGAGGAGGACAGCTGAATGTCTACAATTTTTTAACTGAACCAGCAGTCTTTCTACATAAGCACATTGTAAATTATAACTGACCTGCAGTTTTTCAATTAATGAAAGGGAAGTCAAGACTAAATCCAGCAGTGCTTGTAAAGTTCTTCCCTTTTTTATTTTTCCATCTTTTAATTCCATTGAAGAGGTCAAAGTATCCAGACTTTCCTCTATCTCATTTTCATTTATTTCTTTATTTAGTTTAAATGGCCCGCCATATTTAGTGATCCAACATTGAACATATTCAAGGAAAACATTAGGAAGAAGTAACAAAACAGGGGAAAAAGCTTCTGTGCTGCCTGACGAAACAGTACTTTTAGATACACCACTCCGTAGACTAATAATATCTGCACTAGGTTGCGAACCTTGTGGCACCATTCTTTCCCGAGATTTAAAAAGAAACATACTTACCACGAGCTGAGTCTCGACAATCTGTCCTTGTGTCACGACCAGAACCACAGGACCGGAACGAAGCCCCCAGAAATGGACCCCCCAGAAATGGACCCCCCAGAAATGGACGAGCCCCCAGAAATGTCGGATTTATGCTCCTATAGTCCTCCAGGGATATAAGATTATCAGCCACGATGAGTAAGTCCCTCTTGGATTTGAATAAATACTTACTCAAATCGAGCCTGGCCCCGAAGTTCCCCCTGGGCCTGACTTGAACCAAACAGATTCTCTCAGGAAATTAACCAGACAGCTTTATTTGAGGTATACATTAATACAGAGTATTACAATACAGAGTATTAAATAATAGCTCACACGCCCTGAAAACTCGTGAGGACGTTGGGGGACAATAAGCAATACAACAGATGACTATTTAAACATTTCTTCTTCCATGGGGCTGATCCAGAGGCATCCAATCATCATTCTTGTTTTAGCATAACTGTGTCACTATTTGCATCTTAGGGACAGACTCACAGTCTCAGTACAATAGCCAAATAAGGTGTAACTACTGTGTCAGCACAGTGTCCAGAATGGTATCTATGCAGTAGTTTCTGAAACTATATGTCTTGCTTGGCCTTGCACTATACTTGTGACATGAGACAACAGATGTATTTCTTGTTCTGTGCAAACATTCTACATTCTAATAACAGAATGGCCTTTAACCTTGAGCTTCTTCTACAACACAGCAATTCTGTATTTAGTTTTGTGTTCTATAATCTTTGTTCTTTGATAATAACCACTTATGGCTTAAATCTAAAACTCTGATATCTACACAATATTCTGGAATGGTCGTCACAGTCCCCTGACTTAAATATCACCGAAAATTTATGGGATGATTTGAAGCGGGCTGTCCATGCTCGGCAGCCATCAAATTTAACTGAACTGGAGAGATTTTGTATTGATCAATGGTCAAAAATACCTCTGTTGGGGTGGCCAAATTTATGCACCTGTCTAATTTTGTTATGATGCATTTTGCATATTTTTGGTTAATCCAATAAACGTTGTCACTGCTGAAATTAACCCTTTCCCTGCCAGCCGATTTGTCCTAAATGCGTACATCTACTGCCAAGCAGATTTTAGACATTTTGTACTCTTTCACTTTAAGGGCCTTTCCTGGGGGGGTGGGGTCTTTTAGTTTAAACAGTAAAACAATATATTGAGCTTTCAAAATATGCTAGAATTTTGCTGTAATCCCACTTCTGTAAAAATAAATAGGCTTCTAAGTGTCTCATAAAATTAATTATATCAGATACATAGTTTATTTTTTGTATACACAGCAGATTTGGAAAGGTATATGTCTCCTGAATACGCCAATACCAAATATATATTGTTTTATGGAGATTTCTCACTTGTATAGATCAAAATCTCTAAGCAGTACACTACCAATTTTCCTAAGCACCGCTCCACAAAACATCATACTTCTGATTTCAAACACTCCACTAACAGTAGGTTTACCCTAGAAAACAATGCATTATGATAAAGAGCAGATACTGGCAAATCAAAAATGGGTAAATATATCTATGTACGCCAAACTGCCAAGTTACAATTCATTCCTGAAGTTATAATTTTTTATAGAAATTGGTGAATTTTTTGAAAAATTACCTCAAAGCTTCCATTCTACAGCATCATATTCCTTGAACAGTTTGATGCTCAATATGTATGTTTACCTAAGCATGTGGCATATAGGGGCCCCAAAATGAAAACCCCATATGGTCTGTCATTTCAGGTAAAAGCAACACATTTACATAGTTTTAGGGGGTCAAATGTAGAGAAAAGCAGTTCATCCCAGTAAACCATATATTCTCGGAAAGTACACATTCCCTTGAATCCAAATTGTGTATGCATGTCTTTCTACTGTAAAAGCACCAAGCAAACGATTTTGGTGACATTTCCAAAAATCACCTCAACATTTCTACCCGCAGGATCGTATTTCTACACATACTTTTAGGTATCATGACAAACCACCCCAAATATGAAAGACTGGGGTTCTCTGAACAGTTGTATGGCTAATATGTATAGGTTTACCTAAGCACCTGACATATAGGGGCCCCGAAATGAAGACCCTCCCACGTGGTCTGTCATTTCAGGTCCTGCAAAATCAACATATTTACATAGTTTTTTGGGGGGGCAAAGGTATAAAAAAGTACATTCACCTCAGAAAACCATATATTTTCGGAAAGTACACATTCTCCCAAATCTAAATTGGGTATGCATGTCTTTCTACTTCAAAGCATCAAGCTGCAAACCTTTCCTAAATTTGGCAATAAAGGCAACAGTTTTTACATTTCTGAAAATCACCTAAAAATATTGCAATTGGCCACATTTATCTCACCCAATTTCTTACATACAACTGGAAAACACCCTAAATAGTAACGCCAAATGGTCTACAGAACAGCTTGATGCCCAATAGTTAAAACAGAGAATCTGGCATGTACAGACCCCAAATAAAAATAGTGCATATAGACTTCCGGGGGGCAGGCCTTTGTAATGGCAGCATTTTAATGATCTCTGGCTCCACCGGGACTTTGGGGGTAGTTTGCCCTAACGTCGGCACCTCAAATTGAGCGGATCTTACCTACCAGGCATCCGGACACCAAAGCAGAGCAAAAGGCCTTAATAATTAAATAATAAAAGGCACGGTCATAAGGCACAGCACAGCTGTTTGAAACGGATCCTGCCTTACGCACAGTACACAGTAAATTGCTCTAATAAGCATTGTATGCGCAATGTACATGGCAAACATCTACCCATAAGATACAGGGGAAAAAGCTGCAACCTCCCCACCTGCTGCCAGAATATATAGTAGCTATTAAACTCTAGACTGTCTGACAACTCTTTCATATATGCTAAATTATTAGTCATCATGCACAGATATTTGGCAAACCACTCTCCCTCCAAACAGGACAAAACTACTAAAAACCTAAATAAAGATCCTAGTAAAGAAAAAAAAGGAAGACAAACATAAACAACAATAAAAACCTCAAGACCCTCCTTTCAGTGAACCGGACCGAACCGCTATCGGATAACATGGAATCGTCCCTATCGAGTACGCAACTTGAGAGGACATCAAATACACAGTCTATTATTTCAGTGGCAGACCTTACAACATTACTAGGTCCGTTATTGGATCAAAAATTGGCTTCACTGGATACAAAACTAATAGAATTCCTGGAGCAATTATCCTCTCAAAGCAGTAGACTACAGGAGGCTGAACAATGCATTTCCAATCTAGAAGATGACCTGGACAAACCCAAACAACATATTGAGGGTCAGGACCGTGAAATAATAATTCTTTCAGAAAAGGTGGACGATCTGGAAAATAGGAGCAGACGCAACAACCTAAGGATAATCGGTATTCCCAAAACAATTAAAGTTACTCAACTGGAACACTTTCTAACTAGACAACTACCGGAGGCACTAAATCCTGAGAATGCCGCTCCGCTTTCAATTGAACATTTCCATCTCATTGGCCCAGAGAAATCTTTGGATAATCATTCTCGACCAGTGATACTGAAACTACTTAACTATGTTGATTAGATGAGGATCTTGGCAGCATACAGAAAGCAGGAAAGCCTTGTGTGCCAACAAGCAAAACTTCTCATCTTTCAGGACTTTTCTGCATTAGTGGTGGCGAAACGGAAAGCATTTGTTCCAGTGTGCAACAAACTTCACAAAGCAGGTCAAAGTTCTCTTTGCTCCATCCGGCTAAGTTGATAATACTGGTGGATGGCAAACCATGTTTCTTCAAGAAACCCGAAGATGCTATGCAGCATTTCGACCTGAACTAATGAGAACTGGTTTCTTTGCAAAAGCTAAAGGTCATGTTATTTGGCCATCTTCTAATAGTAAGGAACAGGTTGAATAGAATTCAATCAAAAGGTTTATTAATTTATTAATTATTCGCTAGAAAATACAAATCAAAATGCATTTGAATTATTTTTTATCATCTCAGCTATGGGGGGACCCAAATATACTAGTCTGTATGACTAAGCTATTGGTTTGGATGTTTACTTGTTTTTACCTTCTTAGATTTATGATAAGTTCTAAAAAAGTTATTGTTCGTGTAATAAGAAAAATGCACCCTTTTCAAATTGAATGCCACATGTTAAAACCCTGCAGGGTGCTATCCAGGTTAAGCGGGTTCCGCAGCTTCGAGAGACAGGGGAACTCGTTTGTTTATGCTATCTTAAACTAATTTTATCACTTCTGATGTATTACCATGTCTAATGGCAGCTCACTATAATACTCTTCCCTTATTTAAGGGACCTCATCCTGATAATTCTAAGGCCACATTAAAAATTCTCTCTTGGAACGTAAAAGGACTAAATTCTCCCTTAAAACAGAAGAAAGTCATTCAAGCTCTTAAACCTCTCCATGCACAAGTGATATGTCTACACGAAACGCACTGGAGTAAGGCAGAAACTTCCACTCTTGGATAGGAGACAGTATATCTTCCTCATATGGGAAAAAAAAGAGAGGTGTTGCCATTTTATTAAATAAATCCCTATAAAATATTAAGTGTTAAGGCAGATGAGGCTGCTAGATTTTTATTTGTAGACTTGCTTATTGAGCAAACAAAATATACTATTGTGAATGTTTATGGGCCGAACAATGCTATATCTACCTTTTACACAGAACTTATTGCTTGTATTGTAGCATGGGGCCCCTCTACTCTTATAATAGCGATATGAATACCGTCTGGGATCCGATCCTGGACTGCTTAGAACACCTTGAGAATATCCTGTTGTTTTGGTCAGCTTCAAAGGTAGTTATGAGGGGAGAAGTTCTTGCATATACAGCTAGATCAAATAAACACTTAGAGAAAAATATGCAGTGCTTAACAGTACCCTTACGACTGCATAACGAACATATCTCGCAACAGGCTCTCCATCAGACCACCAACTATACATTACAGCCAAACAAGATTTAGATACATTGTTGTTCGACAGAGCAAAATTACAGGAAAAACAAATTTCATCGATGGGGAAATAAATCAGGCCGTTTATTAGCCAATATGGCGTGCAGGGTAAAAGGCCCATCTTTTATTTCTATGATTAGATCAAAGGAGGAACCTAAGCGCACCTCAGCAGAGATTCTCAGTCCTACTATCAAACACTATATCAGGCACCCACTGATAAGTTACACGAGGGCGTGGAATATCTTCTATCACAGTCTCATAGAGATATACTCAACGCCCCTCTAACTGAACAAGAAATTAGTGACACAATCAAGTTTTTTACATACATTGTTTCAACATACTTTGCAGACAGGTGAGGTCTGGGATGGATTCAGTGAAGCAAAAATTATTGTAATCTCCAAAAAGGACAGACAATTAGACCTGGTAGAATCATACAGGTCATTATCGCTGCTCAACCATGATTATAAAATATTCACTAAGCTACTGGCTGGCCAGTTGCAAAATATCCTGCCTGAACTGATAATACCAGAGCAGTTAGGTTTTCCATGCAATAGGCACAATAAAAGCGATCCGCTCGGTCATAGCAGCCATAATAGCGGACTCTCATAACTAAAATTCCAAATCCTTAATAGTCAATTTGGACGCCGATAAGGCGTTCCATCGAGTGTTTCACTCTCACTTAATCAGACTAGTAAAATTCAGACACTTCGGGCCCTTATTTATAAAGGCAGTGTCAATACTTTATCGACCCTCACAAGCCAAACTCTTTATAAATGGACACTTCTCCTCTCTGTTCTACCTTGCACGAGGCACTAGGTAGGGTTGCCCACTCTCCCCACTACTATTTAACTTAGCACTAGACCCTTTCCTGCAAGTATTACTTGCGTCTCCAGCCTGGGTTATACAACTTGGCACTCAACATTTCAAATTGAATGCCTTTGCCAATGATATCTTACTGTTCCTGACCAATCCATTGGAGGCAATCCCTGCCTTTTTAACCAACATTGATACCTTTAGCAAAGTGGCAAAGATAATAGCAATGCCTCTCAATACATAATTAAGAAACAAATGGCAGGTTTCCTTCCTTCAAGTAGGCAACTAAGGCTATTCAATTCCTGGGAATTCAAATTCCCCCACACCCTCAGACACTTTATAGTCTAAATATTACCCCCCTATTGAACAAGCTAACTCAGGAACGTGCTCAAAATTACCTGTAAACTATTTGGGAAGTCAAAATGATATGGTTTCCTCGTTTGCTTTACTTGCTATAAATGTTGCCGTTGTTGTTAACTCGCAAAGATCTGACATGGCTGAATAAAACACTCAATTCAATCAATTTATTTGGGGAAGCAATCATTCTCGAATTAGCCAATTAAAACTCCAACAATCCAAATCACAAGGAGGAATAAATCTGCCAGATATACAGACATATAATTTAGCTTGTAATCTCCGCTACGTGGCGGACTGGATCAATAAAAGAGAACTCTTTGCACTACCTAGGCAGGAGCAAGGTTTAGCACTGAATGTTTAATTAGTTTTTCTTTTACACTCTCAGGAGAAACAACTCCCACCGGCAGTAAGGGACAACCCACTGCTCTATACCACAATCAGAGCCTGGTCTATGTCGAGCCGAACAGCACGACATAGACTGTCCGTCTCACCCTATGCATCATTTTTTCTACCCTTTATAGGCAACCCACAGTTTTTAAAAAACTATATCGGCCAGCCCTTACTAAGGTGGGCAGAACATTGGGTTACGCAGGTAAGACATCTAATGCGTACCCCCACAAATCTGTTGAAAGGAACAGGAGAAATCCCGGGCTTTCACTGTGCTATCCTTATGCTATCCCTATGCGAACCGGTTCGTCTTGGCACGGCAGAAACCATCTGATTACACCCTACAGATACACTGCGCAGGGGTCTTGCAAAGAATGACACAGTAGGCACGTGTGTTTCAAAGCAAGTTCCGATTTATTAGGGTTACAGCAGTTGCTTATATAGCCAATATGACGTGTTACAAAGGTATGCCTTAGCCTAAGGGAAAATTAAAAGTATTATTCTGTGTGTCTGCAGAAAGAAACATTGTAGAAGTTGTAAGAGTGGGGTGTGCTGGTATGTGTGATAAGAAGAGATAAGAAACATATTCGCCCATGGGCATTGGGGGCTGCTCAGGCCAGCTGGGGAGTACATGCCATATAAGCATGTTTTCCACAAAGAAGTTTGAGCAAGGACAGAAGTTTCAAGGATAAAAGTTAACCCTTTCAGTTCCTCCCTTTCATCTGTATTCTCTCAATGACCTCAAAGAAAGATATCCTCAGATAATATGGGATCCATTCTCCTATTTACAATTAAGACACTACACACAGACAGTGGTTCGGACTGTCCCAACACAAGATATTGACAACCCAATTGATTGTTTGTTTCGATCCTCTACAATACAGCCCTCAGACAATACAATACAGATCCTCTACAATACAGCCCTCCAGATCTTATGTGGGATAAGATGAATATCTTATCCCACATAAGATCTGGAATTTGGTGTAGCATTTTCCTATTGCATTTACAATCTACTTCGCTCATCACCTCAAGTCACTTTCAAGCTATGTTCTTGAATATTTTACATTGGGTTTATTTTTCACCAGCATTACGGAAATTGGTGGGGTGGTCTGATTCTGACACATGTCCTAAATGCCAAGCTCAAAAAGCTGACATCTACCATTGTTTATGGTCCTGCTCAGTAATCAAACAATTTTGGGAGACAGTCATTTCCTACTGTAAGCTCACATTAAACATTCAAGTCCGCCTTACACCTCTATGGGCGATTTTTGGAGACACAACCAATATCCCAAAGGCAGACAAGAAATTAGCAAACATAATCTCTGCAGTTAGCAGAAAGGCAGTATTACAGTGTTGGATAACAAACCATTCCCCACCACTTGAGATGATGTTAACAAAGCTAGATATTGTTTACCGCATGTATTGGCTGGAAGCCTCCCTAATGGAACGCCAAGTTACAACCTTTTTTACCACTTGGTAAAAATATATTCAAACACTACCCTCCACACGTCAGCAGGAAATTTCCTATGTTTTCCGCTTCACCACATGGTACATGTCCGAGGAATTGGCAGGGAGAAACCCAAAAATGGCAAGAGCGTAAATGTAATGGAATTGGTGACAGATCAGGAGGCCTTATACCTAACAGGATCTTAAATGCATTAAGAGGTAACCTCGTGGGGACAATATAAATTATATTGATCATTAGAGATAGGGTGGTTTATTTTGTAACATATATTGAGGAATGTGGGAGTAGAGCGGGGGAAACCCTTGTGTGTAGGTCTACTTCCTTTTTATTTCCAACCCTATGTAACATGACATTACTATATGGCATTCAATTTTGTTGTTTGTTGATATGTTTAATTGGTGCAAATAAAGACATTAAAAATATTAAATATTAAAAATAGTGCATATGAATTTTCTCTGCTGCTGATTCGCCTTCTGTGAACAAAGACCTGTGTCTGAGAATAATGTGCCACAAGATCCTCCTAACAGCAGAAAGACCCCCCAAAACCATATATTTTTGGAAAGTACACATTCTGACGAATCAAAAATAGGGAATTATGTCTTTCTACTCCAAACTACCATACTGCAAAGCTATGCTAAAGGCAGTAGTTTAATTTTATTACGTTATGTGCTGTAAGACACCCATACTGTAAAAAGACCCCCTGAAAACCATATATTTTTGAAAAGTACATATTCTGACAGATCAAACAAGGTAAAATACATCTTTCTATACCAAAGCACCAAACCAGAAAACTATACTAAAGATACATAAAGAACAGGATAAAATTGCAATAAAACCACAAAAACTGATCTGACAGCGTGATTAGTGGCCAAAATAGATTATCCAATAGTCACACTGCAGGCAAAGGGTTAAAAGGAAGTTGCTACTTTGAAAGCTCAGCCAATGATAAAACTCCTAAGAATTAAAAGGGGTTCCCAAACATTTTCATATGACGGTATATTGTGATACCTAACCAGTGGCTTGTAAGCAACATGTTGGTCACCAACCCTTTGGATGTTGCTCCCAGTGGCCTCAAAGCAGGTGCTTATTTTTGAATTCCTAACTTGAAGGCAAGTGTTGGTTGGATAAAACACTTGTGGTGTTGTAATATTTTCTTGGCAGGAATATCCATGGCCACACTGTGGTGCTAACAGTATAGATCCCAAGACTCTCTAAGTGGGAGATTTGCGGAGTTCGTATAAGTTACTTGCCTCCACCCAGGGCTAAAACCAGATATTGGTGGACATATAACTTCCTGGGAACCGTAGTAGCAGTGATAACTGTACACAATGTAACAGACAATAAACCACACAATAGGCAGTTAAGCAGTAATTTGTAATGTTAGAAATTGGAATGTATGCAATGCAATTAGAACAGTTAAATAATAATAACACAATGTATGTTAGACAATATAATACATATCACTCCCTGTATGAAAAAGTAAACATAAAAAAATGAAGTACCTGAAGCAGGGATAGTGAGAGAAAAGGAATTTGACATCTCCTCGCTCATGCCTCCTTCGCAACCCCGGAATGGAACAAAGCAGTCCCCCGGACCTGGAGCCATATTGATTTATTCACAAACTGGAGGGAGTTGATCCGCGTGTGGTGACCCACCCGACACCCACTCCCAAGCACATCAATAAAGGTCCGGTAAAAGGAGAAACATCTGAAAGAGGCGCAAAAACTACTGATCAAAACAGCACGGGCCCAAACTGACACACGATCACAGCGTGACATCACTGCCGCGTGGCACAGCACAGCCATTTCACTGACCCGGACCGGAACCTTCCAACATACTAGCAGACAAGGGAGGATTGATCGGTAAGTGGGGCTCCACCCGATAATGACTCCCAGATGCCTGTAACCTAGGTCCGGTCACAGGAGGGCGACATCAGAGACATCACGGACACGTGATACCACAAACATCAAACTACCCCTACGGACCATGGCAGAAACCTCCCAAAATAACTGCAAATTTGGAAAGATCGATCAGTAAGTGGGGCTCCACCTGATACCGACTTCCAATCAACTGAAAAACAAGGCCAACCACAGAGGGTGACACCATAGGGGTTAACAACTAACCAACTGCACAGGGAAATTAAGGCTGAGGCAAATAAGCAAAAGGCCACAGCACTCCTTGATGAAAGGCCCAAGCTCCAACATAAAAGGGCATAATACCTCGCAGCACAACAAATAAAGCTCCAAACAACCGGGCAAGCAAATAAAATCAGACATTTTATCAGACAATAAGGCAGTGCCTTATTGAATAACAGGGGGGGAATGACTAAAAAGAACCACTGCGATCCTACTGGATAAAACCAAAAGACATCCTGTACACACAACTCCTTAGAGCCCAAAACACATGGAGGTAAACCAGGGGAATAAAAGGCAATCTGTAATGGAAACGGAAGTTTCTTACCCTCGTGATGGCCATGGTGTCCAAGATGGCGACAGCGTCCAAGATGGCGACTCCTTCCCCTCCCATGTGGGTCCTGCTGGTCCCAGTGTGATGACGTCGGCTGCCTCTCACTCCCCGATTGGTCGCCGATGACGGAATGGTCGCCGTCGTCAGAACGTGCGTCTGTGTCACGATGTTAGCGTCTTGACGCCGGCGTCAGCGTCGTGACGTCATCGCGTCCAGAATCTTGGCGCCAAAACTTCCCTATTTAAACCCCGCTTGGACATTGCAACATTGCCCTATACAGGTTTATCTTCGTGAATTCCTGGGTGTTGTATTACTGACTGATTTCTTGTGTATCAACCTTGCCTGTTATTCGGATTGACCCTTTGCTGCCTGGACTGAACCTTTTGCCTGAACAACGACTACTCTTCTGCCTGATCCCTTGTACCACGAACTTTGTGACTACCTGCCTCCTCCTTGGTCCGCACTCTTACTGCGCCTTCGGGCCCTTACAGTAGTATTCTGGGTGGAATGGTGGTGGTAAAAGTATATGTGATCTGTCTGCTTTTCTAATGAATCCAAGAGAGACAATTGGACAGTCTCAAATCTGGTTAGGTGGCAACCCTAGGAGGCACTCAAGAGATAACATTTTCCCATTTTCCTTAAAGCTTCTATTTAAAGGACCAGTAACATAAAAAAATTTTTTTTAGAAAATTCGTTCATATACAACAAAAAAAAAAACACCAACACAAATTAAATTTTAAAATAGCAAAGCCTTTATTAAAAAATAACTTACAGAAAGTCCACTTCCTGTCCTCTTCAGAAAAGGCGACCATCCATCCTGCAGCAATCGATTTCTCCTTCCTGGCTTTTCTAGTGACAGCATTCGGCTTCTCCTCCTCCTTGATTCTGGGCCCAGCAGATTCTCAATGAAGAAAGAAGACACCCTGGCTTCCGTGGATTCGCTGTTGTGCAGGAGCATGGCTGTCTGCTTAGGGGCAGCCATATGCGGAAACAGAGTCTCTGAAGGCACAAGAGAAATCCCCAGCCGGCCCCAGCCCTCCCCTCCGTCCTCTTCCCCAGCTCTGACGAGGAGCCTGGGAAAGCTGCGCACAATGCTGGCAGTAGAGACACATGCGCTCCTGCCGGCCCCAGCCCTCCACTCTGTCCTCTTCCCCAGCGCTGACAAGGAGCTGCCGCTGGGGAAGCTGCGCACAATGCTGCCAGCAGAGACAGCTCGTGCTCTATAGGCAGCTCTGGAATGCATTCACTAGGGAGATGAGGAGAGCGGAGGAGGGAAGCCAATGCACGGGGAAGGAGAGACGCTGCTGCTGGGACGTCGGGAGGAGTATGCCTGTCAGTGAGGAGCCAGGGAAGAGAAATCGATCGGTGCAGTGTGGATGGTCGCCTTTTCGCCGTTTCTGAAGAGGACAGGAAGTGAATTTTCTGTAAGTTATTTCTTAATAAAGGCTTTGCTTTTTAAAAGTTTCATTTGTCTTGGTGTTTATTTTTTGTTGTGCACTAACGAATTTTTAAACATTTTTTTTTAAGGTTACTGGTCCTTTAACAGTTAAATTATACCAAACCCAAAATTATACATAGATAAACAGGTAATCATAAACATATATCTCCCAATCGCAGGATGTGACATCTAGAAATGAAACGAGAGCTGAGAAAACCTTCACTCATTCCCAAAAAGCCTTATATCAACACTGACATCACCAAATGGTTAGCAAATAAGAGAATAGATTACGTCAGTGCCTATCCAATATTGTCTACCTGAAATAACTTATGGCTGGCCCTACATTTACAATTGAATGAAACATAATGAAGATACCTCCTATGCAAGTATGAACAAGTCATAACATTTTGACATGGATCGTACTGTTTGTTTTGTAAAAAAAAAAAAAATGATTTGGCATTTTTTGAGAAAGAGAGCTTTAAAAAAAAAAACTTGAAAGACCAACATGACCTGGATTATTAAGTCAAAGTCCAATTCAAAGTCAAAGCCTTAAAAAATCAAGGATACATTGAGTCACATATGCAACTGCATTTATGTTTTGTTGTTGGTTTTTTAAGAATGAAAATTAGGTTTTTGTAATTAAACATAAGATCAAAAGAAATATCATGTAATGTCTGTAAAAAAATAATTCAAAATATGGTGCCTCTTTTATTGCCATTGCTTTCAATACATTATACTTGGGCCATGGACCCATCTGAGGAGGCTGCGGCTCAACCAGATTTCGGAAGAGCCTTTCGTGGGATTGCTTCACGCATGGAGGCTTATGAAGCTCAGCAGTCGCACTTTGGCCAAGCTCTTGAGGCCATTTTGGACAAATTGTCGGCTCTCACTCCTACGGCTCAGGTTCCTGCTACTGCTCCGGCCACTATTCCAATGGCGCCATTTCATGTCTCCGAACCCCGGATTCCGGCACCTCCGCTCTTCAGTGGTGATTCTGAGGCTTGTAGAGGATTCATCAACCAGTGTGAGATCCAGTTCACTCTGCTACCTCATCAATACGTCTCAGAGCGTGCCAAGGTGGGATACATCATTACCCGCTTGACCGGGAAAGCCTTGGAATGGGCATCACCGTTGTGGGAGAAAGAGGACCCCCTGATAGATGATTCGAAGGCCTTTGTTCGATGCTCCCGGCCGGTCTGCATCTGCCTCTTCTCGTTTGTTCCAGATCCGCCAAGGTACACGTTCGGTGCCAGAATATGCCATCGAATTCCGTACTCTGGTGGCCGAGACCAGCTGGAACAACGACAGTTATCACGCTGCCTTCTACAACGGGTTGTCCATGCGCCTGAAGGACGATTTGGTTTCACGTGAGTTGCCTACTCGTTGGGAAGATTTGGTGGCCCTGGCAGTCAAAGTAGACACCCGCCAAAGAGAGCACCTTGCCGTCAAGGAACGTATGAGGAAGTTTCAACCTCCCCTGGCTCCTCGTTTCCAGAGACCTGTCCTTCCTAGCACTACTTCTTCTTCTTCTACTCCGGCTTCTTCTCCCTCCATCTCAGAAGAGCCTATGCAAATTGGTCGTGCCCGTCTTTCCGAACAGGAAAAGTTAAGGAGAAGGGCTGCTGGACTCTGTTTATACTGTGGGGGCAAATCCCACTTTGCCCATGAATGCCCTGCTAAGTCGGGAAACGCCAGCACCTAGGTTAGTTTGGGGAAACTTACCTGGGCGGAATTAATCACCTTCCCCAAGCTTCTACTCATCGTTTCCTTCTCCCTGTACAGTTCCAGTTGGCTTCCAAGACCATCTCTACCCAAGCTTTCCTTGACTCCGGCGCAGCTGGGAACTTCTTGGATAAAGCCTTCGCAGAACAACATTCTATTCCTCTCCAAAGTCTGGCTGTTTCCACTTCGTGTTCTTGCCATTGATGATCGACCTCTTTCATCTGCCTTCATCTCCAAGTCTTCGCAAGAATTGTCTTTCAAAGTGGGCACCCTGCATACCGAAAGACTTTCATTCTTGATTATTGATTGCCCCTCGACTCCTGTAGTCCTTGGACTCCCTTGGTTGCGCACCCACAACCCAGTCATTGACTGGTCCACAACTCAAATTTCTCGTTGGGGTTTCTTTTGTCAACAGAACTGTCTTCCAGCCCAGTCCTTGGTCAAGGTATCCTCTGTTGTTCCAAATCCTTCAATTCCTCCTGTCTATCAAGATTTCTCTGATGTGTTCAACAAGAAATCTGCTGAAGTCTTGCCTCCCCATCGGCCCTATGATTGTCCCATTGAGCTTCTTCCTGGAACCATGCCTCCAAGAGGACGTACTTACCCGCTCTCCCCCTCTGAAACTGCGGCGATGAAAGAGTACATCCAGCAAAATCTGCTTAGGGGCTTCATTCGTCCTTCTTCGTCTCCTGCAGGAGCAGGCTTCTTCTTCGTAGAAAAAAAAGATGGCAGTCTACGTCCCTGCATCGATTATCGTGGATTGAACAAGATTACAGTAAAGAACCGCTATCCGCTCCCCCTTATTTCCGAGTTATTTGACCAGCTCAAAGGTGCCAGCATTTTTACCAAGCTTGATCTTCGTGGAGCCTACAATCTCATTCGGATCAGAGAAGGGGACGAATGGAAAACCGCATTTAATACTCGTGATGGGCACTACGAGTATCTCGTGATGCCCTTTGGACTTTGTAACGCCCCTGCGGTTTTCCAAGAGCTGGTAAACGATGTCTTCAGGGACTTACTTGGCATAAGTGTGGTCGTTTACCTAGACGACATTCTAATTTTTTCTTCAAACCTATCCGAGCATCGAATCCAGGTACGGGAAGTTTTATCTCGTTTAAGGAAAAATAATCTGTTTGCCAAGCTGGAAAAGTGCTCCTTCGAAGTCTCTTCTATTCCTTTTCTGGGGTACATTATTTCCCAACAAGGCTTCAAGATGGATCCGGCCAAAGTCTCAGCGATCCAGGATTGGCCCCTTCCCACCAGTACTAAAGCTATCCAGAGGTTTATTGGCTTCGCCAATTACTACAGACAGTTCATCAAAGGCTTCTCCTCCAAGATTTCCCCTATCCTATCTCTCATCCGGAAGGGTGGGAAGCCCCAATGTTGGACACCTCAGGCTTTAGAAGCTTTTAGAAACCTCAAAGACTCTTTTTCTTCTGCTCCAATTCTTAGGCACCCGGAAACCTCTTCTGCCATTCTTCATTGAGGTGGATGCCTCCGACGTAGGGGCTGGTGCGGTGTTGTCCCAAAGGTCTTCTAATGATGGCAAACTACATCCTTGTGCTTTCTTTTCCAAAAAGTTTTCTTCTTCTGAGCAGAACTATGACGTGGAAAACCGTGAGCTACTGCCAGTTAAACTAGCTCTTGAAGAGTGGAGACATCTGCTGGAAGGTTCTTCTGTGCCAGTATCTATCTTTACGGATCAAAAGAACCTTGAATTCATCCAGTCCCTTAAACGCCTAAATCCCAGGCAAGCAAGATGGGCACTTTTCTTCTCCAAATTCAATTTCGTGATCACATTCCGCCCGGGATCCAGAAACAAGAAAGCTGACGCTCTTTCCAGAAGCTTCATTCCCGAAGATTCATGTTCCGAAGACCCTGAACCCATTGTACCTCCAGTTAAAATTATTGCTGCCTTATTCCCCACCATGGCCTCTCAGTTATTGTCCGCACAGTCTTCTGCTCCATACAGTACTCCTTTGGGTGTTGCTTTTGTTCCTCCAGACCTCCGTCATTCTATCCTTGCTCAATCACATAATTCCAGACAAGCCGGCCATCCTGGTATCAAGAAAACGACTGAACTCCTGTCTCGCCTAGTGTGGTGGCCTTCTCTCCGAAAGGACGTCAAGGACTTTGTCTCCTCCTGTTCAGTTTGTGCAGCTTCCAAGTCTGGCCACTCTCCTCCCAAGGGATTACTTCTACCTTTACCCATTCCCTCTCATCCATGGACTCACTTGGCGATGGATTTCATTGTGGATCTGCCTGTTTCCCTCGGTCATACTGTTATCTGGGTCGTGGTTGACCGATTCAGCAAGATGGCCCATTTCATCCCCCTGCGAAAGCTTCCTTCTGCTCAGGAACTCTCCAAATTATTCATCCAGCATATCTTTCGCCTTCACGGATTCCCGGCTGAAGTGGTGTCAGACAGAGGTTCCCAATTCGTTTCCAAATTTTGGAGATCGTTATGCAAGGCACTTCACATCTCTCTCCAATTTTCCTCTGCCTATCACCCTCAATCTAATGGAGCTGCCGAGAGGGTCAACCAAGCATTGGAGCAATTTCTTCGTTGCCATGTCTCTTTGTGCCAAGACGACTGGGCAGACCTTCTTCCTTGGGCAGAATTCGCTCACAACAATGCTATGCACGCTTCTTCTGAAAAGTCTTCTTTTGTGTCTATGGTCAGAATCCTCTAGCTTTTCCACAAGATCTTCTTCTCACAAACGTCCCTGCTGCCAATGATCAAGCTGCTCATATGCTTGCTATCTGTGTTGCCACCAAAGCTAATTTGGAGAAGAGTTCTCTGTCTCAGAAGAAATTCGCGGACAAGAAAAGAATTTCATCCCCACAATATTGCCTCGGTGATAAAGTTTGGCTTTCTACACGGAACATTCATCTTAAAGTCCCTACTCCTAAACTCGGTCCCAAGTTCACCGGTCCTTTCCCCATTATAGAAATCATCAATCCCGTGGCTGTTCGTCTTCAGCTTTCCCCAGAGATGCGGATTCCCAATGTCTTTCATGTTTCTCTTCTCAAACCAGCAAAAGATTCTTCTTCTTCTTCCTCGTCTTCTCCTACTCCTGTTCTTATTGATGGACATCAAGAATTTGAAGTCAAAAGAATTCTGGACTCTCGAATTTCCAGGGGTAGTTTACAGTATTTAATCGAATGGAAGGGGTTTGGTCCAGAAGAATGCTCTTGGGTGAAGGATTCTGACGTCCATGCTCCTCTTCTTATCCGAAGATTCCACAAGCGATTTCCTTCTAATCCCGGTTTTGGTGGTCCTGAGGCCCCCCCTAAGGAAGGGGGTACTGTAATGGAAACGGAAGTTTCTTACCCTCGTGATGGCCATGGCGTCCAAGATGGCGACGGCGTCCAAGATGGAGACTCCTTCCCCTCCCATGTGGATCCTGCTGGTCCCAGTGTGATGACGTCGGCTGCCTCTCGCTCCCCGATTGGTCGCCGGCGATGGAATGGTCGCCCGGCGTCAGAACGTGCGTCGGCGTCACGATGTTAGTGTCTTGACGCCGGCGTCAGCATCGTGACGTCATCGCGTCCAGAATCTTGCCGCCAAAACTTCCCTATTTAAACCCCCCTTGGACATTGCAACATTGCCCAAGTATAGGTTTATCTTTGTGAATTCCTGGGTGTTGTATTACTGACTAGGGATGTAGCGAACGTCGGAAAAAAAGTTCGCGAACATATTCGCGAACTTGCGCAAAAATGCGAGCGGTTTGCGAACGGTTCGCGAACCCCATAGACTTCAATGGGAAGGCGAACTTTAACATCTAAAAAAGACATTTCTGGCCAGAAAAATGATTTTAAAGTTGTTTAAAGGGTGCAACGACCTGGACAGTGGCATGCCAGAGGGGGATCAAGGGCAAAAATGTATCTGAAAAATCTGCCTGTGTGTGCTTGGAAGAGATAGTGTAGGGGGAGAGCTGTTAGTGATTTCAGGGACAGATGATAGTAAGTTTGCTGGCTAGTAATCTGCTTGATACTGCTCTGTATTGGAGGGACAGAAGTCTGCAGGGATTTGAGGGACATTTTAGCTTAGGTAGCTTTGCTGGCTAGTAATCTACTGTTCTCTTTAAACAACTGCCATACGTTGACCTTGTAGGCATTGTTTGCCCAGTTTTTTTGGACGCAGCCACTGAAGCACAGTTGCCAGAAAAAATATGCCATATAAATGCTGAAAATAGTAATTTTTCGCCATACGTTGACCTTGTAGACATTGTTTGCCCAGTTTTTTTGGTTGCAGCCACTGAAGCACAGTTGCCAGAAAAAATATGCCATATAAATGCTGAAAATAGTCATTTTTTGCCATACGTTGACCTTGTAGGCATTGTTTGCCCAGTTTTTTTGGTCGCAGCCACTGAAGCACAGTTGCCAGAAAAAATATGCCATATAAATGCTAAAAATAGTCATTTTTTGCCATATACGTTGAGTCAACGTATGGCAAAAAATTACTATTTTCAGCATTTATATGGCATATTTTTTCTGGCCTCTGTGCTTCAGTGGCTGCGGCCAAAAAAACTGGGCAAACAATGCCTACAAGGTCAACGACGTTGACCTTGTAGGCATTGTTTGCCCAGTTTTTTTGGCCGCAGCCACTGAAGCACAGAGGCCAGAAAAAATATGCCATATAAATGCTGAAAATAGTCATTTTTTTGGTCGCAGCCACTGAAGCACAGTTGCCAGAAAAATTATGCCATATAAATGCTGAAAATATAAATTTTTTTGGTTGCAGCCACTGAAGCACAGAGGCCAGAAAAATTATGCCATATAAATGCAGAAAATATGCATTTTTTTGCTCGCAGCCACTGAAGCACAGTTGACAGAAAAATTATGCCATATAAATGCTGAAAATATAAATTTTTTTGGTTGCAGCCACTGAAGCACAGAGGCCAGAAAAATTATGCCATATAAATGCAGAAAATATGCATTTTTTTGGTTGCAGCCACTGAAGCACAGAGGCCAGAAAAATTATGCCATATAAATGCAGAAAATATGCATTTTTTTGGTTGCAGCCACTGAAGCACAGAGGCCAGAAAAATTATGCCATATAAATGCAGAAAATATGCATTTTTTTGGACGCAGCCACTGAAGCACAGTTGCCCGAAAAAATATGCCATATAAATGCTGAAAATAGTCATTTTTCGCCATACGTTGACCTTGTAGACATTGTTTGCCCAGTTTTTTTGGTTGCAGCCACTGAAGCACAGAGGCCAGAAAAAATTAAACCAGTAGGGTTTGCACCCTAGTTTGTAACGGTGGCGGAGGGAGGAGGACGCTAAAGGACATCTGTGTGTGGAGTCATGAGGCTTGAAGAGAAGGACAGCTGCATAGAAGTCAGAACAAGTCTTCCGGCGTGCAGTAACCCTCCGAGATCCACCCCTCATTCATTTTAATAAAGGTCAGGTAATCGACACTTTTGTGACCTAGGCGAGTTCTCTTCTCAGTTACAATCCCTCCTGCTGCACTGAAGGTCCTTTCTGAGAGCACACTTGAGGCTGGGCAAGACAAGAGGTTCATGGCAAATTGTGACAGCTCTGGCCACAGATCAAGCCTGCGCACCCAGTAGTCCAGGGGTTCATCGCTCCTCAGAGTGTCGATATCTGCAGTTAATGCCAGGTAGTCTGCTACCTGCCGGTCGAGGCGTTCTTTGAGGGTGGATCCAGAAGGGTTGTGGCGCTGCCTTGGACAGAAAAACATTTGCATGTCTGACGTTACAGACTGGCCAAAGGGCTTTGTCCTTGCAGGTGTGCTCGTGACTTGTGGTATGTTGGTAACATTTCTGACACTTTATGCTTGTACCGAGGGTCTAGTAGCGTTGCGACCCAGTACAGGTCCTTCTCCTTAAGCCTCTTGATACGGGGGTCCTTCAACAGGCATGACAGCATGAAAGACCCCATTCTCACAAGGTTGGATGCAGAGCTATCCATCTCCGCTTCCTCATTATCAAGGACTGCATCATCCACGGTCTCCTCCCCCCAGCCACGTACAAGACCAGGGGTCCCCAAAAGGTCACCACTAGCCCCCTGGGAAGCCTGCTCCTGTTGGTCCTCCTCCTCCTCCTCCACAAAGCCACCTTCCTCCTCTGACTCCACTTCTGGCACCTCTCCCTGCGTTGCAGCAGGTGCCTGGGTTCGTTCTGGTGATTCCGACCATAAATCGTGCGCTTCCAGCTCCTCGTCACGCTGGTCTACAGCCTCATCTGTCACTCGTCGCACGGCACGCTCCAGGAAGAAAGCGAAGGGTATTAGGTCGCTGATGGTGCCTTCGGTGCGACTGACCATATTTGTCACCTCTTCAAAAGGTCGCATGAGCCTGCAGGCATCGCGCATAAGCACCCAGTAACGGGGGAAAAAAAATCCCCAGCTCTGCAGATCCAGTCCTACCACCCAGTTCAAAAAGGTACTCGTTGACGGCCCTTTGTTGTTGCAGCAGACGTTCCAACATAAGGAGCGTTGAATTCCAGCGAGTCTGGCTGTCAGAAATCAAACGCCTGACTGGCATGTTGTAGCGCTGCTGAATGTCAGCAAGGCGTGCCATGGCTGTGTAGGAACGTCTGAAATGGGCCGACACCTTTCTGGACTGGGTGAGAACGTCCTGGAATCCTGGGTACTTGGAGACAAAACGTTGGACTATTAAATTTAACACATGTGCCATGCAGGGCACATGTGTTAAATTGCCCAGTCTCAACGCTGCCAACAGATTGCTTCCATTGTCACACACCACTTTTCCGATCTGCAGTTGGTGTGGGGTCAGCCACCGATCGGCCTGTGACTGCAGAGATGACAGGAGTACAGATCCGGTATGGTTTTTGCTTTCCAGGCACGTCATCCCCAAGACAGCGTGACAACGGCGTACCTGGCACGTCGAATAGCCTAGGGGGAGCTGGGGGTGCACAGGTGTGGAGGAGGAGAAGGAGGACCCAGCAGCAGAGTAAGAAGAAGAAGAGGAAGAAGACGAGGTAGAGAGCGATGGAGGAGTAGAGGTGGTGGCAGAACCGCGTGCAATCCGTGGCGGTGACACCAACTCCACTGTTGTTGTTGTTGAGCTACCCATTCCCTGCTTCCCAGCCATTACCAAGTTCACCCAGTGGGCAGTGTAGGTGACATACCTGCCCTGACCATGCTTGGAGGACCATGCGTCAGTAGTCATATGGACCTTTGGCCCAACACTAAGTGACAGAGATGCGGTAACTTGGCTCTGCACATGTTGGTACAGGTGTGGTATTCCCTTTTTAGAAAAAAAATTGCGGCTGGGTACCTTCCACTGCGGTGTCCCAATTGCTACAAATTTGCGGAAGGCCTCAGAGTCCACCAGCTGGTATGGTAAAAGCTGGCGGGCTAAGAGTGCAGACAAGCCAGCTGTCAGACGCCGGGCAAGGGGGTGACAGTCAGACATTGGCTTCTTACGCTCAAACATGGCCTTCACAGAAACTTGGCTGGTGGCAGATGACTGGGAATGGGAACAGGTGGTCAAGGTGGAAGGCGGAGTGGAGGGTGGTTCAGACGGGTCAAGGAGAGCAGAGGTAGAGCAGTAAGATGCTGGACCAGAAGGAGTGTGGCTTTTAGTTTGCCTGTTGCCTTTGAGGTGTTGCTCCCAAAGTGCTTTGTGCTTGCCGCTCATGTGCCTTCGCATAGAAGTTGTACCTATGTGGCTGTTGGGCTTACCAAGGCTCAGTTTCTGACTGCACTCATTGCAAATTACAATGCTTTTGTCAGAGGCACACACATTAAAAAAATCCCACACTGCTGACTTTTTGGAAGTGTGCGATCTGGCGGTAACAGTAGAAGTTGGCGGCATTGGCGGCAATGGCGGGTGCGTTGGCCGGCTGAACACAGGTGCCGATACATGTTGTTGCCCTACTGATCCCTGCGGGCTGTCCTCCCTGCTTCTTCTAAGTCTTATTCTCCTACTGCCTCTCTGACTCTCCGTCTCTCCATCTGAACTACCCTCCTCTTGCTCTCTTCTACTAGGCACCCACAAAACATCAATCTCCTCATCATCATTCTCCTCAGATGCATCAATTTCTTCTGACACATCACAGAAGGAAGCAGCAGCGGGGACCTCCTCCTCATCACTCATCATTATGTCCATCTCTGTCGTGTTCTCTGCCAGAATTAAATCTGGTGTAACGTCCTCATCTCCTTCATCTTCTTCTGGCAATAATGGTTGCGCATTACTCAGTTCAAGAAACTCATGGGAAAATAACTCCTCTGACTCCAGTGAAGAAGGGGCACCGGTGGTGGAGGAAGTGTTACGTGGGGTGGCCATAGCAGTGGAGGATGAGGAGGATGTTGTGGTAAAGTTAGAAACGGTAGAGGATGGGGTGTGCTGTGTAAGCCAGTCAACTACCTCTTCAGCATTTTGGGAGTTCAGGGTCATTGGCTTTTTAAAACTGGGCAATTTGCTAGGGCCACAGGATTGCATAGCAGCACGGCCCCTAGCACGGCCTCTGCGTGGCGGCCTGCCTTTGCCTGGCATTATTTTTAAAAAAACAACAACAACAAAAACTCAGTTGGTTTTTCTGGAAACGATAATACACACAGCTAGATGGCAGTTTGAAGAAAACAGTGTGCAAATAATGCCTACAAGATCAACGTATACACTACTACAGCGGTGGATACGGATTACGTAAAATATATGAATGCTGCTTGAAAAAAAGTAACTCAAGTGGTTTTTCTAGAGACGATAATATTATCAATATTTAGACAAAATGTGAACAAGCTCACACAGCTAGATGGCGGTTTGAAGAAAACACTGTGCAAATAATGCCTACAAGGTCAACGTATACACAGCGGTGGATACGGATTACGTAAAATATATGAATGCTGCTTGAAAAAAAGTATCTCAAGTGGTTTTTCTAGAGACGATAATATTATCAATATTTAGACAAAATGTGAACAAGCTCACACAGCTAGATGGCGGTTTGAAGAAAACACTGTGCAAATAATGCCTACAAGGTCAACGTATACACAGCGGTGGATACGGATTACGTAAAATATATGAATGCTGCTTGAAAAAAAGTAACTCAAGTGGTTTTTCTAGAGACGATAATATTATCAATATTTAGACAAAATGTGAACAAGCTCACACAGCTAGATGGCGGTTTGAAGAAAACACTGTGCAAATAATGCCTACAAGGTCAACGTATACACAGCGGTGGATACGGATTACGTAAAATATATGAATGCTGCTTGAAAAAAAGTAACTCAAGTGGTTTTTCTAGAGACGATAATATTATCAATATTTAGACAAAATGTGAACAAGTTCACACAGCTAGATGGCGGTTTGAAGAAAACACTGTGCAAATACTGCCCACAAGATCAACGTATACACTACTACAGCGGTGGATACGGATCTCGTAAAATTTATTATGGCTGCTTGAAAAAAGTCACTCCGGTGTTTTTTCTGGAGACGGTAATATTATGGATATTTAGACAGAATGTGAACAAGGTCACACAGCTAGATGGCAGTTGGTTGAATAACACACTGGGCAAAAAATGCCTACAGGGCAAATAATGCCTAAAAGGTCAACTTATACACTACTACAGCGATGGATACGGATTACGTAAAATATATTATGGCTGCTTGAAAAAAGTCACTCCGGTGTTTTTTCTGGAGACGGTAATATTATGGATATTTAGACAGAATGTGAACAAGGTCACACAGCTAGATGGCAGTTGGTTGAATAACACACTGGGCAAAAAATGCCTACAGGGCAAATAATGCCTAAAAGGTCAACTTATACACTACTACAGCGATGGATACGGATTACGTAAAATATATTATGGCTGCTTGAAAAAAGTCACTCCGGTGTTTTTTCTGGAGACGGTAATATTATGGATATTTAGACAGAATGTGAACAAGGTCACACAGCTAGATGGCAGTTGGTTGAATAACACACTGAGCAAAAAATGCCTACAGGGCAAATAATGCCTAAAAGGTCAACTTATACACTACTACAGCGGTAGTAAAATAAAAAAAAGTAAAATAAAAAAAAATGAATATTAAAAAAAAAAAAATTAAAGTTGGTGCTGCTGAACTACTAGGAGCAGCAGATTAGCACACCAGTCCCACTCCCCAACACTGCTAGACTAATAGCACTGGGCTCTTATAGTAGTAGTAGTAGTAGTAGTAGTAAAACAACAAAAAAATAAATAAAAGCAGTCCTTACAAGGACTACTGTTATTGCAGCAGTCAGCAGATGAGATCAGAAGCAGGACAGCTGCCCACTGCAGCTACATACAGAGCACTGCAGTAGAAGGTAGATTACTAGCCAGCAAAGCTACCTAAGCTTAAATGTCCCTCAAACCCCTGCAGACTTCTGTCCCTCCAATAACAGAGCAGTATCAAAACGATTACTAGCCAGCAAACTTTCAACTGTCCCTGAAATCACTAACAGGCAGCAGCTCTCTCCCTACACTATCTCTTCAGCACACACAGGCAGAGTGAAAAAACGCTGCAGGGCTTCGGTTTTTATAGGGAAGGGGAGTGGTCCAGGGGAGAGCTTCCTGATTGGCTGCCATGTACCTGCTGGTCTGGGGTGAGAGGGCAAAAAAAAGCGCCAACAATGGCGAACCCAAAATGGCGAACGTCGCGCGACGTTCGCGAACTTCCGGCGACCGCGAACACCCGATGTTCGCGCGAACAAGTTCGCCGGCGAACAGTTCGCGCCATCTCTATTACTGACTGATTTCTTGTGTATCAACCTTGCCTGTTATTCGGATTGACCCTTTGCTGCCTGGACTGAACCTTTTGCCTGAACAACGACTTCTCTTCTGCCTGATCCCTTGTACAACGAACTTTGTGACTACCTGCCTCCTCCTTGGTCCGCACTCTTACTGCGCCTTCGGGCCCTTACACAATCATACTAAATACTAGAATACTGGAACACAAAACACATAAGTTTAAAGAGACAGTACTGAAAACTTCTCTATTGATGCAACTATAAAATTCTCCCACCGCTCACCTGCCTTACCACAGGGAAACAACAAACATCAAGTAATTAACCTGTCTTGATAGACAAAGGCAAAATTCCTTTACTGTGCAGGCATAACTACAAAAATCTACTGAACCTGAGGAGAAAAAGGGAAACTAAAATCAAACACTTAACATAAACAACACAAAGAAATCTTCAATAACTCCAGATATAAGAAATGGATAAATATTTAGGTCACTCAGCCACAAAAATGCAACAACATTTAAAATTCAAAGCTAAAGAAAAAAAAGGAACACAGGACTGTGACACAATGGAATCAGAATGTGAAACATCTAACCCACCAATGTTGCCACAAATCCAAATACACAACATAACACAACTGTTAGGACCCCTGCTCGACCAAAAACTAGCAGGCATAAAAGAATCCATCACAGAAGTCCTTCAATAACTAACCAGTTAGTCACAAAGAATAAACGATGCTGAACAAAGAATTAGCATACTGGAAGATGAACTGGATAAAACACAAAAAACAGTAGACACACAACAACAGGAAATCACTATCCTAGCTGATAAAGTGCATGACCTAGAAAATAGGAGTACCGTAAGCAAAACAAACTTCGGTTATTAGGTATCCCAGAATCAATAAAAGGAACAGAACTGGAACTATTACTAACCACCAAAATTCTGGCCCTACTAAACATGAGTGACTCCCATAGGCTATGACTAAGGGAAGGTGTTCCCAAAACGCGTAAGGCCTATGTTTTTCTACAGTACCCAGCAATAAAAACCTGTTTTTTACTGGAGTGCCATCCTCCTGTTCGTGTATCTATTGTTGGCGGTGGGGATGCTGTGGACTGATCACCGGGCACTAAAGGGAAGCAGCTAAGCAGTAGTGAGTTCAAAGCGGTCCGAATTGGTTTTGTGAATTTATATTGTTTGACAACCCTTAACAAGCCATGGCACACTACAAAGAAAAGACATCAGAAACATGAACAAACCTGACTTTGTTCTGATTGCAGATATCATACATGGACAAACCATACAATTAGAATTCCTCACTCTTTTGACCCCAATAAATGGGGAAATTAAAACTGACGTTAAATATCAGTTATCACATTTCAAAAACTCTGCATATCAAACCACTTCAGCTTAATTTAAGAATCAAGGCAGAAAGAGAAGTGGCTAACAATTTTCTACTTTTTGTTTTCCGTTGCCCATTCTTAAATATTTTCAGCCTTCTATCCCACCATCCCTCTCCCTTAAGTTACTAAACGTCCTTTTATTTACCTTTTCTTTTATTACTTAATTGTTATATTCTATTTTGTTACCAAAATGTTGATATTAATGTTGTTGATTACAGCTCTAATATTTCTAGGAAAACCAGACAAGATGCTAACTAGGCTAAGACCCTACAGATTTCAAACCCAGAAGAACTGGCCTGCTCGCTGGGACAGACTGGTCTAACAAAACACCCACCCCCTTACCGAAACCCACCCTAGACAGGGTGTAGGATAAAATGCCCAAATGTTTAAAGGGATACTGTCATGGGGAAAAAAAATTCTAAATTAATCAGTTAATAGTGCACTGAACTGAAATCCATTTCTCAAAAGAGCAAACAGATTTTTTTTATATTCAATTTGAAATCTGGCATGGGGCTAGACATATTGTCAATTTCCCAGCTGCCCCAAGTCATGTGACTTGTGCTCTGATAAGCTTCAATCACTCTTTACTGCTGTACTGCAAATTGGAGTGATATCACCCCCTCCTCCCCCCCCAGCAGCCAAACAAAAGAACAATGGGAAGGTAACTAGATAGCAGCTCCCTAACACAAGATAATAACTGCCTGGTAGATCTAAGAACAACACTCAATAGTGCATGGAACCTATAGTTCTGCACAATTTAGTATAATCTGCAAAAATAGAAACAGTACTTTCAATGCCCACCTCCAGACCATTAATAAACAAGTTGAAAAGCAAGGGACCTAGTATAGAGCCCTGCAGTACTCCACTAACAACACTTGTTCAATTAGAAAATGTTCCATTTACCACCACTCTTTGTAGTCTATCTTTTAGCCAGTTCAGTCTAGTTATATGAAAGAATAACAGTGCGCCCTCTGTTGGTTATATGAAAGAATAACAGTGACTGCAATATCACACAGCGCCATCTGTTGGTTATAGGAAAGAATAACAGTGCGCCCTCTGTTGGTTATATGAAAGATTAACAGTGACTGCAATATCACACAGCGCCCTCTGTTGGTTATATGAAGGATTAACAGTGATGGCAATTTTACAGCACCCTCTGTTGGTTATACGAAAGATTAACAGTGATGGCAATATCACACAGCATCCTCTGCACATGGCCATGGGACAGTGGGACAATGCACACAGTAATCCGTTGATCGCTAGGGGGGTCGCTTTGGCGGAATGTGCGCTGCTGGGAGACAGGGCTGTAGTTGTGTCTAGGCTTATACTCGAGTCAATAAGTTTTCCCAGTTTTCGTAGGTAAAATTAGGTACCCCCGCTTATACTCGGGTCGGCTTATACTCGAGTATATACGGTACTAAACACTATGCAGCTTTTAAAAGAACCAACATACAGGAAGACAAAAATAAATACAAAGAAACAAAACAACTCTTTGACACTTTATTATCTGAAAAAGCATACAAAACAATAAGTCACACAACAAACACATTTTACAGATATGGGAATAAATCAGGTAAACTTTTAGCACAACTAGCCAAACGATGTACCCGACCCACATTTATACAAAAAATAAAAACATCAGATGGATGGACACATGGCCCTTAACAAATTACAAACAAATTAAAAGAGTATTTCAAAAAATTTTATGACAACACCATAGATCAACCAGATGAAGGCTTGCAATTCCTCAGAGAAGCCAATCTTCAGAAATGAACAGTACAAGATAGAGAGATCCTAGATTAACCTGTAGCAGAAAAAGAAGTATTAGCCACAACGAAACAACTGAAAAATGGAAAATCACCATGGCCAGATGATCTATCCGCAGAATTTTACAAACAATTATCTACAGACATAACACCAACCCTAGTTACATTATATAATGATACATTACAAGGTGAATCATTATGGCATGAAGCAAATGTAGCCAGGATAATACTGATTCTTAAAGAAAACAAAGACCTAACAGATCCAGCTTCTTATAGACCAACATCACTTTTAAATCAAGACATAAAAATCATGACTAAAATTATGGCAGATAGATTACAAAAAATATTACCTAACATACTCACCGAACATCAAGTGGGTTTCCTCAAACATAGACATCCAGTTCAGGCACTTATAATAGTGGTTTACTATAGTAACCTAGAGAAAAGAAAACACGGAATGGTAATAAATTTAGATTCAGACAAAGCCTTTGACAGAATATCACACACACAGTTAAGACCCATATTAAAATTCCAACACTTTGGCATACACATATTCAACTTATATAAAAATTTATACTCTACACCTACAACATTTTTGACAGTTAATAATCTAAATATGAATAGATTCTCAATCAAAAGAGGAACTCGCCAAGGATGCCCGTTATCAACTCTTTTCTTCAATATTGCCATTGACCCACTGATAAAACAGAACACAAATCTAAAGGGAATACAACTAGGACAAATAAATTTAAAAGATACAGCCTTCACAGATGATATCTTTTTATTCCTTGGCCAACCCAAAACTGATATACCCATACTATTACAAATCATACAAAGATTTGGGAAAATAGCAGGATTCCGGATAAATTGAAACAAATCAGAAGCACTCCAACTTCGTCATTCAGAACCCACACATTGGCTCCCACACTTACCCTTCAAAAAAACTACAAACTACAACAATAGATGACAATAGATACAACAAGAAACACAACAATGGAAACAGATAAATTTGACATTAATGGGTAGAATCCACCTACTCAAAATGGTCATATTTCCTAAGATTCTATACCCACTACAAATATTACCCTACTACATCATTACACAAATACAGATATCAAAAGAATTAATCACATATTTATATTTAGGACCTTTATCTGGAAAAGAAAACGTTCAAGGATCAGCTTATTCAAACTAGTACAACCAAAACCTCTGGGGGGTGGGGGAACTTTCCCAACATAATTAGTGATGGGCGAATTTGCGCCGTTTCGCTTCGCCGAAAAATTCGCGAATTTCGCGCGAAATTCGCGAAACGGCGAAAAATTCGCGAAACGGCGCCGGCGTCTCGTTTTTGACGCCACCGCCCGTTTTTTCGACGCCGGCGCCCGTTTTTGACGCCGGCGCCCGTTTTTGACGCCGGCGTCCATTTTTCGAAAAAAAATTTTTTGACGCCGGCGAATTTTTGACGCGAATTTTCGCGCGAGTTTCGCGAATTTATTCGCTAGCGGCGAAACGCGCAAATTCGCCGCGAATTCGCGCCTGGCGAATAAATTCGCCCATCACTAAACATAATCCCTTATTCACAGGCATGCACAAAGCATGGCAATCAACCAGGAAAAAACTAAATCTATCACTACATATCTCTCCATATCTAACATGGATAGGAAACAAAAAATTGATGATAATTACTCAATCATCACCCAAACAAAACTCATGGAAAAATACCCGTTTACAACACCACGCATATTCCTGAGACTACAACTCATCCATTTTGCTCAGTTATCAGACAGAGAAAAAGATAACCCATTAAATAAAATAAGGAAAAACACTGAAACTAAACAAACAACGTCACAACTATATCAGATGATACAGACATTAATACAGTTAGAAGATGAAGGAAATTCCCCTTTAAATGGATGACAGATTTACCTGATACAACAAAATCAGATATCTTAAGAACAACATATGAAAATAATGAAATTGCTCCCAGCAAGCAGATATCAAGAGAGGGCTCTCCAAATACTCCATAATTCATATGTAACTCCAATCAGAAGATATAAAATGGAAAACCTCTCCTCAGATAACTGTCTAAGATGTTGCTCCCCAGGAGCCAATTTAATACACAACCTTTGGACATGTTCAAAATTACAAACTTTTTGGCAAGAGGTAGCCACATATGGTGGACAGTTGGCTTGCAAACCTATCCAAATGCAAATTGAATGGGCACTATTTAGTAACAACACAAATTATACCCAACTATCAAAACCAGAGAAAAATATGATCAGTAGACTAGCGGCAGCCACTAACTCCCCTAGCGGTTAACCACTGACTCCCCACCTATATTGATAGTCAAACAAAAATTACATCACCTATTTCATATGGATTAGTTGGAAGCAATAATCAGAAAAGAACAAAACACAACGAAATTCTTTAACACCTGTATAACAAATATAACATCACTTCCACAACATATAAGATACCTCACAGTTTATACCTTTAGACAAACAACATGTTACGACGAAGAAACCCTTACAGAAAACCCACTTGTAATGGAGTCATCCCAATACCTTGATACATGGCCACATGAACAAGAGAGGCTGGATTTCGCACCCCCCCAGGAGTCATCAAGTAAATAGACTATTGGCAATACCCATTAAATCTGACATAGGGTCATATACTAAATTCTGAGCCGTAAATGTCATACTGTTACTATATATTGTTGAAAAACTATTGTTGAAAACTGTTGAAGACTCTGTACTGATTATTCTTACTATATAAGAATCTGCATAATGAAAACAAGCTTTATTATGTGATATAAATAAATATAATATGCACACTAGGGGGCTGAAGGGATATAGCAAAGTAGTATGAGTAGAGTTATGTGTTGCAACACCAGATTGATGCACCCGGGGAGAGTGAAGTAAAGGTCTTACCAACCAGTGGAAATGAGAAGGAATAATCCTGTGAGGTAGAGCAGGTGCAGGGGAGCAGTCTGTCAGCTTTAATCCACACTGAGCTTGAAATGCTGATATAGGAGTTTCTGGTTTCACAACCCTGCCTTAGACTTCACTATACTGCAGACATCGCGGCAATTACATGGTCGGACCACTCTCCGGTTATACTGACCCTTGACTTACATACCACTCCACTCAAAATAGCTCACTGGAGACTCAATGAAACTATTTTGAATGACCCAGATACATTTAGCAAAATGGAAACTCTGCTAAAAGAGTACTTTGCTATGAACGAAAGCTCTGTCCAGTCTTTGACCACCCTGTGGGAAGCACATAAGGCCACTATGAGAGGTCACTTTATAGCTCTATCTTCTGCTAGAAAAAAACAACACATGCAACTACAACACGACCTACTATCCCAGTTAAGTACCTTAGAATCTCTATATAACGACAACCCCTCTGAAACGCTACTCGAACAGATTATCCACACTCGTAGCCAACTCCGAATCCAGAAAGAATCTGTAGTCGAAAAGGCACTACTCTGGACTAGACAAACTTTTTATGAGAAAGGTGACAAACAACACACCATCCTAGCTCGCAAATTGAAAGATTTAAAAGCCCGATCCACCATTGCTGCGCTCAGGGATGACTCAGGCACATTGATGCATAATCCAGACCATATAGCTGCGCAATTTCATAAATACTACTCTACCTTATACAATTTGAGACAGGGCCAACCATTGGGCTCTTCGCCACCCTCCCCGTCACTCTCAGATTTTTTACACCACGCAAATTTCAGGGGACAAAGGGTTCAGGGGACAAAGAACCAGAAAAAGAAAATGCTTTGGGATGTAAACCATTAACGATAAAGAATGGAGATTCACCAGTGGAAGAATGAGTTGCATTATTGTAAGCAAACTCTGCCCAGGGTAATAACTCAGCCCATGAGGATTGATTGTCAGATACATAACACCTTAAAAATTGCTCAAGGGATTGATTTAACCCTTTCGGTTTGACCATTAGTTTGAGGGTGATATGCAGTAGAAAATGATAATTCAATACCAACCAAAGAGCAGAATGATCGCCAAAACTTTGAAACAAATTGTACCCCTCAAATTAATAATTTGGCTAAGGTTTTGGCAGAAGGGAGGTGTGGGAGGGAAATGAAGTGGCTCATTTTGCTAAACCTATCCACCACCACCCAAATAACACTTCCCCTAAGAGGGAGGAAGATCGACAATAAAATCCATCGAAGGATGGGACCATGGTCTGTCAGGGATTGGGAGTGGCCTTAACAACCCCTGTGACAATTTTTTAGAGGATTTAGACCTCTGACAAACAGGCCAAGAAATAACAAATTTTCGAACATCATGCTTAAAGGAAGGCCACCAAACATTTCGGGACAAAAGGGATACAGTCTTAGCAATGCCAGGATGTCCGCCATTTTGGAATTATGGGCTTCAACTAAAACCTGTTCCCTCAAATCTTCAGGAACAAATAATCTACCCGAGGGAATCTCTACAGGAGCAAATGATTGAACAGAGGATAAGAGTGTGGCAAGGTCAGATCCAAGAGCTGCCACAATTAACTCACCAGGAATAATAGGAATGCACTCACTCGTTTCGGATGGATTGGACTCAAAACTTCGAGAGAGTGCATCTGCCTTTGTATTTTTAGAACCAGGCCTGAAAGTAAGAGAAAAATTAAATCGGGTGAAAAACAAGGCCCATCTAGCCTGCCTAGGATTCAGTTGTCTAGAAGATTCAATATACAGCAAATTTTTGTGGTTGGTAAAGACCATTATCACATGCTTAGCCCCCTCCAACAGATGACGCCATTCCTCAAAGGCCCATTTAACAGCCAACAATTCCCTATTCCCTATGTCATAGTAAGCCTCCACAGGTGAACATTTTCTAGAAAAAAAAGCACAGGGATGTACTTTGTTGGTTGTTGGATGCCTTTGCCCCAGCCCCAATTTCAGAGGCATCGACCTCCACTATGAATGGAAGTGAGGTGTCAGGATAATGAAGAATGGGGGCAGACACAAAATTCTTTTTTAAGGGTTTCAAAGGCATGAATCGCATCGCGAGGCCACATACTCAGATCTGCACCTTTCTTTGTTAAATCTGTGATAGGGGCTACAATCAGAGAGAAGTTTTTAATAAATTGGCGGTAATAGTTGGCGAACCCTAAGAACCTTTGGGTTGCCCATAAAGAAAGAGGCTGGGCCCAGTCTAGTACCGCCTAACCTTCCTAGGATCCATTTCCAGACCCTTACCAGAGATATTAAACCCCAAAAATTGAACTGACGAAACCTCAAAAATGCACTTTTCAAGTTTAGCATAAAGGTTGTTTTCCCTTAGCCTAAGTAATACTTCCTGAACGTGTCTACGGTGATCACACAGATTAGAAGAAAAGATTAGAATATTGTCTAGATAGACCACTATGAATAGCCCCAGCAGGAAAATGTCACCTCTAAGGTCAAGCTTGGAATAAATTTTGGCATTTTTAACCTGATCAAATAGTTCAGAAATCAGAGGAAGGGGGTAACGTTTTTTCATGGTGATCTTGTTTAGACCTCTGTAGTCTATAAAGGGACGAAGACCACCATCTTTTTTCCCAACAAAAAAGAAACCTTCCCCAGCAGGGGAACTAGAGGTCTAATGAAACCTCTTTCTAGGTTTTCCTGGATATATTCTCTCATTGCCTGGGCTTCAGGCAAGGAGAGAGGGTAAGTTCGACCACGAGGGGGAGTGGACCCAGGGATAAGGTAGATTGGACATGTGGGGGGTAAGATCTCTGCGGCCTTCTTAGAGAACACATCATTAAAGCTCGCATAAGCTGCAGGTAATCCCTCGAGGGAAGAGACTGCCACCAACGGAGGAAGGCAAGTAACCTTACATTTAGAACCGCATTTGAGAATCTCCCCTGTTACCCAATCTATATGTGGGTTATGAGCTTGAAGCCAACCCTAAAATTAAAGAAGAAGCACTCTCAATAAAAAAAGGTTAGTTCCTCATAGTGCAAGTTATTGGACCACATGGATAAACTTACAGTTTTCTTGCAGTGGCGTAACTAGACCCCTAAGGGCCCAGGTACAGAAATTTACAACTGGGCCCCCCTAAAAGGGTTGTTCACCTTTGAGTTAACTTTTAGTATAACTGTATGTAGAAAGATATTCTGAGGCAATTTGCAATTGGTTTTCATTTTCTACTAATTGTTGTTTTTGAGTTAACTTTTTATTCAGCAGCTCTTCAGTTTGGAATTTAAGCAGTCTGGTTGCTAGGGTCCAAATTACCCTAGCAACCATGCACTGATTTGAAGAAGAGACTGGAATATGGATAGGAGAGGCCTGAATAGATAAATGAGTCATTAAAAAGTAGCAATAACAGTAAATTTGTAGCCTTACAGAGCATTTGTTTTTAGATGGGGTCAGTGACCCCGATTTGAAAGCTGGAAATATGTAGACGAGGAAGGAAAATAATTCAAAAACAATAACAAGAAATAATGAAGACCAATTGAAACATTGCTTAGAATTGCCCATTATATAACATACTAAAAGTTAACTTAAAAGGTACATGCAAAAAGGACATGTAAAATTGAGGTTTCACTGTATTATAATGATATAAGGTATAATGTACCTTCCACTGTAAATGATAAGGATATTAGAAGTCACTGAGGGGTTCTGTGACCATATAAAGACACAAGGCTGCAGGCTGAGTTATACAGGGAACTCTGAGTATCACTCATGGATTATAAGGGATAATGTACCCCCTGCTGTAAATGATACATTTGTGTATTGTATATAAATAATTAAAGACACAAGGTTTTCAGGCTGAGTACCACTCCTGTATTATAAAATTTACTATTCAGGCCTGGTCAAGCACTAGAGAGGGAAAAATTCCTTCCTAACTAAAAATGGCAATCAGACCAGTCCCAGGATCAACTTGTACTTTGAGCTATCTTCCATAACCCTGTATTCCCTCTGAAAAGACATCAACCCCCTTCTTGAAGCTTATAGTATGCATGTATACATAGCATACCTTGTTATCCAATGGACTCTTCTCCATTTTATTCTCTCCTTGTTCGATCTTCCACTTTTCCTCTTTACTTGTTCCCTTGATTTAAAGGACTACTTCTTTTTTTGCCAGTTTTCCACCTAACCAGCTTTAATAATTTAAATTTTTTTCTTCATATTTTGTTCTTGTTCCCATCCCTCAGTGGTTCTTCTCTGTTCCCCCTCCTCTACACTTTTTCTCTTCTGCTGTCCACAATTATTCCATTTTCTTTCTTGTATGCAACAATTTATCTACCCCTCTTTCTGTACTTGCCTTTTTTAATATACCTCCTTCTCTCAGCTTCTTCCTCAGTAGTCACTTTCCCAAATGAAATTTTGGATAATGTTCTCTTTATGCAGTCACAATCTGCAATACTGGCAACAACACTCAGACACACACAGGCACACTCAGGTACACACAAACTCATGCACACATACACAGGCATGCACAGACTCAGGCACACATACACACAGGCACGCACAGACTTAGGCACGCACACACACAGGCACGCACAGACTCAGGCACACATACACACAGGCACGCACAGACTCAGGCACACATACACGCATACACACAGGCACGCACAGACTCAGGCACACATACACGCATACACACAGGCACGCACAGACTCAGGCACACATACACTCACAGACTCAGGCACGCACAGACTCAGGCACACATACACACAGGCACGCATACACACAGGCACGCACACACTGAGACATACTAATCAACTCCAATGTATACAGCATTTGTACTAGTTATATTGTATGGCTTAGTTCTGACAATCTGTAATCACTATCTCTCTAATACTGACAGTGTGACCCTTAGTGTCACAGCATATGGGTTGCACATAATCGCCCCCCACACGATATGATGAAATCTCTAGACCAGTGTGAGAACTTACAGTTGCAGCAGCTGTACCAGGGAGGGAGAGTGAAGGAGCCGATGAAGGCCCACCCCTTTTGTGACATCATCAGCTGCAGCCCTTGCTACAGCTCACTTTTTAGCCGGCCCCATTAGGGGAGGGAGACTGAAGGAGCCGATGAAGGCCCTGCCGTGACATCATCAGCTGCAGTCCTGGCCTTTCTTCGTACAGCTGAGACTGCAGAAACAGCTCACATCATAGCTCAGCCAGGGCCCCATCAGGGGTGCAGGGGCCATGGATCCTGGTGCAGTCGCACCTGCTGCACCCCTGATAGTTACGCCACTGTTTTCTTGGTTACCAGGCCTGAACCTAAGGGTTTTTTGTCCACTGCTAAAATTCTCATAGGTGGGCTTAGAGAGGTTAAAGGAACTTTAAACCTTGCTGCAAAGGCAGCATCCAGAAAATTCCCCTCCGCCCCGGAATCCACAAAAGCGGAGACCTTGACAGAGCCTGTAGGCCAGGTTAATTTAACCGGTATCATAATCCTAGAGGAAGAATGGGGAGAGGAAACCTCTGCACCTAAATGGAGCTCCCCTTCTCCATTTAGGCTTGGAAGTTTCCCGGACTCTTAGGACATATATTTAGAAAATTACCCTTCTCCCCACAGTAAATACAAAGACCCAAACTTCACCTGCGGGTTTTTTCCTCAGGAGTAAGATGGGATATGTCCAGTTGCATAGGTTCTTCCTGATGCAAAGGCACAGAGGGATTAGGAGGTTTGACATTAGTAACCACATTGGGAAGGAAAGACTTAATATTGGTAACCCCAGAATGAAAAAAAGTTCCCCTCTCACCCCTTCTCTCCCTCTGTCTTCTATCTACTTGGATGGCAAGAGACATGAGGTCAACCAGGTTAGTAGATAGGGGGTAATTTACTGCTGTCTTTGACAGAGTCTGAGAGCCCTATCCGGAACTGGCTACGAAGAGCCATGTCATTCCACCCAGTTTCTACTGCCCATCTGTGGAACTCAGTGCAATACACCTCCGCATCCCGCTTTCCCTGGCACAGCTTACGAATCACAGAATCGACAGAGGAAGCATGATCTGGGTCATCGTAGAGAATTGCCATGGACTTGGAAAATTTCTAAGGAAAAGCGGGCAGGGTCAGTGGGAGGTAACCTCAGGGCCCAAATTTGGGGATCACCCTGTAACAGGGTCATTACGAACCTCACTTTTTCTTCGCTAGTAGCAAAAGAGTGGGGGAAAAAGCTTAGGTATAATTTGCACGCCTCATTGAACTTATCAGGGGGAACACAATCTTGGGTTCATGGGTTTTAGGCACGTTACCCATCAAAGCAGGAGAACCCACAGGAGCGGTGACTACAGAAGCATCCAGTCGAGGAGTCAAATTGTGAAAACCTTGCATCAGGTAAACTTGCCTCTGCTCATGTTCCTCCAGGCGCGTTAACAAAGTGGTGAGTAGCACATCAGTCGTGGAAGGAGCAGCGGCAGCAGCGGCTTGACCTTCTTCGTCCATGGCCCGTTATAATGTCACGGTCGGCACCCAACACCGGAACAAATGCAAAGCACGCTGGTCTCGGCTCGTGCTTCACCTGTAGTGTGACTGCCTTTGGCCTCAGGAGGAGCCCTCAGCTACTTGGATGCCACCAGGACTTAAACGAGAGGTGCAAGGCAAGAGGTTCTGGATAGGCAGAGGGGCACGATTGTTAGCGAAAGTCTTTGGGCAGAAGGTCGTAGTACAAGGTGTTTGGAAATAGAGTAGTCAGATCAGGCTGGGTCGAGGCAGGCAGAGAACAAGCGTAGTCAGGCAGGCAAGTGTCAAACCAGGAAGTCAATCAAAGGGATAAGCAGAATTGGAGTCAGTAAACAGGCAAGGGTCAGGATACAGAGAGTAGAATCGTCAAAGCTAGGCAGGAGTCAAAACGGGTATCAGAATCAGAATACAAAATACAGAAGCTTCAAAAGCACAAAACACCAGGAACAAGATCCTATAACGGGAAAAGATTCTACACATGAATGTCCCTTTTAAACATTTGAATTTTGCGCCAATTGCGCGCTGACATCATGACACCAGTGCGCATGCTCCTATAAATAGAAGTGACGCGCGGCACGCGCGCCTTAGGGAGGATCACTTCAGAGGGAGAGGATTGCGTGGCGGGTGTCCCCCCACCAGACCAACAGGGTGAGTAACCCTTATTACACCTGCGCAAGGTCAATGCAGTGTCTAAGTTTGATGTCTACCCAATGCCCAGGGTGAATGAATTGCTAGACTCCTTGGGTGAGGCAGCTTATATAGCAGTGGAGTCCTAACAATGGGTTATTGGCTGATTCACCTTGAGGAAAATTCTAAACCAAAAACTGCCTTTGTGATTCCTTATGGCTTATACCAATTGACCAAGATGATAAAAATCTGTTTGTCAAATTTACCGACTTAAAGAATCCCGGATTTTTCAAAATTTTTAATTCTGCAGACTCAGAGGTGGGTCTAGGGGCAGTGTTGTCTCAAAATTTTGATGGGGTTGAGCATCCACTTCTTTTCCTCAGGTGGCTTATCAGGAACCCTTAAACTCCAGGCTAGTCAGTCTCTGAAAATCTCTGACTGGAAAAGAGGGATCTTATGTGCCTGTGCACACACAGTCACCCGCATGGAAGGTCTGTAATTTGACTGCATTTTTGTTGTTATTGAACTAATACTTCTGCCAAAAGCAGAAGCTGCTTTTATTTGGTACTTGTTGCTGCCGGCTGCTATAGAAAGAAATTCTAGAAGAAGAATGGCAGTATGTGTCGTTAACATGACACAGTGAGCTGGGGGTGGACCTTGGTAAGAGGGCCTGTTGGCTGCAAAAAGGGCCCTTGGTGTTGCAGACCCAGTGGCCCCCCAATTCCAAGTATAAAAAGCTGATTAGGGTTCCTCAAAAACTCCTCTATTTGGCATATTTGCTTCTGCAGATTGCCCACTTGCTATGTGCATTACCCCTGGTACTCCTCTGTCAACCGCACAATATCCACCATTTTTTTTGTAGGTGCTAGGGCAGGAAGTGCAGGTGGTGGCATAGGACATAATTTAAGTTTGTATAATACAGCATATGCAGAGTATAAATTATTTAGCGATCTGATGATGATGATAATGTAATTTTTAGAAAAGCATCTATAAAATCATCTATAATGATGTGACATATTGGGAGGACATCTTTCAAAGAGTTTTTTAAGCATATAATTTATATTTGATAGCTCATTTCCTTATTCTCTTCAAAAATAAGACAGTCACTTGATGTTTTTAAGAACAGTATACACCTAAAACACCATTGCCCAAAAGGAGGAAAAATTGTGCTTCCCCAAAAGAAGAAATGGTCATATGAGAATCTCAAGAGAAATCAGATAAAATATTGCAGGTGATGGCAGCAATTTTCAGAAAACAATATTTTCCTCTCCTAAAGCTGTGGGCTGGGCATCAGCTATTTATACTAACTCCCAACCTGTGTCTCATATTGCATTGTCACATTCAATTTTAATCAAAACCACTATTTTTTTATTACTATGTATGTTACAATTTTTTTTATTTAAACTCTTTCACAACTATAAGGCTTCAGCTACACATCCATGTGTTACAAAGATTGTAAGAATGAATAATCAATAAAGTCATTTAAACAATTTCAAAATATCTTGTGTGAACATTTTCCCAGCATATATGGTGTGTACTCGAAACATAACAAGATAAAGGTTGAGTGAGTTATAATCAAGTATGCCCATTATTTGCCAGCCCTGATTATAAGTGTCTGGGATATCCGTTATTACCATTATTGTGTTGATGGATCCTAGGAGGCAGCCGTCATCAGGTTGAAGTTGTTGTGGCTAGAACCCAGGGAGTTAGTGCCTCGTAGTCTTTCCAGGTCATACCATGAGGTATATTGAAATGTGAAGACCATAAGTTGTCTGATGTCAGGGTAAATGGTCCATTTGTCAAAGAATTTATTGGTTTGTTTTGTTTAGAGATGCCTCCAACCAGTCCATAGGAAATAAAAAATGGAATTTGATTTTCATTAGGTTCCTATATGGTGGGTTGGAGAAGAGCCATTCCTTTAATAAAAATCTAGCTGCTGCAGCTAGTCTTTTTCACTAGTTACTTCACGACTTAACTCACAAATCCTCTAAATCCACAATTGTCACTAAATTTAGTAAAAGATCTGATTATAAAAAGTATGAATGAAAAAAGGCTCTGAACAACCCCAAAAAATACAAATACTGTGAAAACTTTGAAAACTGACCAATTGTAGTGAAAGAAATCTAAAAAAGTTTGAATTGGTTTAAAAATGGTCCAATAGGATCACCACACCTCCAATTGGCTTCTACAGCACCTCAACAACTTCGACTAAACTTTGGTTTAGCATTAAAGTTTTTCATGGTATATATTTTAAAGGACATGTCAACCATATTTATACTTTTTGTATGAATGCAAATGTTACCTCTGCCCAACCCGAAACGCATTGTTAGCGCATGGAAATTCCGCTCCTGTTCCCTGCACCATCGCGTTCTATCTTCATAGATCTAAGCTTTTACGCCGCAGCCATTTTGTCCATTCTATTCACTTCCTTGATTTATTGCGCATGCGCCGAAAGTCCCGCCCGCCTGACTTCATTGATGTTAACTTTTCAATAAAACTTTATTTAAAAAAAAAATTACAATCCTCTGAAACGAACGCTGGTAAGAGTTTCTGTACATCAATAGATGTTTTATCCCTCTGAAGATCAGTGATCTTTTATCCCTTTGAAGCAGTGAAGTAGTTAAAGACTTTGGCTCTCTTCCAAGCTCCCTGCAGTCAGCAGCAGAAATATGAGCAAGGAGCTGGGGGAGCAGAGAGTTAACGCTGACAATTCTAAAGGCGCCATAGCAACCACCAATGCTATGGCGAGATTGGTGGATAGCATGGATAGGCGTGTCATCAGAGGTCAGTGTTGCTCCGTCACAAAGTTTTTTTCCGACGCTGATTCCCCTGCACTGCGCATGTGCTAAATTGTGAATGAGGAACTGCGCATGTTCAGAACGCCAAGCCAACAACGCTGATTCTGAAGGGAGGGGGGAGAGTGGCAGATCATGGAGGAAACCTGCAGGACACTTAAATGAACAAAGCGCCTTTGTTGTTAACGTAAAAAGGACTGGAATGCTAGGTATGTGACTAATTCAATTAGGCTTTTTACTGAATAAAATCTTGTTTTAAGGGTTGACATGTCCTTTAAGTATATATAACCAGCCTAAGTGCTAGTTGATCCAGAGAAATGAAAAATAAAACATTGAAGCCACTCCAATATGCCTCACAGGGGGAAAAATTCAGACAGTAATGTACCCCATGCCTGTCTACACCTCAAAAAAAGGTTCCTGAGAATTTGGACACAGGTCCACCTCATACTTTAAGTTATTAGTAGGGACAGTGGAGTGGCACTGGTTACCCATGCACTGCTGCCCAAAGCAGAGGAGGTGGCCTGGGTCAGCCAGTTCACTACCGCCTCTGTATGGGTTGCCCACTTATGGTGACAATATTATCTGGAATAGTCCTGCCATGGCCAGCTCTGCAATACCTTCCACCCTTTCTCCTTCTTCAGCTGCCCCTCATATTTGACCATTATGAATTATCAATTTATTAAAAGAAAAAGAAAGATGATTAGGAAAGGGTAGAGGAAACTTGCATATGGAAGTGAAGGGGTATAGGTCTGATAAATGAATCTAACTAGGGCTAATTAAGTCCATAACTAACATTGAAATATTCTAAGCCAATGCTAATTTAAAAAAACCAAGAAATCAGCAAACAATGTAATAAATCAGCAGTAGTGTACATAGGGTTACCATTTCACCCAGTAAGTGTTTTCCTTTTCACCTAAAGACACTTTTGAATACACATGCTGCAAGTTGGATGCAGGAATAAAGAATTTGTGTGCAGTAATGTATCAAACTGGCAAAATGTGTTTTCAATCAGTGTTACTTTTAAAGGGGGTAAGATGGTAGCCCTAAGTGTGCACCCTCAAGGGATGCACAAAGACAGATGCAGGCTAATGTACAAGGGTTTTCACACAAATCACACAAATATTCATCCTCCTGCACTATCCACTAACTATAATTCACTGAGCAATAGCCACTTGGACAGCTCTCTATATAGATAATAGGAGGGTTCCCATCCCATTGGTTGAGGGTAGGACAACTTAAGGTATTTTTTCCCCACCATAACATTTTTTTTTTATTGTAAATGAAATGGACTGCTTGGTAAAATTGGGATGTAGTTTAGCAAATAATTTGCAATATGTCTGCATGCTTCACATCTATAGCCTCAAAACAATCCAAATGTTGGACACAGCCAGATATAGAATTTTTGGTCTTCCCCCCAATAATAGCTATGAAGCAATGTATCTCTTAGACTAACTGACCTCCTGGAAGTGTTTGGGGTAACACCTATAAATCTGGGTCTTATTTTATGTCCCTGATGTCTCTTCAAAATGTATGGAATTTACCAGTGCATATAATTTCTTTCTGTTATTATTGTTTTGGTTGATCTCTCAAAGTTGTTATACTGAAATCTCATCTGTATATCTAAAATATATCTTATAAGAGCAATTCATTCTTAACCTCAAGTACTGTACTGTAAGAATTCCTAACTTTGGAGGTTCCTGGTTCAAACTGGTTGTCAAAGTTTGTTTCTTGTAAATCGTAGAGGTGATCTTATTTTTCAACCCTTTCTCAGTTTTAGGTCTAAATTCATAACTTGTAGCTGTACCTAAAAGCTGCTTTAATTATGTTATCTGTTGAACAAAAACCTAGTTTAGTGTAATGATCAGGTGGGCCCAAAACCTGAGGGCTGAACTGAACTTGTTTTGAGCTAACAAATTACCCCCAGATGCAGTTCAGGGGAGGATAACAGGCTGTATTCAGCACAAGCTCAGCCCCTCCCCAGCCTGTTTGTCCTGTTCCAACCCCTTTATTGACATTACAGCACCTGTCTATATAGTCACACTTCCCCTCCTATAAGACTCCCTCCTCACCACTGTTTGTCAATTTTTTACATCATAAAAATAGCTTTTTCCTTTTAAAACATATATCTTGGGGAGGCCACATCTTGTCCGCAGGCCAAGAGGATGAAAAGAAGTACAGAATGGCACTTTTGTTGTGGCAGGAACAGAGAAGGCAAACAAGAGAAGGGAAAATGGGGAAGGATATATTGAAAGCGATATGGAAGACAGATTTCAGGGAATTATAAATGAAATTTAAAAAAAGCAACATAAAAGTAGGATAGAATGGAAAAATATAAGTATAGAAGTTTTTTTCTCCAGCAGAACGTTAACTCAACAGTGCCTGTGTTGCCTAGGGTGCTAAAATTTTCCCATCTCTGAAAATGTACCTATACGCAGATTGTTTTGTAAACAACACTAGTAGTTCATCTTTTACTGTTCATGCAAATGGACACCATTATCTAAAACTTGATTTATTCTGTTTTATGTTTTTAGGTGCTGGCTGCGACTGGACACGTACTTTATTTGGAGCTTTATAGGACCAGCAACACTCATAATTATGGTAATAACAGGTTATAATATATTTAAATATGGAATTATTTTAAATGCTGGAAGTTTCCTGATTTTCTCTGATGAAAATACACTATATTCAATTATTTCCTGCTGATCCCTGCTTTGTTTGACACCACATACACAGACATGCTGGTTCACATGATGCCAGTGTTTGCACTTGCTTGGCATAAATGATGACCCAGCTTTGTTGATTTTGTTGTGGGTTATTTTCTTCAATCTCTTGCTTAAACCAAACTAAAATATACGATCTAGACTACAGCAGTTTGCAGAAAACTTGCCGTAGGTCTTCAAAAGTCTATTTTTCTCACAGCACCAGTAGCTGTCTGAAGATACCTAAAGGGCAGGCAGCTCAGGGTTTAAACCCCTATGCCTTATTAATCAAAAGATGCTGCATACTCCTCTTCCAGTACACCGGGAAATACTACTTGCAATATGATATATCCCAAAAGTTACTTAATCCAAGTATCATATTGCAAGTAGTTTGTCCTTGATTTGTTTGCTACTTGTTTTTCCCTGTTTTTGTAAACAATTAATTTATGCAGTGTTTAGTCCATTTTGTTCACAGGTATGTTGTTGCAGGCATGTGTGCGGGCAGGGTGTATCTGGTGTGTGTATCTGGGGCGTGGTCCAGTGCCTTGTCAGTAGTGCTGTTCTGCCAGCAGAGTGGGGCCAAAAATCATTAATAACATTAATATAAACAGATCTGCCCCATGGTGTACTTGTGATGTTTGGTATCCCAAACCCAGAACAAACACCAAGGTCTCTGTCACTGCTCACTGTTCAAACAATTGCCTTTCACTTCGGGAGGAGCCCTTCGCTACTCGGATGCTGCCAGGTCTTAATGTGAGAGGACCAAGGGAATAGTACGTGCAACAGGAACAGAGAGAAGGAGCGAAAGAGAAGGAGCGAAGGAACAGCCAGGATCAATACCATACAGGCAGCGCAGTACAATATAAGAAGGTGGGAGCATAGTCGAGGTCAGAAGCTGGATCAGTACACCAATATCACAGTATCAAAGACAGGATCCGAGAGAAAAGTCAAAACATGGGCAAAGGTCAGGACAGGTAGCAAACAAGACTTAGTCAGAGACAGGCAGGGTCAGGAACAGGACAGTAACACTAGAAATCACAAGCAGGAATTATTGAAATACACCTATGTTGGGCAATGAGTTACCAGACAAGAGCCCTTTAAATATTTGAATTTAGCACCATGCCCAATGACATCATACACAGTGCAGCATCAAAAAAACAAAGTGACTAAAACTTTTTTGATGCGCTGTGTTATTGGTTCAAAGAATGTTGATTGCACCAAAACTGGTGTTTGTTTCAAGCAAAACATACTAATACAGTTTTTGTGCTCTTGTATATCTCATTATTTATCCCCGGAGGGAGGGAGGGCGGGAAGGCTGACAGCAGAGGGAAAGGGACGGAGGTCAGGCTGACAGCAGAGGGAAAGGGAGGGAGGGCAGGCTGACAGAAGAGGGAAAGGGAAAGAAGTCGGGCAGACATTTGAGGGAAAGGGACAGAGGTCGGGCTCACAGCAGAAAGAAGGGACGGAGGACAGTGTCACAGCAGAGGGAAAGGGATGGAGGTGGGCTCACAGCAGAGGGAAAGGGAGAGAGGTTGGACTGACAGCAGAGGGGAAGGGACAAAGGGCAAGCTGACAGCAGAGGGAAAGGGACGGAGGTCGGACTGATAGAGGGAAAGGGAGGCAGGTCAGGCTGACAGAAGAGGGAAAGGGACGGAGGTCAGGCAGACACCAAAACTAGTGTTTGTTTCAAGCAAAACATACTAATACAGTTTTTGTGCTCTTGTATATCTCATTATTTACCCCCGGAGGGAAAGGGTGGGAGGGAGGGCAGGCTGACAGCAGAGGGAAAGAGACAGAGGTCAGGCTGACAGCAGAGGGAAAGGGAGGGAGGTCGAACTGACAGCAGAGGGAAAGGGACGGAGGTCTTCCAACAGTTAAAGGGACAATCTGCCACTGACTTTTACATGATTTTGACAGGTTTTAACTGGAGCATTTTAAGATTTGTCAGCAGAGTGGGCAAAATCACTCCTTGATAAATGATTGCGTCCCACTGGAAATCTAACACCATACCAACCCTGGAAGAGATCAGACGCCAGATAGAGATCTGGCGGTTTCAGGTTTGAATATGGAATCGCCAAAATACGCAACAAACTCCCCCGCTACCTAGAGATATGGGCACCTTGGGAATTACTAGCCTCGGAAAATTGAATTTGGACACTCTTACCCCCAGAAATAGTAGTTCAGATCTGTCTCCTATGGGTTTTTTCTCTACCATAATGCTTATTGTCAAGAGTAACATTATAATCTTGATCTGCAACTGTTCTAAATACAAACCATCTGTAAGATGTTGATGCTTGGTTATAACTATTGTCTGTAAAACCATATTTTCATGCTTAAAAAAATGAAGTTACAAAAAAAAAATTGATCCCTCTAGCAAAAATCCAGTCCAATTTAGGTTTAGCAATGGAAGGATTTATTCAAGCAATGCAAGACAGTGAATGTAATAGACCTGACAACGTTCTTAGATGATGCTAGAGAGTACAAAGTATTGGAATGCAAATTTTTCTTTTCTCCAGTAGTAGTGTTCCAATGCCTTTCCTGTTACTCTGATGGATATTTTCTCTCAGTTTATATGTGAGCTCTAGATGTTTCATTTCTACTTGATGGTGTTAGAAGTCAAGATGAGCTAAATTGTACTTTTAGAGCAGTCCATTTATACAACTTTGGCTGAGGAATTCCTTTGATGTACTTTGGAACCAATGAGAAAAGAGTCCTTTTTCTTTAAATCCAAAGTACTTTAGTGTAATCACCAAAGGATGGTGCTGTTGTATCTCTTATTTCACAAAGTCTGTTTTTCCCTATCTTGCATGTCTCTTTAAATATCCAAAACTTACAATTATTACGGAAACAACACATATCTATTAACTAACTAACATTAATAGATTAAATAACATTAACATATAAACTACATAACAAATACAAAGTAAAAAACAGAGATAGATGTATGTATAAACATAATCTTTCCCTTAACAAAGGTAACACTACATCTTTGGTATCTTTACCAGCTCATACTTTTTAACAGCTGTTTGACCTCTTTGACCCTAGGTATCTGAGATACCATCCAAATGTAGGTTCCCAGGCCATTAAGTGCTAGCCATGCTCTTAAAAACAAATATACCTTTTTGTTACATCTGTTTCCAAGAAACAATATCTGACATTCTCAGTCACATAGGCTCCTTTACCAGATCAGACCATTAACTTCCAGACATCTGTCCCCAGACATCTTACAATAATCCTTGTGAGATTGAAAATATATAAGTTTTAGGATTCCCTATCATCAAAGAAAAAACAAATAGACCCAATTTTCTTCATTTTCTTTAAAAACTCGACTAGAAAAATTAGATTTTTAATAAATGGGCCCCTTTATTTGATACAAATGTTAACATCCATCTTGTTGAATGTGGATTCTTAGGTTACATATACTGATGTGCGAATCGGCGAAAAATTGGCGAAACACATTGAAGTTAATGGGCGTCAACATTTTTTTACTGGGCGTCAATTTTTGATGCAAGCAACTATTTTGTCCAAATGCATTAAAGTCAATGGGCATCAAAATATTTTTTTAAAATTTTTATGCGCGGCATCAATTTTGACACACCATTTTTTTTTGTCTCTGAGGATTTTTCACCAGCAAATTTTTGCCGCAGTTTTGTGATTTTATTCGTGGGTGGCAAAATGTGGAAATTCACAGTGAATTCATACCTGCCGAATTCATTTGCCCATCACTAGTTACATATAATACTTAGTATAAAAGTTTGATTCATGTTAATATATTAGTGGGTGTTTGTACCTTGAAATATATTTCCTAGAATGAGAGGTTCTAGAATATTGTAATATGAGACTTGGGGGGCGATTTACAAATATTTTGTGAGAAAAATTTGTATTGTTTTTCTCATGTATAATTTTCGATATTTAAGAAGGCGATTTAGATGTACTTGATTTTTTTTAATGAAATTTACTTTTTTCATGAAATGTTCTCAAAAATTTATTTGCATTTGCAAAAAAATCACAACCATTCGTGATAATTTAGAGGATTTTTTTTTTCAATGTAAAAACACTTTACCTTACCTGGTGAGGATCATTTGTATGGATATCAGTGGGATTCTATATGTGTAGCACAGGTATTTGTGACACACAAAATGTAAATTATGCTCATTGCCATACTTAAAGGAGAACAAATGCCTAACGAGCCCCCTCCATGCTCCTTTCCTCTACTACGAAACCTCTTCTAATGCAGAACCAAAAGAAAGAAAAGATCATGAAACAGTTTGAAAATGTATATTTAGTGATGGGCGAAACAGAGGCAAAAATTTGCAGTGGAGAATTTGCTGCAACAAAATTGTCGTGCGCATAAAAATTTCGTGCATCAAAATTTTTCGGACACCCATTGACTTTAATGCTTTTGGACAAAAGAGTCACGTGTCAAAATTGTCGCATGTCAAAATTATTTTGATGCCAATTGACTTCAATGTTTTTCACAAATTTTTCTCAGTTTCTAAAATTTTTCCAGAGTTTTGCAAATTTTTCGCACCTTTTTCGGTGAAACAAAATGGGACAGATTCACTATATATATTTTTAATGTGAGCTTATTTAATTAAGTTTCAGAAACGTTGTATCTTTTTCTGGCATCAGTGCAAGACATCAGAGAGAAATTCAGGGCAGGGACATGTTGTATTCCTGCACTGCTTATCCAGCTTGAGCCAAAGGAGAAAGTGTCGCTGCAGCCTAACTCTGACAAAGTGCCTACGTGCCCATATTCCCTTATTCATGCCCCTTGTCCAGCTGCAGGCAATAGCGCATTAGTGTGCTATTTAAAGGAAAAGTTCAGTGTTCAGATAAAAACTGAATAAATAGGTTGTGCAAAATAAAAAACGTTTATAATATAGCTAGTTAGGCAAAAATGTAATCTATAAGGCTGGAGTGGCTGGATGTCTAACAGAACAGAACAGAACAGAACCCAACTTCCTGCTTTTCAGCTCTCTAACTCTGAGTTAGTCAGCGACTTGAAGGGGGACCACATGAAACATGTGGGACAGTGAGTTTGCAATTGATCCTCAGCATTCAGCTCAGATTCAAAAGCAACAGTTATGGCCCATGTGGCCCCCCTCAAGTCACTGATTGGTTACTGCTTGATCACCAGGGTAACCAGTCAATGGAAACCAAGAGAGCTGAAAAGCAGGAAGTAGTTTTCACATCTGTTAACTAACTATATTAGAAACATTTTTTATTTTACAGCCTTTCCATTTACCCAGTTTTTATTTTTATACTGAACAATTCCTTTAAGCCTGCTTCACAGACTCCCCCTTGTTGGATCATTGGCCTTCTTGCTGACTCCAAGCTCAAGTTCCTAAAGAGCTTTCCTGATTTCTGTGTTCCTACCCTGTTCCAGTAAACCTGTTTCTGTTCTTGACCTGTCCGTATCCTGTCCCTGTTCCCTCTGGTATCTGATCTCCCGGTTTTGATCTCCGTCTGTTAACTGACTCTGCATTGTTTTTGCCTGTTCGGACCTTCAGCCTGTGTCCTGGTTTTTGTGTTCTGCCTGTTTCATGGACTTGTTTTTGCTGTCTGCCCCATTTTTTAGTTACGGTTACTGGTTTCTGAAAATGTTTCGCCAGCTACCCAGTTCTTTTCCATAAGTCAGAAAACTCATCTCTTGTAGCCTCGAAGTTTTCTCTGTGACCTTTGGTAAATGGTGCAATTGATGTGATTTAGGCTTAAATGAATACATAAAACCGTGCTGAGACATTTTGCTCTTTTTCTGAAAAGGCCTCTTTAAAAAGGTTACAGCAGTGGAAGGGGTGAAGGCAAACTCCTATAAATGACTTGCTAGAAAGTGAAGACATCTCTGTTTGTGTAATTAATCCCTATACATTGTTTTAGTGAGTGTGTTTTGAATTATTAATGATTTATTAATTTAACTAACTAATCAAACTCAAATGTATTTTGCAGCTCAATGTAATATTTCTTGGGATTGCTCTTTACAAAATGTTTCATCATACTGCCATACTAAAACCTGAAACAGGCTGTCTTGACAACATCAAGTAAGTAATTTTCTTTCTTATCTCACTAAGCTGTATTTATTTGCCTTTGGCTGCTAAGATGAATATGTGAATGTAAGGAGGTGAAATATATTCCAGCATAAGATGTGTGTACAGAATGTCAAGTTGTGAATAAAGTTGAAAGCAGGGGGAAATAAAACCCAGAGGAAGTAAGGGGTGGTGGCCACTTTGAGCAGCTTAAGAGTGAGGAACAAAAGTCTATGTGAGGGAGAGAGTAGGCTGAAGTTGACTACCACATGTTGTGATCATTAGTAGCTACATAAAATAATAGTTGTAACATGGTTAAATAACAGATCTTTCATAACTTTTAACTGAGTTTTAACAATTGGCATAGTCAGCAGGATTTGAGACTCTGGAGGTGCGGTTCCAGCTGCAGCAGTGGTTGTGCTGTATCATTACAGGTTGTAACTAGGTTCAAAATTGAAGAAGGAAAAGGAACGCCAGCAGATAACTGCAAATAAACCTTAATTCTGAGTGGTTGCAAACACTACATGTTTCGGGTACAATACCCTTTATCAAGTGATCAATCACTTTGAGGAACTGCTATTTGATGCTGTGCTAAATTGACTGGATACATTCAGACTGAAGTTGAAATCAAGTGCCAGCTGGCCCAAAAGTAACTGGCCTACCTGGGGCATGTCATTAGTGAGGAGGGCTTAGCTCCTGACCGATGTAAGGCACAGGCTACGCAGCACTGGCTTCCCACCAATAATATCAAACACCTGTGGTCCTTTTAAGGTCTGCCAGATACTATAGGTGCTACATCAATGGTTTATCCCGTATCACAACCCCACTGACTAAATTATTAGAAAGACAAGCCATGTGAACAGGAAAAAGACAGCATGTGACCCAATGGACCTGAGGTCCGAAAAGCAGCAGGTTTTGGAAAGCTAGAGCTTCGTCTGTCCTCCACCCTGATGTTGGCATATGTGGATAACATTCTCCTGTTCAGATTGTATATGGATGTTATCCTGCATAACATTGTTAGGACCATCATGTAGAAGTGTGCCTAATACTTGGCGGGGCACCATGTGGACATCTAAACAAATAATACCCACTGGCATGCATGAACTCTGCCTGGCTAGGGACCTCAGATCAGTGATGGGTGGCCTGGCTAGCCAGATTTGACTGTGATTAATTACAAGCCAGGGAAATTATTATTCAGTCCATACGACCATAGCACACTGACAAATAGGTTTCTGTTGCGTTTCAAATGTTTTATTGGCTCATTACAGTAGAAAAAGGCAATGTTTCGGGCCGCACAGGGCCCTTTATCAAGCCTCAAGAGGCTTGATAAATGATTTCAACCCATGGCAGAGAGGGTAATTGACCACTAAGCACCTGGTCTGACGAGACGGAACACAGGGGTTGAGCACTTCATTATCGTGAGGGAAATTATTATTAACATTTATTTATATAGTGCCAGCATATTTCGCAGTGCTGTGAAGTAAATGTGTTTATACAACTAAATCACATTAATTACATACATAGAAAATATGGAGTTACAGAAATCCCAGCAGACTTCTGATGCTCTGTCTTGTAACCCTACAGTGATACCAATTGGGTACTAGAATGAGGAGCAAGATTGGACTGAATTCCTCCACTAAAATACTTTTAATATGAATAGGATACAGATCAACATTATTTTATTTGCCAATGACTTAATAATTAGTACGTATACCATTTTTGTTGAGGTTTTCTTCAAGTGGAAGTTAAAATAAAAAAACACTTTATTTTGATACCATTAAAAATAACAAGCAGGCATCAGTAGCAGATGTATTTCCTACTCTATGACATGTTTGGTCACCTGACGCATTTCATGTCTCTCTCTGGCACTTCATCAGAGGTGAGGTCACAGGATATCCTGTGCCTTATATACCTATATCAGTGCTACGCAATATGTTGGCGCTATATAAATACATGTTAATAATAATAATAATAATAATATATCCATTATACATGTTATATCAATTGCAACAGCTATTATAATAAATTAACTGACAATTTCAAAACATGTTGAATATAATTTAACCATGATGTACTGTACATATGTTGAAGTTAAAAGAAACGTGTTACTTCCCAATCATTATTAAGACTAAATGGATGTCGTGTTTTCAATGTGAATATCCAATGTACTTCTCTTTGGTCTATGGTTCTTTTAATATCTCCTCCACGTGGCCTAATTTAACACTCTGTATGCCTTGAAATTTGATTTGACTGAAATCACCCCCATGTTTGTACATAATATGTTTGCCTATAGCTGAAATTCTTTTGTTAACAGAATTTATTTCCTCTATTTTCTCCAAATATAAGGGTGTAAGATGCTCCCTGGCTCTTTCTTTGAGGAATCTATATGTTCTACCCACATATTGTTTACAACAATTACAAGTGGCTAAATAAATGATGCCTCTTGAGTCACAGTTAATATAATCCTTAATGGGGAAAGTTTCTCCTATTGTTTCAATCCTTCTAACATTGTATTATCCAATAACAGATCCATTTTAAGGATGTCTAATCTTCTGTCAATTGTTTTTCTTAGTTGTTTAGATTACTATATTTTGTAATAAAGTATATATTGCGTTTATCTAGTGTATTATTGGGCCTGTTTTTCATTGCACCTCCGCCCTCCACTGGACATAATAGCTCCTTTCTGGAGGTGCCTAATGCCCCCTCATATGCCTTTTTTATCACCATGACATCATCATATTTTCTCTCTAGTAGTTTATCCCAAAGTATCATTGCTTGGTCCTGGAAGGCATCCCACATGGTGCATATGCATCTAAGTCTCAAAAATTGGCCCACTGGGATGTCCCCCAGAACCGAGCACGGATGACAACTATCGGCTCTCAATAGTGTATTTCATATTCTATTGGTTTTACATAAAGATCACATTTTATCACACCAATATTTGTCACTTCAGGTGTAATATCTAGGAAATCTATCATTGTAGTATGTACAGCATGGGTAAAGCATAATTACAATCATTCAAGTTGCCGTACTCCAAAAACTTTTTAGTCTCCTGTTCAGTACCTTCCCAAATAAATATGAAATCGAAAGCGATGATAGGTTATAATGTTATGTCTATAGGGGTTTCCACATCCATAGACATGGCACCGCTCCCATCAACCAATTACTAAGTTGGCGTAAGTTGGGGCAAACTTTGCCCACATGGCGGTGCTGCGTCTCTGGAGGTAGAAAACCCCATAAAAAAAAATTGTGTGTCAGTAAATATTCAATGCTCAGTAAAATTAACTCTTGTGTAATCTCATCATATAGATGGAGTACTGCAGCCAAAACTCCGCAGTGCGCAAACCCCGTTTTATGCTCAATACTAGTATATAGTGATGTAACATCTAATGTTAACCAACTATAACTATCTTTCCATTTAACATCTTGTTCTATTTGTAAGTAATGTCCTGTATCTTGCAAATATGAAGATAGGCTGCAACACTGTATCAATTACATAAGAAAGTTTTTCATTAAGACTATACCCAAAATGATAGGTCTACCTTTGATTTTGTCCAACCCTTTGTGAACCTTGGGTAATATATGAAAAATGGGTGTCTTAGATATGTCATTAAATTGATCTCTGGAAAAGATTTTAGCTATTACCCCATAGTGTAAAATTTGTTCGAATAAAGATCTATATTCATTAATGGAATTGCATTGTAAGGGTAGTAGTGGAAAAAAGTAAAAAATCATTATCAGGTACAAAATTCAAACCCTTATTTAAAAGACTGTGTTGTGCATCTGTTAAAACTTGAGATTATATATTTATAACATTACTATTACATTTCTCTATCTTGGGCACTTCTAGTTTTTTTCCCCCATGTTTTGGTCACCATCCAAAAACCTCTGGATCTGGGTTTCTCCCTTCATCCCTTCTGTTGATTGTATCTGAAAAGGAAACCCTGGTAGAGGTCATATCAGTACATAAGGGTCGGGATTTAGATTTCTTTTCCTGGCCCCAAATGATCTCTGTTTAATTGCAGATTTTGCAGATTTAGTTAGTGTGTCCCTGTGCCATGTGTACACATTGTCATTATCAAAATCAAGTTTATCCCAATTTAATTTCTGCTGTTTGACTTGCATGATAGTTAAATAGTTAGCTACATAGTTAAATTGGGTTGAAAAAAGACAAAGTCCATCAAGTTCAACCCCTCCAAATGAAAACCCAGCAAACATACACACACCCTCCCTACTTTTAAATTAAATTCTATATACCCATACCTATACTAACTATAGAGCTTAGTATCACAATAGCCTTTGATATTATGTCTGTCCAAAAAAAACATCCAAGCATTCTCAACAGATGAAGCAGGCACATCTAGGTAAACACCATCAGGAGAGCAATAAATGGTGGCACCAAATTTGTAAAGCAGATTCCTGCAAAGGAGATGTATGGGGGAAGAAATCTATGTTCTGCTGTGAGAGGTCCTATCTGAACAGACACTTCAGAGGTTAGCAGAAGCCGCTGTAGATAGTTACTTATGCCAATGATGTTGACAGTACGGCCAGACAAAGGAATAGAATCATATCATAGCAAAGATTGGGATGCATCTGTATCAATTATCCAATAAACCAGAGAGCCATCAACAACACAATATTGCTAACCATGTAACCAGGTTGGTTGAAAGAGTAGCATAGTCTTAGAGGTATGGCCTTCCTGAGGTTGGAAGGAGGAGGAGGCAAAGAGGGATTGGCAGGAATGAAAGAGGGTTGTACCTGAGAAGGAAAGGCGGTGGAGAAAAAGAAGGGTTGGCAGGAAGGGAAGAGGGTTGAGCTGGAGAAGTACAAGACGGAAGAGATGGGGAAGATTGGGTTGGATAGAAAGGGGGAAGGGCTTGAGAAGGATAGGCCGGAAGAGAAGGTAGATTTGTGGTTTGATGGTATTGAGAATAACCAGGCCTTCGGCCACATCCTCTGTAGGATTGAGAATAGGAGTATGGAGTGTAAGCTGGATGTGGAAAAGAGGAAGTAGGTACATTGGCAAAAGCAAGCATAATTTTAACTTGTTCCAACTGCTGCTTGGTGCAATCTAAAATACATTTTGAGAACTACTTTGGTTAGACCTGCTGTTTGTTCTTTAGCATTTTTGTCTCTTTCAGTCAATAACACTTTGATAGCGTGGAGAGCTCCTGACTCAGCTTCTATTCTTTGTTTTTCAGCAAAATGAGTCTTTTCCTTTTCTTTCTTAATCATTTTACCTTTGATAATTTCGTCAATTTTCTGCTTAATTTCTGCAACTTCATCTAAAGTCTAATGTTCATAATCGAGACATCACATTTTTAATTTTATTAGCAATTTTTTCTGGGGACTTCTGGTTTGGAGCCTGTGAACAATGGAGGCTTGGAAGTAGCGTTCCACAGGCAACTAAAAGTCATCAATCTTTCCAAAACCTATAGGGGAGAATAAGGTGGTGAAAAGCCTTAGTAATTTAAGACACTTCAGTGTTCACATGGCTGTGTGACTTCCCCTAACAATCAGTGAGGAAGGATCTGTGGACAAAGTTAAAACAGCAGCTGGAGGAAAAGAATTCTTCTAGCAGAATATTGTCATAGCTTAAAGGGGTCAAAGTAATACTGCCACCCAGGTTCTGGATCTGTGTTTCCTGCCACATAGAAAAAAGACCCAATTGACTTTATTGTAAAACATTTTCCTAGAAACAACTGCTAAACTCTGGGGTTCTTAATCATAGACTAGCATCTCTAGCTGCAAGTTGGAATAAAAGTTCAGAAAGTCAATAAAAAGAGGGGAGGGAGGCACAAGGAGGAGAGAAAAAAAAATATTAAAAAAAAAAATAAAAAAAAAAAGAAGCAAAGTTTAATCCCAAAAAAAGAACTCTAAAAGTCTGGAGTCAGAAACCAACATCTCTGGGCACTCACAAGGAACGGTTTAAAAAAAGATAGACTTTTGGAGAAGACTTTAAGATTGCCAATGAGGTGGCAAGACTAATAAATCCTGTTATAGAATTATCAATTAACAAAGAAGTTGACAAATTACAATTGGAAATAGGTAATTGACTCAGCAATTGGGAAGCCATGATAAGTGGTTTCCAGAGTTGGAATCTGCGGTCTCCTCCATTAGGCATTTCTCTGGACACTGACATGAAAGTGGAGAGGCTACACAGGATTGGATCCTTCAAAGAAGATCTAACCAAACCAAGACCGGTCATAGCGAAATTCCTTGACTACTCTGAGAAGAACTGGCTTTTCCAAGCGTATAAAAAAAATCCAAAGGTTTACAACTAGAGGGTAACAAAATCCTCATCTTTCAGGACTATTCAATTTATCTTTCTCAAACGAGGAAAGAATTTTCCACAGCGTGCCATTCACTGATGAAGCAGAATATCAACTTCTCCTTATTGTACCCCGCAAAATGAAAAATTATTTTGCCCACAGGGACTTGTATCTTCAGTGATCCTAAAGAGGTGACTTACTTTGTCCAGCACATGGAGAACAAATCTTTGAACAATTCTAAACCTACTCGGCCAACTTTTAATTTTCAAGGTCTGAGCTCCCTCCCCCAAAGGGACCAAAGAGAACGGCAGTATGAAAGGTCACATCAGCAAACTCAATGTCCCTCCAGGGAGTTAAGACGAGACCCGGTGGGTACTCAAAGGCCAAGATCCAGATTACCCTTTTCACCTATAACAATTTCTCCACCACTCTCCAGGGACATGGTGTTTGAATCTTAAATAATTAAAAAATGTTGCAAGTTAGCTGGAGGTTTCCAATAACTTCTCTTTAAAAGAGGGTTGATAGGGAAGAAAAGGAGGTCCATGTATTTGTTTTTCCTTGAACACACGACTCAATATTTGGTATTCTGTTATAGTAATTGTTTTAATCTATGCTTTGATTTGCAGATTTATTGTTGCTTATGTTACTAATGCCACTTTTATTTCCTGGTTCACATGCTCAGTGAATGCATCCCCTGACACGGTTGTTACTGACTTTGCAAATGTACTCCTCTTTAAGCACCTACATTTTAGATAACATTATGGCAATAAATATTGTACACTGGAACATTAATGGTTTGAACCATTACATTAAAAGGAGGAAAATCCTCCAACTCCTCAACAAATTAAAATGCCACATAGCCCTCCTTCAAGAGATGCATTTAAATGATCAAGATAACGTTACCTTGATCAGAGACTGGGTCGGAGAGACAGCTTTCTCCCTGGCCATTAAAAAGAAAGGAGGGGTAGCAATTTTATTCCATCGAAATCTAAATGGCAAAATTTTATCTGTGCAGGACAAGTATGACAGATGTCTATGCTGAAGTTTTAATTAATGATAGAAGATGGCACTTAGCTTCAATTTATGCTCCTTACCACACAAAAGAAATTTTTTTGTTGTTGACCTAAACCACAAAATCTCAGCTCTTCCTCAATCCAATGTAATCATAGGAGTTGACTTTAATGAAACTCATTCACTTTTTGGATAGAACCAATTCGAACATAAACTTCCTAGTTGAAAAGACTTACTTATTTCATCCTATATAAAAAGAGTTTACTCACTTTTTCCCCCATCACAAGGTAGGAACTAGAATCGATTACATCCTAGTTTCTAACAATCTGGTGGAAAAATCTTTAAAGGAAACAATACTACTTTTTTAGTAGTATTTGCTATTTGGTAAATATAAATATAATTTTTTTATAAAAAAAATACGGGCAAACAATACATTTGGTCACATGAGCTAATTAACAGACAGAGTTCTTTCTTTTGCTTCCAAACTTCTTCCTGTTAGAGCAGCAGTATTTCTGGTCAGGTGATGTCTGAAGCAGCACACAGACCATCATGAAATGGTGGCTCAAGGCAAGAGATGTAAAAGGGCAATATTTACTTAAATATACCAATTTGGTAAGATTCTATTGCTTATATATTCATTTTGGGGGTATAGTTTTCCTTTAAAAACAGACAGATTCCATTGATCATTCTGATCAGACCCAATTCTCAATCACATTATCCAATCCCACTATAAAAAGAGATTCTGTGTCATGGTCTTTTCCATTGAGGTTGGCTAATCAGCCTGAATTTTCCATCTGCTTTCTGACAGATGGGATTTATTCCTACAAGAAAATTCCTAACACAAAGACAACTTCCCCCTGTTATGGGAAACATGGAAAGCAGTTATTCAAAGCTAAATCTCAGCCTATAGGGCCCATCTTTACCACAAGGTAAATGAACATTTCCTTAGACTGGCATCAGTTATCTCAGAAGCTCAAAATGGTTTTCTAAAAAATGATCTGGCATTAAGAATATAACAGCAGTACTTTCTGCAATCTCATTTGCCAGAAAATACAATATCCCATACACAGTTGTCAGCCTGGATGCTAAAATGTTGTTTGACAATGTTTGACAATGTGGCTAGCATTTGTGTGGTTGAGCATTTAGGGAATAATAATCATTAGGGATGCACCGAATCCACTTTTTTGGATTCGGCCGAACCCCCGAATCCTTCGTGAAAGATTCGGCCGAATACCGAACCGAATCCGAACCCTAATTTGCATATGCAAATTAGGGGTGAGAAGGGGAAAACATTTTTTACTTCCTTGTTTTCTGACAAAAAGTCACGCAATTTCCCTCCCCACCCCTAATTTGCATATGCAAATTAGGATTTGGATTCGGTTCGGCCGGGCAGAAGGATTCGGCCGAATCCGAATCCTGCTGAAAAAGGCCGAATCCTGGCCGAATCCCGAACCGAATCCTGGATTCGGTGCATCCCTAATAATCATAACATGATCTCCTTTGAGATTCTGTTGCAGAAGCAATTCTAGAAGGGAGTAACTAAAACACAATCTTTGACAGTATAAGGACATCTTAGGTGGGATAATGACATATTAAGTGGGAAATGCTTTTCACAGGGTTAATCAAAAACAAAAATGGGAAGCCTGCTTAATATATATATATATATATATATATATATATATATATATATATATATATACACGTCAGTATATTCCCCTTGTAAGTTAGGAACGTCATTGCAAGTCATTACAAGTAGGCCAATAAATTATACAAAAAATACTATAAGGCAAGCTAAAATTGATATGGAAAAGGATATTACAACAAGCAGTAAAAAGAATTCAAAATTATTTTTTAAATATGTTAATAGTAAAAAAAAAAAAAAAAAAAATTAAGCAGGGGGGGCAGCTGGTTGAAAAAAAAAGTGTCAGATTCTTAACGCATATTTTTCGTCTGTCTACACAAATAAGGAACCAGTTAACCCTTTAACTGCCAGCAGAATTTCAGATGTTGGTTATGCGAAATGCCAGCTGTTTTTAAGCATTTTGTACTTAAGGTTTTATTGTAGGAAAACCTCCATGAAACTAGGAAAATTAAATATTGTTTTTTTTGTTGTAGGAAAACCTCCATGAAACTAGGAAAATTATATATTTTTTGTTGTTGTTGCAAAGTGGGCTTTGACGTACAAGTGTAATTTTGTGACTTTTCTGGAGATTTAATGTGTATTTTGGGTGAAATATTTTTAAAAAAAAAGTTAAAACATTTTGTATATCTTTCACAGAAAAGTTAATTTTACATGCATTTTTTTGTGTTTGTAAAAGCCCTGATCCTGCCAAGTCCAACAATACCAAATATGTATCAGTAACCCACTTTCTTTGTCCCTGGACAAAGAACCCCCAAACTAAAACAGCATTTTGTAGAATTTTACACCAGAACAAAGTTATAACTACAGACAGTTTGAAAGACAAACTTCTCCTGAATAAAACAATACCCCATATGTATGGATACACATAGGGACGCAGCCCCCAAAAACCACAAAACAGGAGCAACACATAAGGGCAATTGCAGTTGAAAATCTGGGGGCTGCGCTCGGTTTTAACTAATTGAAGTTTTTCAGTCTAAACACCCCCAAACTGTGAAATAACCCCCCCAAACCATATATTTCTGAAATTTCCTATAAGCAAAATAAAAATCATGGGCAGCTTGACCTGACTGTTTTAGCCCTGTTATTTATGTATTTATTTATTCTTGATCTTAATAGATTCAATGTTGATAAATGCAAGGTTATGCACTTTGGCAAAAATAATATAAATGCAAGTTATACATTAAATGGCAGTGTGTTGTGAGAAGGATCTAGGGGTTTTTGTGGATAACAAGTTGTCTAATTCTGGACAGTGTCTTTCTGTGGCCACAAAAGCAAATAAAGTACTGTCTTGTATAAGAAAAGCCATAAACTCCCCTTAACTCCTCCCGCACCTCAGCAGTGCTATTAGCGCTGGATATCCAAAAGGCGTTTGATTCAGTTTCCTGGGAATATTTATATTATATCTTACGCAAATGGAATTTTGGGGATAAATTTATTTTTTCGATTCAGGCTCTATACAACACTCCACAAGCCTTCCTTAAATGGGGTCCCTTTGCTTCTGATAAGATTACACTCTACAGGGGGACGAGACAGGGGTGCCCCCTCTCCCCACTCTTATTTATCCTAGCGATTGAACCCCTAGCAATATTGATTAGACAGTACCCACGAATTGCTGGTACGACGATAGCTCACCAAACTCATAAACAAATGCTATTTGCTGACGACTTATTGATGACTCTGACGAAGCCACTTACATCTCTCCCACATTTGTTTAATACCCTTCATCATTTTGGGCGAATATCTGGACTGGTGATAAACTCGACTAAATCTGAAGCCCTCCCCTTGAATATTTCCCCATCACAGGTTAAATTGCTTAAGCTTAATTTTGATTTGCAGTGGACAGACAAACAGATAACTTATTTAGGGGTGAAAATAACTCCTACCCTCGAAGGTTTATATCAGGCTAATTACCCTCCTCTCTGGATGGATATTGATAAATCTCTAGTAGCCTGGTCTAAATTACGTATATCATGGTTCGGCAGAATAAATGCAATAAAGATGGTTCTTTTGCCAAAACTTTTATATTTTTTTCGGGTTTTGCCAATTGAACTTACACGGTCTAATCTATATAAAATACAACGAAAGTTTATGAATTTTATTTGGGCTGGGAAAAAACCACGATTGGCCCAAAAAACTTTATTTCTACCTAGGAATAGGGGTGGCCTGAGTGTCCCCAATGTTTTTTTCTATTATCAAGCAGCACAAATTGCGCCGTTAATTCACTTCTATAGACCTACCCTCCCATTGTGGGCGCAAATAGAAGTGGCACTGCTCAACCCGATTAATCTTGCAGTGTTACCATGGATTTCTAAATGTGAGAGGCCCATTATTTCCACCCCAATATTGAAAATGGCGCTGGCCGTATGGGATCGAGTTATATTGACAGCCCCTTTGAAATCGCCACACTGTCCAGCTATGCCTATTATTGGTAACCCTGTTTTTCCACCAGGTCTACAGGGTAGTGATTTTCAATGGTGGCATTCCCATACCTTGCTCTTGGTCGCTCAGTTTTTTGGCTTGCAAGGCCTCAAGAAATGGTCCACTATAGTTGAACGGTTTAATCCTCTTAGAGGGGAATGCTTCCGGTATATACAGATCCAACATTTTCTTACTGAGGTGACTAAAGGGTGTACTGATATCCTCTCCTCTTCGGCTTGGGAACAAATGTGTATTAAATTCCCTTGTAGTGGGGGTATAATTTCTATGCTGTATAAGGATATTCTAAATTCATCATTTCCCTCTCCTCCGATATATACTACCCAATGGGACCGAGAACTGGGTACTGTAATGGATGACACTTCCTGGCAACAAACGTGGGTGCATACGGCCAAATCCTCCATAAATACACTGGCGCAAGAAACTTTATACAAGGTGGTCTCTAGATGGTACTTGGTTCCTGCCAAGCTACATAAATACTATACCACTGTTAGTCCGCTCTGTTTCCGTCATTGTGGAATGGGCGGTACTATGTTACATGTTTGGTGGCAGTGCAGACAGGCGTTCAGATTTTGGTCCAGAATATTTACACTAATTGATTCAACTTTGGGGATTAGACTCCGAAAAGATCCTTTGTTAGCCTTGCTCAATACTACTATCCCAATTTCAGACAAATATCATCGCAAATTGATACAGTTTATTTTTATAGCGGCGAAACAAACTATTGCCGCCTCGTGGAAGAAAAGATCTATTCCTTTGGTTATGTTCCGTATGAAAATGAACTGGATCATGGTAAATGAAAGATTATTGAGTATAACTACCGATACCTATGCTAACTTTACTAAGGTCTGGACTCCCTGGCTGCAGTACGCCAGGCTACGCTAATTTTTTATCCAATGCAGGCTTTACAGTTTTACAATTCCCCTGCATCACTTACCACCTGTTTTGCTTGTTGCTTTGTGCTGAATTGCAACCTATATGATGGAATTTACGGTAGCTTCACTTCCTGAATTACGAGCTAATTGATGTTAGTATAATAACCTCGGACACGGTTGATTAGGTTTACTGTTTGGTTTTTCTTTTTCTTTTATTTTTTTAAATACAATGTCTTTATTGCTGGTACATGTTGTTTTCCGATGTGTAATTATGTGGAGTGTCTGAAACCAGTGTTTTTCCTTCACTCTCATGACGTTTGACTGTAATGACGATAATCCCCTCTGCGTAGGAGGATATACACTTTCTACACGTAAGAAATCATAAAAATCTTTGTTTTGTGGAAAATATATATTGTTTTGCTGTCTAATAAAAAGTTTTGAAAAGAAAAGCCATAAACTCAATGCATGAAAACATAATTTTGCCTCTTATAGGTCTCTGATAAGGCCTCACCTGGAGTATGCGTTGCAATTTTTGGCTCCAGCCTGTCAGAAGCGATCTGTGGTGTTCCTGCTCCCGTCTGCGGCAAATTCAAGATGGTAGCGTCCATGGTCACTGCGTGGGTTTGGGCGTGACATCACAATGCCATGTTTTGGTGCCAAATTCAAAATAAAAGGACGACCACGATTCAATGCCCGATTATAGGATTTTTTAAAGCATTGCTGGGTGTTCCTAAATTTGTGTTGATTGTATTCCTGGAATTTTGACCTTGCTTGAACCTTGACTTTGCTATTTATCTGTCTGTCTATTGAACTACTGCCTGGATTTGACTATGCTTATTCCTGATCCCTTTTCTGTTACCGCAAATATAGACTTTTACTCAAAGCTTCCTCCTAGGTCTGGACTTCCCCCGCAGGGAGCCGATAGGCCCCTGACATTATAATCGGGCCATGGACCCCACTGAGGAAGCTACGCCTGATGTGGGAAGAGCTCTCGGATATTGGTGTCCCTCATGGAAGCGAATGAAGCTCAGCAGGTCCACATTGGGCAAATACTTAATACTCTCCTTTCTCTGGTGCCTTCAGGGCCCCTAGTTCCCCCGCGGTACCTATATCTCCTCCTGTGGTCTCTTCAGCTAGTGAACCCCGCATCTCCTCCACTGCCTCGCTATAGTGGGGATCCTCTTGCCTGCAGAGGCTTTGTTAGCTAGTTCCTTACCCTCGCAATATACTTCTGAGTGGGCGAAGGTGGGGTACGTAATGACAGGTTGGAAGGTAAACCACTCGAGAGGGCAACCTCCCTGTGGGAAAAGAATTCCTCTCTGATCAGTGATGTCTAGGCTTTCCTCCATTCGTTTCAAACTGTGTTTGACACTCCTGGGCCAGTTGCTTGTGCCTCATCACTGCCTATCAATCCTATCCACTGGGTGTCCCTTTCCTCTACTGATGTTCGAACTCTGCCGGCAGTCTATGGGGATTTCGCTAATGTCTTCTGCAAAAGATCTGCAGAATTCTTTCCCCCTCATCGTTCCTATGACTGCCCCATAGATCTTCTTCCCGGTACCATGCCATCCATGGGCCACATTTATCCTTTATATCCTGCCAACACATCTGCCATGAAAGACTATATCCAAGAGAATCTTCAGCGTGGGTTCATTCACCCCTCTACCGCTTTGGCCGGAGCCGGCTTCTTTTTTGTGGAAAAGAAGGATGAAGGATTATGTCCATGCATAGAGTACCGGGATCTTAATAAAATTACGGTTAAGAACCGCTTCCCCATTGCCCCTGATCTCTGAACTTTTCGACCAATTGAGAAGGGCTAAGATTTTCCAAGCAGGATCTTTAAGGGGCATATAATCTAATCCGCATTCATGAAGGGGACGAATGGAAGACAGAATTCAACACTCGGGATGGGCATTACGAATATCTAGTAATGCACTTCAGCCTCTGCAATGCCCCAGCTGTCTTCCAGGAGTTTGTGAGTGACATCTTCTGAGAACACTTGAGGAAATCAGTGGTCGTTTACCTTGACGACATTGGTAAGAATCGATGGGAGACCGGTGCGCGTTGTTACCTGCATACGCGCCGGCTCCTGGGCTACCTCTGTAGTGAAGTATGCGCAAACTTCACACAGCAGGTCCAGCTTGACGCGCTACGTCAAGATGCCGGTGGACGTGATGACATCACTTTGGTGCCAAATTCAAAAAATAAGTGCTTTTGAACTCAAACCTTGCCCAAGCTGGTTTTTTCAGTATTCCTGCCTAAGCCTGGTTTTTGACCCCTTGCCTGTTTGACTTCGAATCTTTGCTACCTGCCACTGACCTTTGCCTGAATTGACCACGGAATCCTGCCACCAGCCATTGACCTTGCCTGAAATTTGACTATGCCTTTGCCTGATCCCTCTGATACCGTGTTTGAACTACCTTGGCCGAGATTTGGATCCCTGCCTTCCCTCGCAGCAGAAAGTTCAGGGCCCCAAAATGGCGTCTGTGAACACCGGGGGTTGGTAGGGCTCTCCTACTCCATCTTCTAGCTTTACGGTCTTCTATTCACTACAGTTCGTAACAACATCTTAATCTTCTCCAAAGACATGGAAAGTCATCATACCCAGGAGAAGGAGGTACTCTCTCATTTAAGGGAAAACTCCCTCTTTGCCAAGTTGGAGAAATGCGTCTTCGAGGTGCCCAAGGTTATGTCATCTTCCCAGAAGGATTTGAGATGGATCCCGCCAAGGTCTCTGTGATCCAGAAGTGGCCCCTTCCCTTGAGCACCAAGACCATACAGATATTCATCGTGTTTGCAAACTACTACCGGCAGTTCATCAAGAGTTTCTCTTCCGGCATAGCCCCCATCCTCACTCTTATTCGAAAGGGGGGGTAAACCTAATTTGTGGCCCCCTCCTGCCGTGGAAGCCTTCCAATCCCTGAAGGATGCTTTCACTTCTGCTTCAGTCCTCCATTATCCTGACCCTCTGTTACCCTTATTCGAAAGGGGGGTAAACCTAATTTGTGGCCCCCTCCTGCCGTGGAAGCCTTCCAATCCGTGAAGGATGCTTTCACTTTTGCTTCAGTCCTCCATTATCCTGACCCTCTGTTACCCTTATTCATCGAGGTGGATGCTTCTGATGTTGGGGCCGGTGCTATTCTTTCCCAAAGACACTCTGCTGATGGGAAGTTATACCGTTATGCTTATTTTTCCAAGAAATTCTCCCCTGCAGAGCAGAACTATGATATTGGGAATCGTGAACTCTTGGCAGTGAAGCTTGCTCTTGAGGAGTGGCATCATCTCTTGGATGGTGCCCCTTATCCAGGTCTTTTTTCAACCTGATCTTACTATGTAACTATGTAAATATGTACAGTTCTAAAAGTAAATTAGCCTGTACTGTTAAGGGCTCCTTAAACAGCAGTCAGAGCGTTAAAATTTCATATGCGCTGTTTTCATTTGGGTGCCTTTGTACACAATATACACAAACATACTGTAGTTCGGTAAATCTATGAATTGGGCATCATGCAGATAAGTCATGCAGATTCTTAGTCAGCTGATCACCTGGTGGAAATTGCGGAACGCTATTTTGCTGCTGAGTTAAAAATCGTCTGTGTATCGCTAGACTGGTTGGTAGAGCACTTTAACAAAACTCTGAAAAAATGTTTTACCATACCGTATGTTCACAATTATAGAGGTAACCCAGTTCTCCACCTGCTTATTACCTTTTGGGTTACTTTATGGTCGTCACCTCAGGGGTCTCCTAGATGTAACAAACGAGACCCGGGAACAAAAGGTAACCCCCAACAAGAGTGTAGTGGAACATATTACATTTATGAAAGACAGGATTGCTGCAGTCTTGCCCTTAATTAACGCATACATGTGACGGTCGGCACCCAACACCAGTTGTTGGCGTACCTGTGTGGCGGGTTTCAGGAGGGAAACATGAAAAGAGTTCGAAATTTTGAAATTATCAGGAAGTTTGAGATGAACAGAAGAAGGTTGATTACTTCAATGATGAGATATGGACCAATAAACCTGGGCCCCAACTTGAGAGAAGGGATTTTTAACTTGATATTCTTTGTAGACAACCATACGGAATCTCCTACCTGATACTTGGGTGCCTCTCTACGAGACCTATCGGCTGCTTTTTTCTGAGTGGCTGTAGCTGCAGTCGTGCACCCCAGACCAAATCTTTGCAAAATGTTTAACTGAGGAATTGACAGGGGACAAAGAACCAGAAAAAGAAAATGCTTTGGGATGTAAACCATGAACAGTAAAGAATGGAGATTCACCAGTTGAAGAATGAGTTGCATTTTTGTAGGCAAATTCTGCCCAGGGTAATAATTCAGCCCATGAGGACTGGTTATCAGATACATAACACCTCAAAAATTTTCAAGGGACTGGTTTACTCTTTCAGTTTGGCCATTAGTTTGAGGGTAATAAGTAGTAGAAAATGACAACTCAATCCCCACCAAGGAGCAGAATGCCCTCCAAAATTTTTAAACAAACTGTACCCCTCTATCAGAGACAATATTAACAGGAAAACCATGTAACTTTAAAATATTAGAAATGAATAACTCGGCCAATGTTTTGGCAGAAGGGAGGTGTGGGAGGGAAATGAAGTGGCTCATTTTGCTGAACATATCCACCACCACCCAAATCACAGTTTTCCCCTGAGTAGGGGGCAAATCAACAATGAAATCTATCGACAGATGGGACCAGGGTTTATCAGTAATGGGAAGTGACCTCAACAACCCCTGAGACAAGTTCCTAGAGGATTTAGACCTCTGACAGACAGGGCACGAATTAACAAAATTTTTAGCGTCTTGCTTAAAGGAAGGCCTCCAAACGCTACGAGACAAAAGGGACACCGTTTTGAAGATGCCAGGATGTCCTGCCATCTTGGAATTGTGGGCTTCACCCAAAACTGGTTCCCTAAGATTCTCGGGTACAAATAACGTCCCGGAGGGAGTCTCTACAGGGGCACCAGACTGGGCAGAGGATAAGAGTGTGGCAAGGTCTGATCCCAGAGCTGCCACAATTAGCTCACTAGGAATGATGGGAATGCACTCACTAGACTTAGATGACTTGGATTCAAAACTCCTAGAGAGTGCATCCGCTTTATTGTTCTTGGAACCTGGCCTGTAGGTAAGGGAAAAGTTAAACTTGGTGAAAAACAGAGCCCAGCTGGCCTGCCTAGGATTCAACTGCTTGGCAGACTCAATATAAAGCAGATTTTTGTGGTCAGTAAACACTGAAATCAAATGTTTAGCCCCCTCCAACAGGTGTCACCATTCCTCAAAGGCCCATTTGACAGCCAACAACTCTCTATTCCCAATGTCATAATTAGCCTCTGCAGGCAAATAATTTTTAGAGAAGAAAGCACAAGGGTGTACCTTGTTGGTAGTTGGATGCCTTTGAGAAAGGACTGCCCCTGCCCCGATCTCTGAGGCATCAACCTCAACAATGAAAGGGAAAGTAGAGTCAGGGTGACAAAGAATGGGAGCAGATACGAATTCTTTGTTGAGAAACTCAAAAGCTTGAATGGCCTCTGGAGGCCACATGCTCGGATCTGCGCCTTTCTTGTTTAAATTAGAAATAGGGGCCACAATCAAGGAAAAGTTTTTAATAAACTAACGGTAATAATTAGCGAACCCCAAGAACCTCTGGGTTGCCCGCAAGGACAGAGGTTGGGCCCACTCCAGAACAGGTTTAACCTTTCCAGGATCCATTTCAAGACCCTTACTGGAAATGTTTAACCCCAAAAACTGAACAGAAGAAACCTCAAAGGTACAGTTTTCGAGTTTTGCAAAGAGATTATTCCTCCTTAACCTTAGCAATACCTCTCAAACATGCTTACGGTGATCAGACAAGTTAGAAGAAAAAATTAGAATGTCATCTAAATAGACCACTACGAATAAACCCAGCAGGTCCCGGAAGATATCATTAACAAACTCATGGAACACTGCAGGCACGTTACAAAGGCCAAATGGCATTACAAGGTATTCGTAGTGGCCGTCCCTGGTGTTAAAGGCCGTCTTCCATTCATCCCCCTCCCGGATAAGGTTATAAGTACCCCTAAGATCAAGTTTAGAATAGATCTTGGCATTTTTCACTTGATCAAACAATTCAGAAATCAAAGGAAGGGTGTAACGATTCTTTATGGTTATCTTATTAAGACCCCTTTAATCTATACAGGGGCGAAGACCACCATCTTTTTTCCCAACAAAAAAGAATCCTGCACCAGCAGGAGAAGTAGAGGGTCTGATTAAAACTCTCTCTAAGTTTTCCTGAATATACTCTCTCGTTGCCTGGGCTTCAGGCAAGGAGAGAGGGTAAGTTCTACCATGAGGGGGAGTAGACCCTGAGATGAGGTCGATTGGACAGTCATACTGTCTATGTGGGGGGTAATGTCTCTGCAGCTTCCTTAGAAAAAACATCATCAAAATCTGCGTAAGCTACAGGTAAACCTTCAAGGAGTGAATTTGCTACTACTGGAGGGATGCAAGACCCCTGGCATTTTAAACCCCAATGAAGAACCTCCCCAGTTACCCAGTCAATATGTGGGTTGTGTGTTTGCAACCATGGCAACCCCAGCATAAGAGGAGAAGAAGCACCCTTGATAATAAAAAAGGTTAATTCCTCACAGTGCAAGTTGTTACAACACAATGATAAGACCTCAGTCTTTTTAGTTACCAGGCCTGACCCTAAGGGTTTTTTATCGATCGCTAATATCCTCATGGGAGGATTTAGAGGGGTAAGAGGAATACAATATATTGACGCAAAGGCAGCATCCAAGAAACTCCTCCTCCGCCCCTGAATCCACAAAAGCAGAGGTTAACTTAAGCCAGGTTAACTTAACTGGTATCAAAATCCTAGAAGTGGATTGGGGGAGAGAAAACTTCTTTACCCAAATGGAGCTCCCCTTCTCCATTTAGGCTTGGAAGTTTCCCGGCCTCTTAGGACATTGATTTAAGAAATAACCCTTCTCTCCACAGTAAATGCATATACCTTGGGACCGCCTGTGAGCCTTTTCCTCAGGAGTTAAATGGGATATTCCCAATTGCATGGGTTCCTCCTGAGGTAGAGGCGCAGAGGGATTAGGGGACAAAACATTGGTCACCACATTTGGAAAGTTAAACTTAACATTGGTAAACCCAGAAGAATAAGAACCCTTCTCACCCCTTCTCTCCCTCTGTCTTCTATCTACCTGGATGGCAAGAGACATGAGATCATCCAGGTTAGAAGATAAAGGATAATTAAGAGGCTATCCATAACAGAATCTGCCAATATGGAACTGGCTGCGAAGAGCCATGTCGTTCCACCCAGTTTCAATTGCCCACCGGTGGAATTCGGTGCAATACACCTCCGCATCCCGTTTCCCCTGGTGCAATTTATGAATCGCGGAGTCGGCAGAAGATGCGCGATCCGGGTCATCATAAAGTACAGCCATGGTTATAAAGAATGTATCAAGGGAAAAACGGGCAGGATCTGAGAGGGGCAATCTGAGAGCCAAAATTTTGGGATCACCCTGTAATAGGGTCATTACGAACCTCACTTTTTCTTCGCCAGTAGCAAAAGAGTGGGGGAAAAAGCTGAGGTATAATTTGCATGCCTCCTGGAACACAAAAAATTTAAATCTGTCCCCATTGAGTTTGTCGGGGAACACAATCTTGGGTTCATGGGTCTTGGATACATTACCCAACAAAGCAGGAGAACCTACAGGAGCGGCCACAGGAGGGGTGACTACTGGAGCTGGAGACAGAATAGAAGCATCCAGTCGACAGGACAAATTGTGAAAACCTTGCATCAGGTAATCTTGCCTCTGCTCATGTTCTTCCAGGCTCTGTAACAGAGTGGTGAGTAGCGCTTCAGTGGTGGAAGGAGCAGCGGCAGCAGTGGCGTGACCTTCTTCATCCATTTTAGGCCCGTGATAATGTCACGGTCGGCACCCAACACCAGAACAAATAACAAGCACCCTGGTCTCGGCTCATGCTTCACCTGTAGTGTGACCGCCTTTGGCCTCGGGAGGAGCCCTCAGCTACTTGGATGCCACCAGGACTTAAACGAGAGGTGCAAGGCTAGATGTTCTGGATAGACATAGGGGCACGACTGTTAGCGAGAGTCTTTGGGCAGAAGTAGTACAAGGCGTTAGGCAATAGAGAAGTCAAATCAGGCCGGGTCGGGGCAGGCAGAGATCAAACGTAGTCAGGCAGGCAAGGGTCAAACCAAGGTAGTCAATCAAAGGGTTAAGCAAGATCAGAGTCGGATAACAGGCAAGGGTCAGGATTCAGAAGTCAGGATTGTCAAATAGCCAGGCAGAGGTCACAACAGGAATCAAAACAGGTTCAATAAACAGGAAACAAATAGCACAAGGCTCAGGAGCACCACGCGCGTGCCCTAAGAGTCCAGCGCCGGCATGAGGGAAGGATCGGCGCGGTGTGGCGGGCGTCCGCGCCGATCAGCTAAACCGATCAGCTAAAGTACAAACTTTCTACCCAGGGGACCAGTTACTGGTCCCAGTGGTGGAGAGCAAGTGCTGCCACTTGTATGAAGTCAAGGAAAAAGTAGGTTAGGTAAACTATAAATTTTAGCACCCAGATAAAAAGAAGAAAGAGCAAATCTACCATGTAAATCTAATAAAGCCCTTGAAGAACAGGGAAGCTATTTCAGCCATGGTTCAACCTTTGCTCATCCCCAGAAGGGTATACAAAAGATAGAAATTGCAGAAACCTTGTCAGAACCTCAAAAGCAGGAAGTCAGAAAGTTTCTGCAAATAAATAAGGAGGTATTTCTGAGGTACCAGGTTGTTCTAATGTGATGAAGCTTTTTTTAAAGAATTATTGATCCTCAGGTTCAGGTTTGACTTAAGCCCTATCAGACCCACGAAAGCCCATAGAATGACAGTGGACAAGGAGGTGCAAAGGATATTATATTTGGGGGTAGTTGAGAAGTCTGTAAGAGAGTAGAATAGTCTGGACTGCACCTCTGCCTATTTGGATGACGGTGATTTTTTTCATTTCAGTCCTAAGGCAGGCCTGAAACGAACCACAAGAAATGTGCCATTGTTCTGGAAGAAGCCAGGTTATAATCTTGGTTATACTATAGGGTTGGGTGTCATAAAGCCTCAAGTAAACAAAGTGGAGGCAATTAAAGACTGGCCCCAACTTCTAACTAAAGAGGGTTACACAATTTCAACTTTACAGTAGAACACCAAGCAGGCAAACTGCAGGTTAATGCAAATGTCTTGTGAAGGGCTGATTGTTTGATTGCGAACTCTGTCTGAAACCTCAGATTCAAACAGAGGGTAGAGGAATGTGACAAAGAGATTTGTCCCAGTAGGATTTTCATATGTGATAGCAGATATATATAGCACCCAAGCTGAAGTATTGGCTCTTTTAAATCTCCAGGGTAAGACAGGGCTAGGACCCTGGTGCATGGTTGGAAGGTACTCTGACCAATTAGTCCGCAGGTGGGACTGTTTAAGGGGAGCCTGGGTGTGCTGAGGGAGTTCAGTGTGAGCTGGGAGAAGATGGGAGAGAGGTGTATATTGTGAAACAAAATCTGACAGTGGGACTCCAGAAAAAGACTGCCTTGTGACGCAGAGAGAACCTTTGTTTTGTGTTCTTTGAAAACTCCAATCCGGTGAGACTTAATTTGTTGTTATATCAACTTTTATACATGGAACTTGTGCTTTATTTATATTTGTTGGCTGTAATTTTTGCCAACCTGAGACTCCTGTCTTATATGTGCAACTGTTCCAGCTCTTCGCACACCTCGGTCTACTTCGCCAGGCACAAATTCGCTACCACTACGTAAAATTCGCTAATATGCGTCCTGGGAGCCGAATGCTGGCGACTTTTCACTAGCATTACTTCAGCAATGCGAGCATTTCATAGGGAAGATGTGCTAGTGTTCATTTGTGTCATACAGTTCGGTCAATTTGAATAGGGCGGGTACATTAAAGTTGTATGGACGTCTTTATTAGGGATGTTGGTGCAAATGCTTGAAGTTACCACTTATTTTTATTACAAAAGTCCAAGGAACCTTAACAAAGATAAAAGAGTTAATATTATGCCCTACACAGGAGCCCACTGTAAAATGAATGTTCCGTATGTTCTCAAATGTCTGGGGGAAAATGTTAAGCCAAAAAAAAAGTTTAAGTTAGGACTTTGAAGGCAATTCCGCTTAAAAAGTAAAAGTCGCCAGCGTTTTTTTCATACTTAAATGCATTTTCGGCAGACAGGATATGATGTAACTGACATAAGATTGAGGAAGATCTAGCTTAATTTTAGCAGTTCGTCTGGTCTGAGGTGGCAGTCAACTCTGGCGAAAGAGGTAACGTTCAGTAAAATCCGCACTTTGCTGAATTTGCGGATCAACAACCATTCACCTGAGTGTGATTGAACACTAGCAATGGTCCCATTCACTAGCAAATTGTCATCTGCGCCTGTTAGTGAATTGGTGATGTCCCTGCGGATTGGATTTCTAGCGAATTTTCGCTAGCGACGGCTACTTCACCCTTTAATGAATCTACCCCTTTGTGTCCATATTTAGGATGTTTTATGTTTGTACCTTACAAAATGTCCCTTGAATAACTTCTTGGCTTGACACAAAAATCATGCTCCAGGTCTTTAGACAGGTGACGTCATTGCACAGAGACCCTTGCCTATGTAGCAACTTTGCCTGAACTCTGCCTGAACCGACTCTTGCTTGTATACCGATTTTGCCTGAACTCTGCCTGGATCAACTCTTGCCTGTTTACTTACTTTGCCTGAACTCTGCCTGGACTGACTCGTGCCTGTTTCTAGACCGTGCTTTTGTGTGAAGCCACCATTGAACTTAACTGTGTTCACTCTAAATTCCCAATCCGCTATGATTGGTCTCTTTGCTTGCTCAGAACTTCTCTCACACTAAGTCCTATCATCATCTGAGTAGCTGAGGGCTCCTCCTGAAGCCAAAAGCGGCTGCTATAGTCAGAAAAGTGAGACTGAGAACTTCTGTTCTGAGTTTAGGGTGCCATTTGTGACAGTATCTCTGTATCTGCTAGAGACGGAAGGTGGGCACTTGGGAGCATGTGCATATGACTCCCTTCCCACTCTTTCAAAACGGGAGGCTTAAAACACCTGCAGAGACCCAGGGGCAAATTCACTAACGGACGTTGGCGTAAATTCGATAGTGGAACTTTGCACCCTTACGCCTGGCGAATTTGCACAACGGACGTAACTACGCAAATTCACGTGTGAATTATTCTGAACGCTACCTTTTACACCAGACTTCCTTCGCCACCTCAGACCAGGCGAAGTGCAATAGAGTAAATAGGGATTGCTTCAAAAAAAAGTAAAAAAAAAAAAAATCCCAAAAAACGCTGGCGTTTTTTCATTTTTTATGGGTGATAGGCTGAAAAAGATTGAAATTTTTTTTGGGGCTACCCTCCTTCCCCCCTACATTTCCTAACTCATGGCACCTTAACTATACAGTGGGCACATGTGTAGGGCAAAATAAAAATGTTATTTGCTGTTTTGAAGGTTTCTCAGGCTTGTGTAGTGCTGCTACATATACCTCCATTGTAACTTGAATTTGCCGCCGTATGCAAATTTGCCATTGCTATCGTAACTTTGCTTTGCTTGGTGAATTAACGCTAGCGCAACTTTGCAACCTTACGCTTCCCCTGAGCGCAACTTCTGATTTTAGTAAATTTGCATAGCTCTGGCGAAAATACGCCTGGTGAAGTGCGGCAAAGCGTGGCGACACGGACACTTGCGCAACAACGAATCTTAGTGAATTATGCTTTCCCATATACACAAAGTCTCAACTGTCTCTGGATCTCAGTGATGAATTCTTTTTGTCAGGCTAAGTCACACCAGATCCTTAAACCTTTCAAGATGGTTGAGGACATGCTTTTTAAGTTCAGTAAGTTACAAGACAGGGTACTTCTCCGAAATAATTAATGATTCCCAAGTCTCCCAAGAGTCATGACTTCTATTTTAGAATATACACAATTTATCTGTGCAGTATTAAAAATGAGGGTATATGTCAGCCAGTCTCACTCCTCCGCACAGACTATGAGTTTGTAGTCAAAACTATCTTAAGTAGGCTCAAGTCTGTGCTGGCATAGGTGAGTCATCATAACTAGTCTTATACAGTCCTCGGCCTGACAATTTTTTATGTCTTTCTGAGCGCTGGTCTCTTCTTGCTTTTCTCACCCGTGATCAAGAGAAGGCATTTGACATGGTGGAGCATATTTATGTGCCTTGCTGGGTAAACAGTGATATTCATTGTTTATTGTTTCATATTTATGTGCCTTGCTGGGTAAACAGCCATAGTCATTGTTTATTCTTACTTAGTAAACATAGGTATTGTTACCCACCAAATAGTCCTAATAATAAAACTAGCAGACAATAGCCCAATTTATGATATTAAGACCTGGCTGAAGAGGAGCTTTGCCTCGGACTCCTGAAAGAGTGCCAGGGCATTAATATCATTATAGTGAAGTTAGACCACACCACTCTCCATTAATTTCTATGAGATTTTTAAAAGTATTTATCAATGGGTAAAATACACCCTTTGCTATGCTATGTGGCAGAATTTCACTCTAATGGACTGTGGTGATCTCTAACATCACTCTTTGATAAATATGCACTGCTGAATCACTAATATCTTATAGATATATAGATTTGGCCCATAGTGTAGGCTACCTGAAAACACTGTACACATCTGCAGAGTGTTTGATTAAAATCAAATGGTCTCTAGCCTTTGGATGAGAAGTTCAGCAAAGCTGTTCCATGTTGGGTCAACTTTATCCATTGGCCATTGAACACTTCCTGTGTCTCCTTAGGAAAAAGCTTAAGAGACACAGGAAGTGTTCAATGGCCTCTTGATGCCGGCAGGGGTGCTTCGCCAATGAGGCGAGTTGAGGCTGTCGCCTCAGGCGGCAGCGCCCAACTAGGTACCAGGGGCAGCAAAAATGCTGCTCCTGGTACTTTAAGAAGCAAGCAGAGACCAAAAGCAAGAAGAGACCAGCCCTCAGAATGACATAAAAAATTGTCAGGCCGAGGACTGTATAAGACTAGTTATGATGACTCACCTATGCCAGCACAGACTTGAGCCTACTTAAGATAGTTTTGACTACGAACTTATAGTCTGTGCTGAGGTGTGAGACTAGCTGACATATACCCTCATTTTTAATACTGCACAGATAAATTGTGTATATTCTAAAATAGAAGCCATGACTCTTTTTTTTCATACCTTTCAGGGAACAGTTTATTTTAAAAAACTTCTATCATTTCCACATTTGGTTAGCCCTCACCATCTGTGGCTGTCAGCACTTTACCTTGTAGATACCAGAGTTCATACAGGCAGTGTGGATGGGACAGGCAGAAGTAGGAGGCACTTTTTGTCTTGCACTGCTGAACCCCCCAGAATATTTGTCTCTCTCCTGCCCCAATCTTTGGATTCCTTCTGGCTCCCTCCCACCCACAGTGTTCTGCTCTCTCCTGCAGTCAGTATTTAGATTCCTCCTGGCACCCTTCCATCCACCCTGATTAGCTTTCTTCTTACCACAGTCTTCAGATTCCTTCTGGTTACCTCTCTTCCACACAGATCAGCTGTCTCCTGCCCCAGTGTTCAGCTCATAGATCTCCCTAATTGCATGGCACTCTGATCACTTGCCCAAGCCCCAGATCAGATGTCTAGACTGTTTTTACTTTGTGTTGTGTGCAATTGCCAAACATTATGTGTTTACTACATACAATAAACAACACAGTTTAAAAACTCTAAGGGGGAATGTAATAAAAGTCGGTAACGGAAAAAATATTCTCAATGTGAAAAGTTATAAATTTGTGAAAACAAATTTTCCTTTGTGTAAATTTAATATAGCTTTTGCAAACCTGGAAACTGTTAATGACCACTTCCAATAGTAAAACAAGGTTTACAAATGTTATAGTTTGCTCCAGTGTGCAGTGACTGTAAAAAAGTTATGTTTGCTCCAAAAGATTACGAAACCTTCAAGCACTTCTTGGGCAATTGAGTAATTTGCAATACGCAATTAAAATTCTCACTGTAATAACAGTTTAAGGAAGAGCATTACATTGCAAAATTTTACTTTGTATACTTATTTGTGCTAATTGTTTTGTTCTTTGCGACTTATATATCCCATACATGAGATAAACAGTTTATGCATATTATTACTTAAATCTATCCAGTTAGAAAACATAATATGTTTTTGGTTTTGCAGTAAAGTTGTAGGGATTTGAACACTAACAAATATACATTTTCTTTAACTGGATAAAAATAAATAATGTGCAGAAACTGTATATAATTAATATTAATAAAAACTACAGGGAGTTATGACCAGGGCCATACCTCATAAGCTGCTTACCCCTAGTCCGCCAATGAAAAAGGTTAAGCAAGGGCTGATGCAAACCCCGTCCACCTCGTTTGCGCATGACCGTGCACATGTGTCCACGTTTGCGGGGGACGCAGTGAGACATGGCCGGCCAGCATTACCTGCCACTGATTATGACCGATATGGGCAAGTAGGTGAAATAAAAGACACTCCCATTCCTCATTTCAGCGTACACCCTGAAATGGAATAATCTCTCTGCAGTTCTGTTATAGTGATACTAAGGAGGTAAAAAGCTTTCAAAACTTTTTTTTTCTTTCTTCCTTACATATTGTAAGGAAGGGGGAATATTGCTCAAGATCAAGAATCTCCTCATTTAGTGCTTCAGTCTTTGCATTGCCTGAAAACCCCTTCCCTCTGTCCATGTTTCCTGGACTGACTTTGCAAACCTTTGTTCACTAATTAGCTATTGTTAAAGTGCCAATATGCAGCTTTGGGCAGAGATGGCACATTCGCCACTATCATGGATGCAAAATTGTTGTCTGACAGGGTGTTTAACAGGGTGTAAAGATTTGTTGCACGCCAAAATAATTGTCACTCATAGACTTCAATGCATTTAGACCAATTTTCAACATTTTGTGAATTTCATGAAATGGGTCAGACCATCACTATTGTCTGAAAACGATGCCAACCTAATGACACTGGACCAGGCTTGTGACGTGCCATCTCTCTCTCTCTCTCTCTCTCTCTCTCTCTCTCTCTCTATCTATCTATCTATCTATCTATCTATCTATATATATATATAAAGACCAAATTCTGGTGCACACATAACAATTGTTACTGCCTAGGTGCTGGTTATAATAGATCATAGATAAAGCAACAAAAACCGCACTCACAGGACTTTTGAAGGTGCAAAATCAAAAAAATATTTATTTCAACGTTTCGGCTATTCACTTAAGCCGTCATCAGGAAGTGAAAAACACACACAAACAAACACTGCCATTTAAAGATCCCCCTTGGCGCCAAAACCTCTTGTATGACGTCACAAGTGGGTGTGTATGATGATGCAGAAACAGTGTCAATCCCCACAATGATGTATACTTTCGTGTATATACAAGAACCATAATGTGACCAAGTGACAGACTTCATTAATAGTATTCACCGTATATTATGACCAAATGTGTAGTGATATTCCTCCGCCCCAGTGACCCAACCTAGATCACCAGTGTATCAAGAGTGATCCAGTGAGCAGAGCCACCGGAGGATATGCCAGCTGTTCCGCTCCCATATCGCCCATTTCTGCAGCTTCCCTTATCGCATAAACTACTCACGCACCTAGATCCGCTCCAGACTGCCCCCGTCATGCTTGCTCAGTCCTGTGTCTCCGTTCGTAAGCGGAGTTCTCCCGTGCGTCTGCAGGACTGGCCCCTCCTCTCTCCCGTACTGTCAGCGAATGGGAAGCCTTACCGTGCATTAGACCGGTGCGGCTCCTCCTCTCACCACAGCACCTATTTGACAGCTCCTCTGTAAACGTCACGGTGTGAGTACCGTGGCCGGTCATTTCACCCCTTTATTGTTTACATGGGTCTCGCATCGTGCGCACAGGCCACCAATTGGCACCAATGCGCCTGAATGGTCGAGCCACCTCAGGACGGGGTATACCTTCGTGGAACCTTACAGATGTAGTCACAGGGAGTACGGAGGGTTAGTCGCCTATTGCAGTCAGGGTTGGCAGTACATACTCTTGTCCGTCAGTTGATTATGAGTAGCGTGATACAAAGCGCAGAATTAGGGCCGACCTTCATTTGTAGTTCGCAAAAACCCCCCCGGTGGGTCTAAGAAGTGAAAAAATAATAACCATCGTTACACGAGTAGTTACTGTTAAAAACATGTCAGAAAAATCCTGATCACAAAACAACTAACTTTTATCAACAGTATTTAAATCGCAGCTCAGGTCAATGTGATTACATCGCTAATACTTTCATATACCAGAGTCCAACGATTTTTATCTCATAGCGATGTTAATTGTCATATCTCAATAATGAGTATACATTGTCACAGAATGAAGTAGGTAAGGGGATACAATGTCATATTAGTGTTCCCTGTCAATTTCATATTGATACATCAAATGAATTACATCTTATCTTGCTTAACAGACAGACACTGTTACCAAGTTTCAATAGAACTGGGCCATAGGAAGTGTCTCATTTAACCCTTTTGGTACCAAAGTATCCAACTTGAAAATCCACATTGATTCCTTGCGAAGGAGTAGCAGATCCCTGTTACCCCCTCTTCTTGGAATTGGAATATGATCGATGATCATATGCCTAAACTGTGGTAATGTGTGATTAGATTCCAACCAATGTTTAGCAATGGGTTGGTCTGCCCTCCCCGTCGTTAAAGCGGCTCTAATCGCACAGCGGTGATTGTTCATCCTTTCACGATACGTCGTTGAGGCCTTGCCTACATAGTGTAATCCACATGGACACCAGGCCATGTAGACCACATGGTCTGAAGTACAGGTCACCCTGTGTTCAATCATGAACTTTCTCCCAGTCCTAGGATGTGTAAATGAAATTCCCTGTAGCATCCCACTACATGTAAGACAGTTGGCACATTTAAAACAGCCCTTTTTCAATGGTCTATTCAACCAAGTAGTCCCTGCAGTCGGCTTGACCATTATGTCTTTCACCACTAGATGGTCACTGAGATTGCGTCCCCTCCTATATGCCACCATCGGTGTCTTCTTGCCAAAGAAAGGTAGGCTGGTATCTGTGTTTATAATCTCCCATCTGTTCACAAGGGCTTCCTTAATTTGAGGGCTATTTAATGTCCAATCCGTCACGAACACCAATTCTGGGGCTGCAGACGTCTTAGTTTTTTTGGGTGAGAGAAGATCTTTTTGTATATTCTGTGTGGCACGTTTTCTCTGTTCGTTAATCAAGTCCCACGAATAACCTCTGGACGCAAATTGTTCCGCCAGTGCTGAGAGTTGTAGTTGAGCTTGCTTGGGGTCAGAGTTGTTTCTGATTACTCGTAGAAATTGAGAATACAGGACCCCTCGGGACATGTGTGGTGGGTGGTGTGAATGTGCCTGTATTAAGCTATTTCTGTCTGTGGGTTTTTTAAACAAAGTGGTGCCCAACTTGTCTCCCTGTTTGAAGATGGTAATATCCAAAAAATTCACTTGTTTCTTATCTAGTTCTAGTGTTAATTTAATGGGGCTGTTAAGTTCATTTAATGCCTGATGGAATCCCCTTAGTTCTTCCTCAGTTCCCTTCCAAATAAGGAGCAGATCGTCTATGTAGCGTTTGTAGAAAATTATGTTCCCTTTACTCATAGGTAGCAACCAGAGTGTTTCAAATTGTTCCATGAACAAATTAGCAAAAGAGGGAGCTACATTCGAACCCATCGCTGTCCCTGATATTTGTAGAAAAAAAGTATCCCCAAAGGCGAAATAATTATGTGTCAAAATCAGATCCAAGAGAGACACTAGAAACTCAGTGGGAGGAGAGCCTAAATGCGCTTTTGTGAGAGAATCTTTGCAAGCTGCCAAACCTTTGTCATGTGGGATCACAGTATACAGGCTAGCTACATCCATTGTTGCCAACAAACAGTCCGTAGGAATAGTCAGATCCATGAGCAAGGTGAGTAAATGTGATGTGTCCCTGATGTATGAGTCCATGCCCTGCACTAGGGGTTGTAAAAAGTGATCAATATATTGGGCTATTGGTTGGAAAATGGAACCAATGGCGGATATGATAGGTCTCCCAGGTGGGGCAGTTAGGGACTTGTGGATCTTCGGTAAGGTATAAATAAAGGGGACCTTAGGGTAGTCAGTTGTTAAGAATTGGCTTACAGTCGTATCTATCCATCCTGCAGTTAGGGCCATCTTAATGGACGCATCTAGTGTGCCCTTGAATTTCATTGTTGGGTCACCCCTCAGTTTCACATAAGTATTGTTGTCAGCAAGTTGTGTCTCTATTTCTGCTATGTAGTAGTTTTTGTCCAGTAATACTATGGCTCCCCCTTTGTCAGCCTGTCTTATGATCAACTTATCATCTCCTTTTAGAGTCTTAAGGGCTTCTCTTTCGATCTCTGTCAAGTTGTAATAGTGTTTGTTCTCCGTCTGATGTAAAGAAAGGGAGTCTTTTGTCAGCAAATGTGTAAATGTTGAAATGGCAGGGGCCATATTGGGAGGGTCAAATGTGCTCTTTTTTCTAAAGTCACTGCAGTGGGTGGAGACTTTGTCCTTATAAAAGTCTTTTAGTTTAAGTTGGCGTCTGAATCTATAGATATCTTTGTATACATCAAACGCATCTGACTGATTTGTGGGGACAAATTTCAAACCCCTGTTTAATACGCTCTTTTCCCCCGTGGTTAATGAGTGATTAGACAAATTCACTACTATATCCTCCTTGTTCCCCGCCTGGGCGGTTTTTTTGTGAGTCTTTTTGCCTCCTCTCCTCGTGGGCCCTCCTCTCCTGGATTTGTGTCGGTATGTGTCTGGGGGGCTTGTCCTAAAAAAGGGGAAGTCGAGAGGGAAGTTGTGCGTGTGGTATCCGGGCAGTTGGGGTCTGAGTCTGTGGAGTCCCCTGAGCTGTCCACTGTATTTAATGCTGTCGGTTTGTATCTGCGAGTTACCCTCCTTTTATAGTCTGGGATCCCCAATAACCACCTGTATACTTTTTTCTGTCTATAGTCCTCTTTTACTGCAAGTAGTTTCTTCTCCTTAAATGATACCAGGTCGGCTTTATATTTATTCACATTGGATTCAATTTGCTTAATCCAATCGATTGACTTGTCCTGTGTGATCTGTAGCAAGTGGTTGGACTCAAAGTCCTTTATTTCCGTCTGGGTATGTTTCAGATCCTTACCCACAAACTCTATGACCAATAGTAGTAAGTCAGAGGAGCACTTATTAAGAATTTTACACCACTTGCTACAGAACTCCGCGTTGGACCTACCAAGAGTTGGAGTATTTCTAATTCGAAAACCTCTAGGTATGAGCTTCTGCCTATGATAGTTGGACAGATATGTGCCGTGTAATAACAAATCAATTTCCCTTTTCTTTAAAGAGAGTAAATTATGGTATAAATCCCGAGGGGTCCTACCAGCGGCTGCTGAGGCCGGGAGATCTGCAAAAAGGATTCTTTCGACGTCCTCTGTTGTAAAGGTGTATTCCCCAGTCGTATCTACTTCAAGCTGCGATGATGTCTCATCCATTGCTGCTGTATAGAATGCCAAAATTGTGGATAGACTTGGTGTGCTTCACTCTTTGTTCCGATCCAAAATAGGTGTAAAAATCCAAAAAAGGGTGGTGCAACCAGTACACGGAGCCCCGCAAACTATGCGGAGTTTCCTTAATACAAAGACCAAATTCTGGTGCACACATAACAATTGTTACTGCCTAGGTGCTGGTTATAATAGATCATAGATAAAGCAACAAAAACCGCACTCACAGGACTTTTGAAGGTGCAAAATCAAAAAAATATTTATTTCAACGTTTCGGCTATTCACTTAAGCCGTCATCAGGAAGTGAAAAACACACACAAACAAACACTGCCATTTAAAGATCCCCCTTGGCGCCAAAACCTCTTGTATGACGTCACAAGTGGGTGTGTATGATGATGCAGAAACAGTGTCAATCCCCACAATGATGTATACTTTCGTGTATATACAAGAACCATAATGTGACCAAGTGACAAACTTCATTAATAGTATTCACCGTATATTATGACCAAATGTGTAGTGATATTCCTCCGCCCCAGTGACCCAACCTAGATCACCAGTGTATCAAGAGTGATCCAGTGAGCAGAGCCACCGGAGGATATGCCAGCTGTTCCGCTCCCATATCGCCCATTTCTGCAGCTTCCCTTATCGCATAAACTACTCACGCACCTAGATCCGCTCCAGACTGCCCCCGTCATGCTTGCTCAGTCCTGTGTCTCCGTTCGTAAGCGGAGTTCTCCCGTGCGTCTGCAGGACTGGCCCCTCCTCTCTCCCGTACTGTCAGCGAATGGGAAGCCTTACCGTGCATTAGACCGGTGCGGCTCCTCCTCTCACCACAGCACCTATTTGACAGCTCCTCTGTAAACGTCACGGTGTGAGTACCGTGGCCGGTCATTTCACCCCTTTATTGTTTACATGGGTCTCGCATCGTGCGCACAGGCCACCAATTGGCACCAATGCGCCTGAATGGTCGAGCCACCTCAGGACGGGGTATACCTTCGTGGAACCTTACAGATGTAGTCACAGGGAGTACGGAGGGTTAGTCGCCTATTGCAGTCAGGGTTGGCAGTACATACTCTTGTCCGTCAGTTGATTATGAGTAGCGTGATACAAAGCGCAGAATTAGGGCCGACCTTCATTTGTAGTTCGCAAAAACCCCCCCGGTGGGTCTAAGAAGTGAAAAAATAATAACCATCGTTACACGAGTAGTTACTGTTAAAAACATGTCAGAAAAATCCTGATCACAAAACAACTAACTTTTATCAACAGTATTTAAATCGCAGCTCAGGTCAATGTGATTACATCGCTAATACTTTCATATACCAGAGTCCAACGATTTTTATCTCATAGCGATGTTAATTGTCATATCTCAATAATGAGTATACATTGTCACAGAATGAAGTAGGTAAGGGGATACAATGTCATATTAGTATAATAAATATTTTTTTGATTTTGCACCTTCAAAAGTCCTGTGAGTGCGGTTTTTGTTGCTTTATCTATGATCTATTATAACCAGCACCTAGGCAGTAACAATTGTTATGTGTGCACCAGAATTTGGTCTTTGTATTAAGGAAACTCCGCATAGTTTGCGGGGCTCCGTGTACTGGTTGCACCACCCTTTTTTGGATTTTTACACCTATTTTGGATCGGAACAAAGAGTGAAGCACACCAAGTCTATCCACAATTTTGGCATTCTATACAGCAGCAATGGATGAGACATCATCGCAGCTTGAAGTAGATACGACTGGGGAATACACCTTTACAACAGAGGACGTCGAAAGAATCCTTTTTGCAGATCTCCCGGCCTCAGCAGCCGCTGGTAGGACCCCTCGGGATTTATACCATAATTTACTCTCTTTAAAGAAAAGGGAAATTGATTTGTTATTACACGGCACATATCTGTCCAACTATCATAGGCAGAAGCTCATACCTAGAGGTTTTCGAATTAGAAATACTCCAACTCTTGGTAGGTCCAACGCGGAGTTCTGTAGCAAGTGGTGTAAAATTCTTAATAAGTGCTCCTCTGACTTACTACTATTGGTCATAGAGTTTGTGGGTAAGGATCTGAAACATACCCAGACGGAAATAAAGGACTTTGAGTCCAACCACTTGCTACAGATCACACAGGACAAGTCAATCGATTGGATTAAGCAAATTGAATCCAATGTGAATAAATATAAAGCCGACCTGGTATCATTTAAGGAGAAGAAACTAATTGCAGTAAAAGAGGACTATAGACAGAAAAAAGTATACAGGTGGTTATTGGGGATCCCAGACTATAAAAGGAGGGTAACTCGCAGATACAAACCGACAGCATTAAATACAGTGGACAGCTCAGGGGACTCCACAGACTCAGACCCCAACTGCCCGGATACCACACGCACAACTTCCCTCTCGACTTCCCCTTTTTTAGGACAAGCCCCCCAGACACATACCGACACAAATCCAGGAGAGGAGGGCCCACGAGGAGAGGAGGCAAAAAGACTCACAAAAAAACCGCCCAGGCGGGGAACAAGGAGGATATAGTAGTGAATTTGTCTAATCACTCATTAACCACGGGGGAAAAGAGCGTATTAAACAGGGGTTTGAAATTTGTCCCCACAAATCAGTCAGATGCGTTTGATGTATACAAAGATATCTATAGATTCAGACGCCAACTTAAACTAAAAGACTTTTATAAGGACAAAGTCTCCACCCACTGCAGTGACTTTAGAAAAAAGAGCACATTTGACCCTCCCAATATGGCCCCTGCCATTTCAACATTTACACATTTGCTGACAAAAGACTCCCTTTCTTTACATCAGACGGAGAACAAACACTATTACAACTTGACAGAGATCGAAAGAGAAGCCCTTAAGACTCTAAAAGGAGATGATAAGTTGATCATAAGACAGGCTGACAAAGGGGGAGCCATAGTATTACTGGACAAAGACTACTACATAGCAGAAATAGAGACACAACTTGCTGACAACAATACTTATGTGAAACTGAGGGGTGACCCAACAATGAAATTCAAGGGCACACTAGATGCGTCCATTAAGATGGCCCTAACTGCAGGATGGATAGATACGACTGTAAGCCAATTCTTAACAACTGACTACCCTAAGGTCCCCTTTATTTATACCTTACCGAAGATCCACAAGTCCCTAACTGCCCCACCTGGGAGACCTATCATATCCGCCATTGGTTCCATTTTCCAACCAATAGCCCAATATATTGATCACTTTTTACAACCCCTAGTGCAGGGCATGGACTCATACATCAGGGACACATCACATTTACTCACCTTGCTCATGGATCTGACTATTCCTACGGACTGTTTGTTGGCAACAATGGATGTAGCTAGCCTGTATACTGTGATCCCACATGACAAAGGTTTGGCAGCTTGCAAAGATTCTCTCACAAAAGCGCATTTAGGCTCTCCTCCCACTGAGTTTCTAGTGTCTCTCTTGGATCTGATTTTGACACATAATTATTTCGCCTTTGGGGATACTTTTTTTCTACAAATATCAGGGACAGCGATGGGTTCGAATGTAGCTCCCTCTTTTGCTAATTTGTTCATGGAACAATTTGAAACACTCTGGTTGCTACCTATGAGTAAAGGGAACATAATTTTCTACAAACGCTACATAGACGATCTGCTCCTTATTTGGAAGGGAACTGAGGAAGAACTAAGGGGATTCCATCAGGCATTAAATGAACTTAACAGCCCCATTAAATTAACACTAGAACTAGATAAGAAACAAGTGAATTTTTTGGATATTACCATCTTCAAACAGGGAGACAAGTTGGGCACCACTTTGTTTAAAAAACCCACAGACAGAAATAGCTTAATACAGGCACATTCACACCACCCACCACACATGTCCCGAGGGGTCCTGTATTCTCAATTTCTACGAGTAATCAGAAACAACTCTGACCCCAAGCAAGCTCAACTACAACTCTCAGCACTGGCGGAACAATTTGCGTCCAGAGGTTATTCGTGGGACTTGATTAACGAACAGAGAAAACGTGCCACACAGAATATACAAAAAGATCTTCTCTCACCCAAAAAAACTAAGACGTCTGCAGCCCCAGAATTGGTGTTCGTGACGGATTGGACATTAAATAGCCCTCAAATTAAGGAAGCCCTTGTGAACAGATGGGAGATTATAAACACAGATACCAGCCTACCTTTCTTTGGCAAGAAGACACCGATGGTGGCATATAGGAGGGGACGCAATCTCAGTGACCATCTAGTGGTGAAAGACATAATGGTCAAGCCGACTGCAGGGACTACTTGGTTGAATAGACCATTGAAAAAGGGCTGTTTTAAATGTGCCAACTGTCTTACATGTAGTGGGATGCTACAGGGAATTTCATTTACACATCCTAGGACTGGGAGAAAGTTCATGATTGAACACAGGGTGACCTGTACTTCAGACCATGTGGTCTACATGGCCTGGTGTCCATGTGGATTACACTATGTAGGCAAGGCCTCAACGACGTATCGTGAAAGGATGAACAATCACCGCTGTGCGATTAGAGCCGCTTTAACGACGGGGAGGGCAGACCAACCCATTGCTAAACATTGGTTGGAATCTAATCACACATTACCACAGTTTAGGCATATGATCATCGATCATATTCCAATTCCAAGAAGAGGGGGTAACAGGGATCTGCTACTCCTTCGCAAGGAATCAATGTGGATTTTCAAGTTGGATACTTTGGTACCAAAAGGGTTAAATGAGACACTTCCTATGGCCCAGTTCTATTGAAACTTGGTAACAGTGTCTGTCTGTTAAGCAAGATAAGATGTAATTCATTTGATGTATCAATATGAAATTGACAGGGAACACTAATATGACATTGTATCCCCTTACCTACTTCATTCTGTGACAATGTATACTCATTATTGAGATATGACAATTAACATCGCTATGAGATAAAAATCGTTGGACTCTGGTATATGAAAGTATTAGCGATGTAATCACATTGACCTGAGCTGCGATTTAAATACTGTTGATAAAAGTTAGTTGTTTTGTGATCAGGATTTTTCTGACATGTTTTTAACAGTAACTACTCGTGTAACGATGGTTATTATTTTTTCACTTCTTAGACCCACCGGGGGGGTTTTTGCGAACTACAAATGAAGGTCGGCCCTAATTCTGCGCTTTGTATCACGCTACTCATAATCAACTGACGGACAAGAGTATGTACTGCCAACCCTGACTGCAATAGGCGACTAACCCTCCGTACTCCCTGTGACTACATCTGTAAGGTTCCACGAAGGTATACCCCGTCCTGAGGTGGCTCGACCATTCAGGCGCATTGGTGCCAATTGGTGGCCTGTGCGCACGATGCGAGACCCATGTAAACAATAAAGGGGTGAAATGACCGGCCACGGTACTCACACCGTGACGTTTACAGAGGAGCTGTCAAATAGGTGCTGTGGTGAGAGGAGGAGCCGCACCGGTCTAATGCACGGTAAGGCTTCCCATTCGCTGACAGTACGGGAGAGAGGAGGGGCCAGTCCTGCAGACGCACGGGAGAACTCCGCTTACGAACGGAGACACAGGACTGAGCAAGCATGACGGGGGCAGTCTGGAGCGGATCTAGGTGCGTGAGTAGTTTATGCGATAAGGGAAGCTGCAGAAATGGGCGATATGGGAGCGGAACAGCTGGCATATCCTCCGGTGGCTCTGCTCACTGGATCACTCTTGATACACTGGTGATCTAGGTTGGGTCACTGGGGCGGAGGAATATCACTACACATTTGGTCATAATATATGGTGAATACTATTAATGAAGTTTGTCACTTGGTCACATTATGGTTCTTGTATATACACGAAAGTATACATCATTGTGGGGATTGACACTGTTTCTGCATCATCATACACACCCACTTGTGACGTCATACAAGAGGTTTTGGCGCCAAGGGGGATCTTTAAATGGCAGTGTTTGTTTGTGTGTGTTTTTCACTTCCTGATGACGGCTTAAGTGAATAGCCGAAACGTTGAAATAAATATTTTTTTGATTTTGCACCTTCAAAAGTCCTGTGAGTGCGGTTTTTGTTGCTTTATCTATGATCTATTATAACCAGCACCTAGGCAGTAACAATTGTTATGTGTGCACCAGAATTTGGTCTTTGTATTAAGGAAACTCCGCATAGTTTGCGGGGCTCCGTGTACTGGTTGCACCACCCTTTTTTGGATTTTTACACCTATTTTGGATCGGAACAAAGAGTGAAGCACACCAAGTCTATCCACAATTTTGGCATTCTATACAGCAGCAATGGATGAGACATCATCGCAGCTTGAAGTAGATACGACTGGGGAATACACCTTTACAACAGAGGACGTCGAAAGAATCCTTTTTGCAGATCTCCCGGCCTCAGCAGCCGCTGGTAGGACCCCTCGGGATTTATACCATAATTTACTCTCTTTAAAGAAAAGGGAAATTGATTTGTTATTACACGGCACATATCTGTCCAACTATCATAGGCAGAAGCTCATACCTAGAGGTTTTCGAATTAGAAATACTCCAACTCTTGGTAGGTCCAACGCGGAGTTCTGTAGCAAGTGGTGTAAAATTCTTAATAAGTGCTCCTCTGACTTACTACTATTGGTCATAGAGTTTGTGGGTAAGGATCTGAAACATACCCAGACGGAAATAAAGGACTTTGAGTCCAACCACTTGCTACAGATCACACAGGACAAGTCAATCGATTGGATTAAGCAAATTGAATCCAATGTGAATAAATATAAAGCCGACCTGGTATCATTTAAGGAGAAGAAACTACTTGCAGTAAAAGAGGACTATAGACAGAAAAAAGTATACAGGTGGTTATTGGGGATCCCAGACTATAAAAGGAGGGTAACTCGCAGATACAAACCGACAGCATTAAATACAGTGGACAGCTCAGGGGACTCCACAGACTCAGACCCCAACTGCCCGGATACCACACGCACAACTTCCCTCTCGACTTCCCCTTTTTTAGGACAAGCCCCCCAGACACATACCGACACAAATCCAGGAGAGGAGGGCCCACGAGGAGAGGAGGCAAAAAGACTCACAAAAAAACCGCCCAGGCGGGGAACAAGGAGGATATAGTAGTGAATTTGTCTAATCACTCATTAACCACGGGGGAAAAGAGCGTATTAAACAGGGGTTTGAAATTTGTCCCCACAAATCAGTCAGATGCGTTTGATGTATACAAAGATATCTATAGATTCAGACGCCAACTTAAACTAAAAGACTTTTATAAGGACAAAGTCTCCACCCACTGCAGTGACTTTAGAAAAAAGAGCACATTTGACCCTCCCAATATGGCCCCTGCCATTTCAACATTTACACATTTGCTGACAAAAGACTCCCTTTCTTTACATCAGACGGAGAACAAACACTATTACAACTTGACAGAGATCGAAAGAGAAGCCCTTAAGACTCTAAAAGGAGATGATAAGTTGATCATAAGACAGGCTGACAAAGGGGGAGCCATAGTATTACTGGACAAAGACTACTACATAGCAGAAATAGAGACACAACTTGCTGACAACAATACTTATGTGAAACTGAGGGGTGACCCAACAATGAAATTCAAGGGCACACTAGATGCGTCCATTAAGATGGCCCTAACTGCAGGATGGATAGATACGACTGTAAGCCAATTCTTAACAACTGACTACCCTAAGGTCCCCTTTATTTATACCTTACCGAAGATCCACAAGTCCCTAACTGCCCCACCTGGGAGACCTATCATATCCGCCATTGGTTCCATTTTCCAACCAATAGCCCAATATATTGATCACTTTTTACAACCCCTAGTGCAGGGCATGGACTCATACATCAGGGACACATCACATTTACTCACCTTGCTCATGGATCTGACTATTCCTACGGACTGTTTGTTGGCAACAATGGATGTAGCTAGCCTGTATACTGTGATCCCACATGACAAAGGTTTGGCAGCTTGCAAAGATTCTCTCACAAAAGCGCATTTAGGCTCTCCTCCCACTGAGTTTCTAGTGTCTCTCTTGGATCTGATTTTGACACATAATTATTTCGCCTTTGGGGATACTTTTTTTCTACAAATATCAGGGACAGCGATGGGTTCGAATGTAGCTCCCTCTTTTGCTAATTTGTTCATGGAACAATTTGAAACACTCTGGTTGCTACCTATGAGTAAAGGGAACATAATTTTCTACAAACGCTACATAGACGATCTGCTCCTTATTTGGAAGGGAACTGAGGAAGAACTAAGGGGATTCCATCAGGCATTAAATGAACTTAACAGCCCCATTAAATTAACACTAGAACTAGATAAGAAACAAGTGAATTTTTTGGATATTACCATCTTCAAACAGGGAGACAAGTTGGGCACCACTTTGTTTAAAAAACCCACAGACAGAAATAGCTTAATACAGGCACATTCACACCACCCACCACACATGTCCCGAGGGGTCCTGTATTCTCAATTTCTACGAGTAATCAGAAACAACTCTGACCCCAAGCAAGCTCAACTACAACTCTCAGCACTGGCGGAACAATTTGCGTCCAGAGGTTATTCGTGGGACTTGATTAACGAACAGAGAAAACGTGCCACACAGAATATACAAAAAGATCTTCTCTCACCCAAAAAAACTAAGACGTCTGCAGCCCCAGAATTGGTGTTCGTGACGGATTGGACATTAAATAGCCCTCAAATTAAGGAAGCCCTTGTGAACAGATGGGAGATTATAAACACAGATACCAGCCTACCTTTCTTTGGCAAGAAGACACCGATGGTGGCATATAGGAGGGGACGCAATCTCAGTGACCATCTAGTGGTGAAAGACATAATGGTCAAGCCGACTGCAGGGACTACTTGGTTGAATAGACCATTGAAAAAGGGCTGTTTTAAATGTGCCAACTGTCTTACATGTAGTGGGATGCTACAGGGAATTTCATTTACACATCCTAGGACTGGGAGAAAGTTCATGATTGAACACAGGGTGACCTGTACTTCAGACCATGTGGTCTACATGGCCTGGTGTCCATGTGGATTACACTATGTAGGCAAGGCCTCAACGACGTATCGTGAAAGGATGAACAATCACCGCTGTGCGATTAGAGCCGCTTTAACGACGGGGAGGGCAGACCAACCCATTGCTAAACATTGGTTGGAATCTAATCACACATTACCACAGTTTAGGCATATGATCATCGATCATATTCCAATTCCAAGAAGAGGGGGTAACAGGGATCTGCTACTCCTTCGCAAGGAATCAATGTGGATTTTCAAGTTGGATACTTTGGTACCAAAAGGGTTAAATGAGACACTTCCTATGGCCCAGTTCTATTGAAACTTGGTAACAGTGTCTGTCTGTTAAGCAAGATAAGATGTAATTCATTTGATGTATCAATATGAAATTGACAGGGAACACTAATATGACATTGTATCCCCTTACCTACTTCATTCTGTGACAATGTATACTCATTATTGAGATATGACAATTAACATCGCTATGAGATAAAAATCGTTGGACTCTGGTATATGAAAGTATTAGCGATGTAATCACATTGACCTGAGCTGCGATTTAAATACTGTTGATAAAAGTTAGTTGTTTTGTGATCAGGATTTTTCTGACATGTTTTTAACAGTAACTACTCGTGTAACGATGGTTATTATTTTTTCACTTCTTAGACCCACCGGGGGGGTTTTTGCGAACTACAAATGAAGGTCGGCCCTAATTCTGCGCTTTGTATCACGCTACTCATAATCAACTGACGGACAAGAGTATGTACTGCCAACCCTGACTGCAATAGGCGACTAACCCTCCGTACTCCCTGTGACTACATCTGTAAGGTTCCACGAAGGTATACCCCGTCCTGAGGTGGCTCGACCATTCAGGCGCATTGGTGCCAATTGGTGGCCTGTGCGCACGATGCGAGACCCATGTAAACAATAAAGGGGTGAAATGACCGGCCACGGTACTCACACCGTGACGTTTACAGAGGAGCTGTCAAATAGGTGCTGTGGTGAGAGGAGGAGCCGCACCGGTCTAATGCACGGTAAGGCTTCCCATTCGCTGACAGTACGGGAGAGAGGAGGGGCCAGTCCTGCAGACGCACGGGAGAACTCCGCTTACGAACGGAGACACAGGACTGAGCAAGCATGACGGGGGCAGTCTGGAGCGGATCTAGGTGCGTGAGTAGTTTATGCGATAAGGGAAGCTGCAGAAATGGGCGATATGGGAGCGGAACAGCTGGCATATCCTCCGGTGGCTCTGCTCACTGGATCACTCTTGATACACTGGTGATCTAGGTTGGGTCACTGGGGCGGAGGAATATCACTACACATTTGGTCATAATATACGGTGAATACTATTAATGAAGTTTGTCACTTGGTCACATTATGGTTCTTGTATATACACGAAAGTATACATCATTGTGGGGATTGACACTGTTTCTGCATCATCATACACACCCACTTGTGACGTCATACAAGAGGTTTTGGCGCCAAGGGGGATCTTTAAATGGCAGTGTTTGTTTGTGTGTGTTTTTCACTTCCTGATGACGGCTTAAGTGAATAGCCGAAACGTTGAAATAAATATTTTTTTGATTTTGCACCTTCAAAAGTCCTGTGAGTGCGGTTTTTGTTGCTTTATATATATATATATATATATATATATATATATATATATATAATCTCTCTATATTTTATCAATCTGGAACTGAGACACACACCCATCTCTGTAATAATGTGGGGGGGGGGGTGAACCCTTTAGTAATATTAATAATGTGTATTGATTTACAATAATCACAAATATTAATAAAATATGCAAGTTCAATGATAAAGCCTTCAGAAGAACTGTTAGTGAGCAATAACTTACACTCACACACAAATAGAATCAAATATATTTACTTATCTTTGTATGATTGTAATTACATGAATTGCCTGTTCTGCATCAATTCAACACAAATCGGGTAGACCCACAACCTTTGGAGCATGACCTTCAGGTTCCTGATAATCAAGCGATGATATAAATGTCCTGGCACTCTTTCAGGAGTCCGAGGCAAAGCTCCTGACCCAAAGCAAAGGCTGTTCTTTTATAACCAAAATTGTTGGAAAACCCCCAACCCCAACTGCTAACATAGGCAATATTGTTTCAAATAATCAGCCATTGTAAATGGTCATTTTAAGAACGTTATGCCTCTTCAGCCAGGTCTTAATAACATAAGTTGGGCTATTGCTTGTTTTATTATTAGGACTATTTTGTGGGTAACAATACCTATGTTTACTATGTAACAATAAACAATGACTATGACTATTTACCCAGCAAGGCACATACAAGGACACTGGACTCCCCTTATCTTCAGTAGGTTTCTAACATGAGCTAAATTTACTTCACTGACTAATCCTAAATCATACGGTATATCAAAGCAGATATTTATATCTTCATCTGAGTCAACTGTCTCCAAACTGGCTAACAACCGTTGAAAGAACCGCACCCTCTCTGGTCTGGTGTCACGATCGGCACCCAGAATCCAGAACCAATGCTAGGCTCCTTGGTCTCGGCTCTTGCGTCTGCCTTTAACAGCCGCCTTTCACCTCGGGAGGAGCCCTCGGCTAATTGGATGCTGCCAGGTCTTATAAAGAGAGGAGCCAAGCTAAGGGTTCTGGACGAGCAGAGGGGCACGATCGTTTAACAAAGTCTTTTGGGCAGAAGGTCACAGTTCAAGGAACAGACGAAAAGTGTAGTCAAATCAGGCCGGGTCGGAATACATATATCAGCAATATATCTGCATTTTACCAGGCAGAGGTCAGGATCACAGAAATCAGGAATAGTCAGGCAGGCAGGGTCAAAACAGGAATCGGAACACAGGATTATTCAGGAAAGCACCCAGGAACTCTCAAAAGATGAACCTAACAACGGGCAAACATTACAGTTAAAAAAGCCCCTTTAATACTATTTGAATTTGGAGCCATTGCGCGCTGTCGTCGTCACGCCAGCGCCAATGCGCCTATAAATAAAGGAAATGCTCGCCATGCGCGCACTGAATAGGATGGGAGGCAGCGTGGCGGGCAGGCCTGGATTTGTAAAACCCTGCCTAGGGCGGCAGGGTTTTAGGGGGACACTGGGAATGTGCTGGAGATACCCATTGCTCCGGTCTAGATGATGAAAATTTGCACGAATAAAGGGGAGGAAGCAGGGGCAACAAATGTCAGTGGGCCTAGGGGTGCCCACTATGTTAAATCTGGCCCTGGTGGTGGGCGTCCCCGCTGAGAGCGCCTGCCCACTAGACCACCAGGGTGAGTGTTTCTTACATCTGGTAGTTAGGGCATACATTTTTATCAGATTGTATGTTCTATTTGAATCCTGGACCCAGAGGTGCAACATACAAGCTGGAGTGACAGCTTTAGCATCTCTGGCTGTAAGGATTCAGGATTCACCCCCACATGATGTCCATGTGAGGTGATTAAGAAACACCAGGTCACTTCAAGCTCTGGAGTGGCATGTGTATCTAGAAGAAAAATTCGCACTGTACCCTCCTTGGCAAAAGAAAGGAGAGTACCTGAAACATTCAGAAAGGCCCTCACAGAGGTCTGGTAAGACAAACACTTTTCATGGAATTGAAAGGAGAAGGAAAGGCAAAGATTACAAACCGTCCCCTTCAATAGTCCTCAGACTGTACACCAAGATCGCTATGTTTTTTTCCCTCAAAAACGTTATCTTAGTAAAATATCAGTGTTTCAATCTCACAAGCCGATTACTAGAATGGCGAAGCCATCTTGCTAAAGGATGTGCGTCTGCCTTCTGCCAGTAATGTGCATGTGCCGAAAATTCCCTACCCCGGTCACGTGTCAGTTACTAAGCATTATACATGTGCTCAAAACCACCCAGTATATAATCATTACAAGCATGCCTGCAGCCCTGATCCTGTCTGCAGCTCCTCCGTGCATTCTGCTCACTAGAATCCTGGTGTTGACATGAAACAGTAGTGTCGCCATGGCAACGGGAAAATTCCATTCCTGTTGGCTGGGGGGCGGGCTCACTGTGCCAGTATGATGTGCATGCAAATGAAGACAGGAGCGCTTCAAGCAAGAAGATAAGGGAGAGTCAAATTACAAGCATGCGCAGCAGTAAAGAAAATGCCAGAGGCAGCAGGGGAGGAACAGAAGAGGAAGAGGACTTGGATCATGCAGGCAGCACTTTTACGTCTGACTGAAGAGAGAAAGATGGGATTCGCTCTGCACAGTAGGTGCTTAAACAGAATGTCTTTGTTTTCAGCCAGAATGATTAATCTTTCCCTCTCCTTTAATGATATTCTGCTGTTCCATTGATCCTGGCCTCTTTTCTGACCTTAATGTATTGTCTCTCAGAATTTATCACTAAACGCATCTCATGCCAATTTTTTCTCCAATTTAACACTGTGTGCTGTCAAGAAACGTTTTGATTTGCTCAGAAGGATTTGTCACACCTGTGTCAACCTCATTTACAATGTTTCCCTCGACCCTGAGCTCAGTCTGGCTGATGGGTTGATAATTTCCCCTTCCCTTTCCTTCTCCTTTAATGATATTCTGCTGTTCCATAGATCTTGGCCTCTTTTCTGACCTTAATATATTGTCTCTCAGAATTTATCACTAAACGCATTTCATGCCATTTCTTCAGAGCCACATGCATCTTTTTCTCCAATTTAAGACTAAGGGTGCTGTCAAGAAACGTTTTGATTTGCTCAGCAGGGATTAGAAGGGCAGAAGGATTTGTCACACCTGTGTCAACCTCATTTACGTTTCCCTCGACCCTGAGCTCAGCCTGGCTGATGGGTTGATAATTTTCCCTTCCCCTGTAGCTTAGAGAATCTCTCCACAAGCTATGAAGAGTAGGATCAGAAGTACCTATCATGTGGAGACTCTGCAATAGCTCAGGTACTCTTTCAATTCTACTTGGAAGACTTTTGGAGGTGTTTGATTTACGGGTAGCAGATGGAAACAGCTCCTCAACAACATGGTGTGTTTTAGAGGCTTGATGGTCTGCCCTTTATAGAGCCTCCTGAGCATCCTGGATGGCAATAATATTGGGGTTGGTGGAAGACAAGGGCAGAGAGATCTTAGCATGAACAGTAGACCTAATAGGGCTGTTTTTTACAGAGTCTGTCTGGCAAACCTACTCCATATTCACAACTCCAGTCTCACCAGCCTCCCTTGCAGTCTTATCTGCAGGGTCCAGTATAGGGTTAAGCCAATATTTTCCCCTTCCAGAAATGAAATATCCATAGGCACTAATAACTGGTTGTAGACAGGGGCGCGCCGCCAATGAGGCGAGCTGAGACGCTCGCCTCAGGCGGCAACGCCGGAGCGGTTTCCAGGGGCGGCAAAAAGCCGCTCCTGCACCTTTAAGAGCCGAATTTCCGGTTTTTAAACCGGAAATTCGGCTTTACGAATGCGAGCGAGCGCAATTGTGCTCTCCGCATTAGTGTTCCTGCCTCCCCTCCCGACAGGTAAGTCGGCGAGGGGGGGCGGCATTGCAGGAGCCGCCTCAGGCGGCATTAAGGTACGAATCGGCGCTGGTTGTAGACCTCAAAGCTTAGCACCTCAGAAACATCCTGCTGCAGAGATCTCATGGACTGTCCTTTATACTTCAGATGAAGATCCTCCAAATGTGTTGGAGGCAGATGCCTCCCCTGACTCTGTGGCGAGACCCATATTGACCTGTTTGAGGCTGTCTAGATCATTAACCTCATTATTCCCCACTGGCTCTGAAGGCAAGAGTGCATGGTCTTGCATCATTTTACCAAGTCCAACCATTGGGCCAGAAAATGCCACCACATGAGGAACAGATTTTCTGCTATTTTTGATCATGGATGGGAGCTGAGCACTGTGTTGCATTTGAGGTACTTTGGGAAGGGACTGAGGATGTAGTCAATTTGCCCTTTGGGTTCTTGCAATGGAAGTACCTCACTTACTCTGTGCTGTAAAAATGTTATACACCACCCCCTCAAACAGAACCCCAAATGGTATCTTGACCCCCAAAGTAGTTGCACCTGGTGGGGTGGAGTTAAGATGGCTCTTACTTGAGCTTGATTATTATATTATCCTGCTTGCAATCCTGCCGTACCACATATGTTCATGAGAGGTGACCTACCGACAATATGGGCAAGGACAGAGCTAAAAGTAACGCAGCACCGATGAGAAATAGCTCTACCATGCACCCTCACCTCCTGCAGCTGAAGCCAACCAGGAACAGGCCACAGTCTCTTTTCCTACCACCTGCACCACCGGAGCCAATGAACACAGGCATACTGCATTCCATAAATCAATTCACGCTAACATATTGATTCAGCTGAAGGCTATTAAGATGGATATTTCCCACCTCAGACAGAATATGCAAAATCAGTCATAGCATAGTCAGGCAGGCTGGGGTCAGTACAGGCAGAGTTCAAACAGGGTCAGATAGGCAGTGGTCAGTTCAGGCGGAGTTCAAGCAAAGTCAATCAGACTGGGGTCGGTACAGGCAGCGTTCAAAGAATAGTCAGGCAGGCAAGGGTCAATACCGGTAGAATTCAGAATAGTCAGGCAGGCAAGGGTTAGGATTGGCAGAGTTCAGAATAGTCAGGCAGGCAAGGGTCAAAGGTCAAACAAGACTAGAATCGCACAAAGGATACTAGAGAGTCAAGAGAGTCAAGAGTGAGTTTATTGTCATTTAATCCATATACGTTTGTACAGTACACAGTGAAATGAAACAACGTTCCTCTAGGACCATGGTGCTACATACAACATAGATGTACCGGACAATAGACAAAAAGTGCAAGTGCAAAAATATGCAACTCCTGCAAGACAGGACAGCATAGTGCAGGGACAGGACAAGATAGTGCACATTCAGCAGATGTAATATGTTAAGTAAATAATGCTAAACATCAGACATAATGACAAGATCATAGAAGAAACAATGGTATCATATGATGTCACTTCATTGTACACATGTATACCTACGACAGAGGCAATTGAGACTGTACGAAATCGACTGCAGCAAGATAACACCCTCAGCAGCAGAACGAAGTTCAATCCTAACCAAGTATGTTTGTTGCTAGATTTGTGCCTTAACGCCACATATTTCAAGTACAAGGACCTTTTATAGAAAGAAACATGGCTGGGCAATGGGTTCACCAGTCCATGGATTCCCATTGTAGCTAACGTGTACATGGAGGAAGTGGAAAGGAGGGCCTTACTTACATTCCTGGGAACTACACAGAGTCACCGGTTCAGATATGTGGATGACACTTGTGTTAAAATCAGATCCAATTAAGTGGCAGCCTTTCCAGAACACATTAACTCAGTGGGCAATAACATCAAGTTCACAAGGGAACATGTCTCTGGGAACAAACTTGCCTTTTTGGACTGTTTGATATCCATCCAAGACGTGGGTAACTTGAAAACGGAAGTATACAGGAAACCCACTCATATGGATCAATATCTGTTGTTCGATTCCCATCATCCGTTGGAACACAAACTGGGTGTCATTAAAACTCTGCACCACAGGGCAGGATGTGTGGCAACTCATACAGAATCCAAGGACAAGGAGCATAAACATCTCAGAGGAGCTTTGAAAGTTTGTGGCTAACCAGACTGGGCCTTTTTCAAAACAGCAGCAACCAAGCCCAACAGGAACTACCAAAAGAAATAACCGCTCGGAGACACATAGTAGGTGAAACATAGTCATCCCTTATGTAGCTGGAGTGTCGGAGAAACTCAGGAGGATTTTCAACAAACACCACGTCCTTGTGTTTTTCAAACCTAGCAACACACTGAGACAAAAACTGGTACATACAAAAGATTCAACGCCTAAAGAAAAACAAAGAAATGTGGTATACGCAGTTCAGTGTAGCGAGGAGTGCACTGATCTATACTTTGGGGAGACAAAACAATTGCTCACCAACCGAATGGCTCCGCATAGGAGGGCAAACTCTACAGGGCAAGACTCGGCTCTCTTTCTACACCTAAGAGACAAGGGACACTCCTTTGAAGATAGCAATGTCCAAATCTTGGATAAAGAAGACCGCTGGTTTGAAAGAGGTGTGAAAGAAGCGATTCATGTCAAGGTGGAGAAACCATCCCTGAACAGAGGCAGATGTTACATACACACCTGTATGCTTGATTGGGACATTATGTATGTTTTCAGCTAAAAACACAGAACAGAAATGGTTGTCATTTAAAATGATATTAAATCGTTACTGTTCTCAATTTATTCCCTTAAGGAGTAAATGTAGAAGCACTAAGAATCACCCTATGTGGCTTAATATAGAAGTAAGACGCTAATAGGAAAGAAGAGAAAGGCATTTAAAAACTATAAGTCTGTTGGGATAGAAGCATATAATGAATATAAACACTATGACAAATGTTGTAAAACAGCAATCTGGAAGGCAAAGAAAGGAAATGAAGAGTGCATAGCGGCAGAGGCTAAGACTAACCTCAAAAGGTTTTTTAAGTATATTAATAGTGAAATAATAAAAAAAAACTGCACTGATAGCTCAGCTCAATCTAGTCAGTGGCTGACTCAGGATATAATTCATAAAATCTTTAATAAAAACTAATGTAAACAAGGCTCCATTGCCTGATGGCATACATCCCCGGGTTCTAAGTGAGTTTAGTTCAGTTTTAGACCAGCCCCTATTTCTGATTTTCTTAGATTTGGTATGGTACTTCTGGATTGGAGAAAAGATGATGTCATTCAAATATTTAAAAAGGGTTTACGATCTCAGCCTGGCAATTATACAGAAGGCCAGTAAGTTTGACATCTGTGGTGGGCAAATTATTTGAAGGCTACATTCAAAATTTTGTCCTAGTGAATGGCATTATGAGCAGCAATCAGCATGGCTTTATGAAGGATAGGTCATGTCAGACAAATTTGATTGCTTTTTATGATGAAGTAAGTAGATGTGATCCATTTGGGTTTTGCCAAAGAGTTTGATACTGTGCCCCAGAAACGACTGCTTTCTAAACTAAGGTCTGTTTGGCTTAATGGGCCATATTTTATATACTGCACTTATTGCATCAGTTTAAAGCTTCAGCGATAACAATAACAGCAATGATCCTGGACTTCAAACTTCAAACACAGGGGGTCACCATCTTGGAAAGTGTCTGCAACACTAACATGCTCAGTGGGCTCTGAGCAGCTGTTGAGAAGCTTAGATTGGGGGTTGTCGCAAATTATCAGGCAGAAAATGAGATTGGCCTGTAATATAAGATGATGCTACTGGGCTGATTGTTAATTCTGATGCTAATTGCACTGGTTTATGTGCTGCCAATATAGTAATTATCTGTATTAATTACTAATCAGCCTCATATTACAACATTTCTATTCTATGGGGCACATTTACTTAGGGTCGAATATCGAGCGTAAATTAACCCTCGATATTCGACCATCGAAGTAAAATCCTTCTACTTCGAATTGGTCGAAGGATTTACCAAATTTCCTTCGTTCGTACAATCGAAGGAAAAATTGAAGGAATTTAATCCATCAATCGAATGATTTTCCTTCGATCAAAAAAAGCTAGGGAAGCCTATGGGGACCTTCCCCATAGGCTAACATTGATGCTCGGTAGGTTTTAGGTGGCGAAGTAGTCGAGTTTTTTTTTTTAAAGAGACAGTACTTCAACTATCGAATGGTCGAATAGTCGAACGATTTTTAGTTCGAATCATTTGATTCGAAGTAGCCAATTCGATGGTCGAAGTTGCTAAAAAAATACTTTGAAATTCGAAGTATTTTTTATTCTGGTCCTTCACTCGAGCTAAGTAAATGTGCCCCTGTGTGTACAGCATATTTTGAATCAGTCCCTAAGCTCAGTAAATGCCAGCAGCACAGAGCATGTGCAGTGAATCAGCAGAGAAGAAGATGGGGAGCTACTGGGGCATCTTGGGAGACACAGATCTTTATTGCTAAACACCTGTGGTTGCTTTGGGCTGGTACACAAGCCCAAAACATAATGTACAACATTTCTATCCTACTTCTTTAGTTAATATTTAGTTCTCCTTTAAGGGATTTTCCACTCTGTATATGAGGAGCAGGTCCAACTCTGTTCTGAGCCTTTGGATCTGTGACCTAAAATCTATATTAGGATTATTTGCCTGTTCCATATGCAAATGATTAAATGCTTAAGTTAATTTCCTACGTTTTTTAGACCGATGTGTCATCGGAATTTGGGCTCAAGGAAGTTCAACTAAATGCTGGGCAACCCATATATGGTCTATCCTGGAATATAGGTGGTATGGGTATTTCTGTATGCCCATATGAACTTCACGGTAACTATCCACCATACCCTTGTCTGTTATAGTTACATAGTTATATAGTTAGAGTGCATTCCACAACTTCACTGTCCTCACTGTGAAGAACCACCTACGCTTCCAATGAAAGTTCTTTTCCTCTAATCTGAAGGGGCGGCCTCTGGCACGGTGATCATCTTTATGGGTAAAAAGGTCCCCAGCTATTTGTCTATAATGTCCTGTGATGTACTGTTACAATTTTGCAACATTTAGTTGATACATTTCTTAGCAGTTGCCAGAGAAAAACCTAGAGATTCTGCTCAGCAGGGACAAAGATAAGAAATGTATCAACTAAATGTATCAATTTAGAATAGTTTACAGGATTGGTGACCTCCCCTCCAGCAGCTGCTTCAGAAGTTGAAAAATTACACTTTACACTTCAATATTAGAAAAATTTTTCCAGTTTGCTGCCCAGTTTCCAAATCACTCTGCAAAGTGGCAGCATCCTGCATGGAACCTATAATTTAGTATCGAAACAGTACTGCCCACCACCAGGTCATTAATAAACAAGTTGAAAAGCAAGAGACCTAGTACAGAGCCCTGTGGTATTCCATTAACAACACTGGTCCAATTGGAAAATGTTAAATTTACCACCACTCTTTGTAGTCTATCTTTTAGCCAGTTCTCTATCCTGTTACAAAATACTATATTCCAGGCCAACTTTCCTTAATTTAACCAGTAACCTTCTGTGTGGCACTGTATCAAATGCTTAAGCAAAGTCTAAGTAAAACACATCTACTGCCTTCCAAGAATCCAAGTCCTTGCTTACCTTCTCATAAAAAGAAATTAAGTTAGTCTGGCAAGATCTATTACGCATAAAACCATGCTGGCACAGACTCATATTATTATATTTTGCTATGAAGTCCAGTATCTTATCCTTTATTAAACCTTCGAAAAGCTTTCCTACCACAGACGTCAGACTAACTGGCCTATAGTTTTGAGGTGGAGAATGGGATCCTTTTTTGAATAGCAGCACCACATTAGCAATTCACCAGTCTCTCTGCACTATACCAGACCTCAATGAATCCTGAAAAATTAAGTAAAGAGGTTTGGCAATCACAGAGCTAAGCTCGCTAAGTACCCTGGGATAAATACCATCAGGCAACGGACCTCTGTTTATCTTAACATGTTCTAGTCTCTTTTGAATTTCCTCATGTGTGAACCATGCATCATTAGTTGTATTAAAAATACAATACATTGAAAAATACATTCAATACATTGAAAAATACATTAAAATACATTGAAAAATTAAGTAAAGAGGTTTGGCAATCACAGAGCTAAGCTTGCTAAGTACCCTGGGATGAATACCATCAGGCCTCGGACTTTGTTTATCTTAACATGTTCTTGAATTTCCTCATGTGTGAACCATGCATCATTAGTTGTATTACTAGAATTGGGACTATTAAGAAAGAAACCTTCAATTGTGACAGATGAAAAATATGAGTTTAGAATCTTTTTTTTGTTTTCATCAACCAGCTGACCCCCCCCCCTCTGATATTAAAGGTCCCACCCCCTTCCTGCTTAATTTTTTTTAATATTAACATATTTAAAAAATAATTTTGGATTGTTTTTACTGCTTGCTGCAATATCCATTTCCATATCAATTGTAGCTTGCCTTATAGCTTTTTTGCATGATTTATTGGCATCCTTATACCTTATAAATGATTTGGCTGTCCCAGCTAACTTGAAAGACTTAAAAGCACATATTTTCTTATCCACCTCAACACCAACAATTTCTATTGAACCAAAAAGGTTTTGCAACAACATTCCTTGCTTACAAGGGGAATATACTGACATGTATATCTATTAAGCAGCATTTTAAAGACTTCCCATTTTTGTTCTGTGTTTAAACCTGTGAAAAGCATTTCCCACTTAATATGTTGCATAGATGCCCTTATACTGTCAAAGTTTGCATGTCTGAAATTTAGTGTTTTAGTTACTCCCTCATAGAATTGCTTCTGCAACATAAACTCACAGGAGACCATGTTATGATTACTATTCTTTAAATGCTCACCCACACAAATGCTAGAGATGAGTTCAGTATTATTAGTTATTACAAGGTCCAAAAGAGAGTTATTCCTAGTAGGTTCTGGAACGAGCTGGAATAAAAAGATGTCATTCAGCATATTTACAAACCTACTAGCTTTTTCTGTCTTGGCAAAACAATTAGCCCAGTCAAAGTCAGGATAATTGAAGTCACCCATAAAAACAACTTGACCCAGCTGTGAAACTGCTTGTATCTGCAAGAGTAGCTGGGCTTCATATTCATCACTTATACAAGGTGGTTTGTAGCATACACCAATGATAATTATCTTTGTAACCTTTTGCCCAGTCAAAATCTCTACCCAGAGGGATGCTACACCCTCACCAGTGCCAGCTATGGTTATTTCTTTAGTGCATGGCTTTAATTCAGGCTTTATATACAAACACACTCCTCCACCCTTTTTAATCTTTCTGTCCCTCCTAAAAAGGGTGTAACCATTTATATTCACAGTGCAGTCACATGTTTCATCACACCATGTCTCAGTGATACCAATTATATCATAATTTTTACAGCATGCAATTAATTATAGGTCTCCCATTTTACCTGACAAACTCTGTGCATGTGCCAGCATACAGCAGAGGTTACTACTTTTCTTTTTGAAATTTCCATTATTTAGTGGAGAATTATATGTTAATTTAGTATTAGTCTGTTTTCCTTGTAACAGAGGGACCTCCTTATCTGGTAAACTGTATGCCCCCCTCACTCCTCCCCCATGACCCCTTACTAATCCCACTGCCCCATCTACCCTAGCTTCTCCATAATTCTTTATCTCACTCACCCACCCCCTTGCCTAGTTTAAACACTCCTTTAACCTCTTAGCCATTCTTTCCCCTAGCACAGTGGACCTCCTTCCATTGAGGTGCAAACCATCACGACTGTTTAGGTTGTACCCCATGTTAAAAACAGGTCAGTGCTCTAGAAACTGAAACCATTCCTTCCTACGCCAAGACTTGAGCCATGCATTTAGCTCCCTAAGCTCCCGCTGTCTTCCTATACTTGCACGTGACACCTAGTTTGAACCTCCTTTAGTTTGAAACTCTGGTGTTTGCAACTCCACTTACAGATCCAGGGAATCTATTTATACAGTCTGTTCAAGTGCAACTAATCAAACGCCACCCACTCAAACTGAGGGAAAACTAACTGCAAAGTAAATCAGGTTGTGGCAAACTTGCTGTAAGCACAATAGCACACCAAACTTTGCTATTTAGCACCCAAAACAGAAAAAACTATAAAAAATGAAACCACAGTATTTAAATATAAAAGTTTACAGTAAAATAGCAGTTAATAAATACTTATCCTTTTCAGTTGATTTGTTTGCTTTTACTTGCTTTTTCCAGTCACCAGCCTGTTTGTAAGCTTTGTCATACAGGCCTTAATATTTTCATATCTTTTAACAGAAGTTTTTTTTTGTTTGGTTCGGTATAGACTGACTGAGGTATTGCACTTACAGTATATCAAGGTACACATTTCACAGGACAGGTAATGCACACTGTGAAGGCACTATACTCTAACCACATGAGCTACTCCTTGACAGACCCACACTTATGGCCAGTACTTTCCACCAAATGATCTGCTATGAATGAACTGCACATGAACTCTGGACTATCATGTAACTATGGAAGTATATTGCAATATATCATTTGGGTTACACAAGGAACTGACCAAACTGTATTCTTGAGTTTAGCTTTCTGTGTCAAATTCATCAAATGCCACAGGTACTCATGCTCTTTCCACAAATGATTGAGTCTTTTTCAAATGGCACATTGCCTATGCCTTCCAGCTGTGACACCTAGTTTTAGGGGCTTGGTCCTCTTGGTTGCAAAGTAAACATAAAACAATTAGTGATGGGCAAACCTGACCTGTTTCACAAAACAGGGAAAATTCAACAATGCCCCCCACCAGTAACTCCCTTTTACTCCCATACTCTTTCATAACATTCCCATACACAAGTCTTTAAAAAGCCATAGATATCTTTGTTCACAGTTCTGACTTTTGCTGATCTCAGAATCCACAGAGATTTTGTCTCCAGTAACTGAACTTCATCGACACCAGTGTCTAGGCTTTTGCTTGCTTCCTAAAAGATGGCAAATAAATTTCTGTGTACAATAGTTCATACAGAGCTCTTGGTGTGTTTAGTTAAAATTTTTCATTTATTAAATATAGTTAAAAACATGAATATAACTCAGATAAATATCCCACGATTGACGCGTTTCGTGGCTTTTCGTCACTTCCTCAAAAGCATGTCCCAAACGCTAAAGACCGGAGGCGTGTATACGTGTCAGCACTGGTGGCATTAGCACCTCGTGGTTCATGTGTCGGTGAGTGCTCGCTAATCAAGCATAAAACCATGCTAACACAAATTTGTTGAATTATGGGCAACAAACTTCTCTTGTGTGCCATTGCCCTTAAGCAACTGCCTAAATGCAAAATAAACATTGTTAACACTGCTTTAAACTACTGTCTAAATTAAAATGAACACAATAAATGCAAAATTTGTTTAACATGATCTTCTCTTCCTAACTAATATTATTTTAGTACCAAATGATTACTCAGTATTACACTACTTAATGTTGTTTTATGCAGTTATGCAGTAACTCTGGGAGATAAAAGCGGTCAATTGTAACCTCCTAGCTAGTGCGCATAGTGCAAAAAACTAGTTAAATGAATTATTAATAAAGGTCTAATAGCTTTGTGTTTTGCTTTCTTGTTTTTTTTTTTATTACTGGTAATTGAATTGTGAATAATGCTCTAATAGCTTTTGTTTTTTGTTTTCTTGTTCTTTTGCAGATCTTGGGTTATAGGAGCGATAGCTCTGCTTTGTCTATTAGGACTTACCTGGGCATTTGGACTAATGTATATTAATGAGAGCACAGTTATAATGGCATATCTCTTCACTATATTCAATTCTCTGCAGGGAATGTTTATTTTCATTTTCCACTGTGTTCTCCAAAAGAAGGTAAACAAGGTTTTTGTATTATATTTTAACACTTTATTAAGGAATACATTTGTAATGCTAAGATTTAGCTTTATTCTGTTTTTAGCGTAGCTATCTTTAATTTTCTACTATTCCTTTACTATGTGTATTACCTTTTTATATTCCTTTACAATTTCAAATTGAAAGTTGAGCTCTGTAATCTTATTACAATTCAACGTGAGATTATTTTGCCATTGTCCTGTATTTCATTTTTGTATGCAAATCATCCAGTACACCAAAGACATCAAATGTTCTTTTTCACTTCTTCATTTTAGCCCAGTTTGAATTTCATTTAAAATACACAGAAGGGACCACTCCAAACTCACTACCGCAAACTGCTCCCACGTGGCCGCGTGCTCTGTCCACAGCGTCCCCACTTCCAATATGCGTCCCTTGTTTTAAATTTAATTTAGCCTTCTGTTATCACGAAGCAGAACAGAAAGAATACATAGAATATACTGTTTCTACATTACATGGAACATTTGTCCTATGTCACACAAAGATTTTATTAATATGGTATCGTTTGACAACACAAATGTCTCTTATACTATAGGTGCTATTGAAAGCCCTTTTAATCCATTAGAATGCATATCTGCTGCCTTTCATCACAAAGGTCAAAGACCCTTTAGCCTTATGTAGCATATGATGACTTGGAAGAGGAGAATATATTGTACACTACTATAGGGGGAACAGTTATGATTTAAAAATAATTCTTCCACCCAAAATGGCAGGGGTAGTTAGCTAGACAACACTAGTTTTAGAAAACCTAGTATATTGGTTATTTTATCATTTGTGTGTATTCAAAAATGGCAGCTAAGACACATAATATAAAATAAATGACAAGACAATGACGAGAGCGGAGGAACAAAATAATCAATGTCACAAACAGTATACTAAAATAGTACAGGTTATTTTTTTAAAAATGTTGCCCACTCTATATGCTGACAGGTATTATTTTGAGACCTTGAGATCTATTTGTGAATAAAACATCTATGCATACAAATTTTTTAGTTGTAAATGGTTGCTGTTTGCTGTGTCACTTGTGAATACCTCATTTCAGTTAAAAATAACAAGTAAAATATACTAAATAAAAAAATATGTTAATTGCAGTTGTAAAGGGGTTACCTATCAGGTGACATATAAAAAATGTAAAAAAAAAGTGCATAGGTTGCACTATGTGAGCTCTTAAAGAAAAGATTAGAGAACATATCAGCCAGGTAAGTAATACTAGTGAAAAAAGCACTAGTGAGATAAAAACATTTTTTTCAGTGTAGACAATAGAAAAGGTAAAAAATAGAATTATAAGAGGATATGCTCTGATTCTTTTATGTAAGGATGAGTTATTTCCCTAGTCACCCATGGCAGCAATTCATCAATGGGTTAATCTGGGCCAATAGACAGGACCTCCCACCAATGATAAAAAGCTTTGGCCCCTCACTCACACGGTCTTTTTGTCCGGTCTGGGCCAGAGGATAGATACAGCTATATGTTTCTGTTCCTTTGGATATTAGTGTTGCCCAGCAGGAGTTTTTATCTCTCCCTCTTTCTCATTTCTCCTAGCTAGAAGCCCCTTTATGCTCCCCTGCTGTGTGGCTAGCTGAGGGGAAGACCCAGGATACATAGTCTGTTATTACTTGCCTCCCATTAGATGGGTCAGGAGAATGATATTTGAAGCATAGCAGAATCTGCAGGGCTGCTTTGCCTTCCTTCAGAATTTGTGTAGCTGTTATCATGACTTGTCTCCACCATGATTGGTAAAGGGGATGTCAATCATAAAATTGTCTGGGGATGGAGGAAGTGCTATGTGAAGTCACCCTAAACTGTGATATGCTTGACAACCATCTGGGGATGGGCATTTGCCTAGGAAGCTTTATTTTAAGACCCTTTGTTCAGAAGTGAGAGTCAGTGACCGGAGGTCTGATATTTTGGCTCTAAATCAATTTAGAAGGTGTTTGAGGCCCTACTCAGTGTATTCCTGATAAGATGTGAATCATTTGGGCATAAATATTTTAAATATTTTATTCAATATAGAAGCAACTTCCTCTCGCTGCTATTTTGCTCTTCTGCAAGTGGGAGTCAGTATTATTTTTTTCCAGGAGGTATGTGGTGCCATATAATCATATGTATCTTTATTTATATACATATATGTAGAATATTGAAATCTATCTATTCCTGTGCAGTGGTTGCCTATGGTCTATGGTAATGTCAGGAAAAGGATTGCAATAGCACAAACTTAACTTTTAAGAGGAATGTCATTGGAGGAACCCAGCTGGATGGTCATTAAAACCAATGGTTCAGGGTGGGGCGCCCACCTAGGAGATTCCATTGCTCAAGGCAAATGTTGAGCGGAAGGAGATAAAGAAGAGATAAGGGCAATAAAAGAAGCTCTTCTGTCCTTTGGCCATATATTGGGAAGGAAAGATGTAAAGATGACAATTCTACAGTGGTAGCATACATACAAAAGCTAGGAGATACCAGAAGTTTCACTCTTTCAAGGGACTTTTCTCCAATTTTTCAATTAGCAGAATATCTATTAAGAAGCCTCATGGCAGCCCATCTCTCAGGAATTGATAATGTAAAGGCGGATTACCTGTGTCGAGTAACCATAGATCCAGGCGAGTGGAGTCTAGATGGCTTTATCTTCCAAAGTCTGAGGTCAACCTGATGTAGATGCATCAGCTTAAAATGAGAAATGCAACCAGTTTTTCTCAAGATTCCAATGTGTGGGGGCAGTGGCAGTGGATGGTCTGAGACAGAGTTTGTCAAAAACTCTAATTTATGTCTTTGCCCCAATTCCATTAATTTGGAGAGTATTAAAGAAAGTGGACTACAATAGAGTGGAAGTTGTTGCAATAATTCCTTTCTGGCTAAGAAGACCCTCTGCTTCTCAGACTAGCCGTGAAAGATCCAGTGGTGATTCCGAACTACCCAGGTTGGCTAGTCCAAGGTTCTCTTCAGTACCAAGTGAAGAATCATCTTTAATGGCCTGGAGAGGAGGAGAAAACGAAAGAAATTAAATTTGAAGGATAAAGTGATAAATCTGCTGTTAAAGTCTAGGAAATTCAACATCAATACAATACTACAAAGTCTGGAAGACATTTGTGGAGTTTACCTTAAGTAAAAAGCAGGATCCTTTGGGGTCATCAGCTTCATTGTTGGTTCAATTACATTTTTCAGGGTTTGAAAAGAAGGTGCAATTGAGTACTCTTAAAGGTCAAGTTTGTGCTATTGCAATCCTTACAGGGAAGAGTTGGGCAATTGGTCCTTTAATACAAAGGTTCTTTAAAGGGATACTATCATGGGAAATTCTTTTTATCAAAATGAATCTGTTAATAGTGCTGCTCCAGCAGAATTATGCACTGTAATCCATTTCTCAAAAGAGCAAAAAGATTTTTTTATATTCAAGTTTGAAATCTGACATGGGGCTAGACATATTGTCAATTTCCCAATCATTCAATTACTCTTTACTGCTGTACTGCAAGTTGGAGTGATATCACCCCCCCCCCAGCAGCCAAACAAAAGAACAATGGGAAGGTAACCAGATAACAGCTCCCTAACACAAGATATCAGCTGCCTGGTAGATCTAAGAATAGCACTCAATAGTAAAAACCCATGTCCCACTGAGACACATTCAGTTACATTGAGATGGAAAAACAGCAGCCTGCCAGAAAGCATTTCTCTCCTAAAGTGCAGGCACAAGTCACATGACCATGGGCAGCTGGGAAACTGACAATATGTCTAGCTCCATGTCAGATTTCAAAATTAAATATAAAAAAATCTGTTTGCTCTTTTGAGAAATGGACTTTCAGCAGAATTCTGCTGGAGCAGCACTATTAACTGGTTCATTTTGGAAAAAATTTTTTCCCCATGACAGTATCCCTTTAATGCTGTATTGAGTGTAAGACCATTCACAAGGAATATGCTTCTACCCTGGGATTTACCCTTTGTGCTAAACATTTTGACCCAACATCCTTTTGAACAGGGGTGCCCAAGAAGTTGATAGTGGTCTACCATTCAATCACTTTAAAGTTTCTGGTAGACCACAGAAGAAATTGTTGCAAGTAAAAGCTACCCATAGACTTTCATTTATTTCGGTGAATTGGGGTATTGGGTTATTTATACACGGAATTGTCTTGTTGTGGTAGACCACAGAAGAAATTGTTGTAAGTAAAAGCTACCCATAGACTTTCATTTATTTCGGTGAATTGGGGTATTGGGTTAATTATACATGGAATTGTCTTGATGTAGAACCTTACTCTTAAGGTGATACTCTTAGTAGCAGTCACATCTGCCTGTAGAGTGGGGGAGTTATCTGCTTTAGCAGCATTAGAACCTCATACAAAATTTTTTATACATGGAATTGTCTTGATGTAGAACCTTACTCTTAAGGTGATACTCTTAGTAGCAGTCACATCTGCCTGTAGAGTGGGGGAGTTATCTGCTTTAGCAGCATTAGAACCTCATACAAAATTTTTTAAAGATAAAGTTGTACTAAAACCGACTTTTAAATTCGTTTCCAAAGCTGTTTCAAAGTTTCATTTGGATCTGGAAGTTACTCTTCCTTCCTTTTTTCCAGATCCTAAAACAGAGAGGTAGTTGCATTGGCATACCCTAGATTTGGTGAAATCAATTAGAATCTGTCTGGAATGAACAAGATCATGGAGGAAGTATGATGGATTATTTGTAATTCCACAAGGTTTTAGGAAGGGGGAAGCACCACACAACAAACAAAACTCTGAGCTCTTGGATTGTGGCCACTATAGCAAAAATGTATAATACAGCAGGCAGGAAGGTCCCAGCAGGGTTGAAAGTCCATTCTACACAAGCATTAGCAAGTTCCTCTCTGGTGGTGATTTGTAAATCTGCAAAATGGTCCATTGAACCAGTGGGGAGATTAACCCATTGGTGAATGCTGCCATGGCAGGTGACCAGAAAACAGAAAATACTGTAAGTAAAAAAAAAATTCTTGTTTTTGGACATTTATACATTTAGGTATGATTTGTGTTTTGATTTAATATGATATGTTTAAATAAATATAAAATGTGAAATGTGATACCTCTAAGCCTATTAATTTAAGTAATCCTATAGGATTAGGACAGGAAGACCCCACAGTCTGAGCCCCTTGTTTTTGCCTCCCCTGCGGCTGGGGGGTCTGCTTTCTCTATAGTTACACCACTGAGGCACAGGTAAACTGAGGTTAAAGTGTATTTCTTGCAGTTTATTTTCCCTTTCACAATGATAAATCTCCCAGAGTTGTTAAATCTCACATCTAAAGGGGAGAAGCCCAGTGTGTCTGCTATGAAGATTGCTGTACCTCTGGATTTTGTTGTTTAGTGTGTACTGATATATATTGTGGAGTAGCCCTTAAATTATAACTTATAGCTGTGAGTAACATACATCCATTGGAATTTAATGATCCTTAGCAAAGGGGGGGCATAGGATGGGAGAAGGCAACAGAAGGGGGAGGAAAGGGATTGTGGAGGGTAGGGTTTAAAGAGGAGTAGATGTTAAATTTGTTCTTTTCTTTTTCTTTTTTAATATAAAAAAAATAGCAAAACATTGTCACTGGTGATTAATGGTCATACATTATTGTAAATACAAAGAAGGAAGAGGAGGGTTGTCTTTCATAGAAAGGAGGATATCTTTCATTTCCTGAAGTGCCTGCCTCATTGCATTGACCTGCTGGATAAGACCAAATAGCAGGTCAGTGGGGTGGGTGGTATGCTCCCCAGTTTGGATGCCAACATCCTGGTGAGGAGCTGCTAACTCTGGTTTTGTCAGCTCCGGGTCTTCTGCAGGTGCTCATTCTCCCAGATTGGGAACATCTGCAGGTGAAAGTGGTGGTGCTGCCTCATTAGTTTGTACCACTGTGCCATCTGCAGCCGGATCCACTTGGAGCCATTCAGCTGGCAATGAAAATTTGAGTAATACAGCTCTTGCATTTACACAGTACACATTATACAGACAGAGTTGTGTTGTGTAACTACAGGAAAACCATCTTCTATAAGGATGGCAAGTCCATATACAAAAGTGTGTTTAGGTGAATACTTTAACATCATGTTGACTGTCCTATAATTGCAGAGAACAAGTAAATCAGCTGTCAAAGGGAGACTATGTACTAACTCTCTTAATGGTGTTGTCGGTACCATACCGACAACACCATTAAGAGAGTTAGTACATAGTCTCCCTTTGACAGCTGATTTACTTGTTCTCTGCAATTATAGGACAGTCAACATGATGTTAAAGTATTCACCTAAACACACTTTTGCTGAAAAATAGCAAAATAAATAGGAAACAAGTGACTTTATTATAATTAAAAAGAAAAATCTATTTTTGTTTGCCCTTCTGCCCATAGCTCATTAACTAAATCCGGGTGCCATCTCTTCACATCACTCCAAATGCGCTGAATGATGCGAAGCCTCAAAGAAATGTTGTACCATTATGCCCCTTTTAAGTTCCTGTATACCAGGGGTTCCTAGATGGATTATATATGCAAGCCTACATATGCAAATGCAAAGGCTTGCATAGTTTAATTATGTGTAAGGTGCAACCAAAAAATGCAAGTATATGCCTAGCACAAGCATTAATTGAAGACTTTGAAGAGAGTAATATGTGGATGATGATGATGATGATGCAGTAGGACTTGGATATTCGTGTTGCAGCAGGCTGCACACAACAGCATGTAAGAATGATTTTGGCAGCACTCATTTAAGAGACTCCATTTGTGTAAATCCAGACATCTCTAAAGTAAGCACTCATGAGTAAACTTGCCAACAATGTAGCAGTAGTAGCAGCAACATTATTAGGAGTCTTGACAGGCCTCAACCAGAAAAAAATTGCTGACAATGTGGCAGTAGCAGAAGCAACATTATTAAGAGCCTTGACAGGCCTCAAGCAGAAAAAAAGCAGACACTGTGACAGAAGCAGCTGCAACATTATTATGAGCCTTGACAGACACCACACCAGAAAAAAATTGCAGACAATGCGGCATTGGCAGCAACATTATTAGTAGTCTTGACAAGCCTTAACAAGAAATCCTTTTAAGGCAATGTGGCAGTATTAGCAAGCTTCATTATTGACAGACAACCAGAATAAATTTGCTGATGATGCAGGAGTAGTAGCAGCAGCAATAACATTATTAAGAGCCTTGACAGACCCCCTCCAGAAAAACATTTGCAGACAATGTGGTAGTAGTAGCAGCAACATTATTAGGAACCTTAACTGGCCTCAGCCAGAAAAAAATTGCCGACAATGTGGCAGTAGCAGCAGCAACATTATTAGTAGCCTTGATTGGCCTCAACCAGAGAAAATTTGCAGACAGCAGTAGTAGTAGCATCATTATTAGGTGCCTTGACAGACCCCAAACCAGAAAAACATTTGCGGACAATGCAGCAGTAGTACTAGCACTAGTAGCAGCAGCATAGATAGCATGGGAATAGGTAAAACTACTGAGAAGGAGTCTGAGAGGAGAGTATAGAGGAGTATAAGGCAGTAATGAAGAGAGGAGGGTACATGTGTGAGGAAGGAGAGGAGGCTAGACTCTGATGTCTGCAATGGGCACTTGGCTATCCCCCGTTATCCATGCCTAATTCAACTTGAATGTAATGAATGAATGTAAGCATATTCACACACTTCTCAGTGACCACTGAAACACTGGCAATGGGGCAAGCCAGCACCTCCAGAACGTACTGTGACAGTTCTGGCCACTGGTTGAGTCTCGACATCCAGAAATGCATGAGGTTATCATCAGTGCGCATGGTGTCCTGTACACTAAGACAGCAATTCCAATTATGGATCCGCACACACCAATTTTCTGCAGTTTTTCTTTTATTTGTGTTCACCACCAGTATCTATATATGATACTGGTGGTGAACACAAATAAAAGAAAAACTGCAGAAAATTGGTGTGTGCGGATCCATAATTGGAATTGCTGCTATTGGGAGGCCACGTCAGGCCAAAGGATAACCAGCACCACCAAAGCAGAAAAAGTGAGTAAAACTCCAGGTGTGCGGTGTAACCATTTCAATACTGTACACTAAGACCCCATGTACCCACCATATTCACCAGCTGCTTGCTGTTGGTGGCCACTTTGGCTGCTGACCTTGCCTGCTGCTGCCTGTGGAGGCTCAAAGAAACTTCTCCACAAATCCATGAGATCGCCACCACCTCCACCCGTGCTACTGCTAGGCCCCTGTCTCTGCTGGATGTGTGGAGTAGTGGAGGCCTGACAAGTGTCAGACTGGAGGAAGGCCTACTTGGAGTACAGACCCTCTTCAAATGACCCACCCTCCACTCTCTCTGGCTGGGTTCAAGGAACTCCCCCACCTTTTCCTTGTACTGTGGGTCAAGCATAGTTGCCATCCAGTCCACTTTGATGGAGCAGATCCGGGGATCCATGTAGAAGAGGTGCCCCTGACCAGTCTTCTTGACTGCTCTCCAGATGTAGCAGGTCTGTGCCCTCCCAACTGTGGACAATTGCTGGGGTGGTTGGGTGGCATGTGCCCTGCTCCCCCTACTCTGCAGGCACCCAGTCCTCCTCACCTTCATCATTGAGCATCATTTCCTCCTTGTCTTGCCTCCCAGGCCCTTCTGACTACCTATGAGGCCTGCAATCCCTCTCCTCCTCAGGCACATCACCCTCCTCTAGCTACCATCCATGTGTGCTTGAGGAGGAAAACCAGGGGTATGATGATATTGACACGCGCATTGTCCTTGCTAAAAATTGTGGCCTGCTCAAAGGGGGCAAGTACTCACCGGAGCTGCCTTATCTTCAGAGGAGTCTCTTGCTCACTGAGCAGGACCTAGCAGGGTCAGATAGTTTTTGGGGGGGGGGGACAGAACAGCAGCAGGTTGATAAGGCAGTTAACTGAGTGACAGAAAATCTACTGTGGGCAAAAGGAAAAGAGATGCTGCTCCGGGGTTTATACATCTCAACAGATTTGTCAGATTTTGTGAAGATGTGTGAACTCTGGATTGCCAATTCTAGATGGGGCTGATCTCTCTTAACAGTCGGGAGGCCAGTTTCTCTAGTAGTGGTGGGGAGGAGAGCATAGTCAGGCCTAAGAAGATTGTGATTGTAGGGAATTCAATTATTAGAAAAGTGGATAGGGTAATCTGTCATCTGAATCACTACAACCACATAGTTTGCTGTCTTCTTAGTTCCAGGGTTCGGCATCTGGTTGATCAGGTACACAAACTATTGGATGGGGCTAGGCATGACCCAGCTGTCTTAATACATACGACAAAATTAATGGTAGATGGAAGACCTTACAGGCATTTAGGCTCTAAGATTAAGGGAAGGTCTTACAAAATAATTTTTTCTGAAATTTTGCCCATGTCATGTGCAAGTTTAGGAAGACAGTGGGAGCTTAAGGAGCTGAATGTGTGGCTAAAGTCTTGATGTAGGTTGGAAAGGTATGGGTTCCTACTGCACTGGACTGATTTTTATATGAATTACAAACTATGATGGCTTGCATCTCAATGGAAGGGGGTCCACTGTGCTAGGGGAAAGAATGGCTAAGAGGTTGGAGGAGTGTTTAAACTAGGTAAGGGGGGGTGAGCCAAAGAAATATGGGGAAGTTGGGGTAGACGGACCAGTGGGATTAGTAAGGGGCCATGGAGGAGGAGTAAGGGGGGCATACAGTTTACCAGCTAAGGAGGTCCCTCTGTTACAAAAACAGGCTAATACTAACTTAAAGGAAAACTATACCCCTCAAACAATGTGGGTCTCTATAAAAAGATATTTAATAAAACAGCTCATGTGTAAAACCCTGCTTCATGTAAATATACAATTTTCATAATATTATCATTTTTTAGTAGTCTGTGCCATTAAGTAATTATAAATAGAAAATTGGCATTTTAAAAAATAAGGGCTGCCCCCTGGGATCATAAGATTCACAGTGCACACAAACAAACCATACATGTTAGGTCACATGAGCCACATGAGTTCTGTATTTTGCTTCCCACACTTCTGGTATTTCTGATCAGATCTCTGAGGCACACAGACCATTACAAAATGGTGGTTCAAGGCAAGAGATGTAAAAAGGCAATATTTACTTAAATACATAAACCAGTTTGGTAGGATTCTTTAATATGCCACTTTATTTGATATAAGCTATCTGTTGATTAAATATTTATTTTGGGGGCTATAATTTTCCTTTAAGATATAATTCTCCACTAAGTAATGTAAATTACAAAAGGAAAAGTAGTAACCTCTGTTGTATGCTGGCACATGCACAGAGTTTGTCAGGTAAAATAGGAAAGCTAGTTAATTGTATGCTCTAAAAATTATGATATAATTGGTAACACTGAGACCTGATGGGATGAAACATGTGACTGGGCTGTGAATTTAAATGGTTACACCCTTTTTAGGAAGGACAGAGGGATTAAAAAAGGTGAAGGAGTGTGTTTGTATGTAAAGCCTGAATTAAAGCCATGCACTAAAGAAATATCCATTGATAGCACTGGGGAGTGGGTGGAAACCCTATTGGTAGAGATTTCAACTGGGCAAAGGGTTACAAAGAAAATGATCATTAGTGTATGCTACAAAGCACCTTGTATAAGTGACGAGAATGAAGCCGAGCTACTTTTACAAATAGAAGCGGCTTTGCAACTATGGCTGACTTTAGTTATCAAGACATTGACTGGGGTAATGGGTTGCCAACTCAGAAAAAGCCAGCAAGTTTGTAAATAAGCTGAAGGACAACTTTTTATTTCAGCTTGTTCAAGAACCAACTAGTCTCTTTTGGATCTTGTAATAACTAATAATACGAAATTCATCTCTACCATTTGTGTGGGTGAGCATTTAGGGAATAGTGATCATAACATAGTCTCCTTTGAGAATAAACAACTCTATAAGGGAGCAATTAAAACACTAAATTATAGACTTGCAAACAGTATATGGGCATCTCTGCAACATATTATGTGGGAAATGCTTTCACAGGGTTAAACACAGAACAAAATTTTTTAAAAATGCTGCTTAATAAAAAATACATCAGTATATTACCCTTGTAAGCAAGTAGCATTGTTGCAAAACAAAACCATTGTGGATCAATAGAAGTGTTGAAGTGGATAAGAAAATACTTTTTTTTAAGACTTTCAAGTTAACTGAAACAGCTGAAACGTTTATCAAGTACAAGGAGGCCAAATAATCATGCCAAAAAGACAAAATCAGACAAGCTAAAAGCGATAAGGAAAAGAGTATTGCAGCAAGCAGTAAAAATAATCCAACATTATTTAAAAAAAAATAATTAAGCAGGGTGGGTATTTTTCTAATGTCTACACAAATAATGAACAGAAAATGAATGTGTCCTGTTGCATGGTTCACAAATAAGGAAATTCAAAACAGACTAGAGCATATTAAGATAAAAAAAAGGTCCGGGACCGGTTGGTATTCATACCAGGGTACTTCGCAAGCTTAGATCTGTGATTTCCAAACCGATTTATGTAATTTTTCAGGATTCATTGAGGTCTGGCACGGTGCCAAGAGACTAATGTGGTGCCTCTTTTCAAAAACAATCAAGTTCATAGACTCAAAACTATAGACCGGTTAGTCTGACATCAGTGGTAGGAAAGCTTTTCAAAGGGGTATTAATGGATAAGAAACTGGACTCATTGCAAATTATAATACTATGAGTTTGTGCCAGCAAGGTTTTATGCATAATAGATCTTGCCAGGCTAATTTGATTTCTTTTTATGAGAAGGTGGCAGGGACTTTGAATCTGGGAAGGCAGTTGGTGTTATCTACTTAGGCTTCACTAAAGCATTTGGTACAATGCCACACAGAAGTTTACTGGTTAAATTAAGGCCTGGAACATAGTATTTGTACCTGGATGTAGAATTGGCTAAAAGATAGACTACAATGAGTGGTGGTAAATGGAACATTTTCTAATTGGACCAGTGTTGTTAGTGGATTACCACAGGGCACTGTACTTGGTCCTTTGCTTTCAACTTGTTTGTTAATGACCAGGAGGTGGGCATTGAAAGTATGGTTTCTATTTTCACTTATGATACTAAATTGTGCAGAATTATAGATTCAATGCAGGAAGCTGGACTTTGCAGAGTGATTAGACTAAATTGGAAAACTGGGCAGCAAACTGGAAAATGAGGTTCAATGTTGATAAATGCATGTTTATGCACTTTGGCAAAAATAATACAAATGCAAGCAATACACTAAGGGGCAGATTTATCAAGGGTCAAAGTGAATTGGAGGGAATTTTAGAAGTTAAAAAATTTGAAATTCAAAGTAATTTTTTGGATACTTCGACGATCGTATAGGATACTACAACTTCGAATTTACTTCGACTTCAATTCTAAGTAAAAATCGTTTGAATATTCACCCATTTGATAATCGAAGTACTGTCTCTTTAAAAAATACTTCGCCAAATTAAACCTGCCGAAGTGCTATGTTAGCCTATGGGGACCTTCTACAACCATTTTCTAAGTCTTTAGAGGTTGAAGGAAAATCCTTCGATCGATTTCTAAAATCGTTCGATTCAAACTATTTAATCGTTCGATCCAGCGATTTTTATTCGACCGTAGAATTGCCAAATTTGTTGAAAAAACTTTGAATTCGATATTCTTATTCAAAGTTTTTTAATTTGATGGTTGAATTTCGAAGTTTTTTGTACTTCGAAATTCGACCCTTGATAAATCTGCCCCTAAAGTTTGTTGGGAGCGTCCTCAACTGAGAAGGACCTAGGGGTTTTGTGGATAACAGGTTGTCTAATTCTCAGTGTTATTCTGTGGCAACTAAAGCAAATAAAACTTGCATACAAAAATGGCATAAACTCAAGCGCTGAAAGCATATTATAGGTCCCTGGTAAGGCCTCACCTGGAGTACGCAGTGCAGTTTTGGGCTCCAGTACTTAAGTGATATAAATGTACAGGAGAGAGTGCAGAAATATGCAACTAAACTGGTTAGAGGAATGAAAGACTTCAATTATGAGGGTAGACTGTTAGTATTGGGGTTGTTTTCTCTGGAAAAAAAGATGCTTGAGAGGGGACATGATTACACGTATATTATACGTATACTAGAGGACATTATAGACAAAAATCACGGGACCTTTTTACCCATAAAGAGAATCACTACACCAGTGGCCACCCCTTCAGACTAGAGGAAAAGAACTTTCATTTAAAGCAGTGTAGGTGATTCTTCTTGGAGAGGGCAGTGAGGTTATGGAATGCACCGCTGGTGATGGCTGATTCTGTTAATGCCTTTAACCCTTTCCCTGCCAGCCGATTTGTCCTAAATACGAACATCTACTGCCAAGCAGTTTTTAGATATTTTGTACTCTTTCCTTTAAGGGCCTTTCCTGGGGGGGGGGTCTTTTAGTTTACCCAGGAAAAAAAATATATTGTTTTTTTTTTCAGGACAACCTGAGATTTCAAAATATGCTAGAATTTTTGTGTAATTCCATTTCTGTTAAAAGATATAGGCTTCTAAGTAATAAAATGAAAAGAAAATCATGTTTTACATATTACAATCACATATATCAGAAACATTATTTATTTTATGTATGAGAACACAGCAGATTTGGAAAGGTATATGTCTCCTGAACACGCCATTACCAAATATATATAGTTTTATGGAGATTTCTTACTATATTTCCAAAGCACTGCTCCACAAAACAGCAAACTTCTGATTTCAAAGCCAAACACTCCACTAACAGTAGGTTTACCAGAGAAAACAATGCATTATTACAGAGAGCAGATTCATAAATGGGTTAATATATCTATGTACGCCAAACTACCAAGTTGCAATTATTTCCTAAAGTTATACTTTTTTATAGAAATTTGTGAATTTTTGGAAAAATTACCTCAAAGCTTCCAATCTACAGCATCATATCTGCCACACATCATTAGGTATCAATGTAAAACACCCTAACTATGATAGCCAGTAGTCCACTGAACAGATTGATGCCCAATGTGTATAGGTTTACCTAAGCATGTGGCATATAGGAACCCAAAATGTAGACAACCTATTTGAGTTATCAGTTCTGTAATTCCAGATACTTCAAAATCAACACATTTACATAGATTTGGGGGGAGGACAAAGGTAGAAAAAATTACGTTCACACCAGAAAACCATATATTTTCAGAAAGTACACATCCCCCCAAATCCAAACTTGGTATGCGTGTCTTTCTACTCCAAAGTACCAAGCAACTTTTCCTAAATTTGGCGATTTTGGTGACATTCCAAAAACCACCTCAAAATTTCCATCCTGCATTTCCATTTTTTCAATACGGAAATTTGGCTAGTGCAGAGAGTGCAATTGACATAGATGCCCCCGACCCCCTGAAAATGTGAGTGCCATGGGGAGGGGCGGCAGAACGACTGCCACCCCGGGTGGCAAAATGGCCAGGATCAGCCCCTGGGGGCAAAGGTAGAAAAAAGTATGCTCATCCCAGAAAAACATATAATTTCAGAAAGTACACATTCCTCCGAATCCAAATTGGGTATGCATGTCTTTCTACTCCAAAGCATCAAGCTGCAAACCTTTCCTAAATTTGGGGATAAAGGCAGTGGTTTTTACATGTCTGAAAATCGCCTAAAATATTGCAATATCTTACATATAACTGGAAAACACCCTAAATATTGATGCCACGGGTCTCTGGAACAGTCTGATGCCCAATATGCATAAAAAAACCAAAGCAGCTGGCATGTGTGGACCCCAAATTAAAATAGTGCACATGAATTTTCTCCGCTGCCCAAAGAGCTGTAACTGCATATTATATGCCACAAGACCCTCCTACCATTACAAAGACCCCCAAAAACATATATTTTTGGAAAGTACACATTTTGACGAATCCAAAATAGGTAGTTATTTCTTTCTACTCCAAACTACCATACAGTAAAGCTACACTAAATGCAGCGGGCTTTATGATGCATTTATCTCACCCAATTTCTTATATACAATTGTAAAACATGTGCCACAAGACCATCCTTACAGCACAAAGACCCCCAAAACCATATATTTTTGAAAAATACACATTCTGATGAATCCAACAGAGATAAAGACATCTTTCTACGCCAAACTACCAAACTGCAAAGCTTTTCTTAACGTAGAGGTTTTTACGACATTTCTGCAAATTGCCTAAAAATATTGCAATTGGCCACATTTATCTCACCCAATTTTGTACATACAACTAGAAAACACCCTAAATGTTAACTCCAAGGGTCTACGGAACAGTGTGATGCCTAATATGCATAGATAAATGAAAGCAGCTGGCATGAAAGGACCCCCAAATAAAAATAGTGCATATGAATTTTTTCCGCTGCCGAGTTGCCTTCTGTGAACAAAGATCAGTGACTGTGTATTATGTGACACAAGACACTCCTAACAGCACAAAGACCCCCCAAAACCATATATTTTTTGGAAAGTACACATTCTGATGAATCCAACAAATATAAAGACGTCTTTCTACACCAAACTACCAAACTGCAAAGCTTTTCTAAACATAGAGGTTTTTACGACATTTTTGAAAATCTCCTAAAAATGTTGCAGTTTGCCGCATTTATCTCAAACAATGTTTTACAAACAAAGAAAACTCACCCTAAATATGGATGTCAGAGGTCTACTAAATAGTATGTGTTATGTAAAGACCCCAAATAAAAAATGTGCATATGAATTTTCATGCTGGCCAACTCAGCTGCTGATAACAGAGCCCGACTGTGCGTTATTGCCGTAAGACCCCCAAACTGTAAAAAGACCCCCAGAAAACCATATATTTTTGGAGAGTACATATTCTGACAGATCAAACAAGGTAAAATACATCTTTGTATACCAAATCACCAAACAGCAAAACTATACTAAATATACATAAGGAACAATGATGCAGGGTTAAAATTGCAAAAAAAAACACAAAAAATGTGTAAATCAATGAAATAACAAAATAACTGATCTGACAGCATAATTAGTGCCCAAAATAGATTATTCAATAGTCACACTTCCAAAATAAACAATTTTTAGGGTTAAAAAAAACACAAATTGTAGAATAAAAAAATAAAATGTGTATACATGTGTGTAGACTTCCAAAAATTGTGTGTAAGTGTGTATATTAGTATATGTGTGCATATAAGTGTAAATAAAATGCAAAAAAAAAATTTATTTTTGTAAAATGTGTGTGTAAGAGTGTATAAATATATGTTAGTGTATGTACTATAACTATGTAACTGTTTGAGAGCCTTTAAACACTACCAAGACACAGCTTTAATTTCCACTTTTTGTTTCAAATGACAGAATTTAAATTATCAATGCAAAGCAAGTATCATAAAAGAAAAAGAACTGACCCTCATACAGTAGCTGCACACTCCCGTCCATTACATCCAAAAGCTCACGTGTAATCATTTAATAAAATGTAACTTTGAATAAATCATTAAAACAAGTGTCCAGTGTGAAAAAGTTAAAATTAAAATATAGGTTAGTTACTATCTTGCATACTCAGTATGCCCTGGTAATAGCTTGTAATAAATGGCAGAGTCACCCAAACGATATCCACTTCCAGTGCCAACCCCTTCATCCACTTGAGATTCCTCCCATAGAGTGGTTAAGTAGATGCACTTACCGTATATGAGATTTGACACAAGGCCGTTGTTGGAACTGACTATTGTGTAGAATATACTGTGCCTCAGACACACCTAAGCCACTGCATGTATCGCTAATGCTGCCCCCCTGATCCAAAAGAACCTCCAACCTCTTCACCCACAGCAAGTTCCCTCGTGATATGTAATTGAATTGTTTGCCCTAATTCTCAGTCCCTATCCGACATCCTGTCTAACCATCCACTAAAAATGCACCTGACACGTGTTTCACCCTCCACTTGCGGGCTTTGTCTTAATATTTAGAAAGAGATTTTTACAGTAAGAGTTGTGAATTGATGATCTGTCCCTGAATCAGTCATACTGGCAGAAAAATTAAATAGCTCAAAGAAGGGATTGGATGTTTTTTTTTAGCAAGGGAGAAAATACAGGGAAGACACTGTGCCAGATAAATGCAGCAAACTGCAACATTTTTAGGCAATTTTCAGAAACCTGCTAAATTAAATAAACCTTTGAAAAGTGGTAGTTTGGAGTAGAAAGAAACATCTACTCATTTTAAATGTATTACAATGTATACTTCAACAAAATATATGACTTTGCGCTTTTAAGGGGTTTTACCACATTTGTATGCAGAAGCTTAATTGACAAATGCACTGTTTTCATTTTTGTGTGCCTACAGGCTATATGTTGGTAAATTATGCATAATGGGATTCAAACTGTTCAGTAGACCTCTGGCCTTCATATTTAGGCTGATTTATCTGTGTATGTAAGATTCTAGGTAAATATGGCAAATTGCTAATATATTAAGGGATTTTCAGAAATGTTATAAAACCATCTCTAGAAAGCTTTGCAGTTTGGTAATTTGGAGTAGGGAAGTCGCGGACTGTTCGCCGGCGAACTTGTTCGCGCGAACATCGGCTGTTCGCGTCCGCCGCAAGTTCGCGAACGTCGCGCGACGTTCGCCATTTTGGGTTCGCCTTACCTGGCGCTTTTTTTTGACCTCTCACCCCAGACCAGCAGATACATGGCAGCCAATCAGGAAGCTCTCCCTCCTGGACCACCCCCACACCCCCTGGACCACTCCCCTTCCATATATAAACTGAAGCCCTGCAGCGTTTTTTCATTCTGCCTGTGTGTGCTTGCAAGAGCTAGTGTAGGGAGAGAGCTGTTACTGATTTCACTGATTTCTTTGAGGGACAGTTGATAGTAAGTTTGCTGGCTAGTAATCTACTTGATACTGCTCTGTATTGGAGGGACAGAAGTCTGCAGGGATTTGAGGGACATTTTAGGGTAGCTTTGCTGGCTAGTAATCTACCTTCTACTGCAGTGCTCTGTATGTAGCTGCCTGCTGTGGGCACTGATCTCTTCTGATCTCATCTGCTGACTGCTGTAATAACCCAATAGTCCTTGTAAGGACTGCTTTTATTTTCTTTTTTGTTTTTTTACTTTGCTAGTTGCTACTATAAGCCCAGTGCTATTAGTCTAGCAGTGTTGGGGAGTGGGACTGGTGTGCTACTGTGCTGCTCCTAGTAGTTCAGCAGCACCAACCCGAGAAAAATATTTTTTTTTTATATACATATATTTTTTTTTTCTTTTACGTATCTTACTGTTCTTTAACGTGTACAGTGCTGTTGCTGTTCTTCATAGTAGTGCACCAATAGTAGTGCACTTGCAGGCATTATTTGCTCAGTGTGTTCTTCATTTTCAAACAACAACCATCTAGCTATGGGAGCTTGTTCACATTCTGTCTAAATATCAATAATAGTACCGTCTCTGGAAACACCACCCGAGTGACGTTTTTCAGGCAGCAATAATATATTCCGTATCCACTGCTGTCGTAGTGTATACGTTAACCTTGTAGGCATTATTTGCTCAGTGTGTTCTTCATTTTCAAACAACAACCATCTAGCTGTGTGAGCTTGTTCACATTCTGTCTAAATATCAATAATAGTACCGTCTCTAGAAACACCACCCGAGTGACGTTTTTCAGGCAGCAATAATATATTCCGTATCCACTGCTGTAGTAGTGTATACGTTGACCTTGTAGGCCTTGTTTGCCCAGTGTGTTCTTCTTCTTCATTTTCAAACCACTGCCACTTAGCTGTGTGAGCTTGTTCACATTCTGTCTAAATATCAATAATAATACCGTCTCTAGAAACACCACCCGAGTGACGTTTTTCAGGCAGCAATAATATATTCCGTATCCACTGCTGTAGTAGTGTATACGTTAACCTTGTAGGCATTATTTGCTCAATGTGTTCTTCATTTTCAAACAACAACCATCTAGCTGTGTGAGCTTGTTCACATTCTGTCTAAATATCAATAATAATACCGTCTCTAGAAACACCACCTGAGTGACGTTTTTCAGGCAGCAATAATATATTCCGTATCCACTGCTGTAGTAGTGTATACGTTAACCTTGTAGGCATTATTTGCTCAGTGTGTTCTTCATTTTCAAACAACAACCATCTAGCTGTGTGAGCTTGTTCACATTCTGTCTAAATATCAATAATAATACCGTCTCTAGAAACACCACCCGAGTGACGTTTTTCAGGCAGCAATAATATATTCCGTATCCACTGCTGTAGTAGTGTATACGTTAACCTTGTAGGCATTATTTGCTCAGTGTGTTCTTCATTTTCAAACAACAACCATCTAGCTGTGTGAGCTTGTTCACATTCTGTCTAAATATCAATAATAATACCGTCTCTAGAAACACCACCCGAGTGACGTTTTTCAGGCAGCAATAATATATTCCGTATCCACTGCTGTCGTAGTGTATACGTTAACCTTGTAGGCATTATTTGCTCAGTGTGTTCTTCATTTTCAAACAACAACCATCTAGCTGTGTGAGCTTGTTCACATTCTGTCTAAATATCAATAATAGTACCGTCTCTAGAAACACCACCCGAGTGACGTTTTTCAGGCAGCAATAATATATTCCGTATCCACTGCTGTCGTAGTGTATACGTTAACCTTGTAGGCATTATTTGCTCAGTGTGTTCTTCATTTTCAAACAACAACCATCTAGCTGTGTGAGCTTGTTCACATTCTGTCTAAATATCAATAATAGTACCGTCTCTAGAAACACCACCCGAGTGACGTTTTTCAGGCAGCAATAATATATTCCGTATCCACTGCTGTAGTAGTGTATACGTTGACCTTGTAGGCCTTGTTTGCCCAGTGTGTTCTTCTTCTTCATTTTCAAACCACTGCCACTTAGCTGTGTGAGCTTGTTCACATTCTGTCTAAATATCAATAATAATACCGTCTCTAGAAACACCACCTGAGTTGTTGTTGTTGTTGTTTTAAAAATAATGCCAGGCAAAGGCAGGCCGCCACGCAGAGGCACTAGGGGCCGTGCTGCTATGCTATCCTGTGGCCCTAGGAAATTGCCCAGTTTTAAAAAGGCAATGACCCTGAACTCCCAAAATGCTGAAGAGGTAGTTGACTGGCTTACACAGCACACCCCATCCTCTACCGTTTCTAACTTTACCACAACATCCTCATCCTCCACTGCTATGGGCACCCCACGTAACACTTCCTCCACCACCGGCGCCCCTTCTTCACTGGAGTCAGAGGAGTTATTTTCACATGAGTTTCTTGAACTGAGTGATGCGCAACCATTATTGGCAGAAGAAGATGAAGGAGATGAGGACGTTACACCGGATTTAATTCTGGCAGAGAACACAACAGAGATGGACATAATGAGTGATGACGAGGAGGTCCCCGCTGCTGCTTCCTTCTGTGAGCTGGTAGAAGAAATTGATGCATCTGAGGAGAATGAGGATGAGGAGATTGATGTTTTATGGGTGCCCAGTAGAAGAGAGCAAGAGGAGGATAGTTCAGATGGAGAGACGGAGAGTCAGAGAGGCAGGAGGAGAATAAGACTTAGAAGAAGCAGGGAGGACAGCTCGCAGGGAACAGTAGGGCAACAACATGTATCGGCACCTGTGGTCAGCCGGCCAACGCACCCGCCATTGCCGCCAACGCCGCCGACTTCTACTGTTACTGCCAGATTGCCAGCCTCAAAAAGGTCAGCAGTGTGGGATTTTTTTAATGTGTGTGCCTCTGACAAAAGCGTTGTCATTTGCAATGAGTGCAGTCAGAAACTGAGTCTTGGGAAGCCCAACAGCCACATAGGTACAACTTCTATGCGAAGGCACATGAACGGCAAGCACAAAGCACTTTGGGAGCAACACCTCAAAGGCAACAGGCAAACTAAAAGCCACCCTCCTTCTGGTCCAGCATCTTACTGCTCTACCTCTGCTGTCCTTCACCCGTCTGAACCACCCTCCACTCCGCCTTCCACCTTGACCACCAGTTCCCATTCCCAGTCATCTGCCCCCAGCCAAGTTTCTGTGAGGGCCATGTTTGAGCGTAAGAAGCCAATGTCTGCGAGGCACCCCCTTGCCCGGCGTCTGACAGCTGGCTTGTCCGCACTCTTAGCCCGCCAGCTTTTACCATACCAGCTGGTGGACTCTGAGGCCTTCCGCAAATTTGTAGCAATTGGGACACCGCAGTGGAAGGTACCCAGCCGCAATTTTTTTTCAAAAAAGGGAATACCACACCTGTACCACCATGTGCAGAGCCAAGTCACCGCATCTCTGTCACTTAGTGTTGGGCCAAAGGTCCATATGACTACTGACGCATGGTCCTCCAAGCATGGTCAGGGCAGGTATGTCACCTACACTGCCCACTGGGTGAACTTGGTAATGGCTGGGAAGCAGGGAATGTGTAGCTCAACAACGACAGTGGAGTTGGTGTCACCGCCACGGATTGCACATGGTTCTGCCACCACCTCTACTCCTCCTTCGCTCTCTACCTCGTCTTCTTCCTCTTCTTCGTCCTCTGCTGCTGGGTCCTCCTCCTCCACACCTGTGCACCCCCAGCTCCCCCTAGGCTATTTGACGTGCCAGGTACGCCGTTGTCATGCTGTCTTGGGGATGACGTGCCTGGAAAGCAAAAACCATACCGGATCTGTACTCCTGTCATCTCTGCAGTCACAGGCCGATCGGTGGCTGACCCCACACCAACTGAAGATCGGAAAAGTGGTGTGTGACAATGGAAGCAATCTGTTGGCAGCACTGAGACTGGGCAATTTAACACATGTGCCCTGCATGGCACATGTTCTGAATTTAATAGTACAACGTTTTGTCTCAAAGTACCCAGGATTCCAGGACGTTCTCAGGCAGTCCAGGAAGGTGTCGGCCCATTTCAGACGGTCCTACACAGCCATGGCACGCCTTGCTGACATTCAGCAGCGGTACAACATGCCAGTCAGGCGTTTGATTTGCGACAGCCAGACTCGCTGGAATTCAACGCTCCTCATGTTGGAACGTCTGCTGCAACAACAAAGAGCCGTCAACGAATACCTGTTTGAACTGGGTGGTAGGACTGGATCTGCAGAGCTGGGGATTTTTTTACCCCGTTACTGGGTGCTTATGCGCGATGCCTGCAGGCTCATGCGGCCTTTTGAAGAGGTTACAAATATGGTCAGTCGCACCGAAGGCACCATCAGCGGCCTAATACCCTTCGCTTTCTTCCTGGAGCGTGCCGTGCGACGAGTGACAGATGAGGCTGTAGACCAGCGTGATGAGGAGCAGGAAGCGCATGATTTCTGGTCGGAATCACCAGAACGAACCCAGGCACCTGCTGCAACGCAGGGAGAGGTGTCAGAAGTGGAGTCAGAGGAGGAAGGTGGCTTTGTGGAGGAGGAGGACCAACAGGAGCAGGCTTCCCAGGGGGCTAGTGGTGACCTTTTGGGGACCCCTGGTCTTGTACGTGGCTGGGGGGAGGAGACCGTGGATGATGCAGTCCTTGATAACGAGGAAGCGGAGATGGATACCTCTGCATCCAACCTTGTGAGAATGGGGTCTTTCATGCTGTCATGCCTGTTGAAGGACCCCCGTATCAAGAGGCTTAAGGAGAAGGACCTGTACTGGGTCGCGACTGTACTAGACCCTCGGTACAAGCATAAAGTGGCAGAAATGTTATCAACATACCACAAGTCTGAAAGGATGCTGCATTTAGAAACCAGCCTGCAAAACATGTTGTACAATGCTTTTAAGGGTGATGTCACTTCAGGAACTCATCAACATTCCAGGGGCAGAGGTGCCAGTAATCCTGCCACAAGCGCACCTGCAAGGACAAAGCACTTTGGCCACTCTGTAACGTCAGACATGCAAATGTTTTTCAGTCCAAGGCAGCGGCAGAACCGTTCGGGATCCACCCTCAAAGAACGCCTCGACCGGCAGGTAGCGGACTACCTGGCATTAACTGCAGATATCGACACTCTGAGGAGCGATGAACCCCTGGACTACTGGGTGCGCAGGCTTGATCTGTGGCCAGAGCTGTCACAATTTGCCATGAACCTCTTGTCTTGCCCCGCCTCAAGTGTCCTCTCAGAAAGGACCTTCAGTGCAGCAGGAGGGATTGTAACTGAGAAGAGAACTCGCCTAGGTCACAAAAGTGTGGATTACCTGACCTTTATTAAAATGAATGAGGGGTGGATCTCGGAGGGTTACTGCACGCCGGAAGACTTGTGCTGAGTTTCTGATTCTGACTCCCCATGCAGCTGTCCTTCTCTGCACGCCTCATGACTCCACATACAGCTGTCCTTTAGCGTCCTCCTCCCTCCACCACCGTTACAAACTAGGGTGCAAACCCTACTGGTTTAATTTGAATCCAGGTAAATCCTGAGTTTTTCTGGCCTCTGTGCTTCAGTGGCTGTGACAAAAAAATTAATATTTTCAGCATTTATATGGCATATTTTTTCTGGCCTCTGTGCTTCAGTGGCTGCGACCAAAAAAACCAGAATATTTTCAGCATTTATATGGCATATTTTTTATGGCCTCTGTGCTTCAGTGGCTGTGACAAAAAAATGAATATTTTCAGCATTTATATGGCATATTTTTTCTGGCCTCTGTGCTTCAGTGGCTGTGACAAAAAAATTAATATTTTCAGCATTTATATGGCATATTTTTTCTGGCCTCTGTGCTTCAGTGGCTGCGACAAAAAAAACAGAATATTTTCAGCATTTATATGGCATATTTTTTATGGCCTCTGTGCTTCAGTGGCTGCGACCAAAAAAATTGAATATTTTCAGCATTTATATGGCATATTTTTTCTGGCCTCTGTGCTTCAGTGTCTGCGACAAAAAAAATTTATATTGTTAGCATTTATATGGCATATTTTTCCTGGCCTCTGTGCTGCAGTGGCTGCGACCAAAAAAAATTAATATTGTTTGCATTTATATGGCATATTTTTTCTGGCCTCTGTGCTGCAGTGGCTGCGACAAAAAAAAATTAATATTGTTTGCATTTATATGGCATATTTTTTCTGGCCTCTGTGCTGCAGTGGCTGCGACAAAAAAAAATTAATATTGTTTGCATTTATATGGCATATTTTTTCTGGCCTCTGTGCTGCAGTGGCTGCGACAAAAAAAAAATTAATATTTTCAGCATTTATATGGCATATTTTTTCTGGCCTCTGTGCTTCAGTGGCTGCGACAAAAAAAAGATAATTTTTCAGGAAAGTACACATGCCTAATTTTTCAGGGTTCTGCAACAGTGGCAAAATCGCATCTTTTATGGTCACCGCAGGTGATCAATAAAGTAGACCAAAACTGGGCCCACACTGCAGAATCAGTGTTTTTTGGTTCACTTCACTGTACATTGAATTACCTCTGCCTGACCGTGCACGTGCGCACAAGCACGGTGACTGCTAAACACACCACTACAGAAATATTGCCACCAACAGGACGAACATCCTGGAGGTGACAAGCGCAACTAGTAATTAAAAACTATTATTTGCTCACTTGACGGTATCATTCATTAAAGCTCTTTGCGTCTTTTTGCGTTGCAGTAAGCACCGCGTTTCGTCTTTGCGTGTGAACAGGCTGTAACCTTTACACGACTTGATTGGCATGTAGACGCCGGAAGTTTTAAAGCATTTTATTACACAGGTTTAGAAATGTAGTGTGATTTCTGCCCTTTACAGCACAAAACGCAGCGCTGTGTCAACAATGGATTTTTTAGAAACATTTTTGCCCTTGATCCCCCTCTGGCATGGCACTGTCCAGGTCGTTGCACCCTTTAAACAACTTTAAAATCATTTTTCTGGCCAGAAATGTCTTTTCTAGCTTTTAAAATTCGCCTTCCCATTGAAGTCTATGGGGTTCGCGACGTTCGCGAACTGTTCGCATTTTTGACGCAAGTTCGCGAATATGTTCGCGAACTTTTTTTCCGACGTTCGCTACATCCCTAATTTGGAGTAGAAATATTTAACCATTATGGATTAATCAGAATGTTTACTTTTATAGAATATATAGTTTTCATACCCATGGTCCCCAAAATCCCCATTATGATTGTGGGAGATAAGATGCTGTACAAGGGAAGTATTCAGGCTATTTTTAGAAATGATTTCAAAACTGCCAATTTTAGAAAGCATTCTTTGGTAGAAAGATATTCTTACCCTATTTTGATCCTTGATTTTTTTTAAAGCTTTTTATTTAGCAGTTGGCAATACATTAAGTTGCTTATATCAGATGTGAGTAATAGATAGAGCATGTAACAAAACTCTCAATAGAGTACAAAAGCACAACTCACACATCAGAAGGATTGGCATTGGGCATTTGTAAATCTGTCGAAAAAGGATAGACATCAAGCCAGTTCTCCCATACCTTCTCAAATTTATTCGGTAGGCTGCACGCTTAGTATGTCAATTCAATTAGTGGGAGCATGTGATTAACAATGTTTTAACCAGTGGTTTAACAAGGGAGACTTGGGTTGTAACCAATGTAGAATAATAGCTTTCCTTGCATAGTATTATAAAGCCCTGTAAAGTGTTCTAGTATGACTGTGGGGAACTAATTCATCTATTACCCCCAGTAGGCAATGCTAGTAGTCAGTGTGTTTTTGAATTTGTTGAACTGTAAGCCTTAAAATTAGTATGTAGAAGGTATATTTTGGGGACTCTACGAGGTCGAATTGAATTTTCAAATGAAAAAAAAATTGAATTTCGAGCCATTTTTTGTGTACTTTGACTATGGAATAGTCCAAATTCGATTTGAATTTGAAAAAAAATTAGAATATCGTAATTTAGCATGTACTGTCTCTTTAAAACTTCGACTTTGACCATTCGCCATCTAAAACCTGCCAAATTGCTATTTAACCTATGGGGGACCTACTAGAACCTATTTGGAGTCAATTGGTGGACTTTGAGAAATCAAAGGTTTTTTGGGAAAAACTTTGAATCGAATTAGATCGAATGCGCTATTCCTTCGATTTGTGCGATTCAAATTGGCCGACTATGGACCTATTCAATCGAAAACTGACCTATCCAACCAAAAAAGAACTTTGACTTAATTTCGGTTGGACTTTTTGAATTCGAATTTCAAAGTTGTTTTAATTCGAAATTCGAACCTTGATAAATATGCGCCTACATGTACAGTACTTCAATAAACCTATGTACATTGGGCATAAAATGGTCTAGTGATTTATGTGGATGATAGGGTGCTGCTCTGCAAAATGGAATCTTTGAGGTGGTTTCAGAAATGTCAATAAAATTGTCATATTTGAGAAAGCTTTATGATTTGGTTGTTTTGAATTGAAAGACAGTTTAACCCATTTTGGATTCAGGAAAATGTGTACATTCCAAAAATATATTACTTTTTGGGGTGAACTTAATTTTTTGTAGCTTTTCCTCAAACTAAAAATGTTCATTGTACCCCTGGTATTCATATTTAAGATGTTTTGTCTGGTTACCTCATGATCTGTAGGAGATCAAATACTGTAAACTGGAAGTTAAAAACTGATAACTTTATGAAAGCTTGGAGTATAAAGACATATTTACCTATTTTGGATTGATCAGAATCTGTTCCTTTCACAAATTTATGGTTTGCTAGGGCAAACTTACGATCAGTGGAATTTTTGGTCTTCAAATCTAAAGTATGCCGTTTTCTGGAGCAGTGCTTAGTTATAGTGTACTGCTTAGTAGTGATGGGCGAATTTGACCTGTTTTGTTTTGCAAAAAATTCGCTGCCAGTGAAATGTCACAGACGCCCAATAGTCTATGGGCGTCAAAAATATTTTGACGCACGGCGAAATCTAAAATATATATAAATAGTATCTGGCAAGCCTACTACATACACTTATACATAACACATGTAAAAGGAAAGAGTATTATTTATTAGTTAATATGGTATTGAAATCTTCAAGTAATTATCAGGTCAAAACATGTGAATGATAATTTACAAATGCCAACTGCTATGCGCACTTGCATCTAGTGCTAGTATGAATGGCAAGAAAGGTAGGGAATTACAACCTATGTTCCTTTACATTTATATAAGAAAATGTAGTTACTAAATTGCATGACTAAGTCATGTTATGATTTTCTTTCTGATTTTCTGTTTTCTTTGCTTAGGTGAGAAAAGAATATGGAAAATGCTTACGTACACATTGTTGTAGTAGTAAAAGTTCAGAAAACTCTTCTGGTTCTACAAAAGCATCCATATCTCGAAATCCAGGAAGATATTCCACTGGCTCACAGGTAAACAATATGTGTTGTCACAATATACAGTAGCGTGTGTGTGAGGTCTTATTGTATGTGGCAAAATTAAATGAATCATGCACTCAGTATTTGTTGTGATCCCCTTATGCAGCAATAACTGCAACTGCTGTAACTGTTGACCAGTCCTGCACATCGACTTTTGACGTTTCGAACTAAAAATCGTTCGACTATTCGACTATTCGATAGTCGAAGTACTGTCTCTATAAAAAAAACTTTGACCCCCTACTTCGGCAAGTAAAACCTACCAAGGTGCAATGTTAGCCTATGGGGAAGGTCCCCAAAGGCTTTCTAAGCTTTTTTTGGTCATAGAAAAATTGTTCGATCGATGGATTAAAATCGTTCGAATCATTTGATTCAAAGTATTTAATCGTTCAATCTAATGATTTTTCGAAAGATCCAAGTAGGAATGACTTTATAAAATCTGTACTCATTTTAGCATCTGTATAGCCTGTACAATCTTGTTTCAACTTTAAACGATTTGACTAATTGCCCCAGTTCTGAAGATGGATGTAAAATACAATATAAATACAGTAAGCTTTCACAACCACTCCTGACCTGACTCCTGCTAGTCTTTGAATTTGTAGTTGTAACTTTTAAAACAATGTAGCAGAATCCAGCTAATTAAGAGCAAGGCATTCTGAGAATTACAATGGTAATGAGAACCAAGCTGACATATTTTCAGAAAGTTCAGTGCATAAAGTTCCAAAAGGAACAGAGAAATAGTGCTTGCAACTGAATTTAAACTGTTTATATTGTATATCTGTATGAATAATGTTAAATAATTAATTTTTGTTCATTTGATCACATCTGTGCTTTAATTCACATTCAGCCATGCTTCCAGGATTTTTGGTGCTTTGCCTTACTGAATATACAGTGGTGATTGTATCTCTTCAGGCATAAGCTCAGAAGGTGTGTTGTCAGTTCACCCTCTTTGGATCCTTATAGAACAATTAATTACAGTTAACTTGGGGCTAAACATGGCAATCATTGAACTAAGCTCTCATTTTTATTTTATATATTTTTATTTTTTCTTGTTTTGATCTGTAACTGGTAGGGATGTCGCGGACTGTTCGCCCGCGAACATCGACTGTTCGCGTTCGGCGAATGTTCGCGAACGTCGCGCGACGTTCACCAATTTGGGTTCGCCTTAGCTGGCGCTTTTTTTTGCCATTTCTCCCCCAGACCAGCAGATACATGACAGCCAATCAGGAAGCTCTCCCTCCTAGACCACCCCCACACCCCCTGGACCACTCCCCTTCCATATATAAACTGAAGCCCTGCAGCGTATTTTCATTCTGCCTGTGTGTGCTTGGAAGAGCTAGTGTAGGGAGAGAGCTGTTTAGTGATTTGAGGGACAGTTGATAGTAACTTTGCTGGCTAGTAATCTACTTGATACTGCTCTGTATTGTAGGGACAGAACTCTGCAGGGATTTGAGGGACAGTGAGTTTAGGTAAGTTAGCTTTGCTGACTAGTCATCTACCTTATACTGCAATGCTCTGTATGTAGCTGCTGTGGGCACTGCTTCTGATCTCATCTGCTGACTGCTGCCTGCCTGTAACCCAATAGTCCTTGTAAGGACTGCTTTTATTTTTTTTTTTTGTTTTTTTACTTTGCTACTATAAGAGCCCAGTGCTATTAGTCTAGCTGTGTTGGGGAGTGGGACTGGTGTGCTGCTCCTAGTAGTTCAGCACCAACCAGAGTAATTTTTTTTTTTAATATATATATATATTTTTTTATTTTACTTATCTTACTGTTCTTTAACGTGTCCAGTGCTGTTTGCTGTTCTTCATAGTAGTGCAACAATAGTAGTGCACTTGCAGGCATTGTTTGCCCAGTGTGTTCTTCAAACAACTGCCACCTAGCTGTGTGAGCTTTTTCACATTCTGTCTAAATATCAATAATAATACCGTCTCCAGAAACACCACCCGAGTGACGTTTTTCAAGCAGCAATAATATATTCCGTATCCACTGCTGTAGTGTATACGTTGACCTTGCAGGCATTGTTGTTTGCCCAGTGTGTTCTTCAAACAACTGCCACCTAGCTGTGTGAGCTTTTTCACATTCTGTCTAAATATCAATAATAATACCGTCTCCAGAAACACCACCTGAGTGACGTTTTTCAAGCAGCAATAATATATTCCGTATCCACTGCTGTAGTGTATACGTTGACCTTGCAGGCATTGTTTGCCCAGTGTATTCTTCAAACAACTGCCACCTAGCTGTGTGAGCTTTTTCACATTCTGTCTAAATAACAATAATAATTCCGTGTCCGTAAACATCACCTGAGTGATGTTTTTACAGCAGCAATAATATATTCCGTATCCACTACTGTATACGTTGCCCTTGCAGGCATTGTTTGCCCAGTCTTTTTAACCAAGTGCCACCTAGCTGTGTGAGCTTTTTCACATTCCGTGTCCAGAAACATCACCTGAGTGACGTAGTATGATTTCTGCCCTTTACAGCACAAAACGCAGCGCTGTGTCAACAATGAATTTTTCAGATACATTTTTGCCCTTGATCCCCCTCTGGCATGCCACTGTCCAGGTCATTGCACCCTTTAAACAACTTTAAAATCATTTTTCTGGCCAAAAATGTCTTTTCTAGCTTTTAAAATTCACCTTCCCATTGAAGTCTATGGGGTTCGCGACGTTCGCGAACCGTTCGCATTTTTGACGCAAGTTCGCGAATATGTTCGCGAACATTTTTTCCGACGTTCGCTACATCCCTAGTAACTGGGATAATGAGTGCTAGCAAGATTGAAGGTCTGACTCAGTGCACAGTCTGCCATATGTATGCAGATTTGGAACAAGAGATCCAAAATGCTTACCTCTGTGGTGGTTGTGAGCAAATTGCCACTTTGGAGGCTCACGTTAGAGCACTAGAGCAACAAATTGCAACATTGCGGTCGATTGACAATCTTGAAAGGAGTCTTTTGCTCACTGAGCAGGACCTAGCGGGGTCAGATAGTTTGGGGGGAACAGAACAGCAGCAGGATATTGAGGCAGCTAGCTGGGTGACAGTTAGAAAATCTAAGGTGGGCAAAAGGAAAATGGAGGCTGATCTGGAGATTATACAACGCAACAAATTTGCCAGATTGTGTGAAGATGATGGGAGTATGAACTCTGGATTGGCAAATCTAGATGGGGCTGATCTCTCTAACAGCCGGGAGACCAGTTTCTCTATTAGTGGTGGGGAGGAGAGTAGAGTCAGGCCTAAGCAGATTGTGGTTGTAGGGGACTCAATTATTAGGAAAGTGGATAGGGTAATTTTTCGTCCAGATCGCTACAACCAAACAGTTTGCTGTCTACCTGGTGCCAGGGTTCAGCATGTGGTTGATCGGATAGACAAATTATTGGGTGGGGCTGGGCATGACCCAGCTGTCTTAGTGTATATTTGTACTAATGACAAAATATATGGTAGATGGAAGACCTTAAAGAATGATTTCAGGGATCTAGGCTCTAAGATCAAGGAAAGGTCTTCCAATGTCATCTTTTCTGAAATTTTGCTTGTGCCACGTGCAAGTTTAGGAAAACAACGGGAGTTTAGGGAGCTAAATGCGTGGCTCAAGTTTTGGTGCAGGAAGGAAGGGTTTGGGTTCCTAGAGCACTGGGCTGATTTTTCGTTGGGGTACAACCTATACAGTCGTGACGGTTTGCACCTCAATGGAAGGGGGTCCGCGGTGCTAGGGGAAAGAATGGCTAAGAGGTTGGAGGAGTGTTTAAAATTTCAAAAGTAAAAGTAGTAACCTCCTCCGCTGTATGCTGGCAAATGCACAGAGTTTGTCAGGTAAAATGGGAGACCTGGAATTAATTGCATGCTCTAAAAATTATGATATAATTGGTATCCCTGAGACCTGGTGGGATGAAACATGTGACTGGATTGTGAATTTAAATGGTTACACCCTTTTTAGGAGGGACAGAGGGATTAAAAAGGGTGGAGGAGTGTGTTTGTATGTAAAGCCTGAATTAAAGCCATGCGCTAAAGAAATAACAATAGCTGGCACTGGTGAGGGTGTAGAATCACTCTGGGTAGAGATTTTGACTGGGCAAAAGGTAACAAAAATAATCATTGGTGTATGCTATAAACCACCTCGTATAAGTGTCGAGGATGAAGCCCAGCTACTCTTGCAGATACAAGCGGCTTCACAGCTGGGTCAAGTTGTTGCTATGGGTGACTTCAATTATCCAGACATTGACTGGGGTAATGGGGTTGATAAGACAGAAAAAGGTAGTAGGTTTGTAAAAATGCTGAATGACAACTTTTTATTCCAGCTCGTTCAAGAACTTACTAGGAATAACTCTCTTTTGGACCTTGTAATAACTAACAATACTGAACTCATCTCTAACATTTGTGTGGGTGAGCATTTAGGGAATAGTGATCATAACATGGTCTCCTTTGAGATTCTGTTGCAGAAGCAATTCTGTAACGGAGTAACTAAAACACAAAATTTCAGACGTGCAAACTTTGACAGTATAAGGGCGTCTCTGCAACATATTAAGTGGGAAATACTTTTCACAGGGTTAAACACAGAACAAAAATGGGAAGTCTTTAAAATGCTGCTTAATAAATATACTTGTCAGTATATTCCACTTGTAAGCAAGGAACGTCGTTGCAAAGCAAAACCTTTTTGGTTCAATAGAAGCGTTGGTGTTGAGGTGGGTAAGAAAAGACGTGCTTTGAAGTTAGCTGGTACAGCCGAAACATTTATAAGGTACAAGGAGGCCAATAAATCATGCAAAGAAGCTATAAGGCAAGCTAAAATTGCTATAGAAAAGGATATTGCAGCAAGCAGTAAAAAAAAATCCAAAATTATTTTTTAAATATGTTAATATTAAAAAAATGAAGCAGGAAGGGGTGGGACCCTTACTATCAGAGGGGGGTCAGCTGGTTGATAAAAACAAAATAAAAGTGCAGATTCTGAACTCATATTTTTCATCTGTCTACATAAATGAGGAACCAGTAAGTGAAGGTTTCCTTCTTAACAGTCCCAATTCTAGTAATACAACTAATGATGTATGGTTCACACATGAAGAAATTCAAAAGAGACTAGAACATGTTAAAATTAACAAAGGTCCAGGGCCAGATGGTATTCATCTCAGGGTAATTAGCCAATTTAGCTCTGTGATTGCCAAACCTCTTTACTTAATTTTTCAGGATTCATTGAGATCTGGCATAGTGCCGAGAGACTGGCGAATTGCTAATGTGGTGCCTCTATTCAAAAAAGGATCCCGTTCTCAGCCTCAAAACTATAGGCCAGTTAGTCTGACATCAGTGGTAGTAAAGCTTTTCGAAGGGTGAATAAAGGATAACATACAGGACTTCATAGCAAATCATAATACTATGAGTTTGTGCCAGCGTGGTTTTATGCGTAATAGATCTTGCCAGACTAACTTAATTTCTTTTTATGAGAATGTAAGTAGAGACCTCGATTCTGGGTTGGCAGTGGATGTGATTTACTTAGACTTTGCTAAAGCATTTGATACAGTGCCACACAAAAGGTTATTGGTTACATTAAGGAATGTTGGCCTGGAACATAGTATTTGTACCTGGATAGAGAACTGGCTAAAAGATAGACTACAAAGAGTGGTGGTAAATGGAACATTTTCTAATTGGACCAGTGTTGTTAGTGGAGTACCGCAGGGCTCTGTACTAGGTCCCTTGCTTTTTAACTTGTTTATTAATGACCTGGAGGTGTGCATTGAAAGTACTGTTTCTATTTTTGCAGATGATACTAAATTGTGCAGAACTATAGGTTTGCAGAGTGATTTGTCTAAACTGGAAAACTGGGCAGCAAACTGGAAAATGAGGTTCAATGTTGATAAATGCAAGGTTATGCACTTTGGCAAAAATAATATAAATGCAAGTTATACACTAAATGGCAGTGTGCTAGGAGTTTCCTTAAATGAGAAGGATCTAGGGGTCTTTGTAGATAACACGTTGTTTAATTCTGGGCAGTGTCATTCTGTGGCTACTAAAGCAAATAAAGTTCTGTCTTGCATAAAAAAGGTCATTAACTCAAGGGATGAAAACATAATTATGCCTCTTTATAGGTCCCTGGTAAGGCCTCATCTGTAGTATGCAGTTCAGTTTTGGACTCCAGTCCTTAAGAGGGATATAAATGAGCTGGAGAGAGTGCAGAGACGTGCAACTAAATTGGTTAGAGGGACGGAAGACTTAAATTATGAGGGTAGACTGTCAAGGTTGGGGTTGTTTTCTCTGGAAAAAAGGCGCTTGCGAGGGGACATGATTACACTTTACAAGTACATTAGAGGACATTATAGACAAATGGCAGGGGACCTTTTTACCCATAAAGTGGATCACCGTACTAGAGGCCACCCCTTTAGACTAGAAGAAAAGAACTTTCATTTGAAGCAACGTAGGGGGTTCTTCACAGTCAGGACAGTGAGGTTGTGGAATGCACTGCCGGGTGATGTTGTGATGGCTGACTCAGTTAATGCCTTTAAGAATGGCTTGGATGATTTTTTGGACAGACATATCAAAGGCTATTGTGATACTAAGCTCTATAGTTAGTATAGGTATGGGTATATAGAATTTAATTAAAAGTAGGGAGGGGTGTATGTATGGATGCTGGGTTTTTATTTGGAGGGGTTGAACTTGATGGACTTTGTCTTTTTTCAACCCAATTTAACTATGTAACCATGTAAGCTCTCAAAGTACCTGGGGAGGACTAACATCCGGTCCTCAACCTTTGTTTATCTAGTCTCTCTTGAATTTCCTCATGTCTATCTAGAAGTTCCAATTTCTGGTGTAATTTTTTTGGCTTAAGCTACAGCACAACAGACAAAACATCACTCCATGAAAAAGGACAAGTAAAGGGATGTATACAAGAAAATGTCCAAGTCATTTAGATGTACTTGAAGTACAGTTCAGTAAATAATTAAGAAAAAGTCATTGGCCATACTAAAAAGACCACCAAGAGACCTATAAAAAGGAGTTACAGGCCTTAGTGGCTGAGATTGGAGAGACCAATTGATAGATCAGCTGTACAGCAAAAAGATAGCCCTTGTTTACTGAAACCTCATCTACAGTATGCCAAAAGACACAGGGCAGGCTCCAATGGCAGCATTTAAATAATTTACACATGCACAATTATGACGACCCCAAGTATAAAATCAAACCTATATGAAAATGGCTTAAGAACAACAATATTAATGGAGAATTTACCCTGAATGGAACAATAAAATTTCTTTGTATACCTGTACCTGACGTACTGGTATGCTGAAGAGAGTGTTTAACGCGTTTCACAAAGCTTGACATGTTGCCGTTAAAGTCTGTTCGATTTTGTTCTGAAAACAAATGGACGACTATGATACTGCTGTGGGCTTAATGCATGGGAGATTTCATTCCCATGAAGTTTACGGTATACTAGCGTGATACTAATCCTGAATTTTGCTTGTTTGACAGTTTTAATATAAAATAAAGGCCCCATGTACATACATTATTGCCCAGTTGGTATTAGTGTTGCTAGTAGTATTTTAAAATAGTTTTATATTATTTTATATGAAAACATCAATACCTGTTATAAATGTATTTAAAAATCTCAGCTGTCAGTCATATATTTCCTTCCCAAACTATATGTGCACAAAAACCAACTTACTTACAAAAAAATAACTCTCTTGTGGACAGTTACAGTATATATATTGATTACACCACCAAAGGGGAAAGAGCCATCTAAATACACAAAGGCATGACCTGTAATACATTGCACTGTCGCTAGGGACAGCAGCTGGTCACATGTTCTCTTCTTCCTGTTCCTGTACTGAGAGTGTGTGAAAGACTAAGCCACCATTTTGCAGTGTGCAGTAATGTAACTAGAGGGGGATAGGCCCTGGTGCCTGACGCGCAGCCGGGCCCCCCGCCCCCCTCCGTATGTGATTTTCAGGCCAGATTACAGTGGCGCGCGAGCTGCCGGGGGCCCTGAGGGGGGTGCCCTGGCCCGCTCACACCCCCTACTCCCCCGGTAGTTCCGCCACTGGCAGTGTGCTGTTATATGTTGCTGTGTTAATTCTTAGTAAAAGTTATTCTCTACAAGATCAGTTCCTGTGTGTGCCTGTGCTCTGGTCTTACCCACATGCTTCAGAGTTCCTGCAAAGCCTGTGTAACTTGCCTGAACAGATTTAATACGGGACAAGACATGACCTTTGCTGTGGTTCAATCTATGAATATTTAGGTAGAACTATTACGTTATTATAAAAACAAATTATGTACTGTATGTGTTTGAGCTGGAAGTGAAGCATTTACTGAGACCCAAAAGATGTAACACTCAAAATGTTTTTCATTTGGGGTACTGTGAGGTAAAACTAAGCCAAATCATACAAAGACTCACAGCTGTTTTTAGACTAATCATTTGTAACATTTTAGCCAATTGCAGCATTCCACAAACCAATTTTAGAGGCAATTTTAGAGCACTGTATTGCCTGTGCCTCATCTGTGCCAAACAAAAACACACACAAAGATAAAAACTCAGAACTGTGTCTCAATGCTTTCACTCTTTTGTATTAACGTAAAGGGATTCTGTCATGATTTCTATGGTTTACTTTATACGTCTAAATTACACTGCATACAACAATAATTCACTCTACCATTTAAAATTGTATTTTTGAACCAACAAATGTATTTTTGTTATCTTAATATTGGTGTGGAGGCTGCCACCTGAGTGTATTGTGCCTGATTCTTATCTTTGAGAGGGAGGCAGCACTTCAGAATGGAATTGCTTTGAGACAGCTATTGTTTCTCCCCTGTGCCATTGTATTTACCATGACCTAGGTCAGGCATTTCCAAAGTACAGCCCAGGGGCCAATTGTGGCCCATTTTTAAATTTACACTGGCCCGCAGCCTCAATCGTGAAATTAATAATCATGCAGCCTGCCAGCACAGTACGATCAGGAATTGTGTAGTCATAGCAGTAATATATGGGCACATTAGTGAAATGATCTGCCACTTGGTGCTGCCTGTGTGATGAAGGTGTTCGCAATAGACACGTACTGGCACGTAGTAATGCGCCGCTGAAGGTGCTAGCAATAGACACGTACTGACATGTAATGACGCACCACTCTCGCATACTTCTTTAGGGCTGAAGGCAGGGCAGCCATCAGGGGGGGACAGTTGTAGGGGGCCCCCGAGGGTAAGGGGGCCCGGCCACGCTGCAATTTCTTGATTAGCCGGGCCCCCCTGCTTTCTGAGAGCTGCAGGCTTCGGGAAGGCAGGGTGGGAGCACAAGGGGAGGTATCTTCTGTCCATTACTTGCCCTTATTGGTCACTAAGTTTAAGTCCCGATTGAGCTGCTCAGGGATTGGATAGCTGAGGTTTGAACTTCTCCTCCAGCTCATCCAATCACCATGCAGCTTTACCAGGACTTGAAATTCTGTGACCAATAAGGGAAGAAAATGCTGTCACTGGAAGAAGATGCAGCCGCCTGTGCTCCCCTCCTCCCTTCTGTAGTTGGCAGCTCACTGACAGCAGGTGGGCCACACTAATGAAGTAAGTGTAACATAGCAGGGCCCCCCCTAAAGGTCCCTGTTGTGTGGTGGGGCCCTGGGCACCACATTTTTTTTAAACTTCTGGGAGGGCAAGATTTTTTACATGGATGTTTAAGGGGGGCCCTGGCCACCAATTTTCTTATAACATGGGGGGGGCCCTGGCCACCAATTTTTTTCCCCATGTGGGGTCCTAGCCACCAATATTTTTAATGTGGGGGCCCTGACCACAAATGTTTTTTTAAATGGGGGGCCCTGACCACAAATGTTTTTTTTTAATGGGGGGCCCTGACCACAAATGTTTTTTTTAATGGGGGGGCCTAATGTGCCTAGATATTACTGCTGCAGTTAAGCAATTCATTGTTTAAATTAGTTAAATTATGTTCATGATTCAAAGAATATCAGGCTAAATGGTAGGCCACACATTTTCATCTCAACAAATCTGGCCCTTGTTGCTAAAAATTTGGACACCACTGGCCTAGGTTGTGTCAGGTAGCTGCTTATCATGTTAACTACCCATTGTTCTGTTGATAGGCTGCTGATGGACTACTGGAAGGGAGGGAAGTGATATCACTCCAACTTGCGACTGAAGTTTATCATAGCATGAGTCACGTGACCTAAGGGCAACTGGGAAACTAGCCCCATGCCAAATTTCAAAATTAAATATAAAAAATCTGATTGAATTTCCACTAGATAAAGGTTGAAGGGAAGAGATATTCTTTTTTTGAATTTCCATTCTGTTTTTTAACCTGACAGATATTCATATGATTAGAATGATTTTCTCTCATTAAAACACCATTTTCATTGACTCTGTCATTTTTTTTTAGAAATTTCTATGGGAAAGAGGGAACCCTATATAGCAAACACCTTTCATTTCCAGGTTGCTTAATGAACCCATTAAGCAACCTGGAAATGAAAGGTGTTTGCCATATTGGGTTCCCTCTTTCCCATAGAATTTTCTAAGAAAAAAATGACAGTCAACGAACTTTCTGTTGCTATCTGTTATACAGTTTATGACCACTACCTCTTTATTATTAGTAGCATTATTCTGCACATTGACAGCAGCAATAACATCTCCCCTTGCTCCTAACTGAGCTTTTAATGCTTTATCACAGAATTACAACTCGAATGATCAGCCCCTACCTTGCTGGATGTTGTAACCAATGTATGGATTGTGCTTTCTGCATGTGCCTGTGTTTGAGTTGTTCATTCTCCTTGCATATATCCTTGTTTTCTGCCATTGTTAACTGGTTTCTACAGCAGCATTTTCTACAGAAAACAAAAGATCAAAAAGTATGTTCTTGTTGCATGAAAATGACTAGTGGCGGTAATTGGTCTAGATAAGGTTAATAGTGGTGAACCTGTCATACCCACAGAGATACAAGCACTACAGGACCTAGAGGAATTATTACAAGAAAATGAACCAGAGAGTATTAGATCAGATACTTTATTAGAAACATGGCGAAGTAAGCTAAAAGTTAAGTCACAGTTTACTCCAGCCTCTTCAATTTGCCCTAATGTAGGAATTTTCCTGAATCTTGTGGTTAATGATATCTTAGAACTTCAGACCAGTGTTTATGAGAAAAACTTATCTGTAAGAGAAAAAATGGCTATCAAGGAAATGCAAAAATGGGATGATGTACAGATAAAACAATCAGATAAGGGTGGTAATGTGGTTATTTGGCCGAATGATATGTATCTAAGGGAAGCTTATAAACAACTTTCTACAAACAGTTATAAAGAAATTTTGGGTGACCCAACGGATAACTTTAAACAGTGCTACGATATAATGGTCAATGAAGCTTTTAAAGCACAAATAATAAATAGAAAAGAGAAACAGTTTTTGACTGTGGATCACCCAAGAATATACACCTTTTATCTTTTACCTAAGATACATAAAAACATTAAGGTACCACCAGGAAGACCAATCATCTCTGGCAATGGCAACCTTACTGAAAAGGCTAGCCAGTATCTAGATATTAGAATCAAACCCATAGTGGAAAATCTAGAATCTTATGCCAGAGATACTATGGATGTTTTAAACCAGTTAGAAGAACTAGTAGTACCCAAGGGAACATTGCTAATTACATTGGATGTAGAATCCTTATATACTTCTATAAAGCATGTTTCAGGACTAAGTGCTCTCCACTACTTTCTGATGAAATATATGGGAGAACTAGATGAAACTATCATATTTCTGGAGAAGTTAATGCGGTTTATCCTTTACTTTAATTAATTTACCTTTAACGGGAAGTTCTATTTACAAACCCAGGGGACCGCGATGGGAACTTCCTGTGCCCCATCATATGCTAATTTATTTCTGGGGTTTTGGGAGGAGACAATAGTATATGGAAAAATGATGTCTGCTTATACCAAGAACATATTAAAATGGATTCGCTACATTGATGATATGCTGTTAATATGGTTGGGCACAAAAGAGGAGGCCCTAGATTTTGTTGACAAACTTAATATCAACAATCTCAATATAAAACTGACTATCAATGTATCAGAATCCATGATTTCCTTCCTGGACCTCATGATAATTAATAACGAAGGGGGCAAGTTAGTAACTAGGAACTATAGGAAGGAAACCGCTATGAATTCCTTGTTAAACTTCTCCAGCTATCATCCTTATTCATTGAAAAAGTCTCACCCAATAGGTGAATTTCTACGCCTGAAAAGAAATTGCTCTTCCTTTGAAATATTTAAGGAACAGGCCGGGGAACTAAAAGTCAGATTAAAACAAAGAGGGTACTCCGGGAAACTGGTAAAAAAGGCATAGCATAGAGCCCTATGTACTGAGAGGTCACAATTATTACAGATAAAAGAGAAATCCACTGACTACAATACAGTGAGATTTATCACCACATACAACACAAACAGTTGTCAAATACAAAATATTATCAATAAACATTTGTCGATTCTAAAAGAAACACTGAGTACCATTCTTGATGAAAGAGTTTCAATTTGCTATAACCTAAGTCCGAATTTAAAGGACATATTGTCCAATAGTCATTTTAAAAATCCGAAGAAACTGGCTAGTAATAGGGGATGTTTTCCATGCGGTGAATGCAACATGTGTGGGAAAATGTCAAGAACTACCTTTTATGACAGATTTGGTAAACATCATAATGTCAATTCACATATTAATTGCAAATCCAGGGGAGTGATTTATTGCTTGGAATGCCAGTGTGGCAAGAAATATGTGAGTATGACAACCCAAATGCTGAAGATAAGAGTTCAGCAGCATTGCAGTTCTATACGCAATGCTGGCAAGACTGATAAAACAGATGCAACTCTATCTACAGTTGCTTGGCATTTTGAAAAATACTATAATATGAATCCAGCAGACAAAGTTCTGGGCCATAGAAAAAATCAATCTAGGCATCAGAAAGGGTGATCTGGAACAAGCACTTCTCAGAAGGGAAAGTTACTGGATTTTCAAATTAAATACAATCTCTCCTAATGGTATAAATGAAAATATGCTTTTCCAGGCATTCATCTAAGTCTATATACACCTATATTAATGCTTTGATTAAAAACAGTGAACCGAAATGTTACTTCTGGACATTATATTGGTTGCTATGGTAAATCTCATTGGTAACCTTTTTCCCCATAGATCCGTGGTAAAAAAACCTGACATCCTCCCCTTATGGGAGGAGATAACCTAATCATTGAGCCTGGTTGTATTCCTGAGACAAACTGGAGTGATTGACATGTTAGAAAAGCTGTGAGTATCATGCTGACAGGTGTGCAGCAATGAGGCTCCACAGTGTGAGAATCTCGCGAGATCTCAATGAGATCTCTATGATGTCAGATGCTGAAGCTTTAAAAAGCCATGCAACGGATGAAAAGCCCATTTGCCTTGATAAAGCGTAAGCGAAACGTACGTCGGCGAGCCTTCAAAACCTTTTTTTTAAAAAAAAGCTCATTATTGAAATCTTACCTTTTTAAATGGAATTGTAGCGCTATTAGCGCAGCATTCATTCCTCTTATTCTCTTTTATCCCTAAGGCACTGAGGATTTGTTGGTTTTATAGCAAAGTTAGCTCTCCTTACAAGACAGTTAAACGTAGTAACGAGACCACAGTCCTCAGTGTTCTGCCTTTCTCCCACGTGTGGTGTCCCAGGGCTTAGAACAACGCAGCCAGTTTCTTCGGGACAACTCCACCTCTATACTATTTTCTAATTTCTAACTTTTATTCATGAATTGCTGACACTTTATTTTTAATTGTTTGATACCATGAACTCACTTTAAAATTATAACTACAGCACTAGCACCTTATTTAATTCATATAAGAACCATGAACTTTTAGATTTTTCATCAATTGTGTGTATATACATTTTGTTGAAGGTCACAGCACCTAATTTATAGCACTTAAGTACTTTAATCATAATTATTTGTATTAACACAATTGATTGAAATACCATTAATTGTATGTTGGTGCTAAATTGATTGAGAACTAAGCATATGTTTATAATAGCACTAAGCACTTATATAATTAGATCTCAATTAATTTTAGTAAGGTAGTGTGGGGTTTTACTGCTTTCTCTTGTTTTTAGTATCCCTATTCTGGTTTATATACCTCTACACAGCCTGAAATTGGGTAATACAAGTGAGTGAACATTAATTACAAGTGAACTATATTTTTGTTTGTAGTGGAGGTAATTGCAGAGCGCTGCTGAAGGTAGCAGAGAGTACAAGTTCAGTGGGTTTTCTTTGTCCTTTAATGGGGCCCAGCTGTGTAGTACTTACATACTTTCCAAAATCTGAAAAACGAAGAGGGATATAATTAACTTCATGGATAGTGAACAAACAGAACAAATGGTGAGCGACAATAGAGTAGGTTATAAAAACACCCAAAAATTGTATTTATTAAATTACTACTCACAAGTGTGATTTAAAAAAAAAAAGAAATAGCCTTTTCGCTGGTGTGCAGGAAACAAACTGTTGGATTAGATTACATTGCCTGTAGACATTAATTAGCAGACTTTCTCCTTCATTATGTACTTGTATTTTTCAGCTTCTGCAGTCCTTTGGGGCTGTTGGTTAAGGAATGTAAGGACAGCTTATTTCTTCTTCCAGGGTGAATCCTTGTAGCAGCTCCCTATGTTTCAGGTCATGTGATCCATGATCAAGGGATGCTGCTCCTGACCTCCCCTTCCTTTAAAAGACATAGTTGCACAAGTTAAAGGTATTGTCGCAAGTTAAAACATAGTGGCACAAATTTAAGGCATAGTTGCACAAATTAAAGGTATTGTGGCACGTTAACCCCAAACAGCAATGACAAACATGTAAGCCATACCTAGTTAAACTGACAATTGAATTAAATTATCATCAAAGCCATAGCTAAGTAAACAGGTACATTAGATTACTACCAATTTTATATTACAGTTACCTTTGCAATTATAGATTTAAGCAAAAGTGCTCTCCTATAAATCACCTTAGGTGGCTTCTGATGAGCAGGACCAAATGGAGGGTCTGCTTGATGTATACCCCAATGTTTTGAATTTTCTTTGAATCATTATTAAAGGAATTGTTCAGTTTAAAAATAAAAACTTGCTGTGCAAAATAACAAATGTTTTCATTACAGAAGTTAAAAAAATGTAATCTGTAAAAGCTGGAGTGACTGGATGTCTAACATAATAGCTAGAACACTACTTCCTACTTTGCAGCTCTCTTGGTTTACACTGATTGTTTACTGCCTGGTTACTGCCTTAGAGCATACCTCCCAACTGCCCATTTGTTTGTGGGATAGTTCTGATTTTGACAGCTCAACCCACAGTCCCAGATTGAAATGTCTCGACTTTCTCTTTGATCTCCTGCACTGAACAGCCATAAAAAGATACAAAGTTTCTTAAACTCAATTGGCTTTTGGCAGAGAGCCCAGAATTTGTGGCAGGTGCACTTAGATACATTTGTAACAATTTTAGATAAGCAAAGAAACAATTGTAACAATTTAAAACAAGTAGGTCTCTTGGGGAAACTTTGACTTGTAGCTTAAAGGGCAATTCACCTTCATTAGCAAAACTGTTATAACACATAAAAACCACAGAAATGTGTTCAAACTTTCATAACCTGCCAAATTTTGTAAAATGTAAACATGTAATTAGGGGGCCACAAAATGGACATGGTCAAAAAAAATTCTCTCTCTTTTGCTCTCTGTGCAGCAAGTTTTTTTTCCCTCTTTCTATTTCCAAAAATAGGAAGTTGTGTTCTGTTCTGATAGACATCTGTTCACTCCAGCCTTTATAGATTACATTTTTGGCTAGCCAACTATATAAGAAACATTTTTATTTGGCACACCCTATCTACTTACCCAGTTTTATTGTCTTTGAAATGGCCATAGGTCCAGAGCCCCCCCACAAAGTCCTTATTGGACCCCATGGCCATCCCTTAAATCTGAAGGAAAAATCCCCCTTGAAATGAAAAATAATTATTAAACAACACAAATCATGTACCCAGTCCAAACTAAATTCCATGTATTTCCTAATAAATCGAGTAAATTTCTCCAAAACGTATGAAACAGCTTGCAGACCCAACTTATTATCAATACTCATGAACATACAGAGACACTGCACCTATTGTAATCCATAAAGGTTTCCCAATAGATGTTGAGAGTTTCTAAAGTATGATGGGAGTATGATGATGATCTTTTATAATATGAAATATTAATTTTAATACGTTTGTCTTTCATGCTCTAATAAACCTAACCTGAAAGTGTGTAACTGTGAGCCTTAGCTCTCTGCATCTCTGAAATGCTAGTCTATGTGCATGCTGATTAACTCTTTGATTGCTCCAGTTATCTTAAACCTTAACCATTATAGTGCTTAGCATCTTTCATCGCTAGTCTAAAGTAGTGGCAGCAAGTTTTGTATGAGTTTTGGGGGTGTTGGTTGGTCTGTGGGTCTAACCTGTGTGCAAGTTGTGCGAGAGTATTAGTTAGTGACCCCTGATAGCCACACCTAAAGTCACGCACAACTGGAAGTACCATAATCATGACAATGATATTGTATTTGTTTTTGGTGTTACTATACCCACTCCCTCCTGTGGGATCCAATACTCCATATCTATTAATGTGTTAATGCTACATGTATGGGTATTATGAGGGGATTCCCTGTAATAGGACATATGTAATCAGTTAACATTTGGCTATTGATAAGCTGTATATCTCCATTACTGGGGTGTCTGGTGGGTTGTGATACCACCTCTTTATTGGGTGGATGTGATATTTATTATAAATGTTGTTTGTCACTCCCTTAATCTTGCCCAAATTGTGTGTGGCTATATTTTGTAAAGGGGAACTCCACAAAAACATAACTTAAAGTTTTTTGAAAAGTAAACATAATTTCAAGCAACTTTGCATACATCATTTAAAAAATATGCAGACTTTTCATGATTTGTAATGGTTTCTGACAGTTCCCTATGCCTAGCCCCCTGCTCTCCTGCTGATCTCTCTGACTACTTTGCGGACCTGGCTGACTACCGTTACTTTGTATCAACAGCCAGCTGTCCTCATCCTGCATCCTCCAAACCCCACAATTCCCTAAACTAGCGGTGTGCGGGTTATGTAGTTCCTGCATGCTGCCTGTAAGCTGTGGAGGATTTGTTAAAATTTGTAACATCAGTGTTTAGTCCCTCCTTCCCTGCAAGGATTTGAAATGATGCAGAAAGAGATCTGTTAAACACTGGATTTCAGCATAGAAAATTGCATTTATTCATACTTTTTTTAAAGAAACAGGGAACTGTGGTGGATATATTAGGGGTTTTGTGTTATGTGGGCCTCTTTATCAAATTTTGGTTTGGAAGCCGGAGTTCCCCTTTAAATATGAGGGGGGTTTATGGTTCTAATGTCTAGATATCCTAGATTGATTTACTCCCATTTGCTTGCCTTTCTGATAATCCTCCATATCTTGTGCTAACTTGATTCTTCCTTTCTATTATTTCTTTTTCCATTGAAATTTACATATTTTTAGTATAGGAATCAAATTCTTTATAATCGTCTCTGCCACTGTGTTTTTCTAATTGCCTATTTAAACTCTTCTACCAGTAGGTCTACCAGCCTTTAGCTGGTGATCAGTAGAGCTCAAGACACTGTCAACAAACAGATTATCTAAATCACCCTCCTGTTTCATGCTTTTCATTTATTATGTTATGGTTACATAAGAAATAGTTGTTTGTTAAATATAGCAATATCAATTTTCTCATAAATTAATATTTAAGTAATATTTTCTGTGGAACAGAATGCTAAAAATGCTTTTATGGATGTAGATGGTGATGGGCAAATAAATTCGCCAGGCATAGATTTGTGAAAAATTTGCTGTGACAAAAAAAATTGTTGTGTGTCAAATTTGTCGCACGCATAAAAATTGTCGCATTTAAAATGTCAAAATTATTCGGACGCCCATATATTTTAGTGCATTTTAGTGCATTTGGACAGAATAGTTGTGTGTAAAAATTGTCGCTTGCATCACAATTGTCGCACGTCAAAATTATATGACGCCCATTGCATTTTGCAAAGTTTCGATGATTCGCACATTTTCCCGGAACGGGACAGATTCGCCCATCACTACATGTAGATCATAATGGGATAACATTACTAAAAAGTAGGCCTTGCATTAGTAAAGCATGGGCACTCCTGCTCTATATTTTATTAACATATCAATTAGTTTCAGTGAGCATTGTTTTAGTATACCACCCACTTTCTTTAAAACATCATATTCTGTACGACACGATTTATTAATCCTCAGTTGACAAGGTATTTTTTCTTTGAATATTGATTCAGTAGGTTTGTGTCCTACCAATGTCTCACTTTTTCCATGTAATTTTCCATTTGCTCAAACAAGACCCCTATATTTCTAAAGCCTAATTGCAGTCTAATATATTTATAGTTTCAATCATTTATTTCTCTATTCAAATCTTTCTCCATATGCTCTACAGCCTATTTTGTATCTAGTTCTGGCATCTTTTAAGTGAGTAAGAGGGTATTTAATCCAACTAATTAAAATTTTGCAAAACAAAAAAAAATTAAAAGTTATCCAGTGTAAAATGTGCATATATATATATATATATATATATATATATATATATATATTATATATATGTAACACCTATTTGGGCCGCATAGCACACAAATAGTTAAACTGTCCAGCTAGCAGTAGAAGCATGGGTTACATGCGACTTCACACAACAGGGTCAGGGCCTTCGCCATGTGGAAGTGTTCCCTCTATGGTGTAGTGCAACTACATCCCCCAGGCTACTGTGCATACAACAAACAAATTGGGCGCCAGGAGGTTCTTGCAGTAAAACAGAAACGGTTTATTGAACTATGCACGAGGCAAGTGACCACAGGTTTCGTACTCACGCAGGAGCTGCAGGCATTAGGCATTTCTCACAGAGGAAAGATCTCCATTAGGCATTTGCAGTATTACACACATTCCCTCCTGGAAGTTGTCAGGCAAGCAGCTTCTACCCTACAGTCCCTCTTCACTGAGGTTCCTGACTGGAGGCAACACATAAAGCCTCTGGGAAGCTACTCCCTTACTGCAAATCCTCGTTGGAGCTTCAGCTGCTCTTTCTCTCTCACCTCTCTGCCTTTCTCTCCTAGAGAGACTATGACAAGTCTGCCCTAGTGTCACTATTCCTCATTCACGGGGTTACCTGGTCCCCGACTTCTTCTTCCAAAGCACATGGGCCTTTCTGGGCCTAGCTGTGCTCAGGCTCCCCTGAGCACACCCAGCTGGATCACCATCCACAGGCCAAAGAGGAAGTGGCCACTCCCTACACACACTATATAGCAGTGTAGCAGGGAGTGTCATTCTCTCCTGGCAGATCACTCCAAGAAAAAGGTGGGGGCCTTAAAGCTGCAGGGCAGATTAACCCATACCCATAGGGGCCCCTACATACACCCGGGGGAAAAACCCATTTCGTCCCGACAATGGTTTAAACATCCCCAACATATATCAACTTACAGTACCATCACATCCACTTCTGGTATCCTCTCCTAAGGCATACCTGGTAACAATGGTCACTGTAAAGGAAACACAGCATGCACAATACTGTATCAAACATTTTCAATTGCATAATAAACAGTTGCAGTTGGTCAACTTTATTACACATCTGCAAAAATACTTCTCCCCCTCCCAAGGGTCCACACAGGCCAGTCCTTGGGTGCAGAAACACTACTCAGCGAGTAGGTGAAGGCAGAAGAGTTGTGGTGGAGATCAATAGTCTTTTGTTAGAACCCACTTAGTCCACAGTCCTTCCAGCCACAAAAAAACAAGCAAGCAGCACTCTAGGCATCTCATTCTGCAGGAGTCCATAGAAGAGCTGTAGCAATCACAGAAGAATCCATCCTCCAGGTCCTTCTCTCACATCAGGGGCACAAATGAACAGGGAGTGGTCCCAGCAGAGACATCCATCTTCCTCCCATCCATTCCAACCGACATCCGCAGGACTTCGTGAAATTCGGGGCGAACCTCCAAGCCCGAACCCACGGCCAAACACTCGGAAGAAAATTTGTACGAATCGAAGTATTCGTACGTTCCGTTTATCCACTTCGAAAAATTCGTACGATCCATTCGTACGCTCCGACAAATTCGTACATCCATTCGTACGATTCGAACAAAAAAATGCACAGCCTGGTTTTAGGGAATCGAGCCCCACGTTGGGCGCCAAATGTAACACCTATTTGGGCCGCATAGCACACAAATAGTTAAACTGTCCAGCTAGCAGTAGAAGCATGGGTTACATGCGACTTCACACAACAGGGTCAGGGCCTTCGCCATGTGGAAGTGTTCCCTCTATGGTGTAGTGCAACTACATCCCCCAGGCTACTGTGCATACAACAAACAAATTGGGCGCCAGGAGGTTCTTGCAGTAAAACAGAAACGGTTTATTGAACTATGCACGAGGCAAGTGACCACAGGTTTCGTACTCACGCAGGAGCTGCAGGCATTAGGCATTTCTCACAGAGGAAAGATCTCCATTAGGCATTTGCAGTATTACACACATTCCCTCCTGGAAGTTGTCAGGCAAGCAGCTTCTACCCTACAGTCCCTCTTCACTGAGGTTCCTGACTGGAGGCAACACATAAAGCCTCTGGGAAGCTACTCCCTTACTGCAAATCCTCGTTGGAGCTTCAGCTGCTCTTTCTCTCTCACCTCTCTGCCTTTCTCTCCTAGAGAGACTATGACAAGTCTGCCCTAGTGTCACTATTCCTCATTCACGGGGTTACCTGGTCCCCGACTTCTTCTTCCAAAGCACATGGGCCTTTCTGGGCCTAGCTGTGCTCAGGCTCCCCTGAGCACACCCAGCTGGATCACCATCCACAGGCCAAAGAGGAAGTGGCCACTCCCTACACACACTATATAGCAGTGTAGCAGGGAGTGTCATTCTCTCCTGGCAGATCACTCCAAGAAAAAGGTGGGGGCCTTAAAGCTGCAGGGCAGATTAACCCATACCCATAGGGGCCCCTACATATATATTTATATTATATATATATTTATATTATATATATATATATATATATATATATATATATATATATATATATATATATATATAAAAAGAAGATCAGCACTCACTGTAGTTTTGGTGAATTCGTGTTGATTTATTTGTCAAAAATCACATCTTATCCGACGTTTCGGTCCCACATGGGGACCTAAATCACATCTTATCCGACGTTTCGGTCCCACATGGGGACCTTTTTCCTTGAAAAAGGTCCCCATGTGGGACCGAAACGTCGGATAAGATGTGATTTTTGACAAATAAATCAACACGAATTCACCAAAACTACAGTGAGTGCTGATCTTCTTTTCATATATATGAACTACATTTGGATCGAGCACCACTGGCTTTACCTTTTGGTTTGTGTGCGGGCACTGTGGGACTTCATATATATATATATATATATATATATATATATATATATATATGTAGTCGTGTTCCAAGGAATGACACACTCCAGGACTTCATAATGAGATCAAGCAAAGTGAAGTTTATTTGTCAACGTTTCGGTCCAGTCTGGACCTTTCTCAAGACATTTTTCAGCTTTTCACCCTATAAAAAGTAAAAGACGCCAGCGTTTTTTTTGGATTTCAACTTTTTTGGAGCAATCCCTATCTACTCTATTGCACTTCGCCTGATCTGAGGTGGCGAAGTAAAGTTTGGAGCAATAGGTAACATTCACGAAAATCCGCAACTTAGTGAATTCGCATAGTTACGTCCCTTCACCAGAGCGCAACTTCGCCTGGCGTAAGGGTGCGAAGTAGCGCTAGAGTAGGTCTACTTCGCTAGCAAATTTATGCCAGCACCAGTTAGTAAATCGGCGAAGTGGCAAAAGTGGGCTGCCTGGTAGGATGGTGTTGTCACTATGAGCTGCTTGGTAGGATGGGCTTCCTATGAGCTGCCTGACAGGATGTTGTCGTCACCATAAACTGCCTGGTAAAAGGTGTTCTTATGAGCTGCCTGGTAGAATGGTATTGTCACTATGAGCTATCTGGTGGGATGGTTTCCAGTGAGTTGCCTGGTAGGATGGTGTTGTCACTATGAGCTATCTGGTGGGATGGTTTTCCTATGAGCTGCCTGACAGGATGTTGTTGTCACTATGAGCTGCTTAGTAGGATTGGTTTCCTATGAGCTGCCTGACAGGATGCTGTTGTCACCATGAGCTGCCTGGTAGGATGGTTTTCCAGTGAGCTGCCTGGTAGGATGGTGTTGTCACTATGAGCTACCTGGTATGATGGGTTTCATATGAGAATGTTGTTGTCACCATGAGCTGCCTGGTAAATGGTGTTGTCACTACGAGCTATCTGGTGGGATGTTTTCCAGTGAGCTGCCTGGTAGGATGGTGTTATCTCTAAGAACTGCCTTGTAGGCTGGTTTTCCTATGAGCTGCCTGATAGGATGTTGTTGTCACTATGAGCTGCCTGGTAGGATGGTTTTTCCAGTCAGCTGCCAGGTAGGATGGTGTTGTCTTTTTCAGCTTCTAAACCAAATAAACTAAAAAAAGACAAAGTCCATCAAGTTCAACCCCTCCAAATGAAAACCCAGCATCCATACACTCACCCCTCCCTACTTTCACATACATTATATATACCCATATCTATACTAACTATAGAATTTAGTATCACAATAGCCTTTGATATTATGTCTATCCAAGAAATCATCCAAGCCACTCTTTTGGCATTAACAGAATCAGCCATCACAACATCACCAGGCAATGCATTGCACAACCTCACTGACCTCACTGTAAAGAACCACCTACGTTGCTTCAAATGAAAGTTATTTTCCTCTAGTCTGAAGGGGTGGTCTCTGGTACGGTGATCCTCTTTATGGGTTTTATATGAGATGCCTGGTAGGATGGGGTTGTCTCTGTGAGCTGCCTGCTAGGATGGTTTTCCTATGAGCTGCCTGACAGGATGTTGTCATCGTGAGCTGCCTGGTAAATGGTGTTCTTATGAGCTGCCTGGTAGGATGGTGTTGTCCCTATGATCTATCTGGTGGGATGGTTTTCCAAGGAGCTGCCTGGTAGGATGGTTTTCCAGTGAGCTGTCTGGTAGGATGGTATTGTCTCTGTGAGATGGCTGGTAGGATAGTGTTGTCTCTGTGAGCTGTCTGGTAGGATGGTTTTCCTATGAGCTACCTGACAGGATGTTGTCACCATGAGCTGCCTAGTAAATTGTGTTCTTATGAGCTGCCTGGTAGTATGTTGTTGTCACTATGAGCTGCCTGGTAGGGTGATTTACCTATGAGTTGCCTGATAGGATGTTGTTGTCAGTATGAGCTGCCTGGTAGGATGGTTTTCATTTGAGTTGCCTAGTAGGATGTTGTTGTCACTATGAGCTGCCTGGTAGGATGGTTTTTATATGAGCTGCCTGATAGGATGATGTTGTCTCTATGAACTGCCTAGTAGGCTGGTTTTCCTATGAGCTGCCTTATAGGATGTTGTCACTATGAGCTGCCTGATAGGATGGTTTTCCCAGTCAGCTGCCTGGTAGGATGGTGTTGTCTCTTTCAGCTTCCTGGTAGGATGGTTTTCCTATGAGCTGCCTGGTAGGATATTGTTTTCACTATGAGCTGCCTGGTAAGATGGTTTTCCTATGAGCTGCCTGATAGGATGGTGTTGTCTCTCTGAACTGCCTAGTAGGCTGGTTTTCCTTTGAGCTGCCTTATAAGGATGTTGTCACTATGAGCTGCCTGATAGGATGGTTTTCCCAGTCAGCTGACTGGTAGGATGGTGTTGTCTCTTTCAGATTCCTGGTAGGATGGTTTTCCTATGAGCTGCCTGGTAGGATATTGTTTTCACTATGAGCTGTCTGGTAAGATGGTTTTCCTATGAGCTGCCTGATAGGATGGTGTTGTCACTATGAGCTGTCTGGTAGAATGGTTTTCCTATGAGCTGCCTGATAGGATGTTGTTCTCACTATGAGTTGCCTGGTAGGATGGTTTTTATTTGAGCTGCCTGGTAGGATGTTGATGTCACTATGAGCTGCTTGGTAGGATGGTTTTCCTATAAGCTGCCTGATAGGATGGTGTGGGATGGTTTAGGACCTGCCTGGTGGGATAGTGTTTTTCCTATGTTCTGCCTGGTAGGATTGTGTTCCTATTAGCTGCCTGGTAGGATTGTATTCCAATAAGATGCCTGGTGGGATGTGTTCTTATGAGCTGTCTGGTGGGATGGCATTCCTATGAATGCTTGGTGGGATGGTGTTATCCCTATGAGCTGCCTTATGAGATGGTGTCACCTCAATGAGCTGCCTGGTGGAATGGTATTCCTATGAGTTGTCTGGTGAGATAGTGTCATCCCTATGTGCTGCCTTTGGGGATGATGTTATCTGTATCTGCTTCATAGTAGGATGGCATCCCCATGAGCTGCCTAGTGTGATGGTGTTCTTCTGAGCTGCCTGTTTGGATAGCATCCCAACAAACTACATGATGGGATGGTATCATTCATATGTGCTGTCTAGTAGGATGGTGTTCCTATGAGCTGCCGGTCAGATGGTGAAATCTCTATGTGCTACCTGATGCGACTCTGTGATCCCTATCTGCTGCCTGGTAGGATGTTGTTCCAATGAACTGTCTGGTAGAATTCTGTAGTCCCTATTAGGTCGATTATGATATGTTTTTTTTATGTGCTGCCTGGTAGAAAGGTGTCTTCAGTAAGCTATACTGACAGACTCTTTGGACATAAATGACATGTAAATGGTGTATTGTCAAATGAGGAACTGATATTACATAGGAACTAAAACCCTCTATTTTTAACTGATAGTCCTCGTTGCACTGTTCATGCTGCAATCATATCAGGAATCACTGAATACTGCACCAGATTAGAGTTTTAGATTTTTAACAAATTAGATTTTTGAATACTGCACCAGGACCATAAGTAGGCCTCCAGTGTTCATGCACCTACTTTATTATTAATAAATAAATTATTATGTAGACCTTGGAGCCAAAGTAATGCAGCTAAATGTGGCAGTTTCCAAATCTATCACACACTTCTGTAGTGTGGCACCAGGTACACGGGAAACATTGACTTTTTTTAAAGTGTGGTTTATGCAGGGGCACATGGATAATTGAATTTTTAGATTGTAAGCTCTGTTGGACAGGGCCAACTGTACTACTTATATCAGTGATTGTCTTCTTGTATGTAATCAGTATGTTCAATGTGTACACATAATTTATTATACAGTGCTGTGTAATATGTTGGTGCTTTATAAATTCAGTACTAATAAATCACTTTTAACTTTTTACAACTACTGCCATATATGACCGAGGTCTTATTTGTGAAGCTACATCTTTACATTGGTTTGTTTATTATCTTAGTGCTATATTATTACTGTTCCTTAGAAGCAACATAAACACTAATTGTGGTTGCTTTATAAATACATGTTAATAATAATAATAATAATTCTGGTAAAGTTTAAATGCTATGCTGTGGTCCAGCAACACCAAATTTATATTCTTTAGGGGATTATGACACATTCCTATAAAAACCCATATGAACATGTCAGTATTCCTGTGGAAATTTAGGGTTTTATTTTTTTCCAGATTAAAAAGCCCCATGCCACCCCAAGCCCAGTGATACCAAAAAGTCAGCATGGGAAAGGGAGAAGCAGATGCTGAGCAGTAGACTGATTACAAATAAAAAAACTCCTGGGGACTATAGATTGCATTGCCTCCAGCACAGCGTGACTGATAGAATCAAACAGGATCCTAAATTGTGTCATTTTTAAAAAGAAAAAAGTTTTTATATTGTTTGAAAAACTTCCCAGCATGTCAGGGTCAGTAGAATACAAAATTATCCTCCAGTGGGAATCCTGACTGATCTGTGGAAATCTAGCTATATGTTCTTTAGCTTTAGGGCTATGACTCACTTGGGGATTAATTGCCCACAATGAATCTCCTCTTCTGTTTCCCCACCAGCATTACTGTAAATCACCAGTGGAAATACATATGCAGGGGTTTGTTTTTCAAAAGACATCTGAAGTTTCCTGAGGCAATGATGGGTGATAGAAGGATATTTCTATAAATTCACTCCATGTGAATGGAACTAGAACTAGTGATGCACAGAGTGGCCTGTCACCTGTTTAGTTAGATAATGGGCGCATTGCAGATGACTTTTGGGCCATATTCGCTGCAAGTCCAGCCACTTCTCGATCATCCATAACGTGTCCTAACCCAACATCTTATAACCAGCATGACTTGTCATTGCTATTTATATACTCAAGCACACCTGCCCCTTCTGATGAGATCAGAGACAGTCAGGTTGGCACAGGCATATAAATAAGCATGATGGGCCATGCTTGAGATGGATTAGGGTGAGTTAGGGTCAGCAGGACATTGGGGCTTAGGACTGCAAGAAGCAGTTGTGGCAAGTTCCCACAGTCACTGAACAAAAAAAGTCCCATTCATTAAAGGTACTTGCTCCTTAAGGTTGCCATATGCAAGGAGATCCGCTTGTTTGGTGGATCTCTCCCCAGTATGCAGACATTGAGGTGGGTGATATCGGGCTGATCGTGAGACTGCATCAACGAAAAGATGTGGCCGCGATCCAACGGGATTTTTTTACCCAACACGATCGGCATCTGCCCGACTTACGGCCAGATATGGATCGTGGATATTGTGCCTCTATTAAGTCGTGGTAAGAAATTGATTGAACTTACATTTGACAGTAGCTTACTCAAAAGAACACAGCCTTAGATGAGCTTTAATTCCTTGACCTTTATTGATAAAGGGATGCAAGAAATTGAAATCCAAAAAATGTATCCTCGAGGTAAAAACAAAATACCTTTTCACCCTGAGCAACATATAAATGACTGCCCCTCTAACGTAAGGTGACCAGATTTTTGTAGAGAAATCCGGGGACAGGGCGAAGTAAGCTGTCTTGAAGAAGATGGCCTTGTTGCCTGGAAACAATTTCACAGTTCAAAATACTTAAAGATAAAGATACTTAGAAAATAGTTTAAATGCACCTCGGCATGGCCCTGGATTGAAACCTGTCTTGAAGAAGATGGCCCTGCTGTTTAGACATGACCCTGGAACCTTGTTACACAGTTCAAATGCGAAGATAATTAGAATTAAAAAACAGTTTAAATACTGCTGCTGCTGTCATTGAGTTAGTCAGTCATAATACCTAACACTTATATTTCTTTAAAATGGGAAAAAATCAGACTCCATCTCTCACAAATTGACAGATTATCAGAGTTCCATTCTTGCAATTTTGTATCTGTTGTAAAACATTTTAAACAGCTAATTTCATCAAACAAGTCATCCTCCTTTATATCTAATAGATCTGACTTACTCTTACAAAAACTGAACAGCCTCCTCAAAGGACTGCCTATCAGGTAAATTTTTTTAGTAAAACACACTCAGTTTTATCAATGTGATCAACATGAGCACACCAAGCATTCAAGTAATCTACGCCTGTATTGTAAAACTCATTAGAAACATGAAGGTAGTCCGCTTTGGTATACATAACAGGTGAACCAAGCCATGCCTACTTGCAATTACTAATATAGCAATGGGAGTGAACCAGGGCCTTAACTGTCTACTCACTTAGAGCAGTGGTAACTAATACAGCCCAAAAACACCACGGGCCACTGGACCCTGATTATTGACTTAACAAAGAAACATGGAATGTATTAGCCATTTTAACAGATGCTGGTAGCTCTAAACGGACCAGGACAGGATAATATCAAACATTTTGTAATGATCAATAAACTTTTTTTAAAGGTTTTTATTTTTGCATTTTAAACAAAAAAGAAAATCAATAAAAAATTATAATAATTATTGTACTTGGCATTTGCAGAATAAACTGGGTACAAGTGATAGCATAAAACAGTGATTGACATGTTACAAACTCATATCACAACTTGCAGTCAGAGAGCTATCTGATAACAATGCCTGGGCGTTGACATCCAACCAAGGGGTCCATATTTTCTCAAACTTGTCAGGAGTAGGGATGTAGCGAACTGTTCGCCGGCGAACTAGTTCGCGCGAACTTCGACTGTTCGCGTCCGCCGAATGTTCGCGAACGTCGCCAATTGGTGTTCGCGTTCGATTCGAAGTAAAATTTCGTTCGACCATTCGACCATTCGATCGCTAAAATCGAACGATTTCCATTCGTTCGAACGTTTATAAGCATTCGATTGAATTAAAATCATTCGATCGAATAGCTTCGATCGTTCGATTCGAACGAAAATCCTTCGATCGTACGAATAAAATCCTTCGATCGTTCGATCGAACGATTTTATCGAGCGTTCGAAGTTCGCGAACTGTTCGCGAACTGTTCGCTTTTTTGCCGGTGTTCGCGAACGGTGTTCGCGAACACATTAACGGCAGTTCGCTACATCCCTAGTCAGGAGTTCCCCAAGCATTATAGGTCATCTTGATTAGAGGAAGGGTGGCATTTATTAAATCAATCCACTGCTGGAGTGTGGGGGCATTAGGACTATCCATTTCATAATAATTAGTTTTTTTGCATAAAACACTATAGAGCGTAGAAATGTTCTAGTTTTTTGTAAGGGCACCACTTTGTCAATTATACCTAGTATACAGACTTCAGGAGTACAAATTCCAGAGAGAGACAGATATTCATTGCTATATCAAGTTACCGCCCTCCAATATGATATTACCTTGGGACAATCCCAGATTAAGTGTAGGAAACCTGCCTCTGCTGTACCACACTTAGCACATTTACCCCCCTCTAGTCTACCCATAACCTTGAGTCTCTGGGGCATGATATATATTTGGTGAATCATCTTAAATTGGATCATTTTATCCCTTAAGGAGATTAGAAAGGTGTAAAGGTTATCTATAGCCTCCTCCCAATGTTCTTCATCTAGTGAGGGAAGTATAACCAACCATTTCCTTTTGGCTTTGTCAAACGGCACAGACTGTGAGGCCTGGATTATACTGTATATCTGTGATAATAGTTTAGCTGGGGCTGGATCCCAAAGTCTGGCCTCCCACGCCTGCTGCGTTGGTGAAAGCTGTTATGATTGGAATTGGGCATGGAAAGCATGTCTCAATTGAAAGTATCTAAATAGTTGTATGTCTTGCCGCTTAAATTTAGTTTTTAGCTGTTCCAGGGAGGGGAAGGATCCATCCACTAACAGGTCTTCTAAGTGTCTGATCCCTATAAGTGGCCAATAATGAAAATCCGCCAGTTGTACCAGGTGTGGCAGATTCGAATTTCTCCACAGCGGTGTTTTCCCTGATTATTTAGGGTAAGAGATAGTACCTTTGCCCACACTTTAATAGGAGTGGTGAGTACCCCTGGCAATGAAGGACTGTCCCCCCCCTTCTATAAGGGGCATTACAATAGCTTCCAGAGAACCCATGATTGTTGCATGCAAATTTGTTAATGCATTGCTATCCTCTGGGTTAAACCAATTATGAATATAAGATAGCTGGGACGCATAGTAATAATTTTGCAAATGTGGGAGGGCAAGTCCCCCCTTATCCCTAGATGCAGTAAGTGTGAGCCATGATAGTCTAGGTGCTTTGTTGACTTTGTTGGTAACTCACTGTTAACTTTCTTAAAGAATGGGATGGTTATGTAAACCGGTGCGTTCCAGAGCATGTAAAAAAACCTTGGGAGATATAGCATTTTAAAAAGGTTGACTCTACCCCATAGTGTCAGAGGGAGTTTAACCCAATGTGGAGTTGTGTTTTTAATCCTTACTAGGATTGGGTCCAGATTCTCAGCTACATATGTTGTTGGGTCTGTACTAATTATTATGCCTAGGTAGCGGAATCTAGTCACCGGGGTGAGAGTAAGGGTCCTTTCTGCTAGATTAGTATTTCCTAAAGGAAATAATACTGATTTTGTTTTATTGATCAAGAGGTTGCTAAGCCTTCTAAATCTCTCAATTATATCTAATGCGTCAGGGAGTGATGGACGTGCATCTTCCAAGAAAAGTAAAACATCATCTGCATAGAAGGCTACCTTCTCTCTAATATTGCCTAATGTGATTCCCTTGACTAATGGTGCCTGTCTTAACTTTGCTGCTAGTGGCTCGATTGCTAAAGCAAATAGGAGTGGCGATAAAGGGCAGCCCTGTCTGGTCCTCTTCCCTAGTTCAAAGGCAGTGGCGTAACTAGATGTTGCTGGGCCCCACAGCAAATTGATTTTAGGGCCCCCAACATATCCAGTGTTTGTCCTGTTTTACCAATATATGTTCAAATTGCTCATCAATGAGAGCCTCGTGGGGCCCCCTGTACCTCCTGGGCCCCCCTGCAGCCGCAGGGTCTGCTTCCTCTGTAGTTACGCCCCTGTTCAAAGGCTACCAATAGAGTATTATTAACCCGGACTTGAGCAGTAGGTTTTTTATACAGTAGTTTGATCCAGGCAATGAAGTTGGGACCACAACCAAATTTCTCCAGAATCTACCACAGATAGGACCAGTTGACCGAGTCAAATGCTTTGGTTATATCCAGTGCTTTGGTACTGCCTGGCCAATTGAATGTGTGTGTGCAAGCGTCTTAGGTTAATGGAAGTTGTTTTATTGGGCATAAAGCCTGTTTGGTCTGGATGTATAAGGAACGTTATGACTTTTACTAGTCTGTTAGCCAGTATTTTTGCCAGTATTTTGGCATCGGTATTAATCAGTGAGATAGGCCTGTATGATTCACAAGCGTATGGGTCTTTTCCCTTCTTAAGTATCAGAGCTATTATTGCCCCGTAACACGAGGGGGGAAGTTCCCCTTTCAGAGTTGCTTGGGTGAATGTATCTAACAGCCGGGGGGATATTTGATTGTTAAGTAGTCTATACCAAGCAGCCGGTAGGCCGTCTGGGAGATCTGAGATCGCTGATGTGATATCTGTCTTTGTTAGTGGGTTATCAAGAAATTGTCTTTCATCTGGTGAGAGTTTCGGAAGATCGATGCCTTCCCAGAACCGGTCAACATTGGTATCTTGGCTACTAGGTTGTGGAGAGTAAATCTGCTTAAAGTATTCAGCAAACACGTTGGACATAGCTAATAGTTCCATAACTAGGTCCCCCCCTGTGGTTCCTAATCCCAGGTATAACTGTAATCTGGTCCGTTAGCTTCGCCATATATGCTAGAGATTTACTGTTTTTGTTCCCAAAATCAAACCCTCGTTGTCTAGAATATAATAATTTTTTCCTTGTGTTGTCTGACACCAGGAGGTCTAGTTCCCTTTGAGCCCTGGATAGTGTATTGTGATTTTCTTTGGTTTTGGTAAGACAATAAGTCTGTTCTGCTTCCTGTAGCGTTCTCTCTGCTGCTTTGATATCTGCCTTTTTAGCCTCCCTTGTTTTATGGATGGTAGCAATTAATGTACCCCTAGATAGCATAGCATCCCAAACTACTAAAGGCGAGGCTTTATTTTGATTAGTTTTCCAGTATTCTTCAAATTCTTTCACACAGTCCTCCGCTACTGCTTGGTCTGTAAGCCATAACGGGGAGAGGCGCCATAACTTCCTGTCAGAGGGTAAACCTAACTGGAGTTCCACCCACACTGGGGAGTGGTCAGAATGTGTCGTAGGCAGATAGGAAATATTTTGAACCAAATGAGCCAGGTCTGCTGAGCCTAATGCATGACAATGTTGCATGACTGCAGGAATAGCAAGAGAATTGATTTTCCTGGGGGTGTCTCTCTCTCCACATGTCAGAAAGGCCCACTGATGCCTCCATCCATCTAACAAGCTGTGGGGCTGCTGGATCTACTTCTGAGGTTTTATCCAGTGTAGGATTGGTAGTGGCGTTAAAGTCCCCCATCATGCACAATGGATCAGGAGGGAGTGCAGCTATCTTTTGAAAAATGGTGTGTAAAACTTCTATAGAGAATGGAGGTGGAATATATACATTTACCAAAATTAGCGCTTGGTTATTGATGAGGCAATGCTTTATTACATAACGGCCATAAAAGTCAATGTGGACTTGTATCAATTCAAATGCCAGCGATTTCTTAACCAAGACAGATACCCCTCTAGAGTAGCATGGCCAACCCAGAATTTCTTTAAGGCTAGTAGCTTCTGTCCTTTTAGGTGGGTCTCCTGAAGCAGTACAATATCAGGTTTAAATTTATGGACATGGTTGAGAGTTAAAGCGCTCTTAAACTTGGAGTTAAGTCCCCGTACATCCCCCCGTACATCCCCATTACTGATTACATTGTATAGCATTAGAACAATCACTGCATATTCATAATATGTGACACCAAGGGAGTCACCCCAGTAGCCTAGAATGAAGTATGATTAAACAAATGCCAGTATGTTAACTGAAATAAAAACCCCACCCTAACCACCCCCCCAAACCTGGGTGTGCCTGTACCCATAACTATTACTTAATATGGGGGGTGTTACTATGGTGGCCTAAGCAGCACTCCTTGTCAACGTATAACTTTGATGTACATTTGTAGCTTATAATAAGAAATACAATCAGAAACTATCCAAATACTTTTTTTGTTGACCGGTACAGTTTGTGACGAGTTCAGCATAACTTAAGAAATAATTGGTTCCTTAACCAGGAGCTTGTGTTATAGTTCCAGCCCAATTTAGCCTGGTTATATGTCAGCAAGGGACTTCGTGGGTACTCTTAGGTACCACTTAAGTTAAATATGAAATGAGTCTTACCCTGGCTGTACTTCTCGGGTGGAAGCCACAGCCGGTTACTAAACTGGTTAGTTGAGAGGCAGCTCCTTGCAGGTCTGTTTTCAGCCACTGTACATGGACCACTAAAGGGAGTATGGAGAGTAATATGGCTGACTGGTGGGGAATGAAAAAGCGGCTACGCATCATCATTACAACACATTAGTGAGCTCAGGTCACAAAAATAGGACTTAAGATATGCAAGATAAATTCCGGTGTCTAAAATACTCCTTCCTCTTAGTTGAGTGGTGGTGAGCCATTCATCAGCTTCTGCAGAAGATGAAGATTTGGACTCGGTCCCCATCTTGCACTCGTAAATTCGCCGGATAGATCATACTGTATGGGATCTTGGCGTCTCTGAGCCTCTTTTTCACTGCATTATAAGTAGCTCTTTGTTTTTGTATAACCGGGGAGTAGTCTGGGTATAGTGACACAGTGGTTCCATTAAAGGAGAGAGGTCCTTATTCTGGCTGTCCGTAATGCTGCATCTCGGTCTCTGTAATTTAACATACGGAGAAGAAAGGGCCGAGGAGGGGCTCCCGGTGGTAAAGGTCTGGTCGGCTGTAAGGCCACTCACCGTCTCCAGATGAATGTCCGTTCCTGAAACGTTCTTGCAGGCAAGTTGTCAGTCGCCAGCGGTGACGCGCCCGTGCGTTCGTGCGCGAGCGTTCGCCTTGTCGCCCGTGCGCCTAGTCTCGCGCGCGTCTTGGCGTGCGCGCGTACGTTCGTGCGCGCTGTGCGTCCTTGCGCATGCGAATTGACGCTGGGCCTATAATTTCACTGCTAACATGTGAACAAGTTGCTAGGTTATCTTAGTACATTTCCAAGAGACCCCAGCACTGTTTATTGACTTCCTGATATTTGACCCGGCTATCCTTGACTCTGCTTGAACGCTACCTGCATCTGACCTCGGCCTGTTGACTCTGAACCTAAGCTGCCTGCATCTGACCCCGGCCTGCCTGACTTCGAACCTGAGCTGCCTGCATCTGACCTCGGCCCGTCTGACTTCGTCCATCCTGATCCCTACTACTACTTATCCGGACTCTCCGGCCTCTTTTCACGGCGCATTCTACCTGTTCCACCTTCAGGTTAGTCTGCTGTCGGTGGAAGCTGCTCGTGAGCCCTCTTCTACAAAAGATCCACTTAACATCTAAACGTAAGTCTAACAGTATAACCTAGCCATGGATCGTGAAGAGGAGGAGTCTGCACTGAGCCAAGTATCTCAGCAATTGGCTGCCCTTACGCAAGCTGTTCAAGAACTGCAAGGGGGCTATAATCAAATCCAGGATCAGCTACAGAATGTTTTACCCGGTGCTGGACCCCCTCCTATCATTAATATCCAACAGCCAAGTATTGCTGCCTCTTCTGCTTCCACTGAACCCAAGTTATCCCTTCCGGAGAAATTTTCTGGGGATCGAAAGAAATTCAGACTTTTTGTTAATAACTGCAAGTTATTCTTCACGCTAAAGCCCTTGTCCTATCCAAATGAACAGGTGAAAGTGGGATTCATTATTTCTTTGCTGCAAGGCCAGCCACAGTCTTGGGCATTTCGTCTCATGGATCAGCAAAATCCAGTACTTGCTTCCGTGGAATCATTCTTTTCTGCCATGGCTTCACTTTATGATGATCCACATCGCGAAATTGCTGCGGAGGCCGCCTTACGAGCTCTCAGCCAAGGTCGCAGGCCTGTAGAAGATTATGCTATGGAATTCCGGGAGCTCGCTGTGGAGACCGAATGGAATGATGCAGCACTCAAACACCAATTCCGTTTGGGTTTATCTATTGGCCTAAAAGACGAAATTGCCCGAGTAGCAATGCCTGGCTCTTTAGAGGAAATGATTTCTCTGGCAGTTCAGTTGGACATTAGATTGCGTGAAAGGAAGACTGAAAGAGCTTCTGAGATTTCTCCTTTCTGGACCACTCCCAAGGCTCCCCCTCCAGTAAGGGGTACTTCTACTAACCCTGATTCCGAGCCGATGCAAATTGGAGCAATTAGACCCTCTCTCTCTGTGGAGGAAAGATTAAGACGACGGAGGCTGAATCTATGTTTATACTGTGGACAAGCTGGACATCTCCTTCGAACATGCCCTATTCGACCAACATCCTCAAGTAAAGAGATCTTCTCTCCTGTTATTAACCATTCAACAAGTTTTTCACCCCTATTGATTGTGTCCCTTTCTTTGCAGTGGGGAGAGGAGCAGGTGGTTCTTCCAGCTCTAGTTGATTCCGGTGCAAGCGGATGCTTTATTGATTCTCAAGTGGTGGACAATCTTCATATTCCGCTTCTGCTTAAAGTGAGTCCTGTCTTCATCAGAGTGGCAGATGGTTCTGCAATTAGTTCTGGTCCGGTGACTAAAGAGACTATTGCACTTCTCACATGTTTGAATAAAATTCACTTCGAGCAAATGAGTTTTGATGTAGTTGCTTCCCCATTATTTTCAGTTATTTTAGGCCTTCCGTGGCTTCGTAAGCATAACCCTATTATTGATTGGGTTTCCGGAAAATTGACTTTTTATTCTGAGCTCTGTCAGTCCTCTTGTTTACAGCCTCTTGGGGAACAAGTGTGTACAGTCTCTCCAAGTAACGAACCTAATATTCTTCCCACAGTGTACCAGGAGTTTGCTGATCTCTTCGACAAGAAAGGTGCGGATATATTACCTCCTCATAGAATATATGACTGTCCGATTGAACTTTTGCCTGGCAGTCAAATACCCTTTGGACGCATCTATCCATTATCTGAGCCAGAACTGAAGACTCTTAAGGATTATTTGGATGACAATTTAGCCAAAGGATTCATTAGATATTCTACTTCCCCAGCAGGAGCTGGTATTTTCTTTGTTGGAAAAAAAGATGGTTCTCTAAGACCATGTATTGACTACAGGGAATTAAACAAAATAACCGTTAAAAATCGATATCCACTCCCTCTAGTTCCGGAACTTGTCCAACAACTTCGTGGTGCAAAGGTGTTTTCCAAACTCGACCTTCGGGGAGCCTATAACCTTGTGAGGATACGTAAGGGAGACGAGTGGAAGACGGCCTTTCGTACCCGTTACGGGCATTTCGAATATCTAGTAATGCCATTCGGGCTTTGTAACGCGCCCGCAACATTTCAACACTTTGCAAATGACGTTTTACGAGATTTTCTTGATATCTTCGCAATTGTTTATTTGGACGATATTCTTATTTTTTCGCAGTCACTCCAAGAACATCGAATTCATATGAAAAAGGTCTTTAATCGCCTTAGAACCCACCGTTTGTATGTAAAATTAGAGAAGTGCGAGTTTGAAAAAGAATCCGTGGAATTTTTGGGTTTTATTATTTCTTCTAAAGGAATTCAGATGGATCACAAGAAGGTTTCAGCCATCCTAGACTGGCCAGTCCCTACCAGTCGTCGAGCTGTTCAAAGTTTCATCGGATTCTCTAACTTCTATAGGAAATTCATTAAAAAATTTTCCCAAATTATTCTCCCTATCACTAAACTCACACGTTCCAGTAAAAAATTTTTTTGGACTGATGAAGCACAAGTAGCCTTTACCTCTTTGAAGAAAACTTTTACTTCGGCCCCAATCTTAAGTCATCCTGATCCGGATTTACCCTTCCTACTGGAGGTTGATGCCTCTGAATCTGCAGTAGGTGCAATTTTATCTCAAAGGACTACAGTTAAAGATGAGTTACATCCTATCGCTTTTTTCTCTAGAAAATTGAACAGGGCAGAACAAAACTACGACGTCTCTGACAGAGAATTGTTGGCGATTAAACTCGCTTTTGAGGAATGGAGATATTTGCTTGAAGGTGCGAAACATCCAGTTATGGTATATACTGACCATCGAAACCTTGAGTACCTGCGTTCTGCCAAACGTCTCAGACCAAGACAAGCGCGTTGGGCAATGTTTTTTATGAGATTTTCCTTCCACATCACCTATCGTCCAGGCAAGAGGAATGTTAAAGCTGATGCCCTCTCTCGCATATTTTCATCTGACTCCTCTCCAGACCTCTCTTCTGAGACAATCTTGAAGCCAACCAATTTCTTCCTTCTGCAGGAATCTCTGATTGACCGTCTAAAGAAGGCATCACTATTAGTTCCTGGCAACATCGTGGATCGATATGTCCTGTCTCGCAGGGCTGGTCTCTTGTTTTTTGGGTCAAAAATTTTTGTGCCAAGTGATCTTCGACTTGATGTCCTTAAAACCGTCCATGACTCTAAGCTTGCTGGTCATCCGGGCATAAAAAAGACTATTATTTTAGCCAAAAGGTCTTTCTGGTGGACAACTCTAGCCAAAGACTGTGCAGCATTTGTGTCCTCATGTGAGACATGCGCTAGATTCAAGAATCCACGCTCTAAGCCAGCAGGATTGCTCCAACCTCTCCCTATTCCATCGCGTCCATGGGGATCTGTCTCAGTGGACTTCATTTCAGAGTTACCGCCTTCTCATGGACAAACCACGATCTTTGTTTGTGTCGACAGGTTAACCAAGATGGCACACTTTTCGTCTTTATCCAAATTACCTTCGGCTGCAGTCACCGCTGAAACCTTTATCAAAGAGGTGGTTCGTTTACACGGAGTTCCAGATGAAATTGTGTCTGATCGTGGTGTCCAATTTACTTCCCAATTTTGGAAAGCGTTGTGTAAGGCTTTACAGATTAAAGTATCATTGTCCTCTGCCTTCCATCCACAGTCCAATGGACAGACGGAGAGGACTAATCAGACCTTGGAGCAGTATTTAAGATGCTTTTCTTCTTTTGCACAGGATGATTGGGTAACTTTATTACCTCTAGCGGAGTTCGCATATAATAACGCCCACCATTCTACTATACGACAATCACCATTTTTTGCTAATTTCGGCCTTGATCCTGCTATTTTTCCAGTTTTTTTACCCGAGATACCTGTTCCCGCAGTACAGGAGCGTCTTGCCTTTTTGTCATCAAATTTCAAGACTCTACAAGAGACAATGGGCAAAGCACAACGGGATTTTAAGGATTATGCAGACCGCAGACGCTCTCCTGGTCCTCAATTCAAAGTCGGGGATAAGGTTTGGTTATCTTCTGCCAATCTGAGACTAGCCTGCCCAAGTAAGATGTTGGGTCAGAAGTACCTGGGACCTTTTTCCATTATCAAACAGATTAATTCTGTTACTTTTCAACTTGAACTCCCGAACTCTTGGAAGATTCATCCCGTGTTTCATATGGCTCTTCTTAAACCTGTTATTCCTAACATCTTTCATGGTCGTGTGACGTCCCCTCCTCCAACGGTTATAGTTGATGGCCTGGAGGAATTCGTAGTGGAGAAGATTCTCGATTCAAGATTTCGAGGCAAGCAAGTTCAGTACTTGGTCAAGTGGAAAGGGTATGGGATGGAAGAGAACTCTTGGGAACCTGCATCCAATCTTCATACTCCCAGTCTTCTTCAAAGATTTCATCGAGCCCACCCCGAAAAGCCAGGTTCGTGTCGCGTCCTGAGGCCGCGTCTTGGGGGGAGGCACTGTAAGGCCACTCACCGTCTCCAGATGGATGTCCGTTCCTGAAACGTTCTTGCAGGCAAGTTGTCAGTCGCCAGCGGTGACGCGCCCGTGCGTTCGTGCGCGAGCGTTCGCCTTGTCGCGCGTGCGCCTAGTCGCGCACGCGTCTTGGCGTGCGCGCGTACGTTCGTGCGCGCTGTGCGTCCTTGCGCATGCGAATTGACGCTGGGCCTATAATTTCACTGCTAACATGTGAACAAGTTGCTAGGTTATCTTAGTACATTTCCAAGAGACCCCAGCACTGTTTATTGACTTCCTGATATTTGACCCGGCTATCCTTGACTCTGCTTGAACGCTACCTGCATCTGACCTCGGCCTGTTGACTCTGAACCTAAGCTGCCTGCATCTGACCCCGGCCTGCCTGACTTCAAACCTGAGCTGCCTGCATCTGACCTCGGCCCGTCTGACTTCGTCCATCCTGATCCCTACTACTACTTATCCGGACTCTCCGGCCTCTTTTCACGGCGCATTCTACCTGTTCCACCTTCAGGTTAGTCTGCTGTCGGTGGAAGCTGCTCGTGAGCCCTCTTCTACAAAAGATCCACTTAACATCTAAACGTAAGTCTAACAGTCGGCACTCTATGCGCCCGTTCGACCACAAACATGCTGGAAAAGGTGTCTTCACCCAGCAGTTCCTTAAGCCAGTTTTCGACAAACATTTCTGGGTGTTGGCCCTCAGACTTCTCCGGCAGTCCTATAATACGCACATTATTCCTGCACAGTCGGTTCTCCAAGTCATCTGTTTTGATGACTGTCTTAAGTTGCTGCTTGATCCCCGAGATGTCATTTGGAAGAGGGGTCACTGTGTCTTCCAGAGTAGTGACTCTCCAGTCTCCAGTTCAGTAGTACGTTCTCTAATGTTTTGGAGATCATGCCTTAAATGTGAAAGATCAACTTTTATTTCTTCAAGTTGTGTCGTTGTTGCGGTTCGGCTTTCCATTATTGCAGCCAGCAGCTCAGATGTGGTTGGTTCCCTTGCCAGAGATGATGGGGGTGAGGTGCTGTCAGAGTCCTGTGGAGGGCCATGAGACGCCTTTCTTGCGAAGCGTTCCAACTTCGCAGCTGTGTCAGATTTTTGTTTTATAGAGTGCTTTCCCATTTTTATAGTACTTTGTACACAATAAAGTGCTCCACCACAATTGTATATTTCTGCAAATTAAAGTCAGAGGAGGGATTACAGATAGAATGTCTGATGGTGCATGAGTCAACCACTAGATGCGGTAAATCAAATTATCATGTTGACAAGTTCAGTGTTGTTGTCTGCACATCAAGTATTGCTCCATTTACTGCTTAGGTTAGCAAGGAAAATCAAGAATTTAGTGTAGCAGTTGCCTGTTAGGATTGGGATAGTGTTCCTGTTCTTAATTGCCTGCACTACTCACAACAGTCCAGCGACCGCCTAAGCTGAAGGTACAAGTAGTCACTTATAGAAGGTACAATCTCCAAGTAATAGTTCAATAGTGCTGCTACTGAGGATTAATAAAGGGATCTATTGATCCTAGATGCAGTAATGTCCCCTTCACACGTGCCACAGTCTCCTCTGATTAATGTCTTGGGAGTACCTGTTATGATGGTCTCAGGCACAGCAGAGTTGGTAGGCACTTATATGAGTTGATGCAGGCTCTCTGCTACAGTAGCTTAGCTGGGTGCTGCTAGTACTTAGTGTGGCCGCACTTGGGGAACTGCCCGCACTTTAGTCCGCGGCTTCCGTCGCACAGCTAGGCCTCACTGAGTTCCGGGTCTACTCAGTTCTGGGAGACCGGATTTTGGCAAAATCTGTTAGCGGTTTGCCTCCCTGTTATCTAGGTAACCCCTGTGATGAGTGTGGGGTAAAATAGCAAAAGGGAGAATCTGCTTGGAACCCAGGAGCTCCCCAAAACACGTCCACGCCGTTGCTCGGCTATCGACGCCCCCCCAATGATCAATAAACTTTGGTTGTAACTGGATAGAGGGCACCTGGAACTGGACATTTTTAGTAGACAGCCAAACCCTGTCCCCCACCTGGTACCTAGGAGCAGTCATATGATGTCTATCAGTGGCTCTTTTCTGGTGGGAACCGACAGGTAAACTAGGAAACTGCACCTTTTTCCTACCATTAGCCATATGCTGGATAGACTGGACAACATTTTTTTGCATTAACATATGATGGGAGTCAATATACCTGGACAAAAACTCCTCAGCGCTATGTAGAATCTCCAACAATTTACTCAGCAGCTCTAAAACAAGATCCTATATCTTAAGAGACAAAATAGTTGGAGCAGGAGGGGTATATATAGTGCTATTAGGATTACTATTTTTCAACTATTTTCTAGATTTCTCCTGGAACCTGCTCTAATACAATAAAACAGCAAGCAATTTTTCCCACAAATCTAGAAGGCATCCCCTCTAGTTTGTATTGGGTAAAATTGGGTAAAAAGCAAATACAGGCTTTCCACTGGGCACAAATATATGTATATATAGAAAAGCTCAATCACACTATTAATGCTCTTAAGAGAAATGCCCTGACAAAACCCTTTATCAAATAATGGTAAATGTTCCCAAATAATGGTAAATATTAAAGCAAATATACTTTGCTTAACTAACAAAACTCTTTAAAGGAACAGTTCAGTGCAAATAGGCTGTGCAAAATAAAAAATGTTTGTAATATAGTTAGGCAAAAACGTAATGTATAAAGGCTGAAGTGACCGGATGTCTAATATAAAAGCCAGAACACTACCTGCTTTCAGCTCTCTAACTCTGAGTTAATCGGCGACTTGAAGGGGGGGCCACATGGGACATAAATTATGTGAGTTTGCAATTGATCCTTAGCATTCAGCTCAGATTCAAAAGTAACAGTAATGGCTCACATGCTCCCCCCCCTCTCTAGTCACTGATTGGTCACCAGGGTAACCTGTCAGTGGACAACAAGAGAGCTGCAAAGCAGGAAGTAGTGTTCTGGTCTGTTATGTTAGACATCCATTCACTCCAGCCTTTATACATTACTTGTTTGGCTAACTAACTATATTAGAAACATTTTTATTTTGAACAGCCTCTCTCTTTAGCCAATTTTTATTTTTATACTGAACAATTCCTTTAAACTCACACACATACAAGACCAACAAGTTAAGTGTTAGAATTAACAAATATAATATAATAATGGTACCAAATAATTAAAAATATTCTGATGGATGCTTAGATTAGCATATTTCTTTAATAAACAGGCTAAGTCATCTACCACAGATGAAGTTGGAGCAATATCACTCTCCTCGCTTCCCCCCACCTGCAGCCCATCAGCAGAGCAATGGAAGGTAACCAGATAACATCTCCCTGGTAGATATAAGAATATCACTCAATAGTATAAATCCATGTCCCACTGTAGGAGAAACAATAACATTACATTTTACATGGTAGAGTGAATTAGTGGCAGAGTAAACAGTGTAATTTAGAAATACAAACAATGCAATAGAAATCATGACAGAATCCCTTTAAAGTGACTAAGATGCAAAAGGAAAAGCAGAACAAGGTGTTATGGAAAAATGTCTTTATTTATAATGGAAATATATAATTATCTTTAGTGTTTATTTCTTTGATTCTCAGAATGATGTATTATCTCATTATGTGTTATTGTTATGTATTATCTGTAATGCCTTTTACCTGCATTGCTAAAAATTTTCCAATGGCCCATGTGGTGGTAAAAAGAAGAATAAGATAAACAATAGTTTATCTGAAAGCCGATCTACTGTGAGGCTCTTTCTGAAAGCACAGGATCATCCACAATGACCTGAGATGGCTGTGTACAAACCAATATTGCAACTAAAAATACATTTATTAGTTCAAGAATAAGTTTAAATTATGTAATTCATTATTTGCAAAATACATAGAATAATTTAGAAATAAAAACTATACCATAAAAATCATGAGAGAATTCCATTAATTTCACAGTAGTTGAAATGACAGTGATAATTTATATGTATTGTTTTCTTTTGGAATTGAAAGGGATAAAGCTAGACATCCAATGCTGTATAAGTGAGAGTAAAGTTAGAGTTAAAATGTAAATTGTTTTGCATGTTTGCTTAGCTAAGAAACTAAGCTGTATTCTGTACTCTTTATTCTAGAGTCGAATTCGACGGATGTGGAATGACACTGTTAGAAAGCAATCCGAGTCTTCCTTTATTACTGGAGAAATAAATAGTTCAGCATCTCTGAACAGAGGTAATTTTTACCAATTTTTACCTAACTAAACCAAACTAATTTAAATTTTGTTTTTAAAAAAAATTTATTTAATTTTAACAATTTTAATTAGCAGAAACATAAACACACATATGATGGTAAAAGAATATGGACAACATCAGTTCACAGTTTGAATTCAGATATAATTCCATGTTTTAAGAAACTCATGAATGCTTAAAAATAGGGGAGAGAACACATATGCATATGCACTTTAGTATCTTCATAAATATACAGACTCACTGTCATTGTCAGTCTCATAGGAGCTAATTTTTTAACAGAATGCATCACCTAATCTGGCACAACCGAATGTATGGGACATTTTGTGCCCACACACATTGCTGTAAAATATTATTTGTTTTGTTTATGCGCAATATCAGGCAATTATGTCGCAAGTAATGACATCTTTCTTGTGGGCGTGGCTGTGGGAGTGGCTAAAGTGCACAAGCATTGATATTTTTACAACAGGTAGTTTGCAGTGTAGTTCTAGCACAGTTATGGCCAGTAGCACTAGTATGTACGCAGGCCAGGACTGTGGGTTCTGGCAAATGCCAGAGGGGCTGCTATAAGGTGGCACAGAAAGTCAGTATTTAGTGGGCTGGTGGGGGCTATTTGGGCCTCTGTGTCAGCTGATTGGGCCTCTGTGTACCTGAGATGCCAGGGCCTATTTTAATTCTCAGTCCAGACCTGTATTGTGCGCATCAATTATTATAAGTCATTGAGAGAGTCCACATGTAGCGAAGAGTGTCAGATGTTATAGTTACTAGAGACAGAACTGTATGGCATTGATGACATACAGTCATCTGATGGCCCTCTGTAATTGATAGCAAAGTGTGAGTAGTAAATTATGCAGTTTAGGTATACTACAGATTCCTCTAATGTTGACTTGACACCATACATTTGAATATTCTTCTGCTGAGCAGTAGACTTTATCCTCAGTTCCCCTAAACAAAAGCAGCTGCTCTTTATCATGAATGCAAATGAGCATCAATGCAAAGTAATATCACTACGAGAGCCGGGCCAACCCGGCCAGGCTTCCTAGGCAACCTGGCCGGCCACATCACCTGCGGAGTGTGCCAAACGGCATGAATGCATGCGCAGAAGTGCATTTACGCAAAAAAAATACCAGCGGTAGTCAGGGAGAGATGGGACCGGACATGGGGCATGCCCCCCTAGGCACGTGCCCACTCTGCCTACCCCTAGTTCTGGCCCTGATCACTACAGTGTGATTTAGCACCGTTCAATTTTATGTAATCAATTTAAAGGTTTTCTTAAGGTTTGTTAAAGGTAACCGTGTATTTCAAATGAGTAAATCAAAATAACCAGAAAGTCTGCAAGCAGGAATGGGAAAAATTCTTCCACTTGATATCAGAGAGATGTCAGTTAAAGTAGAAGAAGTCTTCTTCCACTTGGGGGTGACAAATGTTAGGCACCCCCAAGTTATTGTATATACTTATATGAAACCCTGGGCCGGTGCTCCGATCAGGAGAAAACTGCACCGGCCCTGGGTTCTTCCAGGGAGCACCACGGAGCAATCCTCTTCCGGATTCTTCTTTCTTTAAATTTCCCGGGGCAGACGCATGTGCAGTAGAACTAAGTAGTCAACCTTTTAGTTAAAGTTCGGCTTTTCACTTTACTGCACATACCCAGCAGTGAGAAAAAAAGAAGAAGCCGGAAGAGGAACGCTTTGTAGTGGTCGTTGAAATAACCTTGGGCCAATGCAGTTTTCTGCTGATAACAGCACTGGCCCGGGGTTTTAGGTACGTATATACAATGACTTGGGGGTAACTAACATTTGGCATCCCCAAGTGAAAGAAGACTTTCCTTCTCCTTTAAAAGAAGTATCTACTTTATACATTGCAAAGCCAGTATGTGAAATGTGGGTCAACATATAACATTTAAATGTTCAAATGATTATTCAGACCTTTAAAAGAAGGAATCAAAAGCAGTGTTTACTGTCTGTAAACAATAAATTAAACATCAGTATATAAACATATATACATTTACATACACAAAACTAACAGTAGTGCTGGAGATTACTGTGAAGCTGCTTATTTTGACTCTACAAGGCATTAACTAAAAACCTCACAACACACTTGTGTGCTATATACGGTATATTGTTTATATGAAAATAAATCTAAAGAGGTGTCAAAAATTCCCCTTGCTATATGTTTAAGTTTGTCATTGTGTATTTCTATTTTAGAAAAGACAACTTAATGGGGAACTTCAGCTTCCAAACCAAAATTTGATAAAGAGGCCCACATAACACAGAACCCCCTTAATATACTCATCACATTTACCTGTTTCTTCAAAAAGTATGAAAAAATGCCATTTTATATGCTGCAATCCAGCTGGTTAAAAGTTCTTCTCTTTCTGCATCATTTGAAATCCTGGCAGGGAAGGAGAGACTAAAATACTGATGTTACAAATTGTAACAACTTCTCCACAGTTTACAGACAGCGTGCAGGAACTACTTAACCCACAATGCATTGTACTGTGATGTTCCGTTCCCTATTGAAATTACATGTGCATAGAATTGTGGGATTTGGAGGATGCAGTCTAAGGACAGCTGGCTGTTGATACAAAGTATATACTTTGTGGGATTTGGAGGATGCAGTCTAAGGACAGGTGGCTGTTGATACAAAGTATATACAAAGTATATACTTTGTATCAACAGCCAGCTGTCCTTAGACTGCATCCTCCAAATCCCACAATTCACTGCACATGTAATTTCAATAAGGAACAGAACATCCCAGTATAATGCATTGTGGGTTATGTAGTTCTTGCATGCTGTCTGTAAACTGTGGAGATGCTTACAGACATCAAAAGCTCTCCAATTACCTCAGATTATATAATCTGGAGTAATTGGAGAGGTTGTGAAGTCACTAATGCTCCTGCATTAGGGTGGGTTTAGTGTTAAAATGTTATTTGTGAAGTTTTTGTATTTTTACCATGTGGATCCGATTAATAAAGTATTGTGCTTCATCCTATCCCTTGGTTTGAAAATATTATATTGATCTGGCTGGTGTGGCCTCAGCAAGGAAAGAGAGCATTAACACAAGTGGTTGTCGTTTGAACAAAGCCTTTCTTCACTGTTGATACAAAGTAACTATCTTTTACAAAGACATACCTGATTTCACAGATTTAAAGGAAATTGTGATGTGTCTGTGCTGCAAAGACCAACTTCCCACTCTTCTTTAGTCGTAAAGAATGATATATGCCCTAGCTCACCTTGTTCCATTGTGAAGGCATGGATTCCTGGACCTGCCAGAATCATTCACAGTAAATCTCCTTTCAACATGTGGAATAAGATATGTTTGTTAAAATGAACCCATAGAATTATAGTTTTAACTTTTAGTTATATATCTAAACTTTTAGGAGGTCCTAAGCACAATTCAGTTGTATGACTGCCATTCTTGTTATTTCACTTGGCATATAATCAGCTGTGAACAGTTTGCTGCCCAGTAAGATCAGAGACATTTGTGGAGAGAAGGAAGGATGCATCATGGCATGAGATGCCTCTGCAAAATAAATGTAGCTTTGGCAAAAGCCTTGGGAATTGCCACACACTTTCTTCTGATCGTTTTCAAGATCCTGTTGCAAGGATGCTGCATCCTGGATGCAATTAATTGGGCTGCAAACACTGATACATTACCCTCCCCTAATTCATTAATGAACAGGTTAAATAAAAGTGGACCCAATACAGAGTGCTGAAGGACCCCACTAAGAACCTTACTCCAAGTAGAGAATGTACCATTAACAACCACCCTCTGTACCCGATCCTGTAGCCAGTTTCCTATCCATGTGCAAACAACATCATTAAGCCCAACAGACCTTAGTTTAGAGAGCCAGTATCGGACTGGCCCACAGGGATACCAGGAAAAGTCCCGATGGGCTCAGGTGTCAGTGGGCCCTCATGCTGCTAAACTTTTGGCATATTTCATGGCCATTCCCTATTTCTATGAGAACACAGAGGCGAAATAGATGGAATAATAGATTATAGTATGTAACAAAAGAGACTAGGAGAATAGAGGTTGAGTGAGGAGAGGAAGAAAATAGTACTGAGGGTGGGCCCCTGGTCTAAGGTTTTTTGGTGGGCCCCTGGTGTCCCAGTCCGATACTGTAGAGAGAAGTCATTTGTGGGGCATGGTATCAAATGCTTTGGTAAAATCTAAATAGATCACATGTACTGCTCCCTCACTGTCCAACATCTTACTTACCTCATCATGAAAAACAATCAAATTCATCTGACATGACCTATCCTTCATAAAGCCATACTGATTAGTGTTCGTAATGCCATTCACAAAATTATCCCTTAACAAGCCTTCAAATCATTTGCCCACCACAGATGTCAAATTTACTGGCCTATATTTGCCAAGATGAGAATGTAATCCCTTTTTAAATATTGGAATGACATCAGCTTTCCTCCAATCCATAGGTACCATATTAGATGAAAGCGTATCTGAGAAAATCAAAAATAGAGGCCTGTCAAAACTAAATAAATCTCTTAGAACCAGGGGTATATGCCATCTCGCCCTGGCACCTTTTTACATACATTTTAAGTAAAACTTTGTGAATCATATCCTAGTCAGTCACTGACTAGATTGAGCTGAGCCAACAGTGCAGCTATGAAGTGAGCCTAGGAACTCCTTTATTGTATTCACTGAAGAAAAGAACCGATTTAGCACATTTGCCTTTTCTGTATCTGTTACAACCACACTGGTACCATTATTTAATGGAGCAACACTCTGAACCTGCATCTTTTATTAATGTACTTAAATGTTTTGGGGTTAGTCAGCCTCAGCCGCAATGAGCTCCTCATTTTCTATCTTTGCCTTCCTGATTGCTGTTTTACAACATTTATTATAGTGTTTACATTCATTAAGTGCAGCTTCTGTCCTCACTCACAGACTTGTAGTTATTAAGCCACATAGGGTGATTCTTAGTGCTTTCACATTTATAATAAATTGAGAAAAGTAACGATTTAATATAATTTTATATGACAATCATTTCTGTTCTGTGTTTTTAGCTGAAAACATAATGTTCTGAAGGGCAGCCATTAAGGCACTAAAATGAGTTTCTCTGAAATTCAGGTTTTTTGTTGCCCCAGTGTATATTTGTTTTTGCACCAGACATTATGTGAGATCACATTATGGTCACTATTACCCAGGGGTTCAATTACTTGCACATTTGCTATAAGTTTTGCGTCGTTAGAGATCACTAGATCTAGTATAGCATTGGTTTCTGGTTTGCTCCTCAACAACGTGTGCCATAAAATTGTCATGCAACAAGTTTATGTAAACTTGTTCCCATTAACTGCCCTGGCAGTACTTTTGTTCCAGTCAATATCTGGGTAATTAAAATTCTCATTTTAACATCACCTCATTTTCTAACATCACCTCCTCCCTCATTTTGTAACATCACCTCCTCCCTTTTATTATCTTTTAAATCCTGCCTAACATAGACATACCCCTCCTCCTTTTCTATGGTCTCTGTCCCTCCAAAACAAGTATAGCTGCTGATATTAACTGCCAAGTCATGCAACTCATTCAGCCATGTTTCGGCCGCACCATTAACATCATATTTTCATTCCAGCACCTCCAGCTCTCCCATTTTAACAGTCAGATGCAAACATACATATAATACTCGTACCATATTGAACATATGACATGTGGTCCTCCCTGTCCATATCAATGCTCCCAACCAAATCTCCTCCTCCATTTTCCCTTCCTTTGCCCACTACCTCATCTAACCTGTCTTCCATGAAATCCTTTACTGAACCCTTCCCCATGCCTAGTTTAAAATCTCCTCCAACCCTCTAGCCATCTTCTCTCCCAAAACAGCTGCACCATCATCATTGAGGTGCAGCCAATCTCTGGCAAAGAGGTTGTAGCCAATTGAGAAATCAGCCCAGTTCCCCAAAAACTCAAAAACCTCCTCCATACACCAATCTCTCATCCACGCAATAATCTCCCCAAAACTTCCGCTGTCTTCTCAACGCTGTTTGTGGCACAGGCAATATCTCTGGAAGTCCTCGCCTTCAACTTTACACCCGTTTTTTTTTTTAAATAATTCTTGAGTACTTCACCATCTACTCAAACTCATTTGTACATATGTGTACCATGGTCACTGGGTCTTTACCAGCCCCTCTCAATAATCTGTACACATGTTCCACCACATGCCGTACCCTAGCACCAAGCAAGCAGCAGACTGTTTGGCACGAAGGGTCCTTACAGCAGATTACCCTATCCACCTTTCTAATAATTGAATCCTTTAACTAAAACCTGCTTATCTTTCTTTGCACTTCCCCCCACTGTTGGTATTAGAGAAACTGCCTCCTGTGGGGCTCCGAGAGTGAGCCTGCTCCATACACACCAGTTCAGAGCTGTCCTCCTCAACATCTTCAGCCAAAATGGTGAATCTGTTGCTTGGGACGAGCTGTAAACACCTTAAGGTTTTTAATGCTGCTTAGCACTTAATTCACATGCAACTCTTAGATCATATGCAACACTCACTTAGCAGCAAGATGTTAAATCAGGTGGGTGAGATTCAAGGTGTATTCATCAATTCTCTGTGCTGGGGAGATTCTACTGTGTGGTAGAGTACTGCGCAGGTCCATTTTTTGGAACCCGTACCCGACCTGTACCCGGACCTGCAACCCGCATTCTTACCCGCTTGGACCCGCTACCTGACCCGACCCGCAATTACCTTATCTGCAACCTGGACCAGGAAGTGCTGTCATTGTAAACCGGAAGTGACATCATCTGAAGTAGACGTGATCAGAGAAATTAGTCAAAATCACTATTGAGAAGACCTGCGGCCCGACCCGCGACCCACAAACCTGCAGAACCACCGACCCGCGTCTATACCCGCACCTGGAACTTCTACCCGCAACCTGCGGGGTACTGCAGGTTTTTGCGGGTAACCCATGTGTACCTGACCCACTGCAGGATTCTACTGTGTGGTCGGGGAAAGCCTTGCTGCATTGTAAGTTTGGGAGACCTAAGCCACCATTTATGGGGGGCCTGTACATAGTCTGTTTGTTATGGTGTGGGGGTTTGTGAGACCAGATGAATTTATTAACCCTAGTCTGAAGGTAGGTAATATCCTTGTTATTGACTGGTACTGGTAAAGTCCAGAATCTATATAATATTTTGGGTAGTAAAGTATTTTTGACTGCATGGATTTTCCCAAACCACAAAATGGTGTAACAAGACCATTCTTCTAAATCCTTAGCCAGTTTTTGAATGAGTTTAGGATAATTAGCTCTATAACAAGTTATGTTGAAGGGCATTATATTGACATCAAGATATTTTAAAAAGGAGTCTTTCAAAATAAAGGGAATGTTTGTTTTAAAAGTTTGAAGACATGTTTGGGAGTATGTATGCTGGATTTAGCGATATTTACTTCTAAGCCAGACACATGAGACAAGGGAATTTTTCAAGGAGCACAAACAAATTTTGTAGAGTAGTTTGAGGTCTAAAACATTGGGATCTATTCTGAATAGCTGAGCATCATAAGAGCAACAATCGGAAGGGAAAGGGGGTGTAAGGTTTACAACGGGGAACAGCTGTAACCGAGGATAGCCACTCCATGGGGAGTGGATATGGTGGAAGCCCAGGGGTGTTGCCATAGGTGATTGGAGGCAAAGACATGATGATGAAAGTAATAGTAGGTTTATTGGCAGCCAGAACATGGAAAACAAAAAGGCAGGAACAGGCAAAAAAGGCTAATCAAGGTATCCACAAGGTGAGGGAAAAAATGGGAAACGCAGGAACCAAAAGGTACTCACTCAGGAAACAAGGTTTTCAGGAACAAGGCATTAAAAGTTTTCAAGGTTTCGGTCAGGAACAAACAGTAAACATTCAATGACTCAGCCCTGAGCAAAGCTCAGGGCAGGGTTTATAAAGGGAAGGTTATTAGGAATGGGAGACACATGAGGGTAAACGAGGTGGGTGGAAAACATGAGAACAGGCAGATAACAGAAACACTAAACACAAGAGTTCAGAACCAGTCCTGAGAGCCCCCAGTGGCTCATGAGGTAAATGCTGCAAATGACCAGAACAGCACAACCAGAGTTCAAGTCCTGGGCTTATCCTGACAGGGGTCATCCATGGCATGTGCCGCGTATAATTGGTAAATTAAGGGAAAGGAGGCTGATACATTTAATTCTGTGGGGGGTGTATTACAAGACTGAAGAATATATGTGACCAGTCTACTGTGTCAAATGTAATAATACCAAGTTTGCAGGGCTTTAGAGTTAACATAATCTATTTTGTTTATGAGTCTGCGTTTAGAGCAGAATGTGGAGTAATAAACCTGGGAGCATTGTATATGCAAGTATGGTAACGGAGAGCTGTCTGCAAGGTGCATTTCCTGAACTACTAGAATATCTACCTTAAGGATGCATTCATATTTTGCTGCCCCAGGCAAGATCTTTTGTAGGAGAATTTAATCCTTGTACATTTTAGGAGATTTAAATTACATAGTTACATAGTTACATAGTTAAATTGGGTTGAAAAAGTCCATCAAGTTCAACCCCTCCAAATGAAAACCCAGCATCCATACACACACCCCTCTCTACTTTTAATTAAATTCTATATACCCATACCTATACTAACTATAGAGCTCAGTATCACAATAGCCTTTGATATTATGTCTGTCCAAAAGATCATCCATGCCATTCTTAAAGGCATTAACTGAATCAGCCATCACAACATCACCCGGCAGTGCATTCCACAACCTCTGTGAAGAACCCTCTACGTTGCTTCAAATGAAAGTTCTTTTCTTCATTAAGTCTTTCATTGTAAAAAAATTAAATATTACTGCAAATGATTGGATAAGGCACCTTGGATTAGGCCTACCCCATTCAAACAGTTTGACCAACATTATACATTTTGTATTATGAGTTATTTATAAGAGAGACCCCTGTGGAGGAAATAGCATCTGGTACCAACAGGTTAACATAAATAAATAGAGTTAATGTAACTAAAACAAATAAGAATATTTGAATAACATATGTATAAACATTGTTTACGTAATGATTTAGACATACGGCCTCAAACCAGAGAGGCATGAGGGGATAGCAACGGACCATGTTCTCGCAGGGGAGACTGGCCCTGTAAAAACAGGTGAAAAGCAGGACGTTTAATTAAATCCCAAATCTAGAAAACAAAAAACAGGTGTTTAAATGTCACATATTTATGGCCTGTTATTTCAGCTCTTAGATAGCTGATTGGGATTTGGAGGTGATTTACTGGTGGACCATTGGGACCTGAAGGGATATAGGAAATTGTTTTGGGGTGAAGGCTCAGAGATCTGTAAGCCTAACTTGGCTTGTAGGAGCAGACCATCAGAAGGTTTGGTGATGGAGCCAGGATGTCCCTCGGGGGTTACTCCGGAAGAGGTTTCCAGGTGCAGTGCTTGATGAGCTCTATTGAGATCTGGGCTTTATTCTGGTAGAAGTTTAGGAAAAAGTATTGTGAGGATCTCCTGGGCATCAGTATATAGTATCCGGGATGTTACGGATTCGTATGTTGTTGCATGAAGAGAAGTTTTCCAGGTCCCTAATATGTGACCATGTGTTGTATATTTGTGACTTTAGGGTGCTTTTTTCTATCAGAGCATCATGATCTGCTTCTAGGTCACTGACTCGTGTGCCAATCAATGTGATTTCTTTTGTCACTTCTGCAACAGTTTGTTGTAGCTCAGCTTGAAAGAAGTACTGCATTTTGAGGAATAGAGCTTTAAGGCCTTTTGTTAAATTGGATTTGGTTACACAAGAGGTGTGTGAAAATAATTCCTGCAATGGGGTTTCTTCTGACTGAGGGTTCTCCACGGTAGGAAGATTGGAGCGGTCTTGATGCTTAAAATCCTTTTTGACATATGAGGTCAAGTCCTTTTGGGTATGTTTATGGTGGGCTCCCGTCATCTTCTGATTATAAAAATGTCTAAAGCCCAATAGAAGTATACTGTAAAGGTAATAGGTCTTCTGCTCCGCTGTTCCTGTATATTATGGAGTGTCAGGGCTTGTTAAATATGCACAGGCTTCTCATAGGATATTATGAATATTGCAGCTGTAGCCATTCTGTAAATGAAGCAAAATATAGGCATTGTAGGATTTGCAATGTTGTGGGGTGCAGAAGAGGTGTCACAGAGCCAAATATAGTGATGTCAGTCTTGGTCCACGTAAGAGTATAAGAGCTCTGTTGAGTAGTTTAGATGCTACAATTGACAAGTGTTGAAGTTATGCACTACGATAAATGTTCATATGCTAGAGCATGGTGGCAATACGAGTATTGTTTTAACAAATAGGCCCTTTCTAAAAAGATTGTTGATGAGCCAAAAAAGTGGTCATAAGAAAAAAACGCCCATTAACTTTAATGCATCCGGACAAAAAAGTCACTGAGACAACAAAATGTTGACTACTATTGACGTGAATTTTTTCGAAGTTTTGCAGATTATTCGATGAAGCAAGATGGGACAGATTCGCTCATCAACACATAACTGATTTGTTGCCATTTTGCTTTGACCTCTTCAATTCATATAATGGTTTCATTTTACTGTACATTTCATGCCACTTCTATGTTGGTTTTTGGAGGGCATCCCAGATGATTCAGCCTTTAATAAATCATAGAGCAGTTTCATTTTCATAAAGAACCCCTATTTGGACTTCAAAGACAAGTTGCTCTTTGAATTTGTACTTGCTCTCTCAACTAAATACAGAAAATTTAATTGGGTGTCTACAAAGCTAAATATGTATTTTTACTGGTAATCTATACAACATACAAAGGTACATGGTGAAAGTTATTCCTAGTATCCAGGGCACAAAATCCTACAGCTTTAAGATCTAGTTTTGCTAATCCCTGGATAAAGGGGTAACATATGCAAGCAATCAAGAGCCGTATTATATGGGTAGCTATTTGGTTCCAAAATAAACCAGTGTTGACCAAGGATATACAGTATTTATGTAAATATGTATATTTATTCTCATATACACGTGCATAAATATTCCTGGTTTGATGAAAGAGTTCAATAAATATATATTTATTTACAAAAGCTGTTGACACATATCTTCAGAAATAATACACATGAAACAAGTTACACTACATAGAATGTATAACAAATATTTACAAAGACAATTACAAATATGGATCTAAATCCACTGCCTCCCTGACACTCATCCTTCCATTTGGACATGGCATCTGTGTCCTCGCTGTAAGAACTCCCAGAACTCTCTCACTAATTTAGCCGTATTAACCTAAAGACTGACCATAGGTACATGTTCAGGTTCTGATTGGTCAGTGACCAATAAATTAATCTAAGGGAGATGGACATTGATTCATGAGGCAGTCCATCCAATAATTAAGACAACAGAAGGTGGGAAAGGCAATGGAGAGAGAGAGAGAGAGAGAGAGAGAGAGAGAGAGAGAGAGAGAGAGAGAGAGAGAGAGAGAGAGATTGATTGATTATACACATATTGTAAAGATATAACACACGCAAGTCTCTCTGAGGTAATAGTCCCCCCTTGTGGCCATGAGAACTTGAATTATCCACACACTTTTAAGATTGCTTGTGTTTTGGTTGCATTTACCTTTCTAGGGCCAATGCCACATATTGCACAATAAAACAAACAAATAGATTTGTATAAATAATTGATTGCACTGTGCTTGTGTGAGATGAAGCTTATTAATTGTAGAATTATGACATATAACCCCATACGCCTATGCACACTAATAATCATAAGCATTAACATAAGTTGTAATTCACTTGTCTGAGCACACATGGTGGATTCTTGTCTAAAAATGCCCTACAATTTGAAATCTGTCCCATTCAAGTAATTTTCCACTTGCCATGGATGAAGCCCAGACTATTTTGAAAAGAATATTCATAGCACTCTTATTTTCAAAAATATAGAAAAAGTTCAGTTCATCCACATTACTGTAAATCAGGGCTAATGATTGGGTTGTTTAACATTAAAATATGTTTATTGGTATACTTTCACATAAAACACAAGGTATATGCTAACTGTGTCATTTACATTTACTTACATGTAGAAAGTATAATGCAAATATATTTTGACCCCCTTGCAAAAAAACAGTAGCTACTTTTTACTGAAGTTTCAAATTAATCCAGTATAATAGTAGGTGAGATTGAAATAAAACTAAAGTATCTTAACTGATCTGCTAGTTACATAGTTACATAGTTACATAGTTAAATTGGGTTGAAAAAAGACAAAGTCCATCAAGTTCAACCCCTCCAAATGAAAACCCATCATCCATACACACACCCCTCCCTACTTTTAATTAAAATTCTATATACCCATACCTATACTAACTATAGAGTTTAGTATCACAATAGCCTTGGATATTATGTCTGTCCAAAAAATCATCCAAGCCATTCTTAAAGGCATTAACTGAATCAGCCATCACAACATCACCCGGCAGTGCATTCCACAACCTCACTGTCCTGACTGTGAAGAACCCTCTATGTTGCTTCAAATGAAAGTTCTTTTCTTCTAGTCTAAAGGGGTGGCCTCTGGTACGGTGATCCACTTTATGGGTAAAAAGGTCCCCTGCCATTTGTCTATAATGTCCTCTAATGTACTTGTAAAGTGTAATCATGTCCCCTCGCAAGCGCCTTTTTTCCAGAGAAAACAACCCCAACCTTGACAGTCTACCCTCATAATTTAAGTATTCCGTCCCTCTAACCAATTTAGTTGCACGTCTCTGCACTCTCTCCAGCTCATTTATATCCCTCTTAAGGACTGGAGTCCAAAACTGAACTGCATACTCCAGATGAGGCCTCACCAAGGACCTATAAAGAGGCATAATTATGTTTTCATCCCTTGAGTTAATGCCCTTTTTTATGCGAGACAGAACTTTATTTGCTTTAGTAGTCACAGAATGACACTGCCCAGAATTAGACAACGTGTTATCTACAAAGACCCCTAGATCCTTTTCATTTAAGGAAACTCCCAACACACTGCCATTTAGTGTATAACTTGCATTTATATTATTTTTGCCAAAGTGCATAACCTTGCATTTATCAACGTTGAACCTCATTTTCCAGTTTGCTGCCCAGTTTTCCAGTTTAGACAGATCACTTTGCAAAGTGGCAGCATCCTGCATGGAACCTATAGTTCTGTACAATTTAGTATTATCTGCAAAAATAGAAACAGTACTTTCAATGCCCACCTCCAGGTCATTAATAAACAAGTTGAAAAGCAAGGGACCTAGTACAGAGCCCTGCGGTACTCCACTAACAACACTGGTCCAATTAGAAAATGTTCCATTTACCACCACTCTTTGTAGTCTATCTTTTAGCCAGTTCTCTATCCAGGTACAAATACTATGTTCCAGGCCAACATTCCTTAATTTAACCAGTAACCTTTTGTGTGGCACTGTATCAAACGCTTTAGCAAATTCTAAGTAAATCACATCCACTGCCATCCCAGAATCGAGGTCTCTACTTACATTCTCGTAAAAAGAAATTAAGTTAGTCTGGCAAGATCTATTACGCATAAAACCATGCTGGCACAAACTCATAGTATTATGATTTGCTATGAAGTCCAGTATCTTATCCTTTATTAACCCTTCAAAAAGCTTTCCTAATACTGACGTCAGACTAACTGGCCTATAGTTTTGAGGCTGAGAACGGGATCCTTTTTTGAATAGAGGCACCACATTAGCAATTCGCCAGTCTCTCGGCACAATGCCAGATCTCAATGAATCCTGAAAAATTAAGTAAAGAGGTTTGGCAATCACAGAGCTAAGCTCGCTAATTACCCTGGGATGAATACCATCTGGCCCTGGACCTTTGTTAATCTTAACATGTTCAAGTCTCTTTTGAATTTCTTCATGTGTGAACCATGCATCATTAGTTATATTACTAGAATTGGGAGTGTTAAGAAGGAAACCTTCACTTACTGGTTCTTCATTTGTGTACACAGATGAAAAATACGAGTTCAGAATCTGCGCTTTTATTTTGTTTTCATTTTGTTGACCCAGAGGACACCATAAATACATTAAGGGCATGAATGCTGCAGTTTAAGCTGTGATACAGCACTCCAGTAAGAAGGAATGGCATATTTATTTGGTAGGCAGTAAAGGATACAAGGCCTTTAACCCCTTAGAGGAAAACTATACCCCCGAACAATGTAGGTCTCTATAAAAATATATTGTATAAAACAGCTCATATATAAAACCCTACTTCATGTAAATAAACCATTTCAACAATAATATACTTTTATTAGTATGTGCCATTGGGTAATCCTAAATAGAAAATTGCCATTTTAAAAAATAAGGGCCACTCCCTGGAATCCTAGGATTCACAGTGCACACAAACAAACCAAACAAACCATACAGGATTGTAGTATTTCAGGTGATCACTAAGGCAGCACAGGGACCATCACAAAATGGTGGTTCAAGGCAAGAGATGTAAAAGGGCAATATTTACTGAAATATATATACCAGTTTGGTAAAATTCTTTAATATACCAATTCATTTGATGTAAACTATATGTTGTAGTATTCATGTTGGTGGTATAGTTTTCCTTTAAGGAAACTGTCACCAATATCCAATCACAATGGTTCAATTGAACTATTCAGGTAGGCATTGGCAGAAACTCACAGAGGTTTAAAAGTATGATGCAGTCACATTGGTACCATTGGTACAACTGCATCACACCTTCACAGTTTCAGCTAATACCTACCTGAATAGTTCAATAGAACTACCACTGGCCATTATGTTTTGTGCCAGTAACCCCTTGCAATAACTCTTTCCAAACCACTTATCTAGGATGAGTTCAGATTCAATGTAAGTTGCACATACCAGACAAGCAGGTGGCGGATCATGAACTTCTTTGTCTCTTGGCCGAGATCACCACCTTAAACAACTATCATGAGTAAAGCTCAGTCTCACATACTCCCTAACTGGGCTTTGCACTCAGATCAGCTCATAAGCTTTCCCATCTGAAATCTCACAAGATTTTTAGTGCAAAATCTCATTGTAATAAAATTACCTGAGCATGGTGTGGGGGGACGGCAGGGACGCCTGCCGCCCCCTCGAGGGGGACGCCCATCACGCCGCGCTGCTCCGGTGCCGGCTTCCTAGCGCGCGCGCATGCGCACTCCGATTTAAAGGCGCAGGCGCGCTGACGTCATTACGAGAGGCGCCAAATTCAAATAGTATTTAAAGGGCATTCCCACAGGTTACCATTGCTCGTGATAGGATTAGTTCCTGGTGCTTTTGAGCTTGTTAATTCTGAGACCTGTTTGATTCCTGTTTTTGACCCCTGCCTGGCTATTTGACTACTCTGATTTCTGGATTCTGACCCTTGCCTGATTACTGACTACCGCTTCTGATTTACCCTCTGATTGACTTCCTGGTTTGACCCTTGCCTGCCTGATAACGTTTACTCTCTGCCTGCCTGGACCCAGCCAGTTCTGACTACTCCTTTGCCTAACGTCTTGTACTGCGATCTTCTGTCCAAAGACTTTGTATAACTACAGTCGTGCCCCTGTGCGCTACTTACCACGCGGTTACAGCGCCTGGAAGAACATGAGCAGAGGCAAGATTACCACCTGATGCAAGGTTTCCACAATTTGACCCGTCGACTGGATGCTTCTGTTCAGTCTCCAGCTCTAGTAGTCACCCCTCCTGTGGCCACTCCTGTGGGTTCTTCTGCTCCGTTGGGTAACGTATCCAAAACCCATGAACCCAAAATTGTGTTTCCCGATAAATTCAATGGGGACAGGTCAAAATTTTTTGTGTTCCAAGAGGCATGTAAATTATACCTCAGCTTTTTCCCCCATTCATTCACTACTGGCTAGGAAAAAGTGAGGTTCATAATAACCTTATTACAGGGTGATCCCCAAGTTTGGACTCTCAGACTGCCCCTCTCAGATCCGGCCCGTTTTTCCCTTGATTCATTTTTTTAAAACCATGGCTGTACTTTATGATGACCCGGATCGTGCATCTTCTGCCGACTCCACGATTCGTAAATTGCGCCAGGGAAAACGGGATGCGGAGGTGTATTGCACCGAGTTCCGCCGGTGGGCAGTGGAGACTGGGTGGAACGACATGGCGCTTCGTAGTCAGTTCCGTATTGGGCTGTCTGACTCAGTCAAAGATAGCTTGGTAAATTACCCTTTACCCTCCAACCTGGATGATCTCATGTCACTTGCCATCCAGGTAGATAGGAGGCAGAGGGAAAGAAGGGGTGAAAGGGGTTCTCCTATGCATTCTGGGTTTACCAATGTGAAGTATAACTTTTCTAATGTGGTGTCCAATGTTAAGTCCCCTAACCCTTCCATGGTTCAACCTCAGGAGGAACCCATGCAATTGGGTATATCCCATCTAACCTCTGAGGAAAAAGCCCGCAGGCGTTCCCTTGGTCTTTGCATTTACTGTGGGTCATTTCCTGAATTTATGTCCTAAGAGGCCGGGAAACTTCCAAGCCTAAATGGAGAAGGGGAGCTCCATTTGGGTGCAGAAGTTTCCTCTCCCCAGTCTACCTCTAGGATTTTGATACCTGTTAAACTCACCTGGCCTACGGGTTCGGTCAGGGTGTCCGCTTTTGTGGATTCAGGGGCGGAGGGGAATTTTCTGGATGCTACCTTTGCGGCAAAATTTGGTATTCCCTTAATCCCCCTGATTCCTCCTATGAGGATTTTGGCAGTTGATAAAAAACCTTTGGGTTCAGGCCTGGTAACTAAAAAGTCTGTGTCTCTTTCCATGTGCTCTGATAACCATCACAGTGAGAAGTTAGCCGTTTTTATCATTGAAGGTGCGTCTTCTCTTATTTTGGGGTTACCTTGGCTCCAGATCCATAATCCTCATATTGACTGGGTATCGGGGAAGATTCTGCAATGGGGTCTTAAGTGTGGTGGTTCATGTATTCCTCAGGTGGTGGCAACTACTTCTTTAGAAGGTTTACCTGCAGCATATGCTGAATATGCTGACGTGTTTTCTAAGAAAGCTGCAGAAACCCTACCTCCACACAGGCAATATGATTGCCCTATAGATCTAATTACTGGGTCTATTCCTCCTTGGGGTAGAACATACCCTCTTTCCTTGACGGAGGCCCAGGCAATGAAAGAATATATTAAGGACAACCTTGAGAGAGGGTTCATTAGGCCTTCTAGTTCCCCTGCGGGGGCAGCTTTTTTCTTTGTTGGGAAAAAGGATGGTGGTCTACGCCCCTGTATAGATTATAGGGGTCTCAATAAGATCACCATAAAAAAACCCTATCCCCTCCTGTTAATTTCTTCCGTTAATTGTTTGACCAGGTTAGGTGTGCCAAGATCTATTCTAAGCTAGATCTTAGGGGCGCCTATAATCTCATACGCATTAGGGAGGGGGATGAGTGGAAAACTGCATTTAACACCAGAGACGGCCACTATGAATATCTTGTAATGCCCTTTGGTCTCTGTAACGCACCTGCCGTGTTCCAAGAATTTGTCAACGACATCTTTCGGGACCTGCTGGGGATATTCGTAGTGGTCTATCTTGACGATATCTTCATTTTCTCCTCTAATTTGGGTGAACATAGAAAACATGTTCAACAAGTCTTGTACAGACTCAGGGAGAATAATCTTTATGCAAAACTGGAAAAATGTACCTTTGAGATTACTTCCGTTCAATTTCTAGGGTTTAATATTTCCAGCAAGGGTCTTGAAATGGATCCAGGCAAGGTGAGAGCTGTACTGGATTGGACCCAACCCCAATCATTACGTGCTACCCAAAGGTTCCTGGGGTTTGCAAATTACTATCGTCAATTTATTAAGAATTTTTCCATTATTGTGGCTCCCATCACTGGGTTAACAAAAAAAGGCGCTGACCCCAGCATTTGGCCTCCTGAAGCTGTACAAGCTTTTGAATTCCTCAAAAAGGAATTCAGTTCTGCCCCAATCCTTCGTCACCCCGACACTGCGCTTCCCTTTATTGTGGAGGTTGACGCCTCTGAGGTAGGAGCTGGGGCAGTCCTTTCTCAAAGGCACCCGACTACCAACAAGTTACATCCCTGTGCTTTCTTCTCCAGGAAGTTTTCCCCCGCAGAGGTGAATTATGATATAGGTAACAGGGAATTGTTGGCAGTCAAGTGGGCCTTTGAGGAATGGCGGCATCTTCTAGAAGGTGCTAAACATTTGGTGACGGTCTATACCGACCATAAAAATCTACTGTATATTGAATCAGCTAAACGCCTAAATCCTAGGCAAGCCCGGTGGGCTTTATTCTTTTCCAGATTCAATTTCTTGTTAACTTTTCGGCCGGGTTCCAAAAATACCAAGGCGGATGCACTCTCTAGGAGTTTTGAATCCTTTTCCTCTGACTCTAGCGAGTGTACTCCCATCATTCCCAGGAAAATAATTGTTGCGACTTTGAAGTCTGACCTCTCTTCCTTGTTGTCCCCTTTACAGTCATCTGCTCCTGCTGATACAGCATCTGGTAAATGGTTCGTTCCTGAGGAGCTTAGGGAACAAGTGTTAAGAGAGGTTCATGATTCTAAAGTGGCAGGTCATCCAGGTATTGCAAAAACCATTTCTCTGTTATCCCGTCATGTCTGGTGGTCTTCCTTCAAACAGGATACTAAAACATTTGTCAATTCCTGTCCAGTTTGCCAAAGGTCTAAGTCATCTCATCATCTGTCCCAGGGTCTATTAAATCCCTTACCCGTCCCAGAAAAACCATGGTCTCACATTTCCATGGATTTTATTGTGGAGTTGCCTCCTTCTCAGGGTAAGACAGTGATTTGGGTGGTGGTCGATAGGTTCAGTAAAATGGCTCATTTTATTCCTCTTCCACATTTCCCTTCTGCTAAAACCCTGGCTGACTTATTCATTATTCATATTTTTAAGTTCCATGGTTTTCCTGTAAATATTGTTTCTGGTTCAGTTTGTTTCAAGAATTTGGCGTGCTTTCTGTTCCTTGGTGGGTACTGAATTGTCTTTTTCCTCTGCCTATCACCCCCAAACTAACGGTCAAACTGAAAGGGTGAACCAGTCCCTTGAGCAGTATCTCAGATGCTATGTGTCCGATAACCAGTCCACATGGTCCGAACTGCTACCCTGGGCAGAATTTGCATACAATAATGCTACCCATTCCTCCTCTGGAGTGTCTCCTTTCTTTGTTGTCTATGGTTTGCATCCCAAAGCGTTTTCTTTTTCTGACTCTAATTCCCCTGTACCCTCTGCCAATTCTTCTATCCTGAAATTTTCCGAAATTTGGTCTCAAGTTCATAATTCTTTATCCGCAGCTTCCCTAGCTCAGAAAAGAGCTGCTGACAAATCCCGTAGGGAAGCACCCCAGTACAAGGTGGGAGATTTAGTATGGTTGTCAACAAAGAATATCAAGTTGAAGGTTCCCTCTCCTAAACTGGGTCCTAGATTCATTGGTCCATACCCCATCATTGCAATAATTAATCCGTCTTCTGTCCGTCTTCAGTTACCTCCTAATTTCAAAATTTCTAATTCTTTCCATGTCTCTCTGTTGAAGCCTGCCAATGATTCTCGTCTTCTGTCTGTTCCTCCCCCAGTGTTGGTTGAAGGTCAGCCTGAGTATGAGATCCAAGAGTTCCTCGACTCCCGCCTCGTGAGGGGTAAGTTACAATATCTTACCAGGTGGAAGGGCTTCGGTCCTAAGGAGAACTCTTGGGTCTCAGTTGATGACATCAAGGCCGACCGCCTCAGGAAGCAATTCCACTCTAAATTTCCTGGTAAACCTGGGGGTCCAGTGGCCCCCCCTAGAGAGGGGGGTAATGTAATAAAATTACCTGGGCATGGTGTGGGGGGACGGCAGGGACGCCTGCCGCCCCCTCGACGGGGACGCCCGTCACGCCGCGCTGCTCCGGTGCCGGCTTCCTAACGCGCGCGCATGCGCACTCCGATTTAAAGGCGCAGGCGCGCTGACGTAATGACGTCAGTGCGAGAGGCGCCAAATTCAAATAGTATTTAAAGGGCATTCCCACAGGTTACCTTTGCCCGTGATAGGATTAGTTCCTGGTGCTTTTGAGCTTGTTAATTCTGAGACCTGTTTGATTCCTGTTTTTGACCCCTGCCTGGCTATTTGACTACTCTGATTTCTGGATTCTGACCCTTGCCTGATTACTGACTACCGCTTCTGATTTACCCTCTGATTGACTTCCTGGTTTGACCCTTGCCTGCCTGATAACGTTTACTCTCTGCCTGCCTCGACCCGGCCTGTTCTGACTACTCCTTTGTCTAACGTCTTGTACTGCGATCTTCTGTCCAAAGACTTTGTATAACTACAGTCGTGCCCCTTTGCTTGCCAGAACTCCTCGCCTTGCTCCTCTCGAAAAGTCCAGGTGGCATCTGAGTACGCTGAGGGCTCCTCCTGAAGCCAAATGGCGGTCACACTACTGGTGAAGCCGAGCCGAGACCAGGGAGCTTGGCATTAGTTCTGGTTTAGGGTGCCGACCGTGACACTCATGCTGACTGACATCACTGGACAAGCCTGGATTTGTGACGAGGCCACAAAGGCTCGGGCCTAGGGCTGCATAGATTAAGGGGTGGCATGCTGCCCAGCTGTACGGGAAATTTGTTCCAGAGCACTAGCCACTATTGCGCACTATCCTTTAAAAGGGAGGAGGTGATGGAGGACGCCAGCCTCCAGGTGCCCTCAGGGCAAATCCGGCCTTGTCACTGGAGTCACCAAGTAGGGATTTTTTTCTAAAGACACTAGTCAACAGCACCCCTTTGCCCCTCCCCCCAGACAAGCTGAAATAGATGCATTGGGTACTACACAGTCACTCAAAAAACGGATTAGGGAACATATCAACCAGATAAGTAATACCAGGTACTGTTATAAAACCAATGTCACCAGGCACTTTATGGAATACAATAATGGAAATGGTAAATATTTTTCTGTACAAGCAATAGAACAGATTAAAGCAGGCATAAGGGGAGGAGACATTATAACTAGACTACATAAATGTGAAGTTTATTGGATTTTTTACTACAAACGTGGCTACCACTGGATATGAATTTTATATTCAATGCAACTTGCTTTGTGTAATGAATTATATACTTTGATGTACAGTACTTTATGTGTTAATTTTTATACGTTTACCCCCAAAACATTGTTAGGAAATGGTTAACAGTTTTTATTGAGCGGGTCTTTCTAGAAGGCTATAATGAGCTATGTATACAAAATGAGTCCCGCTCAATTGTGATTAGTTTTAAAAAATGGGTGGGTAGATTTATAAATATATATATATGTATATATGTATGGAGACGTGTTCCATTTAAGATTGCCTATGACTAAGTGCTAGGTAAACATGAAAAGTGTTAGGCTCCATGTGTGATTTTTAATGATGCAATAAAACTATTTTTTTTTATAAAAAAGCATGGATATAGAGAAGAAAAAATTAATTTGTAATATAAAAAAGTCACAATAAAACAAATATCTCAAAGAGTGCTGCAAGTATTTGGTTGTGGCATGTATTGTTTTTTGCAGTAGTCACTAGTGTCTGCATTAGTTATCTTTCCTCTTATAACAGAATGCCTTTGAAGGGTTATTTACCTTACTCCATAATGCTAATTTGTAAGAGCCCTTGAATCATTTGCATCTTTCTTGTTGATCTACTCCACAATAGGAGAGATAAAAGATCAGGAAGAATGGAATAAACATCTTCTTCTGAATTTTTGGCAAAAGGGAACTCTTTAAACATCTTTAATGGAAACCAGCATTCTAGCCCCAAAAGGTTAACAGTGCATGGATTAACATTACTTTGATTTTTATAATTTACCTTATTTTTCAAGGCACATATGTCACAACTATTATCTTTGATTGCTGTAAGTTGTGCATTTTGTTTTTGGGAAAACAAGCCACTTTACATCAGACTCATCTATTGCATCACAAGTATATTTTCTGTATCTATATTCTTATTTTTACTTGGTGCATGTTTTTCAAATCTATTAAGATAAGGAGAGACCACGGCTACATTATAATTGTCTCCCATGTGCTCTGTTTGAGAGGGAGCGGGTAACAAAAGTAGGGGGGCAGGCCGAGGGCAGTGTACCATATGTGTCACAATATATATTGTATCTTGTATCACATTAAACATTGTCCTGCACAGAGGCTGTGTCAAGTTTGTCTATCCATGGACCCTAGATATTTCCAAACCTGTCTGTGCATCCTCTACTTAGGTATGTTAATTTGTATAAGGGAAGAGCTTCATTTACTAGAGATTCCCAACATTTTAAGTAGGGGGCTCTCAACAGCTTCCAAACTAGGGTAATGGCCTTCCTTGCATAGAAATAGAGCAACCTTAATAAAATGCGTTACAAAGATCACCACCTTGTCCCAGAATTTAACCATCTGTGGGCACGTCCAGAAGGTGTGGAAGTGCCTGGATCCATCCCGCATTTATGGAGTGCAGCCTCGCTGGGGTAAGGTAGGTTCTATGCATCATACAATATTGTATTAAGATGTTATTGCTACCTATTACTGAAGGCAAATAGAGTGTGTAATATCATCCCAGTCATCCAGGTCTAAGTGCGGTATGTCCTGCACCCACTTATTATGACATTGTGCATAAAGGTTGCCCCTTTGTTTATTAAGAATGTTATAGATGCGAGATACCAACTCCCCTTGGTTTGGTGACCTTAGGGTTTCCTCAAGCAAAAAGATGGACATCTTGGGGGAAGCTGAGAACTAACTAGCATGCATTATGTGAAAGTATCTGTACCACATGTTTCTAGGATGATTATGTTCTGCTGCATATGACTTGAACCCTTGGATGTCATAAAGCTGGCCAATGTATTTAATAGTATATCTTGCCCAAAGTACTAGGTCTGGTATCGTCAGAAAGTGTCTTAATTTAGGATTGCACCATATAGGTGTGATGGGGCAGACATAATTTTGGCGTGTTTTGTCATACCTGAGGGCTGTTTTCCATATTGAGGGTAGCATCTTTAGGTTTGAGGGGAGACAGCCTCCGGAGTACAGTATAGTGAGTGCCTCAACAGACCTGGTTGCCTTTGCCGAGATAGGGGAGGCAGCGTTCTCAGCTGATGGCTCACATACATACACTAGTTGAGCCGTCAGATAGTACGAAAGGAAGGGTGGACAAGCCAGACATCCAAGTGTTTTAGGGGCAGTTAACATTTTGAGACTTATGCAGGGTTGTTTGTTGTCCCATATAAATGTGCATATGAGTGAGTCAAGTTTGGTAAAGCAATTAAGGGTAGGAGGACTGGGGAATTGTGAAATAGGTACAGTAACTTGGGGAGTACCACCATTTTTAACAGATTGATGCACCCTAGCAGATTGAGTGGGAGTCCTGACCAGTTTGTAAGGTTCATGGTAAATTGCTGGACTATTGGGTCGATGTTTAGTTCTTTAAACTTGTACGGATCTGGCGAGACCCATATTCCCAAATATTTAAATGTCTCTACCCATTTCAACTCTGCAGAAGTGAGGGGGGCTGGTGTCCATTAGGTAGATTTCTGTCAGTTAACCTGCAACCCTGAAAATTCGCCAAACTGGTCAACTCTCCTGAGGAGGGCCCCAAGTGACTGTCTGGCATCTGCTAGGAACACCAAGGCATCATCATCAAAAGGGTTGGAGACCAGCTGGATTCTAGCTGTCAGATTAGCTTGTAACAGTTGTGTCCAATTTATAAATTTAGGGCCAAAGCCTATGGCTGCCAGCATACCCCACAAAAGTTCCACTCAACTGAATCAAATGCGTTCTTTATATTGTTAGGGAATAATCCAAAAACCGGAGATCACCGAGGTAAAAGGAATAATCCAAGTTTATTATTTATATAATAAACATACACGAGCTCCGTGGGTTCTGATACACAAGTAGGTCAGAACTGAGAAACAAAAGATTGACCACACATTATATACCCTTCAGGAGAGGAACTTCAATGGGAAAAGGCCTCCCTAGGGAGAAAAGGGAGTATTGCCAATTATCTATCATAGTGTCTCAGTGTACAATTATCTAGTGTTAGCTAGCTATGTGAACGAGAAGGGAGTAACATAGTGGGAGAGCTTCAAGGCCAGGGCACCTTGTTACTGAGAACAAAAATATAACAGTAATACGAACCTTCTAACAGATGTTACACATAACCTTGAACAGTTTCTAGAAGGGCCTCATGGGCACTTAGAAACTGTTCACTCCATTAAGGGGGGCCAAGCAAGGCCTGCAAGACTTTTCCTTCCACAATCCCCCGTTTTGTCAGTCCTTCTGACAACCATAATACAAAACAAACAATTAAACATAGCATACCTTATAAATGCAATGCATACAACCTATATGAGAATACATCTGGTATATAATGGTCATACACTGTGGTGGTTCATTGAAGTCAATTTTAGACTTTTAGTATTCTTAGGATAGACCAGAACAGGTTTAGAAGAACTTGCCTTTAGAAAAGAGTGAGACAATAAGGAGGCACAGCAAGAACAACAGCAACAAATGATGTTAGGTAGACAATAGATGACTAGAAGGATGACACCAACACAAACGAGGACATACAGAATGGTATGGAAAATCTTAGAACCATGTGGATGGGTCCAACCAGGGGAAGATGGATGGTTCCTAGTGATTGGTTAAAAGGTGTCCTTCCTCTGCTAAACCTTTACCAGGTGCTTGTCATCAATGTAATTACAACTGTACCTAACCCTCCTTGACTAGCTGGAAGATAATCTAACACTAAACAATGCGGCAGAACTTCCTTCTTCAATTGTTGAAGTTCATGACTTACTATCTTCAAACTGTTGTCATATTCATTAGTAATGTTATCAAGCAACCACATACTAGACATAAGGCTAAAGGCTTTCTTAATGCAACATCTATTTACCTCAGGTGAAGTTAAAGAGAGCTCTTGCCTTACCTTTAAAGATGCATGCTTCATTAGGAAGTGTGCTGGAATCTGAGCTATCTTAATATCTTTAGCTTCCATATACCAGGTGGGATGAAGCAATTTAGCAATCATACATACACCATGGGAGCCTTTTGGTAGCCACGGATAGGCACATTTACCAAAAACAAAGTAATAAGGTGAAGGTAAAGTGTAAGGAGGTATAGATGATTAGCGGAACTGTTGATACAAAGGCCATCAGAACATAAGTGTACCAACTTACCAATCTCCTTGGGCGACAACGTTTTATTAAAACACACTATTGGTGGTTTACTGAGTCCCGATATTGCCATGGGGATTAATGTAGTGTTATACTGAAGAAGTGTGAAGTTTCCCCGTGGCATGTTGACTATGTCTGGAGGTGATAAGGACTCTGCTATGTATGGCATACTACGAGCTGTGAAAGGAGAATGTGTGCATACCCAACAATCAGTTATATTTAGTGTTGATGCTGCCATAACATGTATTTTAACAAGCGTATTATCATTAGGCTCAAACAGTTGTGTATACAAGTCTCTTTTGACAACCTTAACCTGATCGGTTGACGACACATTTGCCTCAGAAGTTGGTGAGGCTGCTGTTGTGTTGCCTTGTGAGTTGTCGTTGCCTGCAGACTTTATGAGTGCTATCGTCAGCACAGCAACGAAGATAATGATGTGCAGTACAGAGGCACAGATGATAAGTCTTTTATCTGGCTTTGGGCCAAAGCATCTGGCACACAGAGACATGATGGTGCTGCTGAGGATCTTCACCCGATGGGGACCTACGTCTTTTGCACTGCACGTTAGGGTCCCTGGGACTTAGGTGGTGGAGGGAAAGAGGCGTTATTATGTCCTACAATTCCCCCCCCACTTACACCGCAGGTGGAAGTTGAGATTTCGGTTGCCCTTCAACCTTTACAGCTGTTTCTGTGACTAGGAGTACCTGGAATGGTCATTTTCAGCGAGGTTGAAGATCTTTGGCACTGTGTCTCCTCATGAGGATCCAATCTCCTGGAATGAGAGCATGTGGTTCCAGAACATCCGCTGGATCTGGTAATGAAGAATAAACTCGAGAACACGAGTTGGTCAGTTCCTTATGTAACTGAGAAACATATTCAGTCATTCTTCCATAGTTCATGCAAAGAAGATCAGCAGGAGGAAAGTATTGAGCCATGCGGGCTGGTCTCCCAAACAATATTTCGTGTGGGGAGAGTTTACTTAGCCTTTGGGGAGTGTGCATGACAGACATAAGCACTATATCAAGGGCCTCTGGCCACACAAGTTTAGTCTCTGCACATACTTCATTTAGCCTGCTTGTAATAACACGAATCCCAATGTCTTTGTGCAGATTCATTTCACTACCTGTCTCGTGAAACGTGTACCTTGATCAGAGGATAATACCTCAGGCAGTCCATAACTGCAGACAATCTCTGCACTTAACTCTTTAGCTATAGCTTCATCTGAAGCTTTTACAATGGACCCAGGGAAGTGGTCAACACAAACAATTACATATTCATAGGTACAACATTGAGGTAACTGTAGGAAGTCTATCTGCAATACCTGAAATTGTTACATTGCTTTAGGTCAGTGTTTGATAGGGGTTGGAATAGTCTTACCTAGAATATATTGCAAACAAATAAAACATACTTATACATAATTGGCTGCAATAGACGAGAACCCGGGGGCAAACCACATTCCTGACACTACATCACATATCCCCCTTAAAAAGTGTGGGTGAGATCATGTGAGGCAGCAACCAAATATGGTAACAGAGCACGGGGTGCAACAGGGCAATCACCTAAATGCCAAACAAAAAAAACATCAACATTCGGAGTATGTGTACATCTGGCTTTAAGCCAATGTTCCTTCTCCTCAGGTTCCATTTGGTCCTGAAGGGCTGATAAAACAGCACTAGAGGGAACAGGTAGAGTTGGTTCTTTTACAACACATGCAGTAAACATTTTATAATACAATGCTGCCTGTTTTGCAGCTACATCAGCAGAGGCATTATCTTGTGCTACACGGTCCGAGGACCCAGTGTGGGCTTAGTACTTAATGACTGCAACCTGTTTTGGTAGTCGGTTTTGGCACTACCGGATGGGCGGCAATAAGAACTTTGTTAACTGCTCTGAGGTCCTGAACAAAACGCCACTCATTCTTGCCGGGCTTTGTAATTGGCAAGATGGGCATATGTACAGGGCTAATCCTATGATTTAACACTCCCTTATCAAGTAACCCTTGAATTACTAGGCAAATCCCCTATACCTTCGCCCTGGACAGTGGGTACTGTGAGATTTTGGGCGGGGGGGGGTCTACTTGTATGGACACTGGTGGGATGGATGACATGAACCCATCTATCTAGTGCATTGGTCATCTCAGACACTTATGGAGGCAGGACAGGCACAAATACTGCATCCGGATTACAGTATATGGTGCACACTGGTTTAGAAAGGATGTCCCTACCTATGAAACTGTCAGGGATGGAGGCACTTAAAAGAAAGGCAGCTTTTGTGGATACAGGACCAATGGACACTTCCGATGGGCTTGTTTCTGCCATAGGGATAGAATGTCCTCCAACTCACACTGCCGTGACTACATTACCAGATAATGGCAGGTTTGAGTGAGTCTTTAAACTGAGCGGGCAGCACCAGTATTCACTAAACAAAGTTAGGGTCTTTTAATTAATAAACACTTCAATTAGGAGGTCTGGATGGTGATTAGAAGTGTTTGGAAATACTGGTACCGGGGCTGCGTCGCACCTTCAAGCAGGATTTATGAGGGGTGCATTGGAATGTGAAGGGGCTGCATCTCCTGCAGGGAAAGGGCTTTCTTTGGGGATATGCACTTATGTGCGTAATGCCCTTGATTATTACAATTAACACAAACAACTGTCTTTTTGTCACGGTTATCTGACCTATTCTGCTGTCTGTTGGTTATTGTTTCTGGAGTTTTGGGAATTATCCTGGAAGTTGTTAGACTGTTGCTGAACGAGTAACACCTGCTGGGGCTTAAGACAGGAGTTCTCAACTTGTGGCAACGGCAATTATCTTTTCTAACTTCTTATGCTTCCAGGCAAGACTATGTATGCTGAGGTTACTTTGAGGATCATTTTGTAGTCCTACCACAAAGGTAATAGCATACTGGACAGCAGACTCTTTGGCATCTTGGTTAAATTTGAAAACTATTTCCCAAGAAGCTTCTAAAAGAAAAAAAAAATTTGGTGCTTACTGTACTTTTCAGAGCATGTAAACAGACTCCGACTTGGGCTGGGTCAACAGGGTTAGTATCTCAATACATTTTGTCTAACATTTGGTAATCTCCTGGACCACACACTTTGAGTACAAATAATATATTGGTCTAATTAGGCTTATGAGCACCATTGACACACAAGAGTTCCTGTGCAAATTTGTGTGGATTAGTATGGGGCTGTGGAACATCTTGAAAACTCCTTCTAAGATCTGTGTGTTTTTAGTTAGACGTACTTCTGCAGCGTCCCCTGTCGCCCCCCTTTTTCTCTGCTTTGTATTGTACGGGCGGGGTAGAGCTTAGCTGTGGGGCTGGGGACAGCCTGCTCGTCTGTATCTGAGCTATAACTTCCAGAGAACATTTCTCTGAGCTGTTTGTCTTTTTGGTGTAAATTTTTCACTGTTCTCTATTATCTAACTTAACCCTTCTGCTATCAACTTTTCTTGTTTCTCTCTTTGCTTTCTAGCTTCCTTTGATTCTTAGGCACTTTCCTGACTTTCTAGGACACATACTTGACCATTTACCTCTTTTGCTGCCTCTCTCTTTCTATTAGCTATTACGGGAAAACAACCCATCATAGAGTGGGGAGGCTGACGGCTCTATGTATGCCTTATGAGTTACAACCACTCAAGTCTGTGGGGCTAAAGCTTCTGATATATCACTGCTGTGCTGCGTATGTACTTAAATGCTTGTACTCTTGTCTGGTGATCCCATGTATCATTGGGAGGAATGGCAAATGACTTACTCTCTGTAAGTGTACTCCACTTAGGCAAGTAAGCCACTACATCTTTGCCATATTTAACAGCAATCACACTACCTGGTGATTGCTCTACAGTCACTCTGCCTAGCGACTGTCTTGCGCTCACTCTCCTTGGTGAACGCGCAGAGGTGATCAGCCTCTGTTCACAATCCTCCCCACTAGGGCGAGATGCTCCCAACGGAGTCTTACACTCATTCTGGCCAAATGCCTTAGTGAGCCTATTTCATCTCAACTAAAAAAATGCCCTCTTCCCTCAAGTACGCATACTATCTTGGGGTATACTGGGGTCTGACCAGGTTAGTACAATTCTTATAAGCAGCAAAAGTATAGAAAAGTTAGAACTTTTTCACTTTGCAATTAGTCCCCAATCACATGCACATTCATACAGGACACATGGTTAAGACAAACATAGATACCTCGCGTGATCACCTTGGGTCAGGCTGCTTGCACAGCAACACCCTGTCCGTTTGGAACCGGAGAAGAAAGGAGACAGAACAAGGTATGCTTACCCTGTGTGGCCACTCCTGTCCTGTTAGTTCTCCGGGTCCTCACTGTGGATGGGTGAAGTCAGTGTCTTGAGCCTGCCCGCATTATCTCCACCAATTGTTAGGGAATAATCCAAAGACCGGAGATCACCGAGGTAAAAGGAATAATCCAAGTTTATTATTTATATAATAAACATACACAAGCTCCGTGGGTTCTGATACACAAGTAGGTCAGAACTGAGAAACAAAAGATTGACCACACATTATATACCCTTCAGGAGAGGAACTTCAATGGGAAAAGGCCTCCCTAGGGAGAAAAGGGAGTATTGCCAATTATCTATCATAGTGTCTCAGTGTACAATTATCTAGTGTTAGCTAGCTATGTGAACGAGAAGGGAGTAACATAGTGGGAGAGCTTCAAGGCCAGGGCACCTTGTTACTGAGAACAAAAACATAACAGTAATACGAACCTTCTCACAGATGTTACACATAACCTTGGACGGTTTAGAAGGGCCTCATGGGCACTTAGAAACTGTTCACTCCATTAAGGGGGGCCAAGCAAGGCCTGCAAGACTTTTCCTTCCACAATATCAAGGGAAACTATTACCCCTGGGTAGCCCCCCAGTCGGGCTAAGTCAATATTGGTGTATAATCTTCGTGTATTAATATTAGTTGCCCACCCAGGCATAAAAGCAGACTGATCAGGGTGCACTACAGAGGTGATTACTTTCGTGAGGTGGTTGGCTAGCACTTTCTCCAGGATCATTACAGCGTCATTACAGAAGATGGGCCTATAAGCTGCACAGTCCAGCAGGTCACCAACTTTTTTAGGTATCAGAACTATTTCTATTTTTGCAGATGATACTAAATTGTGCAGAACTATAGGTTCCATGCAGGATGCTGCCACTTTGCAGAGTGATTTTTGTCTAAGTTTGGAAACTTGGCAGCAAACTGTAAAATGAGGTTCAATGTTGATAAATGTAAGGTTATGCATTTTGGCAAAAATAATATAAATTAAAGTTATACACTAAATGGCAGTGTGTTGGGAGTTTCCTTAAATGAGAAGGATCTAGGGGTTTTTGTAGATAATAAGTTATCTAATTCTGGGCAGTGTCATTCTGTGGCTACTAAAGCAACTAAAGTTCTGTCTTGCATAACAAAGTGCATTAACTCAAGGGATGAAAACATAATTATGCCTCTTTATAGGTCCCTGGTCTGACCTCATATGGAGTATGCACTGCAGTTTTGGACTCCAGTCCTTAAGAGGGATATAAATGAGCTGGAGAGAGTGCAGAGATGTGCAACTAAACTGGTTTGATGGATCGATGACTTAAAATATAAGGGGAGACTGTCAAGGATGGGGTTGTTTTCTCTAGAAAAAAGGCACTTGCAAGGGGACATGATTACACTTTACAAGTACATTAGAGGACAAAAGCAGGGGACCTTTTTACCCATAAAGTGGATCACCCTACCAGAGGCCACCCCTTTAGACTATAAGAAAAGAAATTTCATTTGATGCAATGTAGGTGGTTCTTCACAGTCAGGATAGTGAGGTTGTGGAATGCACTGCCATGTAATGTTGTGATGGCTGATTCAGTTAATGCCTTTAAGAATGGCGTGGATGATTTTTTGGACAGACATAATATCAAAGGCTATTGTGATACTAAACTCTATAGTTAGTATAGGTATGGGTATGTATCATTTATGTGAAAGTATGGAGGGGTGTGTGTATGGATGCTGGGTTTTCATTTGGAGGGGTTGAACTTGATGGACTTTGTCTTTTTTCAACCTGATTTAACTATGTAACTTAATATGTTACTATAAGTGCCTCCTTAAGGGATGGGGGTAGCATATCGACCTCCGGTGCTGTTTCATATAGGTGACGTAGTCTAGGGGCTATATTATCTAGATTGAGCTTGTACCAGTCTATTGGGATGCCATCCAGTCCCGACTTCTTACCCGGAGGAAAGGATGAGATAGCATCTATAATTTTGGTGATTGATATTGGCTCTTCCAGTGAAAGACTTTCATGTGATGTCAGGGTTTCCAAGGGGATGTTATTCAGAAAGCCACTTAGGGTTTGGTGCGGCATAGTGGCTGTGGATTTGTAGAGGTTATGGCAGTATTGAACAAAGGCTTTGTTAATGCCTCTAGGGGTATCCTGCAGGAGACTGTATCTGTGTGATTGGGTGGGGAAAGTGGATTTCCCTGAATAAAAAGGACAGCAGCTTGCTCCCCTTGTTACCTTTCTCAAAGAGGAGGTGATTAGTGTGCAGAAGCTTTTTTTATTTTGTCAAGTAAATGAAGATAGATGGCCTGTGCCGTCTGTTGATGGTGATTTGGAGATGGATCTCTAGCAAATTCCCCCTTTGCCAATCGTATGTCCACCTCCAGCTCCTCTGATTTTTGGTTAAGCTTTTTCCTGTGGCTGGATACAGCCCTGATACAGGAGCCTGTCAAATATGCCTTAGAGGTTGACCCTTCATTTAGCAGCCAATATTCCACCATTTCTTTAATCAGATGGTCTTTTACCTCTGGGACATGTAGCCATTTTGGGTGTAGTCTCCACTGCATTGGGCTGGTCACACCCTGGGGCTGTAGAGTAAGGGAGAGGGGGTGTGGTCTGATATACCATTTGGAAGATTAGCGGCACTGTCTACCTCTGCCAATAAGTGCCTGAAAATTAGAGCCAAATCAATTCTAGATTCCTCATTGTGGGAGGCCGAGTAGCAGGACTACACTTTCTGGGTTGGAAATTTATGTCTCCATGGGTCTATAAAATTATACATATTGCAACAGTTGGTTAGTGGGCTAGTGGTCACATCTGTTGAGGCATGCCTGTCCAGCGTATGAGACAGGACTAGGTTTAGGTTGCCCATTAATATCAGTGATGCCAGGTCCCAGCTGCTAATTTTAGCCAGTATTAGAGAGAGAACCTCTGGTGGAGGAAGGTAAACGTTGGCAATACCATAAGGTTTGTTCCCCATAGGCACCTCTTGAGAACATATCTACCCTGTGGGTCAGTACATATTTGCTGAATCAGTATATTAGCAGATTTACCAATAAATAGGAGGCATGAAGTACCCTGGCCACGCATGCTTTTTTCAGTGTCAGGACCCTACTGCCCACAAGGTGTCTCTTGTAATACCCCTACTTCCCTTCCTGACTGTCACAAACCTTCCTCCCTCACTAGCCTTCATTGCCCCTTCTCCTCCCCCCACTCCACTAGCCCCTGCCAGTGGTTGCTCTGGGAGCCTCCTATCCTCCCCCTCGTTTGCCACTGCTCTCAGTGCTGCAAGTTTACCCCTTAGAATCTGAAGTTCTGATTCCAAGATGAAAACCCACCGACATCTCTCACATGTAAATACTGCATGGAACTGCTGCTCCAACACCACATACATGTGACAAGACACACTGAGTGATACCAGCAAACCCACTTGCACTCATATTTACACTGGGTACTTAAAATCTCCCAAATGCAATTCCTCACAAACGCCTTTTTATTTTTAAACGCCTTAAGGTTTTTAACGCTGCTAAACACTTAATTTACATGCAACACTCTCTTAGCAGCTCCCACACTCGCTTATGACTCTCAGAGAAAAAGCTTTCAAGCACAGAACACAGAGCCTGATCAGAATTTACCTGATTAACTTCTTACCCTTAATTAGCAGACAGAGGGAAAGAGAGAGGAAAAAAATGCTGTTTGCTACCAGCAGTAAAACAACCCCTTATCAACTTTTTTTTTAAAAAAAAAAACAATAGTTCCCCTTAGAAATAATTTCAGGATTTAACAACAGAAAGAAAATAAAAACACTAACTGTATCTACCAGTTTACCCCAAACAGAAAAAAGAAAAAGATGTTTGTCTCAGTCAGATACACTCAGGGCACAGCAGTCATCAGTCAGGGACAGCAGTCTGTATTTTGTACTTACTCCCTTCTTGCACCCAGCACTCCCAGCATGCACAGCAAACACCAACGCCTTAAAGGGAATCTGTCGTCATTTTAAGCTTTTTTTTTTTTTTGCATTTTTATAAAAAACACACATCCATAAACACTGTCTGGCAAATGAAATGTTAATCCACAAATCCATGCATAAGTTTAGTTTGTATTTTGTCATGGGGGCTTCCATTTCTGCTCATTACACATTCATCCTGTGCTGCTCTAACAGCAGGCACAGCATTACCTGTGTGTTTGGAGGCAGCCACTCTGCATACCTCCAAACTGTCCCTTTTTCGGAGGGACAGTCCCTCTTTTGACAGCTCAACCCGCAGTCCCTCATTTGTACTGGAAAGTCCCTCTTTTCTCTGCACTGAACAGCCAGAAATTGGCTTTTAGCAGAAAGCCCAGAACAGGTAACAGGTGCAAATAAGATACTTTGTAACAATTTTGAGACAAAAACAGTTTAGATAAGGAGAAATATTTTCAAACTTTCATAACCTGCCAAGTTTTGTAAAACAAACATGATAATTAGGGGGTGTGGCCACAGAAAGGGGTGTGGTCGAAAAATTGGTGCGCTATGTGCGGAGAAAAAAATTTTGTCCCTCTTTTTACTTCCAAAATGTTGGGAGGTATGACTCTGTTATGAAAAGCCAGGTCGCACTACTACATGAGAATCTAGCTGTACACTCCCCCTCCCCTCTCTGCCCATGAGTGTGATGTTTGGAGGAGAGAGGTCACATGGTTTGCAGGGAAGCAATTACTTTCACTTTCCTACGTTCTGCTCTATAGCTGCACTAGCAGCCCCTCCTCCCACAGACACTATCAAAGCTCCTGCTGTTCTGTAAATTTATTCTCTGCATTCCTTTGGAGGGGGGAGCTTTCTCTCCTTGCTGCCTTCCTAGTTAGTTTTACTGGTTACTAGATGAGGTAAAGGAGCTGTGAGTTCCCTCTGCTATCCACCTCACACAGACCTTGCTCCTTTCCTGCCTGCAATACTTCTTTTTTCATTAACTACTTACTGCCTCCTTTCTCCTGAGCTATTTTAACCCTTCCTAGACTTCCTCCTAAGTTTTCCTGGTTTTCAAGTATGTCCTCCTTATGTTATCCTTTTTTCTATTCCCTGTCATCAGTCCTGGGAGTGTACTCCTGTGTTTCATTTTTGTATAAACAAATATAATAAAGTATCTATATAAAATATTTTTCCCATTGCCCAAAATGAATTGTGTGTGTGTGTGTGTGTGTGTATATATATTTATTTATTTTTGAAACGTAAGTGGGGGCAGTGATCACAGGACTATATTATTATTTATATGTTTGTATGCAGGATTTCAGTCCTTCTGAAGTGGTGTCAGTGGGAGCTTCTCTTGATACCTGCCTATTGTTCAATTGACAGGCTCAGCAGACAAGGCTCTATTTACATTACAGCAGCTTGTAGGAGGGAGGGGTAATGACATCACTCCAACTTGCAGTGCAGCAGTAAAGTGTGACTGAAGTTTATCAGAGCACAAGTCACATGACCTGGGGGCAGCTGGGAAATGTCAAAATGTCTAGCCCCATAGCAAATTGTAAAATTAGATATAAAAAAATCCATTTCTTGTTTTGAAAAACGGATTTCAATGCAGGATTCTGCTGTAGTAGCACTATTAACTGATACATTTTGTAAAAAACATGTTTTTCCACGACAGTATCCCTTTAAGGTTTTTAACTCTGCTTAACACTTAATTCACATGCAACACTCGCTTATGACTCTCAGGAAAAAGCTTTCAACACTTGGCTTTCTCTTTAAAATAAGCTCTACAGATACTTTCAGTTAATGTAAATACGTTTTAATTGATTAAGAGGGGATATCTTTTTCTTCCAACTAACAATTTGCAGTAGACTGATTCAAGTCAGATGCTTATCTTTAATCACTCCATTGATTCCAGAAGATAGATGATTTTCCCTTTAACACAGCATGAGATCATAACAATTTAAGGGGCACATTTACTAATGGTCGAATATCGTGGGTTAATTAACCCTCGATATTCGACCATCAAAGTAAAATCCTTCGACTTCGAATTTACCACTACAGACAGAGAACACTAGAGCAATTTGCAAATCTGACAAAGGCCAGAGCTCCCCATCCAGGGACACAGATGTGGGTTTAGGGGATTCTGTATTGCCTTCCCCAGACTCCCCACAGCAAGACCCATGGATCCAAATCTTGCTCGCTGCCATAGCAGAATCTAAAACATTTTTCTACACAAATCAAGGAATTAAAGGTAGACGTCTCTTTGCTCAAAGCTACCCTTCAGACTGTCAGAGAGACAGTGAACAGCATGGAGGGCTTGAGGACAGGTGTGACCCAATCCCAAATCAAATACAACAGCTCACTCAACAGCTACACAACCAAGCTGATATCTTGGACGACTACGAAAATCGCCAACGAAGAAATATCCTGAGAATAATTGGCCTGCCCTAAAAAGCAGAGGGCAACAACCCTGTGGCCTTTATTGAGAGCTGGATCAAGGCAAATCTGGGTACTTACTCACTATCTGCTCTCTTTGTGATGGAACGGACTCACCGGGTCCCGGGTAGAGCCCCAATTCCTGGGGCACCCCCAGGTCTTTCCTGCTATGCCTTCTGAACTATAGAGACCACAACGCCATACTGGTCATGGCGAGAGACAAGTGAAACCTCACTCATGAGGGGAGCAGGATAGCCATATACCTCAAAAACTCCTCAAAACTGCATAGGAAACAGAGCACCTTTGTGGGAGTCAAGTGATGGATGAAAGAGCAACAGCTGAAAGTCTATGGGGGCTAAGCCACTTTAAATACAGGCCAGACGCCAATCAATGGAAAACCCATGATCTGTGATAGACTTGTCCCCCTTTTTGCACCCCCGAGCACGACGGTTTCTGTGAAGCATTGACGATCTCCCGATGGGCTATAATGAGGAGTTTGCTGTAATGGACTCATGCTCTGGTTATTATCAGGTGCCTATGGTGCCTGAGGATCAGGACAAGACTGCATTTATATGCCCCTTAGGATTTTATCAGTTCACCAGGATGCCCCAAGGCATTTGTGGGGCCCAGCTACCTTTAAGAGACTTAATGGAGAAGGTGGTGGGGGACATGTCACCCCAAGAGTGCCTGGTGTATCTGGATGATATCATTGTGTTTGGAACTACCCTAGAGGAGCACGAGCAGCGATTGATGAATGTGATTGACCGGTTAATAGCTGAAGGACTGAAACTGTCAATCGACAAATGTAAGTTTTGCTGCTCCTTAGTAACCTATGTAGGCCATGTGGTCTCTGCAGAAGTGATAGGAACTTATCCCAGCAAGATAGAAGTGGTGGCAACCTAGCCCAGACCCCAAAATGTCACTGAGCTGATATCATTTCTTGGGTTTTGTGGTTACTACAGGCGGTTTGTAGAGGGGTATTCAAGAGTGGCTCATCCTTTAAATGAATTGCTGAAGCTTGCTAATGTGCATGGCGTAGAGACAAAAAGAGTTGTTAAAACCCCTTTTGGTGATAGGTGGGGCTCAGCCTGTGAGGAGGCCTTTGTTCTATTAAAGAAAAGGCTGACAGAAGCTCCTGTATTGGCTTATGCTGACCCCCACAGGCCATATACCCTCCATGTTGATGCCAATTATGAAGGATTAGGAGGTGTCCTTCACCAGAAATACCCAGAAGGGCTGCGGCCAGTGGCCTATCTTAGTAGGAGCCTGATACCCAGTGAAAAGAATTATCCTGTGCATAAACTGGAATTCCTGGCTCTCAAGTGGGCCATTGCAGATAAGTTGCATGACTACTTCTATGGAGTAGAGTTTGAAGTAAGAACAGATAATAATCCTCTCACATATATTTTGACTAAACTTGATGCCACAGGGCACCGGGGGTTAGCTGCACTGTCAAACTACTCTTTCACCCTCAAGTGGCGTCCTTGGGAGGATCAAAGCAGGAATGTTATCTGGGAGAAGGACATAAAATCTGGGGTCTATCAAAGAATAGCCTGTCCACTACTGTGCTCATGTTTGTACATGTGGGCATACTTGTATCTCCCTCCATGCCACCATATGTTCAATTCTTTTGGACCTTTGGGATAAGATGTTTGAGTGGGCCTATAAGAGTATTTCAATACCATAGGACCCAGTGTTATGATCAAAAAGAATGTTTTATGTTGTGTTTATGTGTGTTTGCTTCATGTTATCACATTTTGATAGCAGTGGTGGGGGTGGTGCAAACGGCTGCCAGGCAACAGGTGTGGCTCCTTTTTTTAAATTTAAACTGTTGGTCTTTTCACTGCACTGTTTTCCTTGACAAAGGTTCCTGTGTGGGACTCAAATGTTGGATTAATAAACCTTTTTGTTCATTTATAAAACTATGTTCATGCTTTTTGTGCAAATCCTGTGAGTGCCAACAGCATGGTCAGACATATGATGCTCTATATAACCATTGCTTCCCTCGGTCTGCAGAATAGGAACACCCAGAGGTCTGTGATGACCCTTCAGGAGACTGAAGATGAAATACTTTATGAAGGTTGTGGAAGAAATGCTGAGCTTGTACACATTGAACCCTTGACCACAGATTTGCTTGATCCTCTTTATACATGTATCATTAGCTTGTCTATGTATTTGATTTCTTATCTTTACTACATGAGCCCATAACTGTATACAAATCTTTAGGTGAATGGCAACATTTGGATTGTTACATGTGAATGGCAACACGTTTCCATTGTTACATTGGTGTTTGTGGTGCCCTTATCATTTGAATGGGGAAGGGTATGTACTGTGTACCCTCCTGTTTGTTTCCCTTCACAAGTAGTGAATTGAGATTTAAATAAATGTGTAATGTGTGTGATGTTTTTCTTTATGATATACAGTTAGGTCCATAAATCTTTGCACAGAGACAACTTTTTTTCTAATTTTGGTTCTGTACATTACCACAATGAATTTGAAATGAAACAACTCAGATGCAGTTGAACTGCAGACTTTCAGCTTTAATGCAGTGGGTTGAACAAAAAGATTACATAAAAATTTGAGGAACTAAAGCCTTTTTGTAACACAATCACTTAATTTCAGGGGCTCAAAAGCAATTGGACAATTGACTCAAAGGCAGGTGTGGGCAATTCCTTTGTTATTTCATTATCAATGAAGCAAATAAAAGCCCTGGAGTTGATTTGAGGGGGGTGCTTGTATGTGGAAGATTTTGCTGTGAACAGACAACATGCAGTCTAAGGAGCTCTCCATGCAGGTGAAACAAGCCATCCTTAAGCTGCAAAAACATTAAAAAAAATCAGAGAAAATGCTACAATATTAGGAGTGGCAAAATCTACAGATTGGTACATCTTGAGAAAGAAAAAAAGCACTGGTGAACTCAGCAACACAAAAGTACCTGGATATCCACGGAAGACAACGGTGGTAGATGATCGCAGAATCATTTCCTTGGTGAAGAGAAACCCCTTCACAACAGCCAATCAAGTGAACAACACTCTCCAGGAGGTAGGTGTATCAATATCCAAGTCCTCCATTAAGAGAAGAGTGCATGAAAGTAAATACAGAGAGTGCACTGCAAGGTGCAAACCACTCATAAGCATCAAGAATAGAAAGGCTAGATTGCACTTTTTGCTAAAAAAAAAAAAAACATCTAAAAAAGCCAGCACAGTTCTGGAAAAACATTATTTGGAAAGATGGACAGTGACTCAAAACATACAGCTAAAGCAACCCAGGAGTTTATTAAATTAAAAAGTGGAATATTCTTGAATGGCCAAGTCAGTCACCTGATCTGAACCCAATTGAGCATGGATTTCACTTGTTGAAGACTAAACTTCGGACAGAAAGGCCCACAAACAAACAGCAACCGAAAGCCACTGCAGCAAAGGCCTGGCGGAGAATTAAAAGGGAGGAAACCGAGAATCTGGTGGTGTCCATGAGTTCAAGACTTCAGGCTGTCATTGCTAGCAAAGAGTTTTCAAACAAGTATTAGAAATGGACATAGGATAGGGTAGCTTCTAATGATATCTTTGGAGGCACAGCTCTTCATTGATAAAGGCATGTGGTCGCCTTGGATTGGTACAGACATCAGACCAGAATGGTTCCATTGAACTTTAGTAAGGTGTTGGTTGAAACCCATAGATGTGTAAAAGTTTGATCCATTCACAATGGTATTGTGTCAAAGCAACATTGTATATTGATGACAAGCGGTGTCACATGCCTCTTTCACACCTCTTTCAAATCATTTGTCATCTCTGTCCAAAATGTGCACATTGCTGCACTCAAAGGAGCTTCCCTTTTCCTTGAGATAGACTGCTGAATCTTGTCCTGAGAAGTTCACGCTTCTATGTTGGACCATAGCACAAGGCAGTAAGATTGATAACCGAGCACTGGGTTCCCAGGCCTTGGCATCCAGGCCTTTTAAAACATCAAAAATGGTTCCAACGTGGTTATGTAACTGTGTCTGATGCAATTCGTGCATGGGTTGACGAACGCATTGAAATGGGTGTGTGTCAAAATTGATGCATGTGTCAAAATTGGTGCATGCTGGAATGCAAATGGCGTTTGCGTTCCATATCATGCTGGCAGGCACCTTTTTTGTGTGCCGAAAATCAGTGAGTAAGCTTACGGTTGCTTTGCCTGCTATATCTTTGTTTTTATTTTGTTTTTTTTGCTGTAGAGTTCTTGTAACCCCTAGTTTATGTTTCAGAGGGTGATGGTAATCAAACAGCAAATACTGATCATATGAGTGGGTTTCCTGAATACTACAATATCCAGGTTTCCTGCCCTCTTAGGAGTCTATTTATCATGCTATCTAAAAAGTAGAGTAAAACATTACCGTGATGGGGGGCGGAGTCAAGATGGCGGCCTGAGAACACGCATTGCTGCTGAGCTCCGCTAAGTTATTGTTATCCTTCTAGATATCCTGCTGTTCCGACATTGATATTGGCACAGGAAGATAGTACTCGCCTCATAGTACATCATGGGCAAGCACAGGGTGAAAAGTGCGACGTCTAAAATGGAGAAATACCTATCGCCTGCACCACCAACGCCTGAGACGGTGAGCGCGCCAGAACAGGCCGCAGCAGCACACCCAGCCACCTCTGATGGCGCCGAGCAGGTTCCTCCGGAACCGACAAACACTGACCTCCTGGCGGCTATTAATAAGGTCCACTCCAGCATGTCTTCCCAACTGGAGACTATTAAAGTGGATATCTCCCACCTCCGTCAAGACACACAACAGCTTAGGGAGCGGACCACCGAAATCGAGCAGCGGGTCTCCACGTTGGAGGACTCAGCTAGGCCCATGACGGCAGACATATCACGGCTGTCCAAGCAACTAACAGAAGTGACTACGAAGGCGGAGGATCTCGAGAACAGATTGCGACGCAATAATCTGAGATTGGTAGGCCTTCCAGAAAATACAGAGGGGAAACATCCTGAGCAGTTTGCCGAGGACTGGTTGAAGACTACCCTGGGTGCAGAGAATTTCTCCCCCCTGCTGGTGATAGAAAGGGCCCACCGAGTACCTACCCGTCCCTTACCACCGGGAGCGAATCCAAGATCCTTCATCATGAGATTTCTCAATTATCGTGACAGGGATGCGGCACTGGCGGCGGCCAGACGGAAGGGCCAGATCCTGCACAACGGGGCTCCGATTTCGCTGTTCCCGGACTACTCGGCGCACGTGCAGAAACAACGAGCATCGTTTATGGGAGTCAAGCGTAGGCTGAAAGCTGCGGGCCTTACCTATTCGGTCCTCTTCCCGGCGAAACTACGTGTGGTGGAAGCTGACCAGTCCAGATTTTTTGCAACGCCGGAGGAAGCTGACAAGTGGCTGGAGGTTCGGCTGGGCCGCATCGGGCGCCACAATGGCCCCAACGGGATCTAGTGCAAAGGTTCCTGTGAGTATAAGCCCAGTGATCACATACATCCCCTTTAGACTTTCGCTACCAAGAGGCCTACGGCACCTCCCGGGTCCAGAGCAGGAGGCCAACAGACACTGAGTAGGCTTATAGAATTAATAGAGTCACGGTATGCCCTAACAGTTAGCTTATCACAATCCTGTGACTTTCTATGGGTCCCCATACAAGCAGTATCCAAATTACTGTAGTACTGTGACTTTGCTATGACTTTGTGCCGGACTCGGGGTGGATGCCCTCATTTATGCTACCAGAGCTAACGTTCTTTTTTCGGGACCATGCAGCCTCATCCTGGCCTATGGGAATTGGCGGGCTGTTTGCATTGGCGGAGCTCAAGGAGGGACGTTCAACCTACCCAGTTTGAGCACCGATACTTCCCCACAGTTAAAGTTCTAGTTCGGGGCCTAGGCCCATCCCAGCGGGTGGATGGACAGGGGAGGGAATGGGAGTTTTTGTGGGGTTCTGTGTGTTTCTTTCCTCTTTTCTCACTTCTTTTCTACACTTCTCTCTCTCTACCGCTTTCTTTCCTTTTCTATGAACCGAACTGTCATGTTCATGAGAATTTCTCCACTGTTTGATTACCAGCAAGCCTGTATGTTTTACAAGTTTATGTATGCTGCGGCTCAGTGGGCGCGCCTTATCAATGTTATGGGGCCTCCTCAGCGATTCCTAGACCCCCGCTATGCATAGCCTATCACTGATCTCCTGGAACGTGAGGGGTCTAAATTCAAAATTCAAGAGGGCTCTCCTATTTAATTACCTAAAGAAGTATAGTCCAGCAATATTATTACTCCAAGAAACTCATTTGACCGGGCAAAAGCTGATGTCTCTCAAGAAAACATGGGTAGCACATGCATACCATGCTCCCTTCTCAACTCACTCCCGAGGGGTTACGATATTGGTCAGGAAAAGTATAGCTTTTGAACTTCTGTCAATCAGAACGGACTATTATGGGAGATACATTGTCCTACAGTGCAAACTCAATAGCCGATTGATTACCCTGGTCAATCTCTACCTACCTCCCCCATTCTCAGTAGCGCTTCTTGATCATATTGCCACAATACTTGCTTCATTTCCCCCAGCACCTATGTGTCTCTTGGGCGACTTCAATGCCACTCTGGATCCCCTCTTAGACAAACTTCACCAGGGGAGCGCCCATAACCCTACCCTATTCAGATGGGTCGAAGCCCTGGGCCTGACGGAAGTCTGGAGATGGAAGCATCCTCATGACAAGCAATTCTCTTGTCACTCGGCCACCCATGGTTCGCTCTCCCGAATAGACCTGGCCCTCGCGTCGGCTGAGTTTTGTCAATTAGTGGAATCTGCTGAATATTTGCCCAGGGTCTTCTCAGACCACTCCCCGCTCTTGTTGAAAATTTGTCCTGATGCCAGGGATAGACGGGCGACTTGGAGGCTATCCCCGCTTTGGCTCACAGTCCCCCAAGTCAGAGATACGGTCCTATCGGAATACTCGCACTATTGGGATACTAACCGAGAATCGGCATCCCAGGGTGTGCTTTGGGAGGCGTCCAAAGCAGTGGCCCGAGGAGTACTAATTGCCTCCATCGCAACAGCTAGACGTGAGGTCAAGGACATGGTTGAAGAAGCGGAACACAGCTTATCCCAGGCTGAAGAGGCGCATAAAGAGGATCCAACACCAGCCTCCAATACGGCTCTGTCCAATGCCCAAAGGGACTTGGAACTCACACATACCCAACTCACCAAAAAAGCACTGCTCTACTCCAACCATCGTATCTTTGATCAGGGAGATAAAGCGGGCAAGCTGTTGGCTTGGCTGGCCAATTCCAGAGACTCTCAAACTTGCATTTCGGGGATTGTGAATGAAGAGGGCACCATTATCACTACCCCTCAGGGGATACAGCAAGTGTTTCAGGAATATTACACCAAACTGTATGAATCTAAGGCAGAGTACACTCAGACTCAATTGGAGGATTACTTGAGCGAGATCACCTTTCCCCAACTGTCGCAGGCGGAAGCGACTACACTGGAGGCCCCGATTGCACTCCATGAGGTCAGGGAGGCGGTGGCAGGGCTTTCTCCAGGCAAAACACCAGGCACGGATGGGTTGCCAACAGCTTGGTATAAACTACACTGTGAAAACCTGCCCCAGTACTTACATGCCACCTTTCTGGCTGCGATCGACAAGGCATCACTACCAGCCTCCTTTTATGAAGCGGTCATAGTGCTCATACATAAAGATGGGAAAGATCCGTTGCAGTGTGAGTCGTATCGCCCCATATCGCTGATCAATGTCGACGTGAAAGTCTTTGCTAAAATCCTGGCCATGAGATTAGCGAGAGTGATTAGCTCCTTGGTCCACCCTGATCAATCTGGCTTCATACCAAGCAAGTCCACCTCTACCAACCTACGCAGAGTCTACACCCACCTGCAAATCTCCCATGATAATGCAGGGTCCAGAGTCCTGGTCTCCCTGGACGCAACGAAAGCTTTTGATTCCGTGGAATGGTCGTATCTCTGGGAGATCATGAAGAGATTTGGGATTGGACATAATTTTATCAGCTGGGTTAGACTGCTGTATAAAGAGCCTACAGCCAGGATTAAGACCAATGGTTCGTTATCGGGGTCCTTTCCACTATCCAGGGGCACGAGGCAAGGCTGCCCCCTATCTCCTCTCCTCTTCGCGCTGGCTATCGAGCCAGTAGCCATCCGCTTGCGACACGCTCCTCGGGTGTCGGGATTCCGTAGGGGCCCATTGGAAGACAAGCTGGCGCTCTATGCGGACGACCTCCTCCTATTCCTGGCGGATCCAGGTGACTCACTCCAGTCTGCGATGGAGATATTGGAACAATTTGGCTCCTTTTCAGGCCTCACTATTAACAAAACCAAGTCAGCCTTGCTTCCGGTGGACCCCATGCCGGCTCCATCCCCTGAAACATGTGCAATCCCATGGGTCACAAGCCTCAAATATCTTGGTATAGTGATAACCTTGCAGACTGCAAACTACATAGCTAACAATCTGGAACCCCTGATTCAGCAGTTCAAATCAGCGTTGTCCATTTGAACCTCCTTACCGATCAATCTCTGGGGCAGGGTGAATCTCTACAAAATGCTCTACCTGCCGAAGTTCCTGTACCGACTTCTCAACTCTCCGATCTGGATTCCGCAAAAGGTATTTAAACGGATCACCACCATCCTTATTCCGTTTTTGTGGGCGAATAAAGCACCCTGCCTGTCTTGGAAGATCCTGACGGCACCAGTTGATCAAGGGGGCCTTGCCCTGCCACACCTCTACCTTTACTTTCTGGCAAGTCAACTCAGCCACATCCATTCCTGGTTTCATGTGAAGGAGGAAGATCCAGGGGTAGAACTATTAGCAGCTCTAGTGGGCTCTTGGGCGGGCATCAGCAACCTCCCATACAGAAGATTAGCAGACTATACCAGACTACCGTCGACCATTACAACTCCCTTCAAGGCATGGAGAGCTGCTTGCAAACTGGGGAGGTTGTCTCCTCCAATTATCTCCCCATTCCTCCCACTGTGGATGAATAGTAACCTAGCACACCTTCGTGAGTTACAGGACTTCCAATACTGGCCGGCGAAAGGGGTGAAAGTACTGGGAGACTTGCTGATGGATAACCAGTTCCCTACTCTCCAGCAGCTTAAAGAACGAACGGGGCATCAGGAGCTACAGCTTTACAGGTACATGCAACTACGGCATGCCTTCCAGTCTCAATTCTCGAGCCGGGCTATAACATATGTCACACCCCCATTCGAACTGGTCCTCAGAAATCCGCTACGAAGCAAACTGACCTCCAGGTTATACAGATCCCTGCACAAAACAGGCCAGTCGCCCTTCGATCTAGCTCTGTCAAAGTGGCAAATCCTCTTACCGGCATTAACAGAGGAAAATTGGGAAGAAGCTACTGATTCAATTTACTCGGACCTGATTGCTCTGAAAGATAAACTCATTCAGTTCAAATTCTTACATCAAGTGTATATTACCCCAAGTAGGCTCGAAAAAATGGGGAGAAACCCGGGAGCCATCTGTCCCAAGTGTGGGAGGGGGGAGGCGGCCTTCCTGCATATGACCTGGACTTGTCCACAGATTAACAAATATTGGAATGATATAGTGAAATATCTAGCAGACGAATTATTATTCCACGGCCCCTGTACCCCGGAAGTTTGTCTTCTTGGCATAGTGGATGACCTCCTGCCCCTGAACAAATCCAGATCGCTACTCAGAATACTATTATTTTATGCAAAGAAACTGCTGATGATGAAATGGATGGCGGCCCAACCTCCCACGATCCAGGCTTGGAGAAACATGATTAACAAAATACTGCCCTTGTTCAAGCTCACATATGAGGGAAGAGGGTGCCCGCAGAAATTCGAGAAGATCTGGGCCCCGTGGTTGGAGGTGAACTCAGCGGATCTGGCGATTAGCCCTGCTGGGGTGATCTATAGCCCTTAGTTTAATTCAATGCCCCCTCAAATTGCAATGGTTATACTAAACGCCCACTGCGCTGCACTGACCAGGCTCTATTGCATTTCTGAATGGTTAATGCTCAAGATATTTTCTAGTCTTGCCTTCATTAAAATGTGATGGTTCTTCTTTGTTGTTTCTATGTACCTGTCTGTTAAAAGCAAAAATAAAATCTTTAAAAAAAAAACATTACCGTGATGAAGTGGGCTGAAGAATTAGAGGTGATGTTGCTCATAGCAACCAATAAGATATTTGCTTTTGTTTTCTAACTGTTAAAATCAAATTCCTAATGTAAAAAACGAATCCGGGATTGAAGTTCCCCCAAAATCCAGCAACTTCTTTTAGGGCCCTCCTCTGCCCAAACAAAAGCTTCACAGAAATAAACGATGTTGCTGTATCCCTCAGAGAGGAGGGGGAGATAACAGAAAGTTTATATAGTGTAGTAATTTCAATATTGAGTAAAATACACCCACAGTGTCCTCCAAACCTTACTAAAACACTTTTTTACTGTGATGCAAAAAGAACATACACTTGTGTGTTAAATTAACTTATTCACCATGTGTGTTCAATTAAAGCTTTTTCACCCTTATTTTAAACAGGAAGAAAAGAGAACAGACAGGGGTGGGTGGGTCCGTAACTAAGGGATAGTGAGGTTAGCAACACAAATCCGGATTGTTGCTTTCCGATGGTATTATATACTCACAAGAAGTGAGTTTCAACTAGGGAACTAGTGTATTAATTTCAATATTAAGTAAAATACACCCACAGTGTCCTCCAAACCTTACTAAAACACTGTTTTTACTGTGATGCAAAAAGAACATACACTTGTGTGTTAAATTAACTTATTCACCATGTGTGTTCAATTTTAGCTTTTTCACCCTTATTTTAAACAGGAAGAAAAGAGAACAGACAGGGGTGGGTGGGTCCGTAACTTAGGGATAGCGAGGTTAGCAACACAAATCCGGATTGTTGCTTTCCGGTGGTATTATATACTCACAAGAAGTGAGTTTCAACTTATATGAAACACAAACAGGATGGTCTCTCATCCAGGCTCCTTCTTCCTGAATCTCTTGATGGGGAGATAAAACAGATATCCTGTGCAGAAGCGCTTTTAAAACATATTAAATTAAAAAGTAAAATCACACTCACAAACACACTCTGGTATGTCGCATTGAAATGTCCTTGTAAAGTCCTTCTAGCACTTAGGTTTCCTCGGCATCCCTTGGAACTCTGTGCTGCTTTTTTTTTCGTGTTTTTTAAAAAAAGCAGCACAAAGTTCCAAGGGACGCCGAGGAAACCTAAGGTTCTGAATTTGGTGTACTGTGTTGCCAATTAATACAGCTAAGATGCCACACATTTATCAATGTTATTAGTCACAGAGTTAATGCTGTTGACAATTGGCATCACAGGCACTTTTTTCTTGTGTATTTTTGGGGTTCTATATTGGCATGGTGTGACTTCACCTGGATAGAGGTGATGGTACAAAGCCAGACTGGTGACCTTGTCCTTCTCAAGCTATTCCAACCAGTCTACAAACTTTTTCTTGTAGCTGCTTGTAGGATCCCTCTTAAGTTGTTCATATGTATCACAATTGCTGAGTAGTGTGATGACTATGTAATTCAAGTATGGTGAGTGTTGCTTTAAAGTTGCTTTAACATTGGCAGTGGTTTAAATTTCCCCATTCAAAGTCAATGCTGTTGTTGGCTCCTTTCACTTTTGGATGTCCAACCAATATGGCCTTTTCATTTGGGTTCACCCCATAACGATGTGATTCAAGTTGGGTAAGTGTAGCCTCAAAACTGTAAGAGTGGCACCAATTTAAATTTCCCCATTCAAAGGTGAATGGGTGAAATTTGTTTGACTGTTGTTGGCTCCTCCCACTTTTGGGCATCCACCAAATGTTGCTGTTTCATTTAGGGTGACCTAATGACTATGTGATTCAGGTTTGGTGAGTTCAGCTTGAAAGCTATAAGAGTGGCAGTCGCTTGAAAATCTTCCCTGTCAAAGTCAATGGAAATTGGGGTATTCGGAGTACCACCCCAAAAAGACAGAGGGCTGGATTACTTAAAAAAGCACAAGCAACCTGCTTCGCTATAGGTCAGAGAAATTTGGAGAGTTTGGGTGTTGTGCCCCTAAAACTGTAGGAGGAGTAGCATTTAGAAAATTGGGGGTGCTAAGAATAAGGAGAAGCAGAAGAATATGAAGAAGCTGAAGTGGAAGGACAATATGTTTTTTCAAACCAACATAATTACAGTGTAGGTTTTTCAATTTGTGAATAAACAATTTTAGTATGGAGTCACCAAATGAAAAAATAAAGTACAGATACAGTTTCCTGTTGCTGTGCACACTCCAATATTTATTGTTTGGATTTGCAGTAGGTATTATATGGAGACCATATTTCTGTATATTTGTAAATCTGGTCCATTAATAAAGCAGTTAAATACAAAATATTTTGCATTGTGTTTATTCTTTCTACTATCCCATGAGAATTTAGTAACCATTGTTTTGCTAAATTGATTCTAGCCACTGCTAATATTTGGTAACGTAGCTTATTTTATGGCTTAGGGCATGGACACACGTGCAGGGCCAGAACTAGGGTTAGGCAGTAGAGGCACTTGCCTAGGGCGCAACAACAGGGGGCGCCAGGCAGTTACCTGTAACTTCTGCCTACCTCTAGTTTCTGTTCCCTGCCCTGTGTCCCGCTCCCCCCCCCTCCCATTCAACACTCTCCACTCCAATCCGACATTCTCCCCTCCCTCCCATCTGACGCTCTCCCCTCGTTCCTCCGACTTCCCCTATGCTAATAATCATGTGCACACAGGCTTACTTTTGGGCATGCTTGCATTTGGAGGCAATCACGTTGAGAAGCTCGTGGAGGGGGGTGGGCTCGCTGACTGGGTTGCCTAGGACACTTGGTCGGCTTGGCCCGGCACTGCACACATGCTTTATTGCACATTTTCAAAAAAGACAGACTGCTGCCTAAATACGCGCAGCGGTAGCAGGCGGTTTTCAGCCAAGCATATTGTTGCATCCATACTACAATGTGCCAAATCTAATTTCCCATTTAAAAACTGCATCAGATATCGGCCAATGTGTGCAGGATCTAGCGGATTCCATATAATTCAATGGGTAGCAAATGTGGTAAGTATATGAGAAGCAGCAACAGTGCAGAAGTCAAAGATTACTGATGGAATTACACTGTCAGACGCCACGTGAGACCAGGATAATTTGTTTAGGTTTAGGAAATGGCATAGCGTATTTACACGGCAGTCTGTCTTTTTAAAAACCGTGCTGTAAAAACAACATTAAAAATCTTTATTTAAATCTTTAGTAGGGAGAACTAAAAGAGCTAATAGGATAGCTGGCTGTAAAGGTCTTTCAAATATACCATGTATCATCTTGAAAATATCTTCTCAATATGCCTTTGAATGGGAATGTCCACCAAGTATGTAGCAAGTTTCCAACATAAGCAAGTTGGAGAGGTGGTGGGAATAAATCGATGTTACTGTACCTCTTTGTGAATGATATACCATCTTGTCATTACTTTATAAGTTGACTCTTTAACGGCTGTATTGGGGGATATCCTCCACATAGTGTCCCATATTCTATGCTTGTTAACAGCAAGTTTCCAATAACAAGGTAGAATGGTTTGTGAAGGGTTGATTTTTAGTATGAAATGATGTAGTTGGGAGATACATACAGTAGTTAAATCAGGTTGAAAAAAGACAAAGTTCATCAAGTTCAACCGCTCCAAATGAAACCCAGCATCCATACACACACCCCTCCATATCCTTACATAAATGATATATACCCATATCTATACTAACTGTAGAGTTTAGTATCACAATAATCTCTGATATTATGTCTGTCCAAGAAATCATCCAAGCCACTCTTAAAAGGATTAATAGAATCAGCCATCACAACATCACCCGGCAGGGCATTCCACAACCTCACTGTCCTCACTGTAAAAAAAACACCTACGCTGCTTCAAAGTTCTTTTCGTCTAGTCTGAAGGGGTGGCCTCTGGTGTGGTGATCCTCTTTATGGGTAAAAACAGGTTCCCTGCTAGTTTTCTATAATGTACTCCAATATATTTGTAAAGTGTAATTATGTCCCATCAAAAGTGCCTTTTTTCCAGAGAAAACATCCGCAACCATGGCAATCTACCCTCATAATTTAAGTCTTCCATCCCTCCAAACAGTTTATTTGCACGTCTCTGCACTTTCTCCAGCTCATTTATATACCTCTTAAGGATTGGAGTCCAAAACTGCACTGTATAATCCAGGTGTGGCCTTACCAGGGACCTATAAATAGGCATATAATGCATCCCTTGAGTTTATGCCCTTTTTTATGCAAGGCAGTACAATGTATCTACAAAAAACCCTAGATCCTTCTCAGTTAAGGATCTGACATTTAGGGGCACTTTAACTAAGGGTCGAATTTCGAAGTGAAATAACTTTGAAATTTCGACCATCGAATTGCAGTAGTACGATATTCGAAGTAGAAGTCGTAGTTTTTTTTTTTTTGATCGAATATGGCTATATGCGATCAAAGTAAAATCGATTCGAATCTCAATTCGAACAATTCTAATGATTTAATCAAACGATCGAACGATTTTCAAAAAAAAAAAACTTCGACTTCTAAAAACTTAGCCAAATGTTGGCTATAGGTTCTAGGAGGTCCCCATAGGCTAACATAGCAATTCAGCAGGTTTAAGGTGGCGAAGTGTCAAAGTCGAAGTTTTTCAAAGAGACGATACTTTGATTTTCGAATGGTCGAATAGTCGAAGTTTTTCCAACTTGAATCAAAGTCGAATTTGGCCTATTCGATGGTCGAAGTACCCAAAAATTACTTCGAAATTCAAAGTTTTTGAATTTGAAAATTCACTTCGAATTCACTTTGACCCTTAGTAAATGTGCTTCCATGTGTATAACTTGCATTTATATTATTTTTGCCAAAGTGCATAACCTTGCATTTATCAACATAGAACCTCATTTTCCAGATTGCTTCCCAGTTTTCCAATTTAGTCAAATCACTCTGCAAAGTGGCAGTATCCTGCATATAATCTATAATTCTGCAAAATTTTGTATCATCAGCAAAAATAGAAACAGTACTTTCAATGCCCTACTCCAGATCATTAATAAAAAGCAAAGGACCAAGTACAGAGCCCTTTGGTACTCCACTAACAACACTGGTCCAATTAGAAAATGTTCCATTTACCATTACTCTTTGTAATCTATCTTGACTTCTACATTCATTAATTATATTGGTCTGTATGAGGGCATTCTAGGGGATCCTTACCAGGTTTTGGAATCAAAATTATCAGTTTTTCTCTCATAGGGGCAAATTCACTAAGATTCGTAGTTGCGCCAGGCATAACTTCGCCACACTTAGCCACACTTCGCCAGGCGAAGTTTCGCCAGCGCTTTGCAAATTCACTAAAATCCGAAGTTGCGCTCAGGGGTAGCGTAAGGTTGCGAAGTTGCGCTAGCGTTGATTCGCTAAGCGAAGTTACGCTAGCGATGGTTAATTTGCATACAGCGCCAAATTCAAATTTCAATGGAGGAATACGTATCAGCACTACAAATGCCTAGAAAACCTTCAAAACATCAAATAAAAATTTTATTTTGCCCTACACATGTGCCCACTGTATAGGTAAGTTGCCATGAGTCAGGAAATGTAGGGGGGAAGGAGGGGAGCCCCAAAAAAATTTGCGATCTTTTTCAGCCTATCACCCATAATGTAGAAAACACGCCAGTGTTTATTGGGACTTAGAAAAAATTTGGACTTTTTTTGAAGCAATCCCTATCTACTCTATTGCGCTTCGCCTGGTCTGAGGTGGCGAAGGAAGTCTAGCGTAAAAGGTAGCGTTCAGTACACTGCGCGCGTTAGTGAATTTGCATAGTTACGTCCGTAGCGATAATTCGCCAGGCGTAAGGGTGCGAAGTAACACAAGCGAATCTACGCCAGCGTTCGTTAGTGAATTTGCGCAGTAACGAAAATGCCAAACGCTAGCGAAGTAACGCTAGCGTTCGGCGCTTCGGCGCTTAGTGAATTTGCCCCATGGAGTCTGAAAGGGGTTTCCCTCGTTCTACCTCATTATATAACTGCATCAGAAGTGGGACTATGTATTTGATGTGTTGTTTGTACCATTCCATTGGTACTGATCCTGGTGTTTTCCCATTGGGGAAAGCAGCGATAGCTGTTTCCACCTCTGTCTGTGTTATGTTGGCCGCTAACTATAAAAACGTTGTCATCTGATGTTGGCAAATCTTCCTCTGCTAGATAGTTTTTAATCTCATCAGAGGAGGTTTTCAGTTTCAAAGTATGTAGTTCAGTATAGTAGCCAGAGAACCTATTGTTTATCTCTTTCAGGGAAGAGACTATTTCTCCTTGGGGACATTTCACCACTGGAATGGCAATGGTGGTTGCAATGTCTTTTGAGAGGATTGCCAGTACTTTCCTCAGAATCAAAAATGTTAGCCCTTTGATAGAGAATATGTTTTTTAGTTAGCTCCACCTGTGCCAACATAAGTACTCTTTGACTGTCGGGCTACATAGTCAGCTTCATTCTCCTGGGCTTTAGGGGTGTTTGGAATTATGTCTGCCTGCATTGTGTTCGTGATTGCCTTAATGTTACTTATAAATTTGCCCCTTATCTATGCAAAGGCATCCCAAGTTATGGCTAAGGGTTGTTCCCTTTCTTCATGGCTAGAAAGGTCTCAGTACTGTTTTGAATTGTTTCATTGAGCTGATCATGTTTGGCCCAGTATGGGCTTAACATGAAATTTGTACCAGAAAGAAAAGAACTGCAAAGAAGAGCTAACGAGGTCACACAGCCTTGTTAATAAATATAATTATATTGTGTGTGTAACTTGGAAACCATAAAAGGAATAATTAATGCCTTAAAAATTTTTTTTTGATGAGTGCAAATAAATTCATTCAAAATAAATTCATTGTGTCCACACTTTGATATGTTGTCAATATTGTATCTTGTGATAAACAATTAAGAGTAATAACTTAATAAAGTGCAATAGTGCAAGGAGTGCTAATTACGTAAGCCACAGTTCGCATTCCACTAGTCTGTAGAAGAAGGAACCATCCAATAAAACATAACATTTAATAGTTCATTTAAAATCAAAAGAGGGAATTGATGAAATATAAAAACACTTAAAATTATGATGTATCCCAATCTGGTTTCACTGTTGTAAGGATTGCAGTATATCTGAGTGATGAAAATACTGGTCCCACCTAGATCATTACATCAGCCTATATGCCCTCTAATAGTAGTATGAGTTGGTATGAAAATCAGGAGGGTGTCTATAGTCAAAAAAATAGACAAACAAACTCCTCGTATGCTGGACCTTGAAGTATCACACAAGTGTTAATTCCAAAATGGTGTGTAAGGAGAGTAAACTGACACTTTGTCCTCTCAGAGGCACCTAAGTAGGTATGGCTTATTCCCTATGTCTTGTGTTAAAGCAACACCAAAAGTTTGGACATGAACATAATGGGTTAAATAACCAAAGGTATTGCATACAAACAGAGGACAAACCGAGTGTGCTGTACCTTGCAGTATTATACAGACATATATGTTTCCAATATGGTGTGCATAGAGTAAATGGCGCTTTGTCCTCTCAGAGGCACCTAAGTAAATGTGGCCTATTCCCTATCGTTAGTGCAAATGCAACACCAAAAATTGGAAGCGGGCAAAGCCCAAAAATTAAGTCTGTGTGCTTGCTGGTAACAACATCACCGGTCTTTCCAATGCTACCTCCGTTATTAGAAGGAAACTGCTGCCACCATTCAGCAACCTCCGGAGTGCATCCTCCCCACCCTTAGAATGCTCGATAGAGCAAACGCCTGACGTACATTTCGCCTGTATAGGCTTTCTCAAAGGCAAAATGACACCCAAATCTCGCAACATTTAGTATGAGTTGGGGTGGGGATCAGGAGGGTGTTTATAGTCAAAGAAATTGGGTGGCTCCCATTGTGGGAAAAACAACGGACAAACAAACACCTTGTATGCTAGACCTTGAAGTATCGCACAAGTGTTAATTCCAAAATGTATCCTTATGTTGTTTCACTGGAGGCAATTTTCCAGATCATCCGCTTCACTTTTCAGCTGTGCTAATTATCTCTCCATAGCAGTAATATGGCCTAGTATTAGGATTGTTAGGTCTTCAAGATCACTGACCCTTCTTTCCGCTTCTCCTGTTCTCTCCCTCAGCTTTTGTACGTCATGCATTAGGATTGCAAAGTCTGTTTTTAACTCATCTATTTTCCCATTCAAAACTGATATACTGTACCTTGGGTAAGTATCATTACATCAGCCTATATGCCCTCAAGGGCATATAGGCTGATGTAATGATCTAGGTGGGACCAGTATTTTCATTACTCAGATATACTGCAATCCTTACAACAGTGAAACCAGATCGGGATACATCATACTTTTAAGTGTTTTTATATATCATCAATTCCCTCTTTTGATTTTAAATGAACCATTAAATGTTATGTTTTATTGGGTGATTCCTGCTTCTACAGACTAGTGGAATGCAAACTGTGGCTTACGTAATTAGCACTCCTAGCACTATTGCACTTTAATAATTTATTACTCTTAATTGTTTATCACAAGATACAATATTGACAACATATCAAAGTGTGGACACAATGAATTTATTTTGAATGAATTTATTTGCACTCCTCAAAAAAATTTTTAAGGCATTAATCATTCCTTTTATGGTTTCCAAATTACACACACTTTAATTATATTTATTAACAAAGCTGTGCGACCTCATTAGCTCTTCTTTGTAGTTCCTTTCTTTCTGGTACATAATTTCTAAAGCACCTCTGCCCAATTGGCATACTTCTGATTTCAAGGCCAAACATTCTACTAACAGTAGTTTTACCCTAGAAAACTTATTAAACCATTATTACAGATTCTGGTGAATCAAAAATGGGTAAATACTAACTCATTTTTGCAAACTCAAACCACCATCTTTTAGAGAAACCCTGCATTATCATGCCCTTATAGATGTTTGGAGAGCTAAGAACCCGGGAGACAGGGAATTTACCTATTTTTCCCCTAGGCATACCACCCATACGCGAATAGATCTTATACTAGCAGATCCCCAAACCACAGCACAAATTTCCAAATCATGGATAGGTCTCAGAACCTGGTCGGATCATGCCCCTGTGTGTGTGGAGCTCTGGCCATCCTATAATAAACGATGCATTAGTTCCTGGCGATTTAACAAATCATTACTGAATAAGGCAGAATTTAAACAAAAGATAGAAGATAAAATTAGACAATACTTCCAAGAAAACACACGTCCTGATATGGACCCCCAAAACCTATGGCTGGCACATAAAGCAGTCATTCGGGGTGAATTAATCTCCTTAGCCAAAGCCTATAAATCCCAGGGAACTAATCAGCAACTCCACTTAGAGCAGCAGCTCCAGCAGTTGGAACATCAATTTCTGACTCAACCTATCCCTGAAATCCAACAACAGCTATCTGAGACCAGAACTAAGCTTAATGATCTTTCATTTGCCAAAACACAACATAGATTGAAGTTCTGAAACGGTACTACTACACTACAGGAAATAAGGCCAATAAACTTCTAGTCTCACAATTAAAGCATAGACAAGCCAAGACACGGATAGCTTCTATTTCGACCCGCCAGGCCAAATTAACAGACCCTAATAATATAGCTGACCAATTTGCATCCTATTATTCTAAATTATATAACTTGCAAAACGACCCCTCTGAATCCCAGCCCACGCAAGAGAGAATCCGCCAATATCTCGCGGACATCCAACTTCCACATCCCATTCACCTACAATTGGAATCCCTGAACCAAGATATTACCCAAGAGGAGATTGAACAGACCATTTTAGGTCTTAAAACTGCTAAATCCCCGGGGGAAAATGGCTACTCCAACTTATATTTTAAGCAATTCAGGCAGGTTTTGATACCCCACTTAGCCAGGCTGTTCAATAATATCAAGGACACTGGTTACATTAAACCCGAGTTTCTCTTGGCACACATAGTGACAATTCCGAAACCAGGCAAATCTCCTGACTTATGCCAAAACTATCGCCCTATTGCATTATTGAATACCGACCTGAAACTCTATGCCAAGATTCTAGCATCCCGACTTGCTAATGTACTTCCATCCTTAATTGATAACGACCAGGTGGGTTTTATTCTGGGGAGGCAGGGCTCAGACAGCACGAGACGTTTTCACACTTTGTTGCATATAGTTAAACAGACCAAACAACCCACAGTCCTTCTTTCTTTGGATGCCGAGAAGGCGTTCGACAGGGTCCACTGGTTATATATGAGGGAGACTCTGAACCACTTTGCTTTAAGCCCAGAATTCATCCAGGCAATACAACCCCTCTATTCTACACCATCTGCCAAAGTTAACATTTCGGGGACCCTCTCGGACGCCTTCCATATCACTAATGGCACTCGCCAGGGGTGTCCGCTTTCGCCTCTTATATTTGCCCTTATGGTTGAACCACTGGCACATATAATTAGATCGAACCCAGATATTAATGGCCTAGCTACCCAGGCAGGGGTTCAGAAAATAGGACTCTTTGCGGACGATATTTTATTGGCATTAACCAACCCTACAGTTACCATACCAAATGTTTTGCACTGGCTTCAAAGGTTCCAACAGGTCTCCTGGTACAAAATAAATACCTCTAAGACACAGGCACTACCCATAAACATACCGCAACCAGCCCTAGATGCTCTCAGACACTCTTTTAACTTTGAATGGCGAGATTCGTATGTTACCTATTTAGGGGTTAAGTTGCCAAAAAATCCTGATGCTATTTACAGGTTGAATTACCAGCCATTGTTGCACAAGGTGATCCATGACTGTGCCAAGTGTCGAAATGAACATATCTCATGGCTGGGCCGCATAGTGGCAACCAAGATGGATCTTCTTCCCCAAATGTTATACCTATTCAGGACTCTACAAATCTCTCTGCCCCCCACTTACCTCCAAGCCTTGCAACACACAATTAATAAGTTTATATGCCATGACAAACAGCCCAGGATCAAATTCCAAATCACCCAATACCCTAGGACCTCCGGAGGTCTTGGTATTCCTAACATTAAGGCTTACCACACAGCTACGATACTGGAATCAGCCATCCGAATGCACGCCCCATCGGGGCACAGAAAATGGGTAGATCTCGAACTTGGATATGCCGACAACCATCAGCTTACGCAGTATTTCTGGCTAAACAAACCTTCCCGGCCCTCCATCACCCTACTCCTGCCTACCACCAGGTACACTTTGCAAATATGGCACTGTATGGCTAACAAACTTAATTTTGGGTCATTTCACTCTCCGCTGTTTCCAATTTCAGCTCTGCCTGCAGTTATCCAAACTTTAGTCAAAAAATCAGATGGCACTCACATTAGCATTCGTGCTAACCAGTAAAAAATATTTATTGAGATCCCCACAACGTTTCAGAGGCGCAGCCTCCTTTCTCAAGTGCTCTCAAACATGTGCAATTAGTTAACAGGTAATTATAGGTACCCTGGAGGAACACTCCTCCCATATAATCAATGACATCACTTCTAGTGTCTCTAACTACAACATCAATTAGTATATTACCCGTACAGTGACATTACAACTTTCTTGTGCAATTAATAAATAGTGAAATCTGTGTCCATACGCAGATAATCCGTTTTGAGTGATTTGTTCTTTAAAACTGTAAAAATATAAAACACATATTTCTATCTTTTAATATCATAAAATCGTATGAAGTCACTTGTGTTGCCAATTTACACAAAGTAAAGGTATCACTTTCTCAAAAGAAACATGAAAAGTTTGTATCCTCATTCAATCCCATAGGGGCCATGGTATTCAGTCTGTCAATCCACCTAATTTCATTCTGTAGTAATATTCGATTAAAATCCCCTCCTCTAGGGGGTGTATTGACTACCTGTAGAACCAACCATCTTAACTGGTTGCTGTTATGTCCCTGCATTCGAAAATGCCTGCTCACTGGGGTCACACTTATCTGTTTCTCTAAATCACAATTAGTAATTGACCTTTTATGTTCCCCTATTCTCTTTCTAACTTCTCGTTTTGTTTTACCTACATACGCTTTACCACAGGGGCATTTCAACATATAAATAACCCCTGTGGTTTTGCAAGTGGCAAAATGCTGTAATTTTATGTTATGTCCTTTGGAAGGATGAACAACGTTCTCCCCTTTAATGATGCTATTGCAGCAGTTATTCTACAGATTCGGATAGCATCTTGGATTGAAGCATGCATCGAACAACTCCAGGACATTTATTTTGCGAATTCCCTGGAAACGTTTCTGATAGATATTCTTTGAATCCTCGGGACATCTACACTTACCTTCAGATTACTCACTGGCTCCTTTCCCAATCCAGGGATTATAAAAAGAGTCGACTCAAAACTAGTATGGAATACTTATGCCAAAAAACATGGAATGGGAGACGACTTACTGTATCTCAGAGTGTTATAAACAAGTGCTGGCCCAGGACCTGGATAGTAAGTTGCCATATATGATTAGATGGGAGCAGGACCTCCAGAAATCTTATACTATACAGCAATGGCGGAAAGTACTCACTGCCCCCCAAGGAGCAACCAAATGCACCAATCATAGAGAGGCCCACATCAAGCTGATTTATAGGTGGCATCTAACCCCAGATAGGCTGGCTAGAATTGTACCAACTTACCCCAAGAATTGCTGGAGAGGGTGCGGACAGGAGGGTACTTTACTTCACATGTGGTGTGAATGCTGCATAATCTCCACCTTTTGGCAACATATCTTTCAGGTGCTTTCTCAACTACTCACACAACAACTTCCTATGGTTCCTGAAGTGGCCCTGCTACAAATTTATCCTATACGCATAGCCAAAACCACTAGGAAAGTGCTGTTTCATTATCAGGCTCCGTAATGGGTCTGACGAAATAATAGCCTCCCCTATGCCTCTCACTGGAACTTAGAGCCTGAGTGGGGACAGGAATAAGTCCAGATGAAGAGTAACAGAGGTGCCGGTAAATAGAAGTTGGGTAGGCACTTGTAAAAAGTCAAGTCGAGGTAGCCAAACAGGGGTAAGCAGAATCGTAGTCAAGCCAGGCGTGGGTCAGGAACGGAATCAGGGGTACCAGGGGAAGTCCAAGAGAAGAGTCGAAAACAGGCCAATAATCAGGAAACCAATGGATCAGCAATGTAGAATTCAAAAAACGCTTAGTGTCAGAGGCAAGATCACTTCGCAGTGACTTGCAGGCCTCAGCGTCCTTTTACTCGCTGTGCGCACGCGTCAAAACGTGCGCGCGCCCGCGAACCTTCGCCCGCGCGCGCACAACTCGACGCAACCGCGCCGATGCGCAAACACGCCGCGATCTTTCGCCGGGCGCAAGTCAGTACCAAGGGACTGACATTGCCCCCCCAGCTTAATAAACTGAGGAGAATGAACATTGTTTGCTGGTTCCCAAGACCTCTCTTCAGGAGAATAACCCTTCCAATGTATTAGATACTGTAACTGACCTCTGTGATACCTGGAATCCAAAATTGCACCTACTTCGAATTCTTCAACTCCTTGAATGGTTACTGGTACTGGAGGAGTAGAAGAACGACCAGGAAACGTGTTCTTGACAACCGGTTTGAGAAGAGATACATGAAATACTGGGTGGATCTTGAAAGATGCAGGTAACTTCAGCTTAAAAGCCACATTATTGATTTGTTGAATGATGGGGAACGGACCAAGAAATTTTTGCCCCAACTTCTTGGAAGGACAGTCTAATTTAACATGTTGAGTGGATAACCACACTTGTTCCCCTACTTTAAACCCTGGACTCCCTCTTCTCTTCTTGTCGGCAAAAAATTTATAATTCCTTTGTGACACAGTCATAGCTTGTCGGATCTTTTGAAGGTTACTGGACAAAAATGCAAGTCGATCTTGAAGTACAGGTAGTGTCACCTCTCTAGGAAGGTTAGGTAAGACTTGAGGATGAAACCCATAATTGGCGAAGAAAGGAGTTGCCTTAGTTGATGAGTGCACAGAGTTATTGTAAGAAAATTCGGCAAATGGAAGAAGTTGATACCAATCATCTTGTAGGAAGGAAGTGAAACAACGAAGATATTGTTCAAGGGTTTGATTCGTTCTTTCTGTTTGCCCGTTTCAGGGTGAAAAGCTGTGGAAAAAAGAAGTTTAATCTTTCTTTAAAAAAAAGAAAACCATCCTTTGGTTCCAGATTTGGGAAAATATCAGTGGAAAAAGAAGCTTCTTTAACTCTGGACATAAGTTCAGACTGTAATAAAAGGAAGTTCTGAGGTTGGAGAATGGTATGGGTTTGTTCAGGAAATTTATCATCTTCCGAAAATATACGGGAAAGGGCATCAGCTTTACCATTCTTTGCTCCTGGTCTATAGGTAATATGGAAGTTAAAACGGGAAAAGAATAAAGCCCGCCTAGCTTGTCGAGGCTTGAGACGTTTAGCTGTACGTAGGTATTCTAAGTTCTTATGATCAGAAAAAATTAAAACAGGATGTATAGCCCCTTCCAACAAATGTCTCCATTCTTCAAATGCAGCTTTAATTGCGAGGAGTTCCCTGTCGGAAACGTCATAGTTCTTTCCGAATATGAGAGCTTCTTAGAAAAAAAAGCTACAGGAAAAAGAGAACCTTGGGCTCCAAACCTTTGAGAAAGAATGGCGCCGACTGCAACCTCAGAAGCATCGACTTCAAGGACAAACGGCAAGGTTGGATTTGGGTGTTTAAGAACCTGTGCTGAAACAAATAACTCTTTAAGTTTCTGAAATGCAGATTGAGCCTGAGGAGTCCAGACAAAGGGTTTAGAAGGACTGGTTAAATCTGTGATGGGAGCGATGATCTTGGAAAAGTCTTTAATAAATTTTCTGTAGAAATTGGCGAAACCAACAAATCTCTGAACTGCTTTACGATTATCAGGGACTGGCCATTCAAGAATTGTAGAAACCTTCTTCTTATCCATGCATATCCCTTGATCGGAGATGATGAAACCCAAAAATTCGATGGAAGATTTATTAAACTCACATTTCTCTAGCTTAGCAAAGAGACCATGAGTACGGAGTCTATTGAAAACTCTCTTCATGTGTATAACATGTTCTTCATAAGATGTAGAAAAAATAAGTATGTCGTCCAAATAAACAATAACGAATTGATCAAGGATGTCTCTAAAAATATCATTGACGAAATGCTGAAAAGTTGCGGGGGCGTTGCATAGGCCAAAAGGCATGACTAAATATTCAAAATGTCCATAGCGAGATCTGAAGGCTGTCTTCCATTCATCGCCCTCTCGGATTCTCACCAAATTATAGGCACCTCGTAGGTCAAGTTTTGAAAATATCTTTGCCCCTCGAAGACTCTGGAAAAGCTCATGAACAAGAGGAAGAGGGTAACGATTCTTGACAGTTATATGGTTCAATTGCCTATAATCAATACATGGTCGTAAAGAGTGGTCCTTCTTCTCAACAAAGAATATGCCTGCCCCGGCTGGTGAAGTGGAAGGACGAATAAAACACTTCTTTAAATTATCGTCGATATAGTTCTTTAACACAGACAGTTCAGGTTCCGAAAGAGGGTAAATTCGCCCAAAAGGAATGGCTGCTCCAGGCAGAAGGTCGACAGGACAATCGTAAACACGGTGAGGGGGAAGTTTGTCAGCTCCCTTCTCATCAAAAACATCCAAGAATTCGTGTAAGAAGTATGTTATTTTTGTTAGACGATCGTCAGTGGAGGAACACAGAGTTATGAAAACCTCTTTATTTTCTGTAACTGAACGAGAAATACTGACTTCAGAGTCGAATTGCAGGACACCAGTGCACCAATTTATTGAAGGATTGTGACGTCTTAACCAAGGTAAGCCAAAAATAACAGGGAAAAGAGGAGAAAAAATCACATTGAACACAATAGACTCTGAATGGCAGGAGTTTATCATTACACTCAAAGGGATCGTCTCATGCGTCACAGGCCCGGAAGAAAGCGATGAACCATCGGCTGTCTTTACGGTGAAGGGCTCTTGTTTGAGACGAATAGGGATAACGTAAGTCTTAACAAACTCAGAATCAATGAAACAGTCACACGCCCCAGAGTCAATGATGGCCGATGTTTCAACTCTTCTTTCGAGCCACTGTAGAGAAATGGAAAGAGTTAAGGGTGAAAATCCTCTGGACGAAGTACTGACAGATAAAAAAGACAGTCCTGCTTTACCAGAAGGATGAGTGGGACAATCCTTCAAAAAATGACCAGACAACCCTCAATACAGGCAGAGGTTCAGTTGACGTCTGCGAAGTCTTTCTTCAGGCGAGATAGCAGACCTCAGAAGACCAATTTGCATAGGTTCGCCCGACTCCACATGATGAGAAGAGGCAGAAAGGCGAGAGAGCAAAGGAGCCTTGGGAAGAAGCCAGGAAGAAGACCTTTCAGCGCGTCTTTCTCTTAGACGTTGATCCATTTGGATTACTAGATCAATAAGGCCTTCCAAATTAGTGGGCATTGCAACACGAGACAATTCATCTCTTAAGGCATCAGAGAGTCCAAGACGAAATTGATGTCTCAAAGCCTTGTCATTCCACTCCGTGTCTGCTGCATATCTGCGGAAATCAGAAATGTAGTCCTCTACAGGCCGTCTCTCTTGGCGTAAAACACGAATGGCAGCCTCAGCAGATACGTCGCGTCTGGGGTCATCATAAATTTGACCTAAGGCCTGGAAGAAAGTATTGGAGTCATTCAGGAGTGGACTTTGGCTCTCCATCAGACGATGTGCCCAAGCTTGTGGTTCCCCAGACAGTAAAGAAATAATTACTCCAACCTTGACTTGTTCAGAGGCATAGGTCTGTGGTTTCAGGGAGAATACCAGTCGACAACCATGGAAGAATGCACGAAAAAGTTGTCTGTCTCCGGAAAACTTTTCTGGTAGCGCCACCTTGGGTTCAGAATACACAGGAGCAGAAGCGGAAGGTTGAGTTGGAGCTTGGGACACAGGAGGTGGAGGAGGATTAACAGGAGGGGTAAGATCAAGAAGCTGAGCCTGGATCTGTTGATAACCTCCTTGCAGGTCCCGTACCGCTTTAGTAAGAGATGTGATTTGCTGAACGAGGGCATCAAAAGGCTGAGAGGCTTGATCACCGCCAGACTCCATACTGGCGAAGTGATACTATCAGGCTCCGTAATGGGTCCGACGAAATAATAGCCTCCCCTATGCCTCTCACTGGAACTTAGAGCCTGAGTGGGGACAGGAATAAGTCCAGATGAAGAGTAACAGAGGTGCCGGTAAATAGAAGTTGGGTAGGCACTTGTAAAAAGTCAAGTCGAGGTAGCCAAACAGGGGTTAGCAGAATCGTAGTCAAGCCAGGCGTGGGTCAGGAACGGAATCAGGGGTACCAGGGGAAGTCCAAGAGAAGAGTCGAAAACAGGCCAATAATCAGGAAACCAATGGATCAGCAATGTAGAATTCAAAAAACGTTTAGTGTCAGAGGCAAGATCACTTCGCAGTGACTTGCAGGCCTCAGCGTCCTTTTACGCGCTGTGCGCACGCGTCAAAACGTGTGCGCGCGCCCGCGAACCTTCGCCCGCGCGCACACAACTCGACGCAACTGCGCGGATGCGCAAACACGCCGCGATCTTTCGCCGGGGCGCAAGTCAGTACCAAGGGACTGACATTCATGTTTTCAATTCCGCTACCACCCTCATAGCCAAATACTGGAAGACTGCTACGACTCCAACGCTGAAAGAATGCTTAAACCAAATCAATATTAGAGGTAACATGGAGAAAGGGGCGGCAGAGAGAGATAATTCCTTGGAGTTGCATTATGAAATTTGGGGTGAATGGTACACTTTCATGGACACCTATAACCAACCTTGATAGAATCTCGAGCTTTTGCTAACACATTGTGTATTTTTTCTTTTCCTTTCCCATTTATTTTCTGTACTTGCACTGATAGCTGTCATGTTTATCTGTTTGAGGTTTATTTTATCTGCAATTGTACTTTTCATATTGAGATGTCACCTGCGTGTGAGATATCATATCCCTATGATGTCGTATATGTCATTGCATGACCATTTCTCTTTTCAAATATTGCAAATAAAACTGAAGTTTTAAAAAAAATGGGTAAATACTAATCTATGTACTCCAAACTACCAAGTTGCAATTGTTTCCTAAAGTTATAATGTTTTATAGAAATTGGTGAATTTTTTGAAAAATTACCTCAAAGCTTCCACTCTACAGCATCATATCTCCCACACATCATTAGGTATCAATGTAAAACACCCCAAATATGAAAGCCTGGGTCCACTGAACAGTTTGATGCCCAATATGTATAGGTGTACCCAAGCATGTGGTATATAGGGGCCCTAAAATGTAGACACCCCATTTAGAAAAAAGCATGTTCATCCCAGAAAACCCAGAAAAGTACTGTAACATAAATGCTGGGAAATTGGTTGAAGGGATATATGTATCATCCAGATTTCTGTCATACTGTTTTTAAGCAACCAGGTAAATGTACATTTTTTCACGGGTCTGTGGCTAGCTGTAATGGCCGGACCCGGTTTACGAGAGTGTTGAGTGTTGGGCGGGATCCAATTCCAGATGGACAGACCGGGTTTGCCCAACACCTGAGAGAGGAACAGGTGTTTTATCTCCTTAAGTAGGGAAGGGATTGTGTGTGTCTCTCTCTCAATCCTGGGGAAAAGAGCAGGCAGTGCAGGCCTGTTAGAGAGCCAGATTCATGTGAGTGCGTGCTGTGCCACAAATACTGTTTTCTGTTAGGTGCTGAATGTTAGATCCTCACCTAGTTAGTTAGAAGCTAATTGTTTAGTTAGTGCCGGACAGGCAAGGTTTTATTTTAATTTTTTTAATGCAGGGGTAAAATTGCAATAAAACCACAAAAATTGTGTAAATCAATGAAATAACAAAATGACTGATCCGACAGCATAATTAGTGGTTAAAAATGATTACCCAATTGTCATGCTGCCAAAACAAACAGTTTTTAGGGGTAAAAAAACACAAATTATTAAAATGAAAAAGTAAAAAATTATTTAAAAAAACCTCTTTGTGAGTTATTTTTGTGTATACATGTGTATACACCTCTAAAAGTGATGTGACAGTGTGAGAGTGTGTATATAAGTGTGAAATGAAGTGCAAATAAGTGTACATAACTTTACAAAAAAAAGAATCTTTATTAAAATGAGTGTGTAAGTGTGTATAGATGTGTATAGATGTATACAAGTGTGTGTAGTGTGTAAATGAAGGCCACTTACCTTTCCTGGATCAGGAGGGACAATCTGATTGCTGTAAAGTCTTGAAGCAGTGTGTGTGCTGAGTCACTGCAGCCAGGAAGTGCGTGGGCATCATCAGTGATGGAGAAAGAAGAAGCAAACCGGAGGAACTGGTAAGTTTTTTAGCTGCTTCTTCTTGCGATTTTAGGTCGGCCCTGCGACAATCCTGTTACAGGACCGACATGACAGCCCCCCAGCCTTGTTGCCCAGGGGGCTGTCAGCACTGCTAAGACTCTGCAGAAGTGGCTAAAGCCACTGATGCAGAGATCAGCACTGATTTCTGCCAGAATGTACTAGGTACATTCTTGGCAGTTAAAGCCCTAAAGCTTGGCAGGCAAAGGGTTAAAGCAATATTATGCATTATTTACATCACATAGTCCTTGGTCCATGCAGGTAGTTTTCTGATTCTCTCAATATGCCTTATAGGTTCACTTTCTTCGGGTCTATTGCATTTATTATTAGGAGTAGCAAAATGTCCTTCATCAAATGGAGCTTCTCCAAAGTCATTCCTAACAGGGGCAAGATGACTTGCATTCCATATGCGTCCATCAGACAGTTCATATGTGTATGGTCCTCGCTGGCGTCCCACTTCAAATAGTGTAGTAAATTTAGATCCAGGCCTTGCACCTAGTTTTCTGTCCGTATAAGCCTTGCATTTGGCTTGTTGACGTTTGACAATGTCAACAGTAAACGATTTTATAGGCACAGTGTTTTGTGGAAGTTTTAAGTCTGCAACATGTAACTTAGTGCACATCTGTCTGCCATGTCATAATTCAGCTGGAGATGATTGGGTTGTTGCATGGCGCATTGCTCTATAGTTATGTAGGAACTCTGTAAATACTTTCCCAGTAAGATTTGCTGTCTGTAGTGCTTCTTTCAGACTTCTGTTGAATCACTTGATTTCTCCATCTTGCTTGTGGGTACACTGAAGATTTCCGAGGCACAATATTCCTCTCTCTTAGAAAGAATTCAAACTCAGATGAGACAATCTGTGGTCCATTGTCCTTTGGATTACCTTCTCTGCTGAAGACTGTAGACAGAAATGTTATTACTGTAGCTGATGTTATATGAGAAACAAATTTAATTTCAGGCCATTTACTGTAATAGTCTATCAAGGTTATAGCATATCTACAGTCTATAGGAGCATATGCAAAAGGACCCACAATATCAATAGCAAGTTTTTCCCATGCTGAATCAGGAAATGTTAGTGGCTGAAGTGGTGGTGTATGTGTGATAGCTGTTTTGTCATGATTCTGACTAGTAACACAAGAATGAATGGCAGTTACCACATCAGCATCCATTGCTGGCCACCAGTATAGTTCTCATAGTCCTTGTTTTGTACGTACAATTTCTTGACGACTCTCATGTGGAAGTTGTATGAGCTTTTCGCACAAGGTCTCTGGTACCAGTAAGCAGTGAGCTCCATGGACAACATAGCCATCTACTAAGGATAGTTCATGTCTAATCCTGTAGTAAGGTTGAAGATCAGGACTGAGTTTCTTCTCAGCATTTGGCCATTTACTTTGTAAGATGTCCCGTAGTTATACTTGGACATGTGAGGCAAGCTTGCTTAAAATCAGGAGCTATAACTATAGATGATTGTAAATCATTCAATGCTACAACTTCTATGTCCTCATCCAATGTATCATAAGCACCAGGTAAAGGTAAATGTGACAAACAATCAGCAGTCACATTTTTCAAACCTGGTTTGTATTGCATTTTGTAGTTGAAATTCAGTAGCCTTGCTGACCATCTAGCTATATGCATTCCAGCTCTTCCTAGTCCTTTTGTTGTAAGCAGTGTAACTACATGCATTTGTATCCAGAACACTTACAGAGGCAAAGTATTCAACTGTTGAAAAAGAAGCTCTAGCATGTTTTTGGGCTATGATCAGAGCATAAGGTACATTCTCTACCCCATAGGTAGGTTCTCCATTTTTCTGTTGCCCAAAAACATGCTAGAGCTTCTTTTTCAACAGTTGAATACTTACGCTCTGCCTCTGTAAGTGTTCTGGATGCAAATGCAACAGTTTTCTCTGTATGATCAGCATGGATCTGTGTGAGAACTGCACCAGCGCCATAGTCTGAAGCATCTGTAGTAACCATAGTGGGTAGTGCAGGATCAAATAAAGCTAGCACTGGACTGTTCACAATTAGCTGTTTCATTATTTCAAAGCTATGTTGAGCAGTCTCTGACCACACCAGACTTAAAGTTCCACGTAGTAGTGCTCTAAGTGGCTCCATAACTGGTGCATAGTTGGGAATAAACTTAGAATGAAGAAAGAATGAAGAAAGACCTAAGAAACCTCGTAAGGTCTGGAAATCAGATGGAGTAGGTGCTTGTGTAACAGCGTTGACATGGTCAGGGTCCATATATATACGTCGTATATATACGAAACGCGTCAGGACAGTTTGGTTTTAATGAATTTGAAATAAAAGTTGAATTTTACCTATTTGAAGTGACGTCCGGCAGTGCTTGCCTATTCTCTTATACTTGAAAGTGCACACACCCGCTGCTACGGGTTCGGGGCGATGCACCCGGACCACTAAAGACTACGGGTGAGTGCTTTCCCATTTATACATCAGCGACTTTCAGTTGAATATTCGTTTAAGTGCTGGACCTGGGGTTTTTTTACACCCAGGTCACGTCTGTTGCTGGGTGAGCAAGGTCTCTTTTTCTCATCCAATCAGATTATATATATTCATTTATTTATTTATTTTTGATCCATTGCGGGACTGTGCAGCTTTCAATTTCGTTGTAAATTAATATGGTCAGGGTCAGGCAGTAATCTATCTTGTGAAATTATATGACCCAGAAATGACAGCTGAGTTTTGTCTGAAGTGGCATTTGGAAAGATTCAGTCCTGCAGAATCAATGCATTTATTTTTTAGGTACTTGTCATGGAGATCCATAGTTAGAGCATAGACAATTATATCATCCAAGTAGCACTGTACACCAGGTAAGCCATGGAGTATAGAAGCGATCAGTCTTTGAAAACAACTCGGTGTTGAAGCCAGTCCATAAGGTACACGCCTGAACCAAAACAAACCATCTTGAGTGATAAATGCAGTGAAGTCTCTGCTTTCCTTATGCAGTAATACTTGATGATAAGCACTCTGAAGATCCAGGGTAGAAAAGAATTTTGCTCCTCGGAGTTCTGAAAATATTTCCTCTATGTGTGGCAAGGGATGATTACCCATAACAACTGCCTTCTTAGGTTCACGGAGATCAACACACAAATACCTCCAGTTTTCTAGTGAAACCCATTTATAGGATTTTGATTTCAATCACATCTTGCTCTACCAGTTTATTTAGTTCCTGTGAGACAGTCTCCCTTATAGTACGGCAATCGCCTCAATTTCTGGTGTACTGGTTATACATCTGGTCTCAACTCAACTTTGTGTACAAAGTTCTTTGCACAGCCAAGTGAAGTGTTGCTTTGTGGTGAAATTTTAGACACAGGCTGTGTGGCAGGCACTAACTAATTGTAGTTTTAATGCAGCAAAGAGATCCCTTCCAAGTATAGCAGTACCCTTATTCACAATGTAAAAGTCACATTTTGCAGTATTTGATTCAAATTGTACAGTCACTGGCAAGCAACCAAGCACAGGGATTGGATCCCTTAAGTAACTGACCAGTCTCAGGGCAGGCTCAACAAGTGGATCTTTTGCAAAGTATTTCAAGAAAACATACTTTGGTAGTATAGAAACAGCTGAACCTGTATCAAGCATCAGGTTAATGGAGTGTACCTTGTCAGCAGAAGCAGTATTGACACTGACAGTGCATATAAACCTGTCTAGAATAAATGTATCAGCTTTATCCTCACTTAATACCGTAATATTTGAAGCAGTGACTTCATGAACATCTTTAGCAGAAATATGGCAGATCTTAGCAAAATGTCCTACTGCATAATTTGCAGTGTGTTGAACCACAGCGGAAGCAGTATTTTTCATTTGTATTTGCTGCACAGTTTTGCAGTGTAGGTGAATCCCTTTCCTTAGCACTGTATTTTGCCTGAGACTGTGATTTATTAGGCCACATTGCTGGATTCACAGTCTGTACATTCCCAGCAGTTCTCTGACTGAGAGTTTTAGCCTCTACCACAAGTTTCTCAAGGTGATTTTTTTCCCCACTATTTGGTCTCTTAGCATTTCATCTGTTAGATTCCCAAAGTCACAGGTAACAACCAGCTCTCTCAAATCTGCTACAAATTGTTCTGGGGATTCGCCATTACGTTGTCCACGTTGGCGGAATTTATATCTTTCAGTCACCACATTTACTCTTGGCACGATATCAGTAAGAGCAGTTTCATAGGTAATGGTAATGTATAGAAAATACGCTGTCCCTCTGCTACCAGGCAGTATAAGTAAAACACGGTTTCTAGCAGCAGAAATCTCCCCTTGGTCAGCAGCAATAAAGTCGTTTTCAAACATATGGATCCAAGCAGTAAAAGGTATGGTAGGCTTACCAGGGTTTGGAAGAAAAGCTGCAGGCTGCTGCAGAGGTAGAAGAGACATCTCATCACCAATATGTTATGTTTTGGTAGCCGAGGAGTATCTAGAGTGCTTTTTTAGCAGGTTCATGCAGCCATTACACTTCAACAGTAGCGTTACTCGACAAATCTAAATTGTTGTAGAAAAAAACCCTGATATGACCAGTTCAGAAAGTTAAGGAATTTCTTTCTCTAATCCTTTTAAGCAGTATAAAAAGTACTATGTACACAGTATAACTCTTGTGCACAGTGACTCCTACAGGCCCTTTGTATAAACACCACAGCACCATTTTAAGAAGGCATGATCGGTGCTGTGCTGTTACTCTCGGTCACTCATCTCTGACGGCTTCTCCGCACCATCAGAACAGAGGAGAGCACTCCACCGGGTTTTCTGTTGCAGGTGAAGGTTTGCTCATGTGTTTTTTGTGCAGGAAATTAGTGGTTATAGCGCTCCCCTGTTCAGAGCTCCTACTAGACACTTCCTACTCCATCTCCATGCAGGCCATGCCCCCAAGTTTATTATCTACAAGGGCTCCAAGGTACTTTTCCATTATGCAGTCACATTAAGGGTATAAGTGGCTTGGATATTTTCACATCCCAGGTGCATGACATTTATTGACATTAAATCTCATTTTCCACTTAGCTGCACAGATTGCCAGTTTTTCAAGATCCTGTTGCAAGGAGGCCGCATCCTGGATGGAATTAATTTGGCTGGATAGATTCATGTTATCTGTAAACACTGATACATTACTTACAATACCTTCCCCTAAATCATATCATGTTAAATAAAGTGGACCCAATACCTGAGGGACCCCACTAAGAACCTTACTCCAAGTAGAGAATGTACCAATAACAACCACCCTTTGTACTCAATCCTGTAGCCAGTTTCCTATCCATGTGCAAATGACTTTATTAAGCCCAACATACCTTAGTTTAGAAAGTAGTTGTTTGTGGGGCATGGTATCCAAACACTTTGGCAAAATCCAAATAGATCACATCTACTGATGCCCCACTCTCCAGCATCTTACTTACCTCATCATAAAAGCATTCAGATTTGTCTGACATTACCTATTCTTCGTAAACTCCAAAGGATTTACTGGCACTCAAAGGCTAATGTAAGTAGGGGCAAACCATAGCGTGTTTATTTGTAGTTGTGCAACATTTCAGGGTTGTACCTCTTTGTCAAGGGTGCCAATCCCTCCATCACTATACACCAGGCATTTATTTCAGAAGGCCAAGCTGATTGATGCTCATAATGGCATTCAGTAGGACAAAATTTTGAATGTGATCGCTTAACAAGCTTTCCTCAGATGTCCACCACAGATGTCAAATTTACTGGCCTATAATTGCCAGGCTGAGATCGTAATCCCTTTTTAAATATTGGAATGACATCAGCTTTTCTCCAATCCACAGGTACCATACTAGATGAAAATCATTAAAAGGGGCCAGTCTAAAACTGAACTAAGCTCTCTTAGAACCCAGGGGTGTATGTCATCTGGCACAGGCATCTTGTTTACATTCATTTTTATTAAAGCTTTATGAATCATATCCTGAGTCAGCCACTGACTAGATTGCGCTGCTAGCAAGTTACCCTGGAAACTTTGACTCCTTTATTGTATACACTGAAGAAAATAACTGATTTAGCACATTTGCCTTTTCTGTATCTGTTACAACCATACTGGTACCATTATTTAAAGGAGCAACACTCTCAACCCGCATCTTTTTACTATTAATATACTTAAAAAACTTTTTAATGTTAGTCAGCCTCAGCCGCAATGTGCTCCTCACTACCTATCTTTGCCTTCCAGATTGCTGTTTTATAACATTTATTATAGTGTTTATATTTATTAAATGCAGCTTCTGTCCCAACAGACTTGTAGTTTTTAAATGCCTCTCTTCTTTCCTATTAACTTTTTTTACTTTTTATATTAAGCCACATAGGGTGATTCTTAGTGCTTCTACATTTAATCCTTAAGGGAATAAATTGAAAACAGTAACTATTTAATATAATTTTAAAGGACAACCATTTCTGTTCTGTGTTTTTAGGTGAAAACATAATCCCCCCCCCCAATCTATGCTCTGAAGGGCAGCCCTCAAGGAACTAAAATTAGCTTTTCTGAAATTCATGGTTTTTGTTGTACCAATGTACTGTATATTTGTGTTTTTGCACCAGTCATTAAAGGGCAGATTTATCAAAGGTGGAATTGAAAATTTTAATTTTCAAATTTATTTTAATGTAATTCAACTAGGGAATGGTCCAAATTCAATTTGAAATTTTACTGAAAATGTACTGTCCCATTAAGAATTTGAATTCGACTATTTATCATTTAAAATCTGCCGAATTGGTGTTTTAGCCTATGGGAGACGTCACGTCTTCCCTGGGGAGACGTTGTGGAGTACCAAGAAGTTGGGAGCCTGAAGAGTTGGGGGATTGCCCAGGACAACAGGAAGACCATCACGAATAGCAACAAGACTGGTAGAATCTGAAGCACCAGATCCCGCAGTAGGGACAGCAGGTCTAGAAGTAGATTTGTTCTTGGGCCCAGAGGCCTTGGTACACAGGTCCTCACAGGCTAAACCCGGCAAAGCTGCTGGCATGGAGGCTGGCACCGGTAAGGCTGCTGGCACGGAGGCTGGAACAGGCTGGACTGCTGGCACAGAGGCTGGAACAGGCTGGACTGCTGTTATGGAGGCTGGAACAGGCTGGATTGCTGGCACGGAGGCTGAAACAGGTTGGGCTGTTGGCACGGAGGCTGGAACAGACTGGACTGCTGGCACGGGAGCAGGAGACTGAAGCACTGGCACAGGAGCTGGAGACTGAAGCAATGGCGGAGGAACAGGCAGTTTTCAGGGAGCCGGTACAGGAACAGACACTGGCTGGGAAGACGGCACAGGAGCAGACACTGGCTGGGAAGCCGGCACAGGAACAGACACTGGCTGGGAAGCTGGCACAGGAACAGTCAGTAAAGGAAGTGGAGACTCGACCGCGGGTACAGGAAGCGGAGACGACCGCGGATACAGGAAGCGGAGACTGGACTGCGGGTACAGGAAGCAGAGACTGGACCGCGGGTACAGGAGCTGGAGACTGGTACACGGGTCCCAGAGCCGGAGACTGGAATGTGGGTACCGGAACCGGAGACTGGAATGCGGGTACCGGAGACTGGACTGTGGGTACCAGACACTGGACTGCGGGTAAAGGAGCAAGAGACTGGACTGCGGGTACAGGAGCAAGAGACTGGTTAGTAACAGAAAAACGAATTGAGGGAAGCAGACGCAGGCTTGGCAATAATCTACGGAATGGCCAAGGGTCAAAAAACTGATAGAGGAGCAGATACTGACTGAACCAAAGGCAAATAAACAGACATGGGCTTGCCTGCAGTTTGAATCTCTTCCACAGAGTCTATAATTTCCCAGTCCTCTTCCTCAGAGTCTATATCTTTCCAGACCTCACCATTCACAGCAGACTCATCCTCCCAGTCCGCTTCTTCGTTATCATAAAATGATGGAACAGAGGGATGGTGTATTTAATTATTTGAAGCCTGCCAAGCTCTGAATACCTCAGAACTGGAGGAGTCAGCTGGAAGGGTTTTACTGAACCAGGAGTTGCAGAAGTACTTGAAGAGGGAAACAAATCAGAAGAAACTGGCCATACATCTCCAGTGAAGGTTTCTTTAAGGTAAGACAAAAAGGTGCAAGGTTTATTCAAACATCATGCTTTCTCCACAATACACCATTCAGCCCTAGAGATACTGAACTATAAGTCTGCTTTTTAAAAAACAAATTCTTTACATACTGCCAGAAAATCATAAAATTAATCTTCCTCACCTTTGTATCTCTTGAGTGTAGTGAGCCACTGGGCTGAAGAGAGTTGTAGCTCAACATCACCAGACATGGAGTAATTATAAGCAGGCTCCTTTTTGTATGGCTTGTTAATTCTGTCACGTCTTCCCTGGGGAGACGTCGTGGAGTACCAGGAAGTTGGGAGCCTGAAGACTGGGTAACCCGGGGTGTAACCGTACACAGCATTACAGAGATCCAAATCCATGATAACGATGAAATAATATTTAATAAACTTAGAAGTGATTACAACTCATGATGTTCACAAAGTATATACAAACTTGTAGTAGAAAGTGACAGGCAGGGATACAGTTCATAAACAGGCCAAACAGTAAAGGCAGGCGGCAGATAAACAAAGTCGAGGTACAGGCCAGGAGTAGAGATGGCGTGAACTGTTCGCCGGCGAACTTGTTCGTGCGTTCGCACTCGCCGGAAGTTCGCGAACGTCGCGCGACGTTCGCCATTTTGGGTTCGCCATTGTTGGCGCTTTTTTTTGCCCTCTCACCCCAGACCAGCAGGTACATGGCAGCCAATCAGGAAGCTCTCCCCTGGACCACTCCCCTTCCCTATAAAAACCGAAGCCCTGCAGCGTTTTTTCACTCTGCCTGTGTGTGCTGAAGAGATAGTGTAGGGAGAGAGCTGCTGCCTGTTAGTGATTTCAGGGACAGTTGAAAGTTTGCTGGCTAGTAATCGTGTTGATACTGCTCTGTTATTGGAGGGACAGAAGTCTGCAGGGGTTTGAGGGACATTTAAGCTTAGGTAGCTTTGCTGGCTAGTAATCTACCTTCTACTGCAGTGCTCTGTATGTAGCTGCAGTGGGCAGCTGTCCTGCTTCTGATCTCATCTGCTGACTGCTGCAATAACAGTAGTCCTTGTAAGGACTGCTTTTATTTATTTTTTTGTTGTTTTACTACTACTACTACTACTACTATAAGAGCCCAGTGCTATTAGTCTAGCAGTGTTGGGGAGTGGGACTGGTGTGCTAATCTGCTGCTCCTAGTAGTTCAGCAGCACCAACTGTAATTTTTTTTTTTTTTAATATTCATTTTTTTTTTATTTTACTTTTTTTTATTTTACTACCGCTGTAGTAGTGTATAAGTTGACCTTTTAGGCATTATTTGCCCTGTAGGCATTTTTTGCCCAGTGTGTTATTCAACCAACTGCCATCTAGCTGTGTGACCTTGTTCACATTCTGTCTAAATATCCATAATATTACCGTCTCCAGAAAAAACACCGGAGTGACTTTTTTCAAGCAGCCATAATATATTTTACGTAATCCGTATCCATCGCTGTAGTAGTGTATAAGTTGACCTTTTAGGCATTATTTGCCCTGTAGGCATTTTTTGCCCAGTGTGTTATTCAACCAACTGCCATCTAGCTGTGTGACCTTGTTCACATTCTGTCTAAATATCCATAATATTACCGTCTCCAGAAAAAACACCGGAGTGACTTTTTTCAAGCAGCCATAATAAATTTTACGTAATCCGTATCCATCGCTGTAGTAGTGTATAAGTTGACCTTTTAGGCATTATTTGCCCTGTAGGCATTTTTTGCCCAGTGTGTTATTCAACCAACTGCCATCTAGCTGTGTGACCTTGTTCACATTCTGTCTAAATATCCATAATATTACCGTCTCCAGAAAAAACACCGGAGTGACTTTTTTCAAGCAGCCATAATAAATTTTACGTAATCCGTATCCATCGCTGTAGTAGTGTATAAGTTGACCTTTTAGGCATTATTTGCCCTGTAGGCATTTTTTGCCCAGTGTGTTATTCAACCAACTGCCATCTAGCTGTGTGACCTTGTTCACATTCTGTCTAAATATCCATAATATTACCGTCTCCAGAAAAAACACCGGAGTGACTTTTTTCAAGCAGCCATAATAAATTTTACGTAATCCGTATCCATCGCTGTAGTAGTGTATAAGTTGACCTTTTAGGCATTATTTGCCCTGTAGGCATTTTTTGCCCAGTGTGTTATTCAACCAACTGCCATCTAGCTGTGTGACCTTGTTCACATTCTGTCTAAATATCCATAATATTACCGTCTCCAGAAAAAACACCGGAGTGACTTTTTTCAAGCAGCCATAATATATTTTACGTAATCCGTATCCACCGCTGTAGTAGTGTATACGTTGATCTTGTGGGCAGTATTTGCACAGTGTTTTCTTCAAACCGCCATCTAGCTGTGTGAGCTTGTTCACATTTTGTCTAAATATTGATAATATTATCGTCTCTAGAAAAACCACTTGAGTTACTTTTTTTCAAGCAGCATTCTTATATTTTACGTAATCCGTATCCACCGCTGTGTATACGTTGACCTTGTAGGCATTATTTGCACAGTGTTTTCTTCAAACCGCCATCTAGCTGTGTGAGCTTGTTCACATTTTGTCTAAATATTGATAATATTATCGTCTCTAGAAAAACCACTTGAGTTACTTTTTTTCAAGCAGCATTCTTATATTTTACGTAATCCGTATCCACCGCTGTGTATACGTTGACCTTGTAGGCATTATTTGCACAGTGTTTTCTTCAAACCGCCATCTAGCTGTGTGAGCTTGTTCACATTTTGTCTAAATATTGATAATATTATCGTCTCTAGAAAAACCACTTGAGTTACTTTTTTTCTAGCAGCATTCTTATATTTTACGTAATCCGTATCCACCGCTGTGTATACGTTGACCTTGTAGGCATTATTTGCACAGTGTTTTCTTCAAACCGCCATCTAGCTGTGTGAGCTTGTTCACATTTTGTCTAAATATTGATAATATTATCGTCTCTAGAAAAACCACTTGAGTTACTTTTTTTCAAGCAGCATTCTTATATTTTACGTAATCCGTATCCACCGCTGTGTATACGTTGACCTTGTAGGCATTATTTGCACAGTGTTTTCTTCAAACCGCCATCTAGCTGTGTGAGCTTGTTCACATTTTGTCTAAATAGTGATAATATTATCGTCTCTAGAAAAACCACTTGAGTTACTTTTTTTCAAGCAGCATTCATATATTTTACGTAATCCGTATCCACCGCTGTGTATACGTTGACCTTGTAGGCATTATTTGCACACTGTTTTCTTCAAACTGCCATCTAGCTGTGTGTATTATCGTTTCCAGAAAAACCAACTGAGTTTTTGTTGTTGTTGTTTTTTTAAAAATAATGCCAGGCAAAGGCAGGCCGCCACGCAGAGGCCGTGCTAGGGGCCGTGCTGCTATGCAATCCTGTGGCCCTAGCAAATTGCCCAGTTTTAAAAAGCCAATGACCCTGAACTCCCAAAATGCTGAAGAGGTAGTTGACTGGCTTACACAGCACACCCCATCCTCTACCGTTTCTAACTTTACCACAACATCCTCCTCATCCTCCACTGCTATGGCCACCCCACGTAACACTTCCTCCACCACCGGTGCCCCTTCTTCACTGGAGTCAGAGGAGTTATTTTCCCATGAGTTTCTTGAACTGAGTAATGCGCAACCATTATTGGCAGAAGAAGATGAAGGAGATGAGGACGTTACACCAGATTTAATTCTGGCAGAGAACACGACAGAGATGGACATAATGATGAGTGATGAGGAGGAGGTCCCCGCTGCTGCTTCCTTCTGTGATGTGTCAGAAGAAATTGATGCATCTGAGGAGAATGATGATGAGGAGATTGATGTTTTGTGGGTGCCTAGTAGAAGAGAGCAAGAGGAGGGTAGTTCAGATGGAGAGACGGAGAGTCAGAGAGGCAGTAGGAGAATAAGACTTAGAAGAAGCAGGGAGGACAGCCCGCAGGGATCAGTAGGGCAACAACATGTATCGGCACCTGTGTTCAGCCGGCCAACGCACCCGCCATTGCCGCCAATGCCGCCAACTTCTACTCTTACCGCCAGATCGCACACTTCCAAAAAGTCAGCAGTGTGGGATTTTTTTAATGTGTGTGCCTCTGACAAAAGCATTGTAATTTGCAATGAGTGCAGTCAGAAACTGAGCCTTGGTAAGCCCAACAGCCACATAGGTACAACTTCTATGCGAAGGCACATGAGCGGCAAGCACAAAGCACTTTGGGAGCAACACCTCAAAGGCAACAGGCAAACTAAAAGCCACACTCCTTCTGGTCCAGCATCTTACTGCTCTACCTCTGCTCTCCTTGACCCATCTGAACCACCCTCCACTCCGCCTTCCACCTTGACCACCTGTTCCCATTCCCAGTCATCTGCCACCAGCCAAGTTTCTGTGAAGGCCATGTTTGAGCGTAAGAAGCCAATGTCTGACTGTCACCCCCTTGCCCGGCGTCTGACAGCTGGCTTGTCTGCACTCTTAGCCCGCCAGCTTTTACCATACCAGCTGGTGGACTCTGAGGCCTTCCGCAAATTTGTAGCAATTGGGACACCGCAGTGGAAGGTACCCAGCCGCAATTTTTTTTCTAAAAAGGGAATACCACACCTGTACCAACATGTGCAGAGCCAAGTTACCGCATCTCTGTCACTTAGTGTTGGGCCAAAGGTCCATATGACTACTGACGCATGGTCCTCCAAGCATGGTCAGGGCAGGTATGTCACCTACACTGCCCACTGGGTGAACTTGGTAATGGCTGGGAATGGGAAGCAGGGAATGGGTAGCTCAACAACAACAACAGTGGAGTTGGTGTCACCGCCACGGATTGCACGCGGTTCTGCCACCACCTCTACTCCTCCATCGCTCTCTACCTCGTCTTCTTCCTCTTCTACTTCTTACTCTGCTGCTGGGTCCTCCTTCTCCTCCTCCACACCTGTGCACCCCCAGCTCCCCCTAGGCTATTCGACGTGCCAGGTACGCCGTTGTCACGCTGTCTTGGGGATGACGTGCCTGGAAAGCAAAAACCATACCGGATCTGTACTCCTGTCATCTCTGCAGTCACAGGCCGATCGGTGGCTGACCCCACACCAACTGCAGATCGGAAAAGTGGTGTGTGACAATGGAAGCAATCTGTTGGCAGCGTTGAGACTGGGAAATTTAACACATGTGCCCTGCATGGCACATGTGTTAAATTTAATAGTCCAACGTTTTGTCTCCAAGTACCCAGGATTCCAGGACGTTCTCACCCAGTCCAGAAAGGTGTCGGCCCATTTCAGACGTTCCTACACAGCCATGGCACGCCTTGCTGACATTCAGCAGCGCTACAACATGCCAGTCAGGCGTTTGATTTCTGACAGCCAGACTCACTGGAATTCAACGCTCCTTATGTTGGAACGTTTGCTGCAACAACAAAGGGCCGTCAACGAGTACCTTTTTGAACTGGGTGGTAGGACTGGATCTGCAGAGCTGGGGATTTTTTTCCCCCGTTACTGGGTGCTTATGCGCGATGCCTGCAGGCTCATGCGACCTTTTGAAGAGGTGACAAATATGGTCAGTCGCACCGAAGGCACCATCAGCGACCTAATACCCTTCGCTTTCTTCCTGGAGCGTGCCGTGCGACGAGTGACAGATGAGGCTGTAGACCAGCGTGACGAGGAGCTGGAAGCGCACGATTTATGGTCGGAATCACCAGAACGAACCCAGGCACCTGCTGCAACGCAGGGAGAGGTGCCAGAAGTGGAGTCAGAGGAGGAAGGTGGCTTTGTGGAGGAGGAGGAGGACCAACAGGAGCAGGCTTCCCAGGGGGCTAGTGGTGACCTTTTGGGGACCCCTGGTCTTGTACGTGGCTGGGGGGAGGAGACCGTGGATGATGCAGTCCTTGATAATGAGGAAGCGGAGATGGATAGCTCTGCATCCAACCTTGTGAGAATGGGGTCTTTCATGCTGTCATGCCTGTTGAAGGACCCCCGTATCAAGAGGCTTAAGGAGAAGGACCTGTACTGGGTCGCAACGCTACTAGACCCTCGGTACAAGCATAAAGTGTCAGAAATGTTACCAACATACCACAAGTCCGAAAAGATGCGGCATTTACAAACCAGCCTGCAAAACATGTTGTACAATGCTTTTAAGGGTGATGTCACTTCAGGAACTCATCAACATTCCAGGGGCAGAGGTGCCAGTAATCCTGCCACGAGCACACCTGCAAGGACAAAGCCCTTTGGCCGGTCTGTAACGTCAGACATGCAAATGTTTTTCTGTCCAAGGCAGCGCCACAACCCTTCTGGATCCACCCTCAAAGAACGCCTCGACCGGCAGGTAGCGGACTACCTGGCATTAACTGCAGATATCGACACTCTGAGGAGCGATGAACCCCTGGACTACTGGGTGCGCAGGCTTGATCTGTGGCCAGAGCTGTCACAATTTGCCATGAACCTCTTGTCTTGCCCAGCCTCAAGTGTGCTCTCAGAAAGGACCTTCAGTGCAGCAGGAGGGATTGTAACTGAGAAGAGAACTCGCCTAGGTCACAAAAGTGTCGATTACCTGACCTTTATTAAAATGAATGAGGGGTGGATCTCGGAGGGTTACTGCACGCCGGAAGACTTGTTCTGACTTCTATGCAGCTGTCCTTCTCTTCAAGCCTCATGACTCCACACACAGCTGTCCTTTAGCGTCCTCCTCCCTCCGCCACCGTTACAAACTAGGGTGCAAACCCTACTGGTTTAATTTTTTCTGGCCTCTGTGCTTCAGTGGCTGCAACCAAAAAAACGGGGCAAACAATGTCTACAAGGTCAACGTATGGCGAAAAATGACTATTTTCAGCATTTATATGGCATATTTTTTCTGGCAACTGTGCTTCAGTGGCTGCGTCCAAAAAAATGCATATTTTCTGCATTTATATGGCATAATTTTTCTGGCCTCTGTGCTTCAGTGGCTGCAACCAAAAAAATGCATATTTTCTGCATTTATATGGCATAATTTTTCTGGCCTCTGTGCTTCAGTGGCTGCAACCAAAAAAATGCATATTCTCTGCATTTATATGGCATAATTCTTCTGGCCTCTGTGCTTCAGTGGCTGCAACCAAAAAAATGCATATTTTCTCCATTTATATGGCATAATTTTTCTGGCCTCTGTGCTTCAGTGGCTGCAACCAAAAAAATGCATATTTTCTCCATTTATATGGCATAATTTTTCTGGCCTCTGTGCTTCAGTGGCTGCAACCAAAAAAATGCATATTTTCTCCATTTATATGGCATAATTTTTCTGGCCTCTGTGCTTCAGTGGCTGCAACCAAAAAAATGCATATTTTCTCCATTTATATGGCATAATTTTTCTGGCCTCTGTGCTTCAGTGGCTGCAACCAAAAAAAATTATATTTTCAGCATTTATATGGCATAATTTTTCTGGCAACTGTGCTTCAGTGGCTGCGACCAAAAAAATGACTATTTTCAGCATTTATATGACATATTTTTTCTGGCAACTGTGCTTCAGTGGCTGCGACCAAAAAAACTGGGCAAACAATGCCTACAAGGTCAACGTATGGCAAAAAATGACTATTTTCAGCATTTATATGGCATATTTTTTCTGGCAACTGTGCTTCAGTGGCTGCAACCAAAAAAACTGGGCAAACAATGCCTACAAGGTCAACGTATGGCAAAAAATGACTATTTTCAGCATTTATATGCCATATTTTTTCTGGCAACTGTGCTTCAGTGGCTGCGTCCAAAAAAACTGGGCAAACAATGTCTACAAGGTCAACGTATGGCGAAAAATGACTATTTTCAGCATTTATATGGCATATTTTTTCTGGCAACTGTGCTTCAGTGGCTGCGTCCAAAAAAACTGGGCAAACAATGGCTACAAGGTCAACGTATGGCAGTTGTTTAAAGAGAACAGTAGATTACTAGCCAGCAAAGCTACCTAAGCTAAAATGTCCCTCAAATCCCTGCAGACTTCTGTCCCTCCAATACAGAGCAGTATCAAGCAGATTACTAGCCAGCAAACTTACTATCATCTGTCCCTGAAATCACTAACAGCTCTCCCCCTACACTATCTCTTCCAAGCACACACAGGCAGATTTTTCAGATACATTTTTGCCCTTGATCCCCCTCTGGCATGCCACTGTCCAGGTCGTTGCACCCTTTAAACAACTTTAAAATCATTTTTCTGGCCAGAAATGTCTTTTTTAGATGTTAAAGTTCGCCTTCCCATTGAAGTCTATGGGGTTCGCGAACCGTTCGCGAACCGCTCGCATTTTTGCGCAAGTTCGCGAATATGTTCGCGAACTTTTTTTCCGACGTTCGCTACATCCCTAGCCAGGAGTCAGAACCGGGGAATCCACAAGCAGAGCAAGAAGGGGCACTAAGGTACAGCAACAAGGCAGGAAGGAACTTGGAATAAGGTGGGTGACAGGAACTTAACTTGGAACAGGATCAGATGAATTCAGGAACAGCAAGGTCTTGTGAACAGCTTAATGAACAAGCACCGGGCAGAGGTCAAGGGCAGGCTAATAAAGGGTCAGGATTGCATCATGAAAAACAGATGGGGATAATGAGATGGGCGGAGAGGTAAAGCGGAAGACTGGGGTTTATCAGGAACACAAATGAACAAAACAAGACAAAGGCCTCCAGTGGCATGTCCAGAGTTCAAAACTGAGCATTGCCTGGCAGGGGACCTCCTACAAACAATTTGGAGTCGTTTGGTGGACTTTTGAAAATCTATTTTTTTCTGAGAAAAAACTTGAATTGAATTTGATATGAGTTTGCAGGTCAATCCTATTCACCCTATTTGAAAAAATTCAAATTGTTTGATAAATTTTGATTGACTGGTTGGCTCCTCAACAACTTGTGCCATAAAATTGTCATGCAATATGTTTATAAACATTCCCATTAACTGACCTGGCAGTACTGTTGCCCCAGTCAATATTTGGGTAATTAAACTCCCCCATTATCATCACTTTACCCAAACTAGCAGCCTTTTCTATTTGCATCAGGATCTTAACTTCCTCCTCCTCACTTACATTAGGGGGTATAGCATACTCTCTCCATTTTCCCTTCCTTTTCCCACTACCTCATCTAACCAGTCTTCCAAGGAATCCTTTACTGAACTCCCCCCACGCCTAGTTTAAAATCTCCTCCAAACTTCTAGTCATCTTCTCCCCCTAAACAGCTTCACCATCATCATTGAGGTGCAGCCCATCCCTAGCAAAGAGCCTATAGCCGATTGAAAAATCAGCCCAGTTTGCCAAAAACCCAAAACCCTCCTCCCTACACCAATCTCTCAGCCACACATTAATCTCCCTAAGCTCCTGCTGTCTACTTAATGTTGCTCGAGGCACAGGTAATATCTCTGAGAAAATTACCTTGGACAGTAACGTAACTAGAGGGGGGCGGGCCCTGGCACGGGACGTGCAGCCCGGGCCCCCGCCCCCCCTCCGTAAATCATTTTCTGCCACTGGAGTTAGTGGCACGCGAGCTGCCGGGGACCCTGAGGGTGTGCGGGCCCTTGCCCAATCGCACCCCCTGCTCCCCCGGTAGTTACGCCACTGACCTTGGAAGTCCTCACCCTCAACTTTACTACTAGTTTTTTCAAAATCATTCTTGAGGACTTCACCACCTCCTCTAACTTTGTCATTGGTACCTATGTGTACCAAGACCATCAGGTCTTCCCCAGCCCCTCCCAATAATCTGTTCCACCAGATGCCGAACCCTAGCACCAGACGAGCAGCAGACTGTTCAGCATGAAGTGTCCTTATGGCAGAATACTATACCCTATACACCTTTCTAATAATTGCATCCCCTATAACTAAAACCTGCCTATCCTTCCTTGCACTCCCCCACCACCTGTATTAGAGCCACTGCCTCCCAGGGTGCTCTGAAAGTCATTCTGCTCCGTACAAGCTTGTTCAGAGCTGTCCCCCCAGCTGTTTTTCAGGGGACAGTCCAGGTTTCATCTTAAGCCAAAATGGTGAATCTGAATCTCTCACATATAAATACTGCATGGAACTGCTGCTTCAGCACCACAAACATGTGACAAGATACACACTAGTAATACCAGCAAACCCACTTGCACTAATATTTACACTGGGTACTTACAGTCTCCCAAGTGCAATTCCTCACAAACACCTTTTTAGTTTTAAACGCCTTAAGGTTTTTAACGCTGCTTAACACTTATTCACGTGCAACACTCGCTTAGCAGCTCAATCCAAAGAACACAAGGCCTGATCAGAATTTACCTGATTAACTCCACCCCCTTAATTAGCAGGCAGAGGGAAGAGAAAAAAAATGCTGTTTGATACCAGCAGTAAAATAACAACCCCTTAACAACCACTTAATGTTGTCCTTAGAAACAATATCTCAGGCTAAAACACAAAAAGAAAATAAATACACTAAATGTATCTACCAGTTTACCCCAAACAGAGAAAAGAAAAAGCTGTTTTTCTCAGTCAATACACACAGTAGTTAGTTATTTGCACTTACTCCCTCCTTGCACAGAGCACTCCCAGCATGCACAGCAAACACCAATGCCTTAAGGTTTTTAATGCTGCTTAACACTTAATTCACATGCAACAGGCTCTGACTCCAATACACTTGGCAACGTTTCAGACCGCCATCGGTCTTTTAGTGGTTTGATAAAAGACAGATGGTAATCTGAACATTGCCAAGTGTATTGGGATCAGAACCAGTGTCTCAATAAAGGCATTTTAAGAAAAGAAACCCATGATTGGCGCTGTCAATAATAGGAAAACTGTGACTAAGTGGATGCAAGGTGGAAACCGTTGGACGTGCACCAGGCTCAAGTAATTTGGAGGTTACGGGTGCTGACTAAGAAACCTGCTACACTTAGATCACATGCAACACTCACTTAGCAGCTCCCTTATCACTGTACAGTCACAGACATATTGAGGTTTCAAACCCAAACTATTGGGTCTCTAAGTCTTTCTCTGTCAATTTAGGGATATTTAGGGAGGGATTCAGGGTCTGTTTTATGGTTAATATTGCTGGGGTGTATAATGTGCTATAAATCTCATGGATTTTATTGGTGAAGCGTGACTAGGCATTTTTGCTTACTCCGAATTTGTGTGATTGGCAGTAAGTTGGAGTAGTTGTTCAATTTCTGGGCTAATAATGAATCTGGTTTGTCTGGTTAATTGTTTTTTGTTTGGACAATCTGCATACCTCCCAACTGTCCTGTTTTTCAGGGTACAGTCCTGATTTTGACAGCTCAACCTACAGTCCCAGCTTACTCCCGGTTACTGAAATGTCTCCACTTTCTCTTTCATCTCCTGCACTGAAAAGACATAAAAAGATACAACATTTCTAACTTAATTGGCTTTTGGCAGAGAGCCCAGAATAGATACTTAGATACTTTTGTAACAATCTAAGATAATAAGGTCTCTTGTGAGAACTTAGACTCACAGTTTAAAGGGCAATTCACATTCATTAGCAAAACTCATAAAAACCACAAAAATGTGTTCAAACTTTCATAACCTGCCAAATGTTTTAAAATGGACATGGTAATTAGGGGGTGTGGACACAAAATGGCCACGGTCAAAAATATTTTGCAGTGTGGCAAATCTTTTTGTCCCTCTTTCTCCAAAAATGTTGGGATTTATGCATCTGATGAATTTGTCAGAATCTACCTTTGAAAGTTTGGTAAGAGCTGACTGAAGAATCTGAAATTGTCCAGTAAAGAGTTGGCATTGGCGGAGGGTGATATTTGTGCTTGGGAAGGCTACTTATCTTATTCCTTTCCAGGATTAAGATATGAAAGGTAACGCTTTATAATTTAATATCCCTGGCAGGTAGGGGAGTAAAAGAAGCTGTTCTAGTTTTTCTAATGACTTATACCCTAGTAATAAATAAACAAACATTTTCTCTCTCACTTTTTATACTGTTTGCCACCATCACCTATACATTCTATTTTTTACCCCTTTTTCTCCTGTTTCTTCTCATTTACCCAATCCATATTCTCTTCTATCACTTTACTGGTCCCTTTGGATTTCTTACTACAGGTATGGGACCTGTTATCCAGAATCATCAGGACCAGATAATGGTTGTTTCTGTAATTTAGATCTACATACCGTCTACTAGAAAATAAACCCAATAAGCTGGTTTTACTTCCAATAAGGAATAATTATATCTTAGTTTGGATCAAGTACAATACATTGTTTTATTATTACAGAGAAAAAGGAAATATTTTTTTAAATAATTCTTAAAAACTTGGATTATTAGATTATTATGGAGTCTATGGAAGACATAATTTCCATATTTCAGATCTTTCTGGATAAGGGGTTTCCAGATAATGTATCCAATACCTGTAGTAACCTTCATTTTGCCCCCCAATTTCTGTGGTATGCATTTTCTTGATATGCATGCTCTACTATTTTCTAGGCTGGTGGGGAAAGGGGCAGAGGGGAAAAAGAGCAAAGAAATAAAAGAACCTGAGTGCTGGCCCTGACACGCATAATCCAGGAACAGTTAATCATGGCAGCAGGCACTGACTAAACTTCAGCCTTTTTTCCCTCAAAGTACAAGTCTCTGGCCTGCCACTAGGTAATTGGCTAGGCTGCAGGAAGCTTCACATTTCTTCCACCAGCCTAACCAATCCTCTTGAGGCTGTACCGGGACTTACATCTTGAGGGGAGAAAAAGGAAGTAAAGCTCTTTTTTCATTTTCTTCTCTTGAGTCTTTATTATCAGCCAAGTTTGGGAAGGCTTAGCATTCCCTAGCCTTAATCAAAATCCGCCATGGGAGTGTGGTTTTGTTTGTGTAGGTTTTCAATGTGTGTAAGGTCAGTGCTTGAAGACTAATCAGATGGATAACCCTCTCAATATCACTTTGTGGGCCATCTGTGTTAAAGCAGCTGATCATGTTTTGTCTAGGTTAGTCAGGAAGTGTTCTTCTATTTCATTTACATACCTATACTGTACATTTATCTTCATCTGATAATTGTAGGCATAGATAGTGCTGGATCTGCTCTATTTTGGGGTGCCAGACTAATGACTTGAGACAGACTGATCTTTAAATAAGTAGTATTTATTTACAAAGGAAATAAAAGGTATAAAATAAAAAGGGAACTAACTAAGATGGCGGGAGGTATAAAGGGCTAGGGAAAATGTGCAATGAAAGTGCCTAACTAACAAAGTATTTACAATGCTCTTTATATACACATAAGGAAGACCATTCAAACAAGCATACTACCCTTTTCCCAAAATAGCCACACCCAAAAGACAGTCCCAGCCAATCAGGTCGATGTTAGTTGTTTTTGAAGATGGTTAATCTCTTCTTAGATAGACAAGGGAGTGAAATCAAGTTAGGATGCACTGTGAAAGAAATCCCATGATCCAATGCTCCAGGTATCCCTTTGTTGATCCAGCAGATTGTCATTCCCTTGGGAACTCTTGCTATCCCTGCACCCACACCAGTATGTCCAGTTATTTGCATCTCTTTGATATGGACATTACTGTAGCTGCAAGGATTGTTTTATGGCAGGATGGCTGTTGCCATGATGGAATTTATCTGTTAGCACATTGTGTGCATGGGACTTACTGTGAAATATCCAAAATTAATTTCTACAGATAGTAATGAGGCATTAGGGCCCAAATTTGACAGATATTATACTGACATAGTGATAGCTGCATGAGCAAGAGATCTGGTGTATGGTGGCATTTGTGATTGATGAGAACATGGAGGATGGGGCCCCCATGCTTTAATATATTTGGAACTATTTTAATTGAAACTGAGGTTTTAATCTAGAAAGTCAGTCGTCATTTTGAATATTTTTTTATTTTTATAAATATATTTTAGTTAATTCAATATACTGTATATATAATGAAATATATATAATGTACTGGACAGTAGAACTTTTTTCCAGAGCACCATAATGGTTCAGGGTGTTTATTTGAATTAACCCAGAAGGAAACCATCACATGTATTGAAGTTAAAATACTTTTTCCAATTTTATGATTGCATATGTGTCTTCTTTCTACTTATTCTGTTCATGGTATCACAAATTATTGTAATCTGTTATCAATTCCAGTTAGTGAACAAACATTATATAATTTATTCAATTTTTTAAAAAATCATCAAAGCACATAATTAGCATTGTATTTATGTATTGTTATTTTTAAATCATATACATTTTAGTCTACATTCATGTTAAAACTCTTCTTTCCTACAAGTTTTTTAAATTTACTTTTTTTCCAGAACAAATTTATAGTCCAAATAAATATAGTCCAATAGCTATCCCAGGGATCCCTTTGCCCACATTCTTAATATTCAGGAAAGATAAACCCTTGGCATCGGTTTGCCTATTAGCAGAAGTGTTTTGGATTAATTTCTGCAATAACGCTTTGTACGCTTTGTGCGTACTATATGCCATTTCCTTTTCAGGTAATCCTCTATTAACATTTATCTGTCATCTCCATGCTGCAAATTAACTTAATTTGGTCCTTATTTTGTGTATGTCACTTTTGCGTGCAATGTATTGTTTGCTGTTTACTGATGAACATCTCAGTATAACAGCTGCTCATCATGAGTAATCTGTATCAAATCAAGCACATGGACTACTATATTCTTATGTTCTGTCGAGTTTATAACAGTTGTTTTGTGTTTGCATTCACGGATTGACCCTTTATTCTTTTTTTGTCTTTCCATTGGGCTACTCCAGGAGTCATGGCTAATCATCTTATTACCAATGCTCTACTTCGTCCTCATGGCACTAACAATCCTTATAATACTTTGCTGGGGGAATCTGCGGTCTATAACAACACTTCTGTCAGCTTGTACAACACACAAGGTGTGCTAGAATTTCTCTTAATATTTTTTAAGAAACCACACACCCATGAATGTAGAGAGATTATTACGTACTAAATATGTCCTACATACCTCATTCTTTTTATTTTCTGTTTAAGAAATGTTTCTTTGTTGTGTTTTAGGAATATAACTTATAACCCTCACTCCATATTTATGTTTTTTTACAGTCATCTTTTATTTTATCTTTATTTTAGCTCATATTTTGTAATGCCAACATTTTAGGAATCTTTGTTGAAGGTAAGTGCTAAACATACCAAAGGTGCTCACTGAATAAATCACACAAATACAATTCTGCCACTCTGGTTTTTATATTTGAGCTGTACTTTTATCTGATAAGGTTTATCTGATAAACAATATTTTAATACAAAATTGTGCTGTATATGTATCTATACCTTCAAAGACTGCATGTAATATATTAGAAGTTATAACATTTCGATCTGTATAGTGCAGCTTTACAAACAAATTGGTTGGCATGTCTGATATAGATCCTGTACTGTAGTTTGAATTATTTTTAACATAAAATTGGCATTGTACTAATCTAGCTGATTTTACCTTTGTTTTCAGCTAAACTACTGGGGTAAGTAGTTTATCCTGAATCTAAGGGCCATATTTATCAAAGTGTGGAATCATAGCTCACCACAGAAAAACTCATCAACAGGAATGAATAGAAAGTAGGTGAGTTTTCTGTAGTGAGACATAATTTCACGTTTTGAAAAATCTACTCCTAAAAGAACCCTAGGTAGGCAATATAGCTGATAAAATAAATGGCTGCTATTTTGCTGTCAACACTTAAGGGCAGATTTATCACAGTATGAAAATAGAGCTCACTAAAAAAAAATCACCCACTTTCTATTCATTACATCACCATTTGAAAAATACAGTTCTAAATATCCTATAGGAATGAATAGAAAGTTGGTGAGCTTTATTTTTACACTTGCTCTAGAAATAAACTTTGATAAATCTGCACATAAAATATATATTATTATAATATTTATACCTTCTAACTTCTACTACCTGTTGGCCAATTCAAATGATTTTCATCAGAAAGCATACTGTTATTAGTTAGGTTATACCATATCAATAGATAAATTAAATATGCCTGATGTGGGATTTGATATATTTTTAATGTCATCGGAAAACATGTTTTTTTCAAAACGCATCAGTTGATAGTGCTACTCCAGCAGAATTCTGCACTGAAATCCATTTCTCAAAAGAGCAAACAGATTTTTTTGACATTTTGTCAATTTCCCAGCTGCCCCTGGTCATGTGACTTGTGTCTGCACACAGAAATGCTTTCTGGCAGGCTGCTATTTTTCCTTATCAATGTAACTGAATGTGTATCATTGAGACATGGGTTTTTACTATTGAGTGTTGTTCTTAGATCTACCTGGCAGCTGTTATCTTGTGTTAGTGTGCTGCTATCTGGTTACTTTCCCATGGTTCTTTTGTTTGGCTGCTGGGGGGGGAGTCAGGGGGGCGATATCACTCCAACTTGCAGTATAGTAGTAAAGAGTGATTGCAGTTTATCAGAGCACAAGTCACATAACTTGGGGCAGCTGGGAAATTGACAATATGTCTAGCCCAATGTCAGATATGTCAATTTCAAAATTGAATATAAAAACATCTTTTTGCTCTTTTGAGAAATGGATTGAGTGCAGAATTCTGCTGGAGCAGCACTGATTCATTTTGAATTTTTTTTTTCCCATGACAGTATCCCTTTAATATACCCTTGTACAATGTATTTTTTCATAGTGGTATGTATGAATGTATGAATATATGAATGTATACTGTATATTAAATGTATGAATAGATTAAAGATGTAATCATCCCAATAAAACAATATAAAATTAATATAATATAAATTTGATATAAAATTCAAATGTTGCATGGCTGTTTACCGGTTAATATATGTGCAAGATTTATTAGATTTTAATAGAACTTAGCAACATGTATCCATGTGAAAACAAGGCAACTCAGCCCTTATTTATGAAACATGGTCAATATTGGGTACAGGGTTCAGTTGACAGAATTTTTTTTAGTTTCAGCAATTAATAGTTGTTTGCCTTTGGTTCAGTTTCTGTAGTTCAATCAATTCTGACCCAGATCCATGCAGGCTTTGTGCCAGTTGCAGTGTATTGACATTTAATTCACTCACAATCATAGCTTACTGTTTGGGTAAGCAAAATTAGTATGTATACTGTATATCATAGGAAGATTTTAATTAAGGCTTGGAGAGGCTAAGCCTGTGTGCCTAAAAAGTAAAACAAAAAACAAAAAAAATCCTCTCTCTTACCAATGTATCTATTTCAGCTTGTCTGGGGGGCGGGGGGCAGAGGGGTGCTGCTGAAATCCCTACCTGGTGTCTCCACTGACAGGGCTGGATTTGCCCTGAGGGAACCGAAGGCTGACGTCCCTTCATCTCCTCCTCCCTCTTAAATCATAGCATGCATGCGCAACCTTTCTTCTTGCAAGAGCACTAGCGCCTAGTGACTAGTATATATATATATATATATAAACTGGTATATATATTTAAGTAAATATTGCCCTTTTACATCTCTTGCCTTGAACCACCATTTTGTGATGTTCTCTGTGCTGCCTAAGAGATCACCTGACTATAAATACTACAATTTTAACTGTAAAAGGAAGAAGTGTGGAAGCAAAAGACAGAATTCTGTCTGTTAATTGGCTCATGTGACCTAACATGTAAGGTTAGTTTGGTTTGTTTTTGTGCACTGTGAATCCTAGGATCCCAGGGAGTGGTCTTTATTTTTTAAAATGGCAATTTTCTATTTAGGATTACCTGATGGCACATACTTCTAAACAAGTATATTATTGTGGAAATGGTTTAGTTAACTGTTTCAATAAACTGGAATGAGAATACATAAAATGCAATTGCTTCCCTATTGACTTCAATAAAGAACTTGCAGTTTCAGTTTGTTATGCAAATTTAATTTTTTTTAAATAAATTGACTCAGGGGCAGATGCATCAAGGGTCGAATATCGAGGGTTACATAACCCTCGATATTCATCTGGGAATGAAAATCCTTCGACTTCGAATATCGAAGTCGAAGGATTTTGCACAAAAACTGCAATCAAACGATCGAAGGAATAATCCTTCGAATCAAACGATTCAAAGGATTTTAATCCAACGATCAAAGGATTATCCTTCGACCAAAAAAACTTAGCCAAGCCTATGGGGACCTTCCCCATAGGCTAACATTGGTCTCTTTCCCTAGCTAATTGTGGTTTATGTCTGTTAGACCCTTGATAAGGGTTTTTGTTATTTGGGATAAATTATGACATATTTTTACTGTCATTTATCAACATTGTATCTCATTTGCCACTTAGCTGCCCAGATTGCCAGTTTGTCAAGATCGTGTTGCAAGGATGCCACATCCTGGATGGAATTAATTGGGCTAAATAGTTTTGTGTCAAATTTGTCTGACATGACCTATCCTTCATAAAGCCATGCTTATTGCTGCTCATAATGCCATTGACTAGGATAAAATTTTGAATGTGATCCCTGAACAAGCCTTCAAATAATTTGCCCACCACAGATGTCAAGCTCACTGGCCTATAATTGCCAGGCTGAGATCGTAATCCCTTTTTAAATATTGGAATGACATCAGCTTTTCTCCAATCCATAGGCACCATACCAGATGAAAGTGAATCTGAGAAAATCAGAAATATGAGCTGGACTAAAAGTGAACTAAGCTCTCTTAGAACCAAGGGGGTGTATGCTATCAGGCCCTGGAGCCTTGTTTACATTAATTTTTATTAAAGCTTTATGAATCATATCCTGAGTCAGCCACACAAAAGGTTACTAGTTAAATTAAGGAATGTTGGCCTGGAACATAGTATTTGTACCTGGATAGAGAACTGGCTAAAAGATAGACTACAAAGAGTGGTGGTAAATGGAACATTTTCTAATTGGACCAGTGTTGTTAGTGGAGTACCGCAGGGCTCTGTACTAGGTCCCTTGCTTTTCAACTTGTTTATTAATGACCTGGAGGTGGGCATTGAAAGTACTGTTTCTATTTTTGCAGATGATACTAAATTGAGCAGAATTATAGGTCCCATGCAGGATTCTGCCACTTTGCAGAGTGATTTGTCTAAACTGGAAAACTGGGCAGCAAACTGGAAAATGAGGTTCAATGTTGATAAATGCAAGGTTATGCACTGTGGCAAAAATAATATAAATGCAAGTTATACACTAAATGGCAGTGCGTTGGGAGTTTCCTTAAATGAGAAGGATCTAGGGGTCTTTGTAGATAACACGTTGTCTAATTCTGGGCAGTGTCATTATGTGGCTACTCAAGCAAATAAAGTTCTGTCTTGCATAAAAAAGGGCATTAACTCAAGGGATGAAAACATAATTATGCCTCTTTATAGGTCCCTGGTAAGGCCTCATCTGGAGTATGCAGTGCAGTTTTGGACTCCAATCCTTAAGAGGGATATAAATGAGCTGGAGAGACATGCAACTAAATTGGTTAGAGGGACGAAAAACTTAAATTATGAGGGTAGACTATCATGGTTGTGGTTGTTTTCTCTGGAAAAAAGGTGCTTGCGAGGGGACATGATTACACTTTACAAGTACATTAGAGGACATTATAGACAAATAGCAGGGGACCTTTTTATCCATAAAGTGGATCACCATACCAGAGGCCACCCCTTTACACTAGAAGAAAAGAACTTTAATTTGAAGCAACGTAGGGGGTTCTTCACAGTCAGGACAGTGAGGTTGTGGAATGCACTGCCGGGTGATGTTGTGATGGCTGATTCAGTTAATGCCTTTAAGAATGGCTTGGATGATTTTTTGGACAGACAATATCAAAGGCTATTGTGATACTAAGCTCTATAGTTAGTATAGGTATGGGTATATAGAATTTAATTAAAAGTATGGAGGGGTGTATGTATGGATGCTGGGTTTTCATTTGGAGGGGTTGAACTTGATGGACTTTGTCTTTTTTCAACCCAATTTAACTATGTAACTATGTAACTGACTAGATTGAGCTGAGCCATTAGTGCAGCTATAAAGTGAGCCTGGGAACTCAGACTCCTCTATTGTATACACTGAAGAAAATAACTGATTTAACACATTTGCCTTTTCTGTATCTGTTACAACCATACTGGTACCATTATTTAATGGAGCAACTCTCTCAACCTGCATCTTTTTACTATTAATATATTTTAAAAACTTTTTAGGGTTAGTTTTCACCTCCATCGCAATTAACTCTTCATTTCCTTTCTTTCCCTTCTGGATTGCTGATATACAACATTTAATACAGTGTTATATATTCATTAAATGCAGCTTCTGTCCCAACAAATTTATAGTTTTTAAATGCCTTTCTCTTCTTTCCTATTAACTTCTTTACTTCTGAATTAAGCCATATAGGATGATTCTTAGAGCTTCTACATTTACTTCTTAAGGGAATAAATTGAGAACAGTAATGATTTAATATCATTTTGCACCAGACAGTAAATGATATAACATTATGGTCACTATTACCGAGGGGCTCAATGACTTGCACATTTGCTATAAGTTCTGGGTCATTTGAGAATAGCATTTTTTCTGGTAGGCTCCTTAACAACCTGTGCCATTAAATTGTCATGCAACAACTTTATAAATGTGTTCCCATTAACTGATCTGGCAGTGCTGTTGCTCCAGTCAATATCTGGGTAATTAAAATTGCCCATTATGATTACATTACCCAAACTAGCAGCCTTTTCTATTTACATGAGGAGCTTCGCCTCCTCCTCCTCACTAACATTAGGGGGGTCTATAGCATACGCCTACAATTAATTTGCTGGACTCTTTACAATTGGTGAAGAACTCCACCCATAAGACTTCTGCCCCCTCATTTTCTAACATAACCTCCTCCTTTATAAAAGCTTTTAAATCCTGCCTAACAAACAGACATACCCCTCGTCCTTTTCTTTTGCCTCTGTCCCTCCGAAACAAAGTATAGCCACTGATATTTACTGCCCAGTCATGTGACTCATCCAGCCATGTTTCGGCCACACCAATCACATCATATTTTCCCTTCAGCACCAGCACCTCCAGCTCTCCCATTTTACCAGTCAGACTCCTTGCATTTGCAAACATACATTTAATACTGGTACCATATTGAACATATGACATGTGGTCCTCCCTATCCTTAAAGGGATACTGTCATGGAAAAACATGTTTTTTACAAAATGTATCAGTTAATAGTGCTACTACAGCAGAATCCTGCATTGAAATCCGTTTTTCAAAACAAGAAATGGATTTTTTTATATCTCATTTTAAAATTTGCTATGGGGCTAGACATTTTGACATTTCCCAGCTGCCCTCAGGTCATGTGACTTGTGCTCTGATAAACTTCAGTCACACTTTACTGCTGCACTGCAAGTTGGAGTGATGTCATTGCCCTTCCCTCCTACAAGCTGCTGTAATGTAAATAGAGCCTTGTCTGCTGAGCCTGTCAATTGAACAATAGGCAGGTATCAAGATAAGCTCCCACTGACACCACTTCAGAAGGACTGAAATAAGATAGTCCTGTGATCACTGCCCCCACTTACGTTTCAAAAATAAATATATACATACATATATATATATATATATATATATATATATATATATACATACATACATACACACACACACACACACACACACACACACACACACACACACACACACACACACACACACACACACACACAATTCATTTTGGGCACTGGAAAAAATATTTTATATAGATAGTTTATGATATTTGTTTACACAAAAATGAATGGCAGAAACACAGGAGTACACTCCCAGGACTGATGACAGGGAATAGAAAAAAGGATAAAATAAGAAGGACATACTTGAAAACCAGGAAAACTTAGGAGGAAGTCTAGAAAGGGTTAAAATAGCTCATGAGAAAGGAGGCAGTAAGTAGTTAATGAAAAAAGAAGTGTTGCAGGCAGGAAAGGAGCAAGGTCTGTGTGAGGTGGATAGCAGAGGGAACTCACAGCTCCTTTACCTCATCTAGTAACCAGTAAAACAAACTAGGAAGGCAGCAAAAAGAGAAAGCCCCCCCCTCCAATGGAATGCAGAGAACAAACTTACAGAACGGCAGGAGCTTTGATAGTGTCTGTGGGAGGAGGGGCTGCTAGTGCAGCTGTAGAGCAGAACGTAGGAAAGTGAAAGTTATTGCTTCCCTGCAAACCATGTGACCTCTCTCCTCCAAACATCACACGCATGGGCAGAGAGGGGAGGGGGAGCGTACAGCTAGATTCTCATGTCGTAGTGCGACTTGGCTTTTCATTACAGAGTGGCTGCCTCCAAGCACACAGGTAATGCTGTGCCTACTGTTAGAGCAGCACAGGATGACTGTGTAATGAGCAGAAATGGAAGCCCCCATGACAAAATACAAACTAAAATAACTTATGCATGGATTTGAGGATTAACATTTTATTTGCCAGACAGTGTTTATGGATGTGTTTTTTTTTTATAAAAATGCAAAAAAAAAAAAAGTTCAAAATGACGATAGATTCCCTTAACAGTATCCCCAGCCAAATCTCCTCCCCCATTTTCCCTTTCTTTGCTCACTATCTCATCTAACCTGTCTTCCACTGAATCTTTTACTGAACCCTCCCCCCCCTACACCTAGTTTAAAATCTCCTCCAACCCTCTATCCATCTTCTCTCCCAAAACAGCTGCACCATCATCATCGAGGTCCAGCACATCCCTAGCAAAGAGCCTGTAGCCGACTGAGAAATCAGCCCAGTTCTCCAAAAACCCGAAACCCTCCTCCCTACACCAATCTCTCAGCCATGCATTAATCTCCCTACGCTCCCGCTGTCTCTTTAACGTTGCTCGTGGCTCAGGTAATATCACTGAGAAAATTACATTGAAAGTCCTCGCCCTCAACTTTACACCTACTTTTTTAAAATCGTTCTTGAGGACTTCACCACCTCCTCTAACTTTGTCATTGGTACCTATGTATACCAAGACCGCTGGGTCTTCCCCAGCCCCTCCCAATAATCTGTCCACTCATTCCACCACATGCCGAACCCTAGCACCAGGCAAGCAGCAGACTGTTCGGCATGTAGGGGCCTTACTACAGATTACCCTATCCACCTTTCTTATAATTGAATCCCCTATAACTATAACCTGCCTTTCCTTCCTTGCACTCCCCCCACCACCCGTATTAGAACCACTGCCTCCCAGGCTGCTCCATACACGCCAGTTCAGAGTTTTCCACCAGCATCTTCAGCCAATACAGCGAATTTGCTGTTTTGGACAAGCTGTGGACCAGCCCAACTACCCTTATGTCCCCTACTTCCCCTCCTGACTGTCACAAACTTCCTCCCTCATTAGCCTCCACTGCCCCTTCTCCTCCACCCACTCCACTAGCCCCTGCCAGTGGTTGCTCTGCGAGCCTCCTTTCCTGCCCCTCGTTTGCCACTGCTCTCGGTGCTGCAAGTTCACCCCTTAGAGTCTGCAGTTCAGATACCAAGATGAAAAGATCTCTCACATGTAAATACTGCATGGAACTGCTGCTCCAATACCAAATACATGTGACAAGACACACACTGAGTAATACCAGCAAACCCACTTGCACTCATATTTACACTGGGTACTTACAGTCTCCCAAATGCACAAGGTTAAAGTTCCAACCAGAGCACACAAAGACTGATCAGAATTTACCTGATTAACTCCTCCCCCTTAATTAGAAGAAAGAGGGAAAAAATGCTATTTGCTACCAGCAGAAAATAACCCCTTATTTTTTTAAAAATGTTCCCCTTAGAAACTCTAAAGCTAAAACACAAAAAGAAAAAAAATGCACTCAATGTATCTAAGAGTTTTACCCCAAACAGAGAAAAGAAAAAGCTGTTTGTCTCAGTCAGATAATTCACAGAACACACAGCAGTCAGTTATTTGCACTTACTCCCTTCTTGCACCCAGCACTCCCAGCATGCACAACATACACCAACGCGCCTTAAGATTTTTAACGCTGCTTAACACTTACCGTATATACCCGAGTATAAGCCGAGTTTTTCAGCATCCAAAATGTGCTGAAAAAGTCTGCCTCGGCTTATACTCAGGTCAGCGGTACCCGACCCGAGTAGCTGAGATTGCAGTCACTTTTAATCATTCCTGTACAAACGGTACACTTGGGGAGAGACTGCAATATCCCACAATGCCCTCTGTTGGTTATATGAAAGAATAACAGTGCGCCCTCTGTTGGTTATATGAAAGAATAACAGTGACTGCAATATCACACAGTGCCATCTGTTGGTTATATGAAAGAATAACAGTGACTGCAATATCACACAGCGCCATCTGTTGGTTGTATGAAAGAATAACAGTGCGCCCTCTGTTGGTTATATGAAAGAATAACAGTGACTGCAATATCACACAGCACCCTCTGTTGGTTATATGAAAGAATAACAGTGCGCCCTCTGTTGGTTATATAAAAGAATAACAGTGACTGCAATATCACACAGCACCCTCTGTTGGTTATATGAAAGAATAACAGTGACTACAATATCACACAGCGCCATCTGTTGGTTATATGAAAGATTAACAGTGACTGCAATATCACACAGCGCCCTCTGTTGGTTATATGAAAGAATAACAGTGACTGCAATATCACACAGCGCCCTCTGTTGGTTATACGAAAGATTAACAGTGATGGCAATATCAAACAGCACCCTCTGCACATGGTAGTGGGACAGTGGGACAATGCACACAGTAATCCGTTTGGCAATTCTGTGTCACCATCAACTTTGCAAAGAAGTCCGGTTGATCGCTGGGGGGGTCGCTTTGGCAGAATGTGCGCTGCTGGGAGACAGGGCTGTAGTTGTGTCTAGGCTTATACTAGAGTCAATAAGTTTTCCCAGTTTTCGTAGGTAAAATTAGGTACCTCGGCTTATACTCGGGTCAGCTTATACTCGAGTATATACGGTAATTCACATGCAACACTTAGATCACATGCAACACTCGCTTAGCAGCTCCCACACTCGCTTTGAATTCACAAGGTTAAGGTTAATCTTTTTTTACCCTTTTGTATTCTAATTTTAGCACTCAGTCACCATGTTCTCTTTCTAGCTAGTCCAACAACATGTGGTAAAAAATCTTTTCTTCAGGGCATACTGTTTCCATTATCCACTTACATATGCAGCATCTCATTCACTTCTACCCTGGGATGTGACTATTCCATTTCTCACTCTATCTTTGACTATCCTATGAAAACCTTTACATGCCAAACATGGCAATCTTTGATAGAGCAGAAATTAGGAGCAATCACAATGATCAATTTTAGCAATTATCATAAAAAAATATGAACAAATTGTAATAGCACTGATGTAGGTTTGGACGGAGAATATAGGATAACCTGTCAATCTGGCAGTGTCACAAAACATTAAAAAACATCTGTTTTTCACAGTTGCCCTTTTTAAATCCACAACCTGTCTGCAGCAAGTACTACAGAATGATGATCCTAATAGTAACATAATAATTGTAAAATTTAAAGTAACAGAAGTGACTCTAGGAAAAAGGTTAAGACAGACAGCAGTCATCACAAAGCCCATATCATATTACATACAATAGATTCTTAAGTAGAATTTGAGCAGAAGTTTAGAATGTTATTATTATTTTTTTCAAGCTTATATAACTTTTAGTTGATCAAGAGATAATATCCAAAAAAGGTATCCAATCCTTAATTGAAATTGTCTTGGTGGGGGGGCGTGGCTGACCGGGCAACTGTGCAGACACACATCTATAGAGCACGCCACTTACCTTCCCAAAGTGCTCCATGCTATCGGCGCATCTCGCCCAACGTCGCTAAACCCGCTCCGCTTGAGTGGGGGAAGGCGACCGCTACAAGAGGAGCCCTTCCCTGAGGCGCTGCGGCCAATGCAGGCCGAATGGGGATTCCGGCCTAGCTTCTTTCCGGAGCCGCGGCCTAAATTTGAGGAGCCGCACGGCGGAGCGGAAGGTGCGCCAGGGGAGCTGTGACGCGCCTGGACCTGGAGAGAGCTATAGGGGGTCCCTCAGATACACCTCGAAGGGGTGAGTACCTCTGCCCTAGAGGGACTTTCACATACTTTGCCCACAACAGACTGAGGCACCTCCAGGCCTGCCACAGGCCGAGGGAAAGTGAGGTGCGTCATCATCAAGGCCTCACCCAGCATACAGCAGTAAGGTAACGCTCCACCCTTGCAGCTCGGGGTTTGAAGGGTTGATATTAAACCAGCACCTATAAATATCATATTGCCAAGTACACCTCTGGTACACTGGGCTGGTACTAAACAGCAGCTTAATTAGGGTGCAGCACGTACTCTAACCCAGGCAGGGTGGTCCTGCTGGCCTCACACGGCTCTCACACATTGGCTGGCACCGAGGTTTGGGTCTGACTACACCCCTCCATGGCTTTCTAAAACCTACCTTATGCTAGAGATCATCTTGCTAAGTGGAAAATAAACATACTACTATGGGTAAATACGGCAAAACAAAAGAGGGCACCAAAGACACTCCAAAACAGCATAAAATGACCGAATCCCAAAAATTCTTAAAGAAGTTTCTGGCCCCAGCAGAGCAGGAAAGGGCACGGGTGGAAACAGAGAGGTTGGACCAGGCTGAAGGAGATGATCAGGCCTCTGACGATGACTCTACAATTTCGGAAAGCAATGCATATGCCCTCTTAAAAACTTTACCCACAAAAAGAGACTTAAAAGATTTGGCGACCCAGATTAAAACGGCGCTGCGAGAAGAGGTTGCAGATCTTAAAACGGAAATCGCATCCCTTCATACCAGAACTGAAGCAATAGAAGGCCGAACGGAGCAAATTGAGCAATCAGTTGACTCACTACTCAATGTATCGTTAATACAAAATAAAGCCATACAATCCTTGACTCGTAGGGTTGAGGACCTTGATAACAGAGGGAGACGGTGCAATCTACGCATAAGAGGTCTTCCTGAAACTGTGGAAGCAGCCTCCCTCAAACAGACGGTAACCTCATTGTTTAATTTGGTGCTCAATATGCCGGACACCAACGAGATACACATTGAAAGAGTTCATAGAGCTCTCCGACCGAAGGGACTCCCATCTGACAAACCGAGGGATGTAATCTGCTGCTTGTTACATTTTACAGTGAAAGATGATATACTCTCTAAAGCCAGGCAACAGAAGCTGATTAAAATGGATGACGTCGAAGTCTCCATTATGCAAGACCTTTCCTGGTACACTTTGCAACAAAGGAGACTCCTCAAACCTCTGACAAACTTCCTGAAGGAAAAGAAGATTTTATTCAGATGGGGATATCCGTTCAACATACAGGCCACTATTGCAGGGAAGCTACACACACTATCTACGCCAGAAGATCTGCGCCCCTTTCTTCAAGTCTGCAACGCACCGAAACTTGATCTTTCAGAATGGATTAAATTTGTGCAACTGCCGACACCAACACCGATGCCGCACCAAGTACCGTGGACAGAGGTTGAATCGCCTAAAGCAAAGAGAAGCAGGTCGAAGCAAGCGATAGGCAAACCTCCCGGAAGTCCCACTCCGTCTAATCCTGGATGACCCCATATTACAACTGGAGGACCATCCAGTAATTTTGCCATTTTTCTTTAATATGCTCCACTTAAATTGATCCTACTTATTTTTGTTATGCATGTGATCTAGCATTTTCTGCTATTGAAACACCTACGAATCACATGTTGCTCAACACCCCCCCCCCAGTATTGGGCCAGACGAAATGTCTGTTGCTTGATTGGCGTTTACAGGAGAGATGCCCATTTGAAATGTTTATGTTTCTTTTTTCAGCTTTTTCTCTGTTCGTGCATTTGTTAGAAATATGTTGTTTTGACTATCGCACAGTGTACAACTGTAATACATGTTTCGGTTATGTTCCTATAACTTTTTTCTGCGACTTCTACCCTCTTACCCTACCCCATCCTGAGCTTGGAGGCAACACAGTTGGTAAGCTGTTTATATTGTGTATTATTCTGATTGTATCTTGTCTTTATGATGGAGAGTAACTTGAAAATAATTTCCCTAAATGTGAACGGCCTAAATGTACCGGAAAAAAGGAAACAGATGATAAATCTGATGAGGAAAGATAAGGGGGACGTACTTTTACTTCAGGAAACACATTTTAAGAAAGAAGCCCCGCAGATGCATAAACTAGGCCACTACTCTCAGTGGTTTTTTAGCAATAACCCCATACAAAAAACGAAGGGAGTGGCCATAGCTATTAAAAACTCCATAGATTTTAAGGTTGCGGATAGCCTTGTAGATCCCAATGGGAGGTATGTTCTAATAAAAGGCCTATTACACCATACACCTTGTACGATCGGTAGTGTCTATCTTCCTAACCATGGTCAGGCGCACTACTTGACCAAACTAAGTTCAAAGATTTCTATTTTTTCGGAAGGGATACTGATCTTGGGAGGAGATCTCAATATGACACTGAATCCCAAACTAGACACGTCCAAAGGGCAATCCCTGCTAACTCCTAAAAACATTTCTCAATCTGCCAAATCACTTCAAAGACTTAGGGTCATAGACTCATGGAGATATCTCAATCCTAGTGCTAAACAATTTACCCACTTCTCATTCCCTCAACAGAGTTATTCTCGTCTAGATTATGTTTTTATCTCTCAACACTACTTGCATTGGCTTGTGAAAGCGGACATGGATAGCATAACTTGGTCGGACCACGCGGCAGTACATATTGTACTGAACGTGCCTACCAAACCTAGGCCGGCTTGGAACTGGAGACTTAATGATAATCTATTAGATAATACTGAATGCAGGGACGAAATTGTGGAAGCTATTAAGGAATATATCCCCAGAGTAAGAGACGATGCCACCTCACAGCAAACTAAATGGCAGGCGTTGAAATGTTTGGTCAGAGGTATTTTGATTAAGCATGGCGCGCGCCTTAAAAGACAAAGACAGAACACGCTTGATGGTATACTTCATCAAATACAGCAGTTAGAAGCCCAACACATTGAAAACCCATCTCTAGATGTAGTAAAAGTATTATGAGTTTGGCAACAAGTCAGGGAGGCTGTTAGCTAATGCTCTAAAACATAGACAAAATCTATCTTACATACATAAAATCAACGATCAGAAAGGTAACTTACAGATCCTACCGACAAAAATAGCCGAAACTTTTAGACAATACTATCAAGATTTATACAACATCCCTCAAACTATGACTCAAGAAACGCTAGAGGCTAAAATCAAAACTTATATAGCAAAATATCCCTTGCCTGGCGTTGAAGAAACCCTCCTACAGGAACTGAGTACCCCGTTCCAACAATATGAAGTACTAAATGCTATCAGAAATTTAAAACTACACAAATCTCCAGGGCCAGATGGTTATACCGGGAAGTTTTATAAGGTTTTCGCCGCTCAACTGGCCCCCCTTATCCTCAATTTTATGAACGAGATTGATGAGAACCACCCCTTAAATAAAGAAGCCTTGCTAGCTTATATTACAGTCATCCCTAAGATAGGTAAAGATATTACTCGCTGTGGCAATTATAGACCTATATCCTTACTGAATATTGATTTAAAACTATATACTAAAATTATAGCGCAGAGACTTAACCCGCTTCTCCCTGGGTGGATACATGACGATCAAGTAGGTTTTGTCAAGGGTAGAGAGGGCAAAGAGAACACCATGAAAATCCTTAATTTGATTAATTGGGCAAAGGTTCATCGGACGCCTTCTCTGCTTCTTTCCACTGATGCAGAGAAGGCGTTCGATAGAGTTAACTGGACATTTCTCAAATTGGTTTTAGAAGGCACTGGCATTGAGAAACCCTTCAGGGATAAAATTATGGCCGTATACACATCACCGGCAGCCCAAATAAAGCTAAATGGCATTCTTTCGGATATGTTTGATATAAGGAATGGCACTCGCCAGGGCTGCCCATTATCCCCGTTGCTCTACGTCCTCTGCATGGAACATTTATTGATAGCATTGCGAAATAATCCAGATATCTCAGGTATGCTCATTGACACACAGGTATATAAACTTGCCGCATTTGCAGATGATCTGCTTTTAGTTATAACGAATCCACTTATCTCGATGCCCAATGCTATAAAGGAGCTTGCGTTATATGGTGCGCTCTCAAACTACAAGATTAACATGACCAAATCTGAAGCCCTCCCCATATATATGCAGCAATCTGCGATTCACCAATTGAGAGCTAACTTTAAATTCCAATGGCAAATGGACAAAATCAAATACCTGGGTGTCTATATACCAAATGACTTAGATAAAGTGTATGCCTACAACTACAAACCTATGGTTGATACTATATCTGCCTTGTTAAAAGAATGGGATAAGACCCATTTTACTTGGACGGGTAGAATATCTATTGTTAAAATGTCGATTTTACCAAAAATTTTATACCTGTTTTAAACCTTGCCTATTCTGATACCTAAAGGGTTCTTTTCGACTCTGACTACTATTATTTGCAACTTTGTATGGGCCAATAAGCGTCCTCGGATTAGTAGGTCTGTCTTGTATCGACCTAAAGGAAGAGGAGGTCTAAGCTTCCCAGATTTTTACTCGTACTACCAGGCTTGTCTGTTAGCGAAACTGGTTGAACATTCTAACCCTCGCTCTACAAAACAATGGAAGTGTCTGGAAGATAAAGGAGCCAAATTCCCCGTCAATAATATTCTCTGGAATAAAGGGAAACATGTGGCCTTAAACCTGAAAGGTAATCCTCAAACTTTAGCCTTAGAAACGTTCTGGTCTTATTTTAACCAAAAGCATAGGCTCATCCCCTATCCTTCTCCATTAGCTGCTATGAGTCAAAATCTGGATTTTATGCCAGGAATTCTGGACAAGGGAATGGCATCAGCTTTTGGAGTTCAACACTTACAGTTAAAACATGTCCTCAAACTGGAAGCTTCTGAATCTGTAATCAAGGAATCTGAAAATACATGGGATGATAGGGACCATTGGAGGTATTGTCAAATCCAACATTTTCTGCAATTGAACCCAATGCTCCAACGAGCCAAACGTTTATTGACGGAGTTCGAAACCCTTTGTGATAGGAAAACTGTCCCACACCATTTAATATCAATGCTTTATAGATTGATAATACAAAAGAAATATCCTACGTTGCCGCATTTTACTAGAGCCTGGGAACAGGAGCTACAGTTGATTATATCAGAGAGTGAATGGGAAAAAATTTTCAGGCTGCTAGCAAAGTGCTCCATAAACAACAGGTTTCAAGAAAATTCGTATAAGATATTGTCGCAATGGTATAGAACGCCTGTCAAATTATTTCAAATGCACTTGATCCCAGACAATACATGTTGGAGGTGTCATGAGGAAGTGGGAACGATATCTCATCTCTGGTTTTTTTGTGATAAGTTAAAGGTATTCTGGAATAATGTACAAATGGCATGTCGGGAGATCCTAGGTTACCAGATAGATCTTACACCCCAATTACTATTGTTGTCCCATACTGACACCCCAGAACATTCCTTCAAATCTAGTTTGCTTAGTCAATTACTGCTAGCGGCAAAAATATTAATACCGAGACACTGGAGAGAGGTCGCTTCCCCGACCTTTGAGGAATGGATCAATAACGTTAAGGATATTTACCTTATGGAGGAATTGACCTCATACCTAGCAGTGAAAAAAGATAACTTTATAATGACCTGGCAGCCCTGGATCTCTTACCTACATGTACATAAGAGTCTGTGATGTTTTACTAATCTGCATGATTTTTGCCTCCAAGCTCCCCTTTTCCTTCTCCTTCTTTTTTTTTCCCCCACTTTCTTCCCATCCTTTTCTTGTCATCCTTACTATTTCGATATCTAATTCAACTTTCATGTGTTTATTTGGAGAAAAGTGATCTTGACATTTCGATAGTTTACAAACCTAAGTAACAGTCTGACATGTCACTTTAATGCATATCTATTGTGAAACTGTTTATTCTTTATGAATAAAGTTCTCTTGAAATACAAAAAAAAAAGAAATTGTCTTGGTACATCTGTTCCAGGGAGATACAATAATTCTATAAATTCAAAACTACTAACGGTTAAAATATATAGAGCCCTTATATATTTATACAAATGTAGAATTAGAAACATTTTGGATTTATAAAATAATGTTTATTTGTAACTAACATTTTCGATCCGCTGTATCATACTTCTGAAAAATACATATCTTCCATAAATGTATATCTTCCTCAACATCTACAACACCTACAGTATTTTTCGAAAAACAATTCCCAGATCTATACAAAGCAATACCAGCAGATATTCATTCTAGTTTTCTGAACTTGGTGCAAGCATTTATAAAATAGCTGGTGTAGATTAAACCCTTAAGATACAGGGACATAATGAAAGATGAAAACAAGTTTCAGTTAGTTACAGTTTCTAATGGACTTATTGGGTTATATAAAAAAAATCAGCAGGTAGCATTTACTGATTAACTGTTTACTATGATTTACTGCACCTGGCAAACAGTTTGTATTTTATTACATGGCATATTACATTATTATATGGGGGTTAGACATTTACTGCAAACACACCCAAGCAGAATGTTCAGTGGCTTTTAAAAGTGCTTCAAAAAATAGCATTTTTAGTTGCCTGCATCCACTGTTTCAGGCAAAGAGATAAACAGTAAATGATTGTGATGTAGCTACAGAGAGGTTTATCAATTTTATTAGTATCACCCAAAAACCACTATTCAGATTATTGTACAAAACCCAGCATAGATCATGATATCTTCCAATTGTAAACGGGACATCTGTAATTTACTTTTAGATGACTTTAGTAGATTTGAGATGGAGTGCTTTTTTATTCAGACTTTTAGCAGCTTCACGAAAAATTGTGTATTTCCTCTTTAAAACTCTGACCAGAAAAAGCCACCATTTTACTGTTCTGTCTCACTTATTACCCTGAGGTAGACAAAGCATGCCACCTTACAATAAAAGAGTGTGAAGTATATGGAAGTTTCCTGGATGATACGATTTCAGGAGAGATGAAACTGTAACAAATAAAAGTAAATTAAATTTTGCAATAAAACACATAAACCACATATCGAAAAGTAACACAGAAAAACAAGACTTGCATTTGTTAACACTTTAAGTGCCACAGAATGTAGAATCTACATTCTGTGAATAAAAGTTCCGAAGTGCCACAAATTGTAGATTGTATGTTCTGCTGCAGCTTTTAAAGCCCAGGGGCCCCTAGGCTGCAGCAGGCATGTGAAAACTACATGTCTGCTGCAGTCTCTACTTCCTGTACCCCCCAGTTCTGCCCCTGACCTGCCGTCCCATATTATAAGATTTGTCAGAATGTGTGCTATTGGAAAATAGATGGTTTGCTAGGGTCTCCCTACTGTTAGGGGGTCTTATGGCACATGATATACATACGGGGGCTTATATTGCAGCAGCCAGAGTATCAGTGAAAATTCATGTGCACTATTTTAATTTGGGGGGTCTCTGTATGCTACATAGTTTGTATATGGCAGATAGATTTAAGTACATATGCTTACTAGGGATGGATAGGGTAGAGGATAGAAAATTTCTTCCACACCAATGCAATGCAAAAAGAAGTCTGAACTCCCATAAATCACTGTGATGGGAGTAATGGAAAATGATAATAAATGGAAGATGATGAATCTTCCATTTATTATGGAAGGTATAGCATGGTATAGCATGTCAGTGCCCCCTTGTTGTAAACAGTACAATTTACATTTTGGTCAGTAGGAAAATGACCAAACTGTAGATTATAGGTATATAATACACAAAAGCCATGAATATCCTGTAAATGATATCCTTATAAATGTCTCTTACTGATGTCACCAGTTATAACCGGAGCATAGTGATGTAATTTCATTACATGACTCACTAAAACTTTCCATTACAATAAATAAAGTACCCTTGTTGGAAAATATGAGGATACTATAAGTCACTGAGGCGTTCCATGACCAGTATAAAATGTATATAGCTCATACAATTATATATTGACAAAAAATTCAAGGAAAACGTATTGTAACATAGTAAGTTAGGTTGAAAAAGACACACGTCCATCAAGTTGGAAGAATTTATTCAAGCAATGCAAGACAGTGAATGTAATAGACCTGACAACGTTCTTAGATGATGCTAGAGAGTACAAAGTATTGGAATGCAAATCTAATGTATCAGCCAGTACGACTGATTCAGGGAGAGAATTCCACATCTTCACAGCTCTCCAAATATTTAGGCAGAACCTCCTTTCTTCTAAGTGGAATGGGTGACCTCACATCAGCTGGAAAGACCTACTGGTAAATAAAGCATTAGAGAGGTTATTATATGATCCCCTTATATATTAATACATAGTTATCATATAACCCCTTAAGTGCCTCTTATCCAGCGTGAACAATCCCAGCATGGCCAGTCTTTCCTCATAGCTAAGATTTCTCATACCTTTTACCAACTTAGTTGCCCTTTTCTGTACCCTCTCTAATTATTTAATGTCCTGTTTGAGCGCTGACCAAAACTGTACAGCATATTCTAGATGAGGCCTTAGTGCTCTATACAGTGGAACAATGACCCCCCTCCGATCGTGAATCTATGCTCCAAGACCTTATATGCCCTTGATGCTGTTGACTGGCATTGCCTGTGTAACACGTTTTTGAGCTCAATAACAGCTGGACCCATGCCCAGGCTCAGAGCACACTACCCTGTTCCTCAGATGAAAGGCCAAGAGGAAGTGCCACTCCTTTCCTAGCACTATACCAAAGTGAGGCAGGAAGTACCCTACCTACTAGCCAATAGCATCTATATGCAAATGAATTGACAATGACACATAGTTTTCTGCCCAGCAACTAGGAGAAAGGAGAAAGGGTAGGGAATTAAAGCCATAGGGACACATTTAAACCTAGGGGTCCCTACACCTGTTACAATCAAGTTTAGTATCTACAATGACTTCAAGTTTCTTTTGCATTATGGATTTGCTTAGTGCAGTCCCATCTTCTGTTCCCCTGCTGTCATCTTACTTACCTCATCATAAAAGCAGTCAAATACGTCTGACATGACCTATCCTTCATGAAGCCATGCTGATTACTGCTCAAAATGCCATTCACTAGGACAAAATGTTGAATGTGATCCCTTAACAAGCCTTCAAATAATTTGCCTACCACAGATGTCAAATTTACTGGCCTATAATTGCCAGACTGAGATTGTAATCCCTTTTTGAATATTGGAAAGACATCAGCTTTCCTCAAATTCAAAGGTACCATGCCAGATAAAAGAAAATCAGAGAAAATCAGAAATAGGGGTCAGTCTAAAACTAAACTAAGCTCTCTTAAAACCCGGAGGTGTATGCTATCTGGTCCTGGTGCCTTGTTTACATTATTTTTACTAAAGCTTTATGAACCATGTCCTGATTCAGACACTTACTAGATTGAGCTGAGCCAACAGTGCACCCATGATGTGAGCCTGGGATATCTGACTATACACCAAAGAAAAAAATGATTTAGCACATTTGCCTTTTCTGTATCTGTTGCAACCATACTAGTACCATTATTTAAAGGAGCAACACTCTCAACCTGCATCTTTGTAGTATTAATATACTTAAAAAAGCTTCTACATTTACTCCTTAAGGGAATAAATTGAGAACAGTAATGATTTAATATAATTTTAAATGTTCCGTGTAAATGCCCCAATCTATGCTCTGAAGGGCAACCCTCAAGACACGGAAATTAGCTTTTCTGAAATTCTTTGTTGCCTCAGTATAAATGTTTTTTTTTTTGCACCAGACATTAAATAAGATCACATTATGGTCACTATTACCCAGGGGTTCAATTATTTGCACATTTGCTATAAGTTCTGGGTCATTACAGATCACTAGATTCAGTATTGCATTTTTTTCTGGTTGGCTCCTCAACAACTTGTGTCATAAAATTGTCATGCACCAAGTTTATAAACTTGTTTCCATTAACTGTCCTGGCAGTACTGTTGCTCCAGTCTATATTTGGGTTATTAAAATCCCCCATTATCATTACTTTCATTATCATTACTTTCCCCAAACTAGCAGACTTTTCTATTTGCATCAGGAGCTTAGCCTCCTCCTTCTCACTTACATTAGGGGCTCTATAGCATACTCCTACAATTAATTTACTGGACTCTTTACAATCAGTGAAGTGCTCCACCCATAAGAATTCAGCCCCCTCATTTTCTAGCATCTCCTTTATATTAGCTTTTAAATCCTGCCTAACAAGCATACATGCCTCTCCTCCTTTTCTATTGCCTCTGTCCCTCTGAAACAATGTATAGCTGCTTGATATTAACTGCCCAATCATGTGACTCATTCAGCCATGTCTCAGCCACACCAATCACATCATATATTCCCTCCAGCACCAGCACCTCCCATTTCATCATTCAGACTCCTTGCATTTGCAAACATATATTTAATACTGGTACATTTGACATGTGTTCCTCCCTGACCTTAGCAGTACCCCTGACCAAATATTCTCCCCCATTTTCCCTTCCTTTGCCCACTATTCATCTAACCTGTCTTCCATGGAATCCTTTACTGAACCCTCCCCCCCACACCTAGTTTAAAATCTGCTCCAGCCCTCTAGCCATCTTCTTCCCCAAAACAGCTGCACCATCATCATTGTGGTGCAGCCCATCCCTGGCAAAGAGCCTGTAGCCAATTATGAAATCAGCCCAGTTCTCCAAAAAGGCAAAACCCTCTTCCCTACACCAATCTCTTAGTCACGCATTAATCTCCAAAAGTTCCTGCTGTCTTAATGTTGCTCATGGCACAGTTAATATCTCTGATAAAATTATCTTGGAAGTCCTCAGCCTCAACTTTACACCTAGTTTTTTAAAATCATTCTTGAGGACTTCACCACCTCCTCTATCTTTGTCATTAGTACCTATGTGTCCACTGGGTGACCACTGGGTCTTCCCCAGCTCCTCCCAATAATCTGTCCACTCATTCCACCACATGTTGAAGCACCAGGCAAGCAGCAGATTGTTCGACATGAAGGGTCCTTACAGCAAATTACCCTATCCACCTTTCAAATACTTTAATCCCCTATAACTAAAACCTGCCTATCCTTCTTTGCACTTTCCTCCCGGTGACAAATCTCCTCTACTTCGGGGCGACTAATCTCCCCAAAATGCTTTCCCGTCAGCTAGAATGAAAATCGCCGTTGAGGTGCACTCGAAACCGATCCGTTTTCTCTGCCCTTAGGGTTCCTGACCACTGACTAAGTAGTATGTGAATGCAAATCTGGAAGGGATGCCAGTTTGGAGGGAGGATACGAGCACGTTCAAACTTGTTCGGTTTATTGCTTTACGGGAGACAGTGTCTCTAATAAGTATTTATGCCATTACCATACCAATTATACCATAACATTTATACCATTGGCATAGCTTGCAAACACATTTGCTTACATGTCAGTTCTGTGGGTATTGTTCACACAAGTGGAAAGTTATCATAATACATGAAGCAAATAGCATTCTGCCCAAGGCCACAGACGAGGCATTTGTCTAGTATGTGCAAAAGATAAAATAAGCAGTAGCCATTTATACCCTTAATGGGACTGCACTAGGCAAATCCATTATGGAAAAAGACCTTGGAGCCCTTGTAGATAACTTGGCTAGCAAGCAATGGCAGTCAGCAGCATCAAGGACAAATAAGGTCTTGAACTGTATTAAACGGGCATCGATTCACGGGAGGAGGGGGTCATTCTTCCACTTTATAGAGCATTGGTTAGGCCCTATCTAGAATAGAATATGCTGTACAATTTCGGCCTCCAGTGCTCAAACAAGACATTATTGAATTAGAGAGGATCCAGAGAAGGGCTGGTAAAAGGTATGGAAGATCTTAGCTATGAGGAAAGACTGGTCAAATTGGGGACGATCATGCTGGAGAAGAGGTGTTTAAGGGGTGATATGATAACTATGTATAAATATATAAGGGGGTCATATAATAATCTCTCTAATGCTTTATTTACGAGTAGGTCTTTCCTCTGGATCAACTAGCAGTTAGGCAGGTTACAAAAGGTGTGTCTTTTTTCAACCTAACTTACTATGTTACTATTTAAGATGATTTTGCAATGGTTTCTTGAAAACCAACATTTTTAGTTAAATTTGATTAATATTCATTAAATCTGGATTCTCAAGAAAATCTTTCATTGACTTTGCAAGCCAGTGTTTCTGAAGAGCATACGATTATTTATTTTGGACTCCAATCAAGATACTCTTACTGAGTATGTTCTTAGAGTGATCACTGGACTTCAGGTTGTGTCTTCTAAATACAGGCCAATTTAGTAAGTTACTATTGGCTGGGTCTACCACATCAGTAAAGGTAAATTATTTCTCTTACTAAAGAGGAAGGAAGGAAGGAAGGAAAGCCCATTTTACTCCACAGGAGTTCTAGAGGCATAAAGGGGGGCTGCATCTGATTAAAATGATGACATTATTTGCTTTGTTAATACAGTTGTTCAATTTAGCTTTTAAGTAGCAAACAAAGAAGGAATCGCTTAATGTTATCCAAGATTTTAATGAAGACGGTATCTCCTTGAATTTTTGAACCTTTTCAGGGGAAGGAAAGTATTTTAGATTCAGATAACATTCTCTTTTTTGCCTACTCAAGTTAAAAAAATTGTCATTTACTTTAAGGGAGACGGGTCCTATAAGAGGATATTTCACCCTAATAACCGCCTTCCATTATTCCCACAGCAAGGGAAGGTTGTTTTTATTTTGGAAATTTTTAGTAAGGAATAGGTCCCATCTTTCCAAAAGCATTTTAGAAAATTCTGGGAAAGTCCATGAGACAAAATATTTTCTGATACTAGAGATGGATAATAAAACTAAAATCAGAGCATGGCCAGAATGATCTATGGAGCCTTTTTCTGCTTTTAAAATTTTACCCACTAAGTTATTGGAAATTACGAGGTAATCGATTCTATTGAGAGGAAAAATTAGAAAACTCCCTTTCCGTTGGGTGGAGTAATCTCCAAATATCTATAAGGCTGAATGTATTCAGAAATTCATTCATCCATTTTGATTTTTTACCTTGGGTGTTTACATTTGGATCAGTTCTATCTAGAAAGTGAATGTGAGTTTTCATTAGTCCCCTCCCCTCCTAAAATTAGGTTGAATTGAGGGGTGGTAGAGACTATGGTTTATATCAACAAAATAACTTTCTTTTGAATGGTTTGGGGGCATATATGTAAACAAGATGCTACAGAGAACCTCTGTATACACAAATCTGCCATACTCATCTTTATGCAATGTCAAAATGTGGGCATTTAATTAACGATGAAATAGAATGGCCACGCATCCTTTCTTTTTAATGGCTGGGGAGAAAGCTATTTCACCAATCCATTCTCTAGACATTGTATCATTGTCTCCATCATTTAAGTGTGTCTGCTGAAGGAGAGCTATATCACAATTTTGACTTTGATGTGTTGAAGGACTTTTCTTTTATGTGGTGGTTCAAACCATTGATGTTCCAAGATATTATATTTAGTGACATTTTGTTATTTAATTAACAATTGCCTATAGATGAGTAGGTTTGCAGAATCTTTGAGGGTAGTTTTAGAGATGTCCTAACATAAAAAATTAACATAACCTATGGTTAAATACTAAACTTTACAAAACATGTTGTATATTAAGTCATTAACTATAAAAGGTTATTTCCCTTGAAATGAAGGACCCATCTTTTAAAGAGAAGTTATTGGAATGAAGAAAACCTCCAGTCAGTTCAAACACCATATATTCTTCGCTGGAAGGTGGTCGAGAAAATTTTATAGATGAAAAATGCGATCTGGAGCTTTGAGCACCACCAGGGTCACTATAGTCATCTATACTAATTTGCTGATGTGATCTTTCAAGCTTCCGATATCTTTGATCCCTATGGAGGAGGGAGTTAGGAATTTGCCAGACAGATTTAGAATTATTCAGACATTTATACTCCAAGTTCTAGGCAAAGCGAGTTGCTTATTTATGCTTATGCTTATTTATAGATGCGTGTTCCCGGATGCAAACATTTTCTTTGCTGGTACAATAGGGAAAAATTGTTTTGCTTTATCAGAGACTGGCAGGCTTTGAAAAATTATTTCCTCTTCTGAGAAAGATAAAGTGAATAGTCTTGGAAGATGAGGATTTTATTTCCCTCTAGTTCCAAGCCTTTGGATTTTTTTGTACGCTTGGAAAAGGCTATTTTTTTCAGAGTAGTCAAGGAATTTAACTATTACCACTTTTGGTCTGGTATGGTCTCAAGTTATTCCAGTGTGATCTGTTCTTCAGACCAACAACTTTCAGGAACTTGTACTTTTTTCCATGTATTCAGTTTTATTTTGCGTTTTATTGGAGTCATCACATATGGAGGAAACAGTAGATTCCAACTCCGAAAACCTTTTATCGTGGCATTCCAATTGTTGGGAGATTTTACATATTTCCAATTGTAATTTGTCAATTCCTTTGTTAATTGACATTTCAATAACAGGATTTATTAGTCACTTCCTTGGCAATCGAAGAGTAGTCCTCTCCAGAGTCCATCTTTTGTGAAAGGGTTCCTTGAGAATGCCCAGAGATAGAGGTTTCTGACTTAAAGTTCTCTTTGTCGGATTTCTCTTAATTTGCCATTAAACTTTGCAGCCATTTTTTGGGTTTTTTTTTAATTATTTGTGTTGTGTAAGAAAAATGCTAGTCTTTAGTCTGTTGTCAGAAAAAGAAAAAGAATTTAGGAAGGGTTGCTTTGGTAGAGCACTACATCCAAGCCTCCATTTTTCTCAGGCGCTGAACCAGAAGTATCATCACAGTAGGTTAACCTAATATATATACTTTAAACAATAACATATACTAAACTGTATATTCATAAAGTTAAAAGACTTAAAACTCATTGCACATACTGTATGTCTGATGTAAATTAAGTGTCTTCCTTGCAATTGTACAGAGGTGTTTGAGCCTCTGTTTACAACCTTGTGTAAAGTCCTAGTAATCACTGTCCATTTAACCCTTTTAAGTGTCAGCAGAATTTCACATTTAGTTTTTATTTTATAAAACATTTTAAAAAGCAAATATTAGCTATAAACATGTAACGACCATGTTATCAGAAACCTTGTTCAGCGACTGTACCTTGCGGACACACAGGTGACGCCCTTTTGGGGCCCCGGGCTTTCTGCTGTGAAAACCAACAAGAAAGTGCGTAACAAGACCATAAGCGAGGTACCGGCAGGGTTGTAGAGGAGACATTGTCGCGGTCAGGCGAAGGGTTCAAGGCAGGTTCAAAGAGGTGAATAATAACGTTTACTTTGTGACAGATTATAGTAGAGAAGCAAGTGACATAAAAAAGATAGTTTTGAAACATTGGCATGTGATCTGCTCAGATCCATCCATTAAAGTAGAGACACCTTGGTTTACCTATAGAAAAAATAGATCTATTGCAGCTATGTATCCCCTAGTATGCTCCAAGATATAAGTGAACATAAAAGGTCCACTTAGTTAAAATATGTTGGGATACATAAATGTGGAGAGAGAGTTTGTAAGGCATACAGCTATATCAATGTATCTAAAAAATTTAGCAGCACAGCTACAGGAAAAGAATATATTAATTGTAGAACTACAAATGTGATATATCTGGCTACATTTGACTGCGGATGCCAGTATGTTGGAAGAACCATGTGGAAAATGAAGGACAGGATCCTAGAACACATAGCCTGTGTGGGGAGACCCTCTTATAAAAACAATCTAGAAATGCATAAATTGACTTACTATGTTTATAGCTAATATTTGTTTCTTAAAATGTTTTTATGAAATAAAAAGTGTGGTAATATTTGTATGAATGATAATTAGGGTATACCCCTTTAAGGCAAATTCAAAGATATTGTCTGCAATTGGGGTTAGCTATAAAATTGTAAATTGTGTGTAAAAAAAATATACTCTGAGGAAGTGCCATGAGGCACGAAACGCATCAGTAGTGGTGACTTAAATAGCTGGCATGCTATTAATATAGATAATATAAAATAAAGAACTTTTTATTCATCACGATAACACGAGTCAAGGAAATCCTTAATGGAAATGTTTTGAAGTGACTCCGTTGCCAGGGAGTAGGATGTTGAACACGTGATCATCGAGAGCCAATTGGGGAGCATTACACTGGTGAGAGAAAAGTCTCAATAAAGAGTATGACTTATACATACCTTTGTTTAAGAATGTAGTTTCTTCTCTTTTGAGGGTGGTTTGGGACTTTTTTTTGAAAACACTGTGACCATGTACCATTTTATAAGTCAGATTAATAGATGACTACATTTGACTTAGTAATATATAAGTGGTTGGGAAACTGGGAATCTGATTGCATTATGTAAGCTTACATTTTACAACTACTAAATTTACTTTTACAACTACCCATGTACATGCATGGTCATATAATTCTGCCTTTAAATAGCTGGGGAGATATACTGCAGGAGAAAGAGGCAGGAGCCTCAAAAAGTTGTTTGTAATTGCAAGTTTGAGAAAGCTTTTTGCAACATTTAACAAGTTAAGAGATATAAATAAACATACATATGGTGTATGTATATATATATATATATATATATATATATATATATATATATATATATATATATATATATATATATAGGGTTCAAAGTGGACCAGCATATATATATATATATATATATATATATATATATATATATATATATATATATATATATATATATATATATATATATTTATATATATGTTTTTTATATATATATATATATATTATATATATATATATATATATATATATATATATATATATATTTATATATATGTATATATATCCAGAACCAAAGCAAGCACTCTCAGGTCTTATTAGTCCAATTTAGCCACTGAACTATCAACGCTACTAAGTTTACAATTGCGCAGTTAAGTGAAGGTCTCCAACTTTGGTTACTATGATCCGGATGCTTAACAACGCACAGCTTCATATGCATGCGCAGGTATTGTTCACACCCCTTTGGACACGAGGGACGTGATTGGCCAATACAGCCAACGCCTACTTTTCACTTCCAGTATGCACTGATGAGATGATCCGGCCGTCCTGACAGATGTCTCCAATACTGCATGCGATCGTTAGCAGCACACAAACCTTTCCGTCTGACCAGCATCTTCTGACTCCTACCTCTGGCTCTAAAGATCACCTCAAAGTGGGTCGGTATATTTACCTTCTCTATGTTAACACAGTTGACCCCCCAGAGACTCAGTAGAAGTACTCATTGCCTGTATACACTTAATTAAAATTTTGATTGAACCATATTGCTTAATATGACATTTCTATAACCACATATGACTTTGAATCTTGAAATTTTGATGAAAACATGTAACCATTTTTTGAAATGTAACCGTTCTGCAAATGTAACCATTTTCTGACTTAATTGAACAAATGTTACTAAGTACACTTTGTTGCTATCGCCACTGTTCCTTAGATATACACAATATGCTAGTGATACATGTTTCTGGTACTTTGGGCACTTAATTAACCCTGCACATTATAGAGTTCCCTTCCCCCTCACTACTGACACTTAATGATGTCAGCTCTTCCCTTTTCCCGGCTCTGTGGGTTTAAATGTTTAGTTGTTGTTTCACTTTGAGAAAGGCTAGAGTGCTAGCCGAAACGTCAGCTTCTGTTTGCTAAATAAAAAAACTTTTATTGGACTAATAAGACCTGAGAGTGCTCCCTTTGGTTCTGGATATTCATGATGCTTTCTTGCTGATAGCACCCAGGCAAATAACACAGCGAATTACGAGTTGTGCCAGCTCTTCACGGATTCTACAAATTTTCTTCAGCCTTGGCACCCGAGTTTTTTGTACTTCGATCCCAGCTCGTCTAATGACCAACTTTCTCACATTTGGCGATAGAAAATTATAGTGGCTCTGAACCGATAGACATTCCACTCAGCGGACTACAATTTTCAGACATCGAGACCGCAGAAATTTTATTCACCGAGACTGCGGATGATCTTGTCCCCACGGCTACTACAAATGACATCTACCATCACCTTCTACGATTAAAAGAACGTGAAATAGACCTTAAGTTACATGGCATCTATCTTTCTGACAAACAAATACCAAGAGGCTTCAGGGTGAAGAATATACCAACTAATGGGCGCAACAATACAGACTTCTGTAAAAGGTGGTGCCAAATCCTCAATAAATGCTCACAGGACTTGATCCTACTGGTTATAGAAGAGGTTTCCAAGAACCTGACGGTTGTCCGCACTGAAATCACTGCTTACGAATCTGCCAATCTGAACACACTGAGGGCAGACCGGGACCCCAAGTGGCTGGAGAAACTTGAGCACCAGCTTATACACTATACAACCGAATTACATAAATTTAAGAGAAATAAGGTTCAAATAGTCAATTCTGACTACCAAAATAGACGTGGGTATAGCTGGCTCACTGGAGGAGAAACATCCTGACTGCGATCAAACAGACCGCACAGACAGCGTGTGGGCTTCAGTGGCTTTGACTCTTCTCCCTACACCTCTTCCCCCTCTGACACAGACTCCTATTCGAGAGGTAGAAGTAAACCTAGAGGCAGAAACACTTCGACCACTTCCGTATCTAATATCTCCACACCCGACAACTCCGGTCAACATTTTTTAGGGTTGGTCACCCGCTCCAAAACCAGGGGTGCCCCCACAAGAGGCGCGGGGGGATACAAGAACTCCCAACTCGTACAGGAGGAAGTAGTCTTCAACCTGAGCTCTCATACATTGAGTCCTGCTGAACACAGAGTACTATCTAAGGGACTTTCATTCGTGCCTACTACTAAGACCAGCCCTCTGGATCTTATGATTGATATACACAGATTTCAGAGGACAGTGAAGCTCAGGGATCATTTTAGAACAAACAACACCAAGACTCCGACCCCCTTCCACCCAGTGAGTACATTTGAGCCCACTAATACCTCAAACTCCATTGCAGCATTTACAAGACTTCTAATCGATGAATCCTTAAAGCCCGGGGACTCTGATTATAGATCCAACACAACACAAGCAGAACAAGAGGCAATTACCACCTTGGCCAACAATGCAAACATTGTCATCAGACCTGCAGACAAGGGAGGGGGTGTCGTCATCCTCGACTACGCCACTGATAGAACTGAGATATTGAAACAACTTAGTGACACTTTTGTCTACCAACCACTGGATAAAGACCCAACTTATGCCTACAAAAAGAGAGTTGATTGCGTCTTGAACTCAGCCTTATCATAAGGCTTCATCTCCGAATCCACGCATGCATTCCTGGTCAAAAAACACCCTGTCTGTCCAATTATTTACACTCTTCCAAAGATCCACAAGAATCTGAGGGACCCCCCCGGTCGCCCCATTGTCAGTGCAAGAGACTCCATCCTCGAGCCCCTTGCCATCTATGTTGATTACCATCTGCAACCCTTGGTCCAAAATGACATTACCTACCTCAAAGACACTGGGGATTTGCTTAACAAACTTAAAATGTGCCTACCATTGCCCCAACATACATTGCGGGCAACAATGGATGTGACCTCTCTGTACACTGTCATACCTACAGACCAAGGAATACAAATAATTTCAGATACACTTATGCAGCACAGGAACCCCACACGCCTGAACACCGAATTTCTTTTGGAACTTTTGGGATTATGTTTGAAACTTAACTATTTCAAATTTGAGCTAAGTTACTATCTACAGCTCAGTGGCACCAGTATGGGATCTAACGTGGCACCAGCATTTGCCAACCTATATATGGCACATTATTAACAACATCACATTTTCCCTAACTATGGACATCATATCTACCGACTCTGGAGCTATATAGATGACCTGCTAATCCTCTGGGTTGGCTCCAAAGAACATTTTACCCAGATGATAGACACACTTAATAAACTCCCTACTCCAATTAAATTTACGGCACATATTGATACAAGTGAGATACCTTTTCTGGATATCCTACTAACAAAGCAGGGTACCAGCCTCAATACGACCATTTACCGTAAGTCCACTGATCGTAATACTCTACTACATCATACATCTTGTCACCCACCACACCTACTAAAGAGCATTCCGTATTCACAAATGGTGCTGGTGATACGGAACTACAGTGACCCTACAAAACATGAAATCCTACTTGACAAACAACATATTCACCCAGTACAAGATCTTTCACAAAGACTATCTACAATCATTGGACCATAGTCCAAAGAGATAAAACCTTACCATCCTCCTTTAAATCTCCACCTAGAACAGCCTACAGGAGAGGACGAAACCTTAGGGACCTGTTTGTCAAGACTGATCCCAAACACAACCACGAATCCTCTACAAACTCTGCATGGCTCACAACATCTAAGCCAGGTTGCTACCGTTGCACAGACTGCACTACTTGCAGACAACTGCTGACAGGCCCTTCCTTTACTCACCCACATTCGGGCAAGCACATCATGATCCGAAATAGGGTAACCTGTACTCGTAAATTTATCATCTATATTATTAAATGCCCTTTTGTCTATGTGGGTAAAACTATCACGACGTTCCGAGATAGGATGGCCAATCATCGTTCAGCCAATACGAGCAGCACTCCTGAAAGGATCTGGTGACACACCGGTTTCCCAACATTTTGTGGACTCTAGACACACATTAGCTTCTTTAAGAAGTATGATAATTGACTTTGTCCCCACCCCGGTTTGTGGTGGTGACCGTGAACGCCTGCTGCTCCAGACTGAACTCAAGTGGCTACATTGCCTTGACACACTTAGCCCCAGAGGATTAAATGAACTAATTTCTTATGCCCCTTTTTACTGACTTCAATGGGGCTTATGTGACTCGTTCCTGATATCGATTTTAAGGGAACAGTTGATTATTGAATTTCATGACACACATACTCACGTAGGTTCTGTTGGGCTTCCGTAGAATCCTGCTCTCCCCCACCACCCTACCTTCTTTTTCTTTCTTTTTTCTTCTTGCCCCCCTATTCATCGATCAGGACAAAATGGTGATTTCAACCATTAACATACTAAACACTCTCTCCTCTTTTGGATTTGAGTCTACCTTTATGCACATAGTTTGGAAGGGCATTGAGTCTCCATGCCCCTTACATAAATAAGGTGGTTGACCATGCTAACTATCCAGTGCACTGGTTATATGGACATGTAGCCTACACGGCACTAGTTTTTTTAAAAAGAATACGTACAAGCTATTGTCTATTCCACCTCCTGATGTTGAGCACAGGGGTTTACCTGACTTATTTCAAATGGGTACATTAATCTCAAATATGTCCAGGGGTCTATACCCCTCCATAGGGAGAGGGATTACCCTAGCATATACGTAAGTGTGCCTAGGCAGATTGTTCCACTGATCGATTACCTGTGATCACAGTCTGATCCGCCTTCTCTTTCCCCACACCACCTTCCCCTCTGCGTTTTTCCATTCTCCTTTCTCTCTTTCTTTCTCTTACTCAAAGGTTCACGGTCCCCTATAAACAGTACTAGTGATATGTAATGCAAGTGCCTTTATTCTGAAGAGAATTATCCACTGAACCAACAACGCTACTAAGTTTACAATTGCGCAGTTAAGTGAAGGTCTCCAACTTTGGTTACTATGATCTGGATGCTTAACAACGCACGGCTTCATATGCATGCGCAGGTATTGTTCATCCCCTTTGGACACGAGGGACGTGATTGGCCAATACAGCCAACGCCTATTTTTCACTTCCAGTATGCACTGATGAGATGATCCGGCCGTCCTGACAGATGTCTCCAATACTGCATGGGATCGTTAGCAGCACACAAACCTTTCCGTCTGACCAGCATCTTCTGACTCCTACCTCTGGCTCTAAAGATCGCCTCAAAGTGGGTCGGTATATTTACCTTCTCTATGTTAACACAGTTGACCCCCCAGAGACTCAGTAGAAGTACTCATTGCCTGTATACACTTAATTACAATTTTGATTGAACCATATTGCTTAATATGACATTTCTATAACCACATATGACTTTGAATCTTGAAATTTTGATGAAAACATGTAACCATTTTTTGAAATGTAACCGTTCTGCAAATGTAACCATTTTCTGACTTAATTGAACAAATGTTACTAAGTACACTTTGTTGCTATCGCCACTGTTCCTTAGATATACACAATATGCTAGTGATACATGTTTCTGGTACTTTGGGCACTTAATTAACCCTGCACATTATAGAGTTCCCTTCCCCCTCACTACTGACACTTAGTGATGTCAGCTCTTCCCTTTTCCCGCCTCTGTGGGTTTAAGGGCTCTTACTAATGAGCGTTTTTACCTGCGCTCCCCTGCGTTCTGCTTTTCGGACACAGGTTGAGACGCAACATGCTGCATTTTTCCTGCGTTCGGCGCCTACATGCGCCTGTGTGAGTACAGCCCCATTTGAAAAAAAACGAAATGCGTCTATTCCTGCGCTCCCCTGCGGCTGAACGCTGAAAAACGGAACGCAGGGGAGCGCAGGTAAAAACATTCATGAGTAAGGGCCCTTAATGTTTGGTTGTTGTTAAGTTTTTTCACTTTGAGAAAGGCTAGAGTGCTAGCCGAAACGTCAGCTTCTGTTTGCTAAATAAAAACACTTTTATTGGACTAATAAGACCTGAGAGTGCTCGCTTTGGTTCTGGATATTCATGATGCTTTCTTGCTGATAGCACCCAGGCAAATAACACAGCGAATTACGAGTTGTGCCGGCTCTTCACGGATTATATATATATATATATATATATATATATATTTATATATTTATATATATATATATATATGTATATATATATATATATGTGTATATATATGTGTATATATATATATATATATATATATATACTGTATATATATATATATGTATATTGTGTATATGTATATATATATATATATATATATATATATATATATATATATAATTACAAAAGGCTGGAGCACTCATAGAAGTGGCAACCAGCTGAGTGCTGGTTCAAAAACATGTAATCAACCTTGGAAAAAAACGCACATACCGGCCTTGTAAGTTGTGCAAAAAAAGTGTTTTTATTTCAACGTTTCAGCTCCTAAACTTGAGCCTTCCTCATGGAGTGAACATCTAACAAATAACAATCCTATTTAAACAAAAAATGGCGCCAAGCAAGGCTAATGACGTCATTAAACCATGTATACATTACTTAGTGTAATCACCTGTGTTGTGATCATTTTGACTATTAAGCATAACGTGCGTGTTAGTGTCTAGAGCAAGCGCCACAAGCTGCGCTTAGAATAGTGACCATGTCCCTAGGAAGCAGGGAATAAATATGTGAATAGACTTAAAAATGCATAGCACAAAGCTAAACACCAAAGGGCGGAAGGGTGACAGATCTATGGTGCGCTCTGATTGTCGCCCTAAATACTGTCGGCGCAAACCTCCACTGATGCCGGTCAATCCATTTTGAGATTGCACCAAAGAATACCCAGGCGCAACATCCGACCTTCTGTGCCTCCCTTCTCCGTCTCGCCACCAATACTCTGCCGTACCTTCAATGCCAGTCAGGAGCCGCTCCATCAAGCGCCGCTCACTCGGTGCGTGCTGCAGGCTCACTGAGCCTCTCTTACCCGTCGACCATGCTCGTACATCAATATCCTGCCTGTAGCGCTAGAGTACAGTAAGCTGGGTGTCGTGAACCACACACCTCGCTCACAGCCGTTGCGCTTTACGGCATTTCACTTCCCAAGCAAAAATGAGGGCATCAAGCAATGGAGTAGGGTAGTGGAATGGTTTTACTTATTGCACGTGGCAAGAGTTTGGCTTATAAGGGCTCAGTAACGCCAGTATCTCATCTTAGAATAAATTATGGTGTCCAGCTGGTGGTTGCGCCATTTCAGCAAAAGCACTGCGTATCTTGACAGCGCTATATAAATAAATGATGATGATGATGATGATGATGATAGGGCCTCCCTTCAAGGTCTGTGATCCACTTCATCCCTCAGGGTATAAAATAATATGGTTTTAAAACTATAATCATACAATTCCTATGTAGGAAGTAATTCTAAGTACAAAAACATAGCAATCATGTATTATCAGCCCAAAGATATATAAAATATCCATTTGATCATTTTGGAATTGCTACCATATATCTAAATATCGATACTACATAGTGATACACATATTAGTTAAATGTTGCAAGTGCTGGATTTCTACCCAGTCCATGTAGCAAAAAATGTTCAAGATCATTGATGTGGATGGCAAGAAATCGCGACCCTTTCATGGTTCACTTACTGTGAAACCCTCAGAATGTTCCAAAAGACCTACATAACCCAAATACTCAAGCAATCCGTACCCGGGGGCTGATTACTGTCAATAGAAAGGAGACATGGGTAAGGTTTCATTTAACCCCATAGGAGCCAAAGTGTCCAGTGTGTAAATCCACATGCTTTCTCTCTTCAATAGTAAGATGCCCCTGTCACCCCCTCTTTTTGGGGCTGGTACATGATCTATTATCATATGCCTGAACTGTGGAAGGGTGTGCTTCATCTTTAACCAATGTCTGGGAACCGGCTGCTCAGCTTTCCCTGTTGTCAGAGCACTCCTAATTGCACTGCGATGATTGTTAATTCGCTTGCGGTAAGTCGTGGAGGCCTTCCCTACGTAGTGTAGTACGCACGGGCACCATGCCATGTATACCACATGGTCCGAAGTACATGTGACCCTGTGGTGGATTTTGAATTTCACCCCTGTCCTTGGGTGTGTAAAAAAGATTCCCTGAGACATGCCTGAGACATGCCGCCACATGTGAGGCAATTGGCACACTTATAACATCCAGGTTTTAAAGGTCTATCTAACCAAATAGTGCCTATTTTAGTATCCTTTGTCAAATTTTTGACCACTAGTAGGTCACTCAAGTTGCGTCCTCTTCTGTATGCGACAAGTGGGGCTTTTTTCCCCAAGAAAGGTAAGTTGACATCTGTATTAACAATTTCCCACCGATCCTCTAAGGCTTTTTTGACCTGCACACTTGTATCGGTCCATTCCGTCACAAAAATCGAGTCCATGTTCTCTTTGGGGGATCCTGTTTGCTCTTGTAACAAATCCTCTTGAGTATGGAGGCGTGCTCTTTCCAATTGTTCTTTAATAAGTGTATCAGAGTAGCCTCTGGAGGCAAATTGTCCTGCCAACATGTTCCTAATAACTCTCAAAAATTGCGAATAGAGAACCTCTCGGGACATATGTAGGGGGTGGTGTGACTGTGCTTGTATTAAACTATTTCTATCCGAAGGCTTTTTATAAAGTGTGGTACCCACCACATTGCCCTGTACAAAGATACTAACATCCAAATAATCTATTTTTTGTCATACGTCATGGTCAGCCTGATGGGAGAGTTTAGACCTATTAAGGTCCTATGGAACTCAATGAGTTCTTCCTCTGTGCCATCCCAAAACAACAGCAGGTCATCGATATATCTTTTGTAGAAAATGATTTTTTCTTTACCCAAAGGGAGCAAGTACTGTGTTTCGTATTCTTGCATAAACAGGTTAGCAAACGACGGGGCTACATTCGAGCCCATTGCTGTCCCTGATATTTGTAAGTGAAAGACATCGTTGAAGGTAAAATAGTTGTGGGAGAGTATTAAGTCAAATAAGGATATCAAGAATTCAATTGGTGGAGGACCTTGATGAGACCCTTTCAATGCATCCCTGCAGGCTGCAATACCCCTATGATATGGAATGACCGTGTATAAGCTTGATACGTCCATCGTCACCAACAAGCACCCTGGTGGAATGGTTATCCCTCTCAACGAGTCAGTAGGTGTGTCGTATCTTTTACATAAGAACCCATATTCTGTACAAGGGGTTGTAGAAAGGAGTCTAAATACATTGCTACTGGTTGAAATAATGATCCTATTGCTGATATTATTGGACAGCCAGGAGGTGATATTAGGGACTTATGAATTTTTGGCAAAGTATATATAAATGGAGTCTTTGGATAGTCAGTCCTTAGAAATTGGCTTGTAGTTGTGTCAATCCACCCTGCCTCGACCAAAGAGTCTAGAGCATTCTTATAAGCAGTAGTTGGCAAATTACCCTCCAGGGATGCTACTGGTAGGACCCCTCAGGACTTGTATCATAATTTATTGAATTTTAAAAAAAGGGAGATTGACTTATTATTACATGGTACCTATTTATCTAATTACCATAGGCAGAAAATTATCCCCAGGGGTTTTAGGGTCAGGAATATTCCCACACTAGGGAGATCCAACTCAGAATTCTGCAGTAAATGGTGTAAAATTCTAAATAAATGCTCTTCTGATTTATTATTACTGGTGATTGAGTTTGTGGGTAATGACTTGAAACAAACTAAAAATGAGATAGCAGATTTTGAGACACACGATATGCTTCAATTATCTCAGGATAAATCCATCGACTGGGTCAAAAATAAAGAATCCAACATTAACAAATACAAACAAGAACTGATATAATTTAAGGAAAGAAGATTGGCAACAGTTAAGGAAGATTATAAGCAAAATAGAGTATACAGGTGGTTGCTAGGTTTGACTGATGACAGTAGGAGGCGTTCCACTCACAGATACAAACCTCTGACACTGACCACTATTGATAGCTCAGGTGATTGCACTGACTCTGACCAAGCCACTCCATCACAGTCTTTTTTAGAGATTACCCCAACCCCTCCCACCACGTCAAACACTACAGGGAGGGGTGGAGAAAGAAAACCAGGAGGGGGGGCCACAAACACCAATGGCAAACCACCGAGAAGGGGGAGGAGCAGGACATAGTGTTTAACCTGTCCCAACATAAATTGACAATGGGAGAATAATGACTATTGAATAGGGGACTGAAATTTGTACCCACAAATCATTCAAAATCATTTGAGGTTCACAAAGACATCCACAGACTTAAAAGACATCTCAAATTACGAGATTATTACAAAGATAAAGAACCTGTTCCCCCTGCACCTTTCAAAAACAAGAGTACGTTTGAACCCCAAAATACAGCCCCCTCGATTGCCATCTTCACCCAATTATTGGCCAATGACTCCAAGGCGATTCACAGTAAAAAGCAATGTCCATCCAAACCTCACTGCGGAAGAAAGGGAAGCACTCAGAACTTTGAAAGCGGACAAGGAATTGATTATTAGACAAGCCGACAAGGGGGGTGCCATTGTCTTATTGGACAAAACATACTATATGAAAGAATTAGGAGAACAACTGACTGATACCTAACTAACTATGTAACTATACCAAAACTTATATCACCCTGAGAGGCGATCCAACTACTGCTTATAAGAATGCTCTAGACTCTTTGGTCGAGGCTGCCCTATTGGCAGGGTGGATTGACACAACTACAAGCCAATTTCTAAGGACTGACTATCCAAAGACTCCATTTATATATACTTTGCCAAAAACTCATAAGTCCCTAATATCACCTCCTGGCCGTCCAATAATATCAGCAATAGGATCATTATTTCAACCAGTAGCAATGTATTTAGACTTCTTTCTACAACCCCTTGTACAGAATATGGGTTCTTATGTAAAACACACGACACACCTACTGACTTTGTTGAGAGGGATTACCATTCCACCAGGGTGCTTGTTGGTGACGATGGACGTATCAAGCCTATACACGGTCATTCCACATGATAGGGGTATTGCAGCCTGCAGGGACGAATTGAAACGGTCCCATCAAGGTCCTCCACCAATTGAATTCTTGATATCCTCACTTGACTTAATACTCTCCCACAACTATTTTACCTTCAACGATGTCTTTCACTTACAAATATCAGGGACAGCAATGGGCTTGAATGTAGCCCCGTCGTTTGCTAACCTGTTTATGCAAGAATACGAAACACAGTACTTGCTCCCTTTGGGTAAAGAAAAAATCATTTGCTACAAAAGATATATCGATGACCTGCTGTTGTTTTGGGATGGCACAGAGGAAGAACTCATTGAGTTCCATAGGACCTTAATAGGTCTAAACTCTTCCATCAGGCTGACCATGACGTATGACAGACAAAAAATAGATTATTTGGTTGTTAGTATCTTTGTACAGGGCAATGTGGTGGGTACCACACTTTATAAAAAGCCTACGGATAGAAATAGTTTAATACAAGCACAGTCACACCACCCCCTACATATGTCTCGAGGAGTTCTCTATTCGCAATTTTTGAGCGTTATTAGGAACAACTCTGATCGAGAGACTGCAGAATTACAACTGACCGTGTTGGCAGGACAATTTGCCTCCAGAGGCTAGTCTGATACACTTATTAAGGAACAATTGGAAAGAGCACGCCTCCATACTCAAGAGGATTTGTTACAAGAGCAAACAGGATCCCCCAAAGAGAAGGTGGACGCAATTTTTGTGACGGAATGGACCAATACAAGTGTGCAGGTCAAAAAAGCCTTAGAGGATCGGTGGGAAATTGTTAATACAGATGTCAACTTACCTTTCTTGGGGAAAAAAAGCCCCACTTGTCGCATACAGAAGAGGACGCAACTTGAGTGACCTACTAGTGGTCAAAAATTTGACAAAGGACTTACCTTGTCAAAAATGTGACAAAGGATACTAAAAATTTGACAAAGGATACTAATTTCACCCCCTAAGGACAGGGGTGAAATTCAAAATCCACCACAGGGTCACATGTACTTCGGACCATGTGGTATACATGGCATGGTGCCCGTGCGGACTACACTACGTAGGGAAGGCCTCCACGACTTACCGCGAGCGAATGAACAATCATCGCAGTGCAATTAGGAGTGCTCTGACAACAGGGAAAGCTGAGCAGCCGGTTCCCAGACATTGGTTAAAGATGAAGCACACCCTTCCACAGTTCAGGCATATGATAATAGATCATGTACCAGCCCCGAAAAGAGGAGGTGACAGGGGCATCTTACTATTGAAGAGAGAAAGCATGTGGATTTACACACTGGACACTTTGGCTCCTAAGGGGTTAAATTAAACCTTACCCATCTCTCCTTTTTATTGACAGTAATCAGCCCCCGCGTACTGATTGCTTGAGTATTTGGGTTATGTAGGTCTTTTGGAACATTCTGTGGGTTTCACAGTAAGTGAACCATGAAAGGGGTGTGATTTCTTGCCATCCACATCAATGATCTTGAAAATTTTTTGCTACATGGACTGGGTAGTAATCCAGCACTTGCAACATTTAACTAATATGTGTATCACTATGTAGTATCGATATTTAGATATATGGTAGCAATTCCAAAACGATCAAATGGATACTTTATATATCTTTGGGCTGATAATACATGATTGCTATGTTTTTGTACTTAGAATTACTTCCTACATAGGAATTGTATGATTATAGTTTTAAAACCATATTCTGTTATACCCTGAGGGATGAAGTGGATCACAGACCTTGAAGGGAGGCCCTATGCTGAAATGGCGCAACCACCAGCTGGACACCATAATTTATTCTCAGATGAGATACTGGCGTTACTGAGCAGGAGAAGCCCCCTTATAAGCCAAACTCTTGCCATGTGCAATAAGTAAAACCATTCCACTACCCTACTCCATTGCTTGATGCCCTCGTTTTTGCTTGGGAAGTGAAATGCTGTAAAGCGCGACGGCTGTGAGCGCGGTGTGTGGTTCACGACACCCAGCTTACTGTACTCTAGCGCTACATATTGACGTATGAGCATGGACGACGGGTAAGAGAGGCTCCGTGAGTCTGCATCACGCACCGAGTAAGCGGCGCTTGATGGAGCGGCTCCTGACTGGCATTGAAGGTACGGCAGAGTATTGGTGGCGAGACGGAGAAGGGAGGCACAGAAGGTCGGATGTTGCGCCTGGGTATTCCTTGGTGCGATCTTTGGATTGACCGGCATCAGTGGAGGTTTGCGCCGACAGTATTTAGGGCGACAATCAGAGCGCACCATAGATCTGTCACCCTTCTGCCCTCGGGTTAAGCTTTGTGCTATGCATTTTTAAGTCTATTCACATATTTATTCCCTGCTTCCTAGGGACATGGTCACTATTCTAAGGGCAGCTTGTGGCGCTTGCTCTATACACTAACACGCATGTTATGCTTAATAGTCAAAATGATCACAACACAGGTGATTACACTAAGTAATGTATACATGGTTTAATGACGTCATTTGCCTTGCTTGGCGCCATTTTGTGTTTAAATAGGATTGTTATTTGTTAGATGTTCACTCCATGAGGAAGGTTCGAGTTTAGGAGCCGAAACGTTGGAATAAAAACACTTTTTTTGCACAACTTACAAGGCCTATATGTGCGGTTTTTTCCAAGGTTGATATATATATATATATATATATATTTATATATATATACATATATACATATTGTGAGCTTCCGGTAGCGAAACCCTAGGCCCCGGCACAGATTTCAGCACATAAATGGAGACTGACCACCTTAAAGAGTTCAAATTGCCACTTTGCTGGCTTTTATTTGCAAGAAACACAAACTCTTCAGCCCACTGGCTTCACATGGGGAAATCACATAAGCTTCACCTCATAGCAATAACAGTCCCGCTTCACACCCTCACTGGTGTTCACCTTACTCACAGTGGAGTTTAGCCCTCAATGGCTTTCAGCAGACCACAAATCCCAGAATCCTCTCTGGGCACACTTGAGACACTCTTGTCTCCTGGGAGTGGTTTCTCTGGTCCTCTCTCCAGCTCAGGGGAATCACTCTTGTTCCCTGGTACTCTCAAGCACATGTAGCCCCTCACCCTCCTTCACTCCAGGAGGTCTCTATCAGGAAGCAGCAGCTCTCAGGTGTTGCTCCACACCTCCTTTTAACTATCATTAATTAACACTAACTGCCTTTAGCTTGGCAGCTGCAAAACCCTTACATGGAGCAAGGGATGGAAGCCCACCCTGCTCTCTTCCATCCACTCCAGGGACCCTTAATCCAGCTTTTACCAAGATGGTGCAGAATTAAGCAGCATTATATGCTGCAGCAACACAGTTTTCCCTGGAGTTTTGATTTCACCAGCTTAATGCTGGTGAAATACACACAATATCATGCCCTTTAGACGCCTATATCTTACAATATATATACATACATATGTGTATATATATAATGATACAGATGGTAACAAGACAAGTTCAACCTTTTTACTTTACCTTTTTAACCTGCCTATCTGCCAGTTGATCCAGAGGTAGGTAAAAAAAAAAAAACATCTGAAGCCCCTCCAATTTGCCTCAGAGGGGGAAAGAAATTCTTCCTGACTCCAAAATCAAGCAATCGGACTAGTCTCTGGATCAACTTGTACTATGAGCTATCTTCCATATTATGGAATCCATAACCCTGTATTCCGTCACTTGCTAAAAAGCCATCCAACCCCTTCTTAAAGTTAACTAATGTATCAGCCTGTACTACTGATTCAGGGACAGAATGCCACATCTTCACAACTGTAAAAAAACCCTTCAGAATATTTAGGTAGAACCTCTTTTCTTCTAATCGGAATGGGTGACGTGGTGTCAGCTGGAAACACCTACTGGTAAATAAAGCATTAGAAAAATTATTATACGATCCCCTTATATATTTATACATAGTTATCATATCACCCGTTAAGCGCCTCTTCTCCAGTGTGAACATCCCCAATTTGGCCAGTATTTCCTCATAGCTAAGATTTTCCATAACTTTTACCAGCTTATTTGCCCATCTCTGTGCCCTCTCTAATACAATAATGTCCTGTTTGAGTGACGTGGACCAAAACTGTACATTGTACATATTCTAGATGGGGCCTTACCAGTGCTCTATAAAGTGGAAGAATGACCCCCTCCTCCCGTGAATCGATGCCCCTTTTAATACAGCTCAAGACCTTATTTGCCCTTGATGCTGCTGACTTGCATTGCTTGCTAAAGCCACGTTTATCATCTACAAGGACTCCAAGGTCCTTTTCCATAATGGATTTGCCTAGTGCAGTCCCATTAAGGGTATAAGTGGCTTGGATATTTTTACATCCCAGGTGCATGAATTTACATTTATCAACATTGAATCTTATTTGTCACTTAGCTGCCCAGATTGCCAGTTTGTCAAGATCCTGTTGCAAGGATGACACATCCTGGATAAAATTTATTTAGCTGGATAGTTTTGTGTCATCTGAAAACACTGATACATTACTTACAATACCCTCCCCATAGTCATTAATGAACAAGTTAAATAAAAGTGGACCCAATACCGAGCCCTGAGGGACCCCACTAAGAACTTTACTCCAAGCATAGAATTTACCATTAACAACCACTCTCTGTACCCGATCCAGTTTTCTATTTAAATGGCTTCATTAAGCCCAACAGACCTTAGTTTAGAAAGCAGTTGTTTGTGGGGCATGGTATCAAACGCTCTGGCAAAATCAAAATAGATCACATCTACTGCCCTCCCACTGTCCAGCATCTTACTTACCTTATCATAAAAAGCAATCAAATTTGTCTGACATGCTCATAATGCCAGTCACCAGGACAATATTTTGAATGTGATCCATTAACAAGCCTTCAAATAATTTGCCCACAACCAATGTCAAATTTACTGGCCTATAATTGCCAGGCTGAGATCGTAATCCCTTTTTAAATATTGGAATGACATCAACGTTTCTCCAATCCATAGGTACCATACCAGATGAAAGCGAATCTAAGAAAATCAGAAATAGGGGCTGGTCTAAAACTGAACCAAGTTCTTTTAGAACTTTTGTTTACATTAATTTTATTAAAGCTTTATGGATCATATCCTGAGTCAGCCACTGACTAGATTGAGCTGAGCCATCAGTGCAGCTATAAAGTAAGCCTGTGAATTCAGACTCCTCTATTGTATACAATGAAGAAAATAACAGATTTAGCACATTTGCCTTTTCTGTATCTGTTACAACCATACTGGTATCATTATTTAATGGAGCAACACTCTCAACCTGCATCTTTTTACTATTAATATATTTAAAAAACTTCTTGGGGTTAGTCTTAGCCTCCGCTGCAATGCACTCTTCCTTTCCTTTCTTTGCCTTCCGGATTGCTGATTTACAACATTTATTATAGTGTTTATACAGTATTCATTAAATTCAGCTTCTGTCCCAACAGATTTATAGTTTTTAAATGCCTTTCTCTTCTTTCCTATTGACTTCTTTACTTCTATATTAAGCCACATAGGGTGATTCTTAGAACTTCTACATTTACTCCTTAATGGAATAAATTGAGAGCAGTAATGATTTAATCCTTTAAGTGCCACAGAACGTAGAATCTACGTTCTGTGGAAAAGTAACTTGAAATGCCACAGAACATAGATTCTACGTTCTGCAGCACTTCTGGGTTCTGGAACGGAGGAGCGGCTGTTTGAGCCACTCGCTCCGTTCCTCTTCAATCCCCTGCCCCTGGGCAATGAACAGAGCGGGGGATCGAGTGGCCCCTGGGGCACGATCGCCCAGGGGCCCCAAAGCAGGCACGTATTACTTACGTGTCCTGCTGCTGCATATTGGGCTTCAAAGTGTTCAGTAGACCCATGTCGAAATTTGATAAAAACCATTATGTTCAGCCTTGCTTTGTAGTTTGCAGTAGAAAAGCATATTTACCTATATTGGATTTGTCAGAATGTGTACTTTCCGAAAATATATGGTTTTCTAGAGTCTCTGTACTGTTAGGGGGTCTTATGTTGCATAATACACATACCAGGTGCTTATATTGCAGCAGCCAGCGCATCAGCCATGAAAATGTATATATATTAATGTCATTTGGGGGTCTCTGTGCGCCACATAGTTTGGTATATATCTATGCATATTGGGCATCAAAGTGTTCAGTAGACCCCTGTTGTTCATATTTAGGATATTTTATGCTGATACGTTATGAAATGTGGGGCATATAATGGGGTAAAATTCAAGCTTTGTGACGATTTTCAGATATTTGCTAAAAAACGTTACATTCAGCATTGCTTTGCAGTTTGGCAGTATTCAGTAGAAACACACATTTACCCATATTGGATTCATCAGAATGTGTACTTTCTGAAAATATATGTTTTCTAGGGTCTCTGTACTGTTAGGGGGTCTTATGTCGCATAATACACATACCAGGTGCTTATATTGCAGCAGCCAGTGCGTCAGCCATGAAAATTTATATACACTATTGTCATTTGGGGGTCTCTGTGCGCCACATAGTTTGGTATATCTATGCATATTGGGCATCAAAGTGTTCAGTAGAACCCTGTCGTTCATATTTAGGATATTTTTTGCTGATATGTTATAAAATGTAGGGCATATAATGGGGTAAAATGCAAGCTTTGTGACGATTTTCAGAGATTTCAAAAAAAGCGTTATGTTTAGCATAGCTTTGCGGTTTGGTAGTTTGCAGTAGAAAGATGTAATTACCTGCTTTAGATTTGTCAAAATGTGTTCTTTCAGAACATATATGGTTTTCTAGGGTCTCCTCACTTTTAGGGGGTCTCATGGCCAGGCCCGGACTGGCAATCTGTGGGTTCTGGCAAATGCCAGAGGGGCTGCTATAAGGTGCCATAGAAAGTCAATAATTAGTGGGCTGGTGGGGGCTGTTTGGGCCTCTGTGTACCCGAAATGCCAGGGCCTATTTTAATTCTCAGTCCGGACCTGCTCATGGCACATAATACACATACCAGGTGCTTATATTGTGGTAGCCAGAGTGTCATACGTGAAAATTCATATACACTATTTGAACTTGGGGGGTCTCTGTATGCCACCTAGTTTGGTAAATCTATGCATATTGGGCATCAAACTGTTTAGTAGACCACTGTGTTTATATTTAGGATACTTTATGCTGAATGTGATGCTGGAAAGTTGAAGCTTGGAGGCAATTTTCAGGTATTTCACCAAAACTGCCAAATGTGGCAAAGCCTTGCAACTCAGTAGTTTGGAGCAGAAAGGCATGGATACCCATTTTAGATTCTGTAGAATGTGTACTTTGGTGTATATGGTTTTGGGGGGTAAACATATATTTCTGTGTTTTTACTCCACAAAAATGCAGTCAATGTGTTCCCACAGGACTATTTGTATGCACTTCATTTTGGGGCCTCTAAATGCCATATACTTTGGCAAACCTATTCACAGTGGGCACCAAACTGTTTGGAGGACCCTTGGCAATCATATTTAGGATGCTTTTTCTTGGTACGTAATGATACATGGGCGATATGATGCTGGAAAGTTGAAGCATTGAGGCAATTTTCAGTTATTTCACCAAAACTGACAATTATGGGAAAGTCTTGCGACTCAGTAGATTGGAGCAGAAAGGCATGGGTACCCATTTTAGATCCGGTTGAATGTGTACATCCAAAAATATATCGTTTTTGGGGGTAAACATATATTTCTGTGTTTTTACCCCACAAAAATGCAGTCAATGTGTTGATTTTTCATTAGCTGATATATTATTCAAATTGCAGGTGAGTGATTGATCACCAATTAATCACATCTCAAAGGAGATAATTAACTGATTAAAACACAACTGTCACTTAAATTAAAGTGCACTTAAATATGGAGTGTGAGGATTGTCTGACCAGAAACCAGGTCTGGGGATACTGAGCAAAGTACCCCATCTATTGCCCACTGGTCTGCAAATTCTTTTAACCAACCAGTGAACACTGCTCTGGAACAAAATCTCCGCTGGCAGAGGATTCCCACCTTCCAAACATTGCTTTCTAGATTGATGAATAACTTATTGAGCTAAAGCCAGGAGCAAGTTGGAGAGAAGGTCTTTCTCGGGATACTGGGCATCCAAAAATATAAACATGAGGGGAAAAGGGGAAAAGGGAAAAAGTGTAACCAGAACTGCAGGTAAAGCTTCCTCAAAAGAGCCAATAGAAGTTGCAGTCTGGCACACATAAAATAAGCATGAAACACAGACTCTCCTTTGCCGCAGAATGTACAAGCAGCTGGGGAGTCTGTAAAACGAGCTAAATACTCTCCCTTGCTCAATGCACCATGCAGCACTTTCCAACTCAAGTCCCCAGTGGGTCTAGGCACCAAACTTGAATAAAGAGCTCGCCACTGAGGTCTTTTACCCTCATTAAGCACACGTCTCCAGATGGTATCATAGCGGGAGATGAGGGCAAGGAAGTGTACAGTGTGAAGCATTAGAGAGTACAACAGCTTTCTTGTTATATCATGAAAGTGTGTCAATGGAAAATTCCCCAACTGGCTCAAGTTGGTGTAAGGAGGTGCTTGGGGGGTTGACGGGTTTTAGGTGCTATTATTATGTCTGGAGGTGAGGAGTTCCAAGGTGGACCTGGCTCTCCAGCATGTAAAACCCCATCAATGAAGGTGTGAGAATCAGCAGAGATTGTGTCCTTGATTTCCTTTAGCAGACGGTGTGGAACCCTAGTGGTGAGGAATCCCATGCGTTGCATAACTGCTTGTGAGTCCACCCAATCTGATTTCTCAAAATCCAGGAGATCCCCAACTCTGGTTAACCGAACCTGGCAAAGGCGACGGCGGATGCTGATGGATTTCAACATTCTAGTCTTAAAGATGGATTGTAAAGTAGGGGCTCATTTAGAATGTCTTCCCCTTGAATGGCTCCATGCCTTAACACGGAGACCATGCTCCAGGTCTTTAGAGTGTCTTGGTAGTAAGCCAGCAGGGTTGAAAGGTTTCTTAGGAAACCCTCAGGTTCAGTGACAAACAATTGCCGGTCATATGCCGGTCATAGAAAGTACCTTCCACTTTCCCAGGCGGGTTAGAACACACTGCTCAAGTTCAATGAAATTCTGTGAGACAGGATATTCTTCAGCTGATAGGTAGACGCCTAAATATATAATGATATTACTCTCCCACGAGATGTCACAAAAAGCAGGAGGAAGGAAATCTACCTGTAGAGAACCCTCCAGAAGGCCTGAGCTCTTGGACCAGTTGATCCGGGCAGATGAGGCAGCAGCGTAGACCAACTAGGTCCTGGGCCACAAGAATTACATCATCAGCATAGGCTTAGAGAACCATCCTCATGTTGGGTTATTTGAGCACCAGTCCTGTGAGCCTTTTCCTTAAGAGACACAGGAAGGGCTCAATGGCCAGTGAGTACAGTTGTCCCAACAAGGGGCATCCTTTCCGAACTCCTCGTCCAAAGGCCAGAGGTGCAGTCAGAGACCAGTTGATTTTAACTAAACAATCTGCAGAGGCATACATTGTTTTCAGGTAGCCCACAAACTATGGGCCAAAGCTATAGGCATGCAGCGTGCCTATAAGATATTGGCGATCCACCCTGTCAAATGCCTTCTCTTGATTCAGAGAGAGAAAAGCAAGAGATAGACCAGTCCTTCTCGCAAGATGTAGTAAGTCTCGAATTAAAAAGACATTATCAAAAATTGTCGACCGGGGACTGTATAGGACTGGTCAGGATGAATCACCTCTGCCAGCACAGATTTGAGTCTGTGTGAGATAGCTTTGGCCACAATCTTAGTCTGTGCTGAGCAGTGAGACTGGTCTCCAGTTCTTAATAAGATGTAGATCCCCCTTCTTAGGAAGTGCCCTCTCTGATAACACTACTCGACAACACGAAAGTGGCAACTCACCTTTCTTGAAACCCTCAGTTAGGACCCTATGGAAATCAGGGTCCAGAGTATCCCAGAAGAACTGAAAGAACTCTACGGTCAGTCTGTCAAGCCCAGGAGATTAATTGTGGGGCTTGAGAGAGTTGATCTAGACTAGTGATTGGTGTTTCCAACCTCTCTTTTCTCCCATCCCATAGCTCCTCACAGGCATCTGGAGTAGAGATGGCGCGAACTGTTCGCCGGCGAACTTGTTCGCGCGAACATCGGGTGTTCGCGCTCGCCGGAAGTTCGCGAACGTCGCGCGACGTTCGCCATTTTGGGTTCGCCATTGTTGGCGCTTTTTTTTGCCCTCTCACCCCAGACCAGCAGGTACATGGCAGCCAATCAGGAAGCTCTCCCCTGGACCACTCCCCTTCCCTATAAAAACCGAAGCCCTGCAGTGTTTTTTTCACTCTGCCTGTGTGTGCTGAAGAGATAGTGTAGGGAGAGAGCTGCTGCCTGTTAGTGATTTCAGGGACAGTTGAAAGTTTGCTGGCTAGTAATCGTTTTGATACTGCTCTGTTATTGGAGGGACAGAAGTCTGCAGGGGTTTGAGGGACATTTAAGCTTAGGTAGCTTTGCTGGCTAGTAATCTACCTTCTACTGCAGTGCTCTGTATGTAGCTGCAGTGGGCAGCTGTCCTGCTTCTGATCTCATCTGCTGACTGCTGCAATAACAGTAGTCCTTGTAAGGACTGCTTTTATTTATTTTTTTGTTGTTTTACTACTACTACTACTACTACTACTACTACTACTATAAGAGCCCAGTGCTATTAGTCTAGCAGTGTTGGGGAGTGGGACTGGTGTGCTAATCTGCTGCTCCTAGTAGTTCAGCAGCACCAACTGTAATTTTTTTTTTTTAATATTCATTTTTTTTTTATTTTACTTTTTTTTATTTTACTACCGCTGTAGTAGTGTATAAGTTGACCTTTTAGGCATTATTTGCCCTGTAGGCATTTTTTGCCCAGTGTGTTATTCAACCAACAGCCATCTAGCTGTGTGACCTTGTTCACATTCTGTCTAAATATCCATAATATTACCGTCTCCAGAAAAAACACCGGAGTGACTTTTTTCAAGCAGCCATAATAAATTTTACGTAATCCGTATCCATCGCTGTAGTAGTGTATAAGTTGACCTTTTAGGCATTATTTGCCCTGTAGGCATTTTTTGCCCAGTGTGTTATTCAACCAACAGCCATCTAGCTGTGTGACCTTGTTCACATTCTGTCTAAATATCCATAATATTACCATCTCCAGAAAAAACACCGGAGTGACTTTTTTCAAGCAGCCATAATAAATTTTACGTAATCCGTATCCATCGCTGTAGTAGTGTATAAGTTGACCTTTTAGGCATTATTTGCCCTGTAGGCATTTTTTGCCCAGTGTGTTATTCAACCAACAGCCATCTAGCTGTGTGACCTTGTTCACATTCTGTCTAAATATCCATAATATTACCGTCTCCAGAAAAAACACCGGAGTGACTTTTTTCAAGCAGCCATAATATATTTTACGTAATCCGTATCCACCGCTGTAGTAGTGTATACGTTGATCTTGTGGGCATTATTTGCACAGTGTTTTCTTCAAACCGCCATCTAGCTGTGTGAGCTTGTTCACATTTTGTCTAAATATTGATAATATTATCGTCTCTAGAAAAACCACTTGAGTTACTTTTTTTCAAGCAGCATTCTTATATTTTACGTAATCCGTATCCACCGCTGTGTATACGTTGACCTTGTAGGCATTATTTGCACAGTGTTTTCTTCAAACCGCCATCTAGCTGTGTGAGCTTGTTCACATTTTGTCTAAATATTGATAATATTATCGTCTCTAGAAAAACCACTTGAGTTACTTTTTTTCAAGCAGCATTCTGATATTTTACGTAATCCGTATCCACCGCTGTGTATACGTTGACCTTGTAGGCATTATTTGCACAGTGTTTTCTTCAAACCGCCATCTAGCTGTGTGAGCTTGTTCACATTTTGTCTAAATATTGATAATATTATCGTCTCTAGAAAAACCACTTGAGTTACTTTTTTTCAAGCAGCATTCTTATATTTTACGTAATCCGTATCCACCGCTGTGTATACGTTGACCTTGTAGGCATTATTTGCACAGTGTTTTCTTCAAACCGCCATCTAGCTGTGTGAGCTTGTTCACATTTTGTCTAAATATTGATAATATTATCGTCTCTAGAAAAACCACTTGAGTTACTTTTTTTCAAGCAGCATTCTTATATTTTACGTAATCCGTATCCACCGCTGTGTATACGTTGACCTTGTAGGCATTATTTGCACAGTGTTTTCTTCAAACCGCCATCTAGCTGTGTGTATTATCGTTTCCAGAAAAACCAACTGAGTTTTTGTTGTTGTTGTTTTTTTAAAAATAATGCCAGGCAAAGGCAGGCCGCCACGCAGAGGCCGTGCTAGGGGCCGTGCTGCTATGCAATCCTGTGGCCCTAGCAAATTGCCCAGTTTTAAAAAGCCAATGACCCTGAACTCCCAAAATGCTGAAGAGGTAGTTGACTGGCTTACACAGCACACCCCATCCTCTACCGTTTCTAACTTTACCACAACATCCTCCTCATCCTCCACTGCTATGGCCACCCCACGTAACACTTCCTCCACCACCGGTGCCCCTTCTTCACTGGAGTCAGAGGAGGTATTTTCCCATGAGTTTCTTGAACTGAGTAATGCGCAACCATTATTGGCAGAAGAAGATGAAGGAGATGAGGACGTTACACCAGATTTAATTCTGGCAGAGAACACGACAGAGATGGACATAATGATGAGTGATGAGGAGGAGGTCCCCGCTGCTGCTTCCTTCTGTGATGTGTCAGAAGAAATTGATGCATCTGAGGAGAATGATGATGAGGAGATTGATGTTTTGTGGGTGCCTAGTAGAAGAGAGCAAGAGGAGGGTAGTTCAGATGGAGAGACGGAGAGTCAGAGAGGCAGTAGGAGAATAAGACTTAGAAGAAGCAGGGAGGACAGCCCGCAGGGATCAGTAGGGCAACAACATGTATCGGCACCTGTGTTCAGCCAGCCAACGCACCCGCCATTGCCGCCAATGCCGCCAACTTCTACTGTTACCGCCAGATCGCACACTTCCAAAAAGTCAGCAGTGTGGGATTTTTTTAATGTGTGTGCCTCTGACAAAAGCATTGTAATTTGCAATGAGTGCAGTCAGAAACTGAGCCTTGGTAAGCCCAACAGCCACATAGGTACAACTTCTATGCGAAGGCACATGAGCGGCAAGCACAAAGCACTTTGGGAGCAACACCTCAAAGGCAACAGGCAAACTAAAAGCCACACTCCTTCTGGTCCAGCATCTTACTGCTCTACCTCTGCTCTCCTTGACCCATCTGAACCACCCTCCACTCCGCCTTCCACCTTGACCACCTGTTCCCATTCCCAGTCATCTGCCACCAGCCAAGTTTCTGTGAAGGCCATGTTTGAGCGTAAGAAGCCAATGTCTGACTGTCACCCCCTTGCCCGGCGTCTGACAGCTGGCTTGTCTGCACTCTTAGCCCGCCAGCTTTTACCATACCAGCTGGTGGACTCTGAGGCCTTCCGCAAATTTGTAGCAATTGGGACACCGCAGTGAGAGGTACCCAGCCGCAATTTTTTTTCTAAAAAGGGAATACCACACCTGTACCAACATGTGCAGAGCCAAGTTACCGCATCTCTGTCACTTAGTGTTGGGCCAAAGGTCCATATGACTACTGACGCATGGTCCTCCAAGCATGGTCAGGGCAGGTATGTCACCTACACTGCCCACTGGGTGAACTTGGTAATGGCTGGGAATGGGAAGCAGGGAATGGGTAGCTCAACAACAACAACAACAGTGGAGTTGGTGTCACCGCCACGGATTGCACGCGGTTCTGCCACCACCTCTACTCCTCCATCGCTCTCTACCTCGTCTTCTTCCTCTTCTTCTTCTTACTCTGCTGCTGGGTCCTCCTTCTCCTCCTCCACACCTGTGCACCCCCAGCTCCCCCTAGGCTATTCGACGTGCCAGGTACGCCGTTGTCACGCTGTCTTGGGGATGACGTGCCTGGAAAGCAAAAACCATACCGGATCTGTACTCCTGTCATCTCTGCAGTCACAGGCCGATCGGTGGCTGACCCCACACCAACTGCAGATCGGAAAAGTGGTGTGTGACAATGGAAGCAATCTGTTGGCAGCGTTGAGACTGGGAAATTTAACACATGTGCCCTGCATGGCACATGTGTTAAATTTAATAGTCCAACGTTTTGTCTCCAAGTACCCAGGATTCCAGGACGTTCTCACCCAGTCCAGAAAGGTGTCGGCCCATTTCAGACGTTCCTACACAGCCATGGCACGCCTTGCTGACATTCAGCAGCGCTACAACATGCCAGTCAGGCGTTTGATTTCTGACAGCCAGACTCGCTGGAATTCAACGCTCCTTATGTTGGAACGTCTGCTGCAACAACAAAGGGCCGTCAACGAGTACCTTTTTGAACTGGGTGGTAGGACTGGATCTGCAGAGCTGGGGATTTTTTTCCCCCGTTACTGGGTGCTTATGCGCGATGCCTGCAGGCTCATGCGACCTTTTGAAGAGGTGACAAATATGGTCAGTCGCACCGAAGGCACCATCAGCGACCTAATACCCTTCGCTTTCTTCCTGGAGCGTGCCGTGCGACGAGTGACAGATGAGGCTGTAGACCAGCGTGACGAGGAGCTGGAAGCGCACGATTTATGGTCGGAATCACCAGAACGAACCCAGGCACCTGCTGCAACGCAGGGAGAGGTGCCAGAAGTGGAGTCAGAGGAGGAAGGTGGCTTTGTGGAGGAGGAGGAGGAGGACCAACAGGAGCAGGCTTCCCAGGGGGCTAGTGGTGACCTTTTGGGGACCCCTGGTCTTGTACGTGGCTGGGGGGAGGAGACCGTGGATGATGCAGTCCTTGATAATGAGGAAGCGGAGATGGATAGCTCTGCATCCAACCTTGTGAGAATGGGGTCTTTCATGCTGTCATGCCTGTTGAAGGACCCCCGTATCAAGAGGCTTAAGGAGAAGGACCTGTACTGGGTCGCAACGCTACTAGACCCTCGGTACAAGCATAAAGTGGCAGAAATGTTACCAACATACCACAAGTCCGAAAAGATGCGGCATTTACAAACCAGCCTGCAAAACATGTACAATGCTTTTAAGGGTGATGTCACTTCAGGAACTCATCAACATTCCAGGGGCAGAGGTGCCAGTAATCCTGCCACGAGCACACCTGCAAGGACAAAGCCCTTTGGCCGGTCTGTAACATCAGACATGCAAATGTTTTTCTGTCCAAGGCAGCGCCACAACCCTTCTGGATCCACCCTCAAAGAACGCCTCGACCGGCAGGTAGCGGACTACCTGGCATTAACTGCAGATATCGACATTCTGAGGAGCGATGAACCCCTGGACTACTGGGTGCGCAGGCTTGATCTGTGGCCAGAGCTGTCACAATTTGCCATGAACCTCTTGTCTTGCCCAGCCTCAAGTGTGCTCTCAGAAAGGACCTTCAGTGCAGCAGGAGGGATTGTAACTGAGAAGAGAACTCGCCTAGGTCACAAAAGTGTCGATTACCTGACCTTTATTAAAATGAATGAGGGGTGGATCTCGGAGGGTTACTGCACGCCGGAAGACTTGTTCTGACTTCTATGCAGCTGTCCTTCTCTTCAAGCCTCATGACTCCACACACAGCTGTCCTTTAGCGTCCTCCTCCCTCCGCCACCGTTACAAACTAGGGTGCAAACCCTACTGGTTTAATTTTTTCTGGCCTCTGTGCTTCAGTGGCTGCAACCAAAAAAACTGGGCAAACAATGTCTACAAGGTCAACGTATGGCGAAAAATGACTATTTTCAGCATTTATATGGCATATTTTTTCTGGCAACTGTGCTTCAGTGGCTGCGTCCAAAAAAATGCATATTTTCTGCATTTATATGGCATAATTTTTCTGGCCTCTGTGCTTCAGTGGCTGCAACCAAAAAAATGCATATTTTCTGCATTTATATGGCATAATTTTTCTGGCCTCTGTGCTTCAGTGGCTGCAACCAAAAAAATGCATATTTTCTGCATTTATATGGCATAATTTTTCTGGCCTCTGTGCTTCAGTGGCTGCAACCAAAAAAATGCATATTTTGTCCATTTATATGGCATAATTTTTCTAGCCTCTGTGCTTCAGTGGCTGCAACCAAAAAAATGCATATTTTCTCCATTTATATGGCATAATTTTTCTGGCCTCTGTGCTTCAGTGGCTGCAACCAAAAAAATTTATATTTTCAGCATTTATATGGCATAATTTTTCTGTCAACTGTGCTTCAGTGGCTGCGACCAAAAAAATGCATATTTTCTGCATTTATATGGCATAATTTTTCTGGCCTCTGTGCTTCAGTGGCTGCAACCAAAAAAATTTATATTTTCAGCATTTATATGGCATAATTTTTCTGGCAACTGTGCTTCAGTGGCTGCGACCAAAAAAATGACTATTTTCAGCATTTATATGGCATATTTTTTCTGGCCTCTGTGCTTCAGTGGCTGCGGCCAAAAAAACTGGGCAAACAATGCCTACAAGGTCAACGACGTTGACCTTGTAGGCATTGTTTGCCCAGTTTTTTTGGCCGCAGCCACTGAAGCACAGAGGCCAGAAAAAATATGCCACATAAATGCTGAAAATAGTCATTTTTTGCCATACGTTGACTCAACGTATATGGCAAAAAATGACTATTTTCAGCATTTATATGGCATATTTTTTCTGGCAACTGTGCTTCAGTGGCTGCAACCAAAAAAACTGGGCAAACAATGTCTACAAGGTCAACGTATGGCGAAAAATTACTATTTTCAGCATTTATATGGCATATTTTTTCTGGCAACTGTGCTTCAGTGGCTGCGTCCAAAAAAACTGGGCAAACAATGTCTACAAGGTCAACGTATGGCGAAAAATGACTATTTTCAGCATTTATATGGCATATTTTTTCTGGCAACTGTGCTTCAGTGGCTGCGTCCAAAAAAACTGGGCAAACAATGCCTACAAGGTCAATGTATGGCAGTTGTTTAAAGAGAACAGTAGATTACTAGCCAGCAAAGCTACCTAAGCTAAAATGTCCCTCAAATCCCTGCAGACTTCTGTCCCTCCAATACAGAGCAGTATCAAGCAGATTACTAGCCAGCAAACTTACTATCATCTGTCCCTGAAATCACTAACAGCTCTCCCCCTACACTATCTCTTCCAAGCACACACAGGCAGATTTTTCAGATACATTTTTGCCCTTGATCCCCCTCTGGCATGCCACTGTCCAGGTCGTTGCACCCTTTAAACAACTTTAAAATCATTTTTCTGGCCAGAAATGTCTTTTTTAGATGTTAAAGTTCGCCTTCCCATTGAAGTCTATGGGGTTCGCGAACCGTTCGCGAACCACTCGCATTTTTGCGCAAGTTCGCGAATATGTTCGCGAACTTTTTTTCCGACGTTCGCTACATCCCTAATCTGGAGAGATGGGATCTGGAGAAAAAAAGTTTTGATAGGTTTTGTCCCGGATAGCCTCCGGATCCTCAAGGGGGTTCCATCCTGCGAAAAAAGGCATGTGATTTTTTTTTTGTTCCCCTTCTTCTCCTCCAGAGCATAGAAGAATCATGAACCACGATCCATATAACAAAGTAACTGCATCTGGCTTCGCACAAAGGCACCACAAGCCTGTTGCGTTGTTCCATGTTATGCAGCACTTTCATTTCTAGGTATTCACACTGAAGGTCTTGGTCTTCAGAGCCTGATAGCCTTTGCTCAAGATCAAGCACCTCCCCATGCTGTGCCTCAATCTCTGCATTGTGCTGCCTGCTCACACTTTTGGTATACTCTTGACACAAAAGCTTTAGGTGAACCTTGCCTACATCCCACCACTGGTTCAATGTGACAAATTCATCCTGAAAAGCCCTCCAGCCTCTCCATGTATCCCGGACTGACTTTGCAAAAACTGTTGTTAAAGTAAGCAGCTTTTGGCAGAGATGGTGCGATTGACATTCTCATGGATATACAATTGTGGTCTGAGAACTGTGCCAATCTAATGGTGCTCGACTGGGCTTGTGACATGAGATGGCTCGATATACATATTCTATCAATCCGGGATTGAGAAACATGACCATCTCTCACCCTGACATAGGTGAAGGCATCCGTCTCTGGGTTCGGTTCTCTCCAGACGTCAACCAAGGAGAAAGGAGCAATTAGTTCTCGCAAAACTGACTCAGACGAGTCCCATTTCTTTGGTACATTGCATCTCGGGCATCAAGGGTGTAATTAAAATCACCCCCTATAATCAAGGCTTCATCAGAGTCAATTGTCTCCATGTAGGCTGACAAACTTCCAAAGAACCGTGCCCTCTCTGATCCAGTAGTAGGAGCATACACATTCATTAGATTATATGTTCTACCTGACTCCTGGACCCGAAGATGCAATAGATGGCCAGGGATGACAGAGTTAGTACTCAGGACCTCTGGCTGAAAGGAATCTCAGAAAAGGGTCACCACCCCACATGATGTCCAAGTGAGGTGAATAAAAAAAGACCCTGCCCTTCCACTCCAGATGCCAACTTGCTTCAAGCTCTAGAATGGTATGGGTCGCTTGGCGGAAACTCACAGAGTACCCTCCTTGACAAAGAAAGAAGAGGTGGGGTATGGGGGGTAGTATGTACTAGTTACTTCTTTTTTAATGTGAACTACAATAAATTAATATTTTTTACTTGAAGAAGCTCTGGGACTTATGCCTTTTTGAACTGGGGCGAGTCCCGTGGGCTTGGCTGAATAATTATATGGACTCCCGATCTTGTATAGAATCAAAGAAAGGAGAGTACCTGAAACATTCGGAAAAGGGTTCTGACAGCCATTTGTATTAAGTGTGCTTATACTCAAGCCTATTTTTGAGTGTTAGGAAGTGCTTTAACCTTCCTCAAGGTCTGATGAGATAGACATTTTTTGTGAAAATTCATTATACGGAGATATTCCGCTGTTCCATAGTTCTTGGCCTCTTCTATGACCTTAATGTATTGTCTCACAGAATTGATAACTAAAGGCAAATCATGCCACTTCTCCAGAACCACTTGCAACTTCTTCTCTAATTTAACACCAAGGGTGCTCTCAAGAAACTTTCTGAGTTCCTCAGCAGGGATGATTGGGGTAGAAGGATTTGCCACTCCTATGTCAACCTCCTCTTCGATATCTAGTATAGGTCAATCTAAAAACAACTGGACTTGCTGAGTAATCAATGAAGACGTTTCACTACTCATCCGAGCAGCTTCTTCAGTTCAACTGACTGGTGTGGGAAGTTCTCGGCATATAAACTCTTCCACTAATCCATTTACAATGGCACATCTCTTCAAAGAGGTGACATCTGAAGAAACTCACAGAGGTGTTGATTCTGTGTAGTTGTGATAGGATTATCCAATGTGTCATGCAACTCCTAGATACAGGTGTTAATTGTGAGAGTTGCATGAATGGATGTGTGAAGTGTTTTGAATCTGCCGGGGTACAGATTTTAGAACAGCATTGTATGTAGCAGACAGGTGGTGTCGAAGGCCCCCACCTCTGTTCAGAGATGGTTGTTTTTAGATTGACCTATACTAGATATACTATGACCTGGATGAATGAAAATCTTCATACTCCTCTTCGTTGTTCCCCTCATCCATGAGCTTTTCCTGGCTAAGGGATTGATAATTTCCCCTATCCACTAGAGCTTTGAGAATCTCTCCACGAGATGTTGCAGGAGAAGAATCAGAATCACTTGTCATCTGGAGACCATGCAATGGCTCAGGTGTTCCCTCAACTTCACTTGAAACACATTTGGATGTGTTTGACACAGGAGCAACAGAACTAATTAGCTCCCCAGCAACAGGAGGAGCTTGAGAGGCTCAATGGTTAGATTCTGCCCTCTCCACTGCCTCCTGCTTTCTGGATGGCAATAATGGGGTCAGTGGAAGACAAAGGAGGAGAGATCTTAGCATGAACAGTAGAGTTCCCCAGCAGTTTCATCTGCAGCAGTGCTGTCCAAGTTCTGTGGTATCGAGGGCCAAAATTTTACTGGCCTATGTGGAGGAGGGCCGATAATGGAAGTCAGTGTTGGCCACTCCCCCTTTTAAACCACACCCACTGTAAACCACACCCATATTACCACAAGAACTTTTAAGATCGTATCCACATTAACGGTGGTAGCACACCAAAAAAACAAATGGTTGGTGCTCACTGCAGGGAAATCCCTCATCACTCATATGTGAAAAATTGAAGTCATGTTAAAAACATCCCCTTAAATCCATATGTCTCATCCTCCCCTGTGGACAATACAACAACCCCCCAACACATGATTAAACACCTTAGGGGCCCTTAACAACAATTTCCAAATGCTAACAAACCCCTAACAGGCTTACATCCCACAGGTAGGGTAGGGCACTGGGCAAGCAGAGAATGGCACACATAGGGAGGCAGGGCCGGGCCAAGGTATTTTTGCCACCTAGGCAAAGGCTTCAATCAGTGCCCCCCCCACCCAGTCCTGCATTACCATTTCCCACCTTACCAGTCATATAGCCCCATGTACCTGTGCCAGCACCTATCATATTGCCTCCATTTTTACCTATACTAGTGGCAGTCAATCCCTCAGATTGCCCCCAGGCCCCAATCTCTACCTGTGCCAGCATAAGCCAAAACATCCATCATATTTTTACCCCAAATCTGTACCTATGCCAGTGGCAACCAAAAGAATCCATCATATTGCCCCAATTTGCATCTGTTCCATCAGTAGCCAAAAATCCATCATATTGCCCTCAAACATCTGTGTATCTGTGCCAGCAGCCACCATATTGCCCCATGTACCTGAGCCAGCAGCAGCCAATCACTTATATTGCCCCCAATCTGTACCTGTGCCAGCATCAGCCAAAAAATACACACTATTGCCTCCATATATGTACTTGTGCCAGCAGCAGCCAAATATACATCATATCATCTGTTTACCTGTGCAAGTAGCAGCCAAGATATTGCCCACGAATATGTACCTGTGCCAGCAGCTGCCAAAAGGGTTAGGTTTATAAAGTTGAAAAACTATTAAAGGCCAAGCAAATCAGGGTTTAAAAAAGAAAGAAAGGAAATTCCCCTTAAAAGTGTGCCCCGCCCATGATTGCACCTAGGTGGACGCCTACTCTGCCTGCCCCTAGTTCCAGCCCTGCAGGGAGGGAAGGCAGAACAGAGCAGTAGACAAATAAAGCTATCAGTATAATATGTACTACATACAGTGACACAGTGCTGGTGCCACATTAGCATTTTGTATAAAGTGTGAACAGGAGAACAATGTGGGCAGTTTCAGTCTGGGTCTCAGGTGTGAACAGTACAGGGCTTTAGGATATACACAATAGAGGTGTCACAAGTGTGAATAATACAGGGGGATCACAGGTGTGATACAGGGGATTAGAGTCTGAATTTGAGGTTTAAACAATGCAGGGTGCAGTTTATCTCTACAGTGATACCTTTTAAAGTTTACATATGGTAATCAGACACAGCATCTGGGGGGCCAAAGAAGGGGGGTAGCGGGTCACATGTGGCCCGCGGGCCGTCAGTTGGACAGCCCTGATCTGCAGGATCCTGTATGGGGGTTAGCCCAATATTCTCCCCCTCCTGGAGTGAAATACCCTGAGGCACTAAATACTGATGCTGGTTGTAGTTCCCAAATCTCGGCACCCCAGGAATACTGACTGCCCACTCTGCAGTAGTCTCATTAGGTGTCCCTTTATACTATAGTTAGATTTAAATTTCCTCTTTTTCTTGGCATCTGAAGAGGAAAGACCACTGTCTGCCCCACTCCAACAGGTATTGCAATCATGGGCACCCCAGACCATCAGTGATGCCCATAACAGGTGCACATTTTTTTGTGGCAGGAACAACTGTGACCCTGGAGCTCTGGCAGGGAGAGGGTTAATGTGAGCAGGTGCCTGGGAGATGCACTACTGCTGCTGGAAAAGATTTTATATTTATACTTATATTAAATTATTCTCCCTTTAGCTTTCTCTCCTCACAAAGCTAAATGCAAAATCAAAATACCCACTCAATCTGTACAAAAAGTAATGACGAAACAACAGAAAATGCAAATGAAACTGACACCCAGGTGCTGGGGAGAGGTAGGGGATCTAACAGTGAGTTTGTACCCCAGAGCAAGTGAAGGGAACTGGGCAGCATCGGACTGGGCCGGCGGGACACCGGGAAAAAACCCGATGGGCCCTGCCGGCCCAGACAGCATTGATTGACATAGTGGGTGCTAATGACCTCCCCCGCCCGATTGTGTAAGGGGGGACAGAGGGAGCCAGCGACTGGGGCAGCAAGGGCCCTGCTACTGGGGGAGGGGCTGTGGCGGGCCCTGATTTGTCAGCCCTGGTGGCCCTGGACCCCCCCTACAGTCCGTCCCTGGGCCCAGATCTCCTCTGCATGGCCGGCGCTCCTGACCTCCCCCGCCCGATTGCATGAAGGAGCCCTGGCAATCATAATTTGGGTGCATTTTCATGGTACGTGATGATACATGGGCGATATGATGCTGGAAAGTTGAAGCATTGAGGCAACTTTCATATAATTCACCAAAACCATTAATTTTGGGAAAGCCTTGCGACTCAGTAGTTTGGAGCAGAAAGGCATGGGTACCCATTTTAGTTTCAATAGAATGTGTACTTTCCAAAAATATATGGGTTTCGGGGGTAAATACTGTATATATTTCTGTGTTTTTACCCCACAACAATGCAGTCAATGTGTTGATTTTTCAGTAGCTGAAGTTACCCACATATCTGTTTGTATGTGCTAACTTTATTTTGGGGCCTCTAAATGCCAGATACTTTGGTAAACCTATGCACAATTGGCACTAAACTGTTTGGAGAACCCCTGGCAATCATAGTTCGGATACTTTTTCCTGGTGCGTAATGATACATGGGCGATATGATGCTGGAAAGTTGAAGCATTGAGGCAATTTTCAGATATTTCACCAAAACCATCAATTTTGGGAAAGCCTTGCGACTCAGTAGTTTGGAGAAAGGCATGGGTACCCATTTTAGATTCAGTAGAATGTGTACTTTCCAAAAATATATGGGTTTGGGGGGGTAAACATATATTTCTGTGTTTTTATCTCACAAAAATGCAGTAAATGTGTTGATTTTTCAGTAGCTGAAGTAAAGTCCTGAACAATTTGGATGCGCTAACTTCATATTGGTGTTTCTAAATGCCAGATACTTTGGTAAACATATGTTCATATCAAACTGTTCAGTGGAACCCTGGCAATCATATTTCAGGTGCTTTTTCTTGATACCTAATCTAGTGTGGGAGATGCGGAGCAGCAAAATAAAACCTTTGAAGTGATTTTTCCGAATTTTAAATTTTTTTTCATAAAAAACGCTATGTTTGAGACAAGCTTTTGATGTTTGGTAGATAGGAGTAGAGAGACATAGTTACCCATTTTGGAATCAGTAGAATGTGTACTTTTCAAAAATGTTTGGTTTTCTGGGGTAAACCTACGGTTTCAGGATTTTTTGCCTTGGAATCTAAAGTATGCCATTTTCTGCCTTTAGTGCTTTTAAAATTTGTTAATGTACTGCAGGGAGTTTTTGCTGTACAGAAGTCCTAAATCTCAGTAAAACTATACACATCTGGTATTGGCATGTTCAAGAGACATAAGGCTTTCCAAATCAGTTGGATATTCATACATCAAATGAAATATTTTTCTGGTATAAATTGATATACTATGAAAAATTTTATTTTTTCATTTTTTTTTGGTATTTAGCACCATCATTTTTTTGCACAGGTGGAAATACATGAAAACTCATGCAGATTTAGAAAGCCCAGTTTCTCCCAAAAAAACAATGTATAGTTTTCCTAGTTAAACTAGGTTTCCCCTCATAAAATGCCCCTAAATTGATAGAGCACAAAATGTTTCAAAAACGGTTCGTGAAAATCACTTAAAGGGTTTATAAAATTTTAAATGACAACCATTTCTGTTCTGTGTTTTTAGTTGAAAACATAATGCCCCAATCAATTCTCTGAAGGGCAGCCCTCAAGACACTAAAATTAGCTTTTCTGAAATTCATGGTTTTTGTTGCCCCAGTGTATATTTATTTTTGCACCAGACATTAAATTATATAACATTATGGTCACTATTACCCAGGGGTTCAATGACTTCAACATTTGCTACAAGTTCTGGGTCATTTGAGATCACTAGATCCAGAATAGCATTTTTCCTGGTTGGCTCCTCAACAACCTGTGCCATAAAATTGTCATGCAACAAGTTTATAACCTTGTTCCCATTAAATGATCTGGCAGTACTATTGCTCCAGTCAATATCTGGGTAATTAAAATCCCCCATTTTCATTACTTTACCCAAACTTAGCAGCTTTTTCTATTTGCATCAGGAGCTTAGCCTCCTCCTGGTCACTTACATTAGGGGGTCTATAGCATACCCCTACAATCAATTGCTGGAATCTTTTCAATTGGTGAAGAACTCCACCCATAAGACTTCTGCCACCTCATTTTCTAACATAACATCCTCCTTTATATAAGATTTTTAATCCTGCCTAACTAACATACCTTCTTTTCTCCTTTTCTATTGCCTCTGTCCCTCCGAAAAGTATTAACTGTCCAGTCATGTGACTCATTAAGCCATGTTTCGGCCACACCAGTCACATCATATTTTCTCTCCAGCACCAGCACCTCCAGCTCTCCCATTTTACCAGTCAGACTCCTTGCATTTGCAAACATACAATTAATACTGATACCATATTGTACAAATGACATGTGGTCCTCCCTATCCTTAACAGTATCCCCAACCAAATCTCCTCCAACCATCTAGCCATCTTCTCCCCAAAAACAGTTACATCATCATCATTGAGGTGCAGCCCATCCCTAGCAAAGAGCCTGTAGCCGACTGAGAAATCAGCCCAGTTCTCCAAAAACCCGAAACCCTCCTCCCTACACGAATCTACACTCATTAATCTCCCTAAGCTCCCACTGTCTTCTTAGCATTGCTCGTGGCTCAGGTAATATCTCTGAGAAAATTACCTTGGAAGTCCTAGCCCTCAACTTTACACCTAGTTTTTTAAAATTGTTCTTGAGGACTTCACCACCTTGACTAACTTGGTCATTGGTACCTATGTGTACCAAGACTGCCGGGTCTTCCCCAGCCCCTCCCAATAATCTGTCCACTCGCTCCACCACATGCTGAACCCTAGCACCAGGCAAGCAGCAGACTGTTCGGCATAAAGGATACTTATGGCTGATTACCCTATTGAACTTTCTAATAATTGAATCCCCTATAACTAGAACCTGCCTTTCCTTCCTTGCACTCCCCCCACCACCCGTATTAGAGCCACTGCCTCCCAGGGTGCTCTGAGAGTCAGTCTGATCCATACATGCCAGTTCAGAGCTTTCCTCCCCAGCATCTTCAGCCAAAATGGTGAATTTGCTATTTTGGACAAGTTGTGGACCAGCCCCCCTACCCTTCTGTCCCCTACTTCCCCTTTCTGACTGTCACAAACCTTCCTCCCTTATTAGCCTCCACTGCCCCTTCTCCTCTCCCCACTCCACTAGCCCCTGCCAGTGGTTGCTCTGCGAGCCTCCTTTCCACCCCCAAGTTTGCCGTTGCCTTCAGTGCTGCAAGTTCCCCCCTTAGTTCAGTGTCTGCACTCGACCACTGCTTCAAATTCATGAGTGCCCAGTCAAATGGTTTTTATATATGATGATTCAAAGTGGACCTACACTCCAGTTACTTCAAATGTGTAGAAAAATATTATTATTACAACATCACTGGTGCATCCAATATTTTGGCCCACATTATCAAGGCCCTGTAAGACAACTTAAAGAAAGAATTGCGATACATAGATCTAGCATTAGGGTGGCATTAGATCCAGAAAAGACTGATAAAAATAAAAAGCAGGATATTTCACACAACAATTAGTCACCAAGCATTGGGCTGAGGCTAAAAACAGCCTTGGCGGCTTTTAGGTGCATGCCCACCAGGGCTAGAGGTAGTGATTTTTGAAAACATGTTTTTGAGAAGGGAAGCCTATTGGATTCACAAATTAGACTGTGTGACACCAAAAGGATTGAATGGCCAGCTACTTTTAAGTTGCTTTTTGACTTGAATAGTGAATTCCCCTTCAGGAAAACGAGCAGTGTATTACAATCTTATGTAAATATTGTAACTTTTTTTGCTGTAAATTGAAGCAAAACTTTCCCTAGTGTACACAGAACATGATGGCAGTAAGAGAAAAAAAAAAAGCTATAAAATTGTGTAAGTGTGTATATGTATACACACACACAATTTTATAGATTTTTTTTTATTTTATTTACTGCATCATGTGTTGTTTTGCCTGAAAAAAAAATGCAAGCTTTGTGGCAATTTTCAGAAATGTCATAAAAACTGTTATGTTTAGCATAGCTTTGCAGTTTGGTAGTTTGCAGTAGAAATACGTATTTACCCTTTTTAGATTTGTCAGAATGTGTACTTTTGGAAAATATTTGGTTTTCTTGGGTCTTCATACATATATGCTGCATAATACACATACCGGTGGCTTGTATTGTAGAAGTCAGAGTGTCATACGTGAAAATTCATAAGTACTATTTTCATTTGTTGGTCTCTAGTTTGGTAAATCTTTTCATACCAGGCGTCAAACTTAGGGATGGGAGAATTCTTTCGGCTTTTTTCGCAGAAAAAATTACGCCCATAGACTTTAATTTCGCCGATGGCAAATTTTTGGCGAAACGGGTCAAATTCGCCCATCCCTAACTCTTCAGTACACACCTGGCATTCAGATTTAGAATGCTTTATAGGGGTAGGCTATGAAATGTGGGGTATATAATGGGGTAAAATGCAAATGATTTTCAGCAATTTCATAAAAAACGTTATGTTTAGCATAGCTTTGCAGTTTGGTAGTTTGCAGTAGAAAGATGTAATTACATAATTTAGATTTGTCAGAATGTGTACTTTCGGAAAATATATAGTTTTCTAGGGTCTCCATACTGTTAGGGGGTCTTATGGTGCATAATACACATATCTGGTGCTTATACTGTAGTAGCCAGAGTGTCATATGTGAAAATTCATTTGTACTATTTTCATTTGGGGGGTCTCTGCATGCCACATAGTTTGGTAAAACTATGCATATTGGGTATCAATTTGTTTAGTAGACCCCTGGCGTTCATATTATGCTAGTAGACTACGAAATGTGGGCTATAAAATGGGGTAAAATGCAAGCTATGTGACTATTTCAGAGATTTCAAAAAAAACGTTATGTTAAGCATAGCTATGCGGTTTGGTAGTTTGTAGTAGAAAGAGGTAATTACCTGCTTTAGATTTGCAGACTTGGGGGTCTCTGTATGCCACCTAGTTTGGTAAATCTATGCATATTGGGCATCAAACTGTTTAGTAGACCCCCGCACTCAAATTTAGGATGCTTTATGCAGGTAATAATACATGGACGATATGATGCTGTAAAGTTGAAGCTTTGAGGCAATTTTAAGGTATCTCAACAAAACCGCAAATTTTGGGAAAGCCTAGTGACTCAGTAGTTTGGAGCAGAAAGGCATGGGTACCCATTTTAGATTTTTTTTTCTGGGGTAAACCTATATTTCTGTGTTTTTACTCCGCAAACAAATGCAGTCAATGTGTTGATTTTTCATAAGCTGAAATATTGTTCAAATTGCAGGTGAGTGATTGCTCACCAAAGTTTATCACATCTCAAAGGAGATAATTAACTGATTAAAATACAACTGTCAATTAAAGTAAAGTGCACTTAAATATGGAGTGTGAGGATTGTCTGAACAGAAACCAGGTCTGGGGATACTGAGCCATTAAAGTACCACATTTATTTCCCTCTGGTTAGCAAATTATTTCAATCAACCAGTAAACACTACTTGGGTGTATTCTGCTCAGATGTGGAAATGCACCAGCACCCGGAACAGGACCTCGGCTGGCAGAGGATTCCCAACTTCCAAACATTGCTTTCTAGATTTATGAATTGCTAATTTAGCTAAAGCCAGGAGCAAGTTGGAGAGAAGGCCTTTTTCTTGATTGATTACTGGGCGTCCAAAAATGTAAACATGAGGGGAAAAGTGTAACCAGAAGGTAAAGCTTCCTCAAAAGAGCCAATAGAGTTTGCAGTCTGGCACATGAAAAATAAGCATGAAACACAGACTCTCCTTTGCCGCAGAATGGACAAGCAGCTGAGGAGTCTGTAAAACTAGCTAAATACTCTCACATGCTCAATGCACCATGGAGCACTTTCCAACTCAGGTCTCTGCTGGGTCTCGGCACCAAACTGGAATAAAGAGCTCGCCACTGAGGTCTTTCACCCTCATAAAGCACACGTCTCCAGATGGTATCTGTAAGGCACCCTGGGAGACCAGCGTGCACTCTTACCCTTAGACGTGCTGGTCCCCGACTGCCCCTAGCTGCAAATAGCCGGAAATGCACAGGCACGATGATGTAATTGTCGCGTATGCTCAATGACGCTGCGTCATGACGTCGGCGGACGTGCTGATGTCACGATTGCCGCCAAATTCAAATTTAAAAGGCTCCTTTTGTTTATATTCCTTGCCCAAGCTGATTCTTAGTTTTCTGACACAGCTCAAGCTATTTTCTCTTGCTTTCTTCAGTTGGATTTGACCCTTTGCCTGATTATTGACTTCTGATTCCTGCCGCCTGCCTTTTGACCCCTTGCCTGAACTCGACACTGACTTTGCCTGAACCTTTTGTACCGCACTTCCGACTACCTTGACCATGGGTAACATCCCTGCCTGCTACGCAGCAGAAAGTCCGGGGCCCCAAAAGGGCATCGGTGAATACCGGAGTAAGTAGGGCTCTCTTACTACACCTAAGTAGTAGGTCCTGGCAGTTACGGGCTTCCTTATACTACTAAGCAATAACAGATTAGCTTGGGCCCAAAATGGAGCCCGTCCAGGCTTCTGCATCCGTTGCATCCCTAGAAAATGTGAGAGAATCGCTACTCAAATGCTTGGAAATTCAGGAGGCACAACAGCACCATCCTGCAAAGTCGCTGCAGCACTTTTCAGCCTGCTAGGATGTACTTCAAGGCGCTCAGGGGGGTCATCCTCCTGCTCCTCCAGTCCTGGTTGGCATGGACTTTGCCTTTTTGGGAACATGATGATCCTATCGTCCACAATTCCTCTGTATTTATTCCTACATTTCAAGAAAACTTTGACACTCCCGGCCGTAAGATAAATGCGTTTGTTCGATTAAAGTGGATGTCCCAGGGGCATATGTCTGCCGCAGAATATTTCAGACTTTCGTGCTGAGGTCTCTTGGAATAACAACGCTTTGGTCGCAGCCTTTTGGCAGGGTCTCAATGAGAACCTAAAGGATGAACCCAGAGATCTTCGTCCACTGTTTGAAGACTTAGTTTCTCTGCTAATCCATGTGGACACCTGGATGAGAGAGAGGGTTTCACAGAAACAGGGTTATGCTTCCCACTACTCCTACTACAGCAGAGGTTTCTTCGACTCCTTGTGTCTCCACCGATGAACCCATGCAGCTAGGGGCAACTTGTTTATCCCCAGAGGAGAGGATTCAAAGAAGGAATTTGGGTCTTTGCCTGTATTGTGGCCAGATTGGTCACCTTCTCAAGAGTTGTCCTGTAAGACCCAAGCACTAGGGAAATGCTCCTGCCTAGGTAAGAGTGGTGAATCTCCCCTAGGCAAAATATCTTCACTCCCAGCTACACCATGTACTAGAATTTTCGTTCCTGATTCCCTATCTTAAAGGAAAAGATCTGATCTGTCAAGCACTTCTGGACTCTGGGGTGGCTGGTAATTTCCTTCATGATTCCTTTGCTGAGAAGTGCTCCTTTCCTGCGACTCTCCTTGAGGCTCCTCTTTCTGCTCAAGCAGTGGATGGTTGTCCAGTTTCTCGGGGACTATTAACTTCTTCCACTGTGCCATTACACCTACAAGTAGGGTGGCTATATGCAGAAGAGATGTCTTTTCTAATAATTGACTGTCCTAACACCCCGGTCATTCTTGGTCTCCCATGACAACATAATCCTTCCATTGAATGGGAAACCATTCAGCTCACTGCCTGGGGCTCTTCGTGTCGCCTATGTTGCCTTCCTCTCTCCCGAGGACCAGTGAGAGTTTCGTCAGTCACTCGGGTTTCTTCCCTCCTTCCTAATTGTTATGAGGAGTTTTCAGACACTTTTGAGGAGAAGAATGCTGATACACTTCCACCCCAAAGGCCGTATTGACCTCATTGCTGGGACTATGCCTCCTAGAGGGAGAACCTGCTATCCCTTCCCGAAACTCAAGCTATGCAAGTGTACATTCAGGAGAATCTTGCTAAAGGTTTCATTAGGAAGTCTGCATCGCCTGCTGGTGTGGGATTTTTTTCGTCCAGTAGAAAGATGGCGGACTTAGGCCATGCATTGACTACTGGGGTTTAAATAAAATCACTATTAAAACCTGTTATCCTCTTCCTCTAATTCCAGAGTTATTTGACAGACTGAGAGGTGCCAAGGTTTTTTACAAACGTAATCTTCGGGGTGCTTACAACTTGATTCGCATTCACCAAGTTGACGAGTGGAAGACGGCCTTTAACACCCAAGATGGCCACTATGAATACCTCGTTATGCCCTTTGGCTTATGCCTCCACAGTTTTTCAAGACTTTATAAATGACATTCTCCGTGATATGTTGCAGTCCTCTGTGGTGGTATACCTTGATTACATTTTAGTTTTTTCTTCCTCTCTTTCTGAACACATCATTCAAGTTAAGAAGGTTCTGTTACTCCTTAGAGTCAATAATCTTTATCTCACACGTAAAGATGCCAATTCATCTTGGACCCCTGAGGCTTAAAAGACATTTGAGTCTTTGAAGGTGGCTTTTGTTTCAGCTCCCGTGTTGGTTCACCCTGAGACCTCTCGACCATTTATTCTCGAAGTAGACGCCTCAGATTCTATCACAACGTATTGATTTCCAAGGTCCACTTCATCCCTGAGCTTTCTTTTCTTGGAAATTCTCCCCTGCAGAAAGAAATTATGATGTGGGCAATCAAGAATTACTGGCCATTAAGATGGATTTGGAGGAGTGGCGTCATCTACTAGAAGGGACCACTGATCCAATCACAATTCTTACTTATCATAAGAACTTAGAATATATTTAGTCTGCAAAAAGCTTAACTCCACGTCAAGCTAGATGGACACTTTTTTATCCAGATTCAACTTTATTATTTCCTATAGACCCGGATCTAAGAATGTCAAAGCTGATGCTTTATCCAGATTGATCTCTTCGGGGGAGGTTCCCATGATCCGTCCCTGCCCTATTATCCCTCCTGAATGAGTGGTAGCTCCAGTATCCTTGGTACAGCCTATTTCCGAAGAAGTTCGAGCAGGCCCTCCTGGTAAGACATTCATACCTCGGGAGGCCATTCACCAAGTTCTGTCATGGGGGCATTCTTCCAAAATTGCAGGTCATCCAGGTGTCAAGAAAATCCCTATTGCTAGATATTTTTGGTGGCCATCTCTCAAGAAGAACATCTCTCTGTTTGTCGAGGCCTGCTCCTTTTGTGCCCAGCAGTAGATCCCGTGTTCTCTTCCTTTTGGTCTCTTACAACCATTACCTGTTCCAAGTGCACCCTGGACTGACATTTCAATGGATTTCATTGTTGATTTGCCCAAATCTGCAGATTGCTCCACTATTTTTGTGGTTGTAGAGCGGTTTTCCAAAATGTCTCATTTCACTCCCTTGAAAAGACTCCCGTCTGCAGTTTTTCTGGCAAAAGTTTTTGTTAAAGAGATTTTTCAACTACATGGTTTTCCCTCTTCTATTGTTTTAGATCGAGGAGTGCAGTTTGATTACCGTTTTTGGCATGTCTTTTGTAAGTTATTGGGCATTAGTCTTAATTTTTCTTCAGCCTACCATCCACAGAGCAATGGTCAAACTGAGAGAACCAATCAAATTCTGGAGCAGTTCCTTCACTGTTTTATCTCTCAAAACCACAATAATTGGATTGAGCTTCTCACATGGGCCGAGTTTGCCCACAACAACTTAAGACATGAGGCAGATGTTCTCCGTTCTTTTGTATCTATGGTCGGAATCCTTTGGCTCTTCCTTCTTTGCTGGTCGGAGTAGAAGTCCCTGCTGCTGAGGAGGTTGTGCAAGATTTCAAATCCATTCGGGCACTACCCACCAGGCCTTGGTGAAGGCTTCAATTCTCTGAAAGAAAGCAGATGACAAGCGTCGCAGACCTGCTCCTCCTTTTATTCCCAGAGACTCTGTTTGGCTTTCTACAAGAAATATTAAGCTTCATATACCTTCTCCTAAGCTGGGTCCTCGATTCATTGGTCCTTTCAAAATCAAGGAAGTTATTAACCCAGTTTGTGTTAAGCTCGAGCTGCCTCCCACCATGAAGATCTCCAATGCCTTCCATGTCTATCTCCGCAAACCTGTGGTCAAAACACATTTTCTTCCGTTTGTCCTTCCCTTTCTCCTATCCTGGTTGATGGGTATTTGAGGTCCAGGAGATCATTGACTCTCACAAATTTCGGGGTGATATTCAATACCTCAATTCATTGGAAGGTATTTGGTCCTGAGGAAAGGTTCCTGCCAAAGACACTCATGCTCATCCTGTTTCATAAAAAATTTCCTGAGAGGCCCTGGGAGCCCCCAGTGGGTGCTACTGAGAGGGGGGATACTGTAAGGCGCCCCGGGAGACCGGCGTGCACTCTTACCCTCAGACGCGCTGGTCCCCGGTTGCCTCTAGCAGCAAATAGCCGAAGATGCCTTTTGACCCCTTGCCTGAACTCGACTCTGACTTTGCCTGAACCTTTTGTACCGTGCTTCTGACTACATTGGCCATGGGTAAGATCCCTGCCTGCAGCAGAAGGTCCAGGGCCCCAAAAGGGCGTCGGTGAATACCGGAATAAGTAGGGCTCTCTTACTACACCTAAGGGGTAGGTCCTGGCAGTTACGGGCTTCCTTATACTACTAAGCCATAACAGTATCATAGTGAGAGATGAGGGCAAGGAAGTGTACAGTATGTTGAGTACAACAACTTTCTTGTTATATCATGAAATTGTGTCAATGGAAAATTCGCCAACTGGCTCAAATTGGGGGAAGGAGGTGCTTGAGGGGATTGACGGGTTGTGGGTGCTATTATTATGTCTGAAGATGCGGAGTTCCAAGGAGGACGTGGCTCTCCAGCATGTAAAACCCCATCAATGAAGGTGTGAGAATCAGCAGAGTTTGGGTCCTTGATTTCCTTGAGCAGAAGGTGTGGAACCCTAGTAGTGTGAAATCCCATGCGTTGCATAACCATGGGTATATAGAATTTAATTAAAAGTAGAGAGGGGTGTATGTATGGATGCTGGGTTTTCATTTGGAGGGGTTGAACTTGATGGACTTTGTCTTTTTTCAACCCAATTTAACTATGTAACTATGTAACTATGTAACTATGTAACCTGAGTCCACCCAACCTGATTTCTCAAAATCCAGGATATCCCCAACTCTGGTTAACTGAGCCTGGCAAAGTCGGCAGTGGATACTGGTGGATTCCAACATCCTAGTCTTAAAAGATGGATTGTAAAGTAGGGGCTCATTTAGAATGGAGTACTTGAGAGAGTTCATCTAGAGTGATTGGTGTCTCCAATCTCTCTTTTCTCCTCTCACTGACCACTGGAAGACCATGCCATAGTTCCTCACAGACATTTGGAGAGATGGGATCTGGAGAAAAAAGGTTTTGATAGAAGGAATGGGCTCTGTCCCGGATAGCCTCCGGAACCTCAATTGGGGTGCCATCCTCCACAAGTAGGCATGTGATTTGTTTTCGGTTCCCTTTCTTCTTCTCCAGAGCATAGAAGAATCACAAACCATGATCCATATCACAGAGTAACTGCATCCAACTTCGCACAAAGGCACCACCAGCCTGTTGCTGTTCCATGTTACACATCGTTTCTTTCCTTTCTAGGTATTCACACTGAAGGGCTTGATCTTCAGAGCCTAATAGCCTTTGCTCAAGATCAAGCACCTCCCCATTCAGTGCCTCAATCTCTGCATTGTGCTGCCTGCTCACACTTTTGGTATACTCTTGACACAAGAGATTTAGGTAGACCTTGCCTACATTCCACCACTGATTCAATGTGACAATTTCATCCTGAAAAGCCCTTCAGCCTCTCCATGTATCCCGAACTGACTTTGTAAAACCCTCATCTTCTAATAAACTTTTGTTAAAGGAGAAGGAAAGGCTAAAATTAAGTAAACTTTATCAGAAAGGTGTATATAAATAAACCAGTAACCCCTCAAATTAATGCTGGTGTATATAAATACACCAGTAACCCCTCAAAGTAATGCTTTTTTCAACCACTTTTGGATATTTAATTTAATATTTTATTTGACTCAGATGTTCACGTATACGCTCTTTTAGTGTTCTACTTGTACAACCCACTTATTGTTTTTGACACTTTAGACATGTTACCAAATAAACCACTGTGGATGTAGTACAATTGATATAATCTCTTATTTTAAAACTGGTATTGGTCACAGTAGACTTAAATTCTTTAGAGATTTTAATATGTTGGCAAGTTATACATCTACGGCTACCACACTTGTAGCAACCTTCTATCTTCAGAAAGCCCATATTTCCTGTTCTATCTCCATTATTCATCTCCCTGTACATACTTGGTGATAAATGGTCCCTCAGTGTATAGGATCGCCTTGGTATACTATTTACTCCTCCTTTCAGTATTTTATGAAAGTCATCATCTGCATATAGGATAGAAATGTACTTTTTGACTATATCCAATATTGTATAGAATTGCTTACTGTATCTATTTACAAATGGAACTTTTTCTGATATCCCTCCCTGTTTTTTCTTTTTGTTTCCCAATGGGTTCACATCTAGTAGACTCCTCCTTTCTTTTCTTTTAGCCCTCTGATAGGCCCTATTCACAGTTTTACATCTGTAACCTCGATCCAAAAACCTCTCCTCCGCTTGCTCTTGGAATGCTATATTTGTGGAGCAGTTCTTTCGAAGCCTAAGGAACTGTCCCACAGGTATCCCACCTAACAGATTTTTTGGGTGGCATGAGGTAGCATGCAGTATTACCACTGCAAGACTTCCTATAGATTGTTGTATGTACTTCTTTATCTACCACCATCAGTTTTACATCCAAGAATTCAATTGTTTTTACTGTGACCAATACCAGTTTAAAAATAAGAGATTATATCAATTGCAATACATCCACAGTGGTATTTGGTAACATGTAAGTATAGGTATGGGTATATAGAATTTAATTAAAAGTAGGGAGGGGTGTGTGTATGGATGCTGGGTTTTCATTTGGAGGGGTTGAACTTGATGGACTTTGTCCTTTTTCAACCCAATTTAACTATGTAACTATGTAATTTAACTATGTCTAAAGTGTCAAAAACAATACGTGGGTTGTACAAGTAGAACACTAAAAGAGCGGATACATGAACATCTGAGTCAAATAAAAAATCCAAAAGCGGTTGAAAAAAGTAATATAACAAGACAATGTTATATGTAATGGAAGTGATTTGTCATGCTTCTCTGTACAGGGAATTGAAAAGGTGAGATTGCGGAGTAGAGGAGGTGATCTGGCAAGGCTTTTAGTAAAAAGAGAATTATTTTGGATTTTTTATTTACATACTCGTTTGTCACTTGGTTTAAACTTTGAATTTGATGTAACATGCTTTACTTAACTTATAATGTGAGGTGATTAACCTATAATGAGGCAGGAATAGGGTGATATAGGGCAATCAAAATCAACGTAACGTGATATGTATTTATAATGCTATTGAGAAGAAAACCTGACCTAGACTATTTGGCAGTGATTGCTATGTAAAATTGTTTGAATTGGGTACCTTAATGCATTTATTGTAAAGATTTTTTTATGTATTTCATGATGTTAAATGTATTGAGTATAGGCAGAAAAATAATGACAATATGACCAAATTGAGGAATATGTGTATGTTGCTTTAAGAGTAGGCGTGAGGTGGCAACACGTGATTGGTTTTAATTTTTGGGGAGGGATCTCCTGGGGTATACATTTTGTGACCAAATGGAACAACAGTAATGCCTATGAATAAGTTCCGGTGGGTAAGAAACGCCTAAGGTGGAACATCAATTGGTCTGTATGCCTACTTTTTAATATTTATGCTAAATAAAGAATAATTTTTTAAACTTTGAAAGAATGTTTTGGAATATATTTTTGGACTTCACTTCATAGCTGCACTGTTGGCTCAGCTCAGTCTAGTCACTGGCTGACTCAGGATATGATTCATAAAGCTTTAATAAAAATTAATGTAAACAAGGAGCCAGGGCCAGATGGTATACACCCCCGGATTCTAAGAGAGCTTAGTTCAGTTCTAGACCGGCCCATATTTCTGATTTTCTCAGAATGACTTTCAGATGGTATGGTACCTATGGATTGGAGAAAAGCTTATTTTATTCCAATATTTAAAAAGGGATTACGATCTCAGCCTGGCAATTTTAGACCAGTAAGTTTGAATAAATAATTTGTGGTGGGCAAATTATTTGAAGGCTTGTTAAGAGATCACATTCAAAATTCCATCCTAGAGAATGGCCATGTCAGACAAATCTGATTGCTTTTTAAGTAAGATGCTGGAAAGTGAGGGAGCAGTAAATGTGATCTATTTGGATTTTGCCAAAGCATTTGATACTGTGCACCACAAACGACTGCTTTGGAAACTAAGGTCTGTTGGTCTTAATAAAGTTTACCACCATTACGGTTGCTCCACTCCATGCGCTGTATCATTTCTGAACAAATTAATGTAGCTTTGGGCCATTTCTCTTTCATACTGTGTAATGTGGCGTGAATGTCATTAATTGGACTGATTTTGTCACAAACATTTCATTTTTTTCAGAAAGTTTTCCTGTGCCACGAGCAAATTTATGGAAGACAGCAGGAGCTTAGGGAGCTAAATGCTTGACTCAAGTCTTGGTGTAGGAAGGAAGGGTTTGGGTCCCTAGAACACTGGGCTGATTTTTCCTTGGGGTATAACCTATATAATCATGCACCTCAATGGAAGAGGGTCCACTATGCTAGGGGAAAGAATGGTTAAGAGGTTGGAGGAGTGTTAAATTCAGGCAAGGGGGGTGGGTGAGATAAAGAATTATGGGTAAGATAAGGTAGATGGGGCAGTGGGATTAGTAAGGGGTCATGGGGGAGGAGTGAGGGGGCAAAGAGTTTACCAGGTAAGGATGTCCCTCTTTTACAAGGAAAATAACTTAATACTAACTTAAGATATAATTCTCCACTAAGTAATGCAAAGTTCAAAATAAAAAGTAGTAACCTCCTCTGTATGCTGGCAAAAGTTTGTCAGGTAAAATGGGAGACCTAGAATTAATTGCATGCTCTAAAATTATGATATAATTGGTATCACTGAGAACTGGTGGTATGAAACATGTGACTGGACTGTGAATTTAAATGGTTACACCCTTTTTAGGAGGGACAGAGGGATTAAAGATGGTTTGTGTTTGTATGTAAAGCCTTGTGTTTGTATGTAAAGCCATGCACTAAAGACACAAAGTGAGGTTGTGGAATACCTCTGGGTAGAGATTTTGACTGGGAAAAAGGTTAGAAAGAAAATTATAATTAGTGTATGCTATAGACCACCTTGTATAAGAAACTAGTATGAAGCCCAGCTACTTTTATAAATAGAAGCGGCTTCACAACAAGGTCAAGTTATTACTATGGGTGACTTCAATTATCCAGGCAATGACTGGGGTAATGGGGTTTCCAAGAGTAGCTTTGTAAATATGCGGAATGACAACTTTTTATTCCAGGTTGTTCAAGAACCTACTAGGAATAACACTCTTTTAGATCTTGTAATAACTAATAATACTCAACTCATCTCTAGCATTTGCATGGGTGAGCATTTAGGGAATAGGTATCATAACATGGTCTCCTTTGAGATTCTGTTGCAGAGGCAATTCTTTAAGGGAGTAACTAAAACACTAAATTTTAGACATGCAAACGTTGACAGTATAAGGGCATCTCTGCAACATATTAAGTGGGAAACGCTTTTCACAGGGTTAAACACAGAACAAAAATGCTGCATAATAAATACACGTCAGTATATTCCACTCGAAAGCAAGGAGCGTCATTGCAAAGCAAAACCTTTTAGGTTCAATAAAAGTGTTGGTGTTGAGGTGGGTAAGAAACAACGTGCTTTTAAGGCTCTCAAGTTAGCTGGGACAGCCGAATCATTTATATGGTACAAGGAGGCCAATAAATAATGCAAAAAAGCTATCAGACAAGCTACAAGCTAAAATCCATAAGGAAAAGGAGATTGCAGCAAGCTGTAAAAATAATTCAAAATAATGTTTTAAATGTGTTAATAGTAAACAAAAATAAACAGGAAGGGATGGAACCCCTAATATCAGAGGGGGGTCAGCTGGTTAAGCTGTGATTCTGAACTCATATTTTTCATCTGTCTGCACAAATGAGGAACCAGTTAATGAAGGTTTCCTTCTTAATAATCCCAATTCTAGTAATACAATTAATTATGCATGGTTCGCACATGAGGGAATTCAAATGAGACTAAAACATGTTAAGATAAACAAAGGCCCGGGGCCAGATGGTATTCATCCCAGGGTACTTAGCAAGCTCTGTGATTGCCAAACCTCTTTACTTTATTAGTTTATTATTTCTCAGGATTCATTGATTTCTGGCATGGTGCCAAGAGACTGGTTAATTGCTATTGTCAAAAAGGGATCCCGTTCTCAGCCTCAAAACTATATGCCAGTTGGTCTGACATGAGTGGTAGGAAAGGTTTTTGAAGGGTTAATAAAGGATAAGATACTGGACTTCATAGCAAATCATAATACTATGAGTCTGTGTCAGCATGGTTTTATGCATAATAGATCTTACCAGACTAACTTAATTTCTTTTTATGAGAAGGTGAGCAGGGACCTCTATTCTGGGATGGCAGTGGATGTGATTTACTTAGACTTTGCTACAGCATTTGATACAGTGCCACACAGAAGCTTACTCGTTAAATTAAGGAATGTTGGCCTGGAACATAGTATTTGTACCTGGATAAAGAACTGGCTAAAAGACAGACTACAAAGAGTGGTGGTAAATGGAACATTTTCTAATTGGACCAGAGTTGTTAGAGGAGTACCGAGTACCGTACTAGGTCCTTTGCTTTTCAACTTGTTTATTAATTACCTGGAGGTGGGCATTGAAAGTAGATGCTACTAAATTGTGCAGAACTGTAGGTTCCATTCAGGATGCTGCCACTTTGCAGAGTGATTTGACTAAGTTGGAAAACTGCGCAGCAAACTGGAAAATAAGGTTCAGTGTTGGTAAAGAGGATTACTGCACCAGAGGCCACCCCTTTAGACCAGAAGAAAAGAACTTTCATTTGAAGCAGCATAGGTAGTTTTTCACAATGAGAACAGTGAGGGTGTGGAATGCACTGCTGGATGATGTTGTGATGGCTGATTCTGTTAATGCTTAGAGAGGCTTGGATGATTTCTTGGACAGACATAATATCAAAGGCTATTGTGATACTAAACTCTATAGTTAGTATAGATTTGGATTTATATAATTTATGGGAAGGTATGGAGGGGTGTGTGTATGGATGCTGGGACTTTGTCTTTTTTCAACCCGATTTGAACTATGTAACTATGTTACCTCCAGCGTGCAATACTATAATTGAAGTGAAAGCAGGCAAGCCCATCTGAGCCCTCTCTTACCCAGCCAGTGTAGCCTCATCTGCTCTATCGGTATCCCCAACTGTTCACCATAATTTGGCAGCAGTTCTAATTCTTGCCCAGTGAATATAAGAATGTCCTGCTATCCATGTCTGCGTGCATTTCTCTTGCTTGCCTGTATAAACAACAAGATATGGAAACATTTAGCATTGCAAACCTAAGGCCTGATATAAGACCTGTTTTATCCAGCTTCTGTGGCTGGCCCTATCCTAAATGAATGTCTAGTTATTCTGAAGTTGGAAAAACCAGCCTGTAAAACTGCTATTTTTAGGATTGCCCTAAGCTGAAAAATAGTTAATGATGATCCATCCTGATGCACTAATAAAGGCATCTGCCCTTCCGGCGTTGTTGATAAGTATTCCTGAACTGCTTGTAAGGGACATGTTAAGTCCCTTGTGGCTTTTAAGCTAACCCAAGACTCTTTACTCATCTGATCAGTTTTTGAACTCCCTATGAACCATAATAATACCGATTGTGACATTTGTAACTTGGTCCATTTGTAATCCAACTGATAATGTGGTTTAATTGCATGCCAAAAGTTTGCTTATTTGCAAGGTCCTATGATAAGCTATGCAAAAAGCAGCTTTGAAGAGATACAGCTCGAAAACATCTCTATAAACATGTTGTAAGGCTATGATCAAGGCTTCCAACCTATCTCTGGTTAATGGTTCCCTGACATCCCTGGATCCACCCATCCTCCTAGCCCATCTCTTCATTACACAGGCTACTCTGAAATCTCTAGTAGGGTCTATTATACCAGTTATTTTTGAAAAAAAATATATGCCTGCCAGAGCTGCAGCCTAGATGCACCTTTCCCTTTATACCATACTATGTAGAGCAGCAGGGAACTACTGTTGCCTTTTTTACCACTGATGCTCGATTCCTGCGTGAATGCCAGCCAAGCCTCCCTGCTTTTATATCTGGTCCAAGTGCTTTGCAACATACAATAGTTCAAAAGACTGCGGCTACCGTATCGTGGTGCTCTATCCAGAAACCTTGCTGCTTAACTTGATTCCAGTATTCTATATAGCATAAAAAGTCAGATGGCACACACTTTAGCAATTGTGCTAAAACTTAAGTTATTTATTTGGATCTCCACACAAAGTTTCAGGGGTACAACCTCCTTTATATAGTGCTCTCAAATGTGCAATTCAATCCACAGGTATATAAAGGTACAGAGGTGGGGAACTCTTCCCCTCTAATTAAGTGACATCACAATGTGCATTTACATATTGACCTATAAAAGGTGATGCATTGTATTATAACTTTATATCATACCATCATGGTTACAATACCTGAATAGTGACAAGCCATGCTTATAAATGTCCAAGTGTTATTTTACTGCAAAATGTCCATATCAGTGTCCGTGTATTCACAATTTTCTTTGTGACTGTGAAATAAACATAAATGAATTAAATAAAATCTCCCGGCTTGGGGTCATTACAAGTCACTATTAATTCAAATTACATAAAGAAAGTACATCACTAACATCAAAAATAACAGGAATTATTCAAATCTTCATTCAATCCCATTGGGACCATGGTGTTCAATTTATCAATCCACATGATTTCTTTCTGTAATAGTATGCAATTATAATCCCCAACTCTTGGGGGTACATTAACAACTTGCATCTCAGTTGGTTACTGTTGTGTCCCTGCATCTGAAAATGTCTACTCACTGGGGTAACATACTTCTCTTTCTCTAGATCGCAATTACTGATTGTTCTTTTATGTTCCCCAATTCTGGTTCTGATTTCTCGTTTAGTTTTCCCTACATATTCTTTCCCACAGGTACATTTCAACATAGTAGTGCAAGTGGCAAAATGCTATTATTATTATTATTATTATTATTATTAACATGTATTTATATAGCGCCAACATATTGCGTAGCACTGTAAAGTAAATGTGATTATACAACTACATCACATGAATTACATATATAGAATATATGGAGTAACAAACATCACAATCAATACAGGTACAAAAAGGTGAGGAAGGCCCTATGCATAGGCATACAGTCTAAAGGGAAGGGAGTAATACACAAGGTGTGGGAGTGGGCAAGATCGAATTAAGTGGGTGACAAATGTGGTATTGTATGTGGTGTTGCGTTTGGTAGGTAAGCAGAGTGAGGGTAGGCTTCTAGAAAGAAGTGAGTTTTCAGAGATTTTTTGAAAGCAGAAAGGTTGGGAGAAAGTCTGACAGACCGTGGGAGAGCGTTCCAGAGGAGGGGTGCAGCCCTTGCAAAGTCTTGAATGCGAGCATGTGAGGATTTAATGAGAGAAGAGTTGAGTAGTAGGTCAGTAGAGGACCGTAGTAAGCGAGTGGGTGAGTATATAGAGATGAGTTCAGAGATGTAGGGTGGGGCAGAGTTATGAAGTGCTTTGAAAGTCAGTGTCATTAATTTGAATTTGATTCTGAAAGGTAACGGAAGCCAGTGCAGGGATTGACAGAATGGCGAGGCAGAGGAGGAGCGGTTGCTGAGGTGTATGAGCCTCGCAGCAGTGTTCATTATGGACTGGAGAGGTGACAGTCTCTGGAGGGGGAGGCCAATTAAAAGAGAGTTACAGTAGTCTAGAAGCGATATGATGAGAGAGTGAATAAGAATTTTGGCAGCGTCTTGGGTGATAAATGATCGTATTTTAGATATGTTCCTTAGGTGGAAGTGACATGATTTAATAAGTGACTGGATATGAGGAGTGAATGACAGGGCAGAATCTAGGATAACCCCAAGGCACCCTGGGGAGAGGGGGTGATAGTGGAATTGTTAACTATGATGGATACTTCGGGGATGCTACTGGTGTTAGTTGGAGGAAAGAGAACCATTTCAGTTTTAGAGAGGTTTAATTTAAGGTAGCGTTGCGACATCCAGGTAGAGATAGCGGACAGGCAGGAGGAGACGCGAGTTAGGAGTTCTGGGTTGAGATCAGGAGATGAGAGATAGATCTGAGTATCGTCAGCATAGAGGTGGTAGTGGAAACCATACAAAATTATTAATTTGCCAAGGGAGGAAGTATAGAGGGAGAATAGTAATGGTCCCAGGACAGAGCCTTGAGGAACTCCAACAGAAAGAGGTAGGGGAGAAGATGATACTCCATTGTAGGAGACACTGAAGGAACGATTGGTGATGTAAGAAGAGAACCAGGACAGGGCTGTGTCACGAAGGCCAAGCGACTGGAGGGACTGGAGAAGGAGGGGGTGATCTACAGTGTCAAATGCGGCTGAGAGATCAAGCAGTATTAGTAGTGAGAAATGATTGTTGGCTTTAGCGGTTAAAAGGTCATTAGTTAGTCGAGTCAGGGCAGTTTCTGTGGAGTGTTGTGGCTTAAAACCAGATTGTAGGGGGTCCAGCAGGTTATTGTCAGAGAGGAATGAGGTTAGTCGGTTGTAGACTAGGCGCTCAAGTAGTTTAGAGATGAAAGGTAGCAGAGAGATAGGTCGGAGGTTGTCAAGATTGGAGGGATCAAGAGAGGGTTTTTCAGAATGGGGGTGACAAGAGCATGTTTTAGTTGAGAAGGAAACAGTCCAGTTGAGAGCGAAAGATTAAATAGGTGAGTTAAGGCTTTGATTAGACAAGGATTGGTATTGCGGAGAAGTTTTGAGGGAATTGGATCAAGTGGGCAGGTGGTAAGGTGAGAGGAGGCCAGAAGCTCATCAGTGACAGGGGTGAAGGAGCACAGGAGAGACTGGGGAGTGTGGAGGGAGGTTGGTGGAAGTCTAGGGGGGTTGAGTAGTGTAATGTCCCTTCTGATCATGTCAATATTGTTTTTGAAGTGCTCAGCAATATCTTGAGCAGAGACAGATGTGCATGGAGGGGGTGGAGAAGGGGAAAGGAGAGTGTTAAAGGTGGAGAAAGGAGAAAAGTTGTGCTGGTTTTTTAGAAAGGGAGTTAATGAGTGAAGTAAAGTATGTTTGTTTGGCTTGGAAGAGGCTGGTGTTAAAGGAGCACAGGGCAGATTTGTAGCTCCAAAAGTCTGATTCTGAACGGGATTTGCGCCAGCGACGCTCAAGTGCACCTGAGTGTCTTTGGAGCGCTTTTGTATGAGCAGTATGCCATGGTTGAAGTGGTTTGGGTCTAGAACGTTTAGTTTTTATAGGAGCAAGCTCATTTAGGGCAGTGGTGAGAGTACCATAGTAGACAGAGGTAGCCACATTAGGACATGAGATGGCTGAGATATTAGAGTGAAGAGAGTCAAAGGAAGAAGAGAGATGTGACAAGTCTACAGCTTGCAAGTCACGGTAAGTACGTGTTTGGGGAATGGCAGGGAGTGAGGAGGGAGTTAGTGAGAGTTGAAATGTGAGAATATTGTGATCAGAGAGGGGAAATGGTGAGTTAGTAAAATTGGTGGTTGAACAGAGTCTGGTAAATATGAGATCCAGAGCATTTCCATTGTAGTGAGAGGGGGAGTCTGAGCACAAAGATAAGCCTAGGGAGGAGGTTAGTGAAAGAAGTTTAGAGACAGAAGAGTTGTTAATGTTGTTAACGGGTATATTAAAGTCACCTAATATGATGGATGGGATGTTAGATGAAAGAAAGTAAGGAAGCCAGGCAGCAAAGTTGTCCAGAAATTGTGCAGTTGGTCCTGGTGGTGGATATATAACAGCAATGCAGAGTGAAACAGGAGAAAAGAGCCTAATGCAGTGAGCCTCAAATGAGGAGAATGATAAAGAGGGAACAGGTGGAAGAACTTTAAAAGTACAGCGGGGAGAGAGAAGTAAACCTACCCCACCTCCAGGTCTGTTACCAGGTCTGGGAGTATGAGTAATGTGTAGGCCCCCATAGGACAGGGCAGCAGGTGAGGCAGTGTCAGTAGGAGAAAGCCAGGTTTCAGTAAGTGCGAGTAGGTTAAAGGAATTTGCAATGAAATGGTCGTGTATAGCGGTGAGCTTGTTGCAAACAGATCTGGCATTCCAGAGAGCACAGGAAAGGTTAACTGGGTTTTTGGGTATAGGAGTAAGTGTTCTGTACTGTTTGAATTTGCTCCGGAGAGAAGGAGCTCGTGGCCGTGTTATAACTGGCATGGGGTAAGGGCCAGGGTTTGGGGAAATGTCCCTAGCTGCCAGCAATAGAAAGGAAAGAAAGACTGAGAGTGGGATTTATAAGTCCTTGGTTTGTATGAAAAAGAGGAGTTTTGTGGAATAGCTAAACAGAGTACTTTATAAACTTCATGTGTGGAGAGGGAAGGAGAGGAGAGAAGAGAGGCTGAGATTTGTATAGAAGTGGGATTTGCCGGAGGAGGTAGTGAATAGGGATGTAGCGAACGTCGGAAAAAAAGTTCGCGAACATATTCACGAACTTGCGCAAAAATGCGAGCGGTTCGCGAACGGTTCGCGAACCCCATAGACTTCAATGGGAAGGCGAACTTTAACATCTAAAAAAGACATTTCTGGCCAGAAAAATGATTTTAAAGTTGTTTAAAGGGTGCAACGACCTAGACAGTGGCATGCCAGAGGGGGATCAAGGACAAAAATGTATCTGAAAAATCTGCCTGTGTGTGCTTGGAAGAGATAGTGTAGGGGGAGAGCTGTTAGTGATTTCAGGGACAGATGATAGTAAGTTTGCTGGCTAGTAATCTGCTTGATACTGCTCTGTATTGGAACAAAAAAATAAATAAAAGCAGTCCTTACAAGGACTACTGTTATTGCAGCAGTCAGCAGATGAGATCAGAAGCAGGACAGCTGCCCACTGCAGCTACATACAGAGCACTGCAGTAGAAGGTAGATTACTAGCCAGCAAAGCTACCTAAGCTTAAATGTCCCTCAAACCCCTGCAGACTTCTGTCCCTCCAATAACAGAGCAGTATCAAAACGATTACTAGCCAGCAAACTTTCAACTGTCCCTGAAATCACTAACAGGCAGCAGCTCTCTCCCTACACTATCTCTTCAGCACACACAGGCAGAGTGAAAAAACGCTGCAGGGCTTCGGTTTTTATAGGGAAGGGGAGTGGTCCAGGGGAGAGCTTCCTGATTGGCTGCCATGTACCTGCTGGTCTGGGGTGAGAGGGCAAAAAAAAGCGCCAACAATGGCGAACGTCGCGCGACGTTCGCGAACTTCCGGCGAGCGCGAACAAGTTCGCCGGCGAACAGTTCGCACCATCTCTAGTAGTGAAAAATGCTTTATGAAGCATGAGAGTGAAAGAAGGAGAAATGCAGGATAAATCATGTTTGGAGTAAGAAGTAACAAACTAGCAGGTACAAACAAATCTGTTTTCTTCTTCTCCCAGATGGTTCACAGTTGATTGCAGGAGAATCTGGTTACTTTTGCTTTGTCAATACCTTGTCCAACTGCCTTGTTTAACTGTCATTTCTAAGCACTTGTGAAATATTAGCACTTAGCAAATGTTAGCACTCGTGCCATGCCCCAGACACGAGTGCCATCCCCAATACTGGGTCTGAATTTATATGTAGCTGATTGGGAAAACCAGAGCCTAATTAATCAATTAATCAATTAAACAGCTAGCAAAGGGCAGAGTTTTACAGACACCAGAACCAGGATTGGGGCTATAAAAATATCTCTTGTTCACGGAGGAGTGGACACAGATGTGTGCTTGAGATATTATCAAAGAACTTAAGTAGAATAGGCCTGACAGACAAAAGTTATTGGGGTTAACAAATACAAGTAGGGATATAGCAGAATTACCAGAATAAACAGTTGCAGTATATGGATATGGTAGTATATGGATATAGCAGAATTACCAGAATAAACAGTTGCAGTATATGGATATGGCAGTATATGGATGTAGCAGAATTACCAGAATAAACAGTTGCAGTATATGGATATGGCAGTATATGGATATAGCAGAATTACCAGAATAAACAGTTGCAGTATATGGATATGGCAGTATATGGATATAGCAGAATTACCTGTAGGAATGAGAAGAGATAGGAGTTAGTTCCATGAAAACTGCCTATGATTAAGTGTCCTTGTGACACGAAACGCGTCAGGCGTTACTCTTCTTTTATATATGTGATGTAAAATAAAGTATTATATTTTATATATATATTTGGCTCTTGGAATCTACTTTCATTGGAAGTTCCGGACTGGTGCCTGCCTAATGTGATGTGTTGTGAAGTACTCCCCTGTGCTGAAGGTCTGGGGCATGTGCACTCGGACCCAACTGGGAAAGCAGTAAGCTTATCCTATTGATACATTAAGCCTTATGCCTCTCGTGAATTTTTCTGGATTTTCTGATTAAGGCTTTCACCTTTAATGATGCTGTTATAGCACCCACAAGGCAAACAGGGGAATGTTCCTACTCTACGTTGGTTGTCTTGTTTTGGGTTGTTTTTGGATTTTCTGATTAAGGCTTTCACCTTTAATGATGCTGTTATAGCACCCACAAGGCAAACAGGGGAATGTTCCTACTCTACGTTGGTTGTCTTGTTTTGGGTTGTACCAAATCTGCTTTTGTCGGTATATCTCCTAAGTTACGAGATCTCTTATATGAACATAATGGTATTTCTTCAAAAGTGTAAGTGCATGGTGTAAGCCTGATTCTAAGTGTATCTGACCAAAATGTTACCCCCTTGTTCTCCAGCTCTGTACCCCATATTTCTACCTCCACCTCCAGTGGTTTCCCTTGCCAGATTCTAATGCCATTAAATTAACGGATATAAAACTGCCAGGTCCTCCTGAACCATATTATTAAGGCTAATCCTGTGGTGTGGAGCTGTCCCTGCTCCCAAAAGTTTTTCAAACCTGCAGTTGAAAATTCTCCCCATTGGTATGACATTGCATGCAAAGTTCAATAGGCCCAAAACTGATTGAACTTCCTTACGGTTAGCCTTGCTTTTTTGCAATAATAGTTTGATTACTCCCATTTGTTTAGCAATTTTTTCTCCTGGTAATCTGCACAGCCCCAGTTCTGAATTAGTGATGTGCCTGACCTGCCTGACCCGTGGGTCCATCGGGTATTGAGCCGGCCTGCACATCACTATTTTGAATCTATTCCTAAGAATGTTAGCCTGGTAGTGGGTAGCACTGTCTTGCCCTCTGCCATGGGGACACCCAGCTCCTAAAGGAGATCTGTTAGGATGCTCAAATTATTAGCACAAGTGGTTAAATTGCTTGGGCCAATCAAAAGAAAATCATCCAAATAATGGGAAATACCCCACCATTTGTCCTTTGCTCCAGACACCAGTATATAAAACAAATGAATTTTTCAAATATGCACATGATTTAGAACAACCCATTGGCAAACATTTGGCAATATAGTAACAGCCCATGAGGTAATAGCTATTTGAATGTAGCGGCAAAAGCCAAAATGCTGTCTCTTTGTCCACTTTTGCCATGAGTGCTCCCTGACCAGCCTTTTTCACTTGCTCAACTGCCATGTCAAATGACAAATTACCAAGAGGTGAGCATATTAGACCTTCAATTGGTGAAGTCAAAAATGGGCCTTCCATTCTCCTTAGAGCTACCTCCTTGACAATTTTGTTTCAAAGCACTTTGGGTGAACTGATATGCCAATTTTAGATGATGGATTCTGGAAGAACTTTTTACTTTTAGTAGTACTTTGGCTACTCCTTTACTTCAACAGTAGGTACCTCCCGATTGTTGTTTTGATTTATTCCATGTCTCTACTCTGTCTCTATGTGTGAGCAGCAGAGATTTACCAGATTATGTAGAAACTACAAAGAAGTGTATATAAACATATTGTAATATGTAAATGTAATATGCAATAATGTGCAAAACCAAGAGGCTTATTTATTAAAGGTCGGATTTTAGAGGTTTTAGAGGTTTTTTAAAGCATGACTAAACACACAAACTCTAAAACCACAAATGGCAATTGAATTTATTAATAGATCCGATTATAAAAAGTGCGGGCCAAAAAAGAGCTGAACAATGCATTAAAAACTATGAAAATCTTGAATACCTCAAGAAAGTTTTTCTAACAATTTCTAGGAAACAAAATCTTCTAAAAGTCCAATTTCATTTAAATTAGTTCAATAGGATCATCATTATTCCCATTGACTTCTATAGCACCTCAACAAGTTTGGTCCTAGAGGTTTTTGTGATTTTTTTAACACTTAATAAATCTTGAATTTTAAAAATCTAGGAAAACCAAAATTTTTTTTGAGATTCATGGGAAAAATCACAATCCAGTTGTTAGTAAATTGGGTCCCCAAGTGTCATGTTATTTCAATATGAGAAGAGAAAACAACATCTTAAGCTCATATATGTTTATTTTATCCAAAGCAAATGTTCTACTTTAGATTTATGTGTAAATTTCCCGTATTTAACAAGACAAGATTCCAAGGCTTTGCGTGTTTTGTGTTATCACGGCCACACTTCCTCAGGAGTAATAGTTCTTCTCTCTATATTCTCCATTTCTTTCATATATTGGTTTACAACTTGGTAAATCTTTTCACACATCTTTTGTCATGCAGAGGGTCTTTAAGGTTTTTATATTGTCATATGGAGAGGAAGTAGAAATTTTAGATTTGTAAATTCTTTCTGTGTATATATATATATATAGAGAGAGAGAGAGAGAGAGAGAGAGAGAGAGAGAGAGAGAGAGAGAGAGATCCAAACTGGTGCACTCCTCAATGAAACAGCTGGGTGCTGGTAAAAACCTTACATATAATTAATGAAAAAAGACTGCACTCACAGGACTTCTCATGAAAAAAAAAAGCCTCCTGAGGACAGCCTGCATAATAATTTACTCCACTTTCAACAATAAAGATAACAGTGGTATGAGGTGTTTTCTGAACAAAGATTTTTAATGAAGCAGTATTCAGCTGTATGAAATTAAATCAAATGTGAAAAACTGGCTGTGCACAAATTTGGGTACCCTTGTAATTTTGGTAATTTGAATGCATGGAACTGCTCAATATTGATTACTTGCAACACCAAATTGGTTGGATTAGCTTGTAAAGTCTTGAACTTCATAGATAGGTGTGTCCAATCATGAGAAAATGTATTTAAGGTGGCCAATTGTAAGTTGTGCTTCTTTTTGACTCTACTCTGAAGAGTGAAAGCATGGGATCCTAAAGCAACTCTCAAAAGATCTGAAATCAAAGATTGTTCAGTATGGGGGCAGAGTTTGCCTAGCATCTTTAATGGGAGAAGAGCTCCGTGCGTGAGGGAGATACAGATCCTCACGGGGCAAGTTTAAGCAGCCCATTGCGGGCTATTACTTTGGCAGAGTGATCCCTCCAAGTCATGGGCTAAAAGAGAAACCAAAAAAAAGAACAGAAAGCTGTCTCCACTTAATTTTATTCGAGCGTCGCAGCACTCCTCCACCATCTTGGATTCGCCGCAAGGCGCTGAATCGCAGGCCTCTGTTATGACGGAGCTGCAAGGTGAGAGCATTCTGGCAACAGCCACGCAAATTCGCGAAATGCTGCAGGAAGTGAAATGCACACTCCAGAATGATATTCGTCGAATGTCGGATGAACTCCGTAAAGATATCCAAGACATTGGCGAGAGGACGGCTCACCTAGAGGAGCAAATTAACGAATTTGCGGAGGCCCATAATGACCTCGCGGACTCACATACCAAAGTACTGTCGGAAACAGACAGACTGGCTGACAAGATAATAGACCTAGAAGACAGGTCCCGCCGAACCAATTTGCGGCTTAGATGGATCCCTGAAGAGGTAGGCCCGCAGGACCTAGAGCAGCACATACAAGAGCTGCTGGCTGCCATTATGCCTGACTCCCACCAGCTGGAACGAGAACTGGACCGCATCCATCGGGTCCCCAAGCCCAAGGCAGCCCCTGATGCGGCGCCACGGGATGTACTGGCGAGGTTCGTCTTCTTTAAAACCAAGGAGAAGCTACTATCGCTTGCTCGGAAAAAAGAGGGGTGGCCACCTGATTACCAAAAACTGGAGATCTATACAGATCTATCGCCAGCAACATTACTAAAGAGGAAGGCCTTTGCTGAAACTACGTCTATACTACGCCAACACAACATTCCGTACAGATGGGGTTATCCGGTAAAGTTGAATGGAGTGCCCACTACGCTATCAACAGCCGACGATGCAAAGAAAACTCTCATAAGATGGAACATTATCTCGCCGGAGCAAGACACAGAGCCTACAGCACTACGTAGACCTCCCCTACAGCAGAATAAAGTGAGGAAGGATTGGTCTAAAGTTTAAAGTTGCCCACAATCCAGCTGCATTGCAGGGATGCCGAATCTTGCTGCCCCTTTGAGGAACCTAAGAGAACAGGACAGTAAGGTAACCCAGAAACTCCCCTGTCCACAATGAGATATTGAATCTTCGGAGCCCCCACTGACTCCACACTATCTGAGTAGTCACACCGTGGTATTTAACACACGTTACCACATGCATTTTTCACAGTTCTTCTGTTTGATGTTCTATGTTTTGTTGACAATAATGTTTTATTATACTGTTTTTTCTAACATACATCAGTGGTATCACACAATTGCAAGGTCCTATGTTTTACTTAATCATCGTAATGTTGTACTGAAAGCAAGCTATGTAGAAACTGTTGAAGTATTGCATCATACTATAGGGGTATTCCAGCGGGTAAAGCAACTGGCCAATTTGTTGTGGTGATACGTTTTTACTCTCTGAATGCTAGAGGATTGAATTCCCCCCATAAAAGGAATCAAGCCCTCAGAGATGTTTTTCAGGCCAAGGCTGATATACTTTTCTACCAGGAAACACATTTCAGTGTAAAAAACCCGCCACGGTTTTCAGACAGGCATTACCCCCATAGCTACCACTCATACTCACAAAACAAAACTAAGGGAGTGTCCATCTTGATATCCTCCTGTGTGTCATGGCAACTATTGAAGTCAGTTGTTGATCCCGCAGGCAGGTATACAGTATACTTCTCATTTGTATGATTGACAATGTCAAATATACCCTGATAAATATGTATGTCCCAAATGATAATCAAAGTAGATTCCTGACACAAACTTTTACCAAACTGCTTAGTGACAGACAGGGGAAATGCATAATACCTGGGGATTTTAATCTCACCCTGAATCCACACATTGATGTTCATGTAGGGAGGTAACGAACAAGACTCGGCTAGCCCAGGCCTCAAAATTTAGAGCACTTTTACACAACTTCGCCCTGATTGACGTATGGAGAGCTAAATACCCCTCAGCGAAAGACTTCACATACTACTCCCCAAGATTCCAAACACACAAGAATCGATATGTTCCTCACCGACTTGCAAACCACCACACAGGTTACCAATCCCTGGATTGGTTTGCGAACGTGGTCAGACCACGCCCCAGTCGGTATGGAGCTCCCCCTAAATAAACTAGCTGACAAACTTCCCTGGAAATTGAACAATACATTGCTACAGAAAGAGGAAACAAAGAGGTATATTGAACAGAGGATAATACAATTTTTCAGGGAAAATAATCCTAGAGATACCAATTGGCAAAACAATTGGTTAACGCACAAAGCAGTTTTACGAGGTGAATTAATAGACAAGGCAAAACAACTTAGAAGGCAAAGGGAAACGGAACAGAAGATGTTAGAATCTAAGTTAGCAGACCTAGAAAGAAACCTGATACAACACTTTAACGCAAATACAGTCAAACAAATAGAGGCAACACGTACTAAATTGAACACGATTTTGGCTGCTAAAACAATGTACAGAGTACAATGTATGAAAAAAAATTTTACACTAAGGGAAACAAAGCTGATCGATTATTGGCAAATTTGCTACGACAAAAACAAGCTCAGAATCGTATACAATATTTAAATGACGCTCAAACAAAAATAACTGACCCTAAACAAATAGCAAATAAATTTGCGCTTTATTATAGGAATTTATACAATATAGGCTCTGATCCGGCGAATTCTAGACCACTCCCAGAACAAATTGAAACATATCTGAACAATTTAGACCTCCCTTCACCAACCCCGCAACAATTGGAATCCCTTAGCAAACCCATCCAGATTGAAAAAATTCAAAATATCATTAAAGAACTGAAACTTGGTAAAGATCCGGGCCCTGACAGCTTTACAAACCAATATTACAAACTATACCTTGACTTATTATCCCCGCATTTACTTAAATTATTCCAGAATATCATGGATACAGGCCTGATTAATCCAGAGTTCTTACATGCCCATGTAGTTACCATCCCTAAACCGGGTAAATCCCAAGATCAGTGTCAAAACTACAGATCCATCACTTTGCTTAATACTGACCTCAAAATCTAATCTAAGTTGCTAGCTCAAAGGCTTAATTTGATACTGCCCTCTCTTATCAAAAACGATCAAGTGGGATTCATACTAACCAGACAGGGTGCTGATAGCTCAAGGAGATTCCAGAATATTTTACACTTACTCAAAAGCACTAAAACACCAGCCCTATTGCTTTCCCTGGACACAGAGAAGGCGTTTGACAGGGTAAACTGGGAGTATATGAAAGCTGCATTGGCCAAATTCCAGCTTGGACCAACTTTCTTAAAAGCTATCTCCCCACTATACTCGTATCCGACAGCTAAAGTTTGTGCCAAGGGAGCCCTGTCAGACGCCTTCGAGCTCACAAATGGGACAAGGCAAGGATGCCCTTTATCGCCTTTGATCTTTGCCTTAATGGTCAAACCTTTGGCCCAAAGTATTAGAGACAATCAGGATATAAAGGGCATCCCCACACCTGTAGGGCAACAGAAAATTGGTTTGTTCGCAGACGGTATTCTCCTGGCTATTACAAATTTGTGCCAAGGCAGCCCTGTCAGACGCCTTCGAGCTCACAAATGGGACAAGGCAAGGGTGCCCTTTATCGCCTTTGATCTTTGCCTTAATGGTCAAACCTTTGGCCCAAAGTATTAGAGACAATCAGGATATAAGGGGCATCCCCACACCTGTAGGGCAACAGAAAATTGGTTTGTTCACAGACGATATTCTCCTGGCTATTACAAATCCCTTTACCTCTCTACCTAATAGTCTCCGGGAACTTGACAAGTTTCAAACAGTATCGTGGTATAAAATCAATACCGCAATAACGCAGGCTTTACCCATTAACATACCTAGGCAGGTTTTGGAAGGAATTACACATTACCACGCCTTTGAGTGGCGTGATTCCTATATCACCTATCTGGGAATCAAACTACCCAAAGACCCGGACATGATATTTAAGTTAAACCATTCCCCATTGATAAAGCTCGTTGAATTAGAATGTAACAGATGGCGAAAAGAAACAATTTCTTGGTATGGGCGCATAATGGCTATAAACATGAATCTTTTGCCACAAATCTTATATGTATTTAGAATGTTGCAGATTCCGCTCCCTACTAAATATTTTGCGACTATACAGAAAACTATAAATAGATTCATATGGCAGCAAAAACCCCCGAGAATGGCCTTCTCGACTACTCAATATTCTAGATCTTCAGGTGTATTGGGAATACCCAATGTTAAAGCCTATTATATTGCCACCATTGGAATCAGTTGTCCGATTGCATGCGGAGAAGGGCTACAGAGCATGGGTGGATATGGAAGCTCAAATGACGGGAGACAATACTATAATTCACCTTTTCTGGATGCCCAAACATACCCACCACTAAACTGTCCATAAAAATCTGGGACTCTGTGCAAGCAAAGCTTAAGTGTGGTACCTTTCCCTCCCTTTTATTGCCTTTGAAAGCTCTGAAATTTTTCATCCCACAGATAAACCTTAACAGTTGTACTACTGCTGGAATTTCCCAACTAGGAAACCTCTACCAGATATCAACTCTACATCGGTTTGAGGACCTGGTGCAAATCTATGGTTTACAACAACATCAAATGCATACTTATGGGCAAATCACTCATTTTCTGTGCACCGCTGCTGTGGATTACAAAACCTTACGCACTAAGACATTGATGGAGTGCCTCTGTAGTAAATTCTGGAACGGTAAAGCGATATTGTCGGATTGCTATAAAATGCAACTATTACGTGAGGAGTCTCAAAAACTTCCATACACGGATAAATGGGAACAAGAGCTTCAGCTACAGTTCTCTCCAGCTCAGTGGTCCACATGCATCAATAGTCCTAAAGGCGCTACCCACTGCACCAACCACCTGGAATCTCACATTAAAGTGGTTGGCAGATGGTACCTGACACCCTCCAGGATTGCAAAAATTTCCCCAACTTACCCAAATATGTGTTGGAGACAATGTAGACAACCAGGTACAATGCTCCACATGTGGTGGCAGTGTGTAAAAGTCACAGCTTTCTGGACAGAGATTTTCAATTTAATAAAGGAGATACTCCACAGGGAAATAACCCAACTGCCCCAGATAGCACTACTCCAAATTTACCCAGTACAAATATCAAAAGCTGAAAGGTGCCTTCTGTTTCAGATACTCAATGCAGCACTAACTCTTATAGCAAGTACATGGAAGACACCAACTACTCCTTCAATACAGCAGTTAACCAAACGGATAGAATCAAGGAAATGTATGGAATTTTTGGTAGAAACCAACCCGGAAAAGAAACTTAAAATCATACAAACATGGGGACCATGGACTTCCTACAAGCTTTCCATTTCTACCTAGAATGTTCAGCCCATTCCTATAGTCGAGAAGGCCAACTCGCATCCTCTGAGGTCCACACATTATTGTTACGCTAGCCATTTCTAATTCAAGGTCTATACGTTCCTTAGGAGTAAGGGGAGTGCTGGTATTATAATCACTGTATGTTGATGCATAAAAACCAATATTATGTACTTGCTCATTGTACCTTGCAAATATCACTGTATTCCATTACTTTTTCTTTCTGCTTGTCTTTATATCTATAAAAGCAGTATTGAATTTCAAGAAAAAGATTGTTGAGTATCATGGTTTTGGGGAAGGCTACAAAAAGCTATCTCAGAGGTTTTATCTGTCAGTTTCAACTGTAAGGAATATAATCAGGAAATGGAAGGCTACAGGCACAGTTGCCATAAAACCCAGGTCTGGCAGGCCAAGAAAAATACAGGAGCGGCATATGCCGAGGATTGTTAGAATGGTTACAGACAACCCAAACATCACCTCCTGTGTGTATCTGTACATGTTCTACAATTCAGCGCAATTTGCACACAAACAGAGTCGCTTGTATGCAAAAGCTCATTAAGACAAGCCACCGTTATTTTGGAATAAAATGCTTTGGACTGATGAGACAAAATTTGCGTTATTTGGTCATAACAAAAAGTGCTTTGCATGGAGGAAGAAGAACACCGCATTCCAAGAAAAACACCTGCTACCTACTGTCAAATTTGGTGGAGGTTCCATCATGCTGTGGGGCTAATTCAGGGACTGGGGCCCTTGTTAAAGGGTCGGATGAATTAAACCCAATATCAATAAATTCTTCAGGATAATGTTCAAGCATCAGTCACAAAGCTGAAGTTATGCAGGGGTTGGATATTCCAACAAGACAATGACCCTAAACACACTTTGAAATCTACAAAGGCATTTATGCAGAGGTAGAAGTACAATATTCCGGAATGGCTGTCACAATTATCAAAAATCTATGGGATGATTTGAAGCAGGCTCGGCAGCCATCAAATTTAACTGAAATTGAATGATTTTGTATGGATGAATGGTCAAAAATACCACCATCCAGAATCCAGACACTCATCAAAGGGTATAGGAGATGTCTAGAGGCTGTTACATTTTCAAAAGCAGGCTCAGCTAAGTATTGATGTAATATCTCTGTTGGGGTGCCCAAATGTATGCACCTGTCTAATTTTGTTATGATGCATATTTTCTGTTAATCCAATAAACTTTATGTCACTGCTGAAATACTACTGTTTCCATAAGGCATGTTATATATTAAAAGGAAGTTGCTACTTTGAAAGCTCAGCCATTGATAAACAAAACTCCAAAGAATTAAGAGTGGTTCCCAAATGTTTTCATATTTATATATATATATATATATATATATATATATATATATATATATATATATATATATATATATATACCATCAAGTAAGATCCACAATCAAAGGTCTTAAAAAATGAAAAATGTTATTCTTAAAAGGGTGAGTGTTTACTGAAAATGCCATATATATACATGTTGGCGGGAAAGCAATTAATGATGACCTGTCTTCCTCCACCCCAAGGGCAAATACCACCTAGACTTCACACATTAAAACACATAAAATGTGATCATAGCACAAATGCATATTGTATAGATAAATAACATACTAATTTGACTGTTATATTTACACAGATAAAGTCAAGATACATTGTAACTGCATACTAAATTGCTAGCAGCAAATCAATTCCTTGCTAAAGTAACTAAAGTATCAAAAGTATCTAAAAACTTGAGCTTGAGCTATTAAACAGTCTGTTCTGGAGAACAATCACTCCCGATTCTTTTAATCTAATACAGGGCTGTCCAACTGGCGGCCAGCCTTATGTGGCCCTCCACATCAAAGTCTGCCTCCTGTGTCTGTTTACCATATGTAAATTTTAAAAGGTATCACTACAGAGATTGACTGGTCCCTGCATTGTTTAGTGGCCGATCACTAAAGGTGGCCATACACGGGCTGATAAAAGCTGGCGACAGACCAAATCTGCAGCTTATTGGCCCGTGTATGGGGCCCCCCGACGGGCTTCCCCGATCATGATCTGGCCGAAAGTCGGCCAGATGGGACTAAAAATCCCGTTGGATCGCAGCCACATCCGTCCGCCCATAAAGCCACCAGCCCGATATTGCCCACCTCAAGGTGGGCATATTGGGGAGAGATTCGCTCATTTGGAGACATCGCCAAACGAGCGGATCTCTCCGTGTATGGCCACCTTTAGTTCCCACACTGGATTTGTGCCCTAAACAAATACAGTGTAAAAACAAAAATTTCAAACTTCATATAAATCTAATATTCACTTAATCTTCTCTTTAACAATAAATATACATTTAACAGTGATAGTAATCAAAACTAAGTGCCCCCAAGCATGTGTATCCACACCCTCAACATAATGAAAGATAAAACATGAAAAAAAAATTAAAAAAGCACGTAATGTGTTAAATGTCCCGTGCTATAATGGATTTGTTGTTATTCCATCACACCTTACAGTCAATTTCCTTGTATACTGCTTGTACAGCCTGCTTCAGGTGAAATCCTCCTTGTGAATACACACCACCTATGAGAATGTCAAATAGATGGAGCTTCAATTAACCGGGCGTCAATACCGATCAACCAGGTGTCGGAGGAAAAACTTAAGCTCCCCATAGACGCGACGATTCTTATTGCTGAACGACCGATTTTAGCGAAGTCCGACCAATCCTTCGAAATTATCGTGCGGTTAGTGAGATTCGAACGATCGCACATCTTTCGATTTTTGGGCCGACATCTGTCAGGAAATTGATCGGCCAGGTCAAAAAATCTTTGTTGTGGCAGTATAATCTATCTTTGCAGGGCCAAGCAGGCAGCTCCCCTTTGTTTTCCTGGCAAATTAGTCTTTTTAGTTGATGGTCAATTTGTACGATCATTCCGAGAAAATCGTGGTCTCACGATGAGGATCGGATCTTTTAAAAATCTCAACATCTATGGCCAGCTTTAGTCTCCATCACTCTGAACAGAGTGGTAGTGGTGGAAATCTGATGAATACTGATTGTTCACACATTAGGGGAATTAAAAGTCCGTTAGATATATAACCGCTCAGTCCAGACTTTCTATCGCTTCTAATATTGAGTGTGAGTGCATAGAATGATGATGATAGGGAATTTGGCAGTCTGATGAATGCGGATTATTCCCACATTGGAGAATTTTGCAGTCAGTTAAATACAGAGCCACTCGGCTCAATCTTTCTAAAGCTTCCATATTCACCATCAGTACACAGAGAGGTAATGGAGGCGTACCAGATCAAAAAAATGCCAGTCATCACTCACCGACTAGGTCTGGGCCTCAAGCCGATTTTGCTGTAGTGGGTAGTAAATAGGTGCAGTTCAATATAATCACGGGAATCGCCAGCCATCCTTACAGGCTTCATGTTGGTTGTCTCCACTTCAGACCATATTAGGCCACTTGGAGATATGTAGATCATGTCAGTCATAGTTCATATTTCCAACGCCAATCGCTATGTTAGGCACTCTGTAAAAAATGCTGTTATAATGTCACAAACACTCGGGTGCTAGGCTTAAATTTCCAAATATATTCCACCGTAGGGCCGGCACTCTCGAAACTCTCACACTACGTAGTAAAGGTTATGGGCAGCAGGGGACATCAGGATAGTTTTAGAAACCAGGGAATACTAAGGTGTGGATAGGCTGCAGAATGAGGTTTATATAATCGATTAAAAGGACCGGGAGTGATTTTTCTCCAGAACAGACTGTTTAATAACTCAAGTTTTTTGATACTTAGTAACATAGGCAAGTAATTGATTTGCTGCTAACAATTTAGTATACAGTTACATTGTATCTTGATTTTATCTGTGTAAATATAACAGTTAAATTAGGATGTTATTTATCTATTCAATATGCATTTGTGCTATGATCACATTTTATGTGTTTTAATGTGTGAAGTCTAGATGGTATTTGCCCTTGGGGTAGAGGAAGACACGTTATTAATTAGTTGCTTTCCCGCCAACATGTGTATATGGCATTTTCATTAAAAACTTACCACTTTGAGAAAGGCCCTCCAGGGGGCCGAAACTTTAGTCCTCCTTTTAAGAATTACATTTTTCATATTTTCAGGACCTGTGAGTGCGGATCTTACTTGATGATAGTTATTCAAATTTTACAATACTGCACCCAGGCAATTTACTTCGATGTTTTTAGAGTGCCGGCTCTACGGTGGAATATATTTGGCAATTTTAGACTGGCACCGAGTGTTTGTGACATTATAACAGCATTTTTTACAGAATGCCTAACATAAAGATTGGCATTGGAAATATGAACTATGACTGACGTGATCGACATATCTCCAAGTGGCCTAATATGGTCTGAAGTGGCGATAACCAATATGAAGCCAGTAAGGATGGCTGACGATTCCCATGATTATATTGAACTGCACCTATTTACTACCCACTACATCAAAATTGGCTTGAGGCCCAGACCTAGTTGGTGAGTGATGACCGGCTTTTTTTGATCTGGCACGCCTCCATTACCGCTCTGTGTACTGATGGTGAATATGGAAGCTTTAGAAAGATTGAACCGAGTGGCTCTGTATTTAACTGACTGCTAAATTCTCCAATGTGGGAATAATCTGCATTCATCAGACTCCCAAATTCCATATCATCATTGCTCTGTGCACTCACACTCAATATTAGAAGCGATAGAAAGTCTGGGCTTTAACATATTCAGTGTAAAATCCCCAAAGTATAAAAAAATCGTACAGTGTGAGACAAATATACGTGATAATAGTGACACCAGGCAACAGCCCATCTAATGAAAACACCTCTAGGTTTAATCTATTTTTAAAATGAATCGCTGTGTGCCTTCAACATTCCCTCTTACGAGGAGGTGTGGGGACAACGTCCATCAAGTTCAACCTTTTAACATTTTTTAACCTGCCTAACTGCCAGCTGATCCAGAGGAAGGCAAAAAACCTCATCTGAAGCCTCTCCAATTTGCTTTAGAGGTGGAAGAAATTCCATCCTGACTCCAAAATGGCAATCGGACTAGTCCCTGGATCAACTTGTGCTATAAGCTATCTTCCATAATCCTGTATTCTCTCACTTGCTAAAAAGTCACCCAACCCCTTCTTAAAGCTATCTAATGTATCAGCCAGTACAACTGATTCAGGAAAAGAATTCCACATCTTCACAGCACTCACTGTAAAAAAAACCCTTCTGAATATTTCGGCGGAACCTCTTTTCTTCTAGACGGAATGGGTGACCTTGTTTCAGCTGGAAAGACCTACTGGTAAATAAAGCATTTGAGAGATTATTATATGATCCCCTTATATATTTATTCATAATCATATCACCCCTTAAACACCTCCTCTCCAGCTTGAACATCCCCAATTTGGGCAGTCTTTCTTCAAAGCTAAGATTTTCAATACCTTTTACCAGCTTAGTTGCCCTTCTCTATACCCTCTCTAATACAATAATGTCCTGTTTGAGTGATGGAGACCAAAACTATATGGCATATTCTAGATGGGGTCTTACAAGTGCTCTATACAGTGGAAGAATGACCCCCTCCTCCCTTGACTTTATGCCCCTTTTAATACAGCTCAAGACCTTATTTGCCCTTGATGCTGCCGACAGGCATTGCTTGCTCCAGCCAAGTTTATCATCTACCAGGACTCCAAGGTCCTTTTCCATAATGGATTTGCCTAGTGCAGTCCCATTAAGGGTATAAGTGGCTTGGATATTTTTACATCCCAGGTGCATGACTTTACATTTATCAACATTGAATCTCATTTGCCACTTAGCTGCCCAGATTGCCAGCTTGTCAAGATCATGTTGCAAGGATGCCACATCCTGGATGGAATTAATTGGGCTGGATAATTGTGTGTCATCTGCAAACACTGATACATTACTTACAATACCCTCCCCTAAGTCATTAATGAACAAGTTAAATAAAAGTGGACCCAATACTGAGCCCTGGGGGACCCCACTAAGAACCTTACTCCAAGTAGAGAATGTACCATTATATTGGTTATATGAAAGAATAACATTAACTGCATTATCACACAGCGCCATCTGTTGGTTATATGAAAGAATAACAGTGCGCCCTCTGTTGGTTATATGAAAGATTAACAGTGACTGCAATATCACACAGCGCCCTCTGTTGGTTATATGAAAGAATAACAGTGACTGCAATATCACACAGCGCCCTCTATTGGTTATATCAAAGAATAACAGTAACTGCAATATCACACAGCGCCCTCTGTTGGTTATATGAAGGATTAACAGTGATGGCAATATCACACAGCGCCCTCTGTTGGTTATATGAAAGATTAACAGTGATGGCAATATCACGCAGCACCCTCTGCACATGGTAGTGGGACAGTGGGACAATGCACACAGTAATCCGTTTGGCAATTCTCTGTCACCCTTAACTTTGCAAAGAAGTTGCTTTGGCGGAATGTGTGCTGCTGGGAGACAGGGCTGTAGTTGTGTCTAGGCTTATACTAGAGTCAATAAGTTTTCCCAGTTTTCGTAGGTAAAATTAGGTACCTTGGCTTAGACTCGGGTCGGCGTATACTCGAGTATATACGGGAATTTGTAGTGCCGCAGTAAAATTCATCTGAAATATAAACAGCCCCTGGCAGTGGGGCCAGCAGCGTGCACCCAGCACTACAAAAAAGAGGGGTACAGTGTAGCATATCTTTCTTCTAATTTTTATGTAAACCACACCCACATGGATAATGAGAAATCAAGCAAATACAGCATGCCAAATACTTTAAAAATCCTTTAAAAGCCTTTAAAATTTACACGGATAGGTGTGTATGCCAACAATGTTATAACACAGAGAAACTTCAACTGCAATATATCAGCAATATTTCATGCCAAATGGAATTTATTATATAACACTGATCCATCCTGTAGGAATAAAGGTTACACACATCATCCAACCAATATCTACTGTATGTTTCAGTATAAAATGCAGCAGGAAAAAAAGGATGCTGTGGGAACGCTTTGACTACTGTCTAGTTTAGAGGTTTTCGAAAGTTCAAGGTTTCCCCTGTGTCAACAGTCACAGCAGCACTTGATGCAGAACAGGAAGATGGCAGTGGCACCAAGCTAGACAGAAGTGCAGGAAACTGATTTTGATGCAAGTACCTTTAAAGTAGAACTAAACCCTAAAAATTAATATGGTTAAAAATGGCATATTTCAAATACTGAACATATTGCACCAGTATAAAGTTTTAGCATCTCAATAACAGCAATGATCCAGAACTTCAAACTTGGGGGTCACAGGGGGTCACCATCTTGGAATGTGTCTGCGACACTCGTGCTCAGTGGGCTCTGAGCAGCTGTTGAGAAGCTAAGCTTAGGGGTCGTCACAAATTATAAACCAGAAAATGAGGTTTGTCTGTAATATAAACTGATGCTACATGGCTGATTATTATAATGATTATTATGCAAATTGTGCTGGTTACTGAGCTGACGTAGTTATTATCTGTATTAATTACTAATCTGCCTTATATTGTGACATTTCTATTCTGAATAAACAGTATATTGTGAGTTGGTCCATAAACTCAGTAAATGACAGCAGCACAGAGCATGTGCAGTGAATCAGCATAAAGGAAAATGGGCAACTTTGGAGGCACAGATCTTTACTGCTAAAGAGTTATAGTTGCCTTGGGCTGGTACATAAGCCCAAAACATAATGTACAGCATTTCTAGCCTACTTCTTTAGTTAGGCTTTAGTTCTCCTTTAGTGAATAGCATTGTACACACAACTGTGGACCTGTGCTTATGATCATGAATGACACTTCTAAAGTAAGTTCCTGAGGGGGTCGCTGCCTAATATTGTCAGCATGGAAATTTTTACGATTTTAGTCTTCATCCTGGTGCCACTCCAGTGAAAAAGACCAGTGTTCTGTTCCTGGTGTAATTTCTACTTTTCATTTAAGTATTAAGGAAACCATTTAATACATCATTATGTATTAAATGGTTTCCTTAATACTTTAATGAAAAGTAGAAATCACACCAGGAACAGAACACTGGTCTGGTTGCAATTTACACCATTTTAAAATCTTAATTCCAATTTCTGATTCTCAGTGAAAATCTATGATTAATTGCGTAAATTGCAATGTTGCATTAATAGTAACTAATTATTAATTATTAATATTCTATTAATTGTCGTTACCCTTACGAATATGCAACTTTATATATACTCCCAAGATTAGGGCTTCCCGGACAAGCACAGTGGAGGAAGGGAAGCTTTGGCCTGGTTAGGCAGGCCATAGGGAGCATGCAGGGTTACAGTCCTGTGAGAAGAGCAAAGGCTTATCAGGCACTAAGGTAGAGTAGACAGCAGTCTTCCTGAAGCATCGGTGGGGGCAGCATCAGGCAGCAGTTCCAGTGTGTCACAGCATGGCTGTCAGGGAGAGAAATTTGGATCTGCCTGGCTCTGGGGCCAGCTAGAAGAGATGGTGAGTCTACAACACGGAGGGGCACCCTCCAGAAGCAGGCCACAAAGAAGGTGCAGGCCCCCAGCACACCTGAGCCCAGAGGCAGTGGTGGAAACTGAAGCACTGCTCCGAACCATTCAGTGGGTGGCAAAGGAGATGGGGTTCCATTAGCTCAAGAAAAAACCAAATGCCCAACTACCTGCCTCAAGGCATTATGAGTGGCACTGTCCACTTGAGTGCAGGTAGCCCAAAGACAAGCTGGGGGGCTTGAATGTGAAGGCAGGATGGCTAGCTGCAAGTAGATGACCTTGAAGGAAATGCATTTGCTCTTGGGCAAACTGAACCCCATGGGTAGAGTTTTCAGTCAGCGCCTTTCTCTGGGTATGTCTGGCATGGCAAAACCACATCTCCACATCAGGGTTAGTGGAGCAGCGTGGGAGGGCATTTCCTGAAATCCTTTAAAGGTAGGCAATTCGTTCAGGCTGAGATTTTTTGCAGATTTTTTTTGTAAGCCTTGCCTCAAACTTGGGTGGAGTCTAGGTTGGTAAAGAACGTGGCATTCCACAAATTATTTCCCATCCTGGTGGCAGTTGAACTGTGGGGTAGTGAAATTTCTGACCGGAAAATGTGGTTCATTTCGGACAACAAGGCAGTGGTATCAGCTCTTAATAGCATGTCTGCCTCTGTGTTGCAAGTTTTGGCATTGCTGCGTTGGCTGGTGCTGCATTGTTTGGAGCTAAACATTTGTATTACGGGCAACACACGTGGAGGGTTGCAGGAATGTAATAGCAGGTTCTCTGTCTCGTTTCCAGTGGGAACGGTTTCGTTCACTGGCTGCAACCGCAGAGGACTTGGGTTGTTGATGCCTGACCTGGCTTTGGACAGTGGGTCGAAAGTTTTTGAGCCTTTGGTTTACAAGGCTCTGGCCCCAGCAACTTGGGTAGCATACCAGAAGGTTTGGAGGGTTTGGGAGGGTCTGTTCAACCGGGTACTCCACATGTCCCAGGATGACTTGCGTTTGGAGGTGCTGTTGTGGTTTCTTTGGAGAGCTGGTTCTGGCTGACTTATCTCGCCTTTCCTTTTTGTTCAAGCTGCAAAGGGTGCATGATTTATCCAAGCATTTTGTGGTGTGATTAGTCCTCAGGGGTATTCAGAGGAAGACCCATAAGGACAGGAATAGGCCTTTGTCCTGGGGCGTACATATTAAACATTGGGGGAGATTTGTTCATCGCAAGGGGACGTTTTGTTGTTTAAAGTGGCATTTGTGCTGGTGATTTTAGGGGCTTTCTGGGTCAGGGAGCTAATTAGTGCACTCAAAGCATGCCCAGAGGGCTAAATATTAATCTGGTTATGGAAGTTGAAGACGAACCAGGTGGAGAGAGGTGTGGTGGTGTCCTTGGAGGGGGTTGGGGGTCTGGTGCGGCTGGTGCGCAATTTTACCTCATTTAGGTGGGGTCACACAATTACACTGGATACTTACATGGCCAGTGTAAAGATTTATCCAGATTACCTTTTAAACTCATGATTAACAGTACCTTCCATCAGCCAATCCAGTTCAACTGAAATAAGCACTTGGTGTATTTTCTTCAGCAGTAACTGGAAGCTTCTGTTGTATATGATATATTCATGCACTCACTGCTCTAATTCCCTTTTGGACTATATCTGTTAATGTTGCCTGTCTGTAGTTATCAGACAGAAAGGGGAGGGATATCTTCTTGTAATCATTGAATTTCATCACAAGCCAAGCTTGGACTCAATAAAATTGGTTAATACCTTAATTTCATGTGAGTGACATCCCTTTCATTACACAAGACAGTGTATTTAGGGTAAGACCATAAACTCTTTTTCATATAGGATATAACTTTCAATTTTGTCCACTTTCAAAACAGGAGGAAAACACACACCAAACAGAAGAGAATCTGTGAGGTATAAAATAAGGGCCCTACTAAAACTAAGCTAAACCCTGTAATGACTTGTGGGTGTGCTCAGGCCCTGGAACTTTGTTGACATTCACTGATGTAAAACATCACAAGACTTGAATAAACACGCAGGGGTCCGCCCCGCTTCACTTGCTGTGAATTTTTCGTCTCTTGTGTCAATCATGAAACATATTTTGTTGTAGGCCTTTGGGACTTCAGGGCAACTCAGACTGTGGTTTCTACTAGATCTAAATAGGGCCAGTAGAGAGGCATATTTTAGTTAAAATCTACACATGGCCAGTTTACTGAATTAGGTACAATTGAGAAACATTTTCTCCACTTGTTTTTCTTTTTCAGTGTTTATGTAGATGAAGTATAGATATATTGTATCAAAGATACTACATCTGAAGTCTTTCCCATCCATCTCACAGAGATTTTTAATCTTCATTTTGTTATTAATGTTATTTTAAGAATGATGTCAGTAATAAACAATGTCTGTAAAGTGCTGCATGTATGTGCTATACAAATAAGATATGGTACCAATAAAAGTTAGCTATATTTTTAATTCACTTTTTTAGTTGAGAAATATTTCTTGAAGATTAGAGGCAGATTTATGAAAGTGTGAAATTTGCTCACCACAGAAAAACTCTCCCACTTTTGTGGGATTTTTAGAATTTTTATCAAATTAGATATTTCACGGTGAGAAGTTTTAGTAAACACACAGGAATCACACCACAATTTAGGCCAAATTGCAACAGAAAATGGCTTATATTCAGACACAAAAAGTCCAACATAAGTCAGATTCCACAACCTGGTCTTTTTTGACAGCAGCAAGTAGGAACCAAGTAGGCAGAAGACTGAGCCACAACCGGGACCTTGGGGTTTGTTCTGGGTTTGGGATACCAATCGTAACTTACAGACAGGCAAATAAAGAAAGCAGTTGCCATACCTAGGGAAAACCCCCTTAAATACAAATGGACAGACAACAATAACTGTATGAAACCTGTGCACACATACATAAATTAGACCGGGTACCAATAAAAAACATCAACAGGAACACCAGATAAAAGGTTACTTTACCTGCAAATTAGACAACGGGGTATACCTAATAATGTACTTGAAATGCCCCACTACAGGACTCTATGTGGGAGAAACAGAACAAACAGGGATGAACTCCCACAGGTTTAACATCAAGCATGGCAACACAGATGCCCCAGTGGCAGCACACTTCTGCAGCAATACCCACAGCATCAAAGATCGTCAGGTGACAATTTTAATGGGTAACTTTAATACACAGCAGGAGCATAAGGAGTGGGAATCAGTGTCAGACTGGCCCACCGGCATACCAAGAAAACTCCCGGTGGGCCAAAGTGTCAGTGGGCACTCATGCTGCTAAACTTTTGGCCTATTTCATGGCCATTCCCTATTATATGAGAAAAAAGAGGCTAAATCGATGGAATATTAGATTAAAGGTATATAAAGAAAACAAACTAGGAGAATAGAGGTTGAAGGAGATGAAGAAAATTAGTACTGAGAGTGGGCCCCTGGTCTAATGTTTTATGGTGGGCCCTTGGTCTAAGGTTTTTGGGTGGGCCCCTGGTGTCTCAGTCTGACACTGGTGGGAATTCAAACTGATGAGAAATGTTAACACCCTAGAATGTGCCCTGAACAGAGACAGGAGTTTTATGTCCAGATATGACTTTAAGAGATGACAGCTAGAAAAACACTGCTAAGGACCATTTATATCTCAAAAGACACTTTCCTTAAGTTGACTTCACCTCACTGCTGACTGTACTAATGTTTTTTTTACTTGGCAGAGTGAAGCTAAACTGCTCACCCTGGGGGGCTTATCAATATCTGGCCTGAAATATTATCCTTAATATCTTTACAGGTCACAATTCCTATTTTAGTTTATTTATTATAGTCTGATATGGACTTGTGATGTTCTGGATTCGTACGTATTTTCACTTTTTTCTTGTCCCATTTCTACTTGTGCACAGTCTTGGTAATCTTACCCTATTCTTTCTTGGCCTATGTCACACTATGTGACCTGACTGAATCCAGACCCCTGGACTAATATGCCGTGCCTTTCAGGCTTTCATTTGTATTTTGCCTGACGAAGGGACCTGTGTGCTCCGAAAGCTTGCACTTTTTACTTACTCAGTTAGCCAATAAAAGGTATCAACAAACTTTACATTTCATTAATTTTTGCATTGGCTAACATGGTTCAACATCTTAAAACGATTACATTGTATAACATTCTATATTCTCTATCCAGTCATTTACATATTTACATAGTAACATAACATAGTAAGTTACAGATGCAGCCAGCCTGGTTTGTACGTTTGGCGTGCTTTAACTAAGCTGGATAGGCGCGCTATTTGAGCTGAATGAAGATCCTGGCGCTGCCTTGACGAAGCAGAAAGATTTCCACTTTGTTTCCTTGAACTGCAATTCTTTAAACAGACACCAGGTGGTGCATGGAACATTTACGTCATAGGAAAGAACGTATTGCAGAGAGCGATCCTTCTGGTGTGCAAACTTCTTATGTCTAGTACTGAGCTCTATTGTAGCCTAATGGTTAAAGTGCGTGACTTCAAAGCTGCAGGTCTTGAGTTCAAAACCTGTAACATCTACTTTTTTTAATTAATGTTTTGTAAAGGGCAACTAAGCCCAATATATGACAAGCCACTTTTTAAAGGGGAACTAAACCCAATATATGAAATCCAACTTTTTAAAGGGCAACTAAGCCCAATATACATGATCACACATTTTAAAGGGGAACTAAACCCAATATATGAGATCAGACTTTTTAAAGGGGAACTAAACCCAATATATGAAATCCCACTTTTTAAAGGGTAACTAAACCCAATATAGGACAATCCACTTTTTAAAGGGGAACTAATCCAAATATATGACATCCCACTTTTTAAAGGGCAACTAAGCCCAATATACGAGATCACACTTTTTAAAGGGGAACGAAACCCAATATATGAGATCACACTTTTTAAAGTGGAACTAAACCCAATATAGGACATCCCACTTTTTAAAGGGGAACAAAACCCAATATAGGACAATCCACTTTTAAAGGGGAACTAATCCAAATATATGACATCCCACGTTTTAAAGGGCAACTAAGCCCAATATACAAGATCACACTTTTTAAAGGGGAACTAAGCCCAATATATGACATCCCACTTTTTAAAGGGCAACTAAACCCAATATCTGACATCCCACATTTTAAAGGGCAACTAAACCCAATATATGAAATCCCACTTTTTAAAGGGCAACTAAACCCAATAACTGACATCCCACATTTTAAAGGGCAACTAAGCCCAATATACAAAATCACAATTTTTTTAGGGGAACTAAGCCCAATATATGACATCCCACTTTTTAAAGGGCAACTAAACCCAATATATGAAATCCCACTTTTTAAAGGGCAACTAAAACCAATAACTGACATCCCACATTTTAAAGGGCAACCAAGCCCAATATACAAATCACAATTTTTTTTTAGGGGAACTAAGCCCAATATCTGACATCCCACTTTTTAAAGGGCAACTAAGCCCAATATATGAGATCACATGTTTTAAAGGGGAACTAAGCCCAATATATGACATCCCACTTTTTAAAGGGCAACTAAACCCAATATATGAAATCCCACTTTTTAAAGGGCAACTAAACCCAATTACTGACATCCCACATTTTAAAGGGCAACTAAGCCCAATATACGAAATCACAATTTTTTTTAGGGGAACTAAGCCCAATATCTGACATCCCACTTTTTAAAGGGCAACTAAGCCCAATATATGAGATCACACGTTTTAAAGGGGAACTAAACCCAATATAGGACATCCCACTTTTTAAAGGGGAACTAAACCTAATATAGGACATCCCACATTTTAAAGGGCAACTAAGCCCAATATACGAGATCACACTTTTTAAAGGGCAAGTAAGACCAATATATGACATCCCACTTTTTAAAGGGCAACTAAACCCAATATATGAAATCCCACTTTTTAAAGGGCAACTAAACCCAATAACTGACATCCCACATTTTAAAGGGCAACTAAGCCCAATATACAAAATCACAATTTTTTTTAGGGGAACTAAGCCCAATATCTGACATCCCACTTTTTAAAGGGCAACTAAGCCCAATATATGAGATCACACTTTTTAAAGGGGAACTAAGCCCAATATATGACATCCCACTTTTTAAAGGGCAACTAAGCCCAATATACGAGATCACACTTTTTAAAGGGGAACTAAGCCCAATAGAGGACATCCCACTTTTTAAAGGGGAACTAAACCTAATATAGGACATCCCACATTTTAAAGGGCAACTAAGCCCAATATACAAGATCACACTTTTTAAAGGGCAACTAAGACCAATATATGACATCCCACTTTTTAAAGGGCAACTAAACCCAATAACTGACATCCCACATTTCAAAGGGCAACTAAGCCCAATATACAAAATCACAATTTTTTTTAGGGGAACTAAGCCCAATATCTGACATCCCACTTTTTAAAGGGCAACTAAGCCCAATATATGAGATCACACTTTTTAAAGGGGAACTAAGCCCAATATATGACATCCCACTTTTTAAAGGGCAACTAAGCCCAATAGACGAGATCACACTTTTTAAAGAGGAACTAAGCCCAATATTTGACATCCCACTTTTTAAAAAGCAACAAAGCCCAATATATGAGATCACACTTTTTAAAGGGGAACTAAACCCAATATATGAGATCACACTTTTTAAAGGGGAACTAAACCCAATATAGGACATCCCACGTTTTAAAGGGGAACTAAACCCAATATAGGACAATCCACTTTTAAAGGGGAACTAATCCAAATATATGACATCCCACGTTTTAAAGGGCAACTAAGCCCAATATAAAAGATCACACTTTTTAAAGGGGAACTAAGCCCAATATACGAGATCACACTTTTTAAAGGGCAACTAAGACCAATATATGACATCCCACTTTTTAAAGGGCAACTAAACCCAATATATGAAATCCCACTTTTTAAAGGGCAACTAAACCCAATAACTGACATCCCACATTTTAAAGGGCAACTAAGCCCAGTATACGAAATCACAATTTTTTTTAGGGGAACTAAGCCCAATATCTGACATCCCACTTTTTAAAGGGCAACTAAGCCCAATATATGAGATCACACGTTTTAAAGGGGAACTAAACCCAATATAGGACATTCCACTTTTTAAAGGGGAACTAAACCTAATATAGGACATCCCACATTTTAAAGGGCAACTAAAAGCAACAAAGCCCAATATATGAGATCACACTTTTTAAAGGGGAACTAAACCCAATATATGACATTCCACTTTTTAAAGGGGAACTAAACCCAATATATGACATTCCACTTTTGCTCTTTCAGGTAGTACTTAAATGTCACCAAAATCACCAAATTTAGGAAAGGCTTGTGACTTGGTGCTTTGGAGTACAAAGACATCCATACCCAATTTGGATTTGCAGGAATGTGTACTTTCCAAAAATATGTTTTTTTGGGGTGAACTCACTTTTTTCTACTTTTGCCCCCCCAGTGATGTAAATGTGTTGATTTTGCAGTACTTGAAAAGACCAACCATATGGGGGGGTCTTCATTTTGGGGCCTGTATATGCCACATGCTTGGGGTACACTTATATATATTGGGCATCCCACAAATCCAAACTTATGTGCTGCTGCCCTTAGTGCCTACTATTGACACAAAGCAGAACAGCAGGAATTGGGCTGTTGATGTTACCCGCCCACCCCCTCTCCACCATGTCTGTGTCCTGCTGGGAAGTGTAAACTGTAATTAGCATATGTTAAGAAGGAAACAAATAGTAGCAGCTAGCTTTCTGATTGTTGGGATTGCCTGTGAGAGGAGTGGGGGATGGTTTAGAGCAAGTTGATCTCAAGTTGCAGCTTCAGACAAGCATGTGAGGAGTCTCAGCAATGGAGCTCTGAATTACAGAAAACCTGTCTCCCATAGACTCCAAATAATCCACATCCATTCTATTCGGCTACCGGGATCACCTGTACTTAGAACAAGGGAAGTTGGAGCTTGATCTCTGCTAAACAAAAGTTATTTAAAACAAGGCAAATGGTTTGCAACATGGATGTATATACAGTAGTTACAGTACTAAGAATAAATACAAGAGCCAAAATGGAGGTTCTTTAGTTAAATGTTTTATCAAACTACATATACAGTACAAGCCCAATGCAGATCTATATATCACTAAACAGTGTACGTGAAACCACCAAGCAGAGAAAGGTAAGAATTAATGTTGCCATACACAGAAAGAAAATTTGAATGTCGAGTTTATTTTAGTGTAATTCCACTAGAGCAGGGATCCCCAACCTTTTGAACCCATGAGCAACATTCAGAAGTAAAAGGAGTTGGGGAGCATCACTAGCATGAAAAATGTTCTTGGGGTGCCCAATAAGGGCTGTGATTGGCCATTTGGTAGCCCCTATCTGGCTTGTCAACCTACATTGAGACTCTGTTTGGCAGTTCACCTGGTTTGTATGCAACCAAAACTTGCCTCCAAATATGAAATTCAAAAATAAACACCAGCTTTGATGCCACTGGGAGCAACATCCAAGGGGTTGGGGAGCAACATGTTGCTCACAAGCTACTGGATAAGGATCACTGCACTAGAGAATAGTCCAAATTCAATTTGAATTCTAAAAAATTTTGAATTTTGAAATTTATCATGTACTGTCCCCTTAAGAATTCCAATTCGACTATTTGCCATCTAAAACTTGCCGAATTTGTGTTCTAGCCTATGGGTGACCTCCTACAATCAATTTGGAGTCATTTGGTGGACTTTTGAAAAAAAAATTAATTTTTTTAAAAAAAAAATGTTTTTCATTTTTTTGTGAAAGATTTGAATCATATTCAATTTGAATTCTATTAAAATTTGCAAGTCTATCCTATGCACTCAAACTTACAAATTCAAATTCACCAGGCGACTAAATTTCCCTGAATCTGCCCGTATGCCCCTACCCTAAGGATTCATTATATCTTAGTTGGGATGAAGTACAAGCTACTGTTTTATTATTACACAGAAAAAGGAAATCATTCGTTAAAAATTTGGATAATTTGGAGTCTATGGGAGACAGGTTTTCTGTAATTCAGAGCTCCATTGCTGAGACTCCTCACATGCTTGTCTGAAGCTGTAACTTGAGATCACCTTGCTCTAAACCATCCCCCACTCCTCTCACAGACAATCCCAACAATCAGAAAGCTAGCTGCTACTATTTGTTTCCTTCTTAACATATGCTAATTACAGTTTACACTTCCCAGCAGGACACTGAGACATGGTGGAGAGGGGGTGGGCGGGTAACATCATTGGGTTTAGTTCCCCTTTAAAAAGTGGGATGTCATATATTGGGTTTAGTTCCCCTTTAAAAATTGTGATCTTGTATATTGGGCTAAGTTGCCCTTTAAAAACTGCGATGTCAGATATTGGTCTTAGTTCCCCTTTAAAAAGTGTGATGTCGTATATTTGGATTAGTTGCCCTTTAAAAAGTGGGATGTCAGATATTGGGTTTAGTTCCCCTTTAAAGGGGACATATACCATCAATTTTTACAATGCAGAAAAACAAGTAAAATAATGTAAAATAAAAGGAATTGTTTTTATTCTAATACCTTTTGTGTCAAATATGTCCATATAAGCATGAAAACTGTGTTCAGCCCACCCCTTTGCTAAGTTTCCTGTCTTGGAATCTCTGGTATGTGGCTCTGCAGTCGACGGCCGTTTCTGCCTGTTTAATAGAGCTGCATCCAGTGAGGGAGGACTGGGCGTGCAGAGGTGGGCGGTGTTGTTCATGATGTCACACCCAGTCCGTCCCTGCATTCCTTCTACAGACTGGATCATTCTTACTGCTCGTTTCCCTTCTGCTGGTTTCTTTCACTCTCTGCTCTATTTGTTTAACCCCCCCTCCCCTGCTCATTTGTCTCCCTCTGTTTGTTTCCCCCCTCTCTCCACTACTCCTTTCTTTCACACTCAACTGTGTTCGTTTTTAATCCCTCCACTGCTCTGTTTCTGTCTCTCTCTGCTCTATTTGTTTAACCCCTCCTCCCCTGTTCCTTTTACTCCCTCTCCCCCACTGCTCCTTTTCTTTCTCTCTGCTCTATTCACTTAACCCCTTCTTCCCCTGCTCCTTTCACTGACTCTCTCTGTTTGTTTCCCCCACCCTCCACTACTCGTTTCTTTCACTCTCTGCTGTGTTCGTTTTACTTCCTCCACTGCTCCTTTCTGACACTCTCAGCTCACATCCCCCTCCCTCCCCTGCTCCTTTCTCTCCCTCTCTATTTGTTTCCCCCTCCCTCCACTGTTCCGTTTCTGCCACTCTCTTCTCTATTTGTTTAACCCCTTGCTCCCCTGCTCCTTTTACTCCCTCTCTGCTCATTTCCCCCTCCCACTACTACTCATTTGTCACTCTCTGCTCTATTCATTTAACCTCCACTTCCCTATGCCTCACTGTTTGCTTTTCTCCCTGTTTACCTTATTCTTTTCATTGTCCCCCCTTACCAAATGCTTGTGCCTCTTCTTTGCGGATATTTTGCGGATATTGGTTAAAAAAAAAAAAAAAGCAAACTATAACAAAAAGCTTTGAATATTTTTTAGGGTTTCCTTTTTTTTTTTTTTTTACACCTTGCATCTGTTATTAGATGTTACACAATTCCAGAACATGAGCTGCATTTATTTCCTTACAACTCCCTGCACCTGACAATGAACTGTTGCAGAACAGCTGCCTTTCCCTTGCAACTCCCTGCACCTGACCACAAACTGTTACATCACAGCATTTTTCACTTGGAACTCCCAGCACAAGATCATAAAAATGTTCCAAAAATGCTGCATTTTTTCTTTGCAACTCACTGCACCTGGAAATGTTTTAGAACAGCAAATTTGTTTTCTCTTTATAATTTGTATTAAACTCAACATCTCTTGCTTTATGCTGAGCATTTAAAATATACTGATAGGTTAAATGATCAGGCAACAGTGTAAGACAGTTATGTGCAGACTGGGACACACAGGACAGAGGGTGGGAGGGGAGGGGTTTGGCTGCTACAGATCAGGAGTTCAGCCTGTCAGTCAGTGCTGTGACCACTTCCTGTGAGAGAATAAACAGACACGCCCACTCTTCATTTCAGCCTAGCTTCTGACCTGAGAGGTTCTCATTGCAGCTCTGATGTAATGACAGTTTTAGCAGGTAAAATGCATTCAAAACGTTTTTTTTTCTGCATCATTACATTATTTGAGGAAAGATTCATCATATATCTGAATATGAAGGTTATGCAAAATGTCCCCTTTAAAAAGTGGGATGTCATACATTGGGCTTACTTCCCCTTTAAAAAGTGTGATGTATATTTGGCTTAGTTGCCCTTTAAAAAGTGGGATGTCAGCTATTGGGTTTAGTTTCCCCTTTAAAAAGTGGGATGTCCTATATTGGGTTTAGTTCCCCTTTAAAAAGTGGGATGTCCTATATTGGGCTTAGTTCCCCTTTAAAAAGTGGGATGTCATACATTGGGCTTAGTTCCCCTTTAAAAAGTGGGATGTCATATATTGGGTTTAGTTCCCTTTTAAAAAGTGGGATGTACTATATTGGGTTTAGTTCCTCTTTAAAAAGTGTGATCCTGTATATTGGGCTTAGTTGCCCTTTACAAAACGTTAATTAAAAAAAAAGTAGATGTTACAGGTTTTGAACTAGAGACCTGCAGCTTTCAAGTCACGCCCCTTAACCATTAGGCTACAATAGAGCTCAGTACTAGACGTGAGAAGTTTGCACACCAGAAGGATCTCTCTCTACAATAGGTTCTTTCCTATGAACCTATGAATTGCCTTGCGTTTGGCGGCCTCTAGTGGCAGAACTGGTATTACATGCAGGTAAACACACTAAGCGCGAGAAGGCTTCCTGACACATCGCGCTTGCTGCAGATCTACTAGCATTACAGCGCGATAAACGTACAAAATAAAGTGGCTCCATCTGTAGCTTGAAAAAAAGACACACATCCATCAAGTTCAATCTTTAAGGTCTATATTTATTAGGGATCCTTCGCACAAGATTTGGCCGAATACTGAACCGAATCCTAATATGCATATGCAAATTAGGGGTGGGAATTGAAAATTTTTTTTACTTCCTTGTTTTGTGACAAAAAGGCACACGATTTACCTCCCCACGCCTAATATCCATATGCAAATTAGGATTTGGATTCGGTTCACCGGGCAGAAGGATTCTGCCGAATCCTGCAGAAAAAAGCTGAATCCTGGTCAAATCCCAAACCCTGGATTCAGTGCATCCCAAATATTTATCCTACCTAACTACTAGTTGATCCAGAGGAAGGCAAAAAAAAAAAAAAACCTCTTTGAAGCCTCTTCAATTTGCCGCAGAGGGGTAAAAAAATTCCTTACTTCAAGATGGCAATCGGACCAGTCCCTGGATCAATTTGTACTATAGCTATCTTCCATAATCCTGTATTCCCTCCATTGCTAATATTAAACATTAACAAATTAATCACAGGTTTGATTCTGCAATTTTTCTGTCCAACCCCTTCTTAAAGCATTTATAATGTCGCAGTCATCACAACTGATTCAGGAAGAGAATTACAAATTATCATGGCTCTCACTGTAAGAAAAACCCTTCCAAATATTTAACCAGTATCTTTTTTCTTCTAATCAGAATGGGTGCTCACTTGTCATCTTGAAGGAACTACTGGTAAATAAAGCATCAGCGAGATTATTATATGGTCCCCTAATATATTTAAACATAGTTATCATATCACCCCTCAAGTGCTTTTTCTCCAGGGTGAACAACCCCAACTTGGCCAGTCGTTCCTCATAGCTGAGAGTTTCCATACCGCTTAGTTGACCTTGTTTGGACCCTCTCTAATTCAATGTCCCATTTGAACCATAAGTTACTCATGTAACAGCTCTACCATCAACAACCCCATTTTTTGGCAACCACCGTTTAGTTTTAGTAATGCAAATTATCAAGACGTAGGCTTGAGCTCCCACTCAGTGTTATCACTTGTACTAACCACATCTCTTCTATTACCTTTACTATTTTCTTTACTGTACCCTATTTATCCCATTAAAGCCTAAATGGATATCCTCCAAAACAATACAACAGCTGTCACTTTGGTGCAGCCAATCTCAGTTTATAGATCACAATAATGTATGCACAGCTCTTGGAATTTAAGAATCCTTCTCCCAAAACTAATGCCATAACTCATATGGAATCATTTTCTGCATGTGTCATTCAAAGTATTTGTGCGATAAAATTTTAACAGTCTGTTCCACCCCTTTTTGATACATATTGAATCTAATAACAGATATAAACACCTCTGGTACTATAGTCATAACAATATTTTGCTAAATACGGGTAAAATATGCTGAAATGGAGTAAAGATATTTTCTATATGTGCAACTGTTTGCAACAAACAGCTGAACTTTAAGTAAAATGAACTTGACACAACTGCTTAGTAATTTATATTAAATAACTATTTTAAAACTATGGTTATTTTATTACATTTTTAAACAAACAGCATTACTGAACATCTTTGCAAACTTTACATAATGTTAGTAACATAATTTTAGTATTAGTTAAAGGTGAACTAAACCCTAAAGGTGAATATGGCTAAAAATGCCATATTCTATGTAATGAACTTATTGCACCAGCCTGGAGTTTCACTTACTCAATTATAGCAATGTTTCAGGACTTCAAACTTGTCACAGGGGGTCACCATTTTGGAAAGTGTCTATGACACTCTCATGCTCAGTAGGCTCTGAGCAGCTGTTAAGACGCTAAGCTTAGGGGTCATCACAAATTATCAAGCAGAAAATGAGTTTGGACTGTAATATAAGCTCACACTACAGGGCTGATTATTAAATGCTGATGCTAATTGCACTGGTGTATGTGCTGCCATGTAGTAATTATGTGTATTAATTACTAATCAGCCTTATATTGTGACATTTCTATTCTATGTGTACTGTATATTGTGAGTGGGTCCCTAAGCTCAGTAAGTGACTGCAGCACAGAGCATGTGCAGTGAATCAGCAGAAAAGAAGATGGGGAGGTACTGGGGCATCTTTGGAGACACAGATCTTTACTGCTAAAATGCTGCAAACGCCTTTGGCTGGTACAGAAGCACAAAACATAGCTACTTCTTTAGCACAAAACATAGCTACTTCTTTAGTTTTAGCTTTAGTTCTCCTTTAACTGTATAACAAAATGTTATCAAAAAATAGCTACAGTTTTTTCCTGGCAATATGATTATTTGAAAATTATTATGTTAAATGTCGTTTCCAATTTGTCATCAAACTGCTCATTTTCTTTTGCCATGTTTTTCTATTGTCAAAGTAAGCTTACTTGATGTTTTTTCTTTCCTTTCCTTCATGCTGTCGTTTAGAGCCGTACAGAGAGACAAGTATGGGAGTAAAGTTAAACATTGCATATCAAATGTAATCTTTTCTTTAGTTCAATTTTTAATATAAAAAAACATTTTCTCATTAAGAACACTTCATTTTGATTATTTTCATCAAGAATCAATTGTACCTAAATATAAATTTAAATTAATTTCATATTGTTGTAACAAAGTAAAATTACAGTATATTAAAAACTGGCAAATGATTGGCAAATAAATATGGCAAACACCAACTAGAGGTTTTACTATGTGTTATATTTCTGAGTCACCAGTTTGTTTTAAGATTATAAAGATCTGCATTATTTTGTTTATTGCATGTCCATCACATTAATACAGCATTTACAAGAAACATAAATTATGAATGATGTACAGTTGTTGGATAAATTTAAATGTTTATCGTGGTACAAGATTAATAGATGTTTGGGTTATTTGCAAGTACTGTAAATGATCACCTACATGATTTGGCTAAAAAGTATGGTAAAAATAAAAATATTTTTGCAGGTAGGTTTATGTTTCATTAGGTTTGTTACAGAGGCTTGTTGAAAACAAAAAAATTACTGGAATTGACTCCCAGCAAAGTTTATAGGAATCTTATTGCATCAGTGAAATACTGTAAGTGACGATAGCCAAACACGGCCTCCTATTCTTTAGGCATAATCAGAACAGCTGGATGTGAAGAGGAACTGCTGTTTCACTTCTTTATCTGCCGATGCACCATGATCTAACCGACAGGGTGCATAGGCAGATGGACATTTGATTCCTGTCCATTCACAAAACCAACTGATAGTTATAGTAAGTTGATATCAGTCTATATCTGCGGGGGGGGGTATATGCATACAGATTATTGTACACAATTGTTTCATACAATTTTACCAGCTTAATGGGGTTAGTATTCTTTAAATTAACTGTATGATGTAGAGAGTCATTTTCTGAGACATTAACAGAATCGGCCATCACAACATCATCCAGCAGTGCATTCCACAACCTCACTGCCCTCACTGTGAAGAACCACCTACCCTGCGTCAAATGAAAGTTCTTTTCCTCTAGTCTGAAGGGGTGGCCTCTGGTGCAGTGATTCTCTTAATGGGTAAAAAGGTCCCCTGCTTTTTGTCTATAATGTCCTCTAATATACTTGTAAAGTGTAATCATGTCCAATCTCAAGCATCTTTTTTTCCATAGAAAACAACCCCAACCTTGACAGTCTACCCTCATTAAGTCTTCCATCCTTCTAACCAATTTAGTTGCACGTCTTTGCACACTCTTCAGCTCATTTATATCCCTGTGGCCACTAAAGCAAGTAAAGTACTGTCTTGCATAAGAAAGGGCATAAACGCAAGTGATGAAAAATTAAGGCTTGCAGCCCAAAACTACATTGCATACTCCGGATGAGGCCTTACCATATCTATAAAGGGGCAAAATTATATTTTCATCCCTTGCGTGTATGCCCTTTCTTATGCAAGACAGTACTTTATTTGCTTTAGTGGCTACAGAATGACACTGCCCAGAATTAGACAACTTGTTATCCATAAAAACCCTGGATCCTTCTCAGTTAAGGAAACTCCCAACACACTGCCATTTAGTGGATAACTTGCATTTATATTATTTTCGCCAAAGTGTATAACCTTGCATTTATCAACATATAACCTAATTTACCAGTTTGCTGCCCAGTTTTCCAACTTAGACAAATCACTCTGCAAAGTGGCAGCATCCTGCATGGAACCTGTAGTTATGCACAATTTAGTATCATCTGCAAAAATAGAAACAGTACTTTAAATGCCCATCTCCAGGTCATTAATAAACAAGTTGTAAAGCAAAGGACCTAGTACAGAGCCCTGCGGTACTCACTAATAAGACTGGTCCAATTAAAATATGTTCCATTTACTACCACTCTTTGTAGTCTATCTTTTAGCCAGTTCTTTATCCAGGTACAAATACTGTGTTCCATGCCAACATTCCTTAATTTAACCAGTAACCGTCTGTGTGGCACTGTATCAAATGCTTTAGCAAAGTCTAAGTAAATCACATCCACTGCACTCCCACAATCGAAGTCCCTGCTCACTTCTCATAAAAAGAAATTAAGTTAGTCTGGCAATATCTATTACGCATAAAACCATGCTGGCACAAACTCATAGTTTTATTATTTGCTATAAAGTCCAGTATTAACTTTATTAACCTTTATTAACGGTTTCGAATAGCTTTCCTACCACTGACCTCAGACTAACTGGACTATAGTTTTGAGGCTGAGAACGGGATCCCTCTTTGAATAGCGGCTCCATATTAGCAATTCACCAGTCTCTCAGCACCATGCCAGACGTCAATGTGCATGGAGCAGGTAGGAAAGAATAGTGTTAAAGGTTGTGCAGGTTTTTTAGAAAGTGAGTTAATGAGTATCGTAAAGTAAGTTTGTTTGGCTGTAGAAAGGCTGGTGTTAAAGGAGCACAGGGCTGATTTGTAGATCCAGAAGTCCAATTCAAAGCGGGATTTGCACCAGTGATGCTCAAGTGCACGTGACTATGAATAAATATCAAAATAACTAGAGAAAGCTTTCTCTGTGGCCTTTTGCCCCTACATATTGGCAGGCAAAATGTGTGAGCTAAGAAAGTTTCCTATTTAAGGAAGTTTAATATTGGAAATGTGCCCAATCCTAACACACTGCAGGATTCAAAATCCATCTTAACAAATTGTTAATATTAAGACTAATCTAAAAGATCTAATCTCCTTTATAAAGTTAGTAATCAGTAACATACTCTTATAGTAATGGATAGCATCTACATATTCAATTCGTTAATTTCTATAACATATTCATGACTACAGAAGACAGCAAAATATATCATGGTACTTGAGTTGCTGCCTCCTGAAAAATCAGAAATGAGCACTAAGATATGAAATACATTTTTGGAGGTCACGTGGTTCTAATAGCTTCCCCCCAGCAGATCACTGGATACACTCACTAAAATAATGTATTTAGCCAATAAGCAATTTCTAGATGGATGTAAATATACCCCCCAATATATACATATGCAACAAAACAATTATTACTTGTTACTCATCAGTTCATTTTCAACACGATAAATGGGGCGTTTTAAAGAATGGCTCACCTTTAAGTTAACTTTTAGTATGTTATAGTGTCCAATTGTAAGCAACATTTAATTGGTCTTCACCATTTATTATTTATAGTTTTTTTAAAATTATTTGTCTTTTTCTTCTGACTTTCCAGCTTTCAAATGGGGTCAATGACTCCCATCTACAAATGTATTTTTATTGCTACTTTTTATTAATCATCTTTCTGTTCAGACTCTACATCATATTAAAGTTAACTCAAAGGCAAACAACCCCTAAAAAGCAGATTTCATAGGGGAACTCCAATTCCCATCCCCTGCTGCCAATGAACACTGATAAACCTTAAAGGGGAACTATCGCAAAAAAGATTTATTGACCTCCTTGTACCTGATAAACGTTTCAGGTGTCCCAGCTTGAAAGCTTTAAAAACACTTCTTTTTTTAACCATCTCCACCAACATTTCTATTGAACCATAACATTGTTTACTAGTGAAATATACTGACATACATATTTATTAAGCAGCATTTTAAAAAATCTCATTTTTGTTCTTTGCATACACCAATGATCATTTTCTTTTTAACCTTTTGCCCAGTTGAAATCTCTACCCATAGGGAATCTACCCCCTCCCCATTGCATCAATGTTTATTTCTTTAGTGCATGGCATTAACCCTTTGTCTGCCAAGCACATACGGCATACATGCTGGCAGGCAGGGGCTGCAGAAACCCACTATTCTCTCTGCATCGGCAGCTTTAGCTGTCTCTGAAGAGAGTGGGCAGCATTGACAGCCCCCTGGGCAACGAGGCTGGGGGGCTGCCATGTCGGTCCTGCAACAGGATTGTCGCAGTGCCAACTTAGAAGCAGCAGATGGAGTTGATCTTTCTGCACTGCCCAACTTCCTGCTTTATCTGAGCCCGCCGATGCACTTACTACTTACCGAGGCTTGCAGACACACTTTTTGCATTCTTTATTTTTCACACTTATATAAACTTACAGATGCAGCCACTTTGGTTTGTCTGTTTGACACAGAATAACTAAACACAGATATCCCATTTATCTCATTTAACACAGAAAACTGCGTCACAACATCCCATCTAATTAAAGCATTCACCATTGTGAACAATGGAACTTTGGTATGCTAATGAAAAGGTTAAATGCATTAAATGAGTTAAGATGACTTAAGATAACACAGTTTCTTCAATTACCCCTGAGTCATGACGCATTTAACTCACAAATCCAAGTGGCTTCATCTGTATATACACACTTACACACTGTCACACAACTTTTAGAAGTAAACACACATGTATACACAAAAAAACTCACAAAGTTTCATTTTACCATTTGTGTTTTTTTACCCCTAATAACTGTTTATTTTGCCAGTGTGACTATTGGATAATCTATTTTGGCCACTAATTACACTGTTGGATCAGTATTATCAGATTATTTTGTTATTTCATTTACACAATTTTTGTGGTTTTATTGCAATTTTATCCCTTCATTGTTGTTTCTTATGTATTTTAGTATAGTTTCGCTGTTTGGTGCTTTGATATAGAAAGATGTATTTTACTTTGTTTGATCCATCGGAATCTGTGCTTTCCAAACATATATGGTTTTCTGTGGGTCTTTTTACAGTTTGGGGGTCTTACAGCACATAACGTCGGGGCTGTGTTTTCAGCAGCTGAGTTGGCCAGCATGAAGGTTCATATGTACATTTTTCATTTGGGGTCCGTACATACCACATACTTTGGTATATCTATGCATATTGGCCATAAAACTGTTCTATAGACCCTTTGCATCAATATTTTGGTGTTTTGCAATTCTATGTTAGAAATTCGGTGAGATAAATGTGGCCAATTACAATATTTTAGGTGATTTTCAGAAATGTCATAAAAACCTCTGGCTTTAGTGTAGCTTTGCAGTATGGTAGTTTGGAGTAGAAAAACATAATTAACTATTTGGATTCATCAGAATGTGTACTTTCCAAAAATATATGGGTTTGGGTGGTCTTTGTGCTGTTAGGAGGGTCTTATGGCACATAATACGCTGTCTGGTCTTTGTTCGCAGAAGGCGAATCGGCAGCAGAGAAAATTCAAATGCACAATTTTTATTTGGGGTCCGCACATGCCACCTGCTTTGGTATAGCTATACATATTGGGCATAAAACTGTTCCATAGACCCTTGGCCCTATTTCACAATTGTATGTAAGAAATTGGGTGAGATAAATGTGGCCAATTGTAATATTTTTAGTAAATTTTCAGAAATGTCATAAAAACCACTGCCTTTGCAGTTCAGTAGTTTGGAGTAGAAAGACAATTAACTATTTTGGATTCATCAGAATTAGTGATGGGCGAATTTGCGCTGTTTCGCTTCGCCGAAAAATTCGCCGGCATCTCGTTTTGACGCTGGCGCCCGTTTTTTTACTCCGGCGCCCGTTTTTGACGCCGGCGTATTTTTTCCGCGAATTTTCGTGGGCGTTTTGCGAATTTATTCGCTGGCGGCGAATCGCGCAAATTCGCCGCAAATTCGCACCTGGCGAATAAATTCGCCCATCACTAATCAGAATGTGTACTTTCCAAAGATATATGGTTTTTAGGGGGTCACCATAATTTTTGTACCTTTTATTCCACATAAAACTGGCATTGTTTAAAAATGTAAATGTAAGCCATCAAATAAGTATGCACAAGGTAAATTCTGGGGTCTGTACATGCCATGTACATTTAGACATAAATATTAGGACAGAGACAATTTTTTTTCTAATTTTGGTTCTGTACTTTACCACAATGAATTTTAAATTAAACAACTCAGATGCAGTGTGGTAAAGTACAGAACCAAAATTAGAAAAAAAATTGTCTCTGTCCAAAAACTTTCAGCTTTAATTCAATGAGTTGCATAAAAATGTGAGGAACTAAAGACTTTTTTTTAACACAATCACTTTATTTCAGGAGCTCAAAAGTAATTGGACCAAATAAAAAACTGAAAATAAATAATAATACTTGGTCGATAACCCTTTTGCTTGCAATGACAGCCTGAAGTCTTGAACTCATGGACATCACCATCTTCTGGGTTTCCTCATTTTTAATGCTCTGCCAGGCCTTTACTGCAGTGGCTTTCAGTTGTTGTTTGTTTGTGGGCCTTTCTGTTCGAAGTTTAGTCTTCAACAAGTGAAATGCATGCTCAATTGGGTTAAGATCAGATGACTGTCTTGGTCATTCAAGAATTTTCCACTTCTTTGCTTTAATAAACTCCTGGGTTGCTTTGGCTGTATGTTTTGGTTTATTGTCCATCTGTATTGTGAAATGCCTCCCAATCAATTTGACAGCATTTACTGTAGCTGGTTTATTAGGCTGCTTCTGTCCTGTGTCACATCTTCGATAAACACTAGTGTCACTGGCAGCCATGCAGACCCAAGCCATCACACTGCCTCCGCCATGTTTTATAGATGATGTGGTATGCTTTGGATTCCACGCCTTCTCCATAATCTTGCCATCATTCTCGTAGAGGTTGATCTTGGTTTCATCTGTCCAAAGAATGTTTTTCCAGAACTGTGCTGGCTTTTTTAGATTTTTTTTTGCAAAGTCCAATCTAGCCAGCCATGCACACCCAAGCCACCACACTGCCTCCTCCATGTTTTATAGATGATGTGGTATGCTTTGGACTCCACGGCTTCTCCATACTTTTTTCTTGCTATCATTCTCGTAGAGGTTGATCTTGGTTTCATCTGTCCAAAGAATGTTTTTCCAGAACTGTGCTAGCTTTTTCAGATTTTTCAGAAGTCCAATCTAGCCAATGAGCGGCTTGCACCTTGCAGTGCACCCTCTGTATTTACTTTCATGCAGTCTTCTCTTAGACTTGGATATCGATACACCTACCTCCTGGAGAGTGTTGTTCATTTGTTTGGCTGTTGTTAAGGGGTTTTTCTTTACCATGGAAATGATTCTTGTGTAAGTTTTGAGGTGATTTTTGGAAATGTCACCAAAATCGTGAAATTTAGGAAAGGTTTGCGGCTTGGTGCTTTGGACATGAATACCCAATTTGGATTCTGGGGAATGTGTACTATTCTTTTTTATAGAAAAGACCTTCACTGGCACACAGGATTTTTAGCTGCAGGGCAAGCCCATGCAATTTTTAATGCAGTGCAGGTGCAACGTTTCGGGGTCACGCCTTCTTTGTCAAGCATGCTTCAGTAACAAACCCGGGACTGTGGGCTGTCAAAATCAGGACTGTGCCACAAAAAATGGGACAGTTGGGAGGTATGCCCAAGGAAAAATCCGCCCAGTGCTCTAGGAACCCAAACTCTTGCTTCCTACATTAAGACTTGAGCCATGCATTTAGCTCCCTAAGCTCCCACTTTCTTCTTATACTTGCACGTGGCCATCCCTTAATATTAGAGCCTAGATCTCTGAACTCACTCTTTAAGGTCTTCCATCTATCATTAATTTTGTTGTTAGTACCAATATGTACTAAGACAGCTGGGTCATGCCCAGCCCCACCCAATAATTTGTCTTTCTGATCAACCACATGCAGAACCCTGGCAACAGTAAGTCAGCAAACTGTTCAGTTGAAGCAATCCAATGACAGATTACCCTATTCACTTTCCTAATAATTGAATCCCCAACAACCACAATCTGTTTAGGCCTGGCTCTGCTCTCCTTCCCACCACTACTAGAGAAACTAGTCTCCTGGCTGTTAGAGAGATCAGCCCCATCTATAAATTCCAATCTGGATGGAGTTCTCACTACCATCTTCTTCACGCAATCTGGCGAATCTGTTGGGATGTATAAACACTGGAGCAGCCTCCGTTTCCTTTTGCCCACACTAGATTTTCTAATGGTCACCTAGCAAACTGCTTTATCATCCTGCTGATGTTCTGTCCCACCCAAACTATCTGACCCGCTAGGACTCCTCTCAAGAGAGTGTTGCAATTTGCTGCTCTAAATTATTTAGAAAATATAGATTATAATTAAAATGGCGATGTTTATTGGTCAACCATGCCAATACATACATATTAAAAACACATTAAAGCCCTAAGACAAAGTAATAATGTTATCACAATACTGTAAATAATAACTGGTGTTAACATTGAAATAAAAAGTCCACCAAAAATGAATATGTCAGCAAAACATTGTCACTCATACTTGTAGGCTTAATATAATATTTCAAGGAGAGATGCATCAGCTGCTGACTAATTATATATATATATATGCACCATTGTAATTAAGCTTGTTTCCTCAAACAGGAATGAGTGTTCAGTATACGGTAAGTCACAAATAATGTCTTGTGTACCAAAATTAGTCTCCTATTGATATCCAAAATACTTCAGTATAAGATCAGTGTGTTGCTTGTATCCTTGGGTGCATGGACTTACTAGAGTTATAATTCAATGCTTAACAGCATATTGAATAAGATCATATTATGTAGCATTAATACTACCGCCATCACAGATGTGATATAGATATTGAACACCAACTATTCTATACACCAATGTAAGTTATGTTAAGACCTCCATCTTATTACATCCAACAAGCAGTTTTGCTTGGTATGCGCCTGGGGAGAAACCATTCCTGGGAGATTCTGTGCACATGATCAGAGAAGGGCCCCTCTTCCACAGGGGTCTTCACTTCCAAGTGATATATAATTGTTTGTGTCACAGGAGGAAGGGATGGCCTGCTTGCTTCCCTAGGCCCAGACTTTGTGTCCTTTCCACAGATCTGGGCCGGTCGTTGGCCCAAGAGCCAAAGCATGACAAGTGGTGTTACACTTTGGGAAGGCCTGTGAGTGCTGTCAAAAATGCTATATTGTAACTTCTGATCTACAGCCAAATATTAGCCCTGTGCATTATAATTGTTTTATTGAATACGTTTATAACAGAACTCTTAACCTTTTCACCCAAATATAGTCTTACTTTCCCCATGTGCCCCAAGCCAATATCGAGGCAATATGTAGTGAATATATTTCCCCCTAATGTTTTGTGCATTACTTTTTTGCCATTCATTATTCAAAATTAGAATTTTCAAAAAAATTTTATGGTCAAAACTGTAAAATTTGACTAGGGCGTTATTAAAATTCAATTCTAGTTTTTTTTTAAAAAAAATCAAATTAGAATATAAGGATATTATAACTCACAGAGTAGTTCCGTGACTATATAAAAGCACAAGGCCAAAGGCTGGCGTTTTTTCACATTTTAAAGTGGGATTCTTGTAACTGTTGAAAAGTTTTGTTAAAAAAATATTTTAATATTTTTTAACCAATTGAGGGGCATGCCACATTTGTTTTAGGGTGGGCTTATGCCTAGGACAATAGAAGATCTTTTTTGCCTTTATTTTGCTTCCTTGGACATTTTTAATAATACGTGGCCACTTCAAGCATTTGCACCAACATCTCTAATAAAGACATATATAAGACCTATGTGTACCCACCCTATTCAAACTGACCTAAGTGTAAGTGTACTAACTAAGTTAGCAAAAGTTCACTACGAAATATTCAGGCTGATGAATTAACGCTAGTGAAACTTTGCCAGGGGTTGCCTGCCAATATGCAACTTTGTATTTTAGTGAATTCGTGTAGTGGTAGCGAATTAATGGCTGGCAAAGTGGAGCGAAGTGTGGCAAAGCCTTTGCAGGTGAAAATTTGCCCTTTAGTGAATTTGCCCCATAGTATTAAGGCAATTAAACAAAGAAAACAAAGCAATACATCTTAAAGCAGAGTGAACAAAGTTGATTTGAACTGAGCCCAAATAAAGAAGAAGAAGATGGGCTGTCAAGATCATTAGCCAGGACACCTGTCCTGTATAACCAGAAACAGCGTCAGCAGCAGATGAGTTGTCAGAATAACTGGAAACTGGACTGTTGCCACGGAGACAGAAACAGGTAGCAGGACCAAATGATGGCTTGACTGTTTATCTAATTTACATAAGCGTCCAAATCTTCCCAGTCCTCATTATTACAAAAATCAACACTCATTCTCATCAGACACATACTCTCAGTCAGAATTTACTTCATTATAGGCATAAAAGGTTTTTTGAAAGGTTTTTGAAACATAAAAAGCTAAGAATACCTCTGAACAAGAGCAGTAAGCTGAAAAGTCTGTACAAAATCAGGAACTGCAATCAAACTCAATGTGGGAAAATAGAGGAAACTAGACATAAATCCCCAGTAAAGGTTGCCTTTAAATAAGAAAAATAAAGTAACAAGGTTCTATAAAGTGGTCATTTTCAACAATACAGCATTCTACCCACTCTTGAGCTTCACATTCTAAAATATACTACATAATAAGTCAAAGAAACAGGAGCTTATTTGACTCAAAGAAACAGGAGCTTGTTTGAAAAATGGAGCAGCAGCAACATTTTTACATAAGTAGGAAACTTATAAAATTAATCTTCTTCATCTTATACATCTTAACAGAGTTGTTAACAAACAAAATACTCCGTGTATAAAAACAGTTTTATGTATCCCTCCCTTTTGCCACCTTTCTCATTGGGTCTCATCATAAAAATTCTCTGGTACGGTGATCCTCTTTATGGGTAAAAAGGTCCCCTGCTATTTGTCTATAATGTCTTTTAATGTACTAAAGTGTAATCATGTCCGTGCGCAAGCGCCTTTTTTTTCCAGAGAAAACAACCCCAACCTTGACAGTCTACCCTCATAATTTAAATCTTCCATCCTCTAACCAGTTTAGTTGCACGTCTCTGCACTCTCTCCAGCTCATTTATATCCCTCTTAAGGACTGGAGTCCAAAACTGCACTGCATACTCCAGATGAGGCCTTATTATTATGTTTTCATCCCTTGAGATAATGCCCTTTTTTATGCAAGACAGAACTTTATTTGCTTTAGTAGCCACAGAATGACACTGCCCAGAATTAGACAGGTGAGGGAATATACTGACATCTATATTTATTAAACAGCATTTTGAAAACTTCCCATTTTTTGTTCTGTTTAACCCTGTGAAAAGCATATTCATGCCAAAGAGGCAATGCCCTTGAAATGGGTGTTTCAAATGACCCCAAATACACCAGTAAATTATCAAAATCTTGGTTCCAGACCAACAAGATTAATGTTATGGAGTGGCCCAATGACAACGTTTTATTAAAACACACTATTGGTGGTTTACTGAGTCCCAATATTGCCATGGGGATTAATGTAGTGTTATACTGAAGAAGTGTGAAGTTTCCCCGTGGCATGTTGACTATGTCTTGAGGTGATAAGGACTCTGCTATGTATGGCATACTACGAGCTGTGAAAGGAGAATGTGTGCATACCCAACAATCAGTTATATTTAGTGTTGATGCTGCCATAACATGTATTTTAACAAGCGTATTATCATTAGGCTCAAACAGTTGTGTATACAAGTCTCTTTTGACAACCTTAACCTGATCGGTTGACGACACATTTGCCTCAGAAGTTGGTGAGGCTGCTGTTGTGTTGCCTTGTGAGTTGTCGTTGCCTGCAGACTTTATGAGTGCTATCGTCAGCACAGCAATGAAGATAATGATGTGCAGTACAGAGGCACAGATGATAAGTCTTTTATCTGGCTTTGGGCCAAAGCATCTGGCACACAGAGACATGATGGTGCTGCTGAGGATCTTCACCCGATGGGGACCTACGTCTTTTGCACTGCACGTTAGGGTCCCTGGGACTTAGGTGGTGGAGGGAAAGAGGCGTTATTATGTCCTACAATTCCCCCCCACTTACACCGCAGGTGGAAGTTGAGATTTCGGTTGCCCTTCAACCTTTACAGCTGTTTCTGTGACTAGGAGTACCTGGAATGGTCATTTTCAGCGAGGTTGAAGATCTTTGGCACTGTGTCTCCTCATGAGGATCCAATCTCCTGGAATGAGAGCATGTGGTTCCAGAACATCCGCTGGATCTGGTAATGAAGAATAAACTCGAGAACACGAGTTGGTCAGTTCCTTATGTAACTGAGAAACATATTCAGTCATTCTTCCATAGTTCATGCAAAGAAGATCAGCAGGAGGAAAGTATTGAGCCATGCGGGCTGGTCTCCCAAACAATATTTTGTGTGGGGAGAGTTTACTTAGCCTTTGGGGAGTGTGCATGACAGACATAAGCACTATATCAAGGGCCTCTGGCCACACAAGTTTAGTCTCTGCACATACTTCATTTAGCCTGCTTGTAATAACACGAATCCCAATGTCTTTGTGCAGATTAATTTCACTACCTGTCCCGTGAAACGTGTACCTTGATCAGCGGATAATACCTCAGGCAGTCCATAACTGCAGACAATCTCTGCACTTAACTCTTTAGCTATAGCTTCATCTGAAGCTTTTACAATGGACCCAGGGAAGTGGTCAACACAAACAATTACATATTCATAGGTAAAACATTGAGGTAACTGTAGGAAGTCTATCTGCAATACCTGAAATTGTTACATTGCTTTAGGTCAGTGTTTGATAGGGGTTGGAATAGTCTTACCTAGAATATATTGCAAACAAATAAAACATACTTATACATAATTGGCTGCAATAGACGAGAACCCGGGGGCAAACCACATTCCTGACACTACATCACATATCCCCCCTTAAAAAGTGTGGGTGAGATCATGTGAGGCAGCAACCAAATATGGTAACAGAGCACGGGGTGCAACAGGGCAATCACCTAAATGCCAAACAAAAAAAACATCAACATTCGGAGTATGTGTACATCTGGCTTTAAGCCAATGTTCCTTCTCCTCAGGTTCCATTTGGTCCTGAAGGGCTGATAAAACAGCACTAGAGGGAACAGGTAGAGTTGGTTCTTTTACAACACATGCAGTAAACATTTTATAATACAATGCTGCCTGCTTTGCAGCTACATCAGCAGAGGCATTATCTTGTGCTACACGGTCCGAGGACCCAGTGTGGGCTTAGTACTTAATGACTGCAACCTGTTTTGGTAGTCGGTTTTGGCACTACTGGATGGGCGGCAATAAGAACTTTGTTAACTGCTCTGAGGTCCTGAACAAAACGCCACTCATTCTTGCCGGGCTTTGTAATTGGCAAGATGGGCATATGTACAGGGCTAATCCTATGATTTAACACTCCCTTATCAAGTAACCCTTGAATTACTAGGCAAATCCCCTATACCTTCGCCCTGGACAGTGGGTACTGTGAGATTTTGGGCGGGGGGGGTCTACTTGTATGGACACTGGTGGGATGGATGACATGAACCCAACATCTGTTGGTGATAAAGCCCACAAATCACTTGAAACACATTGTAATTTAGGAGGTACAGTATCTTCCTCCTCAGAAATTTCCTTTAGTGACAGAAGATTAGCAGTATCTAGTGCATTGGTCATCTCAGACACTTATGGAGGCAGGACAGGCACAAATACTGCATCCGGATTACAGTATATGGTGCACACTGGTTTAGAAAGGATGTCCCTACCTATGAAACTGTCAGGGATGGAGGCACTTAAAAGAAAGGCAGCTTTTGTGGATACAGGACCAATGGACACTTCCGATGGGCTTGTTTCTGCCATAGGGATAGAATGTCCTCCAACTCACACTGCCGTGACTACATTACCAGATAATGGCAGGTTTGAGTGAGTCTTTAAACTGAGCGGGCAGCACCAGTATTCACTAAACAAAGTTAGGGTCTTTTAATTAATAAACACTTCAATTAGGAGGTCTGGATGGTGATTAGAAGTGTTTGGAAATACTGGTACCGGGGCTGCGTCGCACCTTCAAGCAGGATTTATGAGGGGTGCATTGGAATGTGAAGGGGCTGCATCTCCTGCAGGGAAAGGGCTTTCTTTGGGGATATGCACTTATGTGCGTAATGCCCTTGATTATTACAATTAACACAAACAACTGTCTTTTTGTCACGGTTATCTGACCTGTTCTGCTGTCTGTTGGTTATTGTTTCTGGAGTTTTGGGAATTATCCTGGAAGTTGTTAGACTGTTGCTGAACGAGTAACACCTGCTGGGGCTTAAGACAGGAGTTCTCAACTTGTGGCAACGGCAATTATCTTTTCTAACTTCTTATGCTTCCAGGCAAGACTATGTATGCTGAGGTTACTTTGAGGATCATTTAGTAGTCCTACCACAAAGGTAATAGCATACTGGACAGCAGACTCTTTGGCATCTTGGTTAAATTTGAAAACTATTTCCCAAGAAGCTTCTAAAAGAAAAAAAAAATTTGGTGCTTACTGTACTTTTCAGAGCATGTAAACAGACTCCGACTTGGGCTGGGTCAACAGGGTTAGTATCTCAATACATTTTGTCTAACATTTGGTAATCTCCTGGACCACACACTTTGAGTACAAATAATATATTGGTCTAATTAGGCTTATGAGCACCATTGACACACAAGAGTTCCTGTGCAAATTTGTGTGGATTAGTATGGGGCTGTGGAACATCTTGAAAACTCCTTCTAAGATCTGTGTGTTTTTAGTTAGACGTACTTCTGCAGCGTCCCCTGTCGCCCCCCTTTTTCTCTGCTTTGTATTGTACGGGCGGGGTAGAGCTTAGCTGTGGGGCTGGGGACAGCCTGCTCGTCTGTATCTGAGCTATAACTTCCAGAGAACATTTCTCTGAGCTGTTTGTCTTTTTGGTGTAAATTTTTCACTGTTCTCTATTATCTAACTTAACCCTTCTGCTATCAACTTTTCTTGTTTCTCTCTTTGCTTTCTAGCTTCCTTTGATTCTTAGGCACTTTCCTGACTTTCTAGGACACATACTTGACCATTTACCTCTTTTGCTGCCTCTCTCTTTCTATTAGCTATTACGGGAAAACAACCCATCATAGAGTGGGGAGGCTGACGGCTCTATGTATGCCTTATGAGTTACAACCACTCAAGTCTGTGGGGCTAAAGCTTCTGATATATCACTGCTGTGCTGCGTATGTACTTAAATGCTTGTACTCTTGTCTGGTGATCCCATGTATCATTGGGAGGAATGGCAAATGACTTACTCTCTGTAAGTGTACTCCACTTAGGCAAGTAAGCCACTACATCTTTGCCATATTTAACAGCAATCACACTACCTGGTGATTGCTCTACAGTCACTCTGCCTAGCGACTGTCTTGCGCTCACTCTCCTTGGTGAACGCGCAGAGGTGATCAGCCTCTGTTCACAATCCTCCCCACTAGGGCGAGATGCTCCTAACGGAGTCTTACACTCATTCTGGCCAAATGCCTTAGTGAGCCTATTTCATCTCAACTAAAAAAATGCCCTCTTCCCTCAAGTACGCATACTATCTTGGGGTATACTGGGGTCTGACCAGGTTAGTACAATTCTTATAAGCAGCAAAAGTATAGAAAAGTTAGAACTTTTTCACTTTGCAATTAGTCCCCAATCACATGCACATTCATACAGGACACATGGTTAAGACAAACATAGATACCTCGCGTGATCACCTTGGGTCAGGCTGCTTGCACAGCAACACCCTGTCCGTTTGGAACCGGAGAAGAAAGGAGACAGAACAAGGTATGCTTACCCTGTGTGGCCACTCCTGTCCCGTCAGTGTCTTGAGCCTGCCCGCATTATCTCCACCAATTGTTAGGGAATAATCCAAAGACCGGAGATCACCGAGGTAAAAGGAATAATCCAAGTTTATTATTTATATAATAAACATACACAAGCTCCGTGGGTTCTGATACACAAGTAGGTCAGAACTGAGAAACAAAAGATTGACCACACATTATATACCCTTCAGGAGAGGAACTTCAATGGGAAAAGGCCTCCCTAGGGAGAAAAGGGAGTATTGCCAATTATCTATCATAGTGTCTCAGTGTACAATTATCTAGTGTTAGCTAGCTATGTGAACGAGAAGGGAGTAACATAGTGGGAGAGCTTCAAGGCCAGGGCACCTTGTTACTGAGAACAAAAACATAACAGTAATACGAACCTTCTCACAGATGTTACACATAACCTTGGACGGTTTAGAAGGGCCTCATGGGCACTTAGAAACTGTTCACTCCATTAAGGGGGGCCAAGCAAGGCCTGCAAGACTTTTCCTTCCACAATATCAAGGGAAACTATTACCCCTGGGTAGCCCCCCAGTCGGGCTAAGTCAATATTGGTGTATAATCTTCGTGTATTAATATTAGTTGCCCACCCAGGCATAAAAGCAGACTGATCAGGGTGCACTACAGAGGTGATTACTTTTGTGAGGTGGTTGGCTAGCACTTTCTCCAGGATCATTACAGCGTCATTACAGAAGATGGGCCTATAAGCTGCACAGTCCAGCAGGTCACCAACTTTTTTAGGTATCAGAACTATTTCTATTTTTGCAGATGATACTAAATTGTGCAGAACTATAGGTTCCATGCAGGATGCTGCCACTTTGCAGAGTGATTTTTGTCTAAGTTTGGAAACTTGGCAGCAAACTGTAAAATGAGGTTCAATGTTGATAAATGTAAGGTTATGCATTTTGGCAAAAATAATATAAATTAAAGTTATACACTAAATGGCAGTGTGTTGGGAGTTTCCTTAAATGAGAAGGATCTAGGGGTTTTTGTAGATAATAAGTTATCTAATTCTGGGCAGTGTCATTCTGTGGCTACTAAAGCAACTAAAGTTCTGTCTTGCATAACAAAGTGCATTAACTCAAGGGATGAAAACATAATTATGCCTCTTTATAGGTCCCTGGTCTGGCCTCATATGGAGTATGCACTGCAGTTTTGGACTCCAGTCCTTAAGAGGGATATAAATGAGCTGGAGAGAGTGCAGAGATGTGCAACTAAACTGGTTTGATGGATCGATGACTTAAAATATAAGGGGAGACTGTCAAGGATGGGGTTGTTTTCTCTAGAAAAAAGGCACTTGCAAGGGGACATGATTACACTTTACAAGTACATTAGAGGACAAAAGCAGGGGACCTTTTTACCCATAAAGTGGATCACCCTACCAGAGGCCACCCCTTTAGACTATAAGAAAAGAAATTTCATTTGATGCAATGTAGGTGGTTCTTCACAGTCAGGATAGTGAGGTTGTGGAATGCACTGCCATGTAATGTTGTGATGGCTGATTCAGTTAATGCCTTTAAGAATGGCGTGGATGATTTTTTGGACAGACATAATATCAAAGGCTATTGTGATACTAAACTCTATAGTTAGTATAGGTATGGGTATGTATCATTTATGTGAAAGTATGGAGGGGTGTGTGTATGGATGCTGGGTTTTCATTTGGAGGGGTTGAACTTGATGGACTTTGTCTTTTTTCAACCTGATTTAACTATGTAACTTAATATGTTACTATAAGTGCCTCCTTAAGGGAATGGGGTAGCATATCGACCTCCGGTGCTGTTTCATATAGGTGACGTAGTCTAGGGGCTATATTATCTAGATTGAGCTTGTACCAGTCTATTGGGATGCCATCCAGTCCCGACTTCTTACCCGGAGGAAAGGATGAGATAGCATCTATAATTTTGGTGATTGATATTGGCTCTTCCAGTGAAAGACTTTCATGTGATGTCAGGGTTTCCAAGGGGATGTTATTCAGAAAGCCACTTAGGGTTTGGTGCGGCATAGTGGCTGTGGATTTGTAGAGGTTATGGTAGTATTGAACAAAGGCTTTGTTAATGCCTCTAGGGGTATCCTGCAGGAGACTGTATCTGTGTGATTGGGTGGGGAAAGTGGATTTCCCTGAATAAAAAGGACAGCAGCTTGCTCCCCTTGTTACCTTTCTCAAAGAGGAGGTGATTAGTGTGCAGAAGCTTTTTTTATTTTGTCAAGTAAATGAAGATAGATGGCCTATGCCGTCTGTTGATGGTGATTTGGAGATGGATCTCTAGCAAATTCCCCCTTTGCCAATCGTATGTCCACCTCCAGCTCCTCTGATTTTTGGTTAAGCTTTTTCCTGTGGCTGGATACAGCCCTGATACAGGAGCCTGTCAAATATGCCTTAGAGGTTGACCCTTCATTTAGCAGCCAATATTCCACCATTTCTTTAATCAGATGGTCTTTTACCTCTGGGACATGTAGCCATTTTGGGTGTAGTCTCCACTGCATTGGGCTGGTCACACCCTGGGGCTGTAGAGTAAGGGAGAGGGGGTGTGGTCTGATATACCATTTGGAAGATTAGCGGCACTGTCTACCTCTGCCAATAAGTGCCTGAAAATTAGAGCCAAATCAATTCTAGATTCCTCATTGTGGGAGGCCGAGTAGCAGGACTACACTTTCTGGGTTGGAAATTTATGTCTCCATGGGTCTATAAAATTATACATATTGCAACAGTTGGTTAGTGGGCTAGTGGTCACATCTGTTGAGGCATGCCTGTCCAGCGTATGAGACAGGACTAGGTTTAGGTTGCCCATTAATATCAGTGATGCCAGGTCCCAGCTGCTAATTTTAGCCAGTATTAGAGAGAGAACCTCTGGTGGAGGAAGGTAAACGTTGGCAATACCATAAGGTTTGGTTCCCCATAGGCACCTCTTGAGAACATATCTACCCTGTGGGTCGGTACATATTTGCTGAATCAGTATATTAGCAGATTTACCAATAAATAGGAGGCATGAAGTACCCTGGCCACGCATGCTTTTTTCAGTGTCAGGACCCTACTGCCCACAAGGTGTCTCTTGTAATACCCCTACTTCCCTTCCTGACTGTCACAAACCTTCCTCCCTCACTAGCCTTCATTGCCCCTTCTCCTCCCCCCACTCCACTAGCCCCTGCCAGTGGTTGCTCTGGGAGCCTCCTATCCTCCCCCTCGTTTGCCACTGCTCTCAGTGCTGCAAGTTTACCCCTTAGAATCTGAAGTTCTGATTCCAAGATGAAAACCCACCGACATCTCTCACATGTAAATACTGCATGGAACTGCTGCTCCAACACCACATACATGTGACAAGACACACTGAGTGATACCAGCAAACCCACTTGCACTCATATTTACACTGGGTACTTAAAATCTCCCAAATGCAATTCCTCACAAACGCCTTTTTATTTTTAAACGCCTTAAGGTTTTTAACGCTGCTAAACACTTAATTTACATGCAACACTCTCTTAGCAGCTCCCACACTCGCTTATGACTCTCAGAGAAAAAGCTTTCAAGCACAGAACACAGAGCCTGATCAGAATTTACCTGATTAACTTCTTACCCTTAATTAGCAGACAGAGGGAAAGAGAGAGGAAAAAAATGCTGTTTGCTACCAGCAGTAAAACAACCCCTTATCAACTTTTTTTTTTAAAAAAAAAAACAATAGTTCCCCTTAGAAATAATTTCAGGATTTAACAACAGAAAGAAAATAAAAACACTAACTGTATCTACCAGTTTACCCCAAACAGAAAAAAGAAAAAGATGTTTGTCTCAGTCAGATACACTCAGGGCACAGCAGTCATCAGTCAGGGACAGCAGTCTGTATTTTGTACTTACTCCCTTCTTGCACCCAGCACTCCCAGCATGCACAGCAAACACCAACGCCTTAAAGGGAATCTGTCGTCATTTTAAACTTTTTTTTTTTTTGCATTTTTATAAAAAACACACATCCATAAACACTGTCTGGCAAATGAAATGTTAATCCACAAATCCATGCATAAGTTTAGTTTGTATTTTGTCATGGGGGCTTCCATTTCTGCTCATTACACATTCATCCTGTGCTGCTCTAACAGCAGGCACAGCATTACCTGTGTGTTTGGAGGCAGCCACTCTGCATACCTCCAAACTGTCCCTTTTTCGGAGGGACAGTCCCTCTTTTGACAGCTCAACCCGCAGTCCCTCATTTGTACTGGAAAGTCCCTCTTTTCTCTGCACTGAACAGCCAGAAATTGGCTTTTAGCAGAAAGCCCAGAACAGGTAACAGGTGCAAATAAGATACTTTGTAACAATTTTGAGACAAAAACAGTTTAGATAAGGAGAAATATTTTCAAACTTTCATAACCTGCCAAGTTTTGTAAAACAAACATGATAATTAGGGGGTGTGGCCACAGAAAGGGGTGTGGTCGAAAAATTGGTGCGCTATGTGCGGAGAAAAAATTTTTGTCCCTCTTTTTACTTCCAAAATGTTGGGAGGTATGACTCTGTTATGAAAAGCCAGGTCGCACTACTACATGAGAATCTAGCTGTACACTCCCCCTCCCCTCTCTGCCCATGAGTGTGATGTTTGGAGGAGAGAGGTCACATGGTTTGCAGGGAAGCAATTACTTTCACTTTCCTACGTTCTGCTCTATAGCTGCACTAGCAGCCCCTCCTCCCACAGACACTATCAAAGCTCCTGCTGTTCTGTAAGTTTATTCTCTGCATTCCTTTGGAGGGGGGAGCTTTCTCTCCTTGCTGCCTTCCTAGTTAGTTTTACTGGTTACTAGATGAGGTAAAGGAGCTGTGAGTTCCCTCTGCTATCCACCTCACACAGACCTTGCTCCTTTCCTGCCTGCAATACTTCTTTTTTCATTAACTACTTACTGCCTCCTTTCTCCTGAGCTATTTTAACCCTTCCTAGACTTCCTCCTAAGTTTTCCTGGTTTTCAAGTATGTCCTCCTTATTTTATCCTTTTTTCTATTCCCTGTCATCAGTCCTGGGAGTGTACTCCTGTGTTTCATTTTTGTATAAACAAATATAATAAAGTATCTATATAAAATATTTTTCCCAGTGCCCAAAATGAATTGTGTGTGTGTGTGTATATATATTTATTTATTTTTGAAACGTAAGTGGGGGCAGTGATCACAGGACTATATTATTATTTATATGTTTGTATGCAGGATTTCAGTCCTTCTGAAGTGGTGTCAGTGGGAGCTTCTCTTGATACCTGCCTATTGTTCAATTGACAGGCTCAGCACACAAGGCTCTATTTACATTACAGCAGCTTGTAGGAGGGAGGGGTAATGACATCACTCCAACTTGCAGTGCAGCAGTAAAGTGTGACTGAAGTTTATCAGAGCACAAGTCACATGACCTGGGGGCAGCTGGGAAATGTCAAAATGTCTAGCCCCATAGCAAATTTTAAAATTAGATATAAAAAAATCCATTTCTTGTTTTGAAAAACGGATTTCAATGCAGGATTCTGCTGTAGTAGCACTATTAACTGATACATTTTGTAAAAAACATGTTTTTCCACGACAGTATCCCTTTAAGGTTTTTAACTCTGCTTAACACTTAATTCACATGCAACACTCGCTTATGACTCTCAGGAAAAAGCTTTCAACACTTGGCTTTCTCTTTAAAATAAGCTCTACAGATACTTTCAGTTAATGTAAATACGTTTTAATTGATTAAGAGGGGATATCTTTTTCTTCCAACTAACAATTTGCAGTAGACTGATTCAAGTCAGATGCTTATCTTTAATCACTCCATTGATTCCAGAAGATAGATGATTTTCCCTTTAACACAGCATGAGATCATAACAATTTAAGGGCTTGAGGACAGGTGTGACCCAATCCCAAATCAAATACAACAGCTCACTCAACAGCTACACAACCAAGCTGATATCTTGGACGACTACGAAAATCGCCAACGAAGAAATATCCTGAGAATAATTGGCCTGCCCTAAAAAGCAGAGGGCAACAACCCTGTGGCCTTTATTGAGAGCTGGATCAAGGCAAATCTGGGTACTTACTCACTATCTGCTTTCTTTGTGATGGAACGGGCTCACCGGGTCCCGGGTAGAGCCCCAATTCCTGGGGCACCCCCAGGTCTTTCCTGCTATGCCTTCTGAACTATAGAGACCACAACGCCATACTGGTCATGGCGAGAGACAAGTGAAACCTCACTCATGAGGGGAGCAGGATAGCCATATACCCGGACTACTCCTCAAAACTGCATAGGAAACAGAGCAGCTTTGTGGGAGTCAAGTGATGGATGAAAGAGCAACAGCTGAAAGTCTATGGGGGCTAAGCCACTTTAAATACAGGCCAGACGCCAATCAATGGAAAACCCATGATCTGTGATAGACTTGTCCCCCTTTTTGCACCCCCGAGCACGAGGGTTTCTGTGAAGCATTGACGATCTCCCGATGGGCTATAATGAGGGGTTTGCTGTAATGGACTCATGCTCTGGTTATTATCAGGTGCCTATGGTGCCTGAGGATCAGGACAAGACTGCATTTATATGCCCCTTAGGATTTTATCAGTTCACCAGGATGCCCCAAGGCATTTGTGGGGCCCCAGCTACCTTTAAGAGACTTAATGGAGAAGGTGGTGGGGGACATGTCACCCCAAGAGTGCCTGGTGTTTCTGGATGATATCATTGTGTTTGGAACTACCCTAGAGGAGCACGAGCAGCGATTGATGAATGTGATTGACCGGTTAATAGCTGAAGGACTGAAACTGTCAATCGACAAATGTAAGTTTTGCTGCTCCTTAGTAACCTATGTAGGCCATGTGGTCTCTGCAGAAGTGATAGGAACTTATCCCAGCAAGATAGAAGTGGTGGCAACCTAGCCCAGACCCCAAAATGTCACTGAGCTGATATTTCTTGGGTTTTGTGGTTACTACAGGCGGTTTGTAGAGGGGTATTCAAGAGTGGCTCATCCTTTAAATGAATTGCTGAAGCTTGCTAATGTGCATGGCGTAGAGACAAAAAGAGTTGTTAAAACCCCTTTTGGTGATAGGTGGGGCTCAGCCTGTGAGGAGGCCTTTGTTCTATTAAAGAAAAGGCTGACAGAAGCTCCTGTATTGGCTTATGCTGACCCCCACAGGCCATATACCCTCCATGTTGATGCCAATTATGAAGGATTAGGAGGTGTCCTTCACCAGAAATACCCAGAAGGGCTGCGGCCAGTGGCCTATCTTAGTAGGAGCCTGATACCCAGTGAAAAGAATTATCCTGTGCATAAACTGGAATTCCTGGCTCTCAAGTGGGCCATTGCAGATAAGTTGCATGACTACTTCTATGGAGTAGAGTTTGAAGTAAGAACAGATAATAATCCTCTCACATATATTTTGACTAAACTTGATGCCACAGGGCACCGGGGGTTAGCTGCACTGTCAAACTACTCTTTCACCCTCAAGTGGCGTCCTTGGGAGGATCAAAGCAGGAATGTTATCTGGGAGAAGGACATAAAATCTGGGGTCTATCAAAGAATAGCCTGTCCACTACTGTGCTCATGTTTGTACATGTGGGCATACTTGTATCTCCCTCCATGCCACCATATGTTCAATTCTTTTGGACCTTTGGTATAAGATGTTTGAGTGGGCCTATAAGAGTATTTCAATACCATAGGACCCAGTGTTATGATCAAAAAGAATGTTTTATGTTGTGTTTATGTGTGTTTGCTTCATGTTATCACATTTTGATAGCAGTGGTGGGGGTGGTGCAAACGGCTGCCAGGCAACAGGTGTGGCTCCTTTTTTTTAATTTAAACTGTTGGTCTTTTCACTGCACTGTTTTCCTTGACAAAGGTTCCTGTGTGGGACTCAAATGTTGGATTAATAAACCTTTTTGTTCATTTATAAAACTATGTTCATGCTTTTTGTGCAAATCCTGTGAGTGCCAACAGCATGGTCAGACATATGATGCTCTATATAACCATTGCTTCCCTCGGTCTGCAGAATAGGAACACCCAGAGGTCTGTGATGACCCTTCAGGAGACTGAAGATGAAATACTTTATGAAGGTTGTGGAAGAAATGCTGAGCTTGTACACATTGAACCCTTGACCACAGATTTGCTTGATCCTCTTTATACATGTATCATTAGCTTGTCTATGTATTTGATTTCTTATCTTTACTACATGAGCCCATAACTGTATACAAATCTTTAGGTGAATGGCAACATTTGGATTGTTACATGTGAATGGCAACACGTTTCCATTGTTACATTGGTGTTTGTGGTGCCCTTATCATTTGAATGGGGAAGGGTATGTACTGTGTACCCTCCTGTTTGTTTCCCTTCACAAGTAGTGAATTGAGATTTAAATAAATGTGTAATGTGAACTTCGGGTTCACATTATAGCAAATTACCTTTGAATAGCTGGGTTATGAGCAGTGTCTTTACAGAGGCATGGCGGTGGAAAAACCCAAACAAAAAAGAGTTTTCCTGCTATTCAGTTACACACAAGTCTCACTCCCATATAGACTTAGTTTTTGTATCCCCAGATGTCCTTCCTAAACTGAACATGATAGAATATTTGTCCAGGGGCATTTCGGATCATTCTCCCCTTATACTCACACTAGTTTTACATGCAGACCCGATAGATAAAGTGTGGAGACTCCCGGCACATTGGATAGGCACAACTAAGATAGAGCCCATTGTCCAACCTACCCTGGCACAGTACTCGCATGTGAACACTGACACGGCAGATCCTTATATAGTCTGGGATGCTTTTAAAGCCACGGCAAGAGGAACATATATTTTGGTAATAAGTCAGGCAAAAAAGTCCATAGGGGGTCTGATTGAAACTTTGGAGGCAGATCCCACTTCTAAAGAGCAGGCATATTTAGCTGACCCCACTGATGAGACCAGAAACAAGTGGCTACAAGCATCGCGTTTACATGCACTGGCCAATGTAGAACAGGTGAGGGCACACTTTCAACAGCAATCGCACAGGCTCTTTGAGCTGGGAGACAAGGCAGGGAAATTACTGGCCATGCTGTTGAGAGATGAGCATAACACAGCTTCTATTCCCTATATTGAAAACAATGTTGGGGAACTTATTACACAACCCGCCATATTGTAGATGTATTTCGACAATATTACCAGGAATTATATGCCTCTAATGTGACGTACTGAAACACAACTGTTGGAATATCTGGGAGCCATCCTGCTGCCATATCTCTCTGAAACCACGAGGGAGATGCTAGACCGACCTATCACACTGGAGGAAGTTGAAACAGTGATCAGGTCTCTCCCCACAGGCAAGGCACACGGCCCAGATGGTCTTCAGGGGGAGTTTTATAAGCACCACAAGACATTGGTGACTGAGCCAATCACTGTACTGTTTAATGATATAACCCTGAGGGGTACAGTGCCCGAGTCCATGTCCCAAGCATATATGTCTGTATTACCGAAAAAAGGGAAAGATTTACAGAAATGTGCCTCCTATAGGACGATTTCACTCATAAATTGTGACGCCAAGATCCTAGCTAAAATATTGGCTAATAGACCATATATGAAGGACCTAGTCCATTCGGATCAAACCGGATTCATACCATCCAGGGCGACAGATATTAATATTTGAAGGTTATACACCCATTTACAGATCACACATGACAATGCAGGCACTAGGGCTATTGCGGCATTAGATGCCGAAAAAGCCTTTGATTCGGTAGCACGGTCCTTTCTCTGGCATACCCTACAGAGATATGGCTTCAGAACTACATATATGGGATGGATTCGGGCACTGTATCAATCCCCGGTTGCACAGATAAGGGCTAACAATATGCTCTCTACCACCTTCAAGTTAGGGAGGGGAACTAGACAGGGTTGTCCCCTATCCCCCTTTCTGTTCTGCCCAGCTATTGAACCATTGGCTGAACTTATTCGCAATCGCGAGGGCATAGCGGGCAGGAGAATAGGTAACCTGACAGAAAAAGTGTCATTATACGCTGATGACATGTTGGTCTATCCTGAAAACCCAGGCACTGCTCTCAATAATTTGCCAGAAGTCATAACTGATAATGGGAAATACTCTGGAAATACTCTGGTCAATTGGCACAAGTCTACCCTATTTGCCCTTGACCAAGCAGCCAAGGGACAGTTATCCCCGAACTCCTCCCTTAAGTGGGTGGATACCTTTCTATACCTTGGTATTTGGATCACACGGGAAGTTACCAGCTATAAGGCAATTAACCCCATCACTAAGGATATGATCACTAAGTTCACCCAATGGAAGTCATTGGCGTTATGACTATATGGTAGGGTTAATTTGCTGAAAATGAAATATGTTACCAAATATCTATACGTGTTCCGAAACACGCCCGTGTGGCTCACTAAGGACTTTTATTTTATTGAACACTACCATCTCCTCATTTAGCTGGACCAACAAAGTCCCTAGGGTGAATATGGTGACATTACAAAGGTCAATGCAGACAGGGGGAATTGCAGTTCCCAATCTATATTTATATTATCTTGTTGCTGTATTAGTGACGGTACGATGGTGGTTTGAGTCAGACTGTTAACAATGTTGTTTAAGAAAAAAGAAACCCCACCAAATAGTTAATGCTATATCTATACCAAGTAAACTCAAACCATAAATTGCAAAACCGAAATAATTAATGATAATAATAATTCATAAAGGTGCTGACTAATAAATTAGATAAAGTGCTAGTGCAAATAAATAAGGTGAAATCAATCAGTCCTTGGACTGATGAGAAAAAAATTGATTATTCCTGAATCCAAAGGGTATATTAACCCACCAATAGATTCCAATAACACCCCTTAATAAATAAATTAATTCATTAATTAATGTATAAAGTGCTAATCAAGATAGAATTGGCAAATTTATATTGCAATTCAATTACACCAATAAAGTGCAGTGCAATAAATAGGCTAAAAAAATGAGACTTGGTAATTAATTAATTGGTTAAAAGGGAATTAGTAAAAAATGACCAGAAATTCAATATGGGTTAAAAGGTTATTCGGTCATACTCCATAGAATAGGATTAAAGAAAATTTGAAAAATATAGAGGGTGGAGTTGTCCCAAAAACGAACTGCCTATTTTGTTTCTAAAGCCTGGGACACCACAAAGTAAAGGCAGGACAGGGTAACCGGAGCTGTGGCCTTGTAACTTAAATTGCCCTAACAGTTAAAAGAGGCTAAATAGCCCTAAAAAGCCACAAACTCACGGCCCCTTAGAATGGAAGGAAGATAGAAGAGGTGGTAAAGCAAAGGATGTAGACCAGAATTCCTGCCCCCATCAAAAATATCTAGCATATTCCCCTAATGGAATTATTTCTTCAGAATCAAAAATATTATCAAAGGAGACCAATTTTCAAGAGGACGCCGACGCGCGTTTTGCTTAGAAGCTTTGTCAAGGCGAAAGTGATTGGGTCAGTATGGTATGTGCCTAGAAATAGACTTCCGCATTGGCGTCACTGTAATCACTTTTCGCAAGATCCTGGTCATAGCAGACGCGCTGAACGCAGTCTGCGTCTCCACCTCCCCACTGTCACCTCACCAGGACCTCCCTACAATAATGACGACGCCCACAAGTGCACTCCCATCAGTGACGCTGATTGATTTCACCTTATTTATTTGCACTAGCACTTTATCTAATTTATTAGTCAGCACCTTTATGAATTATTATTATCATTAATTATTTTGGTTTTGCAATTTATGGTTTGAGTTTATTTGGTATAGATATAGCATTAACTATTTGGTGGGGTTTCTTTTTTCCTAAACAACATTGTTAACTTCTTTTACCTGACTTCGTCAGACCTCTATCTATAGTTTGGGTTAAATAAGGATTAAACACATATATATACACACAGGGATACCAATCAGTGGTGTTTCCTTGAGTCAGACTGTTCTAATGCTACTGTGTGTTGGAGGCCGGGATAATGGGCTCCAGAGAAGCCCCGAGACTATTACCTTATAGAGGAAGGGAGGCACACCCATTAATAACTCAATCTATGGATACCACTATTTGAGCTTGGAAAACAGCTCAAAAATGATCAACTCCTTATTAACTTATTAACAACTTGGCACCACTACTACTCACCCAGAAGCGTAACTAGAGGGGGGCGGGCCCTGGCGCAGGACGCGCAGCTGGGCCCCCGGCCCCCTCCGTACACCCGGAAACTGTCCGGGATATGCGCAGCGGACTTTGCGGACTGCCGGGGGTGTGGGCCCTGGTAGTACCCCCTGCTCCCCTTGTAGTTCGGCCACTGCACTCACCTCATGCCCCTCTGTGGTGCAACAATTCTTTTGCACACTTCCTCACTAATCAGTTTTATAAATACTGGGCTAATGGGCTCCGGTATGTCAAGGATCGCTACGATTCAGGAGAACTTAAAGATTTTCCTCAAGTTCGGACACAATGCCCAGGTCAGCACATTACTGAGTTCCGATATAATCAGCTTTGACATGCGGCTCAGGCGCAATTTCACAATCCAAATGACACCATTATGGCCACTATGCTGGAAACAGCTTTACAGCTTAAGGAGGTAATGGGCTCCGGTATGTCAAGGAACACTACGATTCAGGAGAACTTAAAGATTTTCCTCAAGTTCGGGCACAATGCCCAGGTCAGCACATTACCGAGTTCCGATATAATCAGCTTTGACATGCGGCTCAGGCGCAATTTCCCAATCCAAATGACACTATTATGGCCACTATGCTGGAAACAGCTTTATAGCTTAAGGAGGTCCCCAAACCTCTATCCTGTATATATCAGATTTTGATGACACCAGGAGAACAAACAGCCACATAAATGTTTTCCAAAATGGACCTGTGACATTGTGGATTTCGACAAGGGACAATGGACAATGATCCTGCGTCACGTGCTGACTACAGCAATATCAGCCAGGGACAAGCTGATACAATTAAAATGTATACATCGTTCCTATTTCACACCAGATCGTCTTCATCATATGGATCCCACTAGAGATCGGCACTGCACCAGAGGGTGCAGACACCCAGGAACGTGGTTCCATATGGTTTGGAAGTGCCCCAAACTCTCAGGTATTGCAAAAAATGTACCAAAAACCAGGATTTTAAACCTACTGGAAAATCATTTTCTAGCCGGGCCTAATTGTCAGTGCAGACACTGTGAGTTTAGTATCCACCTCCGGAGGCAGGACCGAAAAAGTACAAAAAACTTTGACTCTTACCCTCACCATAAAATCCTGTGCTCCTCCTTTCCTTCATTTTTGTTTGACAGACAGGTTAAGAGGAAAATACAGACAAACAGAATAGGAGACAGACATAACATCAACATGTTCTCTAACCATAACCTAGAACTCACTAACTGAAACTGCAGAAGAGTGGGCCTTACTGCTCCTTTCTTTAGAATGGCCTTCAATGTCAATGCAGAAGCAAAGCCAACTCCTATCTTGGAAGGGTGCAGACTAAGGTATACTAATGCTGCACAGTCTCTTGTAGTACTTTTGTCACGGCTGGCACCCAATACCAGAACAAGTGCCAAGGACCCTGGTCTCGGCTCGGCTTCACCAGTAGTGTGACCACCTTTGGGCTTCGGGAGGAGCCCTCAGCTTAATTGGGTGCCACCTGGACTTAACAATGGGTACAAGGCGAGGTGTTCTGGCTGGCAAAGGGGCACGACTGGATAGCAAGAGTCTTTGGGCAGAAGGTCAAGGACAAGGCATCTGGTGGAAACGGAAACAGGACAGACCGGATCAGGACAGGCAGATAACAGAATCGTCAGGCAGGCAAGGGGTCAAAACCAGGTAATCAGACAGGCTGAATCAGGCAGAAGGAGTAGTCGTTAGGAAGGCAAAGGGTCAAAACCGGGTAATCAGACAAACAGGATCAGGCAGGTACATAACTGTTCCTGGAGGAAATTTGGGCAGAGGAAACTTCTTGACCCAAATGGAGCTCGCTACCTTCATCTAGGTTTTTGAAGCTTCCCGGGCCTCTTAGGACCAGGGTTAAGGAAATGACCCATCTGCTCACAATAGATACACAGACCCAGAGACCGCCTGCGAGCCTTTTCCTCAGGAATTAAATGAATAGTACCCAATTGCATGGGTTCCTCATGAGGCAGAGACACAGAGGGGTAAGGAGTTTTTACACTAATATCCTCGGAAAGAGAATAAGTACCCTTTTCCCCCCTATTCTCCCTTTGTCTTCTTCAACTTGGCTAAAGTCTAATGATCATCCAAGGTAGCTGATAGGGGGTAGTTTACCAAGCTGTCTCTTACAGACACAGAAAGCCCTAAATGGAATTGGCTGCAAAGAGCTGCATCGTTCCAACTGGTCTCAACTGACCACCGGCGAAACTCCGTGCAATATTCTTCAACAACCCTCTTTCCCTGGCGAAGTTTGCGAATCGCAGCATCGGCAGAGGAGGCACGATCCAGGTCATCGTAAAGGATAGCCATAGAATTATAGAAAGCTTCAAGGGAAAGGCGGGCAGGGTCAGAGGGGGATAACCTTAACGCCCATATTTGAGAGTCGCCCTGTAATAAGGTCATAAAAAACCTCACTTTATCCTCTCCAGAAGAAAAGGAGTGTGGGAAAAAACTTAAATATAATTTACATGCCTCCTGAAAGACATAAAATTTGGTCCTATCCCCACTGAATTTGTCGGGGAAGGAGATCTTAGGCTCATGGATTTTACCTGACACTGCAGAAGGACCCACTAGCAACTGTTCAGTGGCATCCACTCTACTCGACATGTCACGGAAGCCTTTCAACAGGTTTTCCTGACTCTCCAATCGCTGCAACAGAGTATAAAGAAGCAGTTCAGTGGTGGAGGGAGCATTGGCAACAGCGACTTGACCTTCTTCATCCATTTCTGGCCCGTTATAATGTCACGGCCGGCATCAAATACCAGAACAAGTGCCAAGGACCCTGGTCTCGGCTCGGCTTCACCAGTAGTGTGACCACCTTTGGGCTTCGGGAGGAGCCCTCAGCTTAATTGGGTGCCACCTGGACTTAACGAGGGGTACAAGGTGAGGTGTTCTGGCTGGCAAAGGGGCACAACCGGATAGCAAGAGTCTTTGGGCAGAAGGTCAAGGACAAGGCGTCTGGTGGAAACGGAAATAGGACAGACCGGATCAGGACAGGCAGATAAAAGAATTGTCAGGCAGGCAAGGGGTCAAAACCAGGTAATCAGACAGGCTGGATCAGGCAGAAGGAGTAGTCGTTAGGAAGGCAAAGGGTCAAAACCAGGTAATCAGACAAACAGGATCAGGCAGGCTCGGTAGTCAATAAACAGGCAGGATCAGGATACAGATGTCAGAATAGTCAGGAACAGGCTGGGTCAAACACGGAAGAACAGTCAGGATAGCAAATTCAGGAACAGGTAGCACAAGGCTCAGGAAACCACAGGATATGATCCTATAACGGGCACTGGCTACAGGTCTGAATGGGCCTTAAATAGGGTCCCAATTCGTACCAAAATGTGCGCAATTTCGCGCCAATGTGAGCTGGCACAATCGCGCCTGCGCGTGCGTCCTAGGTATCCAAGATGGCGTCGGCAAGGGGAGGACAGGAGCGGCGCAGCGGGTGTCCACGCCAGGGTAGGTTTCTTACAACTTTCCTCCCAAAGGCTGCTGTTGCTGAATGGAAGACATGTAGTCTTTAGAATTTAGAAAAGGTAGATAGTGAAGCCCAAGTGGCTGCCCTACAAATCTGCTCTGGAGTAGTGGAATTATGTAAAGCCCAGGAAGTACTCAGTGCTCTGGTGGAATGTGACCTCACCTTGATAGTCTCATTTTTTTACTAAGGTCATAAGCACAATTAATTGTTTCTTGGTTGCCTGGCTGTGGATCCCCCCTCTTGTAGTTTTTGGATCTGTCCAAGTACTATTGAATTGGCCTGACTAAATCCAGCTTATGTAGGGCCTTTCCTTACTATTGGAGGGCTTTGGACATAGGGAGGAGAAGTTAATCTCCTCAGTAATATGAAAAGCGGAAATCACCTTGGGTGTAAATGATGGGATTGTTCTGAAAACTGCTCTACCCCGGTGTATGATGAGCCAGGGTTCTTTGTGGGATAAGGCAGCTATGTCACACACTCGCTTAGTAGATGTAATTGCTAGGAGGGATGCCATCTTCCAAATTAGGAATTTTAAGGTACAGGAAGGTAGGGGTTTGAAGGGGGGACCCCGTAAGGCAGTGAGAATAGTAGTAAGGTCCCAGGAATATGTGGTCGCCTGGCCCTACCTACAGCCTGCGCAAATTGAATAAGGTCGATTTCTTTGCCCACTGATGTTGAAGTAGAAGGGAAAGAGTTGAGATCTGGCTTTTCAGTATGTCTAAGGACAGGTCTACATGGAATCCCTGTGTGAGGAACTCAATGATTGTATGTATGGAGGCTTGTCTCCAAGGAATGTGTGTTAAGTCGCACCACTCTATAAATGTCCTTAAGAACCGATAATAGGCCTTTGTGGTGGATGGTTTCTGGCCTCCAGCAGAATGTCTATAGCCTGGTCTGAGAGCCCCTTAGAGTGCCACAGGTTGGAATCAATAGCCAGGTTGTTAAATGTAAAAGTACAAGGTTGTCTCACCAGGCCTTGAGTTGGTAAATCTGGTCTGAGGGGCAACCTTCATGATAGGTATCAGCCTGTACCACTGATTCAGGGAGAGAATTCCACATCTACACAGCTCTCACTGTAAAAAACCCCTTCCGAATATTTAGACGGAACCTCTCTTCTTCTAATCGGAATGGGTGACCTTGTCTCAGCTGGAAAGACCTAGTGGTAAATAAAGCATTAGAGAGATTATTATATGACCCCCTTATATATTTATACATAGTTATCATATCTCCCCTTCAGAGTTCTTCCGGATGCATAGCTTCTTGGTCTATCCTTTGCTGGCTGAGGTAATCTGCTTCTCAGTTCAGGACTCCTGGTACGAAGAACTTGGATATTGCTGGAACATGAGACTCTGCCTAGCTGAGAATCAGAGCTACTTCATGCATGGCCCAGTCACTGTGCTTACCCCCCCTGTTTGTTGAGGTATGCCACTGGACTCAGAGATTTGTTAGCTCCTGGGACCAATGGAAGATGGAGTGCCGTATGGCCCTAGTCTTTAGTACATTGATTGGTAGTTTTGCTTCTTCTGATGACCATGTCCCCTGACACGTGTGTGGTAAAAAAGTCACCCAGCCCTTTAGGCTGGTGTCTGTGGTAATCACTGTCCACTGGAGTAAGGCCCATTTCGTGCCTGAGGTTAAGTCGCAGGGTTTGGTCCACCACCCCAGAGACTGTAGGACTGGGGTAGACATGGTGATCTGTTGGGTCAGGTAGGAGTGATCCTTATTCCAATACCTCAGAAAATGTTTTTTGAAACACCTCATGTGGAAATTGCCGAATGGTAAGGCCTCCAGTGCCTCTTCCATGTAGCCCAGAATCTGAGGCATAGTTCCGCTGATATGGCCACTTGGTGACAGACATGTTGTGCAGTGGAAGTTATTTCTGAATGTTCTCCGGTATTAGTGCTAGTGTCTGCGTTGAAGAGTGTAACCATATTCCCAATAACTGGACACACTGCATTTGCTTTAGTTGGCTTTTTTGTGGTTGACCATCCAACCATGTTGCTTGATAGTAGTGATGCAGACCTGGATATCCCCCTCGGAACACCTCACATGAGGTAGAATGAATCAGAATGCCTTCTAGATAAGGGGTTAGCATTTGCCTGAGATGTACGATGAGTGTACGTTCATGAACACTCTTGGTGCTGTACAGAGGCCAAAGGGGAGGGCACTGAATTGGTAATGTTTGTCCAGGACTGTGAATCATAGGTCCTTTCTACATACATGCATCTTGAAGGTCTACTGTTGTCTTATAGCACCGTTCTGTCATCGACATGAGTACAGATCATAGTGATTCCATCCGGAACTTTGTTTGGACACAAATTACTTAGAGGCTTCAGGTTCAATACTGGGAAGGTACCCTCTTTCTTTGTTAATAGGAACTTCTGAAGCACTCTTGCAAGAGAATTGGTGAGATAACATTGCTGTTGAACAGTTCATTGACTATGTCTATGAGAGCTCGGTGCTTTTTCTAATTTCTTGGAGTGGATGAGTGAATGAATGTGCGAGGGGGTAGGCTGATGACTATAATTCTGTATCCTTCCCTGATAATTGAAAGTATCCAATTGTCTGTTACATGGGTTTGCCAGATTGGTAAAATTTTTTGAAGGGGACCCGCCCAATCCCTCTGAGTCTGGTATCTCAGAGTCATGGCAAGGTGAGCTTTTAGGGTCCCTTTTTTCTGCTCTGCTATAACTGTTGGGACCCTGAGGGTCTGCCTTTCTTGGAATCATTGGAATCTTGACTATGAAAATGAAAGGAGAAGTTCTGAAAGAATCCTGGGAACTCCATTATCTATTACAGTGCTGTCCAACTGGTGGCCTGCATCCAGCCTGCGACCCCTCTCCCTTGTGTAGCCCTCCACATGAAAGTCTCCCTTCTTTGACTGCTTCCCTTATGTGTTATTAATATTAACACTTATTTATAGAGTGCGAACATATTGTGCATCGCTGTAAAGTAAATGTGTTTATACAACTAAATCACATGAATTAGTACTGAGATTTACTGGCCCCTGCATTTTGTAAACCTCAAATTCAGACTGTAAACTCCTGCATTGTTAACACATGTAATTCCTCCTGCATTGTTCACACCTGTAACACCTCTATTGTTTACACCACTAAAGACCTGCACTGTTTACACCTGTAAAGCCCTGTACTGTTTATACCTCAGAACCAGACTGTGCCTAAGTGCCTACATTGTTCACATGTTCCATTAGGCACTGCTACTCCATTCCGGAGTTTAAAGGGGAACTAAAGTCTAAAATAGAACAATGCTATTTTATTATTATATACAAATGCTGTATTTTGTATACTAAATATAAACATGAACTTACTGCACCAGAAGCCTAATAAAACAAATAATGTATGCTTTCAAAGTTGGCCGCAGGGGGTCATCATCTTGTAACTGTTAAACATCTTTGCAAGACCAAGACCACACACATGCTCAGTGTGGTCTGGGCTTCTGTTGGGAGGTTAAGCTTAGGGATCATCATAAATTATCAAAACAGCACAAGTCAAATAATTTCTGCCATAGAAGCCTATACAGCAAGACTGCACTGCGTCTACAGATCTCTACATGGTCACCGGCTGCTCTACAGGGAAACAAACAAAGCTGCTCGAGTTTTGGGAAGTAAGGTGGGGGGCATCCCCCCTGCTGTTTGAAAGTATGATCAGTTTCCCTGCAGAGCAGTTAGGGACTGTCTATCCACAGCAGTCAGAGCAAGTAATTAAACGAAGGGGAATTTCACTGCATACATTCAGGTTTGTTATAAAAACGGCACACATTTTCTAATTGAAGTATATTGAAGATAGATTTCTTTTTCCTTAAAGAAAGTAAAAATGTGCTTTTATTTTTTTCCTTTACATCTCCTTTAAGGGGATGCACATGCATAGGGCGGTGCGCAGTTATACTTAGCATTTCCGGAACTATTGCACCACGAATCCTTGGCTCTGATCTCAGTTTTTGGTTTTGGACTTTGATGAATGATCTTCCCCTTTGGTACCTCACTCTGATGGACAGATTTCAAGACTCGATTCAGCGTATACTCAGACTTCTGTTCCTTCTATTCCTTGTTGGCTCAGTTGCTTGGTAATGACTCAGCTTTCTCCTGTTCATGTGAGTTCTCTGATCTTGAGTGATTGTTGTCGCTGCCTAGTTCAATATTTAGCACTGGTGTTACTCCTGCTAAAAGACTGTGTTATAATCCTTGCTGAACTGTGTGTCTTCCAACACTCTTCCTTCTAACAGTTTGTGGTATTAACCCTTGCATGTATGTCATGCTGCACTACTCCTGCTAAAAGACTGTGTTATAATCCTTGCTCAACTGCAACATATGATTACACTTTACAAATACATAAGAGGACATTATAGACAAATAGCAGGGGACTTTTAACATAGGTGGTTCTTTGCAGTGAGGACAGTGAAGTTGTGGAATGCACTGCCGGATAAAGTTGTGATGGCTGTAAATGTGTTAATGTTTTTAAGAGTGGCTTGGATGATTTCTTGGACAGACATAATATCAAAGGCTATTGTGATACTAAACGCTATAGTTAGTATGTGAAGGTATGGAGGGGTGTGTGTATGGATGCTGGGTTTTCATTTGGAGGGGTTGAACTTAATGAACTTTTACTTTTTTCAACCTGATTTAACTATGTAACTATGTAACTCCTCCCGCTAACAGTTTGTGCTGCATGACAACACTTGCGGGACTGTAAATCATGCTGCACTACTCCTGCTACAATCCTTGCTGAATTTTATATTCCTGCAACACTATTCCTGCTTCAAAAACTGTAATAACAATCCTTGCCACACTGTGTATCCTGCAACACTATTCTGGCTAAAACTGTGCTAATACCCTTTGCTGACCTGTGTTACCCTGCAAGCCAATCCTACCATAGACCGAATTGATGTTTCTGGGTTGGTTGTGCTTGCATTCTCTGCAAGAGACTGAGTTGTTACTCCTGCAGACGTGTCTACATCGGTATCCCTGTCAGGTTTGCTCTGTGTGCCCCCCCCCAGTGGTAGCCGATTACTTACCTTGGCCTGGTTAGCCATTCCCAGCTGGGTTGGTCGATCCTCCCCTCATCCTCGTTCTGTGCATAATTACCTCCAAAAGGTACCGCTGCATTAATTATCTGTGAATATTACCCACCCACAGGTGTACTTTCGCAGGTGTTCCCCTGTTCCCTTCAGATTTCCCAAGGGCTCTTCTTTCATCGTGTGAACACCTACACTTGTCAGGCTGCTTAACAAGGGATTCATAACTTCCAATCATTAAATATCAAACATGTTTATACCTCTATGAAAACTCACCCTGATGGTCGAGTATCAGTCCTTGTGCGTTGTGAGAAGATGAGATCACGATTGGCGCGAGTTTCAAATATTTAAAGATGCATGCGCCAATTACACTTTGCCCAATGTAAAGGTTCTTCCTAAATTGCTGGGTGTATTCTGTGCTTACTCCTGTTGTGTATTCTGGTGTTTGACCCTTGCCTGTCCCTGATTATCCATCCCTGTTGCCTAAACTGAACCTTGCCTGGCTTAACGATGCTTCTGATTTTGTTTTGATACCGTGTTGATTCTTCCCAGTGTACGACCTTGGCCTGTGACCCCGACCTTGCTCCTGCTACTTGACTTAGTACTGCTTTGCTTGTTTGGTTTGACTCGGCTTGTTCCTCGACTACGCTACTGCTCCCCATCCTATCTGTAAATGTTTGGTTCCTGTGCTCACCCAGAACTCTCTCCCTTGTTCTCCTACATTAAGACCTGGTGGCATCTGAGTAGCGGAGGGCTCCACCTGAAGCTAAAGGTAGCTGCTATAGGCAGAAGAATGGGCTGAGACCAGAATCTTGGATTTAGTTCGGAGTTTGGGGTACCGATCATTACAGTACATTGGGCCAAAACATGGACGCCACTGGAGCAGCTGCTTCTACGGCCACGACTGAGGCCATCCTGGCAAGTCTCCTCCGAAGAATCGGAGAACAGGAGGCTAAGCAGGATCAGATTGTCCAGTGTCTCCAAGGACTCGCTACAAGATGGGACGCTATCCAACAGCAACCAGTTTCTTTTGCTTTACCCTCAAACCTGGCAAGCAAACCTCTACCATCCTCCTCTGGTAGAGCTTTCGTTGAACCCAAGATCCCTTTTCCAGAGGTCCAGGGATCAGAGCAAGTTTTTCACTTTCCAAGAGTCATGAAAGCTCCATTTTAGATTTTTACCCTATTCCTTCCCTACGGAGGAATCCCGGGTTAATTTTGTGTTTACCTTGTTACATGGGCATCCCCAGCTCTGGGCATTTAGCCTATCCCCTAGCAATCCAGCCAACCTTTACCTAGAAGCCTTCTTTAAGGCAATGGCTGTAATTTACGATGATCCAGATCCAGAGAATTGAGACACAGATATAAAAATAGAGAAGACCCTCAACTTTTTGGGCTGGACTTCCAATACCCGATAAGCATTTGAAGTAGCTGTTGTCTCACCTTTAATTTCTAATCTAGCTAACATCTCTTATCTAACATTTAACAATTCCTCCAGTTGCGGAGAGATTGGTGTCTTGTGCCTGGTCCTTTATGGTGTTTTCTTGGGACCTAACTTCTATATTCTGTGGCGCAATAGGGTATGGAGATAAGGTTAGTGCAGTGACTCTGCACAATCCATACATACCCCTTGTTCCTCTTTATGTAGTGTATGTTTGCAAAACTTGCATTTTTTGAGTTAGGTATTTGTTCTTTTTGGGGGGGCTTTTTGGTCCCAGTGGCACTGGCTATATCTTTTCTGAGAACTTCCAGGATATTCTCTGTCTCAATAGTATACCATATTTATTGTAGCTGGGAAATGTATTGATGTTGTGATTACTGGATACCTGTTTAGGCAGAAACATATTGTAATATTTAATTATAGAGGCAAAAAAGGGATTTTGTCCATGTGCTGTGCATCTGGAACCAGCAAGTAAATTGTACTTGCATGTATAGAAGGAAAAGAAAAAAATGTATGTATATATTGTATATAAATATACGTAAATGTAGCCTCAAGCATAAACGGTGAAGGAAGCCACAAACTGCAGAACGCTGCTGCTTAGTGTTTTATTGTACACAACATGTTTTGGATCACATGGACCCTTTCTCAAGTGTAACAATCACATGGTCAAAATACATCTTATAACCTTATTACCACACAGTGCACCGCCTCCCACCAATTATCTCGTTAGTCAAATCACATTAGGTTAATTGTTGAATGTGTAAAAAAATTTGTATTTCCCACAATGAACCAGAATTCATCAGATTCAGTCTTTAATAAAAGTCCAAAAGTCTAACCTCACGTATTTCCATTCTAAGAAGGACCAACTCACCCTGTTTAAAAACAGGAGAGGTGGTACAGGTATGAGACCTATTATCCAGGGGCTTTCTGGATAAAGAGTCTTTCCATAATTTGGACCTTCACACCTAAAGACTACTAGAAAATCATGTAAACATTAAATAAACCAATAGGCTGGTTTTGCTTCCAATAATGATTAGTTATAACTTAGTTGGGATCAAGTACAAGCTACTGTTTTATCACTATAGAGAAAAAGATATTAGTTTTGAAAAATTTGAATTCTTTTATTATAATGGTGTCTATGGCAGATGGCCTTTCCGTAATTCGGAACTTTCCGGATAACGGATCACCTGTACTATCCATTTCTGGATCTACCTGCCCTGTTAATCAAAGTGTCTCTCCACAGCGCTCTGATCATTTAACAAATTAATTTTATAATAAACTTCTCACATTAATGTACGTTATAACGTATTAAGATCATAACTTATTACCTTAACTTACCCCCAGCTGAGAGGATAGGCATAAATTAATATCTGAACAGACAAGAGTATAACATTACATTTCTATAGAAAGCATTTCAAACTCCAGTCATCATTAAGACCTACTGGGGCAAGTGAATTTAGTTTTGAGATCCATTTGGCTTCACGTTGTAGCATCTTTTGTTTAAAGTTACCCCCTCGATGTAACGGTTGTACTACCTCAAGAACTACCCATTTAAGTTGCCAATGGCTATGTTTCCCTTCATTAAAATGTCGGGCCACAGTGGTATCTGTTTGAGTTCCTTGTTTATAATTCCTTATGTCCTTAATTCTAGTTTTCACATTGTCCGACATAGAGTAGGCCACAAGTGCACTTCAGTATATATATATATACCTGGACCGGACTGGAAATCTGTTAATTCTGTTAAAAAGATCTTGCACAGATCAGCTGTGTGTTTCCCCATGCAGCCACCTCCCTCCCTCCTCTGCCTTGACTGAAGATAAGAGAATAACTATCCGAAAAAAACAGGCACAAGACAGCCTGTGCCTGGGACTGCTGCACGGAGCTTGGGGCGGAGCCGGAGGCAGAGTCCAAGAATCGAGCAGGAGCTTTCTAAAGAAATATTAGGGCATGATGTAGCTGGGCAGGCAGCAGGAGAGGCACAAAACATAGTAAGTCCACTACCATACAACTTATTCTTCCCATATGTTGTCTCCCAGAGCATCTGGGGAGCCAGCGTGTAGAAATATGTACAGAGCTGTGGGCAGGCTGCTTTGTGAGATGTCTATGTGTATTGAATAGTGCTTCCCCCAGACCCTTCCCTTATCAGCTTATCCCTTGCATAGATTTGCCAAGTATTGTTTCTCCCAAACTGAATCCATTAACTCTTTTCTTGCCTGAGTTATACAGGGAACTCTGAGTATCACTCATGTATTATAAGGGGTAATGTACCCCCTACTGTAAATGATATAAGGATATTAGAAGTCACTGAGGGGTTGTTCTGTGACCATATAAAGGCACAAGGCTGCAGGCTGAGTTATACAGGGAACTCTGAGTATCACTCAAATGGATGAGTTCAAAATCATTGTGTGTTTACATGTGGGCTGCTTCTTACTCCCAGTCCGGCCCTGCTCGTTACTTTGATTATTGAAGCACAACAGACACAGTTTAGGCAGGGGAAAGTGCCCTTCTTTTGTGTTCCCAAAAATCTCTGGCTTTTGCCTGAAGGTAATTCTGATATGTCCCTGATACTCATTCCTTTCCTATAGCTAAACCGAGGGGGTTTCCTAAATAGTTTGCTGAAAGTTTTATCAACTTGGAGGACTGGCCAATATTTCTTGATGACCTTTTCTATAAGTTTACTGTGCCTCACATATTTAGATATAAACAAGCTACGGTTATTATTTTGTTTAACTTGACTCTTGTATAACAAATCGTTTCTAGGTATAATCTCCACCTCTTCCATAACCTCTGAAACCTGATTAGGGGCATATCCCCTTTGTATAAACCGCTCAATTAAAGTGTACCTGTCACCCAGTCACAAAAATCTGTATAATAAAAGTATTTTTCAAATTAAACATTAAATCCAATGTCTATTTTTTATTAAAGCATTCATAGCTGTTGTAAGCTCATTTAAAAATCTCAGCTGTCAATCAAATATTTTCTGCCACTCCTCTATTCCCTGGGCATATGAGACTATACTATCATATGAGACTATGTATGGTTTACAGTTGAAATGTCGATTAATGAGTTACATTTTTTAGATGTCCAACTAACCTTACGTAATGGGGCTATTAGTACTAACTTGTACAGAAAAGGGACAGACAGGAACAATTTGCTTCACGCCCAAAGTTTTCATAACCCAAGTACTGTTAAAGCAATTCCCATGGGGCAGTTTTTAAGGGCAAAAAGGATTGCATCTACGGATGAGTATTATTGAATGGCTGGCCATTCCTTAAGTGAGCGGTTTATACAAAGGGGATATGACTCTAATAAAGTTACAGAAGTTATGGAAGAGGTGGAGATTATAACTAGAAACAATTTGTTATACAAGAGTCAACAAGTTAAACAAAATAATAACCGTAGCTTGTTTATGTCTAAATACGTGAGGCACAGCAAACGTATAGAAAAGGTCAGCAAGAAATATTGGCCAGTCCTCCAAGGTGATAAAACTTTCAACAAACTATTTAGGGAACCCCCTGGTTTTGCTATAGTAAAGGAATGAGTATCAGGGACATATTATTCCCATCAGAATTACCTTCAGGCAAAAGCCAGAGATTTTTGAGAACACAAAAGAAGGGCACTTTCCCTTACCTAAACTGTGACTGTTGTGCTTCAATAATCAAAAGGACAAGTATAAAATCACCCCACAAAGGGAAAGAAACTCAATCTGAATGATTATTCCACTTGTGAGTCTAAAGGGGTCATATATATGCTGAAGTGCCCGTGTGGCCTAGTCTATGTCGGACAAGCCATGAGAAATGTGAAAACTAGAATTAAGTAGCATAAAGGTGATATAAGGAATTATAAACAAACTGTGTCTGTTGTGCTTCAATAATCAAAGGAACAAGTATAAATCACCCCACAAAGGGAAAGAAACTCAATCTGAATGATTATGCCACTTGTGAGTCTCAAGGGGTGTATATATATATATATATATATATATATATATATATATATATATTGTAGGGATTAGCCCAGCAACGGGATAACGGTGACTCCCTGGATGAGTACACCGATTAAATCAGGCACAGTAGAACAATGGGTTTGGTGAAACACACGTGTGGATTTTATTTAAACAGCCCTATGCACACCAATCAGAGCTGTACAAAACGGAAAAAGGGTTAAAAATAAAACAAAACAGCAAAATAAACCCTTGCCAGCTTGGCAGCTAACTATACATTCAGGCTTCCCTGACTATCAGACCGGAAACAACCTTGCGTTGCTCTGGTCTCTACGTTAGCAACAGCAGACTTTACCACACACAAAAGAAAGGTTTGTATTTCACCCAAAACCCCAAAAGTTTGCTTACCAAAAAAAAAAAGATCAGTTTTTCACAGAACTCCCCAGCCTGATATCTCCTGTCAGAACTGGTTCCAGGGTGGAGCCAAAACCTAAGCAGGCTGGGAATTCTTAAAGCAACCTGGATCAGCAGATTCGATTCTGCTGAGCTCGTTAACTGGTCTGTGAGCTGCATTACCAGAAACTGAGAGCAAACTGCTCAAACCTTGGACAGACATGCACATCATCCTGCACAAATCCACAAACTTTTACTGACCTGCTGTCACATACCCCCCCTCTTGTTTCGACCCAGAGGTTGGAACACAGGCCACTAGGTACGAATGAACTCGAGATAAAGCATCTACATTAGCCATTTTAGACCCAGGACGGTGTTTAACTGTAAAACTAAATTCTTGTAAGGCTAGGAACCACCGGTTAATCTTACTGTTGGTCTCTTTGTTTTTGGCCATCCATTTTAAGGGAGCATGATCGGTAATTAAATCAAAATGTTTCCCTAACAAATAGTACCTCAGAGAGTCTAAGGCCCATTTTATCGCTAAGCATTCTTTTTCAATTGTTGCATAATTTTTTTCATGTTCATTCAACTTCCGGCTAAGGAAAACTATGGGATGTTCCTCCCCATTCTGCACTTGGGACAATACCGCCCCTAATCCTACATTCGAGGCATCAGTTTGTACCACAAACTCTCGGGAAAAATCAGGAGAATATAGCACTGGCTGGTCACATAGAGCCTGTTTTAAGGTTTCAAATGATTTTTCCGCCTCTGGGGACCATTTAATCATGACTGAATTTTTACCTTTGGTCAAATCTGAGAGGGGAGCCGCTAAGGTGGCAAAGTGAGGGATAAAACGACGGTAATAGCCAGCAATCCCCAAGAAAGCTCGAACCTGTTTTTTGTTATTAGGGCGAGGCCAATTCTGGATAGCTTCAACTTTGAGGTTTTATCACCCCCCTTCCAATGGTATATCCCAAATATTTGGCCTCTTCAAGGTCGATAGCACACTTCTTAGGATTGGCTTTGAAATTGGCCTCCCGCAAAGCATTTAACACTGCTTGTACCCTTGGCAGATGAGTTGCCCAATCAGCACTATGGATAATGACATCATCCAAGTAGGCCGCAGCATATTTTTGATGATGCCGAAGAATTTTATCCATTGCCCTCTGAAATGTAGCAGGAGCATTTTGTAACCCAAATGGCATCATCCGATAGTGGAACGCCCCATCTGGAGTTACAAAAGCCGTTTTCTCCTTGGCTCCTTCAGAGAGAGGTATCTGCCAGTACCCTTTGGTCAGATCTAGCGTAGTCATATAACGGGCAGATCCCAGGCGGTCGATCAATTCATCGATACGAGGCATGGGATAGGTATCAAATTTGGTGATGGTGTTTACCTTTCGGAAGTCGTTGCAAAAACGCCAACTTCCATCTGGCTTGGGAACCAGCACAATTGGGCTGGACCAGTCACTATTGGATTCCTCTATTACTCCAAGCTCTAACATTTTGTTAACTTCTTCAGTTATCGCGTTCCGTCTAGATTCCGGAATACGATAAGGTTTCAGTTTAACCTTTTCCCCAGGTTGGGTTACAATGTCATGTTTTGTAACAGTTGTCTGCCCAGGAAATTCTGAAAAGATGTCTTTATTCCTCAACAAGAGATCTTTGACTTCCTGTTGCTGAGCTTTTGACAAAGTATCTGCTATTTTTATTTCAGAGATCAAACATTCATACTGAGTGGGAACCAGGTTAGTGTTTGCAGTCAAGGACTCTCTCTCTTTCCAAGGTTTCAGCAAATTGATATGGTAGATCTGCTCTGGTTTCCGTTTTCCTGGCTGACTAACCTTGTAAGTTACCTCACTGACTCTCTCCATTATTTCATACGGACCTTGCCATTGGGCTAAGAATTTGCTTTCTACAGTGGGAACCAATACCAACACCCGATCACCAGGTGAAAACGTACGAACCTGGGCCCCACGATTATAAATTCTTTGCTGAGCCAACTGTGCTTGCGCCAAATGTTCCCTTACCATGGGCATTACCTGGGCAAGTCTGTCTTGCATCTGGGAGACATGTTCAATTACACTTCTATGAGGCGTACATTCACTTTCCCAAGTTTCTTTAGCGATGTCTAACAGCCCCCTAGGGTGTCTACCGTACAACAGTTCAAAAGGCGAGAATCCCGTGGAGGATTGTGGGACCTCTCTGATAGCAAACATCACATAAGGAATAAGGAAATCCCAGTTTTTCCCATCTCTATCCACCACTTTCCTCAGCATCTGCTTTAAAGTTTTATTAAATCTCTCCACTAAGCCGTCTGTTTGAGGGTGATATACTGAGGTGCGTAACTGTTTTACCTTAAGGAATTTACAAAGCTCTTTAGTTACCCGGGACATGAAAGGAGTACCTTGTTCTGTAAGGACTTCCTTGGGAATGCCCACCCGACTGTACACCTGGAGCAATTCTTTGGCTATGGTTTTAGCTGAGGAATTGCGGAGAGGTATGGCTTCTGGATAACGGGTGGCATAGTCCATAATTACCAGTATATACTGATGCCCTCTAGTGGACTTTAGTAAAGGACCAACCAAATCCATAGCAATCCTCTCAAAAGGCACCTCAATGATAGGTAGTGGAACCAAGGGACTGCGAAAATGTGGCCTAGGGGCAGACATTTGGCAAACAGGACAGGAAGCACAATAGGTTTCTACTTCTTTAGCTATTCCCGGCCAGTAGAACCTCTGTATAATTCTCTCTCTGGTTTTTTCTGTTCCCAAGTGTCCTCCCAACAAATGCCCATGGGCTAACTCCAATACCAGCTTCCGGTATGTTTTAGGCACCACTAACTGTTCAATTATTTCTTCCTCCCTTTTGGACACCCGGTATAACAGGTCCCTTTCCACTATAAAGTAGGGAATAGCAACCCTCTCACCTGGGTTAACAGACACCCCATCTACTTCTACCACATTCTCTCGGGCTCTTATCAGTAGGATCTTTTAACTGTTCTGTGGCAAAATTTTCCCGATGTACTTCTAAATCAGGGAAATCAAGAGTGGGTTGAACATCCTCTGCAGATGCCACCTCTTCCCCTGGCTCTATTGTTTCCCCCGCTAATACAGTTAGGGGGAACTCTGGAGAGTCCTCACTCTCAGAGGAATCCCCAGGAACACTTTCCTGCGCAGAGAAAACAGATTGGTGATCAGGACAATCCCACAGCTCCCAAAACTTAGGAAAATCCCTTCCCACAATAGCTTCATGTGGTAAATTGGTAACCACACCCACCTGATGGCATAGGTTACCAAGGGAGGTTTTAAACAACACAGTTGCCATGGGATATTCTTTAGTATCCCCATGCACACAAACGACAGCTACTCTCCTACCAATGAGAGACTCTGGGGACACAAGCTGGGGTTTTACCAATGTCACCAGACTTCCTGAATCGAGTAACGCCACAGCCTTTTTACCATTCACATAAAGATTACATAAATGTTTTTCAGTTCCCTGCAGGGCGGTACAGACGACTGTTGCATACATGGATTGCCGTCTGTCTCTAACAAAGTCACATTGCATAGGTTCTGTTACCACAGGACAGTTTGCGGCAATATGTCCTTCTTCTCTGCAGCGATAGCAAACAATCCTTTTAGTTATCTCCTGTGAATTTGGCCGTCCAGAACCCTCACGCCATACAGGAGAATAAGTTCCCACATTACCTCTGGCTTTACCTTTTTCACTCTCTCCACCCCCATCCCTTGGTACAATCTTACCAGAATTTGGGGACGGTCTGGTCTTGGAGTGGAAAGTCTGTGAATCTTTAAGCGATGCCGTTAGATTCTCTGCAGCCAAAAACCTTTCAACAAGATCCACCAATTTATCAGCTGTGGCTGGATCTCCATGGCTCACCCACTTTTGGAGGGCGACAGGCAGGGATCTCAAGTACTTGTCCATGACGACTCGTTCCACAATCTGGGGTGCTGACAAAGTTTCTGGTTGTAACCACCTTCTGGTCAAATGTATCAGGTCATACATCTGCGATCGGGGCGGTTTCCCCCCCTGATAAGTCCAGTTATACACTCGCTGAGCTCGAACAGGTAAGGTTACTCCTAGCCGTGCAAGTATTTCAGCTTTTAAGCGTTCATAGTCTCTGGCTTCCATAGGTTCCAGATCAAAGTAAGCTTTCTGGGGCTCGCCAGTTAACAAAGGGGCCAGCAATCCAGCCCACTGTTCCTTTGGCCAGCACTCCCTCTCAGCAGTTCTTTCAAATGTTGTCAGAAACACCTCAGAATCATCATCTGCAGTCATCTTGGGTAACAATCTGCTTACCCTGTATGATGGTGTACTGCTGGGACTACCTTCTGCTGTAGCCTGCTGTCTCAGTGGGAGTTGTTTCACAATGGCCTCAATCTGCTGTTGATGGCGCTGCTCCTGCTGTAACATTAGCTCTCTGTGGCGGGCTTCCGCTTCCGCCTGGGCTTGTTGTTGTACAGCCATACTCTGCTGAAACTGCTGCTGCGCCTCTTGCTGACGAACCTCTGTTCGCTGCACAGCCAGGTGTATCTGTTCATTTGCCTTTTGTTGATTTGCATTCGCCAACACCAGCTGCCTCAATAATTCCTCCATACTGGCCATTTCCACACAGAATTGCCCGCATCCGACACCATATGTAGGGATTAGCCCAGCAACGGGATAACGGTGACTCCCTGGATGAGTACACCGATTAAATCAGGCACAGTAGAACAATGGGTTTGGTGAAACACACGTGTGGATTTTATTTAAACAGCCCCATGCACACCATTTAGAGCTGTACAAAACGGAAAAAGGGTTAAAAATAAAACAAAACAGCAAAATAAACCCTTGCCAGCTTGGCAGCTAACTATACATTCAGGCTTCCCTGACTATCAGACCGGAAACAACCTTGCGTTGCTCTGGTCTCTACGTTAGCAACAGCAGACTTTACCACACACAAAAGAAAGGTTTGTATTTCACCCAAAACCCCAAAAGTTTGCTTACCAAAAAAAAAAAGATCAGTTTTTCACAGAACTCCCCAGCCTGATATCTCCTGTCAGAACTGGTTCCAGGGTGGAGCCAAAACCTAAGCAGGCTGGGAATTCTTAAAGCAACCTGGATCAGCAGATTCGATTCTGCTGAGCTCGTTAACTGGTCTGTGAGCTGCATTACCAGAAACTGAGAGCAAACTGCTCAAACCTTGGACAGACATACACATCATCCTGCACAAATCCACAAACTTTTACTGACCTGCTGTCACAATATATATATATATATATATATATATATATATATATATATGCTGAAGTGCCCTTGTGGCCTAGTCTATGTCGGACAATGTGAAAACTAGAATTAAGGACACAAGGAACTCAAACAGATACCACTGTGGCCCGATATTTTAATGAAGCAAAACATTACCATTGGCAACTTAAATGGGTAGGTAGTTCTTGAGGTAGTACAACCGTTACATCGAGGAGGTAACTCTACACAAAAGATGCTACAACGTGAAGCCAAATGGATCTCAAAACTAAATTCACTTGCCCCAATAGGTCTTAATGATGACTGGATTTTGAAATGCTTTCTATAGAAATGTAATGTTATACTCTTCTCTGTTTCAGATAATAATTGATGCCTATCCTCTCAGCTGGGGGTAAGGTAAGGTAATAAGTTATTATCTTAAAACGTTATATCGTACATTAATGTGAGAAGTTTATTATAAAATGAATGTGTTAAATGATCAGAGCGCCGTGGAGAGACACAGCAATGTATGTTTCTTTGATTAACAGGACAGGTAGATCCAGTGGATAGTACCACCTCTCATGTGTGTATATATATATATATATATATATATATATATATATATATATATATATATATATATATATATATATATATATATATATATATATATATATATAAAAAAAGACATGTGTCTTTTTTCAACCTTACTTACTATGTTACTATGTTACTATGTTACTATATATATATATATATATATATATATATATATATATATATATATATATATATATATATATGTTTTTAAACAGGGTGGGTTGGTCCTTCTTAGAATGGAACTACGTGAGGTTGGACTTTTATTAAAGACTGAATCTGATGAATTGAAACCCGTGTATTTGGACACTACTGGTTCATTGTGGGAAATCCGTATTTTTTTTTCACATTCAACAATTAACCTAATGTGATTTGACTAACGAGATAATTGGTGGGAGGTGGTGCACTGTGTGGTAATAAGGTTATAAGATGTATTTTGACCATGTGATTGTTACACTTGAGAAAGGGTCCATGTGAAACTAAACATGTCGTGTACAATAAAACACTAAGCAGTAGCGTTTTGCGGTTTGTGGCTTCCTTCACCGTTTATACTTGATGATATTGGGGTCTTTGCTGTCTGAGCTTTGGAAGGAGAGCCTATTACTACAAAGATTGGGGATATACTAAAAGATATTTTTTCTGATGTATTATGTAGCCCCCATTATTGAGCAAGACATTGCTCACTAAACTGGAAAAACCCATAAAACTGACATTGAACCACAACTTGCAAGAAATTAGTTTTTTGGAAGTCCAGATTTACAGATTAAATTGGGGATTGCAAACACATATACACTAAGGCCACCCTGCTTCGTTACACAATTCATTATCCTAAACGTTTCCTCAACTCACTACCAAAGTCCCAAATCATGAGAGTGGTCTGTATTGATAGTGACCCCAAACAGAAAGGGGATGATCTAATTAAAATGGGTCAAAATTTTTTGGAGAGGGGTCACACACAATAATTCATTAAAGAAACAATTGATATGATGATGTTGGTTGACAACTGCTAAAGAAAAAGTTATGTCAACCGGGAGATAGGACTAAGGGTGACACATACTATGTAAGCAAATACAATCCTTATATCAAGGAAATGAAAAATGCAGTACTAAACTAACGGGGAATAGTGGCCAATGATGATGCTCTAGGTAAAAAAGTTCTGTGTAAACCCAAGTTGAGCTATTCCAGAAACACTAACCTCAAGGAATATCTAAGTCCTTCAGACCCAGTGGGGAAATATACACAACCACAAATACAACACTTTCTCACGCCCCGCCCAGGAGTACATAAATGCACTGGTTGCATAGTATGCAACACATTTATACTGGGAGCGAGTTCAGACACCCAAGGACGGGTAAAAGGTACAAAATAAGACACAGAATGACATGTACCACCACAACGGTTGTATACATTATGAAATGTCCGTGTGGTCTCATTTATTGTGGTAAAACTGTGAGACAGTTAAAAGAAAGAATCAATATGCATAAGGCCAGCAGTAGGGCAGCACTGGACACAGATAGAAAAGTTGACCCATATAAGCAAAAACTTTGTACTATGAGCTATCTTCCATAACCCTGTATTCCCTTACTTGCTAAAAAGCCATCCAACCCCTTTTTAAAGCTATCTAATGTATCAGCCTGTACAACTGATTCAGCTGATAATTCCACATCTTCACAGCTCTCACTGTAAAAAAAAAACCCCTTCCGAATATTTAGATTGAACCTCTTTTCTTATCGGAATAGGTGACATTGTGTCAGCTGGAAAGACCTACTGGTAAATAAAGCATTAGCGAGATTATTATATGTTCCCCTTATATATGTATACATTGTTATCATATCACCCCTTACTGCTCCAGCGTGAACATCCCCAACTTAGCCAGTCTTTCCTCATAGCTAAGATTTTCCATACCTTTTACCAGCTTAGTTGCCCTTCTCTGTACCCTCTCTAATTCAGTGATGTCCTGTTTGAGCAATGGAGACCAAAACTGTATGGCATATTCTAGATGGGGCCTTAGCAGTGCTCTCTAAAGTTGAAGATTGATCCCCCACCTCCCTTGAATCCATTCCCCTTTTAATACAGCTCAAGACCTTACTTGCCCTTGATGCTGCTAACTGGCATTGCTTGCTACAGCCAAGTTTATCATCTACAAGAACTCTAAGGTCCTTTTCCATAGCGGATTTGCCTAGTGGAGTCCCATTAAGGGTATACGTGACTTGGATATTTTTACATCCCAGGTGCATGACTTTACATTTATCAACATTGAATCTCATTTGCCACTTAGCTGCCCGGATTGCCAGTTTGTTGCCAGATCCTGTTAATTATAGATAGAATTAATTGGGCTGGATAGTGTTGTGTCACCTGCAAACACTGGTATATTACTTACAATACCCTCCCCTAAGTAATTAATGGAAAAGTTAAATAAAAGTGGATCCAATACCGAGCCCTGAGGGACCCTACTGAGAACCTTACTCCAAGTAGAGAATGTACCATTAACAACCACCCTCTATACCCAACCTGTAGCCAGTTTCCTATCCATGTGCAAACGACTTCATTAAGCCTAACAGACCTTAGTTTAGAAAGCAATCGTTTGTGGGGCACGGTATCAAACGCTTTGGCTAAATTCAAATAGATCTCATGCACAACTCCCCACTGTCCAGCATCTTACTCATAGGCAGAGGGTGATGTTTTAGCTTGGGTAGGCTAAGTCTAATGTTACTTCAACAGTAATTTTTCACTGACAGAAACAGATGGTTCAGTCCCATATCATAAACATAAGCAAAAGTTGTAATTCATTTGTATGAGCACACAGGGTGGATTTTTGTCTAAAAATGTCCTACAATTTGAAATCTGTCCCATACATGACTTAAGAGCTACTAACTGACGCTTTCACAGACTGCATGGTTAAGTACTAAGTAATTAACTTGCTAAGTAACTTGCCATGGATGAAGCCCAGACTATTTGAAAATTATATTCATAGCACTCATAGCATTCAATTATAGAAAAAGTTCAGTTCATCCACATTACTGGAAATCAAAACTAATGATTGGGTTGTTTAACATTTGTGTTGTAACTATTCAGTACACCTCTCTAATATTCAGGGTTAGATGACCTACCACAGTTCTTTGGTATTAGATTCTTGCACAGCAGTGATGTAGTTCGACACAAGTCCTTTGCTGCTAATAACTTTATTTTAGGGGAGATGTATATCAGCACTGTTATTCAGTTAATGCAGGATTTTGCAGTTATAGAGACAGCTCTCATACACGTACAGCAACAGGAAAAACTCACAATCAGTAAAACCCCCAGAACCAATAAGAATCACTTACATCACACACAGGAAATTGCATGGTAACATGTGGCATATGCATTCTGGGAACTTTAGTATTCTGTATACCATAACTAACATATAACAGATCTGTAATAAAGATTCAACATCCTTCGGCTCCATGAACTCTCTTTAGAAGTTCATCAGTTTATATCTCCAGAGGGAACAGTAGTTGTATTTGTCATCTTAGCACAGTCCCCGATGGTAATCTCAAGGAACATGAGCGAATACGATTGTCTCTTCCTGGAAAAACTGTGTCAGTTATTCCAGTCTGCCACATTTGTCTTGGCAATTTGTCTTCCTTAACCAACACCAAATCTCCAACCTTGAATGAAGATGAACATCCTCCTCCCTTTGTGTAGTGAGCTAATCTCAAATTCAGCAAATATTCCTTACGCCATCTATTCCAGAATTTTGTCACAAGCACTTGGTGGTATTTCCACCGTTTTGACAATGCCTCTTCAGTGGAACAGTTGTGAGATACAGTAGGCACCTTGGACTGCAGCAATGTTGTAAGTCGCTGCCCAATAAGAAAATGCCCTAGTGTCAATGGCTGGGGACACTGTGCATCACTATGAGTAAAGGTTAGAGGCCTAGAGTTTACTTCAGTCACAATTGTGGTAAGCTCTTCAAAGGATAGCATTGCCTTCCTCAATGTTTTCTTAAGACAAGACTTTACCGAACAAACAAGTCTTTCCCAGAATCCTCCCCACCAGACACATCTCTTAATACTGTACTTCCAAGCAATTCCCTTCTCAGTGAAGAATTCCCTAAATGAAGTAGTGTTAAGAGTTTTCCATAGTTCTTGGAGAGACAAATGCAATTCTTTGCATTGCCAGAATATACAACCTTGCACAGCCTCCTTCTGGCAATAAATCACCTAAAGGCTTGACTTTGAAAAAGTTCTCGGTTGTCTGGTCTGAAACAAGTTCTAAGTGAACAGATCTTGTGACCGCACAAGTAAACAATGCAATGTAAGCCTTTCTTGTAGATGTTTTGTCCTTCACAAATAAGAGCTGGTATTACACTTCCAGTCCTGACATAAAATGTCTTACAGATATAACATTTTTGTAGCACAGTCTTGCTCTTATCACCCAAAATTGCTCTCTGAGTTGTGTGAGTGTTCCCGTTAACCCCACATGCATCACCATTTCATGCTGATATTGCACTTGAAGTTCTGATAAGCGCCCCTATGCAGGCAATATCCAAGGGTGTCTCTGCCTTTCAGCTAGATTTAGCTTGTGTAACCTACCACCTACACACAAAAGTCCTTCCTTGTCAAGGATTTAAGTCTCTTATTCTGTTCTGAGTTCTTAGGCAAGCTCTGTCCGGTGTTAAGACAAAGGATTTCATGACTGAACTCACATCCTTATGAGAATTTGACCCAGCCCTCAAGATTTCTTCAACAGACAGTTCACCAGTAATTCTGTTTGGTGTTTTGAATAAATCTGTATACCAGGCAGTAATTCTATATACAGTACATAAATTACTAAACTTTTCTAGAGGGAAAATTTGGTCACATTTGAGCTCTGCGTTACAGTTGTGATATACAGTCACTTGGTTATCTGATTCCACATCTGCATATTCTGAGACACTAGTGACCATTTGTAAATTTTGTGGCCCCTGCCACCAAAGGTGATTTGTAAATAAGTAATTTGAGTGTTGACCCCTTGTAAGGAAATCTGCAGGGTTGCACTTACCTTAACAGTGCAACCATACTGTTGCACATATTTGCTAGAAATAGCTTCCACAAGTGTGTGGAACTTTGGATCCAGTGCAATGCAATCATAGTGTCAGTCCATAAATGAGGTTGAATAGACTGGCTCAGGTAGTCTAGTAAATACTTCATTAATCTTGCACCAACTAATACTCCAAGCAACTCTAACCTTGGAAGAGTGACCTTTTTAGAGGGGCAACTTGTGACTTTGAAGCAACAAAGCAGGTAGATGCAATACCTTACTCAATATACTTTAAGTGAGCAACAGCTCCATAAGCAGATTCACTGGGATCATAAAAAACATGCATTTTCACAGATGAATATGAAGGACCCTGACTGTACTGCCTGGGGATGGCTAGAGTCTGTAACTGTGGCAGCTCTAAACACCACTGAGTCCACTTACTTGTTAAGTCTGGTTACCACCAGACTTCATCCCAGCAAATGCCACATTCCCATAATTCATGGAAAAGGATCTTTACCCTAACTGTGAATGGAGACAATAATCCAATGGGGACAAAAATGCGTGCTGATTTCATCAGAACACACTTCTTTGTATTTCTCCTGTCTTGCAAAAACACTAAAAGGGTTTGTAGAACAGAGACTGATGAATCTCTGTTCTCCATTTGAGGCCAAGTACCTTATAGTAGTTTGCTTGGTCCACCATAGTAGACCACCTTTCACTGTTAGTCTTTTGCCATTTGAATCTTAATTCACTTGAATTGGTAACCCATTTTACAGACAACCATACCTGCAGTGAGCATAATCTCCCTTGCCTCTGTGGATAATTCATAGGCATCATCAACCGATTCTGCTCCAGATATGAGATCATCCACAGAAAGGAACTGCTTAAGAACCTGAACAGTCCTCGGATGTGATCTTTCATATTGTTTTAAATGATGTTTGATGGTAGCTGTCAGAAGAAATGGGCTGGGTAATGCCCCAAATAACTCTTGCCATCCTCAAAACACGTAAGGATGGTTCCTGGTTAGGTTTTGGAATATCATTAGTCCACAAGGTTTTGAAAGAGTCTCTGTCCTTTTCTGCAAGGCTGATTTGTAAGAATGCCTTGGTAATATCTGCCATCAATGCAACCTTGTAAAGTCTGAAATTAATCAGGATTTTAAGAAGGTCTGGATTAAGATTTGGTCCTGTCAGTAGGCAATCGTTAAGTGATACTTGCCCCATATCATGAGGAGAAGCATCAAACACTATTTTCAGCTTGGTTGTTACCCATTCTTCTCTTATCATTGCATGATGAGGTAAGTAATACTCAATTTTAACCTTTGAAGCAGTTGGGGTTTCACCTTTGTCCACATCCTCAACAATACCCTCCTTGAGGTACTCCTGGATTACACTGTTGTACCTGTGGTACAGAGGAAAATCTTTTGAAAACGTTTTCATCAAGCGATCAAGTCTTCCTTTAGCCACAGTAAGGTTGTTTGCCAAGTATGGTTGATCAAGTCGCCAAGGTAGTTCTGTCACATATCTTCCTGCAGTGGACTTAACTGTAGATGAGAACCACTATAGAATTTCCTCATCTGATTCTGAGTTTACCATTTTTTCTCCAGTCACCCCTAAGAACTCCAATTCCCAAAAGCCTCGTAGTTGACTGGACACAAGGGTAGAATCCACCCAAGGGTGGTTTCAAGTGCAACAAGAGCCTTTCCCAGTCTTTCTGTTCTCCCAGATACTACACTCCAATAGTAATCTCCTCCAATCAAGACTGCTATTTTAGAGTCTTGGCAGTTCATTTCAGCTTAGTCACTTGGCCTTCATCTCACACTGTAGATGTTCCTTTGGGATTTTCACAACTGCAATGCTGAGTTGGGATTTCTAGAGCCTCCATTTCTATCCACTTGTCACTGCTGTGGAGGTTCTTAAGGATAAACTTTTGGATTTTTGGACCCAAAAGTATGGAGATTGAGCCTCTCTTCCCCTACAACAGAAAGTTTAAGGAATCTGGAATCACGGATGAAACTTCTTTGATTTCCTCCATCTAGTAAACAGCGTACAATTTTCCTAGTTGTAGGCCCCTCAGCCCATGTTTGGGCAGTCTACAATAACACAGTCTTACTGTTGGCCATATCCTGGTTATCTGGAGATACTGATGAGATAACTGTGTCCTCTTTTGCTTTCATGGAGCCTTGTTTGGTTCTTTGGTCACACACTGAGTTGCGATGTCTCTTGCCACATGTTGCACATAAAATTCCTTTCACCCTGTAGTACTTTGCAATATGCTTAGCTCCCAAACACACAAAACATAATCCTTTTCGTTTAAGTCATTCTTTTTATTCCTCTGGGGTGAACTTATCACAGTTCTCAGTCATATGCTCTGACTGGTCACAAAGTGCACAGGTTGCAGAGTTTGAAGCGGAATACAGAGCAGCTGCTGTGGCCATTGTTAGTCTCTTAGGTTTATGTTCAAAGTGTGCGCTTGATTTCTGATGGCGCTGTTCTTGACTGCACAGCAGTGAAGGTTTTTCTGATCTAGATAATTGTAATGCATGCTCTCTGCTCTCAACCTCCTTTTTTAAGAATTTCAGAAACATTGGCACATTGCATTCCTGCTGTTCCTGCTGGTGACTAAATTTGAGAGCTATATCCTCAGGAATCCGCTTCAGTAATATGGGGCATAACAGGCCTCCATAACTTTGAGACACAACTCCCACAGATTGCAAACTGCGCACTTTTTCTGCGCACTATTTTACATTCATCATATAAGAAACGCAGAGCTGGAACATCAGAGGATCTCCTTACTGCAGTCAGGTTTAAAGGGGCTGTTCATCTTTGAGATAACTTGTAGTATGATGTAGAGAGTGATATTCTGAGATAATTTGCAATTTGTTTTCATCTTTTATTATTGAAGGCTTTTGGGAGATGGCATAGCTGGCTGTACTGTTCACTTCCTCCCTGTCTCTTTGTATTACACGTGTAATTCTGCTTTTCCACATAACAATGCGATCCTGATAGGACTGGACTGTTTCATATGCTGCTTCAATCTCCTCTGCAGAGGTTATCAGAGCCTCAATGTCCCTGTCCAGTTCATATAATGTTGTCTCTCTGAGTGAAAGCTGCTCTAAGCTCTCCTCCAATATGTCTGTCTGAGGTGCAGACTTCCCTAGCTCCTCTTCTATTTTTTGCATCATTTTTGTAGTGGAACTTCTGACTGCACCACGTTTGCACTTAAGTAAATCAAATCTTTCTGCCATCTTTCTGCCATCTTCGGATTTCGGCACCAAATTGTGTTGTAACTATTCAGTACAACTCTCTAATATTCAGGGTTAGATGACCTACCAGATTTTCTTGGTATCATATTCTTGCACAGCAGTGATGTAGTTCCACACAAGTCCTTTGCTGCTAATAACTTTATTTTAGGGGAGATGCATGTCAGCACTGTTATTCAGTTAATTCAGAAACATGCAGCTATAGAGACAGCTCTCATACACTTACAGCAACAGGAACAGGAAAAACTCAACAATTTGGAAAACTCCCAGAACAAATAAGAATCACTTACGTCACACACACAGGAAATTGCATGGTAACATGTGGCATATGCATTCTGGGAACTGTAGTATTCTGCATACCATAACTAACATAAAACAGATCTGTAATAAAGATTCAACAACATTAAACTATGTTTATTGGTATACAATACTTTACTATTGGTATACTATAAAACACAAGGAAAATGCTAACTGTGTCATTTATGAGTCGTCTTACATGAAGAAAGTATAATGCAGATATTTTGGTCCCCTTGCAAACAAACATCTACTACGTTGTACAGGCAGCACACACACACACACAGGACTTATGAAAACAAGAATTTATTTATTGTGCAGACACCCAAAGTTACAAATCACACATTAAACAACCCTTAAAGACACAGTGTTTAGTGGAACACCCTTCTAGAACACCCATCATGCAACTTGTCATCAGCTTGGCATGCTTTAATGACCTAGACAAACCTACAGTGAAACAATCAATATATGTGCAAAATCCATCTTTGTGCAAACTAGCAATGAATAAATGATACATAAAAATTCATACTTATGTTAATCTCATTAATTACTTCCTTGTATATAAAATAAAGTGAACTGTGTGCATAGCTAAAACCTACTTACTCCGGATACAATGTTTCAAAATCGATACTGAAATTGATGATGTTTTGTAAAGTGCAAAACAGTACCTCAACCAAATCTCCTCCCACATTTTCCCTTCCTTTGCCCATTACCTTATCTAACCTGTCTTCCAAGGAATCCTTTACTGAACCCTCCCCCCACACCTAGTTTCAAATCTCCTCCAACCCTCTAGCCACCTTCTCCCCCAAAACTGCTGCACTATAATCATTGAGGTTCAGCCCATCCCAAGCAAAGAGCCTGTAGCCAATTGAGAAATCAGCCCAGTTCTCCAAAACCATCCTCCCTACACCAATCTCTCAGCCACGCATTAATCTCCCTAAGATCCCGTTGTCTACTTAATGTTGCTCGTGGTACAGGTAATATCTCTGAAAAAATTACCTTGGAAGTCCTCACCCTCAACTAGTTTTTTAAAATCATTCTTGAGGACTTCACTGCCTCCACTTTGTCATTGGTACCTATGTGTACAAAGACTGCCGGGTCTTTCCCAGCGACTCCCAATAATCAATCCACTTGTTCCACCATATGCCAAACCCTAGCACCAGGCAAGCAGCAGACTGGTTGGAATGAAGGGTCCTTATGGCAGATTACCCTATCCACCTTTCTAATAATTGAATCCCTATAACTAAAACCTGCCTTTCCTCCTTTCCTCCTTTCCTTCCTTGCATTCACTTTCTCCAAGCCTATTGGAGTTGACATTAGGAGTAGGAAAATGGCCTTCATCAAATGGAGCTTCTTCAAAGTCATATCTAACAGGAGCAAGACGACTTGCATTCCATATGCGTCCATCAGACAGTTCATATGTGTATGGTCCTCACTGGGGTCTCACTTCAAGTGGTGTAGTAAATTTAGATTGTCCTTGTTTCAGTATTCCTGGTTTCTTAATTCTGACTAAAGATCCAGGCTGAAAGTGTACTCTTGCATTTGGCTTGGTGACGTTTCACAATGTCAGCAGTAGATGATTTTGTAGGCACAATATTTTGTGCAAGTTTGATGTCTGCAACATGTAACTTAGTCTGCCATGTAATAATTCAGCTGGAGATGATTGGGTTGTTGCATGGCGCGTTGCTCTGTAGTTATGTAGGAACTCTGTTGTAAATACTTTCCAAGATTTCCCAGTTAGATTTGCTGTCTGTAGTGCTTCTTTCAGACTTCTGTCTAATCGCTCTATTTCTCCATTTGCTTGTGAGTTATACACTGAAGATTTCCTATGCACAATATTCCTCTCTCTCAGAAAGGATTCAAGCTCATATGAGACAAACTGTGTTCCATTGTCTGATATTAACTCCTTTGGATTACCTTCTCTGCTGAAGACTGTAGACAGAAATGTTACATAGTTAGTTACATAGTTAAATTGGGTTGAAAAAAGACAAAGTCCATCAAGTTCAACCCCTCCAAATGAAAACCCAGCATCCATACATACACCCCTCTACTTTTAATTAAATTCTATATACCCATACTAACTATAGAGCTTAGTATCACAATAGCCTTTGATATTATGTCTTTCCAAAAAATCATCCAAGCCATCCTTAAAGGCATTAACTGAATCAGCCATCACAACATCACCCGGCAGTGCATTCCACAACCTCACTGTCCTGACTGTGAAGAACCCCCTACGTTGCTTCAAATGAAAGTACTTTTCTTCTAGTCTAAACGGGTGGCCTCTGGTACGGTGATCCACTTTATGGGTAAAAAGGTCCCCTGCTATTTGTCTATAATGTCCTCTAATGTACTTGTTATTACTGTAGCTGATGTTATATGAGAAACAAATGCAATTTCAGGCCATTTACTGTAATAGTCTATCAAGGTTATAGCAAATCTACAATCTATAGGAGCATTTGTAAAACGACCAACAATATCAATAGCAAGTTTTTCCCATGCTGAATCAGGAAATGGTACTGGTTTTACATCTGGTCTCAACTTAACTTTGTGTACAAGGTTATTTGCACAACCCAGTGAAGTGTTGCTTTATGGTGAAATTTTAGACACTGACTGTGTGGCAGGTATTTTTATTGCATTTTCAATCATAGAAACAGAAGATAAAAAGAAAGAAGACAGTGTACATCTGATCATCATGACAAAGAGTATTGATAGTCACATCAGCCCATATGATACATACATATTAAACCAGCATTCATTACTACGATGCACTGGAAGTCAGGGGTCATTTATGGTTACAAATGATTCACATTAGCTGTTGGATGAATATCCAGCCAGTGGGACCACACCCTCTCAAATTTGGCCCTGGCATCCACGACTCTCATAAGTGAGCCTAATGGCTGGGAGAATTCTATTAACAAGGTTAACCCACTGGTCCACTGCAAGTGCGTTGTTGCCCATCCAGTTCATAATAACTGACTTTTTTGCATAGAATAGTAACACCCTGGACAGGGATCTAGTTTTATTAAGTGGAAAGTAGGTCTCCACAAAACCTAACAGGCAAGTATCTGGGTTGTATACATTCAGGAAGTCTAAGTTACTCTCCAAGTATAGAGTTACTCCCTTCCAAAATCTTCGTATTTGGGGGCACTCCCAAGCCAGATGAAGGAAGGAGGCATTCACATCTTGGCATCTGGGGCAGTCAGCCAATGGACTGACTTCCATTGTAATGTATATTTCATGAAAACATTTAAATGGAACCATTTTATCCTTAATAGAGATTAAGTCTTTATATAGGGAGTCCTTTGCCTCCTCCCACAGCTCTTCATTGATAGCCGGCAGCAGCAGGGGAGTTGTGCCAATCAGGGCCTTGTAGAGGCGAGATGTAGGCTTTTTGGATTGAGGGTCCCGGAGAACGAGCTCAAGTGAAGAGTTGGAGTATTCCAGTTGGAGAGAGCCAAATTGAGCAAGAAAGACGTGTCGTAATTGCAGGTACCTGAAAAATTGTACCGGATGGGCACCGACTTTGGTTTTCAGCTGATCATAGGTGGGGAAGGTATCTACTACTAGTAAGTCTCTCAATAGTCAAGTGTTCCAGGTGAGAATTTTTCCAAAGCGGTAAGAATGGAGAAAGAATTGGAGAGGTGGGACCCGGGTTTTTCCAAGCAATGGCCCATGCTTTATGGGGAGTTGAGATTGTTGTTGGGCAAGAGGCATAGTCAGCTTCCTATAGGGCAGGTTCCTGAGGGCTTCCCAAGATCCCAGCTGGAGGGCTAGTAGAATTGAGCCTGCCTCTGATTCATCGATGTGTAGCCAGTTGTAGATATGGTGGATTTGGCTACCCAAAAAGTAGAAGTAGAGGTGCGGGAGAGCAAGACCCCCATCTGCCACTGAGGCTGTTAGCTGTGGAGTTTGTACATGAATTTAGACAAAAATACCATTTTAAACATGTTCACTCTTCCCCACAGGGTGAGAGGTAAGTTGGACCAGATTGTTGTTGTGGTTCGGAATTGGTCTATAATAGGCTCGAAGTTGTCTTCAGTGTAGGTGGCAGGGTCTGCTGAGATAAGTATTCCTAAATATTTAAATTTAGAGACCCATTTGATCCCTTGAGTGTTTTCCCAAAGTGTTGGAGTGCTTCCAGGGACAATTGCAGGGAGCCTTGGTGGTCCGCCAGGAACAACAAAAGATCATCGGCATACAGTGCAAGTTTGTCTTCCAGTGTACCGAATTTGAGACCTTGTATGTCTGGGTTTTGTTTGATTGGAGTGGATAATGGAGGTGATCACTTTTACCAGTCTCCTTGCTAATATTTTGGCAAAAATCTTGGCGTCCGTATTGATCAGGGATATTGGCCTGCATTGCTCTGGGTCTTCACCCTCTTTGTGTATCAGTAATATAATGGCTGCATGTAATGAGGAGGGAAGAAACCTTTCAATGGCATTGAGAATGTTTTGTGAAGGTGTTAGATGAGAGAATTGCCTTGCATGACATACCATGCGGTCGGGAAACTGTCTGCCCCAGGTGTTTTGCCTGTCGGGAGTGAGGCCAGAGGTTCGGCTATCTCCAGATTTGTGATAGGACAGTCAAGAAATGCTGCTTCTTCAGGCGTCAGACTCGGGAATTCTATGCGGTCCAGGAAATCAGCCAGTTGTATATCAGTATATAGGGCCTTAGTGCTATATAAGGATTCATAGTACTTTGCAAAACACTCCAGAATGTCTTGGGTTAGACACCACATTACCCCCTTCATCCCTAATTCTCGGAATCAGAGTTTGAGAGTCTCTGGTAGTGGCTAGACGGGCCAGTAGTTTTTCTGCCTTGTCACCCTGGTCGAACACTCTCTGATTCAAATATATAAGAGTTCTTTTTGGGTTAATTTAGTTTGGGATAATTCTAGGTTTCTCTGGGTTAGGCTCAGGTTCACTTTGTTATCATCCGATTGCTCTTCCTTATATTTGTTTTCAGCCTCTTTAAAAGCCAGGTTGGCTTCCTCAACTGCTTCTTTACTTAGGGTTTTGGCAGTGGCAATTTCGCTTATCAAGACCCCCCTTGCCACAGCTTTAGATGCCTCCCATAGAATGGCCAGGGATGGCGTGCCTTGATTAGCAGACGAGTAATAAACATATTCCTCCTGGGAGTGGTCCCTAATTTGGGGGTGTGTAAGCCACAATGGATTAAGCCTCCAATTCGCTCAGGCAGTACCATGGTTCGAAGCTAGGACTACTGACAACGGGGAGTGGTCTGAAAAAGCCCTGGGGAGGTATTCTACTGACTCTACAATTTGTGCAAAGTCTACAGATGCAAGGGCCAAGTCTATACGAGACAATGAACCATAGCTAGAGGAATGACAGGAGAATTGATGTTCCTCTGGATGTTTCCATCTCCACAGTTCTAAAAGGCCTATAGAATCAGTCCATTTTCCAAAGCTCGGGTTATGGCACTTGGTCTGACCTAACCTCTCCAGGGTGGAGTCCAAAGTGGCATTAAAATCACCCAGAATACAAAATGGAGCCACTGGGAAGGAGGCCAGAATTTTGTGATTTGCTCCAGAAAAGCCAGGGAGAAGGGCGGAGGACAATAAACATTGACTAGGATTAGGGGCCAATTGTTAATCTTGCAATATAAAACTATGTAACGGCCGTAGAAGTCAGTACATATATCCAGGAAGTCAAATAGAACCCCTTTACGGACCAAGAGAGAAACTCACATGCGTTGAAAAAGGTGATAAGCATGTGCCACCCAGTGTCTTTTGAGAGCTAAGAGCTTCTGGCCAGTTAAGTGAGTTTTTGGAGCATTAGTATAGCAGGGTGATATTTCTTTATGTAATCAAACAAAAGAGCTCTTTTGAATTTATAGTTGAGACCCGTGACATTCCAAGAAAAAATTGTTATATACCATACATCTTAAACTGACATGCATATTACATTCAGTGTACACCATTATAGAGAGAAAAAAGGAGAATATTAGGAGAGAGTGAAATCAAAAAGAAGTATAGCACAAAGAGGGAAAAAAAGACAGCCCAAGAACCCTTTACCCACCCTGCCCATCCCCCCAAACTTGGGTGAGCCTTTACCCCAAACCAGGTAACTTCCTCTGGGGAGGAATCAGCGGGAACCGCTAACTGTAAGCAAAAGTTAGATGCATCCTGTTTGCACCTTGGATATGTGTTGCCCTTATGGGCCATTGAAGAAGGAACCACAACAAATTCACATTTCACAGTCAGGACAGCATCGCAGGCACAATCAAAACATGTAGTGATGGGCTCACTGGGCTCGAGCAATACCGGTAGGCAATTAGAGAGACCCATCTCAGGGCTAGACATCATAGGCCCCAGGCATATAGTACAGTACTGACCCTGGTAAGAAGGTTGATTCTCTCAGGAAGCCCTTTGTTGGAACGGGGCAAAACTTAGCCAGTGGGTAAACTCCATATTCGCGGGTATCCTGCTATGGTTCAAAACCAAACAGTTATTAAAGTTCCAGCGTCAATGTTTATTAAGCTTGCACACTCTAGTGTGTGTGTGTTGCCGATACACAGTACAGACATGGAGATCCTAGCAAGTGGAGCTTCTGCCACATACATGAGGGCAATACGCCAGTTTGCATTTTAACCTGTCATAGGGCACTCGACCAACAGGGTTTGCAGGATACGTTATATGCATGTAATGGGCGCACTATCCCACTATCTCCACATTACGTGATTAAACTGGCAGATGTTTATTACGTGGTCAGTACATCTTGCCAATATGGATGAATAAATGTGTTCTTTAACCACTGGGGCCGGTACCCTATAAGGGTCAGTACTCACCATCAGACAGAATCACTGGTCAGTGCCTGGGTGGGCTATTCCGGCGTGGAGCACGCCATGGGCCATTATACAGCCAATGGTCAGCCTCCTCAGGCGAAGAGAAGAAATTAGATTGATCCCCATTGACAATTCTGAGCTTTGCCGGAATAACAGAATACACCAGGCCTAGCGTGCGTAGTCATCTTTTGACCCAGATGAAGGAGGCACGTTGTTTCTGGAAGGTCATGGAGTAATCTGGATATGTGGACACCGTAGGTAGGTGAGTGGGCCCTTCTTTCTTGCTGCAGCCATGCAGCAAAGGTATAAGAGCCATCTCGTCGTCAATTTGTTATGTTTTGGGTAGCCGAGGATGAGTAGAGTATAACAGTGCTTTATTAGCAGGCTCTCATGCAGGCATTACACAACAGTAACTTTCACTTTTAAGCTGTATGAAGTATGCACAGTATAGGTCTGGGCACAGTGACATGTACAGGCCATTTGTATAAACACCACAATATTCTAGATGGGGCCCCCCAGTGGACGGCAATCTGTGCTCCCAGATGGGGGGGGAGGCCATAGGATGCCTTTGCCTTTTTTAATACAGCTCAAGACTTTACTTGCCCTTGATGCTGCTGACTCAATACAGAGCCCTGAGGGACCCCACTAAGAACCTTATTCCAAGTAGAGAATGTACTATTAACAACCACCCTCTGTACCCTCTGTACGGGATCAGGTACCGAGGGTGTTTGCTAATGGTACATTCTCTGCTTGGAGTAAGGTTCTTAGTGGGGTCCCTCAGGGTTCTGTATTGGCTCCACTTTTATTTAACTTTTTCATTAATGACTTAAGGGAGGGTATTGTAGGAGACACTCCGACTTCCTCCTGACATCCATGAGCAAACTGCTTACTGGCTCTGTAACCTTCCAGCCCCACCCCTTTGGGCCTGCAGCTTCCAGTATTATCAGAGCCCTTTTCACATATCCCCCCCCCCCCAGTGGGCGGCAATCTGTGCTCCCAGATGGGGGGGAAGGCCATAGGATGCCTTATTGTCCTTTCTTGAGAGTCCATCAGCATTCCCATAGTGGCTCCCCTTGCAGTGCTGTACAGTAAAATTGAACTGCTGCAATGCTAGGCTCCACCTTTGCAATTTCCCATTGTCCCCAGAAACCCATTGCAACCAACTCAGAGGGTTATGATCAGTGAGCCCAGTGAAATCACTGCCAAACAGATACTACCAAACAGATAGGGCTGCAGTCTCTTTAAGGCCCACACAATAGCAAGACATTCTTTCTCCATTGTAGCATAAGCAACTTCCCAGGGAAGCAGCTTCTGGCTCAGGTATATAATGTGGTGATCATTGCCCTTCTCATCAACCTGGGACAAACAGCACCATTCCAATAGGTGGAGGCATCTGGGTGGACAATGAATCTCTGATTAAAGTCAGGGGCAGCTAGTACAGGGGCATTCACTAGAGCAGATTTCAATGCAGACATGGCAGCAACACACTCGGGTATCCAAGTTACAGTGCATGGGGGCCTTTTATTTGTCACATCTGTCAGGGTTTTGCAATATTTTAAGATTCAATTCAAGATTTCTTTATTTGTTAATACAGACCATATACAGTTATACAGTGTATCGAAACGACGTTTCACTCAGCCCCCCCTATGGTGCATTTAGCATTTGAGGATTCCATGGAACAGTTAGTTTGATATACTCATGTTTAGGACTCTTAAAGTGGACCTGTCACCCAGACACAAAAATCTGTATAATAAAAGTCCTTTTCAAATTAAACATGAAATCCAATTTCTATTTTTTATTCAAGCATTCATAGCTGTTGTAAGCTCATTTAAACATCTCAGCTGTCAATCAAATATCGTCTGCCCCTCCTCTATGCCCGTGGCATAGAGGCGGGGCAGACAATTACTTTCACTTTCAGTTCAGCACTTCCTACATGTCACTGCTCTCCCCACATTCCCCCAGTTCTCTTTACCATATAACTGTGTGGCCAGGGCATGGGGATGGACATCGGGTCCCCCATTTTGGTGCACAAACAAAATTCTGAGATGATACAAGGCTTGATTTAATAATAGTGTCCACAAAATGGCTGCTGCCTGCTTGCTATAATTTTGAAATCGCAGACTGAAGGAAACAAGATTCAAATAATTTATATAGTATAATTAAAGTTCATTTACCTTGACTAATCTGATACAATAGGATTTTGAGTAATTTTTTTGGGAGACGGGTCCCCTTTAATAATAGCTTGTGGGAAAAAGCTTTTTCAGTGTCTAGCAGTTTTAGTTTGAATGCAGCGGAACCTTCTTCCAGATGGCAAGAGAGAGAACAGAGAATGAGACGGATAAAAGATGTTTTTTGCCAAGATATTTGCACGGCGCATAATGTGTTTCCGGTAGAGTTGAGAGATAAGTAGGAGAGTTTCTCTGATGATCCTTTCTGCAGTTTTCACAATTCGCTGCAGAGATTTTTGTTCTGCGACAGTGCAGTTTCCAAACCATAGCATGTACTGTTCTTTTGACAGTGTTGTTTGGGATCAAGCCTTTTCTGCATCTAGTGTTATTACGGTGCATGGGATTTTGTTCTTTTTGGCATTTTGTCATTAGGATACTATACTCTCTTATACTCTCAATAGGACTGCACTAGGCAAATCCATAATGGAAAAGGACCTTGGAATCCTTCTGTTGATAAACTTGGCTGTAGGAAGTCAGCAGCATCAAAGGCAAATACGGTCTTTAGCTGTACTAAAAAGGGCATAGTTTTGCAGGAGGAGGGGGTCATTCTTTCACTGTATAGAGCACTGGTAAGGCCCCGTCTAGAATATGCCCCATCTAGAATATGCCCCATCTAGAATATACAGTTTTGGTCTCTAGTGCTCAAACAGGACATTATTGTATTAGAGAAGGTACAGAGAAGGGCAACTAAGCTGGTAAAATGTATGGAAAATCTTAGCTATGAGGGAAGACTGGCCAAATTGGAGCTGGAGAAGAGGCGCTTAAGGGGTGATATGATAACTATGTATAAATATATAAGGGGATCATTAACAGTCATATGAATAAGTTTGGGAATCCCTCTCAGCCTGCATAATAATTTACTCCACTTTCAACAACAAAAAAAAACCAAACAAAAAACTAATTGAAAAATAATAATAATCAGCTGTGGCTGCTTTTCCATTGCTGGGTTTTTATTCAGTTCAATATTCAGCTGAATCTGTAACCCTGGATTCAAAGATTTGGCCAAACCCTGATCTTATTCCCATATGCCCATGATCCCTTCAAAATTAGTATGAATTCTGCATAGTATATGGTATGAAATCTTAACAGAAAAGCATGCAGCAAGAACTAGCATTTGCAGGAATACAGTTCTCTTGGACCTACAAGAATGTGACCAAGTCAGAATCTCATACAACCTAGATTGGGCATATTATCTATTTGGCATTCTCCAAAAATGAGCCCATTAAACAGAAGTGAAAACAATGCTACTGCGATGTATAACTAATTTTTGTTATAGTGCTAGAGGTGAAAAGTGACTTTAAACTACTGGCATTTTTAAACCACACCCATATTATCTCAAGAACTTTTAAGACCATGTCCACATTAATGGTGGTAACACACTAAAAAAACAAAATGGTTGGTGCTCACTGCAGGGCATCATCATACCCTTAAATATTCCATGAACATACCCTTAAATAAGGGGCGTTCCTGGAGTTTCAGATGCCACCCCACACCCGGCGCTTACCATTCCGAATGCTGGAATGGGTCAAATGGGGGCGGTACATCACTAGTGCAGAGAGCGCAATTACACTCTTTGCACTAGAACAGACTAGCAGTTATCGGGAGCGGATTTTTGCCACCCCTGGTAACCTGTGGGCTGCTGCCATCTTAGGTGAGTTTCTCAACTCCCCTCATGGCAGCAGCACCCCTGCCTTAAATCCATATGCTGCCTCCTCGCCTGTGGACAACACAGTTGTCCAGTTGGACAGCCCAGATCTATGATATTATAGAACTTACTGTCTAGCTGATGCTATCACCATGGTTTACTTTCTAAACTGCTTGGGGTATCTACAGTCAACTGAAGAATATACAAATGTATGCATATGGTTATCTTAAGGAACTTGGTACCTTCAGAATGAATTCTTTTTTTTTTTTTAACTGACAAGTTTTATTGAGTATCATAGCATCAACATCGCAGTTGAGAGGGTATCCGCGACATGCGGTATCCCATTCTCAATATTGGCATATTAATACAGGATCAATAGTTGTGAAGGAATAGCAGGATAGAAAGAGGGGGGACATGTACCTTCAGAATGAATTCTTAAAGGAAAACTATACCCCTAAAACTTAAAACTTAAATTTATATCAAATTAAGAGACATTACTCTACTCCTACCCCGACCCCTATTATGGATAACATCGATGACATAAATGGTGCTGATTCTGATAATAGTTCTCGTATGCCAATAGATGATGATTTGCATGTTGAAAATTACTCGGTTTGTGATTTTACATGTACTACGAGATTTGCAGAGAGAGAACGAGTCTGTTACAGACTCTGAACAGGCTGTATTACCCAATACAGTCTAAAAGTAGCTATATACGTAGATCTATTCCAGAGGTTGGTACAGAAGGATATAGAACTTTGTTAGCTAAAAATAAACAACTGAAAGGAGTAAGCAATTTAACCCAGGGGGAGTCCATGGCGCTCACTACCCTCAGTCGGAATACGGATATTGTCATCAAAAATGCTGACAAGTGTGTGGCGGTGGTCGTCATGGACTCCCCAGCTTATGAGAAAGAGGTGTTGAGACAACTTACATAGTTACATAGTTAAATTGGGTTGAAAAAAGACAAAGTCCATCAAGTTCAACCCTTCCAAATGAAAACCCTGCATCCATACACACACCCATCTCTACTTTTAATTAAATTCTATATACCCATACCTATACTAACTATAGAGCTTAGTATCACAATATATGTTTGATATTATGTCTGTCCAAAAAAACATCCAAGCCATTCTTAAAGGCATTAACTGAATCAGCAATCACATCATCACCTGGCAGTGCATTCCACAACCTCACTGTCCTGACTGTGAAGAACCCCCTACGTTGCTTCCAATGAAAGTTCTTTTCTTCTAGTCTAAAGGGGTGGCCTCTGGTACGGTGGTCCACTTTATGGGTAAAAAGGTCCCCTGCTATTTGTCTATAACATCCTCTAATGTACTTGTAAAGTGTAATCATGTCCCTCGCAAACGGCTTTTTTCCAGAGAAAACAACCCAACGTTGACAGTCTACCCTCATAATTTAAGTCTTCCATCCCTCTAACCAATTTAGTTGCATGTCTCTGCACTCTCTCCAGCTCATTTATATCCCTCTTAAGGACTGGAGTCCAAAACTGCACTGCATACTCCAGATGAGGCCTTACCAGGGACCTATAAAGAGGCATAATTATGTTTTCATCCCTTGAGTTAATGCCCTTTTTTATGCAAGACAGAAATGTATTTGCTTTAGTAGCCACAGAATGACACTTCCCAGAATTAGACAACTTGTTATCTACAAAGACCCCTAGATCCTTCACATTTAAGGAAACTCCAACACACTGCCATTTAGTGTATAACTTGCATTTATATTATTTTTGCCAAAGTGCATAACCTTGCATTTTTCAACATTGAACCTCATTTTCCAGTTTGCTGCCCAGTTTTCCAATTTAGACAAATCACTTTGCAAAGTGGCAGCATTCTGCATGGAACCTATAGTTCTGCACAATTTAGTATCATCTGCAAAAATAGAAAAATGCCCACCTCCAGGTCATTAATAAACAAGTTGAAAAGCAAGGGACCTAGTACAGAGCCCTGCGGTACTCCACTAACAACACTGGACCAATTAAAAAATGCTCCATTTACCACCACTCTTTGTAGTCTATCTTTTAGCCAGTTCGCTATCCAGGTACAAATACTATGCTCCAGGCTAATTTAACCAGTTTAAAAAGTTAATTTAACCAGTAACCTTTTGTGCGGCACTTTATCAAATGCTTTAGCAAAGTCTAAGTAAATCACATCCACTGCCATCCCAGAATCGAGGTCTCTACTTACCTTCTCATAAAAAGAAATTAAGTTAGTCTGGCAAGATCTATTACGCATAAAACCATGCTGGCACAAACTCATAGTATTGTGATTTGCTATGAAGTCCAGTATCTTATCCTTTATTAACCCTTCGAAAAGCTTTCCTACCACTGACGTCAGACTAACTGGCCTATATTTTTGAGGCTGAGAACGGGATCCTTTTTTGAATAGAGGCACCACATTAACAATTCGCCAGTCTCTCTGCACTATGCCAGATCTCAATGAATCCTGAAAAATTAAGTAAAGAGGCTTGGTAATCACAGAGCTAAGCTCGCTAATTACCCTAGGATGAATACCATCTGGTCTTGGACCTTTGTTAATATTAACATGTTCTAGTCTCTTTGAATTTCTTCATGTGTGAACCATGCATCATTAGTTGTATTACTAAAATTGGGACAATTAAGAAGGAAACCTTCACTTACTGGTTCCTCATTTGTGTAGACAGATGAAAAATATGAGTTCAGAATCTGTGCTTTTTTTTTTGTTTTCATCAACCAGCTGACCCCCCTCTGATAGTAAGGGTCCCACCCCTTCCTGCTTCATTTTTTTACTATTAACATATTTAAAAAATAATTTTGGATTTTTGTTTACTGCTTGCTGCAATATCCTTTTCTATAGCAATTTTAGCTTGCCTTATAGCTTCTTTGCATGATTTATTGGCCTCCTTGTACCTTATAAATGATTCAGCTGTCCCAGCTAACTTGAAAGCCTTAAAAGCACGTCTTTTCTTACCCACCTCAACACCAACGCTTCTATTGAACCAAAAAGGTTTTGCTTTGCAACAACGTTCCTTGCTTACAAGTGGAATATTCTGACAAGTATATTTATTAAGCAGCATTTTAAAGACTTCCCATTTTTGTTCTGTGTTTAACCCTGTGAAAAGCATTTCCCACTTAAAGGAACAGTAACATCAAAAAAATGAAAGTGTTTTATAGTAATGAAAATATCATGTACTGTTGCCCTGCACTGGTAAAACTGATCTGTTTGCTTCAGAAACACTACTATAGTTCATATAAACAAACTGCTGTGTAGCAATGGCGGAAATTGAAAAACGGCTATATGGCACAGGTTAACAAATGGATAACAGATAACACCATTAGACAGACATGGCTTATTTGCTATCTGCTGTGTAACCTGAGCTTTTTCTCCTCTGAATGGCTGCCCCCATTGCTACACAGCAGCTTATTTATATAAACAATAGTAGTGTTTCTGAAGCAAACACATCAGTTTTACCAGTGCAGGGCAACACTGTATTATATTTTCATTGATTTAAAACACTTTTATTTTTTGACGTTACTGTTCCTTTAATATGTTGCAGAGGTGCCCTTATACTGTCAAAGTTTGCATGTCTAAAATTTAGTGTTTTAGTTACTCCCTTATAGAATTGCTTCTGCAACAGAATCTCAAAGGAGACCATGTTATGATCACTATTCCCTAAATGCTCACCCACACAAATGTTAGAAATGAGTTCAGTATTATTAGTTATTACAAGGTCCAAAAGAGAGTTATTCCTAGTAGGTTCTTGAACAAGCTGGAATAAAAAGTTGTCATTCAGCATACTAGTTTTTTCTGTCTTAGCAACCCCATTACCCCAGTCAATGTCTGGATAATTGAAGTCACCCATAGCAAAAACTTGACCCAGCTGTGAAGCCACTTGTATCTGCAAGAGTAGCTGGGCTACATACTCGACACTTATACGAGGTGGTTTATAGCATACACCAATGATAATTCTTTTTGTTAGCTTTTGCCCAGTCAAAATCTCTACCCAGAGTGATTCTACACCCTCACCAGTGCCAGCTATTGTTATTTCTTTAGCGCATGGCTTTAATTCAGGCTTTACATACAACCACACTCCTCCACCCTTTTTAATCCCTCTGTCCCTCTTAAAAAGGGTGTAATCATTTAAATTCACAATCCAGTCACATGTTTCAACCCACCAGGTCTCAGTGATACCAATTATATCATAATTTTTAGAGCATACAATTAATTCTAGGTCTCCCATTTTACCTGACAAACTCTGTGCATTTGCCAGCATACAGCGTAGGTTACTACTTACTTACTTTTGAAATTTGCATTACTTAGTGGAGAATTATATGTTAAGTTAGTATTATTCTGTTTTCCGTGTAACAGAGGGACCTCCTTAGCTGGTAAACTGTATGCCCCCCTCACTCCTCCCCCATGACCCCTTACTACCCTTACTAACCCCATTGCCCCGTCTATCCTAGCTTCCCCATAATTCTTTATCTCACCCCCCCTTGCCTAGTTTAAACACTCCTCCAACCTCTTAGCCATTCTTTTCCCTAGCACCGTGGACCGCTTTCCATTGAGGTGCAAACCGTCACGACTGTATAGGTTGTACCCCAAGGAAAAATCAGCCCAGTGCTCTAGGAACCCAAACCCTTCCTTCCTACACCAAGACTTGAGCCATGCATTTAGCTCCCTAAACTCCCGCTGTTTTCCTAAACTTGCACGTGGCACGGGCAAAATTTCAGAAAAGATGACATTGGAAGACCTTTCCTTTATCTTAGAGCCTAGATCCCTGAAATCACTCTTTAAGGTCTTCCATCTACCATTTATTTTGTCATTAGTACCGATATACACTAAGACAGCTGGGTCATGCCCAGCCCCACCCAATAATTTTTCTATCCGATCAACCACATGCCGAACCCTGGCACCAGGTAGACAGCAAACTGTTCGGTTGTAGCGATCCGGACGACAAATTACCTATCCACTTTCCTAATAATTGAGTCCCCTACAACCACAATCTGCTTAGGCCTGACTCTACTCTCCTCCCCACCACTACTAGAGAAACTGGTCTGGCAGCTGTTAGAGAGATCAGCCCCATCTAGAATTGCCAATCCAGAGTTCATACTCCCATCATCTTCACACAATCTGGCAAATTTGTTGCGATGTATAAGCTCCGGATCAGCCTCCATTTTCCTTTTGCCCACCTTAGATTTTCTAACTGTCACCCAGCTAGCTGCCTCAACATCCTGCTGCTGTTCTGTTTCCCCCCAAACTATCTGACCCCGCTTCGCACATGCACTACACTGCAGCCAACTCTATGGATCATACTCCAGTCACTGTGCAAACATTAGCGCAACAACTTACACAACTTAGAGAAGGCCTCACTACTACTCTCACCAAAGCAGTGTTTGATGCTGTAGCTTCAGCTATTAAAGACGTGCACCGCGATCTCAATGAGTTGGGCACTGATAAATTGGAGTACATCATGGATGATCTGACACAAAGGCATGCTAATATAGAGGAGGAAAATGCAAGGGAAGAAATAGTCCACATGGACATTTGAGCAAGTTAATAACAAATGCTGAATCACGTCTTATATAATGTCTTATACCATAATTTTTGCCAGAATGGGGATGAAAACAAGTGTCTCCTTTAGTGACAGAGTTGCATTGGGCACAACTCAAACATGGAAAAGTCCCAAACTTCGGTTTGTGAAGAAACTGGGTGTTCTGTGTTTTATTGCTCCCTACGTTTGCTTTTACCAGTCTATCCTTCAGGTTTTGGCCCTTTTGTATGCCAACATTGGTGGAGACTTAAAGCTAGGAACATCCGGTAAACATGACTGCAATATGTGCCAATGTCTATGTATAATCTGTCCAATATGTCTTCTTGCAGTGTTAAAATAACTCACAAAAGCCATCTGGTATCTTTTTGTTTGTTCTTTGATGTTTCTCCTTTTAACAAACTTTCCCTGTTACTTTGTTGTACCTTGCATAGACTAGTATTCAAAGTATCCTTACTGTAGCCCCTTTGCCAGACTCTTTCTGACATATCTTCCATTTGGTCATCACACTCTAGGGCAGGGGTCCCCAACCTTTTTTACCCATGAGCCACATTCAATGTAAAAAAAGTTGGAGAGCAACACAAGCATGCAAAAAGTTTCAGAGGATGACAAATAAGGGCTGTGATTGCCTACTTGATAGCCTCTATGTGGACTGACAACCTACAGGGGGCTTTGTTTGGCAGTACACCTGGTTTTTATGCAACTAAAGCCTGTCTTTAAGCCAGGAATTCAAAAGAAAGCACCTGCAAAAATAAGCAACATGTTGCTCATGATCCACTGGTTGGGGATCACTGCTCTAGGGAATCAATGTTGGAAGTGAGCGTTTCAATGGTGGAAGCTTTCAAAATGTAGGAAATTATTCCTATCCGTGGTCTTTCTGTAAAGACTAGTTTTAAGTTTGTCTCCATCCCTTGTGATCTGAACATCAAGAAAACTTATAGTTGATTTGTCGGAGACCACTGTGAATTGTAGAGTACTTTCCATCTGGTTTAGAAATTGGTGAAAAAGACTTAGGCTTTCATGTGGGCCATCCCAGATTAACAACAAATCATCCATATATCTCAAATATAAGAGACAATGTAACTTGAAAAGATGATTGTTGTAAACTATGGTGTATATGGTGTACATCTTTGCATATGTCGGGGCCACATTACTGCCCATAGCTTTACCCCTCAATTGCATGTAAAAAGTGTCTCCGAACAGAAATTTTTTTTTTTGATACATAAAATAGGATCATCCTTAGATGATAAATTCTTAGGAGAAGATGGAGATAAAGGAGCAGACGTGGATGTCACGGCCGGCACCCAATACCAGAACAGGTGCCAAGTACCCTGGTCTCGGCTCGGCTTCACCAGTAGTGTGACCACCGTTGGGCTTCGGGAGGAGCCCTCAGCTTACTTGGGTGCCACCTGGACTTAACGAGGGGTACAGGGCAAGATGTTCTGGCTAGCAGAGGGGCACAGCAGGTAGAAGGTCACGGTACAAATGGAGCAGGCAAGAGAATCGTCAGACAGGCAGGGTTGAGGCAGGCAGATATCAAGAATCAGGCAAGGGTCAAACCAGGTAATCAAACAGATGGGGTCAGGCAGAAAGAGTAGTCGAGATGCAGGCAAAGGTCAGGATTCGGATATCAGAATAGTCAGGAACAGGCAGGGATCAAAACCGGAATAGCAGATACAAATATTCAGGAACAGACAGCACAAGGCTTCAGGAACCACCAGAATCAAGATTCTATCACGGGCACTGGCTGGGAGTAAGAATGGGCCTTAAATACCTTCAAATTTCGCGCCAAAACGTGTGCCAATGCGTGCTGGCGTAATCACGCCAGCACGCCTGTACCTTTAAGAGGCGCGCAGGTGCGCCGCGCGCACCCTAAGAAACCAAGATGGCGCTGGAGGCAGGAGAAGGAGCGGCGGCGTGGCGGCCGTCCACGCCGCCGCACCACTAGACCACCAGATTTTTTAATACATTACCCCCCCTCTAGGGGGGGCCACTGGACCCCCAGGCTTCCCACAAAATTTTTGATGGAATTTCTTTCTGAGTTGATCAGCCTTGATGTCATCGACTGAGACCCAGGAGTTCTCCTCAGAGCCATAGCCCTTCCACTTAATAAGATACTGGAGCTTACCCCATACCAGACGAGAATCGAGGAACTCCTGGATCTCAAATTCAGGCTGACCTTCGACTAACACTGGGGGAGGAACAGGAATATGACGGACTTGAGTGGCCAATGTTGGCATACAAAAGGGCCAAAACCTGAAGGATAGACTGGTAAAAGCAAACGTAGGGAGCAATAAAACACAGAACACCCAGTTTCTTCACAAACCGAAGTTTGGGACTTTTCCATGTTTGAGTTGTGCCCAATGCAACTCTGTCACTAAAGGAGACACTTGTTTTCATCCCCATTCTGGCAAAAATTATGGTATAAGACATTATATAAGATGTGATTCAGCATTTGTTATTTACTTGCTCAAATGTCCATGTGGACTATTTCTTCCCTTGCATTTTCCTCCTCTATATTAGCATGCCTTTGTGTCAGATCATCCATGATGTACTCCAATTTATCAGTGCCCAACTCATTGAGATCGCGGTGCACGTCTTTAATAGCTGAAGCTACAGCATCAAACACTGCTTTGGTGAGAGTAGTAGTGAGGCCTTCTCTAAGTTGTGTAAGTTGTTGTGCTAATGTTTGCACAGTGACTGGAGTATGATCCATAGAGTTGGCTGCAGTGTAGTGCATGTGCGAAGCGGGGTCAGATAGTTTGGGGGGAAACAGAACAGCAGCAGGATGTTGAGGCAGCTAGCTGGGTGACAGTTAGAAAATCTAAGGTGGGCAAAAGGAAAATGGAGGCTGATCCGGAGCTTATACATCGCAACAAATTTGCCAGATTGTGTGAAGATGATGGGAGTATGAACTCTGGATTGGCAATTCTAGATGGGGCTGATCTCTCTAACAGCTGCCAGACCAGTTTCTCTAGTAGTGGTGGGGAGGAGAGTAGAGTCAGGCCTAAGCAGATTGTGGTTGTAGGGGACTCAATTATTAGGAAAGTGGATAGGTAATTTGTCGTCCGGATCGATACAACCGAACAGTTTGCTGTCTACCTGGTGCCAGGGTTCGGCATGTGGTTGATCGGATAGAAAAATGATTGGGTGGGGCTGGGCATTACCCAGCTGTCTTAGTGTATATCGGTACTAATGACAAAATAAATGGTAGATGGAAGACCTTAAAGAGTGATTTCAGGGATCTAGGCTGTAAGATCAAGGAAAGGTCTTCCAATGTCATCTTTTCTGAAATTTTGCCCGTGCCACGTGCAAGTTTAGGAAAACAGCGGGAGTTTAGGGAGCTAAATGCATGGCTCAAGTCTTGGTGTAGGAAGGAAGGGTTTGGGTTCCTAGAGCACTGGGCTGATTTTTCCTTGGGGTACAACCTATACAGTCGTGACGGTTTGCACCTCAATGGAAAGCGGTCCACGGTGCTAGGGAAAAGAATGGCTAAGAGGTTGGAGGAGTGTTTAAACTAGGCAAGGGGGGGTGAGATAAAGAATTATGGGGAAGCTAGGATAGACGGGGCAATGGGGTTAGTAAGGGTAGTAAGGGGTCATGGGGGAGGAGTGAGGGGGGCATACAGTTTACCAGCTAAGGAGGTCCCTCTGTTACACGGAAAACAGAATAATACTAACTTAACATATAATTCTCCACTAAGTAATGCAAATTTCAAAAGTAAGTAAGTAGTAACCTACGCTGTATGCTGGCAAATGCACAGAGTTTGTCAGGTAAAATGGGAGACCTAGAATTAATTGTATGCTCTAAAAATTATGATATAATTGGTATCACTGAGACCTGGTGTTATCACAGATCGGCTAAGGTTTTGGCAGAAGGGAGGTGTGGAAGGGGAACAAAATGGCTCATTTTACTAAACCTATCCACCACAAAAACCTTAGCATCCTGTTTAAAAGAAGGCCACCACACATGACGGGCTAACAAAGAAATAGTTTTGGAAATGCCAGGATGCCCAGCCATTTTGGAGTTATGAACTTTTTCGAGAACTTGTTCCCTCAACTCCTCAGGCACAAACATTCTCCCAGAAGATTGGACAGGGGACAACAAGGTGGAGAGGTCAGAATCCAATGCGGGATGCACTCACTAGAGTCAGAGGAGGTAGATTCAAAACTCCTAGAGAGTGCATCAGCTTTGGTGTTTTTAGATCCAGGCCTATATGTTAAAGAAAAAATAAACCTGGTGAAGAACAATGCCCATCTAGCTTGCCTAGGGTTTAGCCATGTGGCCGATTCAATGTAAAGCAGGTTTTTATGGTCTGTATATACGGTTACCATATGTTTAGCACCTTCAAGTAGATGCCGCCATTCCTCAAAGGCCCACTTGATAGCCAACAATTCCCTGTTCCCAATATCATAGTTTGCCTCTACAGGCGAAAACTTCCTAGAGAAAAAGGCACAGGGATGTAACTTGTTGGTAATCGGGTGCCTTTGGGAAAGGACTGCCCCAGCACCCACTTCAGAGGCATCTACCTCCACAATGAATGGTAAAGCAGTATCAGGATGCTGCAAAATAGGGGCAGAATTGAACTCTTTTTTGAGGCGTTCGAAAGCTTGAACTGCCTCTGGGGGCCAAATACTAGGGTCAGCACCCTTTTTGGTCAAGTTGGTGATTGGGGCAACTACAGGGAAAAATTCTTGATGAATTGGCGGTAATAATTTGCAAAACCAAGGAATCTTTGGGTTGCTCGTAAAGAAAGGGGTTGGGTCCATTCCAGGACTGCTCTCACCTTCCCTGGATCCATCTCAAGACCCCTGTTAGAAATGTTAAAACCCAAAAATTGAACAGAGGTAACTTCAAAAGTACACTTCTCAAGTTTTGCATACAGATTATTTTCTCTTAGTCTACGTAAAACCTCACAAACATGATTCCTGTGTTCAACTAGATTAGAAGAGAAAATAAGAATGTCATCAAGATAGACCACTACGAATATCCCCAGCAGGTCCCGAAAGATGTCATTGACAAATTCCTGGAACACTGCGGGGGCGTTACAAAGACCGAATGGCATTACCAGGTACTCGTAGTGGCCATCCCTGGTGTTGAACGATGTTTTCCACTCATCCCCCTCCCTGATTCTAATCAAGTTATAAGCCCCCCTAAGATCAAGCTTGGTAAAGACTTTTGCATTTTTAACTTGATCGAAAAGTTCAGAAATTAGAGGGAGAGGATAGCGATTTTTTATGGTAATCTTATTAAGCCCCCTATAATCAATACAGGGGCGAAGACCACCATCTTTTTTCCCAACGAAAAAGAAGCCCGCCCCCGCAGGGGAACTAGAAGGTCTGATGAAACCCCTTTCTAGGTTCTCTTTTATATACTCTTTCATTGCCTGGGCTTCGGGCAATGAAAGAGGATAGGTTCTACCACGAGGAGGAGTTGACCCAGGGACCAGATCTATTGAGCAGTCATACTGCCGGTGTGGGGGTAAGGTTTCTGCTGCCCTTTTAGAGAAGACATCAGCGAAGTCTGCATATGCAGCAGGTAACCCCTCAAGTGAAGTAGTTGCAACTACAGAGGGAAAACATACCCCACCACACATAGTACCCCATTGAACCACCTCCCTTGAGACCCAGTCAATCAGAGGGTTATGCCTCTGGAGCCACGGTAACCCCAAAATAAGAGGAGAGGAAGCACCCTCTATGAGGTAAAAAGCTATCTCCTCACAATGCAAGTTATTAACACACATGGAAAGAGTTACCGTCTCCTTAGAGATTACACCTGACCCTAAGGGTCTTCTGTCCACAGCCATTATTCTCATGGGGGCACTTAGAGGAACTACAGGGATACAGAATTCAGCTGCAAAAGCAGTATCCAGAAAATTACCCTTCGCCCCAGAGTCCACAAATGCGGACAGTTTAACAGAGCCCGTAGGCCAAGTTAGTTTAATTGGTAACAAAACTTTAGAGGCAGATTGGGGAGAGGAAATTCCTGCACCCAAATGGAGCTCCCCTTCTCCATTTAGGCTTCGGAGTTTCCCGGCCTCTTAGAATATTGGTTCAGAAAATGTCCCTTTTCACCACAGTACATACAGAGACCCATGGAACGCCTGCGTGCCTTTTCCTCAGGAGTTAGGTGGGATATGCCTAATTGCTAGGCTCCTCCTGAGGCAGAGGCACAGAGGGGTAAGGAGATTTCACATTGGTCACCACATTGGATCTTATATTGGTAACCCCAGAGAAGTTTGTATTCCTCTCACCCCTTCTCTCCCTTTGCCTTCTATCTACCTGGATGGCGAGGGACATGAGACCATCCAGGTTAGAAGGCAGGGGATAATTAACCAGCCTATCCTTTACAGAATCGGATAACTCCAACCGGAATTGACTCCTTAGAGCCAAATCATTCCACCCAGTCTCCACTGCCCACCGGCGGAATTCGGTGCAGTACACCTCCGCATCCCTTTTCCCTTGGCGCAACTTACGAATCGCGGTATCGGCAGATGATGCACGATCCGGGTCATCGTAAAGAATGGCCATGCTGTTAAAGAAGGTGTCTAGGGAATAACGAGCAGGGTCAGAAGAAGGCAGCCTGAGGGCCCAAATTTGGGGGTTACCCAAAAGCAGGTCATTATGAACCTTACTTTCTCCTCATCAGATTGAAAAGAATGAGGAAAGAGACTAAGGTACAGCTTACAAGCCTCTTTGAAAACAAAAAATTTAGTGCGATCCCCACTGAACCTTTCGGGGAACACAATCTTGGGTTCATGGGGTTTAGATGAGTTACCCCCACTGGCAGAAGAACCCACAGGAGGTACAGGAACAGGATTAGACGGCTGCTGCGAAGGCCCCAATTGGCGGGTCAGATTGTGGAACCCTTGAAGCAAATAATTCTGTTTTTGCTCTTGCTCCTCCATACGTTACAGCAAGGTAGTGAGCAACATCTCAGTGGAAGTTTGAGGTGTAGCAGAGGCAGCAGCAGCTTCATGACCATCGTCCTCCATGGCCCGTGATAATGTCACGGCCGGCACCCAATACCAGAACAGGTGCCAAGTACCCTGGTCTCGGCTCGGCTTCACCAGTAGTGTGACCACCGTTGGGCTTCGGGAGGAGCCCTCAGCTTACTTGGGTGCCACCTGGACTTAACGAGGGGTACAAGGCAAGATGTTCTGGCTAGCAGAGGGGCACGGCAGGTAGAAAGTCTTTTGGGTCGAAGGTCACAGTACAAATGGAGCAGGCCAGAGAATCATCAGACAGGCAGGGTCGAGGCAGGCAGATATCAAGAATCGTCAGGCAGGCAAGGGTCAAACCGGGTAATCAAACAGATGGGGTCAGGCAGAAAGAGTAGTCGAGATGCAGGCAAAGGTCAGGATTCGGATATCAGAATAGTCAGGAACAGGCAGGGATCAAAACCGGAATAGCAGATACAAATACTCAGGAACAGACAGCACAAGGCTTCAGGAACCACCAGAATCAAGATTCTATCACGGGCACTGGCTGGGAGTAAGAATGGGCCTTAAATACTTTCAAATTTCGTGCCAAAACGTGCGCCAATGCGCGCTGGTCGTAATCAAACCAGCGCGCCTGTACCTTTAAGAGGCGCGCAGACGCGCCGAGTGCGCCCTAAGAAACCAAGATGGCGTCTGCGCTGGAGGCAGGAGAAGGAGCGCGGCGGCGTGGCGGCCTTCCACGCCGCCGCACCACTAGACCACCAGGTATTTTTATTACAGTGGAGTCTTGATCTGCTCTCTTTGGTTTAGATCTGTTCCCTTTCTCATAAGTCCTACCATTATTTTTAACAAAATAAGTAGAGCTTGAATAATGAGAAATTGAGAATCCATTCTTCGTCAAAATGAAGCTGTTTTTTGTTGTTGTTTTTTTCCTTTTTATCTTTTTTTATTTATTTTTTCTTTAATGTTTTTTTTCCTCTTTCCTTCCTCTTCTATTATCAATTACTGTATTATTCATCCCCTTTTTTCCCCCTCCTCTCACCAAACTGTTTTTTCTTTTTTTTCCCTTTGTTTTCCTTTCCCTTACTCTTAATATCCTCTCCTTTAACCTGTTGGTAGACAGTTCAGTTTAGTGAAGAAGAAACAACCCAAAATCCTCTCAGAATTGTGTAGAATCCTAATATACTAGATAGATATCCAAAATAGCATTGTGTAGTATGACTAAAACAATAGCCTTCTGCAACCTGAGCCAAACCACGGAGAAATTACAAGTTGAATAGTTAGGCCAAAATCTTCACACACTAAAATGGTTTATAGAAATAGTGCTTTTTAGTAAGCAATCCTCCTATGTTGCCGCCAAATAGTGCTAAGCAGCGGATTTTCTGACATATAAATATGATGCCAATAACTGCATCACCAGACAGTTATTTATAAGTTAGTACCCACATATAAACACCTCCTCACCGTCACCTGTTGCTTGTTAACCAAAAATTTCGTCAAATAACAACCACTTGGTAAAGCTATTCAAAAAAAAAAATCATCACAGCGCCTCTCTCAACAAAGTGTCAATGACGAAATTGCAAGCTGAATTGCCAGAATAAACCAAAAGGCCATTTACCAAGCTACAATCTTGGCTCCTCACACTGGTCCAAGTAGAAAAAAACAAATTAGGTTTGCTTAATTAGCAGATTCAGGGGGTTTGTTACGGAGCTCCGTTACCCTGCCACCATTTTTGTCTGGATAAAACTTGTCTTGAAGCATTATCTAATAACCACAAGTGTGGTGGGATAAATTGATATTTTATCCAGAATTATTTTTCTTAGCACTAGCTTAGCTCATTTGGTGCAAAAAAAAGGTTGCCATAAGGAGCCCTGTCTAAAAAGCAAAAACAAAGTAACCTCACTAAATACAATAAGCTGATGATTACTAATGCTAAGGTTCAGCGGTTTCACACCAGTGACATGTATTAGAGTTCTAGTTCTAAGTTTTTCTGTCGCATGCATATATATTTCTAAGAAACCAACGGTTATAACTTAAAATATATTTGCTGATATCTTAAAATTTAATAATAACTCAGTCACCAAGAGTATATTTAAATACTTAGTTGTGATTTACCAAGACTGTCATATTATAAAAACTGCAAATATTTTCTCACAAGTGAAAGATTTTTACCATGGAGTCATAATCCCTCCCTACAATTCCAAGTTAAAACAAATGGCAAGACGCGATGAAAGGAATAAAAATAAAAATCCTAAACATTCTGAAAATGGTAATAGGACAAATCCTACCAACATGTCACAACAATAAAGTTTGACTACAAACGATTACTCTACTTTGGAAATGGAAGTTGCAAAGCTTCTAAATCCTAAAATTTAACTAATTATACTAACTTACCTCTCAAACTCAGGAAAATAAAAAATCTACAAGATTGTGTCGTCAGACATTCAAGACGACACAATTTGAACAGCACAAGACTTGATATACTGGAAAAGAAGACACTGGAATTACAATCCAAATTGGATGACATTGAGAACAGAACGCACAGAAACAAGCTGAGATTTATTGGAATACCTGAATCTTATAATACAGATGCTATTTTTATAAAAATAACTAAGTATATTCCAGAAAAACTAGGCTTGAAGCAAGCTTTACCAAACATCCAGATTGAAAGATTATATCGAATTGGTCCTCTGAAAGAGCAAAATAGTGATAGACCCAAAGCAACTATTGTAAAGTTTTTGACCTATGCTGAAGAATCTTTAATTCTACAAGCATACAAGAAATCTGATAATCTGGAGATAGATGGTAATAGGATCTTAATATTCCCGGACTATTCTATCCTGTTGTCACAAAAAACACAAATTTTGTTCAACTCAAATATTACATTTGCTACTAATTATCCAGCAAAGTTGAAGATTTTCCTTCTAGCTGTTTATAACCCATGAGAAGCAATTCAATTCTCTACAAATTTAGGGAAAGAAAACTCCCCAAAGGGTGAAACTCAAGTTGGACACATTTTCATTCTTCTCCTAAAGAACAAAGACAACTACAGATGAATTCTCCTAAACTAAAACAGAGACTACAAGAAAGAAAGCCTCATACAAAACCAAGATCTCCAAGGTCATCAATCCAGTCAAGAGATGATGATATGATTCACTAAAGAATGTTAGGTTTTAATTCACTCCAAGATTAACTTTTGGACTTCTATACATTTAATAGATGCTATTTTGAGGTGGTGTGAGCTTACCCCGTGTACTTCTCTTAGTGAGGAAGTATTTTACTTACCTTTCTCTTTAGGAAAAAAGAGGAGTCACATATTTTGTTTAAATTTATGTTGGGATGTTTTCTAACAATTTCATTATTTTTATCTTTAGGTTTCATGTATTTTACATATGCTGTTTGTTTTTGTTTTGTTCTACTTTATATATTTTTAAAACATCTTTTGTACAAGGTAATGGAAGCTAAGTCTATAACAGGCCCGGATTTGTGGCGAGGCCACATAGGCCCGGGCCTAGGACGGCACATTTTTGGGGGCAGCAGGCTACCCAACCGCTCTGTGGGGAGCACTGGGGATGCGCTGCTCCCCAGTGCTCCGCCGCATACATGCTGGCGATATTGCGCCTGCATGAGGTAGTGCGGGTGGGTGCTAGGACCGTGCAGGACCGAACGGCCAAGGGGCGCCCGCCCAGCAAATCCTGCACTGAGTCTATAAGTTTGACCATGTGGCCTAATGAATTTTTCTTTAAGTATTATTCATTTTTGCTAGACACTCTAATTTTATTGGTGAAGTAGAATATTCACCAATATTCTAATTTAAATAATGATTTAAATCACAACATAGAATGTGAATGGGCTTAATTATTTTATTTAAAGAAAAAGAGTTTTGTCAGAAGTAAAATCTGATATTGTATTACTTCAAGAGACCCACCTTTATTTAATTAAAAAGATGATGGGTTGGATGTAAATATTCTCCAGCTATCCAAAAAAAAAAGGTGGAGTTGCGTTATTATTCCATAAGTCACTTAATGTTCAAGTTTTAAAATCTGATATAGATAAAGAGGGTAGGTATGTTTTTACAGAAATCCTCTCAAATGACAAATATGAATTTTATGTTCCTTTTTTTCCCCTTAAGAATAAAGAAGAATTGTATTCTCATATTATTCAGAAAATAATAACTTAATAATAAAAAAATAGTAATTGCAATGAATCTCATTTCTGGTCTCTTGATAAGATTGGTGTAAATCAGAAACAATCTATGGTAAAGTCAAAATTATTATCAAACCTGGTGAAAGAAACAAATAAGTGATTTATGGAGGTTGTTACATCCAAAATGAAAGAGATTATACCTATTTTTCTCACACTCATGGAGTGAGTACTAGGATAGATTTTTTCTTCTCAGGATGTTTTGAACAAAACTAAGTCAGCTATGATTGAAGATATTGGCTTATCAGAACATGCCCCAGTCTCTGTGGAATTAAAACTGTATTCCTCTCAAAAATCTTTTATTTCTTTTAACCTTCCTTTCTAAGACAACATAGAGTTTAATAAAATATTAAACGATAGGTGGGAGTTATATTTAAAGAGAATGAATCTCATCAGAATAACATTCCCTTACTTTGGGACACTTGGAAGGTGGTTGTACGAGGTGAGATCACTAATTTTAAAATAGCTTTCTTGAGAAAAGTTAATAAAGAATTTATCTCTCATAGTGTAGATGTTAAGCTAGCGTACCATCATTTTCTATCACAACCAACAAAGGAAAATAGTGACAAATATAAAGATACTTTGATTAAATTGAGTAATTGGAATAAAATGAGAAAACATTTATTTGAATCATATTCAAAAGCTAGATATGGTAATCTTAATAATACATCAAATAGACTGGCTAATCTTACAAACAATTGGAATAGTTACAACAAACAAAGCACCGATCCTTGCCTTAATGCCGCCTGAGGCGGCCTTCCGTTGCCGCCCCCACCCCTCCTCACGGTGCTCACCTTTTCAGCACCGGAGGGGGTCGGAGGTGCTGCACGTCGCTAGTGCAGAGAGCGCAATTGCGCTCTCTGCACTAGAAGAGCCAAATTTCCGGGTTGAAAACCGAAATTCGGCTCTTAGTTACCAGGAGCAGCATTTTTGCCACCCCTGGCAACCAGGTGGGCGCTGCCGCCTGAGGCAAGTGGCTCAACTCGCCTCATTGGTGGATCGCCCCTGCCAGTAACTCTCAAAAATAAAAAAGGTTGGTTGACTAATTCCCCTTTGGATATTTGTAACATTTTCAAAGAATTTTATGAAAATCTTTACTCCCCTCCGAATAAGAATAAAAATAAAGATTTTAAAAGTAAATGTTTTCTTTATTAAATTAAATTTCCTCAAATCTCTCAGAAAAAAATTGACATATTAAATTCGGCAATTAATATTCATGAACTTTCCACAACAATGAAATCTCTTAAAGATTGTAAGGCCTCCAGGTCCTGATGGGTTGATATCTCCTTTCAACAAAACAGAAGCTTGCTCCCTTTCGAACTAATTTATATAATGAAAAATATACACCACCTTGGCATTTTACCTGTAATTTAAATGTTTCTTTATCTTATTTTATTTGATGGATCTGCACAAAATAGTCTAAGTTGGTGAAGTGAAATGAGAAAAATATATATATAAAAAAGAATTAAAAAAATAAAAAAATAAAAATTGGCATGTGCATATGTTCACCCATATTCACCCCTTTGCCAAGAAGCCCCTAAAAAATCCTGGTGCAACCAATTACCTTCAAAAGTCACATAATGAGTGAAATGAAGTCCATCTGTGTGCAATCTAAGTGTCACATGATCTGTCAGTATAAACACACCTTTTCTGACATGGTACCACAACAATGGTACCACAAGAAACCTGCCAAGAGAGGGCCATCTACCAAAACTCACAGACACAGGACAAGGAGGGCATTAATCAGAGAGGCAGCACAGAGACCAAAAGTAACCCTGAAGGAGTTGCAGCGTTTCACAGCAGAGACTGGAGTTTCTGTCCATAGGACCACAATAAGCCGTACACTCCATAGAGTTGGGCTTTATGGAAGAGTGACCAGAAAAAGTCATTACTTACTTTTTTTTTACATAACTTTTCGGTCATCAGGGAAAATGCTATGTCTGGTGCAAACCCAACACATCCCAAGAACACCATCGCCACAGAGAAACATAGTGATGGCAACACCATCGCCACAGAGAAACATGTGGTGATGTTTTTCGGCAGCAGGGACTGGGAAATTGGTCCGAGTCCAGGGAAAGATGGATGGTGCTAAATACAGGATATTCTTGCGCAAATCTTGTGTCAGTCTCCCTGTGATTTGAGACTGGGAAGGAGGTTCACTTTCCAGCAGGACAATGATCCAAAGCGTACTGCTAAAGCAACACTCCAGTGGTTTAAGGGAAAACCTTTAAATGTGTTGGAATGGTCTAGTTAAAGTGCAGACCTCAATCCAATTGAGACTCTGTGGTCAGACTTGAAGATTGCTGTTCACAAGTGAAAACCATCCAAAATGAAGGAGCTGGAGCAGTTTTGCCTTTAGGAATGGGCAATAAGAGAGACTTATCCAAAGCTTATCCATAGAGACTTATCCAAAGCTACTTGCAGCTGTAATTGCCGAAAAAGGTGGCTCTACAAAGAACTGACTTTAGGTGGGGTGAACAGTTATGCACGCTGAAGATTTCTGTTATTTTGTCCTATTTGTTGTTTGCTTCACAATAAAAAAAAACATTTTTCAAAAATTGTAGGCATGTTCTGTAAATGAAATGGTACAAACTCTCAAACAATCCATTTTAATTCCAGGTTGTAAGGCAACAAAACATGAAAAATGCCAAGGGAGGTGAAGACTTTTGCAAGGCACTGTATTCATGGGAAAAAGTTGCCTTTTAGTTTTACATCAAATATAAAACTAATTCCTAAAGAGGGGAAGGACTTGTCTAATCCAGCTTCATTTAGATCGATCTCTTTAATTAATTTGGATTTTAAATTGTTAACAAAGATATGGGCAGATAGACTATCCGTTATACTATCCAAATTAGCTCGGCACTTTGCCCTTTACAGAGAGCCTAGCTTACCAGGCACGGTCCTGACGGCTAGAGGAGGGCACCTGCTCCAAAAATAGGTAAAAAACTAGGCTCTAGGGCCAGCACAGCCCAAATGGTGCCTGCGGCCTGGTGGTGCGCCAGAGCCCCAGATAGGAGTAGGAGCACTACCCGGAAGTGCGGCCAGAGCAGAGCAGCAGTGCAGAGGTTCTCAGCCGCGGAGCACAAACAGGACTGTGGGCTGGAGAGCTAGCAGAGGCAGCAGGGGATAAGTGCTTTCGGGCCCTAAAGAGCCTCTCTAAGGCTATATAGCCACACAGCCACCAGTCCCCTACAAACCCTGGGCACCGCCAAAGCTTGCTAGTGGGGAAACCTCTGGCCCATAACCAGCACTCAATCATGTGCCTGAAACTGTGCATCGACGTGGACATACCTTACTGAGGGACCAAGGAAAGGGGTGAGTGCTTTGCAACCCCTGAATATCCCACTGCCCTGCCACCAGCAGACCCCTTGCAGTTAGTCACATTACAAAGGGGCTGGATAAGGACTGGAGGCCCAAGCCAGCAGGCACTTAGGGGAAACACTGACTCATTTGCCAATAGTATAACAGAGGCAACAAAGGGCCTACAGCTTTACTGGCACACACTAAACTGTACTTGCCCATACTGCCTCCATTACAGCCACATCAAAGGAGGCAAAGAGTACCCAACAAAGTGCCCCTCCCTACCTCCGTGTACACAATGAGGGACACGTCTTCGCTTTATGACTATCCCGTCTGTGATAATGTTTCAGCTTAAATAAGGAGACAGAACCCTGGGGGCTCAATGACTCACAGCAATCAAAAACACTGTATGCATTAATAAGGGAATACAAGACCACTTGCTAAGAAAATTCACTAAGTGGTCTGTGGCAAAACTTGTTTGTGAAACACAGCTGGAAACTCTACAAAACCAAGTGGATCACTTACAAAAAAGCAACATAATACTAGTAGACTGGATTGAAGATCTGGAAAACAGGAACAGAAGAAGCAACTTGCACCTTATAGGCCTTCCAGAAACAATAAGAGGACAAGAGATATGGGAATTTGTCACCAGGGTTGATATACCCAACGGACAGCACCCCACAACTCAACATAGACAGAGCTCACAGGATAGGCCCACCACAGCCAAACCAAGCCAAAATACCCAGGCCAGTAATATTCAAAGTGACCAACTACACGGATAATGTTAAACTATGTAACTATGTAACTTAGATAAGCACAAACCAGCTCACAACCCCCCCCCACACACAAAGAGCAAATCCCCTCTGTTCATTTGTAAAAAAACGACAACTCATGGACGCATGGCGAATCACACACCCCCTGGACCAGGATTACAGGCACTATTCTCATGTCCATGACCTATATGCTAGAATAGATTATATATTCTTAAACCAAAACACACTTCCTCATGCAAGTCACATAAATCTACACAACATATCATAATCATTTCAGATCATGCCCCTTGCACCCTAACACTTGCAGTAACTAACCCAATGCACATACCCTATGGATGGCGAATGCCGAGCTTCCTAATTAATTCCCAAAAATTTAAAGACAGCCTCTTAGAAGCCTGGGCACAATATAAAGAGAACAATAAGGCACATATTAACACCCCCATAATGTTCTGGCAAGCAGCTAAAGCAACATTACGTGGACACATAATTTCATATGTAGCCAAACGAAAACGGGAACTCTTGCTACACCTAGCAGTCCTGCATCGGGAGGCAACCAAAGCTTACAGACGGTATCATAAAACACCAAATCCCCCTAACAAAACCAAATTAAAAACAGCAAAGGAGAGTTATGATTTAGTACTCCAAGAAGCAATGCAATATAGAATTAACATAATGGCAGCAAAATACTAAATGGAAGGTAACAAGCTCTTAGCAACCTTCAGTAAAGCCAAACGAAACCCCCATATAGGAGGGATGGTAATACAAGGTCCCAACAGTTTACACAATACTACCAAGGTTTATATTCAATGGAAGAGGATCACCCGGACCAGGGACTAGAGTTCCTGCAACGGGCAAACCTGTCTGATCAACAAAATATAGATGCAGACATCACTCCAGAATGAAATAGACAAGGCCTAACAACGATCGGATCACTCCTCAATCCTAGTACCTGTACAATATACAAATTTGCAATACAATATAGAAATTCAATCCAAAAATCCCTAATAGCCACATCTTTGATATTTACAAGTTAAAAGCTATGTGGAGCAGGTAATTTGGGAGTAAAGCCACAATTAACAAACAACCCACTAGATATTTTGATAAAAGCAAATAAGGAACAACTTCTCACAACATCTGGAATATACACCATTATTAAACCCAGAAGACACAGAGGGAATATCGAGATGGTTAAGTATCATACCAAATATCATGGCAACACAGATTACAACAGCATATGCAAAACGCTCCAAAAACCTATCATCAGTGTACTCCCAGGATGTGGCTCTTAGACTCCTCCACAGAGCATATGTGTCGCCCAAAATAGCACACAAGTTAGGCATAACTCAAACTCCTAATTGCGTGAAGTGCAACCACCCAGAAGCCACATTAGAACATGCTCTGTGGTCGTGCACAAAACGAAATACTCTTTGGAACCCAGTCCTATCACAAATCAGAAATCTGTGCTATATCAACACACCACGGACAAATCCACAAATTCAAAGGTAACATCAGACTAGCTGATACAATGGTATTAACCACAATTAAGACCATCCTGGAATTCTGGACTAACGAGCAACCACCTTCAACACAAATGCTATATACAATGCAACTACAATGGGTTCTAGCGTTGCAAGACAATGAATCCAAACGCTCTTGTTTCTTTTATATTTGGAGCAAATATTTAGACACACTTGAGGGACAAAAATCCCAAAAGCTACTAGCACCATTCCGATATACTAAATGGTGGGCAGAAGCCTCCCTCAGGGGAAAACTCACATGAAAATCCATAAATCAGATTAGAAGAAACTCGCCTCCTCCTCCTTCAACACTTAAATCCAGTGCAGGGCCATTTGCCCTAAGAAGATGACGAATGACATGGAAAAGACACCTATTCACCCCTCTCTTCTTTCCTCCCATCCTCATTTTCACCCCTTTCTAATCTCTTCCTACTTTAATTTGTTTTAAATTACTCATATGCTAAACCGTGCAACTCGGACTCACAAAGATGTGTCGATCCGTGGCTAAGGCCACATATTGTATGTAAGCATTTATGACAGGGGTGTCCAAAGTTTTTTCTCCAAGGGCCATATGCGGTAAAATATACAAACAGCCGGGCCACTCACTGTGGTCACGCCCATTTTGTGGCCACACCTCCTGATTAACATGTTCATTTTACAAATTGTAAATAAGTAACACACACACACACACAGTGAAACACATACAGACAGTGAAACACATACACACACAGTGACACACGTACATACAGTGACACAGATACAGACAGATACACACACACACACACACAGTGACACACATACAGACAGATACACACACAGTGACACATACATACAGTGACACACACATGCAGACAGTGAGAGACACACACAGTGACACACATACAGACAGATACAAACACACACAGTGACACACAAACATACAGTGACACACACACAGTGAAACACATACAGACAAATACACACACAGTGACACACATACATGCAGTGACACACACACACACACAGACAGACACACACACACACCCACATACAGACAGTGAGACACACACACAGTCACACACAGTAAATCACACACTAGATCTGTAACGGACTCCCTTGCCCGGCTGCAGCCTCACTAAATCCACCCCTCCCCCAAGCCAAGCACCGAGCAGTTACTCACAGTTCATCAGATGCACGAAATCCAGGCCAGGTTAGGCAGCAGTGTAGAAGGGGAATGGAGCCATGCTTTCAGTTGTTTACTGCCCCCCTCCCTCCCCGCACTACACTAAACTAAACTCCAGTCACGGGGAGGGGAGGGCGGAGTTTAGGACAAGCTTCCTCGAGTCTACACTGAAACACTGTAGGTTCCATCCCCCAATGACACGTGGTAGGAAACTTTTTTTTCTTCTAGATGCTGAGAGGGGGGAGGGATTTTTGCACGCTGCGGGCCAATATAAAATGAATATCGGGCCGCATTTGGCCCGCGGTCCGTAGTTTGGACACCCCTGATTTATGACTTGAATGTGGCTACAAAGCAATAAACAAATATTCCGCATGGTTGGTTGATATTTACTCTTGTAACAACATCCGTTTATTTTATTGAAAATTTAATAAAACAGTTATATTAAAAAAAAAAAAAAGAATATGTCAGGAGTTAAAGGACAAGGAAAGGCAAAAAAATAAAATCCCATTTTTACTTTCTTTAATGAAAAAGAAACCTATCTCCAATATACTTTAATTAAAAAATGTGTACCGTTTTTATAAGAAACCTGACTGTATGCAGTGAAATTCTCCCTTCATTTACTGCTGTGGATAGGAATTGTCAGATCATCCCTAACTGCTGAGCAGGGAAACAAGCATACTTATGAACAGCAGGGGGAGCCCTCCGCCTTACTTACCAGCCATGCAGAACTCAAGCAGCTTTGTTTATGACGATCCCTAAGCAGCCCAGACCACACTGAGCATGTGCAGGGTCAGGGTCAGGCAAAGATGTTTAACAAAGTTACAAGATGACTTTGGACTTTGAAAGCATAAATCATTTGTTTGATTAGGCTTTGTGGTGCAGTAAGTTCATGCTTATGTTTAGTATACAAAATACAGCATTTCTAGCCTTATTCTATTTTAGACTTTCCTTGTCCTTTAAAACATATGGCTATTGTGATACTAAACTCTATAGTTAGTATAGATATGGGTATATATCATTTATGTGAAAGTATGATGGGGTGTATGTATGGATGCTGGGTTTTCATTTGGAGGGGTTGAACTTGATGGACTTCAGGGCCGGGCCAAGGGGTAGGCAAAGTAGGCACGTGCCTAGGGTGCAAAGCTGGGGGGGGTGCAAGGCACGTACCTCCTCTGTCGCCTACCCCCAGTCCAACTCTCTGTGGTTGGGCACCAGACACCGGAGTGCAAAAGAAGTAAAAACCACCGTCTTTCTTGTGCATGCACACACTGGCTAAGGCGACGCCACGTCCGCTGGCTTGCCTTTGGCGCCTGTGCAGCGCGGCCGGCCCTGATGGACTTTGTCTTTTTTTCAACCCAATTTCACTATGTAACTACTATTAATCTAAGGGGAAATGGGTATTATATTTCGCCTTTTTAAACATCATTTTTATTTGGTTTGTTGGAGAACTCATATTTAAATAAAATGCAACAAATATCCCAATTACTGTTGTCTAGTAAGAAATTATGACCCTTTGGACAATTCTGGGAAAAAATGGTCTTCATTCCTAAGTATTAATATCTCCTCTAAGGATCTCTTAAAAATAATGTAAAATTATAAAGAATATCTACCCTGAGTCTTGGAGGGACCAACAATTTAGACTCTTACATTTGGGTTATAATGCAATGTTTTGTGAATCTTCTAATTCTAGAAAAGAATCTTTTTGCCCAAAATGTAAGAAATATAAGGTGGATATTTTCCACTATATTTGGTCATTTCCTACTATCAAGACATTTTGGGATAACATACAGGAATTTTCCATTGAAATTATTAATTTTTGTTTTTTGGTTACAGCAGCAGCACAGAAGACAATTTTTTTAAATTGAATTAAAGATACTGCTCCTGTTTTGTAAATAGTTTTTCAATACATTGATAATCTTTGTTTACAGGATGCAGTTAGACATAAGATAGGAGATCATTCGATTAGAAAACTATTTAAGTCAAAATGGTATATTATTTAGAAACTTTAGAAAGAAATCTATTTATCTACAACTTTATGGGTAACAATTTTGATATCGATGAGATATTGTTATCTGTCAGGTTTGAATTTGAATTGTCCCATTCACAAAAACACAATATTTTTCCTCTTTGTATTTATGTTAAACAAGTGATGTTATCATACTCTTTGGCCACATCGTAGTTTCCAGTTATTACTTTGTATTAGTGGTGTTGGTTAATATTCTTCTATTAATCTATCAATTATTTCATTTATTTTATTTAATTTTCATTCAAATCGTCATGTCAATTTATTAAATGGATTGTTTATTGATGTATTATTATAAAATCCAATAAAAGAAATTGAAAAGAAAGCAAAGAAAATGAAAATGATCGAATAACATATCTGTGTGTGGCAAAATTAAGTGAATACTTAGACTTATCATATAATTTGAAATTTACTGATAATTTGTCTGGAGTCTGGTGTTTTCAGTCAATGGGATGTCAATCAGGTGTGAGTGAGAGACTATGTTTCATTTAAAAAAACAGAGATCTAGCAAAGGCCTGATCACACATACAATATATTTTTGGTGTATTGAACAAAGGAGATGTCTGAAGGCCTCAGAAAGAGTTGTTGATGCCCATAAAGCTGGAAAGGGTTACAAGTCTCTAAATATCTCTAAAGAGTTGACTCCATCAATCAACAGTCAGGCAGATTGAGGCAGATTTATCAAGGGTCGAATTTCGAAGTAGAAAAAACTTCGAAATTCGACCATCGAATGGAATCCTCCGACATTCAAATTTGAAGTCGGAGGATTATATGCATCGTACGATAGTATTCCGATCGTACTTCTGATCAAACGATTCAAACTATTTTATTGTACGATTTTCCCAAAAAATCCTTTGACTTAAAAAAACACACAGAAGGTCCCCCATAAGCTAAACAGCAATTTGGCAGGTTTAAGTTGGCGAAGTATTGAAGCAGGTCAAGCAGTTCATGAGAGGAAGCCCACCAACATCCAAGAGCTGAAGCTGCTCTGTATGGAGGAATGGGCAAAAAAATCCTTCGAGACGATGTGCAGGACTGATCAACAGTTTAGTTTAGGTGCAGTTATTTCTGCACAAGGGTGTTGCACCTGTGACAAGCTTGTACATGCAGTTATTGGGGGAATTTAGCTATGGTATGCAGGTAAGCCTAAACAACAGGGACATCAAGAGCAAAACTGTGGGGCAGATTTACATAGGGTCGAATATCGAGGGTTAATTAACCCTCGATATTCGACTGCCGAATGCAAATCCTTCGACTGCGAATGTCGAAGGATTTAACGCTATTCCTGCAATCGAACGATCGAAGGAATAATTGTTCGATCGAACGATTAAATCCTTAGAATCGAACGATTCGAAGGATTTTAATCCATCGATCGAAGGATTTTTCTTCGATCAGAAAATTGTTAGGAAGCCTATGGGGACCTTCCTCATAGGCTAACATTGGCCTTGGTAGGTTTTAGGTGGCGAACTAGGGGTCGAAGTATTTTTTAAAGAGACAGTACTTCGACTATCGAATGGTCGAATAGTTGAACGATTTTTTTTTTTTTAACAAAAAGGTTTTTATTCAACTAAAGTACATTTACATGGATATTAAGCCGGTTTATACAGTGTTACGTAAATCACAGCCACCGTTGCCAACAGTGGTATCAGCTGACATCAAACGTAGTACAGTTTCCAATGTTACTCCATGCATGCACTTATATTCATATCATTTAATTGCTTTATTACCATTTTAATAAAGAACTTCTATCAACCTAACCTAACCTAACTTACGCATTACTTTTTTGTACGTGCATCAAAGTCAACTCAGAGACTTAGGACAGTGAAGGAGGGAGGTCAGCTGTCCTTCCACAATACATGGAACTGGTAGGGGTAATGTCACAGTGGTCAATTGTGGTCGACGTGGATGTCCAGCCATGGGGACCATATTTTTTCAAATTTGGCCGGGCAACCTCTCCTCGTATAGAGAAGTTTATATAGTGGGACCGCATGTATGATCTGGGATTCCCAAAAACCAACAGTCGGGGCTAGTTGTGCCTTCCATTTCAGGGTTATGGATTTTCGGGCATAGGCAAACATTATGGAGATTAACGATTTCTCTGCTACAGTTGGTGCTAGATCTGCTACCTGATTCAGCAACATACCTAGGGGTTCTACTCTAATAGGAATGTCCATCATATCAGAGATGTATTGCGCTATAGCCCCCCAGAACCGTTGTATCCTATTGCATGCCCAAACCATATGTATGAAATTCGCTGGGGAATGATGACACCGTGGGCATTCATCTACCATGGCCGGGGACATTTTAGCCAATACACTTGGAGTGAGATATGCTCTATGTAGAAATTTGAATTGCACCATTTTGTCCCTGGACGCCACCATATGATCAAAGACCGAGTCAAGGGTTTCCTTCCATGCCTCATCATCCAATTCGGGTATATCGCGTTGCCATTTCTCTAGTAATTTGTTCAATGGGTGAGACCCTGCAGTCATAAGAATGGCATAAAAAGCTGATAGGTTTTTTGTATGCACGTCAGCCATTGCCCTCACTTCAATTTGGGAAGGACTAGTTATCACCGGCTCCCCGCCAAATTGGGAATGCGTGGCATGCCGGAGTTGAATATATCGAAAGAACATCTTGTTGGGCAGGGTATATTTAGTTTGTAGGGTGGGGAAGTCTAGTAGTTTACCATCAACTATAATATCCTGAACATACTTAACATGGTGCATGTCCCAAGCTTGAGGATCTGGTAAGGTGTGCATGTGGGGCAATTTGGGATTGCACCAGAGGGGGGTGAGTCCTGAGCAGTGCGTTGTCAGTTTAGGAAGGAGACCATTAGCTGTTTTCCATGCCCACACAATTTCTCTCGTGGCTATTGTTGCCTTCGCCGTATAGTTACAACCTCTGTATAGAAGGTTCTTAAGTTCCTCATATGACCCTATATTCTGGGCCTCTAAGCGTGTGGCAGGGTTGTCTAGCGAAGGGGTCATCCACCACTTTGCCACGGCCAACTTCGCTGCCAAGTAATACAGAAAGAGGTTCGGAGCAGCCAGTCCCCCAGCGTGGGTCGGGAGTTGGAGCTTGACTATGGCAATTTTCGGGGTAGATGGGTGCCAATAGAGCTGAATAAGGAACTTTCGAACCCTCTGAAAGAAACTGTTCGGGATCCTTACAGGGGATTGGCGAAACATGTACGTAAATTTGGGGAGCATGATCATTTTGAAGAGGTTTATACGCCCTATCAGTGATAGTGGCAGACGGGTCCATAGTTTAATCTTTCGCTCTAGACCCTGAAGTAAGGGCGACAAATTTAAGTCTAGAAATCTACATGGGTCCTTGTGTATGATGATGCCTAAATATTTAAATTGGTCTGTCCAAGTCAAACCTTGAGGTAGTACAGGTAAAGGAGTTGGTATAGGATCTATGGGGAAAAGTGCGGATTTGCTCCAATTGATCTTTAGGCCAGAGTATGTGGTGTGTACATCAATGATATCCAGTGCTGTCCCTAGGTCCTGGTCAATGTTAGCTAGATAAAGTAATGTGTCATCTGCAAACATGGATATTTTTTCAGTAACCCCTCCTAATTTTAGCCCTTCTATCCTAGGGGATTGTCTTATCAGGCAGGCCAGGGGTTCCATGGCTATAGCAAAAAGCAGAGGGGAGAGAGGGCAGCCTTGGCGAGTTCCCCTGTGAAGCTGGAATGATTGAGAGGAATTTTGGTTAGTGCGGATGGATGCTTCGGGAGCCCTGTATAGCATTTTCACCCATTTCAGAAAGTTATCAGGGAAGCCCATACACTTCATCACTGCCCACAAATAGGGCCACTCCACAGAGTCAAACGCCTTTTCATTGTCTAGGGCTGCAATAACTCTAGAGTTGGAATTTTCATGAGTTACCATGAGGTTAGTATATAGCCTTCTTATATTTATATCTGTGGTCCTCTGTGGAATAAACCCCGATTGGTCTATATCTATGAGTTGAGTGATAACAATGTTGAGGCGCCGGGCCAGAACCTTCGCCAGAATTTTGGCATCACAATTCATTAAAGATATCGGTCTATAGGAGGCACATTCTTTGGGGTCCTTATTTGGCTTTGGGAGAACAATAATCATGGCCTTGTTCATCGATTCTGGGAGTGAGGTGCCCCCGCAGACATTATTAAACAACTTAACCAAACTGGGGGTCAACTCTTGTGTATAAGACCGATACCATTCTATGGGGATCCCATCAACCCCTGGAGTTTTGCCTCCCTGAAATGATCCAATGGCATCAATAATCTCTTGGGCTGTTATAGGAGCGTCTAACAGGAGCCGCCCTGGTATGTCCAGTGTAGACATATCCACCTTCCCCATATACCGTAGTATATCCTCATAGGTACAGACCAATTTAGAGTTATAAAGAGCTGCATAATATTCCTTGAAAGTGTCATTAATTTCCCTGGGGTCTGTGGTAGCGACCCCTGTCTTTTTGTTTATCACAGGTATCGCTGTTTGCTGGGAGGGGTCCCTACTAAGATAGGCCAGTAATTTCCCGCATTTGTCGCCCAATTCTAGTACGTTTGTTTTGTGGTAAAGGATGTTTTTCTTCACTGCTTCCGTTTGGGCGAGAAGAAATGCTGTCTGTGCATTTTGCCATATGGCCAAGTTGGCTGCGTTGGGATTGGCTATATAGTGGGCCTCTTTGGAGTCTGTGTCCTCTTGTTTCCCTTCTATGGAAGCCCTGGCCTGCTTTTTAACCTGACTAATCATTGTGGAGTATTCCCCCCTAATGAATGCTTTAAGAGCATCCCAAACTATTGTATCAGCTGCCGTACCTTCATTATGGGACAGAAAGTCCGTAATAGAGGAGGCTATAGGCGCTACCAATTCCGGATGGTTTATCCAATGTCGGCTCAGCCGCCACAAATTGTCACGGGGCTCGGGGCAAACCTGTATAGTTAGACTGATAGGTGAGTGGTCAGAGATTCCCCTGGTTAAGATTTGTATTCCCATAGTGGCACTGGCAATCTCTGGCGAGCCCAGGGCCAGGTCAATGCGTGAGTGAGTATTATGAGTGGGACTAAAACAGGTAAATTGCTTCACTCCTACATTGCGGGCCCTCCACAGATCCGTCAAGTGGAACGTGTCTACCCATTTCAGCAGCGTCTGGTCTGACCTCGAGGGTATAGGTAACCTATCCAAATCTCTATTAAGGACATTGTTGAAATCTCCCATAATTATTATAGGCGCTAAGGGCAGCGAAGAAATTTTGCTCATGACAGTATACAGTATAGTGTCAGCGAATGGTGGCGGGACATACAGATTGGCGATCGTCAGGTACCTACCCATTATAGAGAGATGCAGTATCAGAAACCTTCCCCCAGGGTCAGAAATGACAGTGTGCAGGGTGTACGTACAAGTTTTTGCAATAAGGATGGATACCCCTCTAGAGTAGCTAAAGTATGGTGCATGGTAAGCTGCCGCAACCCACGGTTTTTTAAGCGTTGTTGGTTTACTCCCATCTAGATGTGTTTCTTGAAGTAATATTATCTGCGGGTTTTGTTTCCTCAAGAATTGGTTGACCAGTCCCCTTTTGATTTGGTCGCCCAGGCCCCTAACATTCCAAGAGATCAACTTAATGCTATACATTGAAAAACATGTAAATAACGACCTGTAACATAGTTACCCCGTACCCTCCCGGCTGTCAATTGTGTGACAGTGACCTGATGTATTTTCCGGTATGTTGGTCCATTCTGAGTGTACATTCCTTCTTGATATCGAAGACATGAGTCAATATAGTAATGCTTAACTTCCCCTTCCCCCACCCTATCCACCATCAACCCCAACTTACAGCGGATCTTACTCCCAAAAAATGTTCGAATAAGCAAAAGTGACAAGACCAGAGTCTCAGTAAGGAAAGACATGTTCTCCAATGTCGGTGTTGGGTAGTAGTCCCGCACCGGTCCCTTCTCAGGATATATATGTGTGCATCCTAAGGTATCCCTTTTGTAAGTACTTCAAAACTCAGTGTGTCTATGGTGCATTACAGTTTCATACTTATCTGCGGGGAGACCTCCCAGGCCTGGTTTCCAGCCATGCGTCCACTTCTCTGGCAGTAGTGAAGAAGTGTGTTTGGCCGTTGTCAACCACCCGCAGTTTTGCCGGGTAAAGCATGGCGTATGGGAGCTGCAGTTGTATGAGCCGCTTCTTAACATCCGTGAACTTCATACGTTGCTTGCGGATTTCAATTGAGTAGTCCGGGTATATGGATATCCTGGAGTTCTCATGCATGATATCACCTTTGGCCCGAGCTTCTCGCAGTTTTTTATCTCTGTCTCTGTAGTTAAGCAGCCGTGCTATCATAGGTCTTGGCTGGGCTCCTGGAGGAGGGGGTCGACCTGGCACCCTATGGGCGCGTTCAATTGCAAAGGTATGTGAGGCTATCATCGGAAAAATGTTCTGGAGCCACTGCTCTAGAAAAACCTCAGGCCGTCCTCCCTCCACTCTTTCCGGTAGGCCGAGCAATCTGATGTTATTTCGGCGTAGCCTGTTTTCCAGGTCATCCGCCTTGGCTTCTGTGGTAGCCAGTCTTTGTTCCATGGACTGCATCCGCGCCTGTATAGGGTTAACTGCGTCTTCGAGTTCTCCAACCCTTCTCTCAACTTCTTGGGTGCGGTCCCTGATGTTTTGGATGTCATGCCGAAGAATAGTAAAATCTGAGCGCAGTTCATCAATTTTACCAATTGTGGTGGCATGGTTACTGTTCAGTACAGACATAATCTCTGCCAAGGCAGTACTTTCAAACATGGTGGAGGCCTGATTAATTACCACGTTTTCAGCCTCTAATGGAGCAGGTTGCTGTTGGGTTGCCCCCTCCCCCAGCTCCACCGAAATTTGGGACTCTCTACTCTACGGAAGAGTCCAGGGTGGGAGGAACAGAGCTGCCACTGCTACCTCTATCCTTGGGCTCCCTGGCAAATCGCTCCAGCTTTTGCGCAGTATGTGCGCTGATATCGTGTCCCCGCGGCTCACCTTGTTTGTGAAGTGCCGTGTCCGTTACAGGGTTGCGGCCGCCATCTTGGATTTCCCTCTCTGTTCGCGCTCGTTTCTGTTTAGGCGTTTGCGCGCGTTTCTGCCCCATTTCTGCCGCAGCTAGTACTGCTGGGGAGGTAGCGGAGTGCAGGGGGAATGTGCTGGTGCTGTTCGGCTCTTAGGATGCACAATATGTGGGCCGAAGAACGGGTGTGGGGACGGAGCGCCGGATAGTGCGTCCTTCCTGCTCTACATGCGGCCACGCCCCCAGTTGAACGATTTTTAGTTCAAATTGTTTGATTCGAAGTCGTAGTCGAAGGTGGAAGTAGCCTATTCGATGGTCGAAGTAGCCATATTTGACCATTTGAAATTCAAAGTATTTTTTCTTCTATTCCTTCACTCGAGCTAAGTAAATGGGCCCCTATGTCTTCAGTTGAAAACACAGATTTATTTAGGCAATTCTTCTAACAAACAGATTATAGAAACAGACTTAATTTCCACTGCATGCATTAACAAATGTTCCCCTCTCTTTGGGGTTACTCACCATTCAGAGTGGCTCCAACACTCTAAAGTATTCAGGCTTCTCACTAAGCCCCTTTTACTCTCCCCTCCAGGAATATCAGTTTACCAGCCCCTGGCCTGGCTCACTTTCTGGCTTTCCTTAATCACTTTTTTACTCCCAGTCCCTCTGGGAGTTCCTAACACAGACAGGCAAACTTCCTGTTCTGTGCCCTGCTCAGCAAGAGCATCCTAATACTCTCACTACCATTAAATACCATTCCACAGGACAGCCTTCATGTGGAAAGTAAGCTCCAACATGTGAACTAGACCACTGGAATGGAATTTCTGGCTTACTTGTTCCTTCCAGAACACTATAGCTTCGAGGGCCAAACAGCCACTATGGAGAAATTAAAGGCAAAATACACCTTTTTACACTGATCTGTGGTCACTCTACCACACACCAAATACTGAGAGCATGAGTCACTTACTTTTGCCAGATATGTTGATTGATCTTTTTTTGAATGAATATATGACATTTTGTTTCATTTGTTTCAGTAGATTTTCTTCACATATATTGAGGCCTTATTTGAAAATCAGATGATGTTTAGGTCACATTCATATAGAAATATAGAAAATTGTAAAGGGTTTGCAAACTTTCACGCACCACTGTTGGACTGGCCCACCTGGATACCAGGGAAACTGGTGTCAGTGGGCCCTCTTGCTTCTAACCATTTGGCCTATTTTATGGTAATTTCCTATTTCTTTATGGGAAAAAAGAGGCTTAATAATGGAAGAATGGAGTATAGTAAGTACAGTTAGGTTCATAAATCTTTGGACAGAGAAAAAAGGATGGAGAAGGGTCATGATCCAAAGCATACCACATCATCTGTAAAACATGACGGAGGCAGTATGATGGCTTGGGCGTGCATGGCTGCCAGTGGCACTGGAATACTAGTGTTTATCTATGATATCACACAGGACAGAAGCAGCTGAATCAATTCTGAGGTGTTTAGAGACATACTGTCTAATCAAATCCAACTAATTGCAGTCAGATTGTTTGGGAGGTGTTTCATAATACAGATGGACAATGACCCAAAACATACAGCCAAAGCAACCCAGGAGTTTATTAAAACAAAGAAGTGGAATATTCTTGAATGGCCAAGTCAGTCACCTGATCTGAACCCAACTGAGCATGCATTTCACTTGCTGAAGACAAGAAAGTCCCACAAACAAACAGCAACTGAAAGCTGCTGCAGTAAAGGCCTGACAGAGCATTAAAAAGGTGATCTGGTGATGTCCATGAGTTCAAGACTTCAGGCTGTCATTGCAAGTATTACCAAGTATTAGAAATTAACATTTTATTTTTAGTTTTTTAATTTGGCCAATTACTTTTGAGCCCCTGAAATGAAGTGATTGTGTTAAAAAAGGCTTTAGTTCCTCACATTTTTATGCAATCTTTTTGTTCAACCCACTGAATTAAAGCTGAAAGTCTGCAGTTCAACTGCATCTGAGTTGTTTCATTTAAAATTCATTGTGGTAATGTACAGAACCAAAATTAGAAAAAAGTTGTCTCTGTCCAAAGATTTATGGACCTAACTGTAGATGTAAAAGACTAGGAGACTAAATAGGTTAAATGAAGAAGAGAGGAATAATCGTTTGGAAAGTGGGCCCATGGTCTAAGGTTTTCTGGTGGGCCCCTGGCATCACAGTCTGACACTGTATAAAGGCTCTTACACACAGGCAGTTTATCCTGTGCTCCCCTGTGTTCAAATGGAAGAACGGAAGAAAGCACAACGCAGGGGAGCGTAGGAAAAACCACCTGTATGTAAGAGCCCTAAGGGCCTATTTATGTGCCATCTGTGTTTATCTTTAATCATCTAAATTAAAGAACAGTGTTTTAATTTAGCTCCTTTAAAATTACATTTGAATTCCAACTTTGTATCTATTCAGTTAAGCTATAGAAAGATATGTGATTTATATAAACAGAAATGTATATCTTTAAATAATCATTTCTGTTATTGTAACTGAAGAGAAACAAACATATTACAGTATATCTTATGACATTTCTTATATATTTGGCTTAACAATATATTGCATTTTACTGCTTGTTGTTTTGCAGAGGGACTTCTGAACAATGCCAGAGATACAAATATCATGGATACTCTACCACTGAATGGTAACCATGGGAACAGCTATAATATTGAAAGAGGAGAACACATAAGTGACTGTGTACAGATTATTGACCGTGGATTTAAACACAAAGAAACTGCCTTAGGGAGAAAGATTTTAATAGAGCTTACGTCAAATTATATACCATCATATATGAGCAATCATGAACGCCCATGTGAACAAAGTAGGAATATGTTGAACAAACTGGGAAAAAATATTACTAAAGAAGAGAAAACTATTATCCTTGATGATTCCAACTCTTTTACTTATGATGAGAATCTAGGCATAGAACTTATACATGGGGATTCGGATGCACCTTTACTGCAACCACATGTTTACACAACTAAGAGATCGACCGCACCAGAAAACAATGAGAGTTTTTACCCAGTGCTGAGTAAAGAGCACAGTGATGAAATGCAGCCACCCAGCAGGGATTTAATCTATGCCAGTATGCCTGTAATAACTAGCAAAATTGCCCAAGATGTAAAATCTATCCCTCAGACTGATATTTCCCTCACTAAACCTGAGACAGAGGATATTTACTATAAAAGCATGCCAAACCTTGGCTCCAGAAATCACATATATCCGCTTCACACCTATTATCCATTACTTCGAGGAAGTATTGATGGTTTTATAGTTCCACCATTTAACGGCGCACCCCCCCCGAATAACAATTGCAAAGGACCACCTCATTTGGTTACAAGTCTATAGGACATATAGGCTGTAAAAGTTGAACTCAAACAAAGTAGATGGTTTATCTTACTGATCCAGTATAAACTGTGGTAATACTGTGTGTGCTCCTAAATTTCTCTGTTTTAATAACTCAGATTATTTTTTAACAATTTTTTAGTCATGCCTAAATTGTTTATTGCTGTATATTGCTCCCAAATTTTCCTAATTTTTAACCCAAAAAGACATCACTGAGCAAGTGAAGTTTAATCTGAAATTGAATGGCACACTCATCATTTATATATATTTTTTGACCCTGACACTGAAAGACCATCTAAATGTAATTGTTATTTAAGAAATTGATTTTATTGATGCGCAAATATTACAGTGGTGCACAAATACAAATACATTGTTGAAATTTTCATAATTTAATTTCAGTAAGTCAAAAAATGAAACATTTAAAAATAAACAAAATATGTGTCTACTGCAAATCCATAATTTGTTTGTTGCATTAACTTACAATACAAAAAAATGATGAGAAAATATGTTTTGCATTTCACAGATAATACTAGCATTACACACACACTTAATATGTTTTCTTTAAAATTTGCAAACCTGTTCTGTAGTAGGTAAAACTACAATTATTTTTCTGTTTGTCTTGTGTAGGCCTTCTTTATAAGACTTTAGATCAAGGTCTTTTTGTTTGCCATTTTAAGTCTGATTTTATAAGGCAAGTGTTTGTTTGTTTTTAATGAGGAGCAACTAAAATAATTGTGCGTTTGTTTCGTTTCTCCTTTTGATTTGTAAAAAAAATTAAAAAGGATCAATAAAAGAATTTGTTTCCAAAATAGAAAAAAAAAATTTTTCGGTATATATTCCATTCAATGAAGATTTTTTTACTTTTTGTTTTTATTTTGCTGTGGTAAATACATCAGTCTCCATTACATTATTAGTTTTTCTCCTAACAGGACAGAAGAGTTTTTATCTGTGGTTGCTTTTCAGTGTTAAGTCCCATGCAGGTTATGGAGTGATAGTATTCCCAGTTAGCCCACAACCTGGTATTGTTATGTATAGCTGATAAAACGTTTCATCCTTTTTAACTCCTAATAATCCTATTAGGATTGGTTCAAGAGAGAGACTGTAGTAGAATGTTCTACCATTTTCAAAAATTGGTAGAACATAGCAGCTTTGCCACAACATCCCCTCCAGCATCTGTCAACTGTATTTGGATATATTATACTGAATTTTACATATGTCGTACACATACTGATGATTTTTGACATTTTCCCAAATACTGGACCATGTCTCACTGGTCAATTCCTTCTAGTTCCTAACTTGGGTTTGGTTTGGTTCTATTTTTATAAGGAAAAGCATATTGTTAGTTCCATATCGGCCCAGAGCTGTCAACTCACCCAATTTTATCAGGAGTTACCAAATTTTTGGCTCTGTCCCCCAGTCTCCCATCACTCTGATGCATTCTCCTGATTTCTGATGATTCTCCTGATTTCTGATGATCGCTAATGATTTTTAATGTCTTGGAGCAAAAATCTGGGTTGAGCATGCACAGAATTTGAGTGGCATCAGTGGAGCAAAGTGCGCATGTGCAGCATAGTTGCGGTGGCTTAAGGAGAGGTTTTGCACGTGACTATATTGTTACTGTTGGTATCCCAAAACCCAGAACAGACACGTTTCACTTTGGGGGGAGCCCTCAGCTACTCAGGTGCCGCCAGGTCTTAACGTCATAGGACCAGGGAAAGAGTTCTGTGCAGGCAAGGGAACCACATGCAGTATAGGTACAGAGAACAAGAAGCATGGTCTTGAGACAGGACACCACAGTATGGGAGACAGAAGGGAGAAGCGACCTGGATGTCCTTCACGAAGTATGTCCTTCACAAAGACACATATGCCGCTAACATAGAGAAATTCCTAATAAATTGCCTATAGAAATTGGGGAACCTCAAAAATCTTTGAATAGCAAGCACTCATATGGTAGTTGCCCAATCCAGGATAGCATGAACTTTGGCTGGTTCCATCTTTAAACCCTCTTGAGACAGAATATACCCTAAAAACTGCACAGAGGGAACCTCGAAGACACACTTAACTAGTTTTAGTAAAGGTGATTTTGCCTTAGCCTACATAGGGGTATACCTCCTAGACATGAGCATGGTAATCAGGGAGACTAAACGAGACAGGATATAAGGATATCATCTAGATACACCACCGCATACCGGCCCAGAAGGTCAACAAAAAAGAAGCCGACCCCTGCAGGAGATTAGGATGGTCTTTCCAGGTTCTCCTTAATAATTTCTCCATAGCCTGGGTTTCAGGCAGCGACAGAGGATAAGTTCTACCATTAGGAGGAGAAGAACCCAGTATTAAATTACCTGCAAAGAATAAATATTTTTGAAGTCACCCGTCAGCTATCTGATACTGACACATACTTATTGTAAGCACATAGCTTACTGAAAACCCGCTTACGAGATTTAAATCAGAATTAACAGATCTCATCAATTTAACGGTTTCCCTGGGAGTAGTAGATGTAGGGGACAAGTCTTTTCTAGTTCATGTGCCAAAAATTCATAAATCTTTGATACATCCCCAGGGCTGCCCCATAGTATCAAGCATAGGATTTTTAAATGAAGGGCTCTCCATTTGGAATGACTGATGCCTTCAACCAATTGTTGTCAATTAAAAATCATATATAAGAGACACAAGTCATCTTCTATCAGTATTAAGAGCCTTACCATGGGCACATGGTTATAGTTGGGTAACAATAGATGTCCTTGTATTCTTTCATTCCACACTCCACATCCTTTGGCCCGGAAGCTGTAAATGTTATGCTACATGTTTCTGGGTCTGTTTTCCTTTTTGATTATTGCTTTGGAATTCCTTTTGACACACAACTATTTTTATTTTCCTTCTTTATTATTGCTTTGGAATTCCTTTTGACACAAACAAATTGGTATCGTAACACAACAGGACAGACAAAACTCAAAGACGCTCCACTAAATCGGTGAAAAAAAGGGTGAGTGAAATATATTTAGGGGTTAATTTGGGGTAGTAGCACCGATGGGGTAGTAAACCATTTATTAAGATTTCCTTTCCTCCTGGGGCAGAAAATGGATCCCTCCAAGGGATTTCCCTTGACAGTTTAACTGCAGCCTGATCAAAATACACATATGCTGTGACAAGGAGAGAGATAGATGGTGCATCTGATTATACAGATGAAACAAGGCAAAGGCTGCCAGTAGAGGGTTTCAAGTCTGGTAGCAGAAAAGAAAAGCTCAGAGGGTCGAAAAAAGGCATTCTATTTATCTGGTCGGGTCCTAAAAATACTGTAGAAGCTTTTTTGAACTTTGTGAACTCAAATTCTGTGAACTTGGTTTTTACCTACAATCAAAGTTTTGACAGTATTGAGTTTTTAGATGTTACATTAAAGGAAGTTACTTCTACCAACTAGATCATAACTGAAGTGTATATGAAACCTACTTTGGGAAATACAAGGGCTGATAGTTGTCATCCCCAACATATTAAAAAGTGTATCCCATTCAGCCAGTTCCTGCGTTATAGACAAAACCGTTCGTCATTAGAGATTTTTGATGAGCAATCGAAGGTCTTAAAAGAAAAGTTAAAGCATAGGGGTTATCCCATGTTATATGTATAGTAAAAAAACGTAAGTATTCCAACATCAAGAGGATATGTATATCGCATCCTCTGACCATATATCTAATAGAAAACCATCAGTATTCCAACAACAAGAAGATATATATGTAACATCCTCTGTCCACGCATTCGCATGTGTAATAAAGCCACAGGACCGTGGGACATTACAAGGTGCCAGGCAAAGTACATTTTCTTGAAGCTAAACGCTGAATAACTAGTCTCCAGTCTGGTATATCCAGAAGCCACACACATAGGGGCCATGCCAAGTAAGACCCATGCTTTGTCATCACGGCACACTAGTTACATCAGCAGCAAATGTCGTAAAGCAACGGCAGATATGTCGATTATAACAGATACGGCGTAATGAAAAAGCAGACATATGTCAATATTGGCGTAGCGTACTATATTGCAGGTCCTGACTGTTGTATCATAAACTACTAGATGAATATGTTCATAGTAATGCTCTCATTGAGGCCATTAGGGCTCAATGCATTCATCAGGAATATCCATTCGCTTTCTCTGGATAAGAGAGCTGTTTCTAGGTCACCCCCTCTTATACCAAGGGAAATTTTCGAACGACCCATTGCTTTCAGACCAGAGCTCGAGTGGTTGTGGACTTCCAAAAAATGTCGACTAACTGGCGGTAATTATTTATTTGCTTTCAGTAAATCCAGGGCATTATTGATACTATGGATATGTTCCATCAATCTGTTCTTGAAAGCACGAATTGTTTTCCCAATATATATTTTCTTACAGGGACAAGTTAGCATATATACAATATTATTGGTATTGCATGTAAAGTAATGACTGATCGTATGCCTTCTGCCAAATCTATCAACCACCTGGTTTTGGTTATGCATATATATGCAAACTTTACATTTGCCACATGCAAAAGTCCCATTCACAGACGTCTGAGATTGTTTGGAGAAATGACTCTTAACCAGCCGATCTCTAAGGTTCGGCGCCCATCGACAACAGGTTAAAGGTCGTGGGCCCACCATAGTAGAGAGAACTGGATCCGTATGCAAAATATGCCAATGTTTCTTCAAAACTGAGTCTATAATTGGCCATTGTTTGCAGTAGGTACCAATAAATCTGATAGGTTGTCCAGTATTCTGTGGGTTACGTTTATTGGTATCTAAAAGAGAGTCTCTAGGGGTCTTAGTGTAAGCTTGATGAATCACGTTCTGTGAGTATCCCCTATGTTTAAGACGTTCAGTCAATTCACTAGCCCTCTTACGAAACAAACCTGAGTCAGAGCAATTGTGTCGTAACCTCAAAAATTCACCTACTGGGATGCCTTTTTTGGTGGACATTGGGTGATGACTCTGGAAGTGAAGGATGGAGTTAGTTGCAGTTGCTTTGCGATACAGGTCAGTACCAATAGTACGTGAAAAGTATATGGTGTTAGGGAGCACCAACCATCAATCACAGTATATGGTGTGCAAGGCCAAATAGCAATTATATACAAGATAGGGGGGAGAAAATTAGAAAGAACTGGCCCTCACAGTTGCACCTTCCCATATATAACCTCCGAAGCATTTGGAAGTATTGAAATTAAAACGTAACTTTTAATATATATTTTAAAATGTCCAGACCAAAGAAATATTAAAAAACCAGCGAGAAACAGGACGTTGATTGACTGATAAAGGAGGGTTAACACTAATCGTGCTGAGCATCCATTTAACCCAGCGAACGGTTGATCTTAATGGGTATTGGTATAGACTGTGGACTTGATTAGCAAAATAGCCAGCTTGCCTTGCTGATAAATATCAGTTCTAGCATTAATACTAATAATAAGTACTAGCCCACAGTTAGTAATCCGTTTCCAACCCCTTCACCCTCCGATTCACCACCCGCTGTAAGATGTCATTGTGTAAATGACCGTATTGTTAAAGTGCTTAATTTCTACATAGAGTTAGAGTTCTGACCCGCGGATCCGTATACCAGAGCCAACCCCTTCACCCTCGTAGCACACCCTCCCGATCCGTTTTACAACAAAGTCCCTATCAGAACGTCCTGCCTAGCTGAAACTAAAAGGTGCGCCTGACGCGCGTTTCACTCGCCAAATGCGAGCTTTGTCAAAGGCGATTGCGAGGCCGGCGGTGCACTCCTAGATATAGCTGCGGATCAGCCGGTACAGATTCAAACCGGCCAATCATCGTGCAGGACGTCACGCTGGGGGCCTGACAGCCAATACCGTCTCCTCCCTGCTATCATCCGTGAGGCTGCTCTGAAGGGGATTCCCTATGGAGCTACACTTTCTACACCAATCGAATCATTGCAACAATGTTGCAAAAATGACGCCCAGCCATAAATGTATCCATATTGTGCTATGTTTTTTGACACTCAGTTTACAATAAAACTTATTAACCCATATTGGTTGAAACACAATGGGCTTCAGGTACAGTGTATGCATCAGTTGTTTAACCATTTAAGAGCTGGAATGGTAACAATCATGTTTCTAAAAGAGTACTAAATAGGTACTATTTTCTTGTCATGGCTAGTAAACCTCCATCCATGTATAACCATGACATAGAAACCCTCAGATAGCCACATCAATAAGATATTTTATAATAAGTGTGACTATGTAATATTATAAATGATTATAGCACTCCATATGGATATTTGTATGAGTATATTCATTCCGATGTTTATGTCTGAGCCAGAGGGACTTGATATTGAATTTAGATGAACATGTTCATTGTAATACTTGCATTTAGGCCAGAGGGACTCAGTGCATTCATGAGAAAAATCCACTCGCTTTCTTTGGATAAGAGAGCTGTTTCCAGGTCCCCCCCTCTGATACCCAGAGATACTCTGAATAGACCCATTGCTTTAAGGCCCATGCTAGAATGATCATGATATTCAAAAAAGTGTCGGCTGACTGGTGATAATTTCTTGTCAGCTTTGAGAAGGTCTACTGCATTCTCAATACTATGAACATGCTCCATAAGTCTTTTTTTAAAAGCTCTGTTAGTTTTGCCAATGTATATTTTATTACAGGGGCAGGTTAACATATAAATGATATTATCCGTATTACATGTAAAATTATGTGTGATTCTGTGCTTTTTGCCGAACCTATCCACAACATAACTCCGATTGTGCATGTATTTGCATGCCCTGCATTTGCCACATGCTACAGTGCCATGTATTTTGGTTTGTAGTTGTTTGCTGAAATGGCTTCTCACCAGACGATCTCTTAAATTGGGCGCCCGTCGACAACAAGTCAGCGGTCGAGGGCCCATCATTGGAGCTAGAACTGGATCCGTGTGTAGTATATGCCAATGTTTTCTCAATACTGAGTCAATGGCTGGCCATTGTTTACAATAGGTCCCTATAAATCTAATGGGCTGTTCATCGTTATGTGGTTGTCGCTGCCGTGCCTCCAATAATGTATTTCTAGGGGTCTGAAGTGCTCTAGAATAAGCTTTGTGAATCACATTACGTGAATAACCCCTATGTGTTAGTCGTTCAGTTAATTCCATGGCTCTACTCTTAAAGAGTTGTAAATCTGAACAGTTCCTACGTAGGCGGAGGAATTCACCAACAGGGATTCCTCTCTTGGTTGCCATCGGATGATGACTCTGAAAGTGAAGTATGGAATTAGTTGCGGTAGCTTTACGGAACAGATCGGTGCCAATCGTGCCGTCCTCTTTAATGGTAATGGTAATATCCAAAAAATCGAGGCTTGTCGCACTAATAGTGTGTGTGAATCAAGGGCATTACAAAACAATTTTTCTGTCACCCCTACTTTCTACATGCTTCCCAAAATTCACAAAAACCTAAATAAACCTCCAGGTCGTCCGATTGTGTCTGGGAATGGCAACATATGTGAGAAAGCCAGCCAATATATCGATATGAAACTACGCAAATTCGTAGTCTCACTTCCCTCATACATTAAGGACACCAGTGACCTTCTACGAAAATTGACAGAGGTCAAAGCTGACAGTGGTACATACCTGGTGGGTTGCGATGTAGAATCGTTATATTCCTCCATTTCCCACAAACAAGGCATAAGAGCCATACGATACTTTATGGAAACTGAGAGTGATTGGGACCAACAGTATATTGATTTTATGGCAGACTTGACAGAATTCTGCCTTAATCATAACTTCTTCATCTTTAACAACAAATTTTATTTACAAGTCAGAGGTGTTGCAATGGGTGCTGCTTTTGCTCCTACGTATGCAAACCTGTTTATGGGATGGTGGGAGGCCAATTGGGTCTTTGGAGATCAGATGGGACAATATACCCAGTTCATCTCATATTGGTTTCGCTATATTGATGACCTGGTATTCCTTTGGAATGGTACCAAGGAGTGTTTGAGTGAGTTTTTGAAATGTCTCAATACCAACAATCTTAATATTAAACTCACACACACTATTAGATGAACAGCCCATTAGATTTATAGGGACCTATTGTAAACAATGGCCAGCCATTGACTCAGTATTGAGAAAACATTGGCATATACTACACACGGATCCAGTTCTAGCTCCAATGATGGGCCCTCGACCGCTGACTTGTTGTCGACGGGCGCCCAATTTAAGAGATCGTCTGGTGAGAAGCCATTTCAGCAAACAACTACAAACCAAAATACATGGCACTGTAGCATGTGGCAAATGCAGGGCATGCAAATACATGCACAATCGGAGTTATGTTGTGGATAGGTTCGGCAAAAAGCACAGAATCACACATAATTTTACATGTAATACGGATAATATCATTTATATGTTAACCTGCCCCTGTAATAAAATATACATTGGCAAAACTAACAGAGCTTTTAAAAAAAGACTTATGGAGCATGTTCATAGTATTGAGAATGCAGTAGACCTTCTCAAAGCTGACAAGAAATTATCACCAGTCAGCCGACACTTTTTTGAATATCATGATCATTCTAGCATGGGCCTTAAAGCAATGGGTCTATTCAGAGTATCTCTGGGTATCAGAGGGGGGGACCTGGAAACAGCTCTCTTATCCAAAGAAAGCGAGTGGATTTTTCTCATGAATGCACTGAGTCCCTCTGGCCTAAATGCAAGTATTACAATGAACATGTTCATCTAAATTCAATATCAAGTCCCTCTGGCTCAGACATAAACATCGGAATGAATATACTCATACAAATATCCATATGGAGTGCTATAATCATTTATAATATTACATAGTCACACTTATTATAAAATATCTTATTGATGTGGCTATCTGAGGGTTTCTATGTCATGGTTATACATGGATGGAGGTTTACTAGCCATGACAAGAAAATAGTACCTATTTAGTACTATGATTGTTACCATTCCAGCTCTTAAATGGTTAAACAACTGATGCATACACTGTACCTGAAGCCCATTGTGTTTCAACCAATATGGGTTAATAAGTTTTATTGTAAACTGAGTGTCAAAAAACATAGCACAATATGGATACATTTATGGCTGGGCGTCATTTTTGCAACATTGTTGCAATGATTCGATTGGTGTAGAAAGTGTAGCTCCATAGGGAATCCCCTTCAGAGCAGCCTCACGGATGATAGCAGGGAGGAGACGGTATTGGCTGTCAGGCCCCCAGCGTGACGTCCTGCACGATGATTGGCCGGTTTGAATCTGTACCGGCTGATCCGCAGCTATATCTAGGAGTGCACCGCCGGCCTCGCAATCGCCTTTGACAAAGCTCGCATTTGGCGAGTGAAACGCGCGTCAGGCGCACCTTTTAGTTTCAGCTAGGCAGGACGTTCTGATAGGGACTTTGTTGTAAAACGGATCGGGAGGGTGTGCTACGAGGGTGAAGGGGTTGGCTCTGGTATACGGATCCGCGGGTCAGAACTCTAACTCTATGTAGAAATTAAGCACTTTAACAATACGGTCATTTACACAATGACATCTTACAGCGGGTGGTGAATCGGAGGGTGAAGGGGTTGGAAACGGATTACTAACTGTGGGCTAGTACTTATTATTAGTATTAATGCTAGAACTGATATTTATCAGCAAGGCAAGCTGGCTATTTTGCTAATCAAGTCCACAGTCTATACCAATACCCATTAAGATCAACCATTCGCTGGGTTAAATGGATGCTCAGCACGATTAGTGTTAACCCTCCTTTATCAGTCAATCAACGTCCTGTTTCTCGCTGGTTTTTTAATATCTCTTTGGTCTGGACATTTTAAAATATATATTAAAAGTTACATTTTAATTTCAATACTTCCAAATGCTTCGGAGGTTATATATGGGAAGGTGCAACTGTGAGGGCCAGTTCTTTCTAATTTTCTCCCCCCTATCCAGTACCAGTACCAATAGTACCATCCTCCCTAATCATGATCGTGATGTCAAGAAAGTCAATGCTCTCCTTACTAATGGTATGCGTAAGTTTAATATTAAGATGATTAGTATTCAGACATTGTAGAAATTTGCTTAAATCCTCACTAGTGCCAGTCCAAAAAAACATCAGGTCGTCAATGTAGCGAAACCAATAAGATATGTATTTGGTATATTGTGCCATATGATCACCAAAGACACTATTAGCCTCCCACCAACCCATGAACAAGTTGGCATATGTGGGGGCGAAGGCTGCACCCATAGCTACACCCCTGTTTTGTAGATAATACTTATCATTAAACACAGAAATCGGTAAGATCTGCCATGAAATCTATAAATTGATCATCCCAGTCAGATTCCGTATCGCTTGCAAACCCTGTTTATGAGAGATGGAAGAGTACAGGGATTCAATGTCACATCCCACTATATAGGTGTCACTGTCCACCTTCACTTCCACCAGTTTCTTGAGTAAATCCCCGGTATCTTTAATATATGAAGGAAGAGTGATTACAAATTTACGCAACTTCGATAAATTGACTCGCCTTTTCACACATGTTCCCATTACCAGATACAATTGGTCTGCCGGGAGGTTTTGTAAGACTTTTGTGTATTTTGGGGAGCATGTAGAAGGTTGGAGTCACTGATATGTCATTATGTAATGCTTTCGACTCAATTGTAGTGATGAGTCCAGTTTGTAAATCATCTGCAATCAGATTATTATATATATGCCTAAACCCCGTAGTCGGATCATTAGGTAATTTTCGATAGCATACCGTGTCATTAAGTTGTTTCAATGCCTCCGTCAAAAACATCACACGTGGCCATAAAACTATATTGCCCCCTTATCAGAGGGTTTTATGATCACATCCTGCCAAGAGGATATTTGTTGTATGGCAAGTCTTTCCTCACGGTTAAGATTATCACAACCCTGACTGGGTATGTTCATAAAGTCACGCATGACTAATTGGCCAAAAGTGATGACTGCCGAGCTTGTATTTCTAGGGGGCATGTATTTACTTTTTGGTTTAAACGGCCTAATGGGGTCACCTTGTTCAACCAACAAGTCGGTTAGCTCGGATAATGCTTGGTCAAAAGCTATCTGCTCAGTAGTGACATCGATTACATGATGTGTCAAGTCGTGTGGGTTAGCTGGATCAGGGATAGCCATCAAAGTATTGACTAACACTGTCTCGTTATGGTTAGAACCTTGATGAAAATGCTTTCTCAGCAACAGTTTCCGGCAGAACAAAAATAGATCCTTATAAAGGGTAAAGGGATTTGTATCACAACTGGGAGAGAAGGATAATCCCCTCTTCAAAACTGAATTTTGACTTTCAGAGAGGGTATGGTCACTCAGATTCACAACATTCAGTGTCTCTGAATTCTCCTGCCTCGGTGCCAACCCCGTTCCCAGTGGTTCTGCCTCCGATAGGCCCATTTGTCCCTGTTTCTTAATTCTCTTCCCCCCTCTCCTGATTCTCTTATGTTGTTTGTGCCTAAAAAAGGCACACTGGGGTTGGATTTGGTGGAACTAGTGGCAGTTTCATCGTCTGATCTTTCTGATCTAGAGGGATCACTTTGTCAAGTGTTCCTATTATTGGTTCTACGCCCCCATTTGAAAACAGTGCCCATACTATAATCGGTAGTGTCCCTAAAATATTTTTGTTTCTTCCGGTCGATGATTTCAAGTGCAACTGCAACTAACTCCATCCTTCACTTCCAGAGTCATCACCCAATGTCCACCAAAAAAGGCATCCCAGTAGGTGAATTTTTGAGGTTACGACGCAATTGCTCTGACTCAGGTTTGTTTCGTAAGAGGGCTAGTGAATTGACTGAACGTCTTAAACATAGGGGATACTCACAGAACGTGATTCATCAAGCTTACACTAGAGCGATTAAGACCCCTAGAGACTCTCTTTTAGATACCAATAAACGTAACCCACAGAATACTGGACAACCTATCAGATTTATTGGTACCTACTGCAAACAATGGCCAATTATAGACTCAGTTTTGAAGAAACATTGGCATATTTTGCATACGGATCCAGTTCTCTCTACTATGGTGGGCCCACGACCTTTAACCTATTGTCGACGGGCGCCGAACCTTAGAGATCGGCTGGTTAAGAGTCATTTCTCCAAACAATCTCAGACGTCTGTGAATGGGACTTTTGCATGTGGCAAATGTAAAGTTTGCATATATATGCATAACCAAAACCAGGTGGTTGATAGATTTGGCAGAAGGCATAAGATCAGTCATTACTTTACATGCAATACCAATAATATTGTATATATGCTAACTTGTCCCTGTAAGAAAATATATATTGGGAAAACAATTCGTGCTTTCAAGAACAGATTGATGGAACATATCCATAGTATCAATAATGCCCTGGATTTACTGAAAGCAAATAAATAATTACCGCCAGTTAGTCGACATTTTTTGGAAGTCCACAACCACTCGAGCTCTGGTCTGAAAGCAATGGGTCTTTCGAAAATTCCCTTGGTATAAGAGGGGGTGACCTAGAAACAGCTCTCTTATCCAGAGAAAGCGAATGGATATTCCTGATGAATGCATTGAGCCCTAATGGCCTCAATGAGAGCATTACTATGAACATATTCATCTAGTAGTTTATGATACAACAGTCAGGACCTGCAATATATAACGCTACGCCAATATTGACATATGTCAGCTTTTTCATTACGCCGTATCTGTTATAATCGACATATCTGCCGTTGCTTTACGACATTTCCTGCTGATGTAACTAGTGTGCCGTGATGACCAAGCATGGGTCTTACTAGGCATGGCCCCTATGTGTGTGGCTTCTGGATGTACCAGACTGGAGACTGGAGTTATTCAGCGTTTAGCTTCAAGAAAATGTACTTTGCCTGGCACCTTGTAATGTCCCACGGTCCTGTGGCTTTATTACACATGCCAATGCGTGGACAGAGGATGTTACATATATATCTTCTTGTTGTTGGAATACTGATGGTTTTCTATTAGATATATGGTCAGAGGATGCGCTATACATATCCTCTTGATGTTGGAATACTTACGTTTTTTTACTATACATATAACATATCTATAGTATTCTGTGCAATTATTAATACGCTATTATGGGCAACCTGTTAATGTCGCTCTTTTGGCTGATAATTTTTGCAACAATGATTCTGCCACTTCCCTTAGATAAAGGATGTAACCAGACGCAATACATTGTTGCGCTTTGGGTTGTTGCGACTATACAGGTTGCGCAATAGCCGATCTGCCATAGCAGGCAGGGCTTACATTCTGACAGTACTCCGCCTCATCGTGATGTATGGTGAGCAGATTGGTTCCCACTCCGTCACGCTGAAGAGGTGGTAGTGTAGCCCTCTGATTGGCCGAATTCAAATGGTTACTGGCTCTTCCACGGTGTTAAATAGAAGTGGAATACCGGCTTTTCTTTTGGCTTTGACAAAGCCCGCAACTTGGCGGGTGAAACGCGCGTCAGGCGCATTTTTAGTTCTGGTTAGGCAGGATAGGGACATAGAATTGGCTCAATTGGGTAATCTCTGTGGGTGAAGGGGTTGGACAATGGAATGATCCGCGGGTTTGACACTTTTTTTGATACAATTCAGTTTCTGAAGTAATCAAGCGCTTTAGTGTTTGTTAACCTGGTTCTCGCTCATCCAACCTAATACCACAAGGGAGGGATTCTCAAGTGGGTGAAGGGGATGGTTTGGTATGGTGAAACTAGTGATCCGTGGGTCTGATACTACTAATTCAAGTGCCTTAGCATTCATGCTATCTTGGCTCTCACTCCCTCAACCTAATACCACAAGGGAGGGATCCTCAAGTGGGTGAAGGGGTTGGTTTGGTGCGGGTTAATCCTTGGCTGTGTCTGATAGAAATATAACTCGGCCTATGTGCCAAAATACTACCATTTAGATTCCCAACCGCAACCGTAACCGACTCAAGTGTGATTAGCACATTTCCTCTTAAACCCGTTGCTGCCTCCTATACCTAACCTTATTTTTAATTGTGCTTTCTAGACTTGGTTTTAATGATTTATTAAAGGTTAAGTTTTAACAATTTGCTTCACTGGAGTTTTGTATTTATGATGGGGAGGTGCAGCTATATGGTTCAGCTCTTTCTCTTTTTTCCATTACAATTATAAGTAACCAACTTTTTTGGTCAAGGAGTGACCCCCAAACTAAAACAGAATTTTGTAGAAATTTACACCAGAACAAAGTGGATAGTTGATGCAGCATAACTTATATGTATATCTAAATTATCTAAATTATCCCTTCAAGTTTGGTAGTTTTAGAAACTTCAGACAGGTTTCTAGGGATGCTGTAGTTTGCACTCAAAATTCAAATACATTTTACCAGTGCATCATGAAAATTTTAATTTTGTTCTAAAATATAAACTTAGACCCAGGATCAAATGTAAATCTGACAAAATAACACTGTTATAAATGTTAAAACCACAGACAATTTGAAAGACAAACTCCTGAATAAAACGATACCCCATGTAACCAAACACCCCAAAACAGGAGCAACGCATAAGGGCATTGCAGTTGAAACTTTAGGGGCTGCGCTCTATGTGTACTACTTGCAGTTCAGTCTAAACACTGTGAAATAACGCACACAAACCAAATACTTCCTAAAAGTACACTTCTTCAGCTATTCAAAGATGCAATTTCTACACAGAGAATTGTGGCCGCAGTCCTTCATAGAAGTCAGCGATTTGGTCTGAAATAAAGGGGAAAAAAAGAGATCCAAAGTTAGATTTCTTCCCTAAGTTTCCATGGCAACTAACAAAAACCTGCTCAATAACAATCTGGAAGTTCCCCTAAATAGAACGATACCCCATGGATGGATATGGATATACACAGAGAAGCAGCCAGCAAACACCCAAAACAGGGACAATGCTTAATATTGGTGCTGTGAATTTATGTGCGTGTATCCGTATTTCATCCTAAACTATCCCTTACCAATGAAATAACCCCCACAAACTATAGATTGAGCTCAATAACAATCTGGAAGTTCCCCTAAATAGAACGATACCCCATGGATGGATATGGATATACACAGAGAATCAGCCAGCAAGCACCCAAAACAGGGACAATGCTTAATGGTGCTGTGAATTTATGTGTGTGTATCCGTATTTCATCCTAAACTATCCCTTACCAATGAAATAACCCCCACAAACTATTCGTTTATTTCTTGAAAATAAACACCTTGAACTATTCAGAGATGCTTTTTATGCTTTACTGGGTGGAGAATTGCGGCCGCATACCTTTGTAGAACTCAATGCTTTTTCTCACGGAGAATTTTGGGACTACTTTATGGATCTGCATGTGTGTGCTACTACCCCAAATTAACCCTAAAATATATTTCACTCACCCTTTTCAAATTTAGTGGAGCGTCTTTGAGTTTCATCTGTCCTGTTGTGTTACGATACCAATTTGTTTGCTTCTTCCTACACTATTTCAACAATGACAAAATCTGTACCACATTTGCAAATATTTTCACCAACAGAATACATAGTAAATCTGCTCCAGAATCTATGTTCTGTGGCAAAGTAAATTGAAATGCCACAGAACGTAGAATCTACATTCAACAGCATTTCCCCCCCAGCAGCCAGCAATGAGCTTTAAAAAGTGGCCCATCACTTCTAATAGCCGCAGATCCCCCTAAGCAACGAGCAGAGACGGTCATACTCACCGATCCAGTGACCGATCGTTACCCAGCAGCCAATGGGAGCAGTGGAGACACGAGGAGCATAGTGATGATGTCTCCACTTCTCCCCCTATAAATTACACCCCCAAACACTGCCCCTTCACTCCTGCTGCGCATCTGTGACTGCTGGATGCCTCATGTTCCTTTTTGTGGTTTTCCTGCTGGATTGGTTGCCAGATTCATCCTTGTGAACTGAACTGCACCTCTCTACACCCTTTATTTTATATTTCTATTTTTTTTTCCTTCTTCTGTCTTTGGCCTTAGCACACTTTGTCACTTACAGGCAACTTTGTCAAGCACACTCACATTTAATTTTATTTTTTCTTACTTTTTTTCTCTGTACTTATTTTCTTTTATTTCCCTTTGCAGTTATACTAGTGGATCTATAGTTCTGACCACCGATTTCACCCCAATAACTGTTCAATTGCTTTTGGTGATTTTTGGGTAGTGTTATTGCATTTTAGTGATTTTATTCAAGAGTTTTCTATATATATATATATATATATATATATATATATATATATATATATATTCCGTAGAGTTTCGAAAGGGTTCATTAGTTCAAGTTTTTTTTCTTCTGGTTGTTTGTTTTAGCAGGGTCATATCTTGCTGGCTTGGGTTTATAAAAAAAAAGTTAGTGAGTTTTTTTTCTAGCTTCTCATATTACAAGAGTTGAAGGAACTGTCTTGCTTTTTCATTCGTTTGACTTTGCCTATTGATTCTTAGCTGTGCAGTTGTCTGTATATGTCTGTATATATGGCACAATGGCCAAATGGTTTTATACTGCTTAGGAAGCTGCTAGGTTTTGCATGGACTTCAGCTCAGAGGAATTTAGTGATTCTGATTCTGAGTATGTCCCATCTGATGCCTCTACTGAGGAATCAGAGGTTGGTAACAGTAGCACTATTAGCGCAGAGGCTATTAGTACTACTGTTCTGCTGAACAGTACTGCCAAAGAAGCAGAGTCAGAGGCTGGTGACAGTGTGCCAGATGCACTTATGGAGGTAGAAGAGGGTGAAGGTAGTGGTGATGCAGCAGTTAGAGCGCCTGTGTGGGGGCCTCCCTTTAATTATGCCCCAGAAATTCCCCCATTCACTGCAGGCACAGGCATCAAGGTGGACACCACTAACTTTGAGGTCATAGATTTTTTTCAATCTATTTATTACAGAGGCCATGGTCCATTATTTATTACACAGGACATGGACCATTATACAAATTTATACGCCGATCAGTATCTTGCCAGCAACCCTTCACCGGGTTATTCAAGAGCCCAGGCGTGGTAGTCCACTAATGTCAATGAAATCAAAAGATTCCTGGCACTCACATTGGCAATGGGACTCATAGACCGTAACACTAGCTTCATACTGGAATACCACTACAGTTCTATCCATCCCTCTTTTTTTCAGCCAAGAAACGCTATCAAGTTTCTTCATATTAATGACAATGCAGCAGCTGTTCCCCCTAATGAGCCTGGTCATGAAAGGCTTTATAAATTGAGGCCTGTCTCAATACTTCGCAGAGGTCTATTCCCCCAAATATCTGTGTGGACGAGTCCATTTTGCTCTTCAAAGGGCATCTAAGATTTCACCAATACATAAGCATGCTCACTATGGGATGACAATTTATAAACTCTGCAAAAGCAGCACGGGCTATACTAGTTTTTTCATGCTCAATAAGGGAAAGGACTCTAATTTGGATCCCCCTGGTTGTCCCCTTGATTTAACTGCCAGTGGTAAAATTGTCTGGGAGCTCATAACTCCACTGTTGGGCTGAGGTTACCACTTATACGTGGATAAATTTTACACAAGCATCCCCTTATTCAGAACCCTTTATTGTTTGGACACCCCAGTCTGTGGCACCGTTAGGTGTAACCACAAAGGACTGCCCAAGGAACTGGTGGATAAGAAATTGAAAAGTGGAGAAGTACATCCTCTAACAACTGATGAGTTTGTAGCGTTAAAATTTGCAGACTCCAAAAACGTTTTTATGCTTACTGCAATCCACAATGAGAGTATAGTTGTCCAACACAGACGTGGTAGGCCCGCAAAATCAAAGACACTCTGTTTTAAAGTGAATATAGTAAGCATATGGGTGGTGTCGATAAAACAGACCAAATCGCTATACTATATCAGCGCTTTAGGCCAGTTGTAGTGTTATGGATAGCACTTGTTTTGCCCTGGTGGTATAGTGTATAGTGTACACGTTAGAACTTTACTGGCACCTAGATGTATCAGCGCAGTTATCTATATTTGTGTCTGTGTTTCTGGCCAACATTGGTTTTTGAAGATTTAGGCATCTCTGGATTTGTGGGTAGTATGTCTTCAGTCTTAGTAAAGGTTTTCGAGCACAGTATGGTCTTCTGATTTGTTCTTAATGTAGGCATTCAGCATTTTTATTGCGATTGGAGCAATCCATTTTTATTGTACTTGTAGCACAAATTAAATATGTATGCAGTGTTTAGGTTAGACAAGTTGCAGTGGCTCGTTGATTAGGAATAGCACTTTGATCATGTTCCATGCCTGTCACCAGTGGGGCACCAGCTTTTTTACAAACTTCTGGTGTGCATGATTTTATCTCAGCTGCTAATGCCCCAATACTTATTGTTGCCAACTAAATTCCTAAACTTCTTAGTCTGTGGCATTCAAAATTATATTAATGGGTGTCCCTGCATTGGCAATGTTATGGTCTTTGTATATTTAGAGGGCTCTCTCATAGTTACATAGTTACATAGTTAAATTGGGTTGAAAAAAGACAAAGTCCATCAAGTTCAACTCCTCAAAATGAAAACCCAGCATCCATACACACACCCCTCCCTACTTTTAATTAAATTCTATATACCCATACCAATACTAACTATAGAGCTTAGTATCACAATAGCCTTTGATATTATGTCTGTCCAAAAAATCATCCAAGCCATTCTTAAAGGCATTAATAACTGAATCAGCAATCACAACATAGTTACATAGTTACATAGTTACATTGTTAAATTGGGTTTAAAAAAGACAAAGTCCATCAAGTTCAACCCCTCCAAATGAAAGTTTTGAGATTGAGAACGGGAACCTTTTTTGAATAGAGGCACCACATTAGCAATTCGCCAGTCTCTCGGCACTATGCCAGATCTCAATGAATCCTGAAAAATTAAATAAAGAGGTTTGGCAATCACAGAGCTAAGCTCGCTAATTACCCTGGGAGGAATACCACCTGGCCCTGGACCTTTGTTAATCTTAACATGTTCTAGTCTCTTTTGAATTTCTTCATGTGTGAACCAGGCATCATTAGTTGTATTACTAGAATTGGGACTGTTAAGAAGGAAACCTTCACTTACTGGTTCCTCATTTGTGTAGATGAAAAAAAAGAGTTCAGAATCTGCGCTTTTATTTTGTTTTCATCAACCAGCTGACCCTCCTCTGATAGTAAGGGTCCCACCCCTTCCTGCTTCATTTTTTTACTATTAACATATTTAAAAAATAGTTTTGGATTTTTTTTACTGCTTGCTGCAATATCCTTTTCTATATCAATTTTAGCTTGCCTTATAGCTTCTTTGCATGATTTATTGGCCTCCTTGTACCTTATAAATGTTTCGGCTGTACCAGCTAACTTGAAAGCCTTAAAAGCACGTCTTTTCTTACCCACCTCAACACCAACGCTATTGAACCAAAAAGGTTTTGCTTTGCATCGACGTTCCTTGCTTACAAGTGGAATATACTGACAAGTATATTTATTAAGCAGCATTTTAAAGACTTCCCATTTTTGTTCTGTGTTTAACCCTGTGAAAAGCATTTCCCACTTAATATGTTGCAGAGGTGCCCTTATACTGTCAAAGTTTGCACGTCTGAAATTAAGTGTTTTAGTTACTCCCTTATAGAATTGCTTCTGCAACAGAATCTCAAAGGAGACCATGTTATGATCACTATTCCCTAAATGCTCACCCACACAAATGTTAGAGATGAGTTCAGTATTGTTAGTTATTACAAGGTCCAAAAGAGAGTTATTCCTAGTAGGTTCTTGAACGAGCTGGAATAAAAAGTTGTCATTCAGCATATTTACAAACCTACTAGCTTTTTCTCTCTTAGCAACCCCATTACCCCAGTCAATGTCTGGATAATTGAAGTCACCCATAGCAACAACTTGACCCAGCTGTAAAGCCGCTTGTATCTGTAAGAGTAGCTGGGCTTCATACTCGACACTTATACGAGGTGGTTTATAGTATACACCAATGATAATTCTTTTTGTTACCTTTTGCCCAGTCAAAATCTCTACCCAGAGTGATTCTACACCCTCACCACCCTAAAAAGGGTGTAACCATTTAAATTCACAATCCAGTCACATGTTTCATCCCACCAGGTCTCAGTGATACCAATTATATCATAATTTTTAGAGCATGCAATTAATTATAGGTCTCCCATTTTACCTGACAAACTGCATTTGCCAGCATACAGCGGAGGTTACTATTTTTACTTTTGTAATTAGCATAATTTAGTGGAGAATTATACGTTTAGTTAGTATTATTCTGCTTCTCGTTTGAAGTCCTTCTCCCTCTAGGTGGGGATTGTAAGAAATTGCCATCTTGGTTTTAATAGGAAAGCAGTTTTCCAGGGAATTTACATGAAACCCCAATTATCATAACAAAGGATTTCCTGTGACTACTAAATCCTATGTCTGCTTTGGGGGCTATAACTCAACGTACTCTATGCAAGAAAATTGTTCAACAGGCAATTTGGGGGTTTATCTCGCCATCTTTTTTTTTAAAGGTTTTTATTTTGCATTTTCAAACAATAAACAAACAAACAAATATTGTATTATGCATGGTCCCATCTCATTGTAAATATATCACACAGTATATCAGCATTTGAAATATTTGAATCCTGTACATTTGTATATAATTTAATTCAGGTATAATTCTGGATCTATTGCCTCTAGGGCACTTAAGTAGGTGATATAGATATATATGCCATTGTTATCTTGCCATCTCTAACATTAAGGCTCCTCTGTGGCCTCCAGCCAGTCCCGCCACACCAGATCATATTTCTGAGGGTATCCTCCTTCAGTATTGGTGAGTTGTATTAGGGGGAGTGTTGTTTTTAGCAAGTTCAACCAGCCATTAAATGTGGGTGTTTGGGGGGACATCCAGTTCAGGAGAATACATTTCCTGGCATAGAACAGTAATGTACGAAAAATAATTCTCATGGCATTTATATCCCTCTTAAGGACTGGAGTCCAAAACTGCACTGCATACTTCAGATGAGGCCTTACCAGGGACCTATAAAGAGGCATTATGTTTTCATCCCTTGAGTTAATGCCCTTTTTATGCAAGACAGAACTTTATTTGCTTTAGTAGCCACAGAATGATACTGCCCAGAATTAGACACTTGTTATCTACAAAAACCCCAAGATCCTTCTCATTTAAGGAAACTCCCAACACACTGCCATTTAGTGTATAACTTGCATTTATATTATTTTTGCCAAAGTGCATAACCTTTCATTTATCAACATTGAACCTAATTTTCAAGTTTTTTTAATCCCTCCGTCCCTCCTAAAAAGGGTGTAACCATTTAAATTCACAGTACAGTCACATGTTTTATTCCACCAGGTCTCAGTGGCCGCCCTTGGGGTTACCTCATCTATTACACCAAGAATGCACACCTGAGGGGTTATCAGGTTGGGTAGTGTCGTTTTATCCTGAATATAGTTGAGAACCTGAGACCAGAAGGCTTGGATTTGGGGGCATGACCAGATGAGGTGTAGGTAAGACGCCTCTGAGGCCCTACACTTAGGACACTGTGGTGAGTCGAGTCTGTTCATACGAAACAGCCTATTTGGAGTTAAGTGGAGTCTATGTAGGATCTTGAACTGAATCAATCTATCTCTGGTCGAGATGAGATAGTCATAGGTCCTGTCAGTTGCCTCATCCCAGTCCCCATCCTCCAACCCTGGGATGTCTCTGCTCCAGGCTGCACCCTCTGCGTTAAATGGAGGCTTAATAGTAGCTAGGAGAAGCGAGTACAGCCTGGTAACAAGTTTCTTGGTGGTAGGGGCTCTCAGGGCTGATTCTATCTTAGATGTTGTAAGGTTCATAGCGTTCCCTTGAAATTGAGCATTGGTGGCCTGTCTAAGCTGGAAATAGTAAAACCAGGGGAGAGATTCCTGGGTTTGGACATGTTTAATTTCGGTCATGGGGCGTATCATTCCATCCTTAACCAAGTCCCCTAGTGTACATAGGCCCCATTGTGGCCATATTTTGTACTCTGCTATATGTTGCAGATGTGGGAGGAAGGAATTACCCCATAGGGGTAGATGAGGCGACAGGAGGGGTAGTGCTAGATTGCAAACTTTAAGTGCTGCCACCCACGCTTTGTATGGAGTGATTATAACTGGGTGGGTTGTGTAAAAATCGCGGGATTTGCGAAATGGGATATATGAGAGTGACTCTATTGAGCTTGCCAAAGTGGCCTGTAGTGGGAAATTCAGATTATATGGATCTGGATTAAGCCACCAATGTAGATAGTAAATCTGGGCTGTCAGTGAGTAAAAGTACCAATGTGGGAGGCCCAATCCCCCTTCACTAACAGGAGCCCGCAGTTTGGCTCTAGCAAACCTGGGGGGCTTGTTAGCCCAGAGAAACGCTGTTTTGGGCCATATTAATAGAGGTATAGAAGGAACGGGGGATGGGAACAGGGGAATTGTGGAATATGTAAAGGAACTTGGGGAGAAATATCATTTTTAGAAGATTGATCCTGCCCCAAATGGAAATGGGCAGATTAGCCCATACTTTCAGTATGTCTTTCATAATGGAGAGGATTGGGTCAAGATTAGAAGGTATAAAGGCGTCTAAATTCCTATGTATCACAATGCCAAGGTATTTGAACGAGTCCACCCAGACCTGAGGGGTGGGAGGGAATAAGTCGGGGTCAATGTTGGTATCTATAGAGAGTATGCTTGATTTTTCCCAATTGATTTTTAGCCCTGAAAATTGTCTCGCCATCTTTTTAGTTGGGAGGTTGCTGTGGGGGCAGGGGGAACCCAGGATAAAAGAACCCTGGGTGTATAGAGTGAATAAGGAGGCAGCTGGGAGCTGGAGAAGAGAGCACCCTGGGGGAAGAGACAGAGGAACCTGGGAAAAGTCAGTATGTGAGGACTGCAGAGGGAAGCCATAATGAAGCTGACCTCTATTCCATTGCTATGATGATAACAACAATGTAGACATTGTAACTAAATACTGTGTTAGTTTAACGTGTAATCATTTATGTATGCCAATCCATTGATTTATTATATAATATATAGTCTCTTTAATATACACTTATTGGTGTGGATTCTTTGTCTGCTTTCTCAAAACAACCAGAACCCTAGTATGAGTGTTACATAGTTACATAGTTAAATCGGGTGGAAAAAAGACAAAGTCCATCAAGTCCAACCCCTCCAAATGAAAACCCAGCATCCATACACACACCCCTCCATACTTTCACATAAATTATATATACCCATATCTATACTACCTATAGAATTTAGTATCACAATAGCCTTTGATATTATGTCTATCAAAGAAATCATCCAAATCACTCTTAAAAGCATTACTGTTAATGCCTTTAAGACTGACTTGGATGATTTCTTGGATCAGCCATCACCCGGCAGTGCATTCCACAACCTCACTGGCCTCACTGTAAAGAACCACCTACGTTGCTTCAAATGAAAGTTCTTTTCTTCTAGTCTGAAGGGGTGGCCTCTGGTACGGCGATCCTCTTTATGGGTAAAAAGGTACCCTGCTATTTGTCTATAATGTCCTCTAATGTAAAGTGTAATCACGTCCCCTCGCAAGCACCTTTTTTCCAGAGAAAACAACCCTAAACTTGACAGTCTACCTTCATAATTTAAGTCTTCCATCCCACTAACCAGTTTAGTTGCACGTTTCTGCACTCTCAGCTCATTTATATCCCTCTTAAGGACTGGAGTCCAAAACTGCACTGCATACTTCAGATGAGGCCTTACCAAAGTGCATAACCTTGCATTTATCAACATTGAACCTAATTTTCCAGTTTTTTTAATCCCTCCGTCCCTCCTAAAAAGGGTGTAACCATTTAAATTCACAGTACAGTCACATGTTTTATTCCACCAGGTCTCAGTGATACCAATTATATCATAATTTTTGAGGGATATTATTATTAATATATAGTAAAAAAATGTCATCAGGAGTGGTGATTTGATTGAGGTTTCCTGGTGTCTGTTGGAAATAATTAACACACAACACCTACATATAAGCAAAGGTTTTATTACAGATAAGAGAGAAGATATGCATTACCATTTGAACAAATGAGCAAGCACCTCTTCTGCAACCAAGACTGGGAGATCCCGATTCAGTGAGCAGAGAAGCCCCAAAGATGCACAAAGCCCTGGGCAGTACACATGCTACCCCACACAGTAGAGATCTCAGTGAACAAAATGAAGACCCCCAGTTTGATATGCTCAAAAACAATAAACTCGTAATTTAAACCACTTGGTCAACAACAGATCTTGCTTCCCATACACTCATCAGGAGCTAGCCAGGCTTCCAAACAAGCACATATAAAGCAGAAATGTTATCTTATAATTTATTAGTATTTGAGTACATATTCTGCCCCCATCTATAATGAAGGAAGCTTCTATTGAAATGTAATGAGATATATTAAATGTTTGCTCTGAGTTTTAGAACTCTGAGCAAACATTTAATATATCTCATTACATTTCACCCCTTGGCTCTGAGTAATATATAATATAATATAACAAACAAGCATTATTTGTTACTGAAATAAGTTATCTAAATATATTATTGTATATAATGCTGTCTGCTTGTTGAATTTGTTACCCAGCAATATACATGAAACAAAGCAGTCAGGCCTCTCCAACTATACAAGTCATGCCAATTAAACAGCACCCACATTAAAGCATATTAACACCATAGCAGCAGGGGCAGCATTTGTTGCAAGATTTATAACCCAGAGTAGCAATATATAAAGATTATGCTGCAGTAGACCAATACTTTGCTGGTTGCTATGTATGGGTTATGAGACCTTAAGTAAACTCATAGCAAACTAATAGAACATGAAAGCTGTATAGAAGTTATCAGAAGTTATCATTGCGCACTCTGCACTCTAGCGACGTGGAACCGTCCGGCGCTGAAGGTGAGAGGCGGGGGGGGCGCAAAAACAAAGGCCACCTTTGTGGCGGCAAATTGGGCAAGATCGCCCCTGTACATATAATATAGTAGATCTCGAAAAATCTAGTTTACAAATTCTTGAAAAACTGCAGGAGCGTTGCAAAGGTCAAACGGCATGACTAAATATTCATAATGGCCATCTCTGGTATGAAAGGCCATCTTCTATTCATCCCCTTCCCTAATACTGATGAGATTATATGCACCTCTAAAATCAAGTTTAGTATAAATTGTGGCACTATTAATTTGATCAAAGAGCTTGGAGATTAGTGGAAGGGGATAGCGGTTTTTCACTGTCATTTTATTTAAGGCCATGATAGTCAATACATGGGCGAAGACCCCCATCTTTCTTGCCCACAAAAAAAGAATCCAGCCTCTGCAGGTGAATTAGAGGGTCTAATAAAACCTCTTTCTAGGTTTTCATGAATGTACTCTTTTGAAAGTGGATATGTTCTCCCTCTAAGAGGAATGGACCCTGGAACCAAATCTATGGGGCAGTCATATCGCCTATGAGATGGAGAAGTCTCAGCGGCCTTCTTGGAAAACACATCGGAGAAGTCCGCATATGGAGAAGGCAAGCCCTCTAAAGAGGTTACTGCAACCACCTGAAGGGAGTTCATACAGGAGTCCCTACATTTAGACCCCCCACTCAATAATCTCCCCAGATACCCTATCAATGTGAGGGTTATGAGTTTGTAACTAGGGTAGCCCCAGGATTAAGGGAGAAAAGGAAGAACCGTTAAAGATGTGAAAGGATATTTCCTCATACCATTAATACACATGGGGCAAAGTCACTAACCTCACAGCGCAACACTTCGCCAGGCATAGATTCACCAGGAAGTTGAGTACAGGGTGCCAAATGATGGTGAAGTTGCGCTAGCATTGCCTAATTTGCATACGGTGGGAAGATAAAGTTCAATGTTGCAGCAAATACATTACACTACACAAGCCTGAGAAATATTGTCCTACATATGAGCCCAGTGTATAGTTTATGTGCCATATGTTACCCCAAAAAATGTTACAATATTTTTCAGCCTATCACCCTGAAAAAGGAAAAGACGCTGGCATTTTTTTTTCAACTATTTTTTGAGGAACCCCTATCTACTCTATTGCACTTTGCCTGGTCTGAGGTGGTGAAGGCTAGCCTGGCGCAAGAGGTAACGTTCAGTAAAATCAACATCTTAGGGAATTTGCGTAATTACGTTCATTCGCCAGAGAGCAAATTCGCCAGGCGTTAGGGACCAAAGTACCGCTAGAGTTGAAGTTACGCCAGCTATCGTTAGTAAATCATCGAAGTACTGAAAATGCCATCACACTGGTGAATTTTCGCCTGCGTTTAGTAAATTTGCCCCATAGAGTCAAGTAAAGTTTTTCCAGCCCAGACCCAAGTGGGCTCTTGTCATTTGCTAAGATTCTAACGGGAGGTATAAGGGGAATAAAGGGAATTTTAAACCTTGCTGCAAAGGCAGCATATAAGAAATTCCCCACAGCCCCACAATCTACAAAGGCAGGAATCTTAGTAGAACCCCCAGGCCAGTACAAATTGACTGGTACCATAACCCTAGATGCAAATTGGGGAGAGGAAACTTCTCAACCAAAATGGGGCTCCTCTTCTCCATTTAGGCTTTGAAGTTTCCTGGCCTCTTAGGACACTGGTTAAGAAAATGACCCTTGTCTCCACAGTACATGCAAAGACCTTGAGAAAGCCTGTGAGCCTTTTTCTCAGGGGAAAAATTAGTAACTCCCAATTGCATGGGTTCCTCCTGAGGCAGAGGCAACGCGGGGGTAGGAGATTTATCACAACTATACACAGTGTGGAAAGATGTACCCCTTTTAGCCCTCCTTTCCCTTTGTCTCCTATCAATCTGGGTGGCTAACCTCATTAAGTCATCCAGAGTGGAAGAAGATCCAGGGGGTCTCAGCTCTGCTTCTGCCTTTAAGAGCTGCCTTTCACTTTGGGAGGAGCCCTCAGCTAATTGGATGCCGCCAGGTCATAAAAAAAGAGGAGCCAAGTAAAGGTTCTGGACCAACAAAGGGGCACGATTGTTCTCAAAGTCTTTGGACAGAAGGTACAGTACTAGCAATAGGCAAAATGTGTCAGACAGGCTGGGGTCAGCGCAGGCAGAGGTCAGAGGATAGTCAGGCAGGCAAGGGTCAAAAACCAGAAGAATCAAAATAGTCAGGCAGGCAAGGGTCAATAACGGGGGAATCAGAATAGTCAGGCAGGCAAGGGTCAGGATAATCAGAATTCAGGATAATGAGACAGGCAGGATCAATAACAGGAATCAGACTCGCACTGAATACTGAACAAATTAGACCTAACAACTGGCAATTCGTTTGAATGAAAAGCACCTTTAAATACCTTTAAATCTTTGCGCCATGACGTCATGTTGCCGCAACATTGCACACGTAAAACTCGGAAGTGTGCGGTGCGCACGTCCTAAGGCAGACCAGCGTGAGCGGCCAAGCTGGAAGCACCATGATCTGGGTGTCCCCGCCAGAGATTGGCGGGCATCCCTGCCGGTCCACCAGACCACTAGGGTGAGTGCCCCTTACACTAGGTCTTTGCAGTCCCCCAAAACATCCTCCTGACTATCCGTCCGAGCAGGGTGACAGGGTAGGAGCAAGATTGGCAACTTTTTTCCTGTGCTGAAGGGGTACCATCTAGAATGTTCTTCCCTTTCTCTAAAGGATTTTTTCATTCAATCCAGGTTGCCCAGAAATCCAGAAAAGAGGCAATTAATGCTGCATCATCTTCAGCAGCTGTTGAAGCAGGAAGCGATGTTCCCTGTTCCCCCGAATCAGCAGGGCACAGGTGTTTACTCAACCCTCTTTCTAGTAAAAAAGGCATCTGGAAGCTGGAGACCGGTACTGACCAATACTGGACCTCAAGCAGGCAAACAGTCGACTAGTAATAAGAAAATTCAAGGTGGAGTCCATTTTCACCATCATCGCAGCAATCCAGCCTGGAGATTGGCTTCTATCAATGGATTTGAAGGATGTGTACCTCCATATGCTGATCACAGGCGTGCACCAGCGTTTTCGCAGTGGCCGGGAGGCATTTTCAATAGAGGTGCCTCCCTTTTGGCTCTCCACTGCCCCAATGACCTTCTCCAAAAATCTGATTACCATAGTCATAGAGCTCAGGAAGGAGGGAAATGCAGTTTGGCATTACTTGCTCTTATAAGAGCAAGAGACCCGGGCTTGTTAATTAAGCATTGGGACAGGGCAGTGGAGTGCATGGTTGGCTCATTAACAGGGAGAAGAGTCAGTTAATTCCCTCTCAGTCCCTGGTCTATCTGGGGAATTGGTTCCAGACTGTTCAGGGAACAGGGTCTCTGCCTCCACAGAAAATCCAGGCGATTTCCACTCTAGCCTCTTTGCTCCTTCCCAGGCAGATGGCTACGGCCAGGGAGGTAATGTCTCTCTTAGGAATCATGACATCTTCCATCCCGACCATGAGATGGGCCAGAGGACACATGAGGCAGACGCAATGGATGTTTCTGGAGCAGTGAGACAGATGGAGGGAGGATTGGGATCAACCTATCCATCTCTCAAGACTTTTCAAATGACCTCTTCTTTGGTGGTGTGCCAAGAGGAATTTGGAAATCGGTTTTCCCTTAGCTCAGGTCGAGTGCCAAGTAGTAACCATGGATGATTCAGCTTCAGGTTGGGGGCCTCATTTGGGGCCACATGCAATAAAAGGTCGGTGGCCGTCTCCTCTACCGGGAACGCCTTCCAATGCGTTAGAGATCAGAGCAGCAAAGCAAGCTCTGAAGGCTCTGGCTCCTCACCTCAGGGGATTATCAGTAAAGCTGGTAATGGACAACACTTCAGCAGTCTCTTACATTGACAAGCAAGGAGGGACAGGGAGCAGAGACCTTATGGAGGAAGTGCAGCCAATCCTTTTATGGGCTGAGGCCAACCTAGCCTCACTGACAGCAAATTCAATCAGAAATTGGACTTCTAGAGCAGGCACGTCATGTCAAGGTACGAGTGGTCCATACCTCTGTAAGTCTTCCAGGTATCCAGGTGGGGGTTGCCAGAGGTGGACTTGATGGCTTCACAAGGGAATACCAAGCTCCAGAGGTTCTTTTCTAGGACCTTCTGTCTGTCGGTCACGGTGACGGATGCCTTTCTTCATCAATGGACATTCCACCTGGCATATGTCTTCCCTCCAATTCGACTTATATTCTGAGTGCTCAGGAAGATAATGCAGGACAGAGTGACCCTGATGCTGGTGGCCCCATATTGGCCTCACAGGACATGGTTTCCTCTCCTGCTCAAGTTGGCAGTGGCTGTGCCATGGCCTCTACCGAGTAGAGAAGATAGTCTATCCCAGGGACATCTGCTCCAGAGGCTTAGCTGTTGAACTCCAGAGATTAGAGGATTTGGGCTTGGCCAAATCTATTGTATTGACCTTGATGAAGGCAAGAAAGCCCTCTACATCTTACAAACAAATTTGGGACAGATTCAGTTTATGGAAGAGGCAAAAGAGAATTTCTGACCAGGAAGTATGCTTGGCTCAGGTGCTCGGGTTTCCTCAAGAGGGCATGGAAAAGGGTCTACAGTTCAGAGCTCTTAAGGTACACATCTCTGCCTTATCAGCATCAAAGATTAGGTAATGGGCACTGTGGAGGCTGATGAAGGAAGGGTGATTCCTTGAGGCAGGAGCTGTATGTGCCTAGGGAACACGTAAAGGGAAGGCAGGAACAGGTTCATGAGGGAGATGAGTCAGACTGGAACAGATGCAGAGTAGAATAGTATGGAGAGGGCGAAGATCAGAACTGGACTAGACAGGATGAAGGTCAGGACGATGCGGGCGTAGATTGGGAGCAGACTGAAAGGAAGGGACAGGACGGTGCATGCGTAGATTGGATCAGACTGGGGATAGAGTAGCAAGAGAGCTGGAGCAGAAGTGGACTGGAAAGCAGGATATCAAGAGGATTGGATATCAAGAGGACTGGATAGCGAGAGGACTGGATAGTGAGAGGACTGGATAGCGAGAGGACTGGATATAAGACAGGTTAGGTACAAGGCAGAACAGGAAGCATGAATCAGGAACGGCAAGGTTGGTTCAAGGTCAAGGCAGGGAAAGATACATGGTACAACAGGAAGCAGGAATCAAGAACAGGCAAGGCAAGGTCGTTCGAGGTCAAGGCAGGGAAAGGTACAAGGTACGGTAAAGCAAGGTAAGACAAGGCAGGGAAGGACAAGGCATAACAGGGCAAGGTAGAATCAAGGGAAAAGGGCTAGAGAACAACCTAGCTAAGGGCGCTGCCACAGTACTAGGAAGGCCATATAATGCTCCAACAAGGAGTGTTTGGAGGGCTGACATTAAATAGGGCAGAGTCAGCCCTGATTGGCTGACTGCAACCAATCAGGCTGCTGCTGGGCTGAGGCTGCTCACCTGGCACTACAGGTACATAGAGGCCCAATCAACCCACATAGAGGCCCATACTGCCCCCATCAGCCCACTAAATTCTGACTTTCTATGGCACCTTATAGCAGCCCCTCTGGCATTTGCCAGAACCCACAGATTGGCAGTCTGAGCCTGCACTTGGCCCAATGGTTAAGACATTGAGCCAGAAAACCAAAGGTTGCTGGCTCAATTCCCCAGCAGAGCCTGACAGTATCCCCCTCCTCACAAGGCGACATAAAGGTGCCACAGGGACCAATATTTTAATATGCCTGGGGAACTGGCAATGCTATGGGCAGAACCACCTTTGTGGGTGCCTGGGGTTCTGGCTGTGACACAGGTAAAACCACCCTTGCTGTGGCCCAACTATAAGGAAATGCTATAGTCAGAGCCACCCTGGCGGGTGCCCTGCACATGGGTGCTTGGGGTACTGGCAGTGGTACAGGCAACTCCACCCTCGCGGGTGCCCCCAGGAGTGCCTGGGTTTTGGAGGTTATTTTTTGAGTGGTTACAGTCACTGTGTTCAAAATATGACTAGCTCTCGCACACCTCAATTCAATTAGATATCTGGTGCTCAGTGGAAGAGGTTCGGCAACCTCACAATCTGTTAGAAGTACAAAGTATCCACGGCACACAGCTTAGTGTAAGCAAGGGTCTCCTTGCACGTTTATTGCGGTAGTGAGCTCACTACAGTCACTGTGTTAACACATGGCAGAAGCCCCACTCCTGGGGGAACAGGACACAGCAAAAGCCCCACTCATGGGGGAAAAGGACCTAGCAGAAGCCCCACTCCTGGGGGGCACAGGACACGGCAGAAGCCCCACTCCTGGGGGCACAGGACATGGCAGAAGCCACACTCCTGGGGCACAGGACAGAAGCCCCTGTTGGGGAGCTGGCACAGGGGGCAGCTGCTGGAGAGCTGGCACAGGTACAGGGGGCAGCTGTTGGGGAACTGGCACAGGTACAGAGGGCAGCTGCTGGGGAGCTGGCACAAGTACAGGGGGCAGCTGCTGGGAAGCCGGCACAGGTATAGGGGGCAGCTGCTGGGGAGCTGGCACAGGTACAGAGGGCAGCTGCTAGGGAGCTGGCAAAAGTACAGGGGGCAGCTGCTGGGGAGCCGGCACAGGTACAGGGGGCAGCTGCTGGGGAGCCGGCACACAAGGTAGCTGCTGCTGAGGAAGAGCTGTTGACAGCAGAGGCTGCTGCAGAGAAAGAGCTGTGGTCAGCGGAGGGTGCTCTGGATGCTGCGGGCGACTTCCAGACATCACAGGGACCAATATTTGTATACGTCTGGCAATGCTATGGGCAGAACCACCTTTGTGGGTGCCCTGGCTGTGATACAGGTAAAACCACCCTTGCTGTGGCCCAACTATAAGGAAATGCAGTGGCCTTAGTTAGAGCCACCCTGGTGGGTGCCCTTGGGCAGCTGCAGGGGAGCCAGCACAGGTACAGGGGGCAGCTGCTGGGGAGCCGGCACAGGTAAAGGGGGCAGCTGCTGGGGAGCTGGCAAACAAGGCAGCTGCTGCTGAGGAAGAGCTGTGGGCTGCGGAGACTGCTGGGGGAACCCCCTCTGGGGCTGTGGGCAGTGGATGCTGTGGGGAAGGCCCCTCTGGAGCTGTGTGCAGTGGATGCTGTGGAAAAAGGGCCTTCTGGAGCTGTGAGCAGCGGATGCTGCGGGGAAGGCCCCTCTGTAGCTGTGAGCAGTGGATGCTGCAGGGAAGGCCCCACTGGAGCTGTGAGCAGCGGGGAAGGCCCCACTGGATTTGTGAGCAGCGGATGCTGCGGGGAAGGCTCCTCCAAAGCTGTGAGCAGCGGATGCTGCAGAGGAACCCCCTTTGGAGCTGAAGGCAGCAGATGCTGCCGGGGGAAACCCCATTGGAGTTGCAGGCAACAGCTACTGCTGAGGAACCAGTTGCTGAGGTTTAACATGCCCAGGAACTGAGGCAAATAGCTGAGGTGTAGTCAGCCTGGGAACTGAGGCAGACAGCTGAGGGGTAGCCAGACCGGGCACTGAGGCAGACTGCTGAAGGATAGCTGGCCCTGGAGCTGGGGCAGACTGCTGAGGGATAGCTGTCCAGAGAACTGAGGCAGATAGCCGGCCCTGGAACTGTGGCAGACTGCTGGGGAATATCCGGCCCTATGAGGGGATCAATTCATCTAGAAATACCAGCAGAAACTAAGCAGTATTGTATAGGGGGATCTACTGCACAGTAAGTTCTCTGCCCAGGATCAGGTCAGAAGTTTACCTTCTAGCAGAAAGAAAATCTCAAAAACTTGCTCGAATGAAGGAGCACTCAAATACTGTTCTTTCTCTGAAAGGAGCAGAACTTCCTCTAGGAAGATTGGAATTTTACTTGGGGAGCTATCACAGTATCTGCTGGTCAAAATAGAGTACTGAGTCTTCTTGGGAATCAGGTCAGAAGTTACAGAAACAGCCCTTGCAGATTCTGACCAGCAAATAAGCTTGGCTCAGGTGCTCGGTTTTCCTCAAGAGGTACAAAGCAGAACAGGAAGCAAAAAGGAACAGGCAAGGCAAGGTCAGTTCAAGGTCAAGGCAGGGAAAGGTATAAGGAAGCAGGAATCAAGAACAGGCAAGACAAGGTCTGTTCAAGGTCATGGCAGGGAAAGGTACAAGGCAGGGAAGGACAAGGCAGATCAGGGCAAGGTAAAATCAAGGGAAAAGTGCTGGAACAACCTAGCTAGGGGAGCTGCCACGGTACTAGGAAGGCCATATAATGCTCCGGCAAGGAGTGTTCGGATGCCTGGCCTTAAGAGTCAGCCCTGATTGGCTGGTTGCTGCTGGGCTGGGGCTGCATAGATACTTGACTGGAGGAGCACTCAAATAGTGTTTTTTCTTTGAAAGTAGCAGAACTTCTAGGAAGATTGGAATTTTACTTGGGGAGCCACCCTGTGATGAATGTGGGTCAAAATAGAGTACTGAATCAGGTCAGAAGTCACAGGAACAGCCCTTGCAGATTCTCACCAGGAAATATGCTTGGCTCAGGTGCTCAGTTTTCCTCAAGAGTGCCTGGAAAAGGGTCTACAGTTCAGAACTCTCAAGGTACACATCTAATAACCTAGCTGTGGGCGCTGCCACAGTACTAGGAAGGCCATATAATGCTCCGGAAAGGAGTGTTCGGAGGGCTGCTGTTAAATAGGGCAGAGTCAGCCCTGCTGCTGGGCTGGGACTGCAAAGGCCAGGTAATATATAGTGAGCAACCCTGCAGGCTGCTCACCTGGCCCAGTAGTTAAGACATCGAGCCAAAAACCCAAAGGTCCCTGGCTTAAATCCCAGCAGAGCCTGACAGTCAACTCTTTCAGGCCACACTTGGGCGATAGAGTAAATGGTTCGAAGATTTTTTATGGCAGCCTTACAGATTTGTCCTCCAAAGATATCCCAAGAAGTACCCTGGAGACTTCCTATGGTTTTGAAAGCCTTAGCAGCTCCCTCCTTTGAGCCTCTGGATCAAATCTCCTTTTTGCTACTCACTCTAAAAACTGTGTTCCTGATCACGATTGCCTCAGCAAGTAGAGTAGGGGAACTGCAGGCCTTGTCCGGCCCGGGCCTAGGGCGGCAGGATTTTAGGGGGGCGGCATGAAGACAAGCCACACCCGCATTGGTTCAGAAAGTCTGGGGCTGATCATGAGATACAGTAGGTTTTTCAATGTCCAATTGCCAATCCCCTTTCAGGAAGTCGTATAGACTCTTCATTGTGCCAGGAGGCAGTCGTCCCTTACGGCGGCAGTTTCGATGGTTGCTCGTTGGATCACACTATGTATCTCCAAAGCCTACCTAGTACAAGGCAAGCTGGCTCCTCAGGTTTGAGGGCTCATTCCACTCGGGCTGTGGCAACCTCTTGGGCAGCTGTTGCGGGTGTATCTTCTTCCAACATCTGTGAGGTGGCTTAATGGTCAGCCCAGACGTTCATTAAGCACTATCATACTTTTTTGCATTCTAATGCCTTGAGTATTTCTTCCCAGCTTTGTATTCTGAGTCTTAATGGTAATATGGTGGGTCCAGGAAAAAAGAGAATTGTTTTCATACTTACCGTAATTCTCCTTTCCTGGCCACTAACCATATCAGCATGGCCCCCACCCTTACATCAGGTTACTTGAAACTTGGTACATTGACATGGGTGAGCATTTCCTGTCCTCTTTTAAGCTTGGGGAGGTTCCATCTGGTCTGGGGTATGGGGCTATTACGAGTGTTAATGCTGACATGGTTAGTGGCACGGAAAGGAGAAATACGATAAGTATGAAAATAATTCTCTCTTATCAGAACATTAATTATAACTGAAAACGAAAAAAGGTCTAGCTTCACAAGGACCACCGAGGTTCCATGTACCGGTGCTATGAGACATCAAGACTTGGCGAAGCAGCTGATATTTCCAGCTGATGCAAAGCTTTCTTTGGGTCTCGGGTGTTAGATTTTGTCCGCATCTTGATTCTGTGGCGCTGCCTGCGGTCCACGGAATGCTGCAATTCAATCCATTTTATAGCTACAATGGATTGAATCACAGCACTCTGTGGACCGCAGGCAGCACTGACGTCAAACTTCTGGCCAAAATCTTGGCTACTAGGCTATTAAAAGTGATAACATCGATAATCCACCCTGACAGTCAGGATTTATGCCAAACAAGTCTACCACAATCAATCTGCGGATACTATATACCAATATGCAAATTAAACATAAGAACATCAAGGGGTGATGGTGTCCCTGGACTCAGCCAAAGCCTTTAACAACATAGAGTGGCCATACTTATGGAAAACACTTAAAGGGCATGTAAAGGCAAAAATATAAAATCCCATTTTTACTTTCTTTAATGAAAAAGAAATCTATTTACAATATACTTTAATTAAAAGATGTCTGCAATTTTTATATCATAAACCTGACTGTATGCAGTACAATTCCCCCTTCTTTTACTGCTGTGGATAGGAATTGTCAGATGGTCCCCAACTGCTGTGCAGGTAAACGATCATACTTTCAAATGGCAGGGGGAGCCCCCCCACCTTACTTCCCAGAACTCGAGCAGCATTGTTGGATTCCCTGTAGAGATTTGTATCCAGAGACGCAGTGCAGTCTCTATATTATGATTATTAATATATTATAGATATAGATATTATAAGATATTATTTGACTTGTGCTGTTTTGATAATTTATTACGATCCCTAAGCTTATCCTCCCAACTGAAGCCCATACAACACTGAGCATGTGCGAGTCTTGATATTGCAGAAATGTCTAACAAAGTTACAAGATGACAGCCCCCTGCGCCAACTTTGAAAGCATAAATCATTGTCTTATTAGGCTGCTGGTGCAGTAAGTTCATGTTTATATTTAGTATACATAATACAGCATTTCTAACATTATTCTATTTTAGACTTTAGTTGCCCTTTAAGGCCTTCGGCTTTGGGCCTAAATTCATAGCCTGGGTCAAACTACTATATGCAGCTGCCACTTCACAGGTCCATGTCAACAACTCCACGTCAAAACCCTTTACACTCCATAGAGGTACCAGACAGGGATGTCCACTATCCCTGTTGTTGTTTGCAGTGGGGATAGAGCCTCTTGCCATAGCTTTACGCAATGCTTCCACTATACAAGGACTCCGCTACAAGACCTCTAAGGAGCGTATAGCCCTATACGCAAACAACATATTGTTATTTTTGGCAGACCCTGGCCCATCACTCCAAGTGACTCTGGAAATAGTCCAGGACTTTGGCAGACATTCCAGCCTTAAGGTGAATTGGGATAAATCACTTAAAATGCCAATTGACAATATCCCCCTACAACAGCATACAGTACATCAGACAATAACTTAGTCTGGGCTTCCCAAATAAAATATTTGGGAGTTAAAGTGGCACCAAAGTAGCAGCGTTCCAAGGTCTCAACCTAAGCCCACTACTGGCAGCAACATCTGCCCAATGGCAAAACTTACCTCTCACATTATGGGGGAAAATTAACATTTTTAAAATGTTTTTTCTCCCAAAGTTCTTGTATTTTTTTCAGAAATGCACCAACTACAATACATAAAAGGTTTTTTCAAAAAATCAAAAAGTGTTGGTATAATTTATATGGGCAGGGAAACAGCCCAATCTGTGGCTATTTTATATAGCGGCCCAGCTGTCAGACATCCAAGAATGGTTTAATCCAAACCCTGAGAATCCCAATATGCTATTGCACGCACTTATTTTAGGTTCATTAGAGACTTTAGCTCATTGTCCTATGCGCAAATTGAAGGACTTAACCCCACTGCCTCCAGTTTTCAGCACACCATACATGGTATGGCAGGTAGCCCTATGAGTGTGCAAGGTGCCCTCAAGCCTTTCCCAACGCACCCCACTGTAGGGCAATTCTAATCTTCCGATCTCCGGCACCTCACAGATTTCATCTACCGGTCCAGTAAGCAGGTTAAAAAACTAGGTGACCTAATGAGGGAAGGGGTCTTTCTCACCCTCCCCCAACTACAGAAACCCCACAGACCCCTTTAGATATATGCAACTAAAACATCCATTATAAACCCATTTAATGCGTATAAACCAACACATAACAAATTTGATGTTAGCTTTTCCCTGTGCACAGAACATTCTATGCATTATTTCTGTAGATATGTGTCAATAGTTTTTGTAAATAAATATACATATTTTGATTGAACTCTTTTGTTAAACAACCCTTACAACCAGGAATACTTATGTAAATGTATAAAATCCAAGGAACACCTGAGCTATTGCAGGGTCTCCTGATGACAGGTGCTTCTGTTCCTACTCCTGCAACATCTTGTGGAGACATCCTCAAAGCTCCAGTGAAGAGGGGGACTTTCATTCCCTTAGCCAAGAAGAGCTCATGGATGAGGGGAGCATTGTAGAGGAGGTTGACACAGGTGTGCCAAATCCTTCTACCCCAATAATCCCTGCTGAGGAACTCACATGTGAGTGTAACTTTTAAAAAATATATATTTACTAATAAAGGTTATATAAGCTTATATTATATATTATATATTATATATATTATATGTTATATAAGGTTATATTATATAAGCTCCATATATAGTAGAAGTTGGGTGAACTTTTGGAACATATGAGATACGCTTGAACGAATATTGAACTTCTGTACGTACCCAAAGAGCAATAGTCATCTACGACTGATATATGAGAATCACAGAGTTAGTTAAAATTGAAAAAGTGGGTTTGGCAATTTGGCCAAATTGAGTCATCTAGGCCAATTGGAACGTGAAGTCTACTACACTATATTACCATCTTCTGTCTTTTTGTTATATACTTGTCCCTCTGAGCTATTGAGAGCAAAAGAGGCATGCCAAGTAAGCCTGGTAATGCATGGTGGTTTAACCAAGAAACAATTTTTTTTTCCTTTGGATGAAAGGCCTTGAGAAAATCAGACTTTCTATATCTTTGAAGTGAAATCCAGGATAGATGCAATCCACCAATGCCACCAACATGTACTCTAAACACAATTTCTGACACAGATCCAGCAGACTTTGTATCCAGTGCAGGAATTCAGATCCTTGGATATTATTTCTATACTCAAAGTCCAGAGACCAGCGAGTTGTACAAAGGGAACTTCATGGTTAAGGTTATTTCTTGAGAACATCCTTGGTGTTAAATTGGAGAAAAATCTGCATATGGCTCTGGAGAAGTGGCATTTATTAATCAATTCTGTGAGACCATACATCAAGGTCATAAAAAAGGCCAAGAACTATGGAACAGCAGAGTGTATCCATATTGTTAAGTTCCACAAAAAGTGTTTGTCTCACCAGACCTCTGTGAGGGCTAAAGCACACAATAATGGCTCTGAGTATAAGCTCTCTTAATACAAACGGCTGTCGGGAGCCTTTTTGAATTTTTCATGGAACTCTCCTTTCTTTGTCTAGGAGGTATGCTTCAAGAAACTCATACCACTCATGAGCTTGAAGTGACCTGACATCTGGAGTGGAAGGGCAGGGTCTTTTTTAATCACCTCACATGGACATCATGTGGAGTGGTGAACCTATTCTCGAAATCCTCCCAGCCAGAGGTGCTGAGTGCTAAATCTGTCATCCCAGGGTCCAGGAGTCAAGTAGAACATACAATCTGATAAACTTGTATGCCCCAACTACTGGACCAGAGCAGGTGCTGTTCTTTGAAATTTGTTAGCCTATATGGAGACAATTGACTCAGACGAAGGCTTGATTAGCAGGGGTGATTTTAATTACACCCTTGAGACTTGGGACCACATTGTTCCCCAGAAAAGAAACCCATCAGAGTCAGCTTTACAGGAACTCATTGCCCATTTCTTCTCAGTTGACATCTGGAGAGAACAGCACCCAGAAAAAGATGCCTTCACCTACTGTATGTTAGGGCAGGACTTCACGGGCGATGCGATGGAAACAAGGTAAGTAATGGCAGTGTCGCATTGTGTCGCATGTAGGAAAGATGTAGGTAAGATCTACCTAAAGCTCTTGTGTTAAGAGTATACGAAATGTGTGAGCAGGCAGCAAAATGCAGAGATTGAGGCACTGACTGTAGAGTTGCTTGATCTTGATCAAAGGCTGTTAGGCTCTGAAGACCAAGCCCTGTAGTGTGAATATATACAAAGGAATCTGTGTAACATAGAACAGCGACAGGCCATCTTCCATCCGTCCCCTTCCCTGATTTAAATTAAAGGAACGGTAACACCAAAAAATGAAAGTGTTTTAAAGTAATAAATATATCATGTAGTATTGCCCTGCACTGGTAAAGCTGATCTGTTTGCTTCAGAAACACTACAATAGTTCATATAAACAAGCTGCTGAATAGCAATGGCAGAAATTGAAAAAAGGCTATATGTCACAGGTTAATTGTGGATAACTGATAACACCATTATGTTCTACAGAGCTTATCTGCTATCTGCTGTGTAACATGAGCCTTTTCTCCTTTGAATAGCTGCCACCATGGCTACACAGCAGTTTATTTATATAAACATGTAGTATTTCTGAAGCAAACACAGCAGTTTTACCAGTGCAGGGCAACACTGCTTTATATTTGTATTACTTTTTAACAATTTCATTTTTTCATGTTACCTGTTCCCTTAAGTTTTACGCGCCCCTAAGATCAAGTTTAGAGAAAATAGTGACATCCTTATCTATAGAACAATTAAGAGATTAAGGGAAGGGGATACCGATTCTTCACCGTGATTTAGTTTAGACCCCTATAATCTATACAGGGCCTGAGATCCCCATCTTTTTTTCTACAAAAAAAGAAACTTGTCCCTGCTGGAGAGGATGAATCCTCTCTCCAGATTTTCCTTAATACATTCTTCCATAGATTCTGGAAGAGAGAGAGGATATGTCCTACCCATGGGAGAAGAGGAACCTGGAGTCAGATCGATTGCAATTATAGGATCTGTGTGGAGGCACGGTTTCGGCAATTTTTTTAGAAAAACCTCCCAAAAAGAAGAGTATACCAAACATAGCCCTTCAAGAGAGGTAGTAAACAGTATACTGGGAAATTTTAGGCAAGAAGACCCACAGCCTGTACCCCCAATGGAGTAATTCCCCAATTTGAGGGTTGTGTCCCGTAGCCAAGGAAGGCCTAGAATGTGAGCAATTAATAATATAAAGATAAATCTCCTCGGAATGGTTCCCTATAGTCATTATAAGTCTTTCTGAATGAGAGGACACCACCCCATTCCCCAAGGGACTACCATCAATACCCAGTCAAGAAATGCACTGTATGCGACCCTCATCCCAATTTAAAATGACCGGAATTAACAATGGAGAAGAAAGCTGTTGGGGAGTAGAAATGGCATAACCCAAACAGGACTCCCCAGACCTGCTTATGTTCTGCCATTTTTCTGCCTCTTAGGACAAGAGTTGCGAAAGTGCCCCTTATCCCCACAATAAAGGCATAAGCCATTTACCCCCCTACGACCCTTTTCCTCTAGGGAAAAGTGAGTTGAACCCAATTGCATGGGTTCCTTGAGGGGCCTTTGAATTGGGATCTCTCCCCATGTGGGACATTCACTAAGATTCGTTGTTGCGCCAGCATCCGTTGCGCCACGCTTTGCCGCACTTCGCTAGGCGTATTTTCGCCAACGCTACGCAAATTCACTAAAATCCGAAGTTACGCTCAGGGGAATCGTAAGGTTGCGAAGTTGTGCTAGCGTTAATTCGCCAAGCAAAGCAAAGTTACGCTAGCGATGGTTAATTTGCATACAGCGCCAAATTCAAGCTACAATGGAGGTATATGTAGCAGCACTACACAAGCCTGGGAAACCTTCAAAACAGCAAATTTTTCTTTGCCCTACACATGTGCCCACTGTACAGTTAAGGTGCCATGAGTTAGGAAATGTAGGAGGGAAGGAGGGTAGCCCCATAAAATGTTTCTATCTTTTCAGCCTACCACCCATAAAAAACGCCAGCGTTTTTTGGGACTTAGAAAAGTTTTTAACTTTTTTTGAAGCAATCCCTATCTACTCTATTGCACTTCACCATGAAGGAAGTCTGGCGTAAAATGTAGCGTTAAGAATAATTTGCGCATCAGTGAATTTGCGTAGTTACGTCCGTTGCGCAAAGTCGCCAGGCGTAAGGGTGCGAAGTAACACTAGTGAATTTATGCCAGCGTCCGTTAGTGAATCGGCGAATTAACGAAAATGCGCTACGCTGGCGTATTCACGCTAGCGTTAGGCGCTTCGTCGTTTAGTGAATTTGCCCCTATGTCTCCTGTCTCTCTGGATAACCAGGTGCATGAGGGAGTCAAGAGAAGGTGGCATGGGAAAATTAACAAGACTGTCCTTGATAGCCACGGCCAAACCGTGAACTGACTCCTTAAAGGAAAACTATACCCCCAAACAATGTAGGTCTCTATAAAAAAGAGACTGCTTCATGTAAATAAACCATTTTCATAATAATATACTTTTCTAGTAGTATGTGCCATTGGGTAATCATAAATAGAAAATTGCCATTTTAAAAAATAAGGGCCGCCCCCTGGGATCGTAGGATTCACTGTACTCACAAACATACCAACAAACCATACATTTTAGGTCACATGAGCCAATTAACAGACAGAGTTGTGTCTTTTGCTTCCACACTTCTTCCTGTTACAGTTAGAGCTGAAGTATTTCTGGTCAGGTGATCTCTGAGACAGCACACAGACCATCAGGAAATGGTGGCTCAAGGCAAGAGATGTAAAAGGGCAATATTTACTTAAATATATATTCCAGTTTGGTAAGATTCTTTAATGTGCCACTTAATATAATATGAACTATCTGTTGCTTAAGTGTTCATTTTGGGGGTATAGTTTTCCTTTAAAGCGTTATCATTCCAGCCCGTCTCCACTGCCCAACAGCAGAAATCTGTACAATAATCCTCAACCCGCTCTTACCTTGCCTGTGATTACGTATAGCTGAGGTGGAGCAGACGGGTTTGTAAATAATAACCATTGTCTTAAAGAAGGTATCCAAAGAGAGACGGGCTGGATCAGAACGCCCAGAGCTGGGGATGACTTTGCAATAACGTTATAACAAAATTAACCCTTGACTCCTCTGTAGGGAAGGAGTAGGGCAGGAAGCTGAAGTGAAGCTTACAAGCCTCCCAAAAAGCAAAAAACCTGCTTCGGTCTCTGCTGAATCTTTCGGCTAATGGAAGTTTAATAATAATAATAATAATAATAATAATAGCGTTAATGGACAATGCAGTTGATGGTGCTGGTGCAGGCATGGGAGCTGCTGGGAGTTGTCCAATCTTGAAGAGAGTCTTTGCAGACATTGGACAATCTGGTTCTGTTTGGACTCTTGTTCCCCAAGGCTCTGAAGTAGATTTGACAGAATCACTTCAGTAGTAGTAGAGGAAGGGTTGCCACCTTTTTTATTTTGAACTGCAAAGTTCAGTTTTTCTAGGGCCTGTTTGGGTCTGTTTGGTATATCTACATTTAAAGGGGACATATAACATCTGTTTTTACTTTTGGCCATCTTGGAGTCAGGAAGGAATTTTTTGGGCAGGACTTTGAGCTTATCTGTGGTGTGGAGAGTTTCTGCAAGCCTTTGAGAGCTGCTGCGTACAAAGAATGTTCAGCTCTGAAGCATTTAAGCAGATGCTTCGATGATAAACAGACGGCTGCAGTTTTTACCCTACAGGTAGAGAAGCACTGAGCCGAACATTCCTTGTAAGTGTCAGAGCCCACCAGCTCTGCTTAAGATTTTGCGGACCAAAATACTAGAAAGGCTTGTTTACAAACGCCTGATCCAGCATCTCACTCACAACTCCCTCCTCGACCCCCTGCAATCTGGCTTCCGCCCATCACACTCGACTGAAACTGCACTCACCAAAGTAACCAATGATCTTCTATTGGCAAAGTCTAAAGGTCATTATTCCATTCTAATCCTTCTTGATCTCTCTGCAGCCTTTGATACAGTTGACCACACACTCCTCCTTGACATTCTACACTCAGCTGGCATTCGGGACACTGCTCTTTCATGGTTTACATCTTATCTGTCTGACCGTTCCTTTAAAGTTTCCTTCTCTAACTCTACTTCTACTACTTTCCCACTCTCTGTTGGAGTTCCTCAAGGCTCTGTTCTTGGCCCCCTGCTGTTCTCGCTCTATACAACTTCACTAGGAAAACTCATTCAGTCATTTGGACTTCAGTATCACCTTTATGCTGATGACACCCAACTCTACTTGTCTACTCCTGATCTTTCTAACTCTGTCCTTTCCCAAGTCACAGACTGTCTCTCTGCTGTCTCCTCCTGGATGTCACAGCGCCACCTGAAACTGAACCTTTCTAAAACAGAACTCATCATATTTCCTCCAAGATCTTCCCCTGTCCCTCAGATATCACTCACCGTAAACAACACCACCTTTCATTCCACCACACAGGCACGCTGCCTAGGAGTCATCTTAGACTCTCATCTATCTTTTTCACCACACATTCAAACACTTGCAAAATCTTGCCGTATTCAACTGCGCAACATTGCTCGAATACGACCCTATCTCGGTTCAGAATCAACTAAAACACTGATTCAGTCTCTCATCATCTCCCGCCTTGATTACTGCAACTTACTCCTCACAGGTATTCCAACAAGTCACCTTTCACAACTCCAATCTATTCTAAACGCGGCCGCTAGACTCATTCATCTAGCTCGCCGCTCAACTTCAGCTGCTCCCATATGCATGTCCCTTCACTGGCTCCCAATCTCATCTAGAATCAAATTCAAATTACTTACACTCACATTCAAGGCCCTTAATAAAGAAACCCCTCCCTATATTTCATCTCTAATCTCCAAATACACTCCTTCACGAAACCTACGCTCTGCTTCTGATCTTCGCCTCACTTCTCCTCTGGTGACTTCTGCCCATTCTCGTCTACAAGACTTCTCTCGGGCTTCTGCTTTTCTCTGGAACTCTCTGCCACAAGCTGTCAGACTTTCCCCTTCCTTCCAAACTTTCAAGCGCTCCTTAAAGACCCATCTGTTTAAAGAGGCCTATTCGATGTACCTTAATTAATCATTGCTGTATCAAAAATGACAAATTGTTTATACAATCCTAATGTCTCAATTGTACCCTAACCTTTTAGTTTGTAAACCCTATTGTACTCTGTAATCCTTGTCTGCTATCCACCATTTATTCCCTGTTTGCTATAACTGCAGTAAAGCACTGCGTATCTTGACAGCGCTATATAAATAAATGATGATGATGATGATGATGATGACCTAGGAGGAAGCAGCAGGCACCAAACACAGTCTGGGCCGGATTTACCTTTTGTGCTCCCCTAGACACAGCTGCTGTGGCGCCCCCCAGATCCATGGCTCGCTCACTACACTCTTACAAATGAGAACTGCACGACCGTGCGCTCCTTTTCCTTTTGGGGCACAGTTATATAGATGTTAGGGGCGCCTGCTTGCCGCCCCTAAACATCTTGCCGCCCTAGGCCCGGGCCTAGGGGGCCTCTCCCTAAATCCGGCCCTGAACACAGTTCACAAACTTCACGGTATGCAAGGAGTTAAGAAGTAGGCAGAGGTCAGTTCAGGCAGCAAGGTTCTTAATCGATATAACAGGCCAAGGGCAAGATCAGGAAACAAGGTCATAATCAATAATAACACACCCAGGAACACACTAAGCTGAACCTACAATCGGGCAAGGTTTGTAGGGCTCTGGTGTCTTTTAAAGGCTGATTGTCATGCCAAAACCAGAGTGATGACGTCACGCATCATGCACTGACGTTGCGCGTTGATGCTGCATGTTTTCATGTGCAGACGCTGCACACGTTTTGACGCATTGGTGTGAGAACACCCTGGCATGCCACGTGTGACGCCTGTGAGCTGCCATCTTGCTGGTGGTGCTGAAGAAGCTAGGAGCACTGACAGGTGCTCCTTATAGTAAGCAGCATAGTGGCAGCTGTCAGAAGATACAAACGGTTGTCAGGGGAAAGCATGCTCTTAGGGGGAAGAACGAGTGGTGTGTAAGCAATGCCTTACATAACAAGCGCGTAGAAATTAGAAACAAGGGTGTGCAATACAAAGATGTAATTACCTGCTTTAGATTCGTCAAAATGTGTACTTTCGGAAAATATATGGTTTTCTGTGTTTTTACCCCACAAAAAAATGCAGTAAATGTGTTGATTTGTCAGTAGCTGAATTAAAGTCCTGGACAATTTGGATGTGCTAACTTCATATTGGGGTTTCTAAATGCCAGATACTTTGGCAACCATATTCAGGTGGCTTTTTCTTGGTATAGCCTGCATAGTGTGGGCTATGCGGAGCAGCAAAATCAAACCTTTGAAGGGATTTTTCAGAATTTTGATACATTTTTATAAAAACAGCTATGTTCAGACAAGCTTTGATGTTTGGTAGTTAGGAGTAGAGAGACATAGTTACCCATTTTGGAATCAGCAGAATGTGTACTTTTCATTTTCAATTAAATGGTTTTCTAGGGTAAACCTGTTTCAGGATTTTTTGGCTTTGGAATCTAAAGTATGCTGTTTTCTGCCTTAGTGCTTTCAAAATTAGGTAATATACTGCCAGGAGTTTTTGCTGTACAGAAGTCCTAAATCTCCCTAAATCTATACATATCTGGTATTGGCATGTTCGAGAGACATGATGCTTTCCAAATCAGTTAGATTTTCATGTGTAAAATTAAATATTTTTCTAGTATAAATTCATATATTGTGAAAAGTAGGAATTTTTCTTTTTTTTTTTGTATTTAGTGCTATACAGTAAATCTTTTTGCAGAGGTGGAAATACAAGAAAACTCAGGCAGATTTAGAAAGCTCAGTTTCTCCCGAAAAAAAAAAACAATGTATAGTTTTCCTAGATAAACTATAGGTTTCCCCTCAGAAAATGCCCCTAAAGTGAGAGAGCACAAAAATTTTGAAAAACATCTGGCATTTCACGAGACCAAAATTTTAAATTCTGATGGTACTTAAAGCGTTAATGAAATGAAAAGGGATTCTGCTTAGCAGGGACAAAGATAACAAATGTATAAACTAAATGTATCAATTTAAATAGTTAAATAGTTAAAGATTTGGCGACCCCCCCTCCCAGAGCTGCTTTAGAAGGTGAAAATGGAACCTTAAACTTCAATATTAGAAAAATGGCCACAAATAGAAAGTAGAAAGTAATTGGAAAAGTTCTTTATTTCTGATGAACAATCTGAAACCAACTGAACTGAAAAAAGTGTTTGAAGGTGAACAGCCCCTTTAAAGCTTTCGAAATCTGCTGTAATTTGTGTGCCATTCCATTTCTGTAAGATTTAGACTAAAAAAATTAAGAACAAAATCTATTAAAATGCAGCTTGAGGAATCGAAATCCCAAGACCAAAACTTCCACACACCGTAAGTTCGTCACATGAAATCAGAGAGTTTTTTTCAAAGTGCACGTTCTGGCTAATCCAGAAAAGGGTAAATATGTCTTTCTACTCCAAACTACTCAACTGCAAAGCTATGCTAAAACCAGAGGCTTTTTAATGACATTTTTAAACATTTCACTGTGCAGCATCTCTCCCACAATTCTGTATATACAAAGGCAGAGAGGCAGGCCCAATGATGTTGGTGGAGAAATGATGCCACGGCGGGGTTATTGCATCACTTAGTGGCTGTCCAGTTTTCTTAAAGTTGATACCGTAGCAACCCTATTTCTATCTATATTCTGCTTGATGAGTAAGCCCAGGGCTGGATTTCCCCAAGCCTTGACTGAGGCTGCGTGGTCCTAGCACCCTCCTGTCTTCTCGTGTGCATATCCTCACCACGCGAGCGAGCACACATGCAAGCACCAGAGCATTGGGGAGCTTTGCGTCCCCAATGCTGCTTAGGATGCAACTGGGCGGCATGCTACCCCTAAAATTTTGCCGCCCTAGGCTCAGGCATTTGTGGCCTTGCCACAAATCCAGGGTTGAGTAAGCCCAATCTTTAATTACAAGTTTGAGATCTGTTATACTGAAATTTTATTTTTGATGTGCTTTTTTGTTTCTGTAATAATCTGAAATGAACTGCACTTGATAATAACTAAACCACAATGAGGTAAGTTTTTATTTATTGGCCAGATTATTGTTTGGGTTTCAGAAGGCAGAAAACCAAAACAGAAAGTTGAGACCCAAACAGGCACGAGAAAAACCGAACTATACGTGTCAAAATAAAACAGATTGCAACCCTTCAGAGACTGTCAACTTCTGGATGGCACCAACTTGTCCAGGCCATCACTACACTATGACATACATCCTCACTAAGCATGTGCCTCTTCTGCCTACCCCTAATTCTGGCCCTGCCTAATACATTTTGAAAACCCATCTGAGTTTTTCCTATACCAGTTAATTGCACTCCCTTACCTCTCTTCCAATACCTTTTCCATGATCAGAGGTTATATAATGTCTGGTCAATCCTTTGTTCTGCCTACCCCTAATTCTGGCCCTGCCTTATACATTTTGAAAACCCATCTGAGTTTTTCCTATATCAGTTAATTTCACTCCCTTACCTTTTCACTTTCCAATACCTTTTCCATAATCAGAGGGTATATAATGTCTGGTCAATCCTTTGTTCTGTCTTCTGTCTCTCTTAACACGTAGATCGTGCATGTTTATTGTATAAATAATAAACTTGGTTAACCTTATTCTAATAAAAAATACTCACCGTAGTGGTCCAGTGGGTGGACAGCAGGGACGCACCGGTTCCTAAGGGCGCGCACGGCGCGCCTCTTCTGAATTTAAAGGCGTGAAGTTTGAAAGTATTTAAAGGAGAAGGAAAGGTACCGAAGCAGTTTATTGTCAATAGATTAGCCACAATGGTGCAAGCTATAACACTATTTATTTTGTAGAATGATTTAGAGTAAACAGCTCTAGAAACTCTCTGTTTATTTAGAATAGCAGCTGCCATATTCACTTGCTGTGATATCACTTCCTGCCTGAGTCTCTCCCTGCTCACTCATAGCTCTGGGCTCAGATTACAGCATAGAGGGGAGGAGGGAGTTGTAGATAAGCAAACGGAGCATGCTCGAGCCCAAGCCCTGGAGGTTAAAGATGAAAACAGGAAGTCTAATACAGAAGCCCATGTGTAAAGGAAGGAAAGAAATGCTGTGTTTCTTTTGACAGAGATTTCAGAGCAGCATTACTTTGAGGGTTTACTGGTGTATTTATATAGACCTTTCTGAAAGCTTACTTAATTTTAGCCTTTCCTTCTCCTTTAAAGGGCCATTATACAGTTTCTCGCTGCCCGTTATAGGTTTATCCTGTGGTGTTTTGAGCTTATTCTGATCCTGATTCCCTGTTGTGACCCCTGCCTGGCTTTTGACAATTCTTCTTTCTGTATCCTGACCCCTTCCTGATATACGACTTCGATTCTACCTCATCCCTCTGATTGACTTCCTGGTTTGACCTTTGCCTGCCTGACTTTGTTTGTACTCTACCTGCCCCGACCCGGCCTGATCTGACTATGATTCTGTCTTACGCCTTGTACCGCAACCTTCTGCCCAAAGACTTTGCTTTCCAGTTGTGCCCCTCTGCTTGTCCAGAGCCCCTTGCCTTGCACCTCTCGTTATAAGACCTGGCAGCATCTGAGTAGCTGAGGGCTCCTACCGAGGCCAAAGGCGGCTGCTACAGGCAGAAGCACGAGCCGAGACCAGGGTGCTTGGCATCGGTTCTGGATTTTGGAAACCAACCGTCAGGCCCGGATTTGCGGCAAGGCCGCATAGGCCCGGACCTAGGGCGGCAAAAAATAGGGGTGGCATGCCGCCCAGCCACATTATGGGGATCTTTGCTTCCCCGTTGAACTACACCAGCTGCGCCGGCGGTTTTTCGCCGGCACGCTGGTAAGGCGGGCGCTAGGACCGCGCGGTCGCCTTGTCGGACTGTGTGGCCTAGGGGCGGCTGGAGAAGAAATCCGGCGCTGCCAACCGTGACACTTTTCACCTCAAGTGATCTCTGGTCTTTCATTTTTCCCAACATAAAACAAAACACCCATTTGTAACATGGATGTTGCGCCAGACCGTGTAAAAATCCACACTCAAAATTCCGATGGAAACAATAACCGAACGCTGGTGCCAGTAAAATCCTAATTCACTGGGGCTACCAATATTTTGGACACTTGTCCTTTTATTGTTATGTGCTATATTATTTGCACCAAATTGCACGTCCGTTTTTGGTTTTAGAAGCGAGAACGTCAGTATTAGCTCACCATCTGAAGAGCTGAAAACCATGCCTCACATTTCCAACCCAACAAAAGCAGTACAAAAATGCTGGACACAAAAGAACGTTGTCTAGTGCAACGTCACGTTATTAAAACGGCATCCGCATTGCATTTGAAATAAATATCATGTTCTTGATGATCTTTCTGAAAATGTATAAGATACTTAGAAATCCTTTAATGGTGCGCTTCAACACAGCATTGCTCTATAACATTTTAAAACGACGAGAAACTGTATTGACAAAATTTAAATAAGCATGCGTCACTAATCTCCACCTACCGGATTTGAGCGCCAATCTCTTCCAATTAGGAGGCGGCAGCTCAGAGTGAGATTCCCGCCACTCTACAAACCCCGCCAACTGAGCTGGAAAAGACTGAAAGAAGTAGACGGACATAGAAGATCGAGCTCCAGTTTGAGTCATTGTTCCTGCAGTAGTACGTTGGAAGTAACTGAAAGTGGCAAGTATCACGTTATGATATTTACACAGAGGGATTTAAAACGTATCTAATGCACAAATAACTGGCCACATAGTAGCGAGAAAAAAAAATAATGGTAGTCATCCAGGAGAAGGGGTGGACTGTACTTAGTTGCCAGTAAATTTCTCTGTGTGCGGGAACTTTGTTGGGTTTAACGAGTTAGCTTTTTTTTTTTTTTTTTGCCGAACCTTCATGAATGTGCACATTTCTAAACGAATATCCTTTGTTTCATGGTAGTTCTACCAACTATGTGGATACAGGTGCGTACAATGGATGGCCGAGACACCCGTCGTATTGATTCTCTGTCAAAACTTACTAAAGTGGATGATCTGAGAGACAGGATTCAGCAGTTATTTGGAGTGGCACTAGAGAGTCAGCGTCTCTTCTACAGAGGAAAACAGGTAATCCAGAGACATCAGTGAAGTTTATATATTATTGCCTACAGAATATTTTAAGGTCTTACATATTCGGCTTGTACCACGTGGGGAAACCTTGTACACTTTTGTAAGGGCCTATTTATCAGGCTGTGAGTGGAGTGAAGCTTTACAGGTATATTGCTTAAAGCAACTAATTAAACAGGAATGGCACTACAGAGGAAGAGGACCCTGCGGTTGCAGTGGTGCCCAAGAGGTATAGGGATCCCCTAAGTCCCCACTTCATATATCCTTTCAATAAATCCTGGTAAAACAGGTCAATCTGTAGACATTTTTGGGGCCAGAAAAATCTAGTTACGCTGCTGCAATTAGATCTTTATTTTCTTACTGCTGAAATTGCTGTTTGCCCTGAGCAACATAACCTGTAATGCTTCTCTTTGATGTTTACACAGCATGATAAATAATGAATGAATTGGCTGGGCAGGACCATATTGAAATTCTTAATTGGCCATCTTAATGGCTAAATTCAAAAGTTGATTTTAATCTCTTATTTTTGAAACTTTTCTTTACATGTTCATAGTAACTAAACTTAAAATGTAGCTTGTATCTGATCCAGCTGTCCCCTTCTCCACATGGCTACACAACAACTAAGTGTTTCAGAAACAAATATGCAATATTTACCAGGGCTGGTAAAATAACTATTTTAATATAAAACATCATTGCTTTGGCATTTCTTTTCCTTGAAAGAGAATGTCATGAGCATTTCACAAGTTCACGGTGTTGGTGGTTGTCTTTTTGCTTGTATACTTCATTACCGTACACAGAGGCATGTTCCAAAGGCTAAGTGCAGCCCCTATGAAGATATATGTATTGATGTATATATGTATAAAGGTCTATGTGGATCAGAAAAGGTTTTGGTGGTCCCTCGCTCCAAACATAGTTACATAGTTAAATTGGGTTGAAAAAAGTAAGTCCATCAAGTTCAACCCCTCCAAATGAAAACTCAGCATCCATACATACACCCCTCCCTACTTTTAATCAAATTCTATCTACCCATACCTATACTAACTATAGAGCTTAGTATCACAATAGCCTTTGATATTATGTCTGTCCAAAAAATCATCCAAGCCATTCTTAAAGGCATTAACTGAATCAGCCATCACAACATCACCCGGCAGTGCATTCCACAACCTCACTGTCCTGACTGTGAAGAACCCCCTATGTTGCTTCAAATGAAAGTTCTTTTCTTCTAGTCTAAAGGGGTGGCCTCTGGTACGGTGATCCACTTTATGGGTAAAAAGGTCCCCTGCTATTTGTCTATAATGTCCTCTAATGTACTTGTAAAGTGTAATCTCCCCTCGCAAGCGCCTTTTTTTCAGAGAAAACAACCCCAATCTTGACAGTCTACCCTCATAATTTAAGTCTTCCGTCCCTCTAACCAATTTAGTTGCACGTCTCTGCACTCTCTCCAGCTCATTTATATCCCTCTTAAGGACTGGAGTCCAAAACTGCACTGCATACTCCAGATGAGGCCGTACCAGGGACCTATAAAGAGGCATAATTATGTTTTCATCCCCTTGAGTTAATGCCCTTTTTTATGCAAGACAGAACTTTATTTGCTTTAGTAGCCACAGAATGACACTGCCCAGAATTAGACAACTTGTTATCTACAAAAACCCCTAGATCCTTCTCATTTAAGTAAACTCCCAACACACTGCCATTTAGTGTATAACTTGCATTTATATTTTTGCCAAAGTGCATAACCTTGCATTTATCAACATTGAACCTCGTTTTCCAGTTTGCTGCCCAGTTTTCCAGTTTAGACAAATCACTCTGCAAAGTGGCAGCATCCTGCATGGAACCTATAGTTCTGCACAATTTAGTATCATCTGCAAAAATAGAAACAGTACTTTCAATGCAAGGGACCTAGTACAGAGCCCTGCGGTACTCCACTAACACTGGTCCAATTAGAAAATGTTCCATTTACCACCACTCTTTGTAGTCTATGTTTTAGCCAGTTCTCTATCCAGGTCCAAATATATATTCCAGGCCAACATTCCTTAATTTAACCAGTAACCTTTTGTGTGGCACTGTATCAAATGCTTTAGCAAAGTCTAAGTAAATCACATCCACTGCCATCCCAGAATCGAGGTCTCTACATACATTCTCATAAAAAGAAATTAAGTTAGTCTGGCAAGATCTATTACGCATTAAACCATGCTGGCACAAACTCAAAGTATTATGATTTGCTATGAAATCCAGTATCTTATCCTTTATTAACCCTTCGAAAAGCTTTCCTACTACTGACGTCAGACTAACTGGCCTATAGTTTTGAGGCTGAGAACGGGATCCTTTTTTGAATAGAAGCACCACATTAGCAATTTGCCAGTCTCATGGCACTATGCCAGATCTCAATGAATCCTGAAAAATTAACTAAAGAGGTTTGGCAATCACAGAGCTAAGCTCGCTAATTACCCTGGGATGAATACCATCTGGCCCTGGACCTTTGTTAATCTTAACATGTTCTAGTCTCTTGAATTTCTTCATGTGTGAACCATGCATCATTAGTTGTATTACTAGAATTGGGACTGTCAAGAAGTAAACCTTCACTTACTGGTTCCTCATTTGTGTAGACAGATGAAAAATGAGTTCAGAATCCGCGCTTTTATTTTGTTTTCATCTACCAGCTGACCCCCCTCCTGATAGTAAGGTTCCCGCCTCATCCCCAGTTTCATGGTGTCCTTGTCCTCAACAGAGTACTGGCCCCATCAAGCCACAAATCTTCCAAATCAATTTAAAATGAACTCTGGAGACCCATGGTAATTTCAGTGTACTTTATTTCACAATATGTTTCGGATATAAATATCCTTCATCAGGTGCCAGCTCCAGCTAGTGGATCAGCACTCTCGTCTTAAGATTGATGAAAATATTTTTATTAATAAATTGGCTCAAGACGTTTCGGCCCCATTAGAAATTTTTTTGCATATAGGTTAATATGTCTGAAACCTATACATGTAATATGTAGTAATATATAATACACAAAAGCCATAAATATCCTGTAAATTATATCCTTATAAACTGTGTTCTGATGTCATCAGTTATATACGGTGAGTTCTGATGTAATTTCTGTCACATGACTCACTGAAACTTGTGTATTATAATAAATAAAGTACCCCCAGTTGAAAAATATGACAGAAGTTACCTCGGAGTTCCATGACCTGTATAAAAACACTCGGCCTTCGGCCTCGTACTTTTAAATGGTCATGAAACTCCTCGGTAACTTATAATATCCTTATTTTACAAGAGGGGGTACTTTATTCACTATATAAACTAAGATCAACGTTGAATGTCACTTTTACGTATGTGCGCGCACACATGTGTGTGTGCGCACACACGCGTGTGTACATTTGTTTGTGCACACACATGCGTGTGTACATTTGTATGTACGTACACACGTGTATGTACGCACGTACACACACTTTTCAGACGCAGTGTAAGATCAAAAAGTCTTTAACATCAGAAAACACCCAACGTGTTTCGTGTGTCTCCACACGTAGTCATAGGTAAAAAAACATTAGATCACCCCCATCTTTAAAAAGAAATCTGATTTTGCGTCTCTAGTGGAGATTTTCCTTCCACCCAATCATTAAAGGAGAAGGAAAGGTCCAAGTTTATTGCCAACAGATTAGCCACAATAGTGCAAGTTAGAACACTTTTTATTCTGCAGAATGCTTTACCATACCTGCGTAAACAGCTATAGACACTGTCTGTTTGTTTAGGATAGAAGCTGCCATTTAAGCTTGGTTTGACATTACTTCCTGCCTTAGTCTCTCCCTGCTCACTTGCAGCTCTGAGCTCAGATTACAGCAAGGATGGAGGGAGGGGGAGAGGAACAAACTGAGCATGCTCAAGCCCTGCCCTGGAGGTTTATGCTGAAAACAGGAAGTCTGATAGAGAAGCCCATGTGTACACAATAAAAGGAAATAAATGCTGTTTCTTTTGACAGGACTCAGAACAGCTTTATTTTGAGGGTTTACTGGTATATTTATATAGACCTTTCTGATAAAGCTTAAGGGATACTGTCATGGGAGAAAATGAGTGTTAAAACGAATCAGTTAATAGTGCTGATACAGCAGAATTCTGCACTGAAATCCATTTCTCAAAAGAGCAAATAGATTTTTTATTTTTATATTCAATTTTGAAATCTGACATGGGGCTAGACATATTGCCAATTTCCAAGCTGCATGTGACTTGTGCTCTGATAAACTTCAATCACTCTTTACTGCTGTACTGCAAGTTGTAGTGATATCACCTCCCTCCCTTCCCCCCCCCCAGCAGCCAAACAAAAGAACAATGGGAAGGTAACCAGATAGCAGCTCCCTAACACAAGATAACCACTGCCTGGTAGATATAAGAACAGCATTCAATAGTAAAAACCCAGGTCCCACTGAGACACATTCAGTTACATTGAGAAGGAAAAACAGCAGCCTGCCAGAAAGCATTTCTCTCCTAAAGTGCAGGCACAAGTCACATGACCAGGGGCAGCTGGGAGATTGACAAAATGTCTAGCCCCATGTCAGATTTCAAAATTGAATATAAAAAAAAATCTGCTCTTTTGAGAGGTATTTTTCAGTGCAGAATTTTGCTCGAGCAGCACTATTAACTGATTCATTTTGAGAATTTTTTTCCCATGACAGTATCCCTTTACTTTTTAACCTTTACTTCTCCTTTAACCCTTACTGTTATATGTAAACTGAAACTTAGATTGCTGCAATTTCATTAGGAAACTGGAAGCATTTTATGGTATTCCCTTGAGTGTTTTTTACAAACTTTTATCATGTAATTTCCTTTAACAGTTACTGGTATTTGTTACACTTATGTTTCACTTGATTTGTTACTTTTAAACATTCCATTCCTTTACAGTTTGTTACTAATGTTTATTAAAATTACTCTTTTGTTTCAACTTGTTTATTGCATTTAAGTGAACCATTTATTAAAGCTTCCTCATTCTATATTAAACCTGCAACTTTTATTTTTTATAATTTTAATCCTCAACCTTTTCAGTTTAAAACATATTTAGTTTGACACCATTTCTTTACCAATATTTCCTATATTTCAGTTCCTCTTGCTAGGCTTAATATAGATAGTAATATGATTTTGCAGCTTATTGTAATAAGTAGACTTATTTTTTTTTCATTACCTCTATTCCCCTTTAAACGTATTAGTTACTAGATAAAACAGTTTACGTCCCATCTCACATTTAGTCCCTTCGGCTCTCTTGTTTGTAAATTGAAGATCCATTTAACATCCGTTTGTAACCGCCTTTTCATTCTATCACCTCCCCTGCTTGATTTTTCTATATTCTCTATTCCTTGTATGCTCAGGAAGGTGAGATCTCCCCCATCGCACTCCACAAAATGTTTTGACACTGTAGTTGCCTCGCTTTTTGAGGTAATTTGGTAAATATGCTCTTGCATCCTATTTTTTAATGGGCGCGCCGTACATCCTACATACTGCACTTCACATTTTGTGCATGTCAGTAAGTATACTACAAATTTTGTGTTGCAGTTGATGAAAGTATTTATATATTCTTTTTTGTTATGGTACTTTTAAATGTTTTAGAGTTATACATTTTTTTTTTTTTTGATATTACGCTACGTCTGAGAAGTTGCTGGAGTGCGTGCCTATGGTGGAGTTGTCGAGTGATATACATATACACACACTTTATTTTGCTGTAGTCAATGACAGGTTGACTTGGCCTTGTGTTTTGGATCATTGTCATGTTGGAATGTCCAAATATGTCCCATGCGCAGCTTCCGGGCTGATGTGCAAATTTTCCTCCAGTATTTTTTGATAACTTACTACATTTTGCCATCAATTCTGACCAAATTTCCTGTGCCTTTGTAGCTTATACATCCCCCAAAACATCAGTGATCCACCACCATGTTTCACATTAGGAATGGTTTACCTTTCATCATAGGCCTTGTTGGCTCTTCTCCAAATGTAGTGTTTATGGTTGTGGCCAAAATAAAATTTGTCTCATCACTTGTAGGTTTGAGGCTTGTCTCTGTGCTGCTTGGCATATTGTAAGCGGGGTACTTTGTGGCATTTGTGTAATGGCTTTCTTCTGGCAACTCGTATTTCACCTGAAGTTGTTTGTTTCCTTGTATCCCAAACAATTTTTCTGGCAGTTGTTGCTAAAATTTGTTTGTCTCCCTGACTGTGGTTTGGTTTCAACAGAACCCCTTATTATCCACTTCTTAATTACAGTTTGAACACTGCATTCTCAATTCCTTTGATATTTTCTTATCCCTTTCCTGTTTTATAGCGTTCAACTACCTTTTCCTGCAGATCCTTTAACAATTATTTTGCTTTCCCCATGACTTAGAATGCAAAAAGCATCAGTGCAGCACTGGATGAAAGATGCAAGGGTCTGCCAGGGGTCCAGAAAGTCATTGACCTTTAATACACACCCACTAATTACAAGCAAACTGATCACAGGTGAAGATGGTTAACTTTAATAGCCATTCTAACCTTGTTGTGTGCATGTTATCAGGCCAAATCACCAGAGTATGTAAACTTTTTTGTTCAGGGTCATTTGGGTATTTTGTGTAGTGATTATGATTTAAAAAGAGTAAACACAGTTGTTTGACAAAAAATGGCTTTAGCCAACCACTAACCATGAGTGAAAGACAAGTTTTTGTGTTATCATTCATATTCTCTGAAAAATGGTTTAGAAATCATAATCTCTTGGGGTATGTAAACTTATGAGCATAACTGTACAGTATATATGAACTTGATGGTGCTTTTTTTCAACCTACCTGACTGTTACTATGTAGAGTGAAAGCAGCAGGGGAGGAGGGGGTTAAATGAATAGAGCAGAGAGTGAGTGAAAGGAGCCGTGGAGGAGGGGATTAAATGAATATACAGAGCAGAGAAGGGGGATTTGAGCAGAATATGACAGAACCGAGGGGGGGGGGACTATTGGAGAGAGGAGCAGTGGAGGGAGTAAAAAGAATAAAGCAGAACGTGACAAGAAATAGCAGTGGAGGGGGGAAGGAGCAGAACTGAGAGTGAAAGAAACCATCCGGTGAGGGGTAGAGAGTAAAACACATCAGAGAGTGACAAACGGTAGTGGAGGGAAGGGGGAACGAACAGTGAAACAGCAGGGTCTTAAAATGAATAGAGAAGGGAAGCCAGCAGTAAAGGTGATCCAATTGGTTGAACGAATACACACTGAATGCAGCTCTATTACACAGGCAGGAGCCAGCTGCTCCAGAGCTACATGCTAGTTTCCAAGACAGGAAACTTACCAAAGGGGCCCTGCTGAACAAGGTTTTCAGGCTAATCTGGACATAGTTAGCTAAGCCCATAAATCTTTGGACAGACAACTTTTCTAACTTTGGTTCTGTACATTACCACAATGAATTTTAAATAAAACAACTCGGATGCAATTGAACTGCAGACTTAGCTTTAATTCAGCGGGTTGAACAAAGATTGCATAAAAATGTGAGTAAAGCTTTTTCTTTTACATAATCACTTTATTTCAGGGGCTCAAAAGCAATTGGACAATTGATTCTAAGGCTATTTCATGGGCAGGTGTGGGCAAGTCCTTTGAGGGGGGTGCTTGTATGTGGAAGATTTTGCTGTGAACAGACAAATGAGCTCTCCATGTAGGTGAAACAAGCAATCTTTAAGCTGCAAAAACAGAAAAAAAACCCATCCGAAAAATTGCTACAAGAGAGAAAAAGCACTGAACTCGGCAATGCAAAAAGACCCTGGATGTCCACAGAAGAGACAACAGTAGTGGATGATCGCAGAATCATTTCCATGGTAAAGAGAAACCACTTTACAACAGCCAATCAAGTGAACAACACTCTCCAGGAGATAGGTGTATCAATATCCAAGTCCTCCATAAAGAGAAGACTGCATGAAAGTAAATAGAGGGTATACTGCAAGGTGCAAGCCACTCAGAAGCCTCAAGAATAGGCTAGATTGGACTTTGCTAAAAAAATAAAAAAAAAATTCTAAAGCCAACACAGTTCTGGAAAAAACTCTTTGGACAGATGAAACGGATCAACCTCTACCAGAATGATGACCAGAAAAAAGTATAGAGAAGGCAATCCAAAGCATACAACATCTATAAAACATGGCGGTGGCCTTGTGATGGCTTGGGCGTGCATGGCTGCCAGTGGCACTGGGATACTAGTGTTTATCGATGTGACACAGGACAGAAGCCGCCGAATGAATTCTGAGGTGTTAGACATACTGTCTGCTTAAATCCAGCTAAATGCAGTCAAATTGACCCAAAACATATAGCCAAAGCAACCCAGGAGTTTAAAGCAAAGAAGTGGAATATTCTTGAATGGCCAAGTCAGTCATCTGATATGAACCCAATTGAGCATGCATTTCACTTGTAGACTAAACTTCGGACAGCAACTGAAAGCCGCTGCAGTAAAGGCTTGGCAGAGCATTAAAAAGGACAACCCAGAATCTGGTGTCCAAGACTTCAGGCTGTCATTGCCAGCAAAGGGTTTTCAACCAAGTATTGGAAATTAACATTTTATTTTCAGTTTTTTTTTAATTTTTCAAAATACTTTTGAGCCCCTGCAATTAAGTGATTGCATAAAAATGTGAGGAACTAAAGTTGTTTTTTTTAACCATCTTTCTTCAACCCACTGAATTTTTACATGGTTGAATTGGGTTGAAAATAGACAGTCCATCAAGTTCAACCCCTCCAGCATCCATACACACCCCTCCCTACTTTTAATTCAATTCTATATACCTATACTAACTATAGAGCTTAGTATCACAATAGCCTTTGATATTGTCTGTCCAAAATATCATCCAAGCCAATCTTAAAGGCATTAACTGAATCAGCCATCACATCACCCAGCAGTGCATTACACAACCTCATTGTCCTGACTGTGAAGAACCCCCCTACGTTGCTTCAAATGAAAGTTCTTTTCTTCTAGTCTAAAGGGGTGGCCTCTGGTACGGTGATCCACTTTATAGGTAAAAAGGTTCCCTGCTATTTGTCTATAATGTCCTAATGTACTTGTAAAGTGTAATGTCCCCTCGCAAGCGCCTTTTTTCCAGAGAAAACAACCCCAACCTTGACGGTCTACCCTCATAATTTAAGTCTTCCGTCCCTCTAACCAATTTAGTTGCATGTCTCTGCACTCTCCAGCTCATTTATATCTCTCTTAAGGACTGGATTCCAAAACTGCACTGCATACTCCAGATGAGGCCTTACCAGGAACCTATAAAGAGGCATAATTATGTTTTCATCCCTTGAGTTAATGCCCTTTTTTATGCAAGACAGAACTTTATTTGCTTTAGTAACCACAGAATGACACTGCCCAGAATTAGACAACGTGTTACCTACAAAGACCCCTAGATTTTTCTCATTTAAGGAAACTCCCAACACACTGCCATTTAGTGAATAACTTGCATTTATATTTTTGTCAAAGTGCATCATAACCTTGCATTTATCAACATTGAACCTCATTTTCCAGTTTGCTGCCCAGTTTTCCAGTTTAGACAAATCACTCTGCAAAGTGGCAGCATCCTACATGGAACCTATAGTTCTGCACAATTTAGTATCTGCAGACTAATCACTCTGCAAAGTGGCAGCATCCTGCATGGAACCTATAGTTCTGCACAATTTAGTGTCTGCAGACTAACTGGTCTATAGTTTTGAGGCTGAGAACGGGATCCTTTTTTGAATAGAGGCACCACATTAGCAATTTGCCAGTCTCTCTGCATTATGCCAGATCTCAATGAATCCTGAAAAATTAAGTAAAGAGGTTTGGCAATCACAGAGCTAAGCTCGCAAATTACCCTGGGATGAATACCATCTGGCCCCGGACTTTTGTTAATCTTAACATGTTCTAGTCGCTATTGAATTTCTTCATGTGTGAACCATGCATCATTAGTTGTATTTAATTAAAGCTGAAAGTCAGCAGTCTGCATCTGAGTGGTTTCATTTAAAATTCACTGTGGTAATAAATGTACAGAACCAAAATTAGAAAAGTTCTCTGTCCAAAGATTTATGGGCCTAACTGCATTTGACCCAAAAGATATTAAAATAAAAACAATTCCTTTATTTTACATTCTACACGGATTGTAAAAATACATGCTTAATTTCCCTTTTTAAAAACTATTCATCAATGCCAGTGCGTATTGTCTGTGCCATGAGCTTAAGGTTAACTAGCTTCATTAGGGTTTGTGCTGAACAATTGTTTTTGCCTATTTTAATTCCACAAAAATCTGGTTATTTCTAAGCTAAACCGAGAAACTAAAACTACTTGCATGTTTGGTTTTTGAGATGTAGGCAATTAATTACTAGTACACTTTGCTGTTAACTTAACTTTTCGTATCATAGTTATGTAGCTAAATTGAGTTAAAAAGACCAAAGTCCACGATCAACCCCTCCAAATGAAACCCAGCATCCATCCATACATCCGGTAAGGCATTCCACAACCTCGCTGTGAAGAACAAAGTTCTTTTAATAGGGGGTGGCCTCTGGTGCAATGATCCTTCTATAGGGCAGAGACGCACGCTGCTATTTCGGGAGATTAGTTGCCCAGCGACAAATCGCTTCTTCGGGCGACTAATCTAAAATTAGAATGTATATTGCTAATGATTTGCATTCTAGCATCCGGGAAGGTAGTTTGGAGAGATTAGTCGTCTGAAGAAGCGATTTGTCTCTGGGCAACTAATCTCCTGAAATAGCAGTGTGTGTCTCTGCCCTTATGGATAAAAAGGTCCCCTGCTATTGTCTGTAATGTCCTCTAAAGTACTCGGAAAGTCTAATCATGTGCCCTCACAAGTGCTTTTTTTCCCAGAGAAGAAAACCCCAACCTTGACAGTCTACCCTCATAATTTAAATCTTCCATCCCTCTACCCGGTTTGGTTGCATTTCTCTGCACACTCTCCAGCTCATTTATATCCCGCTGGAGCCCAAAACTGCACTTTGACCCAGCTGTCTTGGTACAAATCGGTCTTAACTACACTAAGGGTAAGGACACACGAGGAGATTCAGGGAGATTTTGTCGCCTGGCTACTAATCTCCTTGTCTTTTGAGCAACTATCTCCCTGAACTGCCTCAGCGTTTTTTCCCCATAGGCTACAATGAAAAGTAGCCTGCGCTAATGCACACAGGGCGATGCGTTTTCAATAGTTGCCTGAAATTGCCTCACTGAGGCAACTTTGAGCAACTATTGAAAACGCATCACCGTGTGTGCATTAGCGCAGGCTACTTTTCATTGTAGCCTATGGGGAAAAACGCTGAGGCAGTTCAGGGAGATAGTTGCTCAAAAGACAAGATTAGTAGCCAGGAGACAAAATCTCCCTGAATCTCCTCGTGTGTCCTTACCCTAAGTGTTTTAATGTTGCCCTGCACTGGTAAAACTGCTGTTTGCTTAAACGCTATTGTTTATATAAATAACCTGCTGTGTAGCCATGGGGGCAGCCATTCAAAGGAGAACATGCTCAGGTTACACATCAGATAACAAATAAGCTCTGTCGAATGATGTTATAGTTTATCCTGTGCCATATAGCGTTTTTCTATTTCCGCCATTGCTCCCCAGCAGCTTGTTTATTTATATGAACTATAGTAGTGTTTCTGAAGCACAGATACATTTTACCAGTGCAGGGCAACAGTACATATTTTCATTACTTTAAAACCCTTAAATTTTTTGGTGTTACTGTTCTTTAAAGAGTGACTGCAAATATTTAGGATCTAAAGAGTTTTTTTTTTTTTTGGAAATTATGCCAGTGCCATGTGGCAGTATAAGAAGGCATCGGGAGAGTTTTCATTTTTTTTTTTTTTTACTCCTTTCATGGATTTTCAATGGAAGGGGAGAGAGGCTGACAGTGCTATCACCTTGTGTTCCCCCCCCCCCCCCCCCACAAGTGCCTGCTGTCTGCTTATGACGTGTAAACTTTAAAAATGCCCCTGCATCGTTTGACTATAAACTCCTGCATTGTTTACACATGTAACACCTGTATTGTTCACATCCTTAAGCCCTTTAGTTTTCACACTTCAGACCCAGATTTAAACTGCCCACGTTGTTCACCTGTTCACACTCCCCAAACTGCTGAAAGGGCACCTGCATTATCACTGTATGTATTGCATCTGAGTGGTCATGATAGGGAGAATAGGGCAGGCAGAACAAGAAAACCTGTGCTGCTATGCCTGTCCTACTCTCTCTGCCATACTCTGCCTGCCCTGGGTGTGCCATTCTAAAATCCGAATCTAATTCGAAACGCCTTTTCCTCCGAAAAAAAACAACTTGAATGTCAGGAAGTCTTAACATATTGAAATGGTTCAACATACCTCTGCTGTTAATTTCTACATGAACTTGGCTGTATTCTGCCTGCACTGCTATTTTATGTATGAGAACACAGCCTGTTTTGCAAAGTCCTATGTCTTTCAACGTTCCAATACCAAATATATCTATGAGAGAGAGAGATTGTAGGTCATCTCCAAGCAATGCACTACCAAATTTCAAAAGCACTGCTCCACAAAACGCCATACTTCTGATATCAAGGCCAAATATTCCACTAACAGTAGTAGGTTTACCATAGAAAACTACCTATTACAACAGATTATGGAGAATCAAAATGGGTTAATATATCTATGTACTCCACACTACAATTCTTTCCTAAAGTTGTAATTTTTTTATAGAAATTGGTGGTTTATTTTTGATAAGTGACCTCAAAGCATATCTACCACGCATTAGGTACCCATGTAAAACATGCTAAATATGTATTGGTTTACCCAAGTATGTGGCATGTTGGGGCCCCAAAATGTAGAACCCTCATTCAAGCTATCAGTTCTGTAATTCCATATACTGTAAAATAAACACATTTGCCTCAAGTAAGGGTGGCAAAGGAAGAAAAAAGTACATTCACCCCAGAAAACCATATATTTTTGGAACGTACATATCCCCCAAATCGGGTATGCATGTCTTTCTACTCCAAAGCACCACACTGCAAACCTTTCCTAAAATTTGGGATTTTGGTGACCTTTCCAAAAATCACCTCAACCTCCACCCTGCAGCATCTTATTTCCCACATAATATTAGGTAACGAGAAATCATCCTAAATAGGAAAGCCTGTGTTCCGCTGAACAGTTGTCAAATATGTATAGGTGTACCTAAGCACATAGCATATAGGGGCCCCAAAACGAAGGCCCCCATATGGTCTGTCATTTCAGGTGATGCAAAATCAACACATTTATATTGTTTTGGAGGACGGCAAAGATAGAAAAAAGTACGTTCCCCAGAACACCATATATTTTAGGAAAGTACACATTCCCCCAAATCCACAATGGGTATGCATGTCTTTCTACTCCAAAGCAGCAAGCAAACTAGATTTGGTCATTTTGGTGACCTTTCCAAATCACCTAAAAATTCCCCACATATTAGGTATGAAGATAAATCACCCTAAATATGAAAGCCTGGGGTCCACTGAACAATTTAATGTACATAAGTTTTTCGAAGTACATGGTATGTAAAAGACCCCACAATCTACTTTGTGCATACTTATTTGATGGATTACATTTACATTAATTTATTAACACTGCCAGTTTTATGTGGGATAAAAAGTACAAAAAATGGTGACCCCTGAAAACCATATCTTATGTAAAGTACACATTCTGACTAATCCAAAATAGGTAAATGTCTTTACTCCAAACTACGATACTGCAGTTAAGCAGCGGTTTTTGACATTTCTAAATATACTTGTCTGTATATTCCACTTGTAAGCAGGACTGTCGTTGCAAAGCAAAACCTTTTTGGTTCAATAGAAGTGTTGGTGTTGAGGTGGGTAAGAAAAGACGTGCTTTTAAGGCTTTCAAGTTAGTTGAATAGCTAAATCATTTATAAGGTACAAGGAGGCCAATACATCATGCAAAGAAGCTATAAGGCAAGATTAAAGGAACAGTAACGCTAAATTTTTTTATTAAAAAATCCATTCTACCTACACTAATAGATCTACCCTGCATAAAGTGTATTCATAGCAATGCTTTATTAAAAAAATACTGTTGGCAAACACTGCTTCCTGTCTACTGGAGAACGGCGATATGGCGACTCGCTCTGCACTCCGCATCTTCTCCCTAACCCAACTTCTGCCAAAACCGGAAGTTATGAATCCGGAGCCCACAGGCTTGAGGCCAGTTACATAGGTGAGATACTGGCAGCCTAAAGCCCCTGTCCGACCCATTATCTCCCTGGGCAGCAGCTCATCTGCCCTCCCTGGGGACATCCCTTCATCCCCCGACCCCCTCCAGAAGAGAAGTGAGCAAGAGGAGCAGATCTGTGTGACTCTCCTGGATTTACCTGTACAGCTCTGCCTCGCGATGGGATCTCAGAAAAGATTTGTGCCTCACGTTGTGGGTCGGTGGTTCGATGTGGGGAAACAGCAGAGCGAGCACAGCAGGCACAGTGACCGCAGCTCCACGCAGGATAATATCGCTCTTCATCATTGCCGACCTTTCTCTCCTCTGCCCTGTAAATCAACTGATTAGCTGAGGAATGCCGGCCCTTGTTTGGATAATGGGACGGTGGACGCAGTTTTTGTATGTATGTTTTGTAAAGCACTTCTCCGGCTAATCAGTTGATTTACAGTAAAGGGCAGAGGAGAGAAAGGTCGGCAATGATGAAGAGCGCTATTATCCTGCGTGGAGCTGCGGTCACTGTGCCTGCTGTGCTCTCTCTGCTCTTTCCCGCATCGAACCACCGACCAACAACTCGCTCACTTCTCTTCTGGAGGGGGTCAGGGGATGAAGGGATGCCCCCCAGCGATGGCAGATGAGCTGCTGTCCAGGGAGATAATTGGTCAGACAGGGGCTTTAGGCTGCCAGGATCTCACCTATGTAACTGGCCTCAAGCCTGTGGGCTCTGGATTCCTAACTTCCGGTTTTGGCAAAAGTTGGGTTAGGGAGAAGATGCAGAGTGCAGCGCTGCAGAGTGAGTCGCCATATCGCCGTTCTCCAGTAGACGGGAAGCAGTGTTTTCTAACAGTATTTTTTTAATAAAGCATTGCTATTAATACACTTTATGCAGGGTAGATCTATTATTAGTGTAGGTAGAATGGATTTTTTAATAAAATATTTTTTAGCGTTACTGTTCCTTTAAATTGATATGGAAAAGGATATTGCTGCAAGAAGTAAAGTTATGTTTTAAATATGTTAATAGAAGCAGAAAAATGAAGCAGGAAGGGTTGGGACCTTTACTATCAGAGGGGGGTCAGCTGGTTGATGAAAACAAAATTAAAGCGCAGATTCTGAACTCATTTTTCATCTGTCTACACAAATGAGGAAACAGTTAATGAAGGTTTCCTGCCTAATAGTCCCAATTCTAGTAATACAACTAATGATGCATGGATCACACATGAGGAAATTCAGAGATTAGAATGTTAAGATTAACAAAAGTCTGGGGCCAGATGGTATTCATCCCAGGGTACTTGGTGAGCTTAGCTCTGTGATTGCCAAACCTTTACTTAATTTTTCAGGATTCATTGAGGTCTGGCATAATGCAGAGAGACTGGTGAATTGCTAATGTGGTGCCTCTATTCAAAAAAGGATCCTATTCTCAGCCTCAAAACGGTAGACCAGTTAGTCTGACGTCCGTGGTAGGAAAGCTTTTTGAAGGGTTAATAAAGGATAATGTGTTGGACTTTATAGCAAATCCTAATACTATGAGTGTGTGTGTCAGCATAGTTTTATGCATAATAGATCTTGCCAGACTAACTTAATTTCTTTTTATGAAAAGGTAAGCAGGGGCCTCGTCTGGGATGGCAGTGGATGTGATTTACTTAGACTTTACTAAAGCATTTGATACAGTGGCACACAAAAGGTTACTGGCTAAATTAAGGAATGTTGGCCTGGAACATAGTATTTGTACCTGGATAAAGCACTAGCTAAAAGAGAGACTACAAAGAGTGTTGGTAAATTGAACTTTTTCTAATAGTGTTGTAGTACCGCAGGGCTCTGTACTAGGTCCCTTGCTTTCAACTTGTTTATTAATGACCTGGAGGTGGGCATTGAAAGTACTGTTCTATTTTTGCAGATGATACTAAATTGTGCAGAACTATAGGTTCCATGCAGGATGCTGCCACTTTGCAGAGGTATCTTGTCTAAGTTCAGAAACTGGGCAGCAAATTAGAAAATGAGGCTCAATCTTGATAAATGCAAGGTTATGCACTTTGGCAAAATTAATATAAATGCAAGTTATACACTAAATGGTAGTGTTGGGAGTTTCCTTAAATGAGAAGGATCTTGGGGGGTTTTGTAGATAACAAGTTGTTTAAATCTGGGCAGTGTCATTCTGTGGCTACTAAAGCAGATAAAGTTCTGTCTTGCATAAAAAATTGTATAAAGACAAGGGATGAAAACATAATTATGCCACTTCATAGGTCCCTGGTAAGACCTCATCTGAAATATGCAGTGCTGTTTTGGACTCCAGTCCTTAAGATGGATATAAATTAGCTGGACAGCGTGCATATACATGCAACTAAACTGGTTAGAGGGATGGAAGACAAATTATGAGGGTAGACTGTCAAGGTTGGGGTTGTTTTCTCTGGGGAAAAAAGGCACTTGCGAGGGGACATGATTACACTTTACAAGTACATTAGAGGACATTATAGACAAATAGCAGGGGACCTTTTTACCAATAGAGTTATTGTACCACAGGCCACCCCTTCAGACTAGAAGAAACAAATTTCATTCAAAAACTTTCATTTTGAAGCAACGTAGGTGGTTCTTTTTAGTGAGGTTGTGGAATGCACTGCCTGGGTGATGGCTGATTCTGTTAATGCCTTTAATAATGGCTTGGATGTTTTTTTTTTTTTTTTTTTGCAATGAATGTAAAGCCGATACCTCTTTATGCATCCAATGTGGTGATCCCAAGCTTTATTCCATGGTGCTCTTAACACAGTTCACGAGATCAAACGTTTCGGGACCGCATGGCCCTTTATCACTGAAGGGCCATGCGGTGCCGAAACGTCTGATCTTTTGAACTGTGTTAAGAGCACCATGGATGATGCATAAAGAGGTATCTGCTTTTCATTCATTGCTGGTGTGTGGCTAGGCCAGTGCCAATACCTGCATCCCCCTCCTGTCTATCGGATGATTTTTTGGACAGACATATTATCAAAGGTTATTGTGATACTAAACTGTAGTTTGTATAGATATGGGTGTATGTATAATTTGTGAAAGTAGGGAGGGATGTGTATTGATGCTGGGTTTTCGTTTGAAGGGGGTTGAACTTGATGTCCTTACTTTTTTTCAACCCAATTTAACTAACCATTTCTGAAAATTGCCTAAAAACATTGCATTTCTTACATAAAATAATGATGCCAAGGGTCTACTGAATAGTTTGATGCCAAGTATGCATAGATATATCAAGGCAGCTGGCATGGGCGGACCCCAAATGAATTTTCTTTAGCTGCCGATTTGCCTTCTGTGAACATAGACCCAGACTGGCCCTCCAACAGCACAAACCCATATATTTTTGGAAAGTACACATTCTGACAAATCCAAAATTGCTAAAAATGTTTGTACTCCAAATGATTAAAGTGAAAATGACGTTAAGATGTAAGGAACAACAATGCAAGCATAAAATCACAAATCCAATACAATTAGGCAAATCAATGAAATAACGAAATAAATGATTCAACAGTATGGTTAGTGGTCCAAAATAAACAGTTTTTAGGGGAATAACGAGGGAAACTGATAAAAAGTAAATAACAGAACCTATAAATGTGGAACCTATAAGCTCTAACAAGTGTATAAATGTGTGAATCGGTAAAAAAAAACTGCCCGTAGTTATGTGCATACTGTGTAAATGTATGTGTAATTGCATGGATGTGTGTGTAGATGTGTAAAAAGAAGGGCACTTACCGTTTCTGGTCCTGCGACAATCTCATTGCAGGACCTGCAGCCCCCTAGGCTCGTTGTCTATAGGGTGTTGAGCAGCCAGGAGACCCTCTCTGCACTTTGATTTTGCCAGAAGTGCAGAGAGGCAGCCCTTTAAACAGAGAACGTAGCACCTGCGTTCCTGGCACTTTTTAAGCCAGAATGTAGCAGCTACGTTCTTGGCATTTAAAGGGTAAAGAGGCTGTTGTTCAAAAACATGTAGTGCTTAACACTGGCTTCCATTATCGGCCCTTCACCATGAAGGCCAAAAATTCCGCCCCTACGTACCACAGAATTTGGACAACGCTAGGCTAAGATTTAAAACTAGGCCCCCCCTCCTTAGTTTGGTGAGCTAAAGAATTGTGGGAAAGCTAGGGGTTGACTGAACAGTGGGATTAGTAAAGGTGGAGGAGTGAGGGGGCATACAGTTTACCATCTGAAGAGATCCCTCTTACATAGAAAACAGGCTAATCTAAATCTCCATTAAGTAATGCAAGTAAAGTACTAACGTCCCCTGTATGCTGGCAAATTTGTAACGTTTGTCCAGTAAGAGCTGTAGTGTATTGCATGTTCTTAAAATTATAATTGCCTCAGAGTCAGAGCTGATGAGTGTCTGGGCTTTAACCTTTCCCTGCCAAGAACGTAGCTAAAAAAGGCTGTGCCAAGAACATAGGAGCTACATTCTGTACTTAAACAGCGCTCTCTGCGCGCACAGCAAAATCAGTGTGCAAAGAGGAGCAGTAAGCAGAACAACCCCCCTAGGTAACGAGCTTACCTGCAGCAGATCGGCAATCCTCCACTCCACGGTCGCATAGACGCACCAACAGCTTCCTTGTTGCCGGACCAGCAGCTGACGTGTTCCTGCGCCGCCCACGCACTTCCTGCTGCAGTGACTCGGCGAGCCTGGACCCTTCAGCACTGAAAAGGACCCCCTTCATCTAGAGTCGGTAAGTGCCCCTTTTTTTTACTTACATTTACAGGCATTTACATAGACACAGTACACATACTAGTAAAAGTTGTTTTTTTTCTCCATTTTCTGATTTTTTTTGATTTTTTTCACATTTGCTCATAATACACATATGCACATATTTATACACTTTGTAGAGCTGTACATCCATGCATACACACACACTTATAGGGTGTTCTTTTACCTTTTTTTTTTAGTTCTTCATTTTCTAAGTTTCCCTGTATGTTATTTCCCTAAAAACTTTAGATTTCACAGCGTGACTGCTGGATCAGGCATTCTAACGACGCTGTCGGATCAGTTATTTTGTTATTTCGTTGCTTTTCCTAATTGTATTAGATTTTTTGTGATTTTTATTGGTTTTATGCTTGCATTGTTTTTCCTTGTGTCTTTATTCAGCATTTACACTTTGATTTTTTTTGGGGTAGAAACACATTTTTAGCAATTCTGTTAGTCAGAATGTGTACTTTCCAAAAATATATGGTTTTGAGGGGTCTTTGTACTGTTATGGGGTCTAACGGCACATTATATGCAGTCAGCGAATTGACAGCCAAAAAATTCTTATGCACTATTTTCTTTTGGGGTCCGCACGTGCCCACCTGCTTTGGTATAGCTATGCATATTGTAGATAAGCAGGTAAACTGGTACAATGCTGCCTTTAGATAACTTTTCCAGTATCACGGCACCTTGCTTCCACCCAAAAGCCAGGCAATGTAGATATTCAAATGTACAGATTCGCCTGCGCTTGTTTGTACAAGCGCAGACGAATCTGTTTCAAACTGCCTTTATTCACGAACACGTCATGTTGTGTTCGTAAATAGACAGTTTGCAGCAGATTCACCTGCGCTTGTTTGTATCCACAGCTACATTTGAATATCTATGCATATTGGGCATGAAACTGTTCAGTAGACCCTTGGCATCAATATTTATGGTGTTCTAGTTATATGTGAGAAATGTGACAAACTGCAATATTTTTAGGAGATTTTCCGGATTAACATAAAAACCACTGCGTTGCTTTGCAGTATGTACAGTTTAGCACAATTTTATTCGGCACAAGGTCTACTTTCCAAAAATATGATTTTGGGGGGGGGGTCTTTGTACTGTTAGAGGGTCTTGCGTCACATTATATGCAGTCAGAGCGATATGTTCACAGAAGGCGAATTGACAGCTGAGAAGAATTATGCACTGTTCATTTGGGGTCCGCACATGCCCACCTGCTTTGGGCATCAAACTGTTCTGTAGACCCTTGGCGTCAATATTTATGGTGGTTTCTAATTGTATGTAAGAAACTGGGTGAGATAAATGCAACCAACTGCAATATTTTTAGGCGTTTTCCGGAAATATCATAAACCGCTGCCTTTACAGTATGTAAGTTGTATTTTTTTTTTATTCAGCAGAATGTGTACTTTCCAAAAATATACTTTTGGGGAGTCTTCGTACTGTAAGGGGATCTTGGGGCACATTATATGCAGTCAGGGTGCTATGATCACAAGGCAAATTGACAGCCGAGAAAATTCTTATGCACTATTTTCATTTGGGGTTTCTTCGTACTGGGGCCCCTATACGCCACATACTTAGGTGTACCTATGCATATTGGGCATCAAACTGTTCATCGGACCCCGGGCTTTCATATTTAGGGTGCTTTATCTTGGTATATAATATGTGGGAGATAAAATGCTGTAGACTGGACACGTTGAGGTAATTTTTCAAACATGTAACACATTTTTATAAAAACTGTTTAACTTTAGGAAAGAATTGCAACTTGGTAGTTTGCAGTACAAATGTGTATTTACCCATTTTGAACTCGTTAATCTATTTTCCAATAAGGGGTAGTTTTTTTTTTTTTTTTTTTTTTTTTTAGGGTAAACCTACTGTTAGTGGAATGTTTGGCCTTGAAATCAGATGTATGCAGTTTTGTGGAGCAATGCTTTGGAAATTTGGTAGTTTCAGAATTTTGATCTATAGAAGTGGGAAATCTCCATAAAACTATATATTTGGTATTGGCTCGTTCAGGAGACACAGAACTTTCCAAATCTGCCATGTTCTCATGCATAAAATAAATTATGCTTGATATATGTGTTTGTATCATGTGAAGCTTTATTTTACATTTTTTTTATACACTTGGAAGCCCATATATTTTTACAGGACTGGAATGACGACTAAATTCTAGCATATTTCGAAAGCTTAGGTTGTCCTGAAAAAAAGATCTTGTTTTCGTGGGTAAACTAAGACCCCCCAGTAAAGTCCCCTAAAGTGAGAGAGCAAAAAATGTTCAAAAACGGTCTGGCAATAGAAGGTCCAGTGAACCAGTGTTAACCAGTGAAAAGGTTAAATTTAAGTTGTTGCACCGTAGATGCCGAATGGGCCGCAAAAAGGAAGCCTTGCACATGATGGAACACATTTGTCTTCCACTTCAGGTCTCCATACACCAGTAGTCTTTTGGCACTTACAGGAAGCGGCAGTGATGTCACATGCCGCAGTTCTTTGCGCCATTCGCATGAACAGACATAGTAGACAGTAAAGTTACTTTTTTACTTTTTTATTTCTATGCTCCTGATGACCATGCTACGGTTGAAACATGTAGGGCAAATGTTCATGTAACTTCTGTCAATTTTTTTTTTCTTTACCAAGAGTGTGTGACAGTCTTTGTAAATTTTGACTACACAATTTGGAGACTTCTGGGGCAGTCTCCTGTTGGATCAGCACCTTGATTTAAATTGAGTGTGCACCTTCTGACCCTCTATTGTTTCCTCTAACACAGGGTCTGTATTTAGTATAGTAACATTTTTCTTTATAATTTTTACTATATTTTTACACAGATGGTAGAATTCAGATCACTAGTGACGTGTCTAATATCTCATATAAAGCTCAGATGCTTTGATCAACACTGGTTTTTTATAGCCACGGCTATCTTAGAACGCAAGATTTTAAGTCATTAAAATTTGAACATAATCTTTTTAATCTCAAGAACTGACCAACTGGTACGTTACAAATCAGATGAGGGGATGTGAATAGAGTTCAGTATAGTGTTGCAGTACACTCCCCCCCCCCCCCCCCTATAGTGAGGTCAAAATATTGTGGCCATCTTACAGATCTTGCTTACAGATCTGGCTTACATCCAAAAAAGGAAAATCTAGAATGTCTAGTAAATGTAAATTTCAAGTTTGAATTATTAAATATACACCAAAATCATAAAATGTTACTTTTGCCTGACCTTATAAGGATATCTTCCATAAAATGATTGTATAAATGTATATTACCACTAAATGTTCCTTCAACCATCTTGTACCACAATTTAGGAGAGAATTGGTCTCTGAAGAGGAACAAGTTATGCGTCAGGAGAAAGTGAATAGCTGTTAACAAAAAATCTGAGTTTCAGACTATGAGCAATACTTATTTAAGTGATCAGCATAGCCTTTAAGCACAAAAGGTGGGGAATAGAACATATATAGTGACCCAACTATAAGGATTCCAGTGAGTCGTTCAACTTAGTTATGATGTGTGAGCTGTTTTTAAGATATCCAGGTAGTCTCCGAACTAAGGGTATGAGAATAGTCCACTTGTTCAGAAAGTGGTTTGCCAAGACATCCCATACGGCAATGATTGGTCTGCCCAATGGAGGCGTTCAGGTTTATGGATTTTAGGCAAGTGATAAAATATGACAACTGGAGATTGGACTTTGAGGTATTCTGCAGTATCCTGTTAGAAGCTTGGTAGTTTGTTGTAAAAAAATACATATTTACCCATTTCTGATTTGTCCGAATGTGCTTTTGTAAAACAGCTTTCTATGGTCTCCCTATGTTTATGGGGTCTTGTGGCACAGAATACATATACTAGGTGCTTGTATTGCAGCAGCCAGCGTGTCTGACCTGAAAATACATATGCTCAATTTTTTTCATTTGGGGTTCTCTATACACGCCGCATAGCTTTGTAAATCTATGTAAGATGCCTGGTGTGCTTATTTAGGATGGTGATGGTATTATCTTAAGAAATCTGGGCTGTATAATGGTGAAAAGCTTTGGGGTTTTTATAAAATGTAACTATTTTAGCCTTGCTGTTGGGTAGTTTGCTGTAGAAAGACTTATTTACCAGTTTTTGGATTTTTCAGAATGTGTACTTCATTTTGCTGTCTGCTCTGCACAATGGGCATCAAACTGTTCAGTGAACCCTTGGCATTCATAATTACGTGGATTTTTCTTGGTACATAATGCTATGTGGGAGCTAAAATGCTAGAAAGTAGAAGCTTTGAGGTGAATTTTTATGCCAATTTTGGGAAAGCATTGGGACTCTGTAGTTTTACCTAAAAAGACATGGTTACCCATTTTGTAGTCTACTGGATGTGCATTTTCCAAAAATATATGGGTCACCCCTCAAAAATGCAGTAAATATTTTCATTCATCAGCTGAAGACTTTTGGACAATTGGTGTACTCCAACTTCATTTTGGCATCTCTAAATGCCAGGAAATGTTATGCCCATTGTACAAATGATTACCAAACCATTAAGTGGAACTCTGGCATTGACATTTAGGATTTTTTTCTTGTGGATCACCAGTTTGAGAACTGGGGAAAAGATTCAGAACTTTTTTTTTTTTTTTGGTCTGTCTACACAACTGAGGAACCAGCTAATAAAGGTTTCCTTCTTAATACGCAATTCTAGTAATACAACAAATGGTGCATGGTTCACACTAGAGGGAATTTAAGAGATTCCAACGTGTATTCATAAGCAAAGATCTGACTGGATGGTATTCATTCCAAGGCACTAAACAAGCTCTGCTCTGTGATTGCAAAACCTCTTATTTTTTCCGAATTCATTGAGGTCTGACATGGTAACGAGAGGCAAATTGCTGATGTGGATCCACTATTCTCTGCCTCAAATACAGGCTACTTAGTTCTGTAGTAGAAAAACTGTTCAAAGTTGTGTTAAGGGATGAGATACTAGACTTCATTTAACATCAAAATACTGAGTTTGTGGCAGCATGGTTTTGTGTAATATCTCGCCTCACTACTTTAATTGCCTTTTTTTGAGGTGTGCAGGGACCTAGACTATGGGATGGCAGAGGATGTAATCTACTTGGACTTTGTTAAAGGAAAGCTATACCCCCAAAATGAACACTTCAGCAACAGAGTTTACATCATATTAAGTGGCATATTAAAGAATCTTACCAAACTGGTCTCTATTTAAGTAAATCTTACCCTTTTAGATCTTTTGCCTTGAGCCATCATTTTGTGATGTGTGTTGCCTCAGATCACCTGACCAGAAATGCTGCAGCTCTAACAGGAAGAAGTGTTGAAGCAAAAGACAAAACTGTCCATTGGCTCGTGACATAAAGTTTGGTTTGTTGGTATGTGAGTTCTCAGTGAATCTTGCGATCCCAGGGGCCGGCCCTTTTTTGTTACCAGACAGTAACCAATCGGTGACTTGAGGGGCACATGGGTATTACCGTATATACTAGAGTATAAGCAGAGGTACCTAATTTTACCTACGAAAACTGGGAAAACTTATTGACTCTAGTATAAGCCTAGACACAACTACAGCCCTGTCTCCCAGCAGCGCACATTCTGCCAAAGCGACCCCTCCAGCGATCAACCAGACTTCTTTGCAAAGTTGATGGTGACAGAGAATTGGCAAACGGATTACTGTGTGCATTGTCCCACTGTCCCACTACCATGTGCAGAGGGTGCTGTTTGATATTGCCATCACTGTTAATCTTTCGTATAACCAACAGAGGGCGCTGTGTGATATTGCAGTCACTGTTCTTTCGTATAACCAACAGAGGGCGCACTGTTATTCTTTCATATAACCAACAGAGGATGCTGTTTGATATTGCAGTCACTGTAAAACTTTCATATAACCAACAGAGGGCGCACTGTTATTCTTTCATACAACAAACAGATGGCGCTGTGTTATATTGCAGTCACTGTTATTCTTTAATATAACCAACAGAGGGCACTGTGTGATATTGCAGTCACTGTAAAACTTTCATATAACCAACAGAGGGCGCACTGTTATTCTTTCATACAACAAACAGATGGCGCTGTGTGATTTTGCAGTCACTGTTATTCTTTCATATAACCAACAGAGGGCGCTGTGTGATATTGCAGTCACTGTTATTCTTTCGTATAACCAACAGAGGGCGCTGTGTGATTTTGCCATCATTGTTAATCTTTCGTATAACCAACAGAGGGCGCTGTGATATTGCAGTCACTGTTATTCTTTCATATAACCAACAGATGGCGCTGTGTGATATTGCAGTCAGTTATTCTTTCATATAACCAACAGAGGGCGCACTGTTATTCTTTCATACAACCAACAGATGGCGCTGTGATTTTGCAGTCACTGTTATTCTTTCATATAACCAACAGAGGGCGCACTGTTATTCTTTCATATAACCAACAGAGGGTGCACTGTTATTCTTTCATATAACCAACAGAGGGCGCTGTGTGATATTGCAGTCTCTCCCCAAGTGAACTGTTGGTATAGGAATGATTAAAAGTAACTGCAATCTCAGCTACTCGGGTCGGGTACCACTGACCCGAGTATAAGCCGAGGTAGACTTTTTCAGCACATTTTGGATGCTGAAAAACTCCCTTAACAGGTCCCATGGGGGCCCCTTTCAAGTCACTCAAAAGACAGTCGTTCTACTCAAACATATAAAAAATCCAGTGTATTTATTAGGTTCTATTAAGACCAAGCCTTGCGCGTTTTATATCAGCAGATACTTGATTATAGGCTACATAAACATACATTGTTCAGCATATTTAAAGGAGCTACCACAATCGGTGCCTGGGCATGATTAGCAACTCAAATCACATAAGAGGGAAAGCTGTGTAAGCGCCATCTTGCTTCTCCCCATTTGTAGGGAGGACTCTAGAACAAGCAAAACTTTATAGGAAAAAACATCTTAATTATATACATACACAGGAAACTGAATCAAATAAAAAAATAGCAAGTCACATCATCCCCTGTTCATACCCAAAGGGAATCTGGTAGCTACAGTATAGATCCATTTTGTTTATCAATGCAATTTTTTTTTTTAAATTCAGATCTCCCCTAGCCTTAATTTGAAGGATACTCTCTCTATTCCTTGTACATTGAAAAAATCCAAATTATTATTGCAATGTGTGTTTAGCCACATTTATCTCTGGTGTTTTTGATAATGTGTTCATGCATCCTTTCTTTCAAGGTTTGCCTTGTCTGCCCCACAGATTGTGGGCCACAATTGGTAAAGCAGGTCAGAGGGACCTGGGCTTTCTGGTAAAAAACTATGATCCTTATAGACTCTATCCAATATGTGCTCTGTCTTTAAAATGGTTAGATTATCTTAATTTTCACTCATCATGTTGTGGACTGAGTAAGCACACATAATACAGGATTGGGCTTACATTGTGTTGGTGACATCCTCGTTGTGCTTGGTTGACTATTAACTGGTTGATTTTTGTATTTGGTAAACAGTATCGACAGTTCTATAGAAGGTGAGGGTCAGCCAAGACATAGGACAGCCTCGTATGTAGTCTATCCCTAAGCTCACAAGACTTTACAAATTCATTATTTAGAACATAGTCTTAGCCTTAAATTAGCCTGTTGGAATATAGAAGTGGTGTGAATGGAGTGAATTCACAAGGATTATTGAAATACCTAACTGCAATGTATCCAGACCACCCTATAATAAGGTCATCTATATAGCGGCCATAAGACACTGTTCACGGAAAAGGTTATTGTCATGATGTAGATAAGCCTTCCCACTGCCCCATGTATAAATTGGCAAGAGGGGGGCAAAGATTGCCCTCATGGCCGTACCACACTTCTGCAGAAAAAAAACTACTGTGGGCACCAGCTGCTTCAAGCACTTTGTGTGCAGATTCCTGCTCATCCTACGGTCTCCTGTCACAAATGCTGGGAGAGGGAGGTGGAGCGAAGGTGAAGTCAAAGCATTTTATGAGCCAAGTGGCTTCAAACAGTCTGATAAGGAAAGATCTGGACAGGGTGCTGTGTTCTGCCACACATGTGGGAGCGAGTACATTCAAATGTTATTTAATAGAACTGCTTTCCTGTACAAATTACTTCTGTTTCGCCTCCCCCATGGGGTGAACATGCTGCTTAGACAAACAGGAAAAATTAACTCTTACAAATTAACACTCTGCGCTAGGCTGTTAAGTGTTCTATTATGATCAGTCAAACTAAAAGATGTATAGCCAATTAGTTTTTTCTGCTAGCTAATCGGAGGCTAGTAAGGGAAAAATGTTAGTCTTTGATGCTCCCACATGACTGCAGAATAGTTGCCCTGCCCTTTGAGAACTTTCTCCTATGTGAGAACTGTAGCTTTTCGGGTTTGTTTTAAACTATACAGCTGGCAAAATAGGTACACCATTATGGGAAAATCATGCTTTTGTTTTTGTGAAGTTAAAAAAGGTTAACACCTTTACATATGCTGTACAGTGTGTATCCTATGATAAGTATCTGCTGAGATACAAAATGCATAAGGCCTTGCCTTGGTAGAACCTAATAAACTGGATTTTTATTACTTCTGTGTGGCGGAATGGTCTTGAATGCCTACTCAACTATATCACGGTTTGAATCCACTCCCTCAGCTGAAGGCTCAGTTGGATTCTATTATTTTAGACTCCAGCCTTTTACATTACATTTTTGCCTAACTATATTAAGCATTCCACAACCTTACTGTCCTCTCTGTAAAGAACAACCTATGTTGCTTCAAATAAAGATTATTTTCTTCTAGTATAACGGGGTGGCCTCTGGTTTAATCAATGTTGTGGAATAGATATCCTGCTAATTGTCCTCTAATGTACTTGTAAAGTAAATTTATTTTCCCCCCCTCAAAACAACCCCAACCATGAAATCTACCCTCATAATCCATTCCACTAACCCTTTTTATTTATTTTTTTTCTCAACTCTGTCCAGCTCATTTATAATCTATTTATATTCTTTTATATATTAAGGACTTGCCTTAAAAAGCATCAGAGCATTGGAGGCCACCCCTTGGAAACAGAACTTTAATTTAAAGCAGCGTCAGAGCAGCAATGAGGTTGTGGAATGCACTGCTGAATGATTTTGTGATGGCTGATTAAGAGTAGTTTCCTCTTGCTCAAATCCTATATCATCTCATATAGAGACATCGGCGGTGGTGGGATGGCGCCAGTCTATAAAAGAAACCCGGAGGTCTGGCACGGGTCGGATTATACCAGACCTGCACATCACTAGTAGTAATGTCTTCTCCCAGGGTTATGATTCACTGAGCTCATGCACTAACTCAAGGAGCCCATATACTGGATCCTATTTTTCAACAAATTTGGCATTTTTGGAAATTTAAAAAAAAATAAAACTGATTCAAACCTAATTTCTTGCCAAAAGCACAGTTAACAAAATCTTGTGCCTGAAAATTAATCTGCAAGTTCTTAATCTAATACATACAAAGTTGGTTAACGCGTAAATACTAGATGCCCAGATGTAAAAGGCTTCAAGTTCTCTGGGCAAGTCAGTCAGCAGTGAGTGGTGCTGTGGTCTGACTGAAAAGATTACGGAGTGCCAGTGGTTAGTTTTCACAGAGGGAAAACACTTTGTTTCTAATATTGGATGTTAAGCATTTCTGTAAGTTAGGCTGTCTGAGACTTTTCCTCATCTTGTTCACACACTATTGCTAGCTCATGTCTATTAATACAATGCAGCAGGTTGTTTAGCAGCCACAATCTTTGGCTGCTTGATGCCCTATTCATAGCACTCTGGCTTGGCTTCACCCCACATGCTCCTGGCCACCAAGCTGATATATATATATATATATTTTCCACGAAAAAGCCAGCACTCACAATAAATAGTATAAATTGCCTGGGTGCAGTATCCAAATTTTTCGATATACAACCAACAGAAAAGATCCGCACTCACAGGTCTTAGATAAAAAAATAAAAAATTGTTCTTGCAAAGATGTAAGCCTAACGTTTCAGCCTCCTCCGAGGCCTTTCTCAAAGTGACAAATTGTTTGTGAGAATGCCCTAAATACAAGAATTGGCGCGAAACCAGACATAGGATATGACGTATTGACAACATCACCAAAACCCAACTGTTAATTAAGTATCGTTAATGACATACAAAAAAATTATAAAAAATGCATAGTACAAATGTAGCTTGTTAATCATCTCTAAATTTAAACAATATGATTCTACTGCTAAAATCACTGTGTTCTATAACAATGTTTCAATGTATCACTTTGTTGACACTTATCGCATCATTATCACATTGTTGCAAAGACATCTAACAATTGAGCGTAGTTGACAAGCCTGCTCTGGAGTTCTATCCTTCGTGTATGTATTAGTACTTCCAACTACAAAATGAATAAAGAACACTACCCACCAATGTGTAGCTACAAATCCCTGTATATGTCATTAAATAACTACATTAGCACCGTACAAAAGCACGAGGGGTCGCCACACCCCCCTATGCACCCCACTATAGTGTCTGTTATACACTCTTCTAGTTTTAACCCCATGTGGCTGTAACTGTCTATTGTGGCTATTTCAATAAGCGGACAAACACTGACACCTTCCTGCTCTTCTGGGTGTCTGCAACTGCACAGCTGATGTGTGTATACAAATTAAATGTGTATCATGTTTGTGTAACAAAAATTTAGAAATGTCTACTAAGTCCCAATATCATACATGGTGTGCAGTTCCAGTCACTATCGTGAGTTGGGGCCTCCGCTCATCTACTTCCATCCGCAACGGGTGTTAGAGGTCTAAGAAAAAACAAATATTGTTTGTTGTCTATTGTGGCTATTTCAATAAGCGGACAAATACTGACACCTTCCTGCTCTTCCGGGTGTCTGCAACTGCACAGCTGGTGTGTGTGTGTGTGTATACAAATTAAATGTGTATCATGTTTGTGCAACAAATTCATATCATGGATTCCCTATATCATTTTATCACCCTAATTTAGGTGTCAAAAAATCTTTAATTACTCTTCTTCTATAGAATTTGACAAAGATTTCTTAGATATTAATAACATACACCTCTGAGGATTTAATCATCACTTAGGGTTTAAATAAGGTCAAATGACCACTTCATAGTATTAAAGTTCTCCGTATGCGAACTATATAGTGGAATCATCAAATTGGAAAGTTTTACATCTTCACATGGGTGCACGGAGCAATGCAGGAGTAAGTATGCCCGATATACGTAGATCATCGGCAGACGCCAGATGCATAGTGGCTAGAAACCACCGACTCGCAGGTTTCAATAAAACTTTGCATTTTGATGACTCCACTATATAGTTTGCATACGGTGAACTTTAAAGGGGACCCGTCACCCAAAAAATTATTCCAAATCCTATTTTATCATGTTAGTCAAGCAAAATGAACTTTACTTAAACTGTATAAATAATTTGAATCTTGTTTCCTTCAGTCTGGGAATTCATAATTATAACAAGCAGGCAGGAGCCATTTTGTGGACGCTGTTATTAAGGAAAGCCTTGCATTATCTCAGAATCTTGTTTGTGCACCAGAACGGGGGACCTGATGTCCATCCCCATGCCCTGGATACACAATTAAATGGTTAAGAGAACTGGGGGAATGTGGGGAGAGCAGTGACATCTAGGAAGTGCTGAATGGAAAGTGAATGTAATTGCCAGCCCCGCCTCTATGCCTAGGCATAGAGGAGGGGCAGGCAACATTTGATTGACAGGTGAGATTTTTAAATCAGTTTATAACAGCTATAAACACTTTAATAAAAATAAGAATTTGGATTTCATGTTTAATTTGAAAAGGACTTTTATTATCCAGCTTTTTATGTCTGGGTGACAGGTCCACTTTAATAATATGAAGTGGTCATTTGACCTTATTTAAACCCTAAGTGATTAAATCCTCCGAGGTGTATGTTATTAATATCTAAAAACTTTAGGGATCTGAGTGCACCCTCTCCAACTATTTTGCTGATTGTTGTTTGCAGCGGTTTAAATCCACGGGCGATTGTATATTTGTTTTTTCTTTAGACCTCTAACACCCGTTGCGGATGGAAGTAGATGAGCGGAGGCCCCAACTCACGATAGTGACTGGAACTGCACACCATGTATGATATTGGGACTTAGTAGACATTTCTAAATTTTTGTTACACAAACATGATACACATTTAATTTGTATACACACATCAGCTGTGCAGTTGCAGACACCCAGAAGAGCAGGAAGGTGTCAGTGTTTGTCCGCTTATTGAAATAGCCACAATAGACAGTTACAGCCACATGGGGTTAAAACTAGAAGAGTGTATAACACACTCTAGTGGGGTGCATAGGGGGGTGTGGTGACCCCTCGTGCTTTTGTACGGTGCGGATTTAGTTATTTAATGAACATATACAGTGATTTGTAGCTATACATTGGTGGGTAGTGTTCTTTATTAATTTTTGTAGTTGGAAGTACTAATTTACATACACGAAGGTTAAAACTCCAGAGCAGGCTTGTCAACTACGCTCAATTGTTAGATGTCTTTGCCACAATGTTTAACACTGTGATAATGATGCGATAAGTGTCAACAAAGTGATACATTGAAAAATTGTTATAGAAGACCGTGATTTTAGCAGTAGAATCATATTGTTTAAATTTAGAGTAACAGAAGCTACATATGTGTGCTATACATTTTTTGTATGTCATTAACAATACTTAATTAACAGTTGGGTTTTGGTGATGTCAATACGTCATATCCTATGCCAATTCTTGTATTTCGGGCATTCTCACAAACAATTCGTTACTTTGAGAAAGGCCTCGGAGGAGGCCGAAACGTTAGGCTTACATCTTTGCAATAAAACTTTTTATTTTTTATCTAAGACCTGTGAGTGCGGATCTTTTCTGTTGGTTGTGTGTGTATATATGTATGTACACATTTTTATCCAATATGTCTTGGATATATATCTCTGCAACATATTAAGTGGGAAATGCTTTTCACAGGGTTAAACACAGAACAAAAATGGGAAGTCTTTAAAATGCTGCTTAATATATATACTTGTCAATATATTCCACTTCTAAGCAAGGAATGTTGTTGCAAAGCAAAACCTTTTTGGTTCAATAGAAGCATTGGTGTTGAGGTGGGTAAGAAAAGGCGTGCTTTTAAGGCTTTCAAGTTAGCTTGGACAGCCGAATCATTTATAAGGTACAAGGAGGCCAATAAATCATGCAAAGAAGCTATAAGGCAAGCTTTTTGAAGGGTTAATAAAAGATAAGATACTGGACTTCAGTGGATGTGATTTACTTAGACTTTGCAAAAGCATTTGATACAGTGCCACACAAAGGTTACTGGTTAAATTTAGGAATGTTTGCCTGGAACATAGTATTTGTACCTGGATAGAGAACTAGCTAAAAGAGTGGTGATAAATTGAACATTTTCTAATTGGACCCGTGTTAGTGGAGTACCACAGGGCTCTGTACTAGGTCCCTTGCTTTTCCACTTGTTAATTAAAGGGATACTGTCGTGGAAAAAAATGTTTTTTACAAAATGTATAAGTTAATAGTGTTACTACAGCAGAATCCTGCATTGAAATCCGTTTTTCAAAACAAGAAATGGATTTTTTTTTATATCTAATTTTAAAATTTGCTATGGGGCTAGACATTTTGACATTTCCCAGCTGCCCTCAGGTCATGTGACTTGTGCTCTGATAAACTTCAGTCACACTTTACTGCTGCACTGCAAGTTGGATTGATGTCATTACCCCTCCCTCCTACAAGCTGCTGTAATGTAAATAGAGCCTTGTCTGCTGAGCCTGTCAATTGAACAATAGGCAGGAATCAAGATAAGCTCCCACTGACACCACTTCAGAAGGACTGAAATAAGATAGTCCTGTGATCACTGCCCCCACTTACCTTTAAAAAAATAAATATATATATACACACACACGCACACGCACACGCGCGCGCGAATGGTAGAAGCACAGGAGTACACTCCCAGGACTGATGACAGGGAATAGAAAAAAAGGATAAAATAAGGACATACTTGAAAACCAGGAAAACTTAGGAGGAAGTCTAGGAAGGGTTAAAATAGCTCATAAGGAAGGAGACAGTAAGTAGTTAATGAAAAAAGTATTGCAGGCAGGAAAGGAGCAAGGTCTGTGTGAGGTGGATAGCAGAGGGAACTCACAGCTCCTTTACCTCATCTAGTAACCAGTAAAACTAGGAAGGCAGGAAGGAGAGAAAGTTCCCCCCTCCAAAGGAAAGCAGAGAACAAACTTACAGAACGGCAGGAGCTTTGGTAGTGTGTGGGAGGAGGGGCTGCTAGTGCAGCTGTAGAGAAAGCAGACGTAGGAAAGTGAAAGTAATTGCTTCCCTTCAAACCATGTGACCTCTCTCTCCTCCAAACATCACACGCATGGGCAGAGAGGGGAGGGGGAGTGTACAGCTAGATTCTCATGTCGTAGTGCGACTTGGGTTTTCATTAGAGTGGCTGCCTCCAAGCACACAGGTAATGCTGTGCCTGCTGTTAGAGCAGCACAGGATGAATGTGTAATGAGCAGAAATGGAAGCCCCCATGACAAAATACAAACTAAAATAACTTATGCATGCATTTGTGGATTAACATTTTATTTGCCAGACAGTGTTTATGGATGTGTTTTTTTTTTTATAAAAATGCAAAAAAAAAAAAATTTAAAATGACATTCCCTTTAATGACCTGGAGGTGGGCATTGAAAGTACTGTTTCTATTTTTGCAGATACTAAATTGTGCAGAACTGTAGGTTCCATGCAGGATGCTGCCACTTTGCAGAGTGATTTGTCTAAGTTGGAAAACTGGGCAGCAAACTGGAAAATTAGGTTCAATGTTGATAAATGCAAGGTTATGCACTTCGGCAAAAATAATATAAGTGCAAGTTGTACACTAAATGGCAGTGTGTTGGGAGTTTCCTTAAATGAGAAGGATCTAGGGGTCTTTGTAGATAACAAGTTGTCGAATTCTAGAGAGAGGGATGAGGAAGAGAGAGATGAGGATGAGACTTGCAAACCGGTTGCTGGGAAAGGTCCTGTTAGATTCTATTTTCCTATTGGGGTCCAATGCTGCCCTGATACTAGCCCTATGCATATTGATTCTTTCTTTAAGTGGTCACATAGTTTTACCACAGTAAATGAGACCACAAGGGCATTAAATTACATACTACCATTTTGGTAGTGCACGTCATCCTATGCTTAATAGTGTATTTCTTACCCGTTCTGGGGTGCCTGAACTCTGATCCCAAGATAAAAGTGTTACATACCACACACCCGGTGCATTAATGCACACCAGGACGTGGTGTCAGGAAGTGTGCAGCTGGTGATTGTGTGTACTTGGCCACTGGGTCCGAGGGACTAAGATGTTCCTTTAGATTAGTGTTCCTCGAGTAGCTGAACCTGGGCGTGCTTGGGATTTTGTCGCCAAGGTTTTCATAGTTAACCACTATCTCCCATTGTTTAAGCACTGACCTCTTGGTATGAACACTGTACGGATTAAATTTGCTCAAATAATGCAAGTCACCTGTATTCTTTTCTACCTGGTCATCCCCATGTTTTAACAGTTGCTTGCGGTCTAAGGACCTGGAAAAATCTATGCTTTCTTTGATCTGCATGTGTGGGTAACCCCTATCTAGGAACTTCTTGCCCATTATTTGTAAATCCTCCTTTTTTTGTTTCCGATCATGAGATTTGTATACTTGTACATCTAAACTAATTAGATGTGAGCTCTAGTTCAGTGAGTTTGATGGGCATGTTAAGTTTGTTGAGGCTTTCCACATACAATTCCAATTGCTGAGGCGTACCAGTCCAAAAAAAGAAAATATCTATATAGCGCCTGTAGAAACTGCCGTACTTTTTAAATTGGTCATGGGCATACATATGCCTCTGTTCAAAATTATACACAAATGCGTTAGCATAGGCTGGCGCTACCCTAGATCCCATCGCGGTAGGTAAAAATGCGTCTCGGTTTTGAAGTAATTTTTTGAGTATAAAATCTAGGAACTGCAAAGTATATTCAACCAGTTTACCAGCATAATTGGAATTGTCTGTAATCAGGTGTTTAACAGCCTCTATCCCTTCACTATGAGGTATACAAGTGTATAGACTCTGTACATCCGTCTTAACCAACAACAGTTCGTCAGTATTTAGGTTAACACTCCAAATAACATTCAAAAAGTCATGGTATCTTTGAGATAGCTGCTGATGGATGAAACGCAGGGTTGCAACAGGATATCAAGTATTGAGCTATATTCTCATTTAATGACCCTGTGCATGCTATAATGGGCCTTCTCGGGGGTCTATTCAAGTCCTTGTGGATTTTAGGTAACGTATATATGACAGGGAGGACAGGGTGCATTGCGACTAGATATTCTCCCATCTCACTTGGTAACCAACCATGTGATATGCCTTGTTGAATTAAGGTTTTGAGTTCTCCTTTAAATTTATCTGTGAGGTCAAAGGTGAGTCTTCCATAGTTATCTGTATTGGACAATTGTGATAGCAATTCAGTCTTATAATAGCCCATAATTACAATAGCCCCTCCCTTGTCTGCATTCTTAATGACTGTGTTGCCTTTCAATGATTTGATTGCTTCTTTTTCCACTGGGCTTAGGTTCCCCTCCATTTGCACTTATTCCGATACTGTGCCAAAGCATTATTATTTAACAGGTGACTAAATTTTGAAGGAGGCATTAGTGCTAGGTGGGTCATAAGAGCTCTTGGGCTTGAAAGTCCTGTTCCCCATAGGTAAATGTGTCAATCTCCGGAATACTGTCTCTCCCATTAGTTATATACGTATCACCCCCTTCTTTGTCCTTAAAAAATGTTCATGCAGTCTGAGTTCATCCGCATTAGTCCTTGGTTATCCGCACTCCACTGTTGAGCAAGCTACCCAGGTGATACTCAAAGTGCATATTCAATATAAATCCAAGGTAAATGAGTGCACACTGGGAACCTATCCACAGGTTTACTTTAAAATCATAATTTTATTCAGATAATTAAAAAACAGGCAGATGTTTCGGTCCACCTCTAGGACCTTTATCAAGACCATTAGTGATTTTAAAATCACCTTAAGTAGGCACTTAAGTAAAAGACACTCACCCAATTACATGCAACAGATACCATTGTGTGAACGAAAGAAACCAATCACCAGCACGTACCATATTGACCACGTGATATAGGAAAGAAACAATTAATCCTGTGAGGGAAAGCACAGTGAGTTAAAAAGTTAAATAGTGCTGTTAAAAGTGCAAATCAGCACTGTCAAGTATTTAAAATACACTGTTATAAATCACTCAATAGACTGCAGAAACGTATGACCAATCACAACTTAGTGGGTATATATCAAATACAAAGTATCGAAGTATCAGCAATCACAAAAATGGCAACAGTAACTGAAAAAATCAGTAACCTACACAGAATGTAACCAAAAAAACTCTTCGTCGTCTCTCTTCCTCGTATCTCTCTCTTCCTCGTGTCTCTCTCTCGCTTCCTCGTGTCTCTCTCTCGCTTCCTCGTGTGTGTCTCTCTCTCTCTGTCTCTCTCTCTCTGTGTGTGTGTCTCTCTCTCTCTCTCTGTGTGTCTCTCTCTCTCTCTCTGTGTGTGTGTGTGTGTCTCTCTCTCTCGTGTGTGTGTCTCTCTCTCTCTCGCTCTCGTGTGTGTCTCTCTCTCGCTCTCGTGTGTGTCTCTCTCTCTCTCTCGCTCTCGTGTGTGTGTGTCTCTCTCTCTCTCTCTCGTGTGTGTCTCTCTCTCTCGTGTGTGTCTCTCTCTCTCGTGTGTGTGTGTCTCTCGTGTGTGTGTCTCTCACTCTTCCTCGTGTGTGTCTCTTGTACAACTGAAACATGGATTTAACACATTCAATGTCATACTATGGTACATATGTTAGAGCTATTCTGAAACTAGAGCCAGTTTAGGTATTGAATGCATTGTTTTCAAAAGGGGACCTTGTCACAAAGTTTAAAGAACTGTGCATTTCAGTAATGGAAACCAGTACGAAGACTGACCTCTTAAAGGAACAGTTACGGCAAAAAAATGTAAAAAAAATAAAATGTAAATTTACAGAAAACTCCACTTCGGCTCCTGTTCAGAAAAGGCAACATGGCGTCCATCCATTGTGCGGTGCTGGATTTCTCCTCCTTGGCTATCTCACATGTTGTACTGACAGCATGTGAATTGGTTGCACCTTGATGTGGAACAGTTGTAAGTACTGCGTCGGAAGGGTGATCAGCTTGGACAGCAGATCCTTATTCCTTAGGAAGGGGCCCACCTACGACAGATGAGGAGCCCAGTGCAGAGCAGAAGGGAAGCGGATAATCTGAGGCTTTTCCTGCACAAGTGGAGCTCCCAGCCTGCCCAATACACTGCTTACTCCTCGCTAATAATGGCCTCGGCTTGTTCTCCACGCAAGCAGCAGCGTATTCCCCGGCCTTGGTCTTCACTTTCTGCTCATTTTCCCCTAAAGTATCTCATTGGCTTCTACTTCCCAAATCAGCGTTTGTTACTGCTCTAAACACAGCAACACCACTGAGGCAACACCACTGAGGGATTATGCTAACTACAGACACGGACAGATGCCTAGTGTATGGAGGAAGCTGCGATACTGTCGATACTGCTCAATTTATGTTTAATCCAACTTTGCACTGGCAACTCCTTAACCCTTTGGCTGCCAGGGGAAGCAAGAGCAGCGTGTAAAGGTGAGAGGGCTCGGGGGTGAAGGGTGGACAGATGGCACGTAGGAAAATGGAATCCGCACAGGCAAGTCTGCAGCTTCTAGCCCTCTGGGCTTCAATAGAAATTGAAGGTATAAAGACGGGGAATGCGCTGCTGCTGTTTGCGCTGAGAACAAGCTGAAGCCATTGTTAGAGGGGAGTAGGTGTGTATTGGGCAGGCTGGGAGCTCCGCTTGTGCAGTGAAAGCCTCAGATTATCCGCTCCCCCTTCTGCTCTGCGCTGGGCTCCTCGGCTGGGCCCATTCTTAAGGAGTAAGGATGTGCTGTCCAAGCTGATCACCCTTCCGATGCAGTACCTACAACTATTCCACGTTGAGGTGCAGCCGTTGCATGCTCTGTCAGTACAACATGAGAAAGATGCCTAGGAGGAGAAATCCAGCGCCGCACAATGGATGGTCGCCATGTGGCCTTTTCTGAACAGGAGCGGAAGTGGAGTTTGATACGTTTTTTTTTTTTTTTCTTAATAAAGACTTTGCAATTTGAACGTTTTTTTGTCTTGGTGTTTGTTTTCAGATGTACACTAACAACGTTTTTTAAAAAATTTTTTATGTACTGTTCCTTTAAGTTCACTTTCTGAAATTGAAAGTGTTGCTAATGCTTGCCACAAAAGGCTAATTTATCCATATAGTGACTAGTGCTGTTCAAAATCTAATTCCTAACCACACTTAAGGGGGAACTAAAGTCTAAATTATAATAATGCTAAAAATGCTATATTTTGTATACTTAAATCTAAACATGAACTTACTGCACCAAAAGCATAATAAAACAATTTTCAAAGTTGGCTGCAGGGTGGGGGCATCTTGTAACTGTTAATCTTTGCAAGACCAAGACTACGCACATGCTCTGTATGGTCTGGGCTTCTGTTGGAGGTCCAATTTAGGGATCATCCTAAATTATCAATTGGCACAAGTCAAATATCTGCCATAGAAGCAGATAAAGCAAGACTGATTAATAATCAGAATATGCAGACTGCACTGGGTCTGCAGATACAAATCTCGTACAGTCGCTGGCTGCTCTACCGGAAAACAAACAAAGCTTCTGGGAAGAAGGTGGGGGAATTGCCGTCTGAAGTTTGCTATCTGCAGCAGTCAAAGCAACTAAATGAAGGGGTAATTTCACTGCATATAGTCAATTTGTTATTAAAAACTGTACACACTTTATTTGAGGTTTCTTTTTTATTAAAGTATAAATGGGTTTTTCTTTTACATCCCCTTTAAGTAAGGATGAAATAGTTCATGTTCTAACTAGACACTTTTTCCTCTTACAGATGGAGAATGGACACACGCTATTTGATTACAGTGTGGGTTTGAATGACATTGTTCAGCTGTTAGTGCGTCAGATTCCGGATTCGTTTCCCACAAAGCATAAAGAATGTGAACTTTCTGATGCTGCTGCTGGTTGTGGTTCAGGACAAAGAGATTCTGATTCTGGCAGTGGTGAGGGTGCCATGGATGTGGATGGACAGTCTATTTCCATAATTAGTGAAAATGTAGGCACTAGCCTATATAAGGTATGTTTTTAACAAATATTCTTGTAATGATGTATTTTTTTTTGTCATTAATAGCAGTTACTTTTGCAGAAAAATGATTTAGTGGATGCTCGAGATCTAAACATGGGTGCATGGTTTGAGGCTCAAATTGTAAATGTCTCGAAGAAAGTCGGCCCTTATGGGACATTGCCTGAAGTCTCTGACACATCTGTAACTTCTGATGCCATAATTTATCATGTAAAGTATGAGGAGTAAGTACTGTTTTAGTCAATGTTGGGGTTCTAAATGTCATGCCGTGGACTAAATTTCATGCTGTGGACTATCACTCTAAAGATTAAGGGCTTAATGAAAATTCCCCCGACAATTACTAATCCTAAGAAAAATTGCACAGGGCCCTCTTTACCTCACGTAGGGTTTTTTTGTATGATGTATAGGTGCTTGTGTACAATGCTTAATATGCTGTCCTATAAATATATTTTAATAAAATTCTTAGTAAGTTAACAATTCTTATTTGGCTTATGCCACACCAGGAATCTTTCAGTTGACACATTTTTGTCTGAAACCACAGTTGTCCAGAAAAAATAAATGATTGTACTATTGTGGATTTTTCTGTACCAGTTGGAAAAATGCATTACCCTAAAGCAACATATATGTTGCACTTAAGCACTTGTAGCTGGTTTTGTTTACTACACATGTAAAACCTCCAGTCAAAAGTATATTCAAACGAAATTAAACTAAATGTGTAGAAATTAGTTTTCTATAAAATATTGCTTGTTTAACTTATGTAATATCTTTCCTATCTTAGTTATCCTGAAAATGGAGTCGTGCAGTTGACTTGTAAGGATGTGAGGTTGCGGGCACGTACCACACTACCATGGCATGAGATCAAAGTGGGTCAAGTGGTAATGGTAAACTATAATCCAGATGAGCCAAAGGAGAGAGGATACTGGTATGATGCAGAAATACTGAGGAAACATGAGAGTAGAAAAACTAAAGAAATTTATGCCAAGGTGTTACTTGGGTGAGTGTTTTAGGCACTTCAATCTAGACTTTGTACCCTGCTGAAAAGCTACAGATATGCCAAAATAGTAGCAAGCCTCCTGTGTACAAGTGCTGTCACAGATGTTAAACTATTCCCTGAGGGCCTCCAACTGTCATGTAATTTTGGTATTCCAGCATTTAAAAAGTCTACATTTTGGTGGCTTTCCCATGGGCTCCATGTACTTTGTTTCAATCTAGATTGCAATGCAATATCCGGATCATATTGGCTGGCAATCACAAAAATAGATGGTGCTTCGGAAGCTGTGCACCCCCCCCCCCCACACAGTCATAAAATGTTATTTTGTAAGTTGCCCTGATCCTGGCAGCTTCTTTATTACTATATATGTTTAATGTATGCATTACTGCCTAAAATCAATGTCAAGTCTTCTAGCTTTTTTTTTCCCTCCCCAAAATTTGCCAATTTACTAATGTTTAGTGGCTTATTTTAGAGATGCTGGTGACTCATTAAATGACTGTAGAATAAGATTTGTCAATGAAATTTACAAAATAGAAGAGCCAGGATCTACATATCTTAACACTGAGAGCCCTCAAAAACGTGAGTAAATTACTGGCTTGGTCTAAGTTTTATAATCCTGCGATTTGTACTGTTCTTGAAATGGCTAAACATAACTTTTTTCTTTTCAGGTCAGAATGGTCCAGAATGTAAACACTGTAAGGACAACCCAAAGAGAGCCTGCAGGATGTGTGCATGTTATATTTGTGGGGGCAAACAGGACCCAGAGAAGCAACTACTTTGTGATGAGTGTGACCTGGCATTCCACATTTATTGCCTTAAACCCCCATTGTCTGTCATACCTCAAGATGAAGACTGGTATGTATTGCTGTGATGTTATATAAGGAATGCATTGTGTGGACATAATTCCTGGCTGTTTTAATGCAGTGGTACAGATTAAGACAATTTGGTTTGTTTGTTTGACATGGAATAACTAAACCCAGATATCCCATTTATCACATTTAACACAGAAAACGGTCACTGCATTACATATTAGTGTTACCATTGTGAACAATGGTGCTTTGGTATGCTAATGAAAAGATTAAATGAGTTTAGATAAAATTTTCTTCAGTTAATCCCAAATCATGACTTGATTAACACACAAATCCATGTGGCTTCATCTGTAGCTGTTTAGTGTATTAAAGTGTATTAAACAAACTAACCTTGATTAACTCAAACAAAATATATCCACAAAAATGTGTACTGTAACGGAAGAAAAAGTTAAGATACCCTACCCCCAATAGCTAGTTTTACCCACTGCAATGGCTGAAATAACTGCAGTGATGCACTTTTTATAGCCATCTACCAGTCTGACATCGGTCTGAGGAAAGTTTGCCCCCACTCCTCAATGCAGAATTCTTTCAGATCTTTGAGGGTTTTATTGTATGTTCAGCCCGTTTCAAATCACTCCACAGCATCTCAGTGGGATTAAGATTTGGGCTCTGACTGTACCAATCCAGGACTCCTCAATTAGTTTTCAGCCAGTCTTTAGTGAACTTGTATGTTTTGGGTCATTGTTGTATTGCAGGGTCCAGTTAAGCTTCAGTTTTCTTAGTTGGTTTAACATGTACCTCAAGCGCCCTCTGATACATGGTAGAATTCATCGTGAGCTGGGCAGGTCCTGCTGCATGCAGAAAAGCATCCCCAAACCATGACATTTTCACCTCCATGTTTCACAGTTGATATGAGGTTCTTTTCCTGGAATGCTATATTTGGTTTATGCCAAAAATATTCTCTGTTCTGGTGTCCAATAATTCAAGCTTAGACTCATCTGTCCAAATAACATTATTCAAAAAGTCCTGGTCTTGTCTGTTCTTTCTGGCAAACTTCAGTCTGCCTTTATGTTGGATAGCAAAGGTTTCCTCCTTGCACACCTTCCATGCAAGTTAAAATTGTGCAGTCTTTCTAATTCTAGAGGCATGCACTGTCACATCAACAGTAGCAAGAGCCTGCTGTAGGTCCTGTGAGGTAATTTTAGGGTTTTTGGAGACTTGTTTTAGTATCTTGTGGTCTGCTCTCAGGGTGAACTTGTTAGATCTTTTTAAATCCCTTACCAGACAGATAAGCTGCTACAATCCTCTTTCTGAAGGCCTCCAACAGCTCTTGATCTCACCATGGTGTTCACGCACCTCAACAGTCAAGAGCACACCAAACTAAATGTTTGATGTTTAGGGCAAACCTCCTTCAAAATGCTAAACAATATTCTAATCATGTGCACATGATGTGATACACTTGTGTGTAATTTGAGCCATTTTAAGTGGGAATAAAGTGGGGGTGTCCTAATTTATTCCTCACCAGAATTTGCATTTTTGTAGAATTACATTTTACAGAAGATTTTTGATGACCAGACGTAGATGCAATGGCGTCTGCTCAAAATTGGAATTGCAGCCAGTTTTTCTCAACACTCCCATGTGTGGCAGGGAGGTGGACAGTTTGAGACAGTTGGTCAGAAGGTCTAATTTATGTCTATTCCCCCATCTCCATTAATCTGGAGAATATTCAAAAAATTTGAATGCGGCAGAGCAATATTTCCTTTCTGGCCAAGAAGACCCTCGTTTCCTCTGCTTCTCCAACTAGCCCTAGAAGATAGTGGTGATTCCATACTTACCCATGTTGGCTAGTCCAATGTTCCCAAGGGAAGAATCTTTGGCCTGGAGACTGAGAAGTAAACTTAAGAATTTGAATGATAGATCACCAGAAATAATGACTTTTTCCAATGACTTTCTATTTTCTGTGTGACGGTTTTTCTAATATTAAAGTGTAGTCTTTTTTTCACCTTCGGAAGCAGCCCTGGGAGGAGGGGGGGGGGGTGTCACCAACCATGTAACCTATTCTAAATGGATACATTTAGTTGATACATTTCTTAGCTTTGTCCCTGCTGAACAGAATCCCTGCGCTTCATTACAGGCAGCTGTTAGACTTGATACAATAGTTACTAATACTCAAGAGATGCTGCTGAGAAATGTATCAACTAAATCGGGGGTAGGCAACCCGCGGCTCTTCATTTTGCTTGCTGCGACTTTTCCTGTCATGTCGTCTATACAGCCCTCGCACCCAGGCAAGACCGAGCCGCAGCAAGATGATTCATCATGGTCCTTACCACGGTCGCACAGAAGAAAAGAGATGCCTCCAGAGTCCAGCTGCAGCGGGTGCGAGGGCTATAGAAGTGGATGTGACGCATATTTTAATGACTTCTATAGCCGTCGCCTTTAAACAGATGAGAACACTAGCATTTAATTCGGTGCTTAATTTATTTCAAAGTAGGCCTACACATTGCAATTTTGTTGTAACAGTTAAAATTAAAAAAAGGTTAAAACTTTTAAAAGTTTTATAAGCGGTGTTATGTTTTGCGGCTCCAGACTATTTCTGTTAAGTGGAAGAGGGCAAAATGGCTCTCTTGATAGTAAAGGTTGCTGACTCCTGAACTAAATGTTGCAAAATTGTAACAATTTGGAGTCTGCACCTGAATTACTGAGCTGCCAGACTCAAACTCCAGAGACAGGAACATTCAACTTTATTATATTTTGGAAAAACAGTAAGAAATAAAAGATGGAAATAATTGAAAAAAAGTCTATTTCTGGTGAACAATCTAAAAACTGAATTAAGTGTCTGGAAGGTGAACTACCCCTTTAAGTAAAAAGCACGGTCCGTATGGGTCCTCTTAATTGATGGTTGAAATTTTTTTTCAGGGTTTGAAAAGAAGTTGAAATTAAGCACTTAAAGGTCAAGTTTCTGATCTCGGCTCTTACAGGAAAGAACTGGGCTCTTACAGGGAAGAACTGGGCAATGGATCTTTTAGTACAAAGATCCTTTAATGCTGTATCAAGGGTAAGGTCGTTCAGAAGAAATATGTTGCCACTCTGGGATTTACCCTTTGTGCCAACTGTCTTGACCTAGCCTCCTTTCGAACCTTAAGTGGAAGTCTCATGGATTCTTACGCTTAAAGGGATCCTGTCATCAGAAAAATGTAGGGTTTTTTTTTTTTTTTCAAAATGAATCATTTAATAGTGCTGCTCCAGCAAAATTCTGCACTGAAATCCATTTCTCAAAAGATCAATCAGATTTTTTTTATATTCAATTTTGAAATCTGACATAGGGCTAGACATTTTGTCAATTTCCCAGCTGCCCCTGGTCATGTGACTTGTGCCTGCACTTTAGGAGAGAAATGCTTTCTGGCAGGCTGCTGTTTTGCCTTCTCAATGTAACTGAATGTGTCTCAGTGGGACATGGGTTTTTACTATTAAGTGCTGTTCTTAGATCTACCAGGCAGCTGTTATCTTGTGTTAAGGAGCTGTTCTCTGGTTACCTTCCCATTGTTCTTTTGTTTGGCTGCTGGGGGGGGGGGGGGTGTGTGGGGATGATATCACTCAACTTGCAGTAAAGTGATTGAAGTTTATCAGAGCACAAGTCACATGACTTGGGGCAGCTGGGAAATTGACAGTATGTCTAGCCCCATGTCAGATTTCAAAATTGAATATAAAAAAATCTGTTCTTTTGAGAAATGGATTTCTTTGCAGAATTTTGCTGGAGCAGCACTGTTAAATGATTAATTTTGAAAGTTTTTTCGCCCCATTACAGTATCCCTTTAAGGTGATACTCTTGGTAGCAGTCACATCTGCCTGTCGAGTGGGGGAGTTATCTGCTTTAGCAGCATCGGAACCTTATACAGCAATTTAGTTGTACTAAAACCAGCTTTTAGATTCCATTCAAAGGTTTTTTTGTTTTTTTTTTTTTCATTTGAATCTGGAAGTTACTTTTCCTTTTTGTCCAGATCCCAAAACTGAATAAATTGCAGTGGCATATGCAAGATCTGCTGAGCGCAAATAGTCTATCTGGAAAGAACAATAAAAACTCTGAGCTCTTGGATTGTGGCTGCTATAGCAAATGTATAATACAGATGGTCCAAACTGAGTTAAAAGCCCATTCTACACCAGCATTATCATGTTCCTGGGCGATGGCAATGAAAGTCTCACTGGAGGCAAGATGGTCCTCCTTTACTTTTGACACTATAAATTGGATATTTTTGCTTCTCTGGAAGCAAGAATTGGTAGAAAAGTCAGTTGTGCTATCCTGAAAGCATTTTCTGTTTTTTACTTGCAATCTTGGTCCCCTCCCTTTATTGAAGCTCTGGTAATTCCCATTGGTGAATACCTGCCATGGGAGACTAGGGAAAACAGGAAATTTCCTTATGGTAATTTGTTTTATGGACAGCATTCACAAACATTGTTCCCACCCTAAGTGAGGCGGGGCTAAAAATTTTAGCCGATTAGTGGGGTCATGTCTATTGGTCCAGAGGGGAGATTAACCCATTGGTGAATGCTGCCATGGTAGGTAACAAGGAAACAGTACCGTAAGTAGGTAAACATTTTCTGTTTACTTTGGGGTTTTGTCTATTAAGCCAAGACCGTATGACCTTTAAAGGTCTCCCATTAATTTGTACTACCGTACACTTATTAACAGGTACTGCCCAGACTGCAGAAATGATGCAAGTGAAGTAGTTTTAGCTGGTGAGAAGTTGAAAGAAAGCAAAAAGAAAGCCAGAATGGCATCTGCTAACTCCTCATCGCAGAGAGATTGGGGCAAGGTAAGCATACTCTTATGGAATTTTAACTCTTGAGCAGTCATACTAGTACATTAATGAACTTTTTTAACTTTCTTGGGGGTGTAGGAGACCCTGTTTAAAGAGATACCGACATCAGAAATTAAACATTTTCCTAATTGTTTTTTGAAAGCAACTTTACCATAAATGATTTGCACAATGCTTTTACATTACCCATCTGATGCTCCATGTGCCTGTATGAGGGGGCTGCCATATGTGTGCAGCAGGATTTAGTTTCCATTAGAAACTTTAACTGACAGGCTGAGATGGGACAGTCAGTTTGGCAAAACAAGTTGGGTTTAGAAACTCCAACTAATTGCTTACAAAAACAAACCTCTTTGCAAAAAACGATCAGCATTACCTATTGGTAACTTTTAATGTACATTCATATTTGAAAAAGTAGTTTTTCCCTTGCGTCCCTACAGGCAGCACTTAACGACAGAGCAGCTCCTCCCTTTTAGCCTGAACAAATTAGAAGTGGCTCCTCCCCTATAAAAATCCCAGCAACCCCCAAGCTCTTCAGTGTTTTTCCTAGGGATGCACCGAATCCACTTTTTTGGATTCGGCCGAACCCCCGAATCCTTCACAAAGGATTCGGCCGAATACCGAACCGAATCCGAACCCTAATTAGCAAATTAGGGGTGGGAAGGGGAAAACATTTTTTACTTCCTTGTTTTCTGACAAAAAGTCACGCAATTTCCCTCCCTGCCCCTAATTTGCATATGCAAATTAGGATTCGGATTCGGTTCGGCTGGGCAGAAGGATTCGGCCGAATCCGAATCCTGCTGAAAAAGGCCGAATCCTGGCCGAATCCCGAACCGAATCCTGGATTTGGTGCATCCCTAGTTTTTCCTACCTAGGAAGGATCCAGACCGCACAAAGGACAACAGAGAAAAATCCAAAACAACTCTGGCTATGCCCCTTGGAGTGAGGTGACATGACTGTCCAGCGGTGAGGGATTGCCAAAAAATAACCCAACTGCAAAGTGCCCCGGCCCGCTTGAGGGTGTTGCACCACCTGCTGTTTTCCCTCACTGCAAAGTCCCTTTCAGCAGGTCTCATGCCCTACTTCCACCAAGGCTTCTGGAAGGGCCTGGGTGGAGTAGTAATGGAGCACTTTGTTTGCCACATGTTTTTTTTTTTTTTGTCAGAAATTGACTAATTGGTGTCTTGGCTGCGTAGTTCTTTGATGCAAATTGACTCGCAGGTGTAATTCCGTATCGGCATAAAAAAATGGGCGCGAAAATGGACGCATCAGCGTCACTTTCTGTGCTATTTTTGGCACAAAATTTTGCATGCACTCCACTCCTGGATACAACAGAGCTGGGTCCATACATGCTGTCCTGCTTCTCCACTGGTAAGACTTTGCCACTTTATGTAACTAAAGCTGTATTAAGCAGCTTATGGAGTAATTTGTTTTAGATTGTTTTAGATATGGCTGACCAAACTCCAGAGAAGGCTGATGCGGCAAAGATCAAAAGATCTGCCTTCAGAAAAAAGCACATGAAGGATTTTAAGCGCTGTGTTTATTGCTTTTTTTTGAAAATGAAAAACTATGCAAACCTTGTGCTGAAAAAAGTCCTGTGCCTTATATGCAAGATTACCTGGATGAAAGGAGCTATGTAAAACTTTTGATTATTTTAAACATTCACATAATAAAGGGACATCCTCAGTAGCGGAATCAATCTTTGAGGATGTTTCTTTAGAGGGTTCAGCAGATGAAGGTCCCGCAAAAGAAAATGTCATCAGAATCAGAGGAAGATGAACTACCTGAAACAGGAATTTTTCCTAATCAAACCTTTTCTATTGGCAGTTGGATACCATGGGTATGAAAGAACTGCCCAAAAAGGACTAGTAAAAAGACAAAAAATTAGGATGCTAGACAGTGGCCCAGGTGGTTAAAAGAACCACACTACCCCTGGAAGATAGCTCAAGGCTAAATGATCCAATGGACAGGAAAGCTGAAGCAGCCCTTAGGAAGGCATAGCTAGCAACTGCAGCCTCATTCAAACCAGCAATTGCAGCAGGCTCGGTTGCCAGATCCCAAAAAATCTGGATCAATCAATTACAAAAAGGATCGAAAAGGGAACTTTTAATATGCCATTTGAAGGAGAAAAATTTGGATCAGAATTGGATCTACTTGTTGGGAGGACATCTGATGCGAGTTAGGGGTCTTCCCCAGGATAGAAAAGAGGAAAACATTTTTTCATACACAAGGTCCATTGTGCAAAACAAGATGACAAGGAAGAGGCATCAGATCCAGTAGGGATAAATTTTCCTCTTACAGGGGAAAACAGAGGCAGAGGACATCCAGCCTACAACCAAATATCTTTTTCCTCCTGACGCCAGGCCAGTAGGGGGCAGACGAAAGAACTTTGTATCTGCTTGGGGAAAAGTAAGTAATCGCATCATTGCCTCCAGGAGACTACATGGTCACACTGGACTTACAAAATGCCTACCTGCATGTTTCAATAAGACCCTGTCGTCAAAAATATCTGAGTAGCCATAGGAGACCATTCAGTGGAACATCTTCAGTTTACAGCACTCCCATTTGGCATATCAAGCGCTCCACTAGTTTTTACAAAAATCTTCGTAGTGGTCGCAGCTTTTTTTTAAGGGAAATATTGATGGCAATCATAGACTGTCTAATAAAGGCAAGATCCCCTTCCATTTTAAAATAACATCTTTCTTTTATTCTAGATACCCTACAGTCCCTAGGCTGGGTTGTAAACTGGGAGAAGTCAGTAATCTTTTCAACTCTGAAAATTATTTTTAGGAATGTGGCTGGGATACCAAAATAGGCAAAAAAAAAAATTTACCAGAAGAAAAATGTGAAAAGATAATTCAGAAAGTTTCCCTGCTTACTCAAAGATCTACAGTAAGACAAATTTAGGAAACCCTAGGTCTTTTTACTTCATCAATAGAGGCGGTTCCTTGGGCCAAAGCCCATGCAAAATCACTACAAAACTTCTTGATCCAAAATTGGAATCCGCAGGAAGATTCATTGAACTGACATGTAGTCCTTCCAGTTCAAGTAAGTCTCTCAAATGGTGGCTGTTGCCACAAAACCTTCAAAAAAGAACCAACTTGTTTCCAAAACAGGTTCAGATAATTACCATGGATGCAAGCAATTGGGGTTGGGGAGCCCATTTAGATGGCTGCTACAGACAAGCTCATTGGGGTCCAAAATTTTGCCAACCTTCAAATCTTCTGGAACTAGAAGCAGTCTGGAGGTCAATTCTGGCCTTCAAGGATTCCATAAGAGGCCACTCGGTTAGAATCCACACAGACAACATAGCAACAGTATACTACTTGAATCACCAGGGAGGCTCAAAAAGCCAAGCCCTTTTAGAATTGTCAGCAAAAATATTTTCTTGGTCAGAAGAATTAACAGCATGACATTTAAGAGGCTACACAAATACAATAAACAGATTGTCGCCAGGAAATTTCACCAACAGAATTGAGTTTAAATCCAGAGGTGTTTTCTCAAATCTTTGGGGGATTCCAGAAATCGACCTTATGGCCACGAGAAATAAACAAAGTGAAAAGTTTTCCCTAAAAACAAACCAGTGAAAAATTGCAGTGGATGCCCTGATACATTTTCCCTCCCCTTGCAAAAATTGCAAGGGTAATCAAAAAGATCAGACAAGATCAGGCAACATTAATTGTAATTGCACCAGCCTTCCCAAGAAGTTGGTATGCAGATCTGCTACAAATGTCAACCTGTCTGTCTTGGCCTTTACCAAAAAGGAAAGATCTACTACTACAAGGGCCAGTGCTACATAAGAACCCAGATGCCTTAAAGTTGATGGCCTGGAAACTGAGAGGAACATACTAAGCCAGCAAGGAATTTCATCCAAGGTAATTATCCTGCTGCAGAGCCAGAAAAGAATCACTAACACTATGTACCAGAGAATTTGAAGAAAAATTCAGTTCCTAGTGTAAGGACAGAACCATTTCCCCAAAACTGCATAACAATCCTGGATTTCCTTCAGGAATGTTTTGAAAAGAAATTGACACTAAAAACACAAAGTTCAGATTGCGGCCTTGGGGTAAATCGGTGGCAGGGCACCGTTTAATCAACATTCCTCAAAGCAGTCGCCAAAGAAATTCAAACTTGTCCCTACTTGGGAGCTTGACGTTGTATTAAAAGCTATGCAAACCCCCCCTTTGAACCCTTATCAAAGGCATCATTGTTCAATCTAGCAATTAAAATGGCTTTTTTTCAGTTTGCATGATAGAGCCTGTAGTTCCCAAACTCGTCTTGCAGAGCAAACAGCCAACCTCAGATCCAACCTCAAGAATTAATTTAGAGGGCTGATTTTCATAAAAAGTTGTCATATTTCACATGAAATTCACTTTTCATCCTTTGGTCATTCTCCCAAAAACCAGAGGGAGTAAGCGCTATAATTGCTAGACTCAAAGATGCCTGATGTGCTACCTCCAAAGAGTTGAGCCATTTAGAGTGGCTAATCTGCTCTTTTCCTTTGCGGGTCCTAATAAAGGAAAAGCCACTTCAATCAACCATCTCTAGATGGATAAAACAAACTATTTAACAAACTAGCCTACCAAAAGGAAGATAAAGTAGTGCCAGAGGGATAAAGTAGTGCCAGAGGAATTAAAGGCACATTTACTAGAGCAATGTCGACCTTGGCAGAGAGGTCACATTGAACCAGATCTGCAAAGCAACCTCGTGGTCAAGCTGTAGGACTTTCACAAAACACTACAGGCTGGACATTGATGCATCTAAGCAATCAGCCTTCATACTCTTGTTATGTGCTGCCTGTAGGTATGTGAGGGAAATAAAAAGAATTACCGAAAATTCCTTTTCCCTTAGTCCCTAAGGCCGCATATATTCCCCCCTCTTCTTTTGTACATAATAGGATTATCAGCAGAAATAATGTTACTGAAGGGAGGATGGATTTGCTGGTGTGTTTTGGGTCATTGTCCTGCTGCAGCACCCAAGATCGCTTCAGCTTTAGTTGATTAACAGATGGCCGGACATTCTCCTTCAGGATTTTTTGGTAGACAGTAGAATTCATGGTTCCATCTATCACAGCAAGTCTTCCAGGTCCTGAAGCGGCAAAACAACCCCAGACCATCACACTACCACCACCATATTTTACTGTTGGTATGATGTTCTTTTTCTGAAATGCTGTGTTACTTTTACGCCAGATGTTAACGGGACGCGCACCTTCCAAAAAGTTCAACTTTTTTCTCGTTGGTCCACAAGGTATTTTCCCAAAAGTCTTGGCAATCATTGAGATGTTTTTTTAGCAAAATTGAGACGAGCCTTAATGTTCTTTTTGCTTAAAAGTGGTTTGCGCCTTGGAAATCTGCCATGCAGGCCGTTTTTGCCCAGTCTTTCTTATAGTGGAGTCGTGAACACTGACCTTAATTGAGGCAAGTGAGGCCTGCAGTTCTTTAGATGTTGTCCTGGGGTCTTTTGTTGCCTCTTGGATGAGTTGTCTCTGCGCTCTTGGGGTAATTTTGGTCGGCCGGCCACTCCTGGGAAGGTTCACCACTGTTCCATGTTTTTGCCATTTGTGGATAATGGCTCTCACTGTGGTTCACTGGAGTCCCAAAGCTTTAGAAATGGCTTTATAACCTTTGAAATTGAACTCAGGTGTGATAAACCACAGTTAAGTTATTTTTATTTATTAGGGGGGGCAATCACTTTTTCACACAGGCCCATGTAGATTTGGAGTTTTTTTTCTCCCTTAAGGTAAACCTTCATTTAAAAACTGCATTTTGTGTTCAATTATGTTATCTTTGACTAATAGTTAACGGTTTTTGATGACTATGTGTGACAAACATGCAAAAGAATAAGAAATCAGGAAGGGGGCAAATAGTTTTTCATACGTGTGTGTGTGTTTCTTTTTGAAACGCAAGTGGGGCAGTGATCACAGGACTATCTTATTTCAGTCCTTCTGAAGTGGTGTCAGTGGGAGCTTATCTTGATACCTGCCTATTGTTCAATTGACAGGCTCAGCAGACAAGGCTCTATTTACATTACAGCAGCTTGTAGGAGGGAGGGGTAATGACATCACTCCAACTTGCAGTGCAGCAATAAAGTGTGACTGAAGTTTATCAGAGCACAAGTCACATGACCTGAGGGCAGCTGGGAAATGTCAAAAGCAAATTTTAAAATTAGATATAAAAAAATCCATTTCTTGTTTTGAAAAACTGATTTCAATGCAGGATTCTGCTGTAGTAGCACTATTAACTGATACATTTTGTAAAAAACATGTTTTTCCATGACCATATCCCTTTAAGGGAGTTAACTGAGAACTGTCATTTTTTCATAGCTACAACCATTGCCGTTATTGGCTAAAAAACCCAATGCCCCAATTTATGCTCTGAAGGGCAGCCTTCAAGGCACTAAATGAGCTTTTCTCATATTCAGGGTTTTTGTTGCCCTAGTGTGTATTTTGTTGTTTTTACACCTGACCTTAACCCTTGACCTTAACCCTTGACGTGCTGGCGGTTTGGGCTCAGGCTGCCAAGCACTTACAGTGTACGTCTTTAGCAGCTGAGCCCTTTTCTGCATTGGTCGCTTTTGCCGCCTCTGCAGTCAGGAGGGATGACAGCCCCCTGGGCAACGAGGCTGGGGGGCTGTCAAGTCTGATCTGCGACACGATTGTCGCAGATCTGACTTTAAAGTAGCAGATGCGCCAAGAACATCCGCCCACTCACTTCCTGCTGCACGATAACGCTGCATGCATGCAGTCCAGGATCCCTACATCGATTCAAACGATCCTCCTGCACTTTTTTTACACACTTGCAGAGCACTTACACACTTGCAGTGCACTTACACACTTGCAGTGCACTTACACACTTGCAGTGCACTTACACACTTGCAGTGCACTTACACACATTTTAGTAGATATCTTTTGAAATGTGTTATTTTAACACACTTGCTTCCTTTTGTACACTTATTTACACATATTTATTCATTGTATTATGTTTTGCCTAAACTTATTTTCACAGCGTGACTATTGGATGATCTATTTTGGTCACTAATTACGCGGTTGGATCAATTATTTCATTGATTTACATAATTTTTGTGGCTTTATTGCAATTGTTCCCTGCATTA